>JASTWQ010001262.1:0-1406859 GCA_035220615.1 Leptothorax acervorum | reverse complement strand
ACATATATATATATATATATATGTATGTATATGTATATCATGAGTACAATTTCATATAAATCACAAATTACTAATATATTAAAGCAATTACCAGATAAACGAATGTGCTGAAACAAAAACTTTGAAGTTAACTGTTAACAATGGGCTAGATATAGTAAAATGTTATCTACTTTAATTGATAATCCATACCTAAATGACTCAATCCTAACAATATGCAAGCATTAACAATGAATCACAACAAGATATGTATACAATATAATGATACTCAACGAAATGTTTCTAAGAAACATGCAGCTACCATCTCCCTTTTAAATCTCTATCCGAAGGTCCTCGGGACATTTCTCGATAATACGATAGACGACAAAAGAAATCGTTTACGACAAAACATATGACATATCTCCTAACATTCACATACATAAATCGATTTTCTCCATTTGAGTAAAAATTTCACACTGGAACACTTTCACACGCTGGTGCAAATCACGATTCGTACAGATTGTTTATACCATACTAAACATAAACGATCAGTTACATAAAAGTGCTGCTACCATTTAAGCAATCTTCTCGTGCAACGTACGATACTTGGTTCGCAGTCCCGAGCGACCTGAGAAAAGACGAGATAGCCTACCGATTGCGTATTCATGCCTGCTAAACTACAGTAAACCGATACCCGAACGCGCAATAACGTAAGTTCGGCAATAACGTAAGAGCGTATATATGCATATACGCCAAAGGTATATATAAGGCATATAATATTAGTTCCAGTTGTTAATCGGTAAGAGATTCTCCAGTAAGACGGTACGCTGCTCTACAATGTTACGTGCAAGCATATATTACCAGTTATGCTGCACAGGAGTCTCAAAGTCGGCGCGTCTCCGGAATACTGATTGATCATGCCTTTATTGGCCGCCTGTGGTACTGGAATAGTTAAAGTTATCGGCTTGTGGAACTTCCTTCGTCTCGGCTCGACAGTAACGATCGGCGACACGGCCACTCTGTTTCCGAGTAATTTGGCCACGAGATCCGCCGGTATAGGATGTGCCTGTATATAAAAATAATTTTATTGAATACAATAAATAACTTCTGGAAAGGTGTACCCCTAAAGAATATTATATTAAGTATAATAAATTATATTTGTTTTTACTTTTTATACTAAAGATATAAAAATTCGAATTATTAATTTATAAAGACTTAGGCAATTAAGAATTTTGGGAGATTTAAATAACCAATTCCTTCACCTATCGTGAGTCATTGGTCGTATTTAAATGCTAAAGATGCAGATGAGTTAATTAGTGTAAACTGTAAATATAACATATTTAACCGATAAAGGGAAACGGAGAAATACCTGCAGACCGACTCTGATTTTCTTAGTAAGGGCCGCTTGCGGGAAGACAGCTTGTACTTGTGGTACAGCGGATGACGACACGGTGCCGCCCTCGGGACCAACCGCGTGGACCTCTTGCCGGATGCGAGATACCACCGCGAAGTAATGTGGGAAATCTACGGTGAGTATCCTCACGATACGAGACGTTTGGAGATCCTCTAGCTGGCTTAACTCTGAAAAGATCAGTGTTCGTCGTATCATTCGAGAATCACGAAAAGGAAGTTGCTTGAATCTGTTGCGTACCTTCTCCCTCAAAGCTCTCGTTAAGCACATCCTGGACAGCCTCCTCGCTGGCTTCCAAGGTGTGCTCGCGCCAAGTCTCCCCGTTGTCCGATCGTAGAATCACTATTTCCCGTTCCTTTCCGCGCAGCGACGCGAAATGTGGCACCTCTATGATAACGGGGCTGCACACGAAAAATTTCTTAACGTTTGAGGAGGATCTGTCGCCAGAAGCAACTGCGTAATAAAGTATTATTCCAAAAAGTCTTCAGTTTACTTTACACTTATCGTTAGTCCGAAAAAAAAACGCAATAAGCGTGTAATATCGCAGGCGATCGGGCTGGGAAAATAAAATCGTGAAAGATGTCTGAGGACGTACCCCAGGAATTTCGCACCCACAGGACCCAATTCGAGGATGCGGCTGGCCAACGCTTCTCCCTCCATCAAGGGCGGCGGGTTGGTCAATTTGTCTCTCCTCAGGTATCTGCACGTAACGCGCATAGGCATTGCGGCCTTACGCGGTGGGACAATCACGCGGACGCCGCTGTGCCTGCATCCGCGCATCGCACCGCCTCTCGCATCCACCAAGAAGGAAACCAGGAAGCTAAGGAGATTTTGAGGGCGCGTTACGTTCGGGCTTACGACACGTCGCGTGGGATTGCGTCCGGGAATATTACAAAAAATTGCAATAAAAAAATTGCATTATATATGTGGAGGCTGCTTACAAGAGATGCACAGTCAAGGTCTATTTTATATACCAAAAATACGTGTGTCCTCGACATTACTTTCGTCAAACGCGCGTGATATTGCTTCGTCGAACTATTAAACAGTTTACAGAAATTTACGTTAATTCTCGTAGAAAAATAGAATGAGTTGATCGTATAACATATGCATTCTAAAAAATCCCGCAGTAGACGACATAGAAACATATCACAGAATATAATTTTTAATTGTTATAACAACGTTTGACCAAAATTTCATGGAACTCGCAGTAAAAGGATACCATGGTAAAAAATTTAAAGTCGAGCTTATATACGTGAATAATTCTAATATTAATTAATATCAGTCACAATACACTGTATAATTCGCTGACGCGAATTAACTGTTACGAAAAGTGCACGCAAAGCTGGAAAGCATAATTCTCGAGAAATTGTACTATAAGCGTGATATCCGTGAATCGGAGATTATGACGATTTCATGAGATTATTGTTAAAATTTAGAGACAATGCGCTTCGAACGCGTTAACACCATGACATTATCAGCTGTAACGTGTCTTTCCTACGGTGACAGTGAGATATTTCGTACTACGCTCTACCGACACTTAATTGTGCGTAAATGTAATTACTTTGGCTCATGTGGATAAGATTACACGACAATGAGGTGTATGGCAAAATAAGATATAAATAAAACAGCTATCTATACAGGTCCAGCTATCTGCGTGGACATTTCTACGAGATGACAACGGGGTTGCACGAGGTGTTTGTATGTCTGTATGCGGGTGTGTATATGTGGCAAAATAAGAGATAAATAAAACGGCTACGTATGTAGATCAAATCTATGAGTATTCCTATACGTGAGACGTCTGTCGGATGGATGTGATACAGCCGTAAGCGCCAAACTACCAACATTGAAGGCAACGAAAGTGTCATCTAACTCGATTCAAACGAATTGATTCCATTCAGTCGCTCTCAACTACCCGCATACTGTATTTGATGCCGGCGCTGAGAGACCCACTGATTCGCCTGTGAATTATTCACAGGAGAATTGTGCAATTCACATCGCGCAGCGAACATAAACTCAGCAAGGACGTTTTCCACGATATTGACACTCGGCGTCGATTAGTGCGGTCGTTGAAGTGCGCAGTCATTAAAGAGTAGCCGCAGTTAATTTGTTTCTTCGTTCCTTCTTTTCTCATTTTAAATTCCATAGATTCGCGCCTGTAAACCGCGCTTACGTATACATACGTCTCTATTGAATAATTTACCGCCGAGAGTAACATGGAAAAATCGAAATAACTGCAAGACGCGTGTGCCTGCTGTTTCATTCATCGCGTATTTTTTCACATTAAATTTTACTGATTTCTCGAGAGATCAAATTTATTTTATGAATCATCTTTAAACGAGCTGCGTTCGCTGAGCGACATACGATGTTTCTAAGAATAATAAGAGTCAGCGGCTACAGGGGTTTGTGCGGCAACAGATATAGGTTGTGTGTAACGACGGAAGAAAGAATAATCGAAAGAAAATCGAAGGGGGGTGTGATGTATGTACACGGCAAATTGCAGAAGCTAAGATTGATGAGAAGATCACTTACTTTCTCCACTGTGGAATTCTGCGAGTAGCGCAAATAAAATAACAGAGGATCGGGAACAAAATAAAAAACGCGTTAGTATCCATTCGTTCATAAACATGATGATGAGATGTCATAATAGAGAGATGATATATCGCTAATATCAGCACAATTTTACAGAATTTTCGTTCGTTAAATCAAATTCACGATCAGCACGACATGTCTGATTCTTTACGTGCCCGATTAATTTTTTTCTTGGTTTCTTTATCTTTTTTCTGTTTCATTTTCGTAAAATGTGCTCCTATTCGTGATGATAATGATGATGATGATTATGATTGTCGCTGATCACTTCGTAAAGTGCACTCATCACACGCAAGCCACTTTTCTATTGTACACGACTACGAAACGAGAAGTAACAATAATAATTATGTATTATAGTAGAGAGAAAAAGATACGCACACTCACACTCTGCGAAAAGAAGACATACCTCGCGGAAAAAACTTATAACCTATAAAATAACGCTCCGAAATCTGTTTATTTTTGAACTGTACACGAGATTTCAAGTCAACTTAAATCTTTTCTAACTCTGAAAAATGCATTACTTCAATATTATTATCGAATTCATTAGTGCGAAACAGATTTCGTTCGCGCGAAGTAATCCAACTTAAATTAACTATATGAGAGAAAAACATCCAGCAGTAGCTGTTGCAACGTTGAAACCTCCTACTTTCTACTATTCAACAATTTGTTGGAAGAACGATTCTTTCTCTTATAAATATTATAGCATGCTTAATCAACACCCTCTCGTCCCTCTTCGGACAGATTGCTATAACTGTGCTATTATTTCTAAATGATAAATAGAACTTTTCCTTTTTACAGAGGTATCATTAATATGTTTATCGTCGCTAATAATAAATGCGTTTTGCGTCATTATGCAAAATTTATATCGGCAGGAAAAGGAAGATAATGTAAAGGATATATGGTGTACCTGTCCCTCCACATTCCTTGTCCCTTCGGTGCGGTACTGAGCGCTGCCAACGAGGTGCATAGGGACTCTAGGGACTCGCTATTCTCAGAACAAAACCGATTTTGATTATCCGAATCAATAATCTCGCTTATCATGCTCATGCTATCTCACTTGTATAAATAGCACCCTTTTCTGTTGCCACTGCATTCATTTTATGTCATTATAAGAGAAGTTCTCTGTGCTTTTCTTTTGAACGCACAGTGCCACGTGCAGGAATGGCTCGATCAAGGACGTTGCGTCATTGTTAAATAGATAGGCGGAACAACGGTCAAGATTTTCTACATGAGAGGAGAAAATTCGTCGCGGACATTCTTCACTCTGTTCAAATCAGCCGAGCGGTTAGTACGAATCGCTAGTGATAAACGAAATTACATTGGTCAAAGAATCGTTCATCCAAGAGTGAAAAACAGCATGCTGAACACTAAGTAATCGAACTCCGCTACGAACAAGCAGGCTGTAACGAGAACATCAAGCGTTCTTGTTGAGCTGGCTGAATGACTGTAAACTACCGCAAGTCCTGTCGTGAACATTAGATAAAATAAATTGCAGCAAAATTTATTATGAGCGATATACTACCGCGAAAATCCGTGTTTCGATACTACGTTTGTTGCGTGTTACAATCTTACATGATTGATCTATATCTCACAGTAACCAGTTAACTTATATATTTAAAAAAATGAGTGAACGAGTATATTTCGTGAGCATCCAGATATCTCAGCTAGAATTTTATATAACATGCCACATCAGTTTCCTTTCCATAATCGGATACATTTACACCGAGAAAGTCTTTTCTTAGAGTGTAGTTCTGAGTTAATTTATACCACGTGCTCCGTAAATCCAATGCAGACTTGAATGATTATGCAAATATAATGCACGCGACTTCAGTAAAATGCCCATTATGGCATATGGATATTAGGCGTAAGTTATCAACGATCGTGCGCTGATAATAGTGACGTAAATCTCTCTCATTTTTAAGCCCTACGTGGGAACGAACGTGAGATCATTTACATTGAGCACGATCATGTGTACATTTTCATCCAGATTCGCAAAATGTACAATTTTTTAATTTAATATTTCATTGATGTTATTTTATAAATACGACTGTTCCTTAATGTTTTATCACGATTTTATCAGCATTGATAAATAATTTCAATTAAGGAAACAATGTCCGAAATAAAATAATACAAGTGAACAAATTATCAGTCACCGTATTGCTTGTAATTATGAGATTTGTTCTATTACCAATCAGAAATTAAGATAGTAAAATTAATGCAATGGGTAATTTATCGAGTGGCCAATCCATCTGTAGGGTTAATCACAGCAGGAAACTTTCACCAACACACAACTATATCATACTATAATACACATCATTATTGTTTCGTAGTATCAATCCAGCGTCAATCGCGATATGTACACCAGAGTACAAGGTAGGCCGCATAGTATCGCGGATTGCATTTCTCGTAATATTGAATAACGATGTTTATCCAAAAAAAATCCCCGTGATTTACAATAAAGAAAGGTTGCTGCGTGTAAAACTGAGCGAAATTTTGATACCGAGAATTAAGAAACTATTTTCTTACATATTGCATCATTTATCACGATTTAAAATCGAAGAAGATAATTATTGTATAGCTTGATGAGAATATTAAACAAAACAAGTGACTTCTATTCTTCGCCAGTAAATAATAATAAAAAACAACAATAGTGTTTGATCGACCCAACTGGCAAAATTAATATATTATATTCTCACGACGTTTCGACTGTATTTTTGGTCCTTTTCAAGTGAGATAAGCATTTCAGCAATCAATCCGCATACAAAACATACATTACGTCGCTGACATCCTACCCTAACTACATCATGCAAACGCAAAGATATCTTGTGCGTCGAAATAAAATAGAAAAGCAGTGTAACGTGAATAGAGAAACATTGCAAGCCATATCGGCGAACACATCCGAACAGTACAACAGTCAAAGTCACAATGGTGTTCGGATGTGTTCGCCGATATCGATATGGCTTGCGATGTTTCTCTATTCACGTTACACTGCTTTTCTATTTTATTTCGACGCACAAGATATCTTTGCGTTTGCATGATGTAGTTAGGGCACGATGTCAGCGACGTAATGTGTGTTTTGTATGCGGATTGATTGCTGAAATGCTTATCTCACTTGAAAAAGACCAAAAATACGGTCGAAATGTCGTGAGAATATAATATATTAATTTGACCAGTTGGGTCGATCAAACGTACACTATACTGTTGTTTTTGAGAATATTAAAGCCTAATCTCCAAAACCTTCTAAAATTGGAAGACAAAATTTTGTTTACAATTGAGACTAATGACAACAGTTTCCGCAGAGCAATAATAATCGGTCGAAGCTTCGTATACAATACGTATAAATAGAGTTTTCGATTTTACATATCTACAAGACACTTTTCTTATTATCGAATAAATTTAAACCCGTAGATATTAAATCATTAACATGCGTCGAATTTGGAGCCGTAATGTTATAATTTCAATATTATATACGTTCATCACGGCACACCATGCAATTATAATTTAATCTTGCTAATTTATAATTCATTCTTTACGTCTCAATTATCAATAGAAGGAGATAATACTTGCTTTAAGATTAAACCAGAAAAAATTATTACGATTATGGATACTTATAAATTTTTTATTATACGCTACATTATTATGGTTTAATCGAGTATTGAAAATTATTGACATTTAATAATATTTGCGGTAAAACTTGTTGTACAACTCTCCAATGCAATGCAAAAATGTATCTTTTCGGCCTTATGCTGCAATATTTTAATGAAATTTCGAAATAGATTGCATAACCATCAATAATGGAATTTCATCATTTTAAATATCTTTTTTCTAATTAATAAAGTTGGAAGTGAGATAGAAAAAAGTAGATATAAAATATTACGTACCCGACATGCACAGGATGCCTATTGATGTCTACATTGTCTGGCTTAAGATTGGCCGCGTTTGTACGTTGATAATGTTCTTTCGTAATCATCTCTGTTATGGTTGGCGCTAGAAAACACATCGCCATGCACGTTAAATTTATTTTCTGAGGATGATCTAATCTGATTAACGCGATGCGCAGAGTAATCGAACGTTCGGCTCTATGATACGTCGCGGAATATTAACTGCTATAGAACACATACAGCTACTATCTCGCGTTCCTCGTTTAATCTACTAAAATAGCAAAATTATCGAATTACCAGCAAAATTTTATAAACAACAGATTAGATAGATTCCACGCACATACAGAATCACTTAAAAATAATATCGCGACAGAATACGTGATTGTGAAACGAATTCCAAGTCTGATTTTTAGCAGAATTCCTAACAATTAACGTGAAAGACTCGAAAACACAGGCAACGACTTGACGATATTATTCTGACTGATACCTGACAAAGCGCGCGTGAAGACGTAGCCGATATATGTATTTACTTACCTCCGGAATGTCGATTATCTCTCTCGTCGTCGGTCACGTTCACGCGCATCGAGTCATCCCCCATGGACTTCATATCGTCAACAGTCATGTATCGATACTGCTGTTGGTCGCTGAGCATTGGGTCCTCACCTGCGATAAATATTAGGCTTAATAAGGTAGACAGAAGAGCGCGGATACGTTCGCAAGAGCGAACGGGAGAGTCCGAGGGGACGGATGGGACTCGCATATTCTGGAATATGGAAATATATATCGCCGATTTCGAATGAGCTGTACGATATGTGAAAAGGTATATTCGCAGGTATATTCTCTACGAGAGTATGCGTACGCAAGTGAGAATGTGAGTTATGTGAGCCTGCAAATAAGGAAGAAACCATTGCCAAGTACATTGTTGCAGTCAAGCTGAAGAAGCGAGATCTGTTGTATTTTGGTGTTTCTGAGTGGCACGTGGCTTGTTTAATGATTTGGAGTTTTTGCTAAATAAATCAAAATTGTGTATGATCGCCGCTGGAAGGCTTTGGCTCTATCAATTCTTGCGCGGTATAGAAACGTTATCGCGCGCCGGATTAAATCGGACGGTATACGTTTTAAATTATTTCGATAGTCCTCTCAAGTGTTTCAAATCGCAGACACCACTCGTTGATCCGAATGAAAAACAGAGCCGCTACGCAGTTTGTATAACAGTTACTTTTAATCTTGCAGAGGATTCTAATTCGCGTACAGTGTTGCTTTCACTTCAACCCCTTCGTCAATCTTTAATCGTACGACAGTAAAGTTATTGCTATGTAAAGTGGTCTTTTTTTTCTCGAACAAGGTATTGGTAACTACAATACAATCGATCAAGTCTGTAATTTAGACACACTTCGCTTTGAACAGCTAATGATAAGAAAGAAATTAAGCTACGCGGTTTATAAATTTTTTAATAATATGTAATGCAACAATTTCAAATTTCTAAATTATAATTTCCGATTTTTGTTATTTCCTTTAATATCTATATTGTATATTTGTATATTTAATATTATATATTAAATAAACATTCTTTTAATAGTATCTATAGATATCAATAGGCTAGGCTTTTCGGCCAATTTTATTCAAAAAATCGAGGAGATTTATGGATATCGCGGTACCGCGTACTAACGGCAGGGTGTCGCGAAATCACGTCATACCTTCTGTCAATTGGGGTCACGGTTGGATACATCTCACACCCAAGAGGTACGCATAAACGAGCGTAATTTGATGGGACGCCGGCTGGGACGTGTACGAACCGTATCACATTTTTCATGCGACTGAGAGCCGCGCGCTTTACTATATCCCGCGTTATCAGATATTCCAAGAATGTAGGCCATGATTATCTAATAAACGGTCAGCCTACAAATTCGCCTCCCACAACGTCTCTCTGCCGTACCGTTACCATAATCACAAATTAACTTTACGCGGCCTATTGTTAATTGTTAGTGCCGAAAAGACCCCGCCACTATCCAGCACATTAACCATTCGATAAACGCATTTCTTTCTCAAGAATTATTCCGATAAACGTCGTTTATCTTGAGTATCTCGAGGGAATTATTATTACTTTTGTAAATAGAATCGCCTATGACTAATGCAAAAATCTTGCGAGCAAAGGCGATTAATTGGTGATTAACACGCACATGCGGCAGAGATTGTTACAACAGCATCGATAGTAATGTATAATAATAAATAAAAAACTAACATTTTGTATATAGTGTCAAGAATATTGAAACATAAATAATATCATTAAAATATAATAATATAATTTAAAAAATATTTATAAAATACTACAAAAATATATAATAGAAAATAAATCAAGAATGGCGACTAATACTGATCCATAATACAAATTCTTTCGATCGATTGCCTAATTAATGTAACTTTTCAAATTCAAGTGGCCTAGATTTTGTATTATTGTTTTTCGGCGGAATGCAACAAATTTGACGGGAATATCTTTGGCACGCCGACGTCCGTGCTCTCCGAGGACATTCCTGATCTACATTTCACGACGATTTCGGCGCAGTTCTAGGAAGATCTGGCCCAGCTCTGCCGTTACCCCATTCCCTTATGGTTCATCCATGAAGTGACATCACGAGCTATCCGCGGAACTCGTGATATTGCCCGTTAATATCTAAAAGTAATGTAAACATTCGAAACGGCGGACAGACGACGATATCGCGCGTTGTAGGAAACTGTAACGTAGAAGCGCTAATTTTAACAATGTTCAAGGACACGGTGGCCGAAGAGTCGCGGCGATTTCGCTCCTCTCCTTACTTCGCTCATTCTCCCTCTCTCTCTCTCTCTCTCTCTCTCTCTCTTTCTTTCTTTCTTGAAAAGCCGCCGCTTCTATCTACGCGCGACCTCATAGGCAGTGACCTATATCTTTCCGCTGCGAACTACGCCAGCGAAATGGCAAGCTATACAATAATCACGTCGAATCTCGTCGAGTGCAGTTAAAATGTTGACGCGCGACGTCATGCACGAGAATAGTACTAATCGCAATCAAAGAAAGAGAGAAGGAGACACCGCGCTTGTTTTAAGCGCGGCGACTAATCTGATCGGAGCGCGCCGCTCGTAAAACCGACCGATGAAAGATTCAACGGTGCACGTTCAGGGACGAGGGAAGTCAAGGCGTGCCGGAAAAACCTTCCCCTTCGATCGCGTAACACCGACCTTTTTATTCATGCAACGTAATCGTACCGCCGCGAAATCACGTCGTTCCGACGACACACGCGACGAAGTATTTTTCGACTATTGTGTCAGTTTCGGTCGCTAAAATTCGCGGACGACATTCACGACGCGGAGATACACGAAATCTATTTTTTTGCGACGTCTCCGCTGGATTCGTTTATCGATCTGTCGTTTATCGCTTGCATGATCCGCGCGTATCGCCAACGACGTTACGCAAAAAATTTATGAACTTTGGAAATCTTGCGAAATAAGTTGCTGTATCAGAATTCATTCCAGACTTGTTCAATAAACTTTTATGTAATAATTAATCCTGATTCGGATGAGAATCTCCCAGACAGCACAATGTCCAAAAAATCGGGACATAAGACATTTTAAAAACATCATTAAGACGTCTTCAAGATGTCTTATGATACGATGTCTTGAAGATGTCTTAATAAAATCTTCAAGACGTCTTATGTCCCGATTTTGGACATTGCGCTGTCTAGGCTGCAGCTTCAATTTTTTTCGCATTGCGCCGTCCGAGAAACAAGAAGCGAGAGAAAAATGCGGAAGCGAATAGATCTTACGCAATGCAACCACCAAGCGCGATATCATTTTTCACGTCACGGAATTACATCGGGATTTAACGGAGCGTTTGTTAACACCATGAGACTATTAACGGGATGATATTTCCTCGAGCGACGGCGGGATGTTTGTTATTCGTTCACCAGTCCAGCCGACCCAGTTACTCGCCACGCGGGCAACGGCAATTAACCCGGCTACGATACGCGACTTTATCGCGGCCGTATATCCCGGCCGCGTGCGTAGACGCTAAAAATATTTCGCCGGAAGAGCCGAAAGTCGAGGGCGTCCGTCGAGTCGCGGGTGCGCTCCTCTTCCGCCGCGAGTTCCGGCGCCCTTGATCGGGCGCACCGTCGTCGTCGTCGTCGTCGTCGTCGCAATACCATCATTCACACCACCCTGCGTCATTGACGGGGGGAGAAGGGCTTCGTCCGCTTCATTGTCGCGTCCGCGCGCGTAGTAACAGTAGCCGTACCGTAACAGTAGTATAGCGTATCACCGGGTCACGTTCCTCGGTCCGCTCTATTAAACGCTACGACGCTCTCGGCCGCCTCGATCGCGGCCGGAATCACGTTCCACGGCGCCCATATTCGGCGTCCGTATTCGGGGCTCTTCCGGCGCGGGCGTCCGGCGGGAAGACGATACGTGCGATCGTGGGATCGTATACCTGATCCCGTTGCGCGATAAAGCGATGCACGTCCGCTTTTTTTCTCTCTCTCTCTCTCTCTCTCCCTCCTTCCCGCGGCTTCTCTTCACGAGCGGACCGGACGGACGATGCGTTTTCCGCGGATGCAACGCGTGGCACTGAACGCGCGGTCCGAGGCAGCGAAACGCGCGCGCTGCATGCGAATAATGTTTTTATCCGAGTACTGCGAGTCTGGCGATACCTCGCGATACGAAGTCGAGTCTTCGCGGCCGCTTGGCGCGTTTATTCGTTCGTTCGTTCATTCGTTCGTTCGCCTGCTCGTTCGCGGCAATCGCGCGAATTGCACGCAAATCCATCCGCCTCGGGACAAGCTGGTATATTAGGAGAGACAATAAAGGTCTCATCTGCCGATTAGGCTTGCATTATCCGCGCGACAACAACGGGGACAAACACGAATTCGAATGGAGAACACGAGATCGTCATCCACACGCGAGCTTTATAACTCTCAAGGAAAATGCAAACGTAATCTACAAACGACGCGGCATTTAACGCGCATCGAGCGTTGAGTATTAATTAGGGCCGCAAATATAATATTCTCGCGTCGGAATCCTGTTTTTCTCTTGCAACCGTAAAATTATTTCGCATAAATTCCTCTGTACCTCGTGTATCGCGCAGAAATACACGGGAATCCGAACAACAGTGCCATTCAGTGCTAAATGCGCACTCGGAGCGTCCCTCAAAATCAGGGACGATTCTGCGGTTTGCGGTGCTCTACAAAATTACGCAAAATTTCAGTCAGTTGTATTCAAAGTACACTTGTAGCTTTCAATCGACGTTCAAATAAATTAATAAGCTAAAAGATTATTGGGGAGTTTCCATTTCGAAACCTTTGGAGCTTCGCTTCTATTTCTCTTTTACTTTTATTTTTGCAACCTTCTTGCAAGAATTTTTACATTTTTTATCTGCATCTTAGGGTAAACGTAAATGACTAGATTTTTTTTCCTAGATCAATTCGCAGATATTTTCGCGTAATGACAAATTTCGAGAGCAAGATTATCGTTTCCACGATAAGACGTGAATCGTGGTGCATACGCGAATCTCGTTCCGATATTTGCGTATGCACGTTCGAGGATATCCGTCAATCACTGCGCGACGCGCTCCCGATTGCGGACAATGGGCCACAGAGCACGGACGTTTAGCTTTCATTAACGCTTCCGAGCTTGCGAAAACACGGTCGCGTGGCGCGACACAGCGCGGTCTGTTATCTCTTCGTAAGCACCGATTATCACGTAGTAACACCGGCGTTGGTAAATACACAACGGCGAGTGACACGTGACGGTTAACGTGTTCAACATATGTTTTCTCCACTATAAGGGTAAGACGTTTTCAAGATATTTCGGGATGTATCTACGTGCATTTTAGCACTTTTAATTATCCGTCCGATTCATCCTGCATTTTTTGTGTCGTACTGAATTATTTACGTGCTTACAATTCATACATTTTTGCATTGCTACTTGAATGTTGATCGATCATTGTTTATAGAAATAAATTATTATTGTTCGTCTGTCTTTTGTAAGGTGGAGTTTTGGAAAATCAGTTATTTCTAAGACAGTTATTTTTAAGAAATTGAAAATTTCTACATAATAAGATTAATTAAAAAAATAATAAGGGAAACTTATTCCTTCGAGCTAATAATTTAGTGCAGATCTTCAAGAGTCTTCTTATTGATTTCAGTGAGCCAACATATTAAAAGTTATAAATGCAATAAAAAAGTGCATCGCGCAAAGTGTATCGGAAAATTTAATCGGCTTAATTATCTCGAGATTAATAGTATCTTAAGAGCTGATGACGTAAAACTTGATGATGTAAAATTCTAGACTTAGCAAGCTAGATAATGTTTAATTGCAAGAATGCGTTATGCCGTATGAACAAAGACCCGTGGGAAGTCAGCATTTAACGTTCGTTAACGTACTTAAAACGTTATGAAAATAGAGTCGCGTGACACGTTATCGTTTTGCAAACATTTGTTATCGGAAAAAACTTAACAAAACTGCCCTTTTGGCATAAAAACTTTTTGCATTATTTTTGCATTATCTTAATTGCGCCAATTTCCAATTTGCGCGATGACTACATAGCTAATTGTAAGTCGCCAATTCGCAACTTCACGCGTCATTCTCGAAGCTGCGTAAGCGAACTTAAAAGCTTACATGAAATTTTCTTTTTCGATATAGGCTACTGTATTCGGGTTTGTTTATACTTTCTGCAAAATTACACTCTCATGCTAATATTTATAACCTTGCTGCTGCAAATTTATACTTCCTCTAAAACAAATTAGTTTGAAAAAAAGTTAAAAGTGATTCTTTCACGTTTTTTACATATGAAACATAGAATCACATGAAGCTTTCTAAGATCTAATTGGGACCTAGTCCAATTTGCCACAAAAAATTCATGGATTCTGATTGTATTTATAAAGAATAAATATTGTTACAAGAGTGGCGTTAGTATTATTACAAGGTTTTACATTATGATCTGTCTGATTTTCAGTATAATGAAATAGCGGCGTTTCATCCTATCCGAAGGACAGAAAAATTCGCGTTGGTCAAGCTGCTTCGCGATTTCCGCTCGGTCGCGTGAGCGATAGGATCGGGAGGGTCGTGATTCGAATTTCGAACGTTACAGACGGACGGCTGCGGCGGCATAAGCGGTGGTGTAACGTAACAGATGCACGATATTTACATAATACGTCACTGTTCCTGCTGCCACACCCGCACGAACAGCCGCACGTGAATCTCTTTTTCTTCGCTCTTCCCTTGGCCATGTTCGCCGATGCGTTTTCCCCTTTCTGTCTCTTTCTCTCCCGTAGAATTCGCTCCGCCGAGTCTCTTTCCCGGAGGTAGCGTTCCGTATCCTCTCGAGCGTCGTTAGCGCACTGATGCACTATCGCGACGCGCCGTCCGATAGCTCGTCGTCCGGAACTTCGCGTGCAACGCGTGCTCTCGATATGCAGGTGGTATGGAACGAATAGAAACGCAAAAGCGGCCCCGATATATTTTTACGACGAGATTTTTACGAGATTTTTACCGCGCACCGACGAATTGCAGGGCGATTCGGCAACGTGTTCGCGCGTTATCGGCGTTTTCCTCTCTCTCTTCGTTTTTCGGGAAATCGGTCGACGCGTCCTCGGCTCCTTCGCTCCTTATCAGCCGTGCGGCTTATCAGCTCGCAGGCCGTGGTCTCACTTTGAATATCGCACACTCTGGCAGTTCTGGCACACGGTCGATGGGGCGGCCGGCGGCTAAGCATCCACTCGATTAGATTCAATTCGTTTAATTGCGTTTAAGCACACGGGCCCGTTGAATACTTCCTTTATTTTCGCGTGCGCGCTTGCTCGCGCGGCCGCGGCGGTGGCGTCGACGGGGGGTCAGGAACAGCGACTGCTCGGGGAAGATTGATACAGGTTCGACCGACAACTGGCTCTCGCTAGGAACGTGACCTCATTCCGTGATTCACCAATTTTATAATAGTAGCTGCCTTTGAGCTTTTCCCGCCACTTTATGTACCCGCCGGCCACGAGGCGCCTTATTCTTCGCGCCGTGGCCGTGGTGAGAAAAATCGACGAGGGTACGCGAGGGGAAAACGTATTTCATCAGCGATTTGCGTGATCAAATCGTAGTGGCGCCAATTAATAGATAAAGTCAATTTGTATAGCGTATTGCGACGACGTTATGTCGAAGTTCACCGTCAAAGTTAAAAAGAATAGATAAAGGCTCTTGTTTGCCAATTAACGCGAGATAACGAAATCGGTGAAATTACTTGTTGCTCGCCACGAATGTCCTTTTTCGTTCACGATACCACGAGCTAATCAATCGTACGAATTTAATTGCGATAATCATAGGTGACAGCTTTCGTAACTCGAGCAATTAGCAGAGATGAAGTTTTGAGAGGAAATAAACCGTTTCCCCCGCGGAACGACGAAGTCCCTTGGCGCGTTCCTCAAGTTCGCCGGTATTATTTTCAGCCGATTGACGATCGACCCCGTTCAAAATGCGCTCGATGGACGCGATAACGTTCACGCGCGACAAGTACACGCGGCGAGCGTGGACGTCATCCACGCGTGCGTGAATGCGTTACAATTCGCACGTTTTATTTCTCCACTGTTCCTCCTCTCAATTGACGGCCGCCGCGCGCGTGTATAAACATTATATAAATACGAGATTATTTCGGTCCGGGATTCGTGTGTTTGGCGGCACGCCAAGGCGGCAGGGGTTGGACTGACTGCACTAATAACGCGGCTGCGACACGCACGCTGGCGGTTGCATAACAGGTAGCCGAAGTGGAGGGCGGTACCGCGTTAGTAGGTGTACAACTACGACGACGATGATGACGATGACGACGATGTGAACGACGTGAACGACGTCGAAGCGCGCTTCGGTCGGCTGATATAACGATCGCGCAACTCGTTATTATGTAAATTGCATTAACGGTAACTGCACGCCCTATTCCCCGTTGCCTTTATTACGTAGGTAAAGTCGCGTCAACCAGAGGACCAGATCCCCCGCCTTGCACAAATAAATTCGTGTGCCTCTCTACTTCCGAAGCGAGCAATTCGATGCGTGTTCGCTTTTGACACTTTTGACACGTGCAAGTGCGTATACGAAGAGCTAGGAAAGTCCAGGAATAATTATTATAGATTTAGCAAATCTCGTGTGAATAAATGCGAAAAAAGATAAAAATGTGTTAAATCGCGTGATATCCACATAGAAAACTTTTTGGGATCCAAGACCCAGACCGATTTCCTCAAAAGATGGATTTTAGTCGATTCAGATTCTCTATATATTTGCATATAAAAACGAGTAATTTTTTTTATTTTACCGAGAGAAGCGTTTTTAAGTCTTTTACTCCAAGTGTCTGCCTGTAAATTGACATTGACGTTGCACAGAGTTCGCATTTTCTATTATTCAAGTCTTTAATGACGTCTTCTATGATTTTTTTATTTACGGAGGCGGATGTGCTCCGTTATAAGTTAACTAGCATTCTTTGAGCTATTTCTTCTACATAAATAAGAGCAAGAGCGCGGTCGCTTCGGTTCTTTCGTTGTTTATTGAACGAAGCTGCCGCGTAACGAAAGAATGCCATCCATTTATTATGCACGGGATAATGATAACGATCAGACCGGTGATACGCATATTACCTACTTTTTATAGTTACAATATCACGTTGATTACGTCGAGAACGCGACATAACTGAAACCACACATAACGCGTCGGTGTCTATACGATCGTAAAGTATTCCATGAAAAGATTACGTAACAATGTCAGAACTACATCACAGATATCCTGATTGTTGTGTGTCAGAAATTTAAGATTATCTGCGTTTATAAATCCGACCTTGTCTAGGGAAAGAACTTTAAGAATATACCATGATATAAATATAATACACTATAGGTGCGTTTTAAACTCCTGATGTATCACGGTGATATCGTTACGATCGAAAGAAATTATTACACGTATGTAAGAAATTCCTCAGATTTTACACTAAAATAGCAAAATATAATTGCATTATCAATAACGCTCTCTCTTATAGTAAAATATAATTGTGTTAAATATGAAGCCTTCTCTTAATAGAGCGTTTCCAATTTCATGGAAGAGAGACGTAATTAAAAAACGCGATGTAACTTGGGTGTTTAGAATGTAATTACGCTTGCACGGTGTAATTTAGTGTATCGTTGAACTGCAAAGTATGAAAATTAAAAGACTCGCGGGGAAGAGAAAGAGGGATGGATGGTGGGAAGACGAATGCGAAAATAATAAATGTGTAACAGAAATAGCGGGCGAGGAATTTAGTTGTGTCTGTGCGTGTCTCTGTATGCAGATCTGTATGAAAGTTCGATCGAGTCGAAATGTACTCGTGAGAGAGTGGATTATGATCCGAGATGCGGATGTACGAACGCTGCCGGCGAAATAATAACGATGACGATGATCAATGCTACTCCCGATACTACGTCGTATGCCGCTACGTCACGATGCTCTAATCGTCAAAAATAACGAAGCAGCTGCTCCCACATAGAAAACGTTCTGGGATCTAATTGAGACCAAATCTGATTTCCCAAAAGAATTATGGACTCTGGGAAATCTATGAAGATTCAGATCAGAAGCGCAATGTTTTGCGATCTTAAATTAAATTTAAAAAAAAGTATGAAAGAAGATCTCACTTGCACCTCCCGTAATTCTTCTAAAGCTTTTGCTGATTTTTATTTGGTCGTCAGCAATAAATGTCCAAATGATGTAGTATTATTACAAGACGATTCAGTTTTTCAAATTAAGTGAATTATATATGAAGAGAATAATTCCGAACAGATAAAAATGAAAAGCTTTTGCGCGAGCTAAAAAGACGAAAAATATATATAGAAAATTCAAAAATCTCTTGCGAAATAAATGTGTAAAACATTCGAATTGTTCTCAAATGTAAAAATTTATTCTGTAAAATAAAACAAAGATGCAATGTTTTATGTTTACCCTTGGAAAAATTTAAGAAAGAATATTTGTCTTATCTTTATTACACTAATAAAAATGATTTAAAACTATTACTCCTTCTACTGATTATTTGAAAAAGATATAATAATTTTCTTTTGCATTAATTTTATATAAGATTGTCTAGCTTTTCGTAACTCTCACAATCAAACAAAATATAGGATTTTTTATAACTAGTACTATCTGAAGTATTAATAATAAAAAATGAAATATTATTGCAGTTGCGCGACATCAACGTATAACTCTCAGTTTCTATTTTATTGAGTCCGATACACTGTATAAAAATGGTTCCATAAAAATATATCGATTTTATCCGTGAAAAAAGAGACGCAAATCTGCAAATCTCCGCAATCTGTTGCGATTCTAGATAGAGAACCCGTATTTGAGATAAAAATGGATTCTCCAATTGATATCGCAGTACCGCAATAGATCGGCATACCAATTTGGATCGTATTCGTATAAGCGTTCTGATCGGAATCTATACCTGGGAAGATTTTGGGAAATTTCTATGCGGGATGTCACGGCAAGAGAACGACAATTAACAATGACATATCGTTTCGCAATCACGTCGTTCTGCGACAGTGCTAACGTGTACATACAATGTATAATCTACGAATATTTGCCGCGGTTGCGTTCCGCGTTGGAACGCGTGAAGACAGAGAGAGAGTGTAACAGAAACAGAGTACAGACAACTTACGGGTATAGGTCATTTGGCCCTGGTAGTAAGAAGGAAGGTACACGTGTTGCGCGTGCGGAGGCTGCCCGTACACATTCATGGCTGCCGTGCCGATTTCATCACCACCTACATACATCGTACACGCCGTCGAGGTAAGGTCATGGTTTCATCAGAACGCTAATTTCGCACCATATACACTGTTTGTTTTTCTCACTTTTTTTCTAAGTTTTGCTCTCTATCACTGGGTTGTTAAAAAAAAACCAACTCCGAAGCTACGCAGGAGTCGGGAACGAGACGCGAGTTCTGGCTTGTTCAATAAGCATACCGCGAATATCGCTAAGTTACGAATCGAACTATGAACTACATCCTCTGTTCTTTGCTCGGCGCACAAGTACGTCTTTCTACGCGCTCGGCTACAGATCGTTCTGAGATGGGAGCGAGGATATTTAAATGTCCCTACTGTCGGAAATAAACTCACACTAGAACAAAACTAAATCTTTAACAGGAAGTTTCTACATCTACAGGCTCTATGTCAACGTATATACATTATTAGATCAATGGACGATCCTTTAATTTAATATATGTGATTTATGATGTTATAAGATCAAGATATTATTAGCTAGACAATCTCGAACCCTGTTCTTGTTGAAACTATTTGATTCGTATTTTATTCTTAAATACACATGTATACACGACCAGTTTTACGATTATTTATTATTCTTTTCTTTAATTTCGACAGAGGTATAATGTACAACAACCCAGTGAATATTAGCTAAGTGCATGCTTTTGCAAAATAACATAAACGCAACAATCAAGCAAATAATAATTCCACGTAGCATTTTGATATCGACTTCGTAACTTTTATAGATAGATCTAAGAACTTAGACCTTTGACAGATAGAGCTATATATAATTTTCTCTTCTTAAAACTCGCGATTTCTTCTTTCTATTTATCCCGATAATCTCATATAGTTTATACCGTTGTGGTCGTGTGGGTCGGGAGAGGGTCAGATCAGTTTCTATCGGATAACTAAGTTTCACATGCTAATGGTGTTCGCGTCATGCATCGTAGGTACATGCGGAAAACTGTTTCGTTCTCAGAGAACTCTACCGCTAATTCAGTACCTACTTCTATCTAATCTTTGCATTACGAATTGGACGAATATTACTTGTCGTTTTACGCATATAAATACTTGTACTTCTGCTTTTAGATTATTTTTCGTAATTCTCCATTACGTTTTCGTAATTCTCCTCCATTCAATGACTCATTATGGATTTTACTTTTCTGACGTGCAATTACTGTATCTACCGAAAAGCTTCACCTTCGTTTTAATTTAATCTTATTTTATCCATATAATATACGCGCGATAATACGATAATGTGCCGCTTGTGCGTATAGGTAGATAATTTAGAAGGATATAATTTCGTCTTAAGGATTAAAAAAGTTTATCAGATACTGTCGTTTCTACGCATGTTATCAGCTTAAGCGAAAGCACTATTGTACTATCAATTTTTATTTTCTCTCACATGTATCATTTCTACTTTATGTCGATGCTATGCTAAAACCCTAATGTGCATGGCAAAATAATTATGCTAAGCGATAAGCTGTCAGAATACATGTTTATAACTCTTATTGCGATATCAGGACCAAGTTGTTTCTGAAACAACTATAATACTATCTTATGCACGTTAAGTACATGTTCAATTTTTTATAATGGTCTATTTCGTTCCAATATCGCAAACCTTAAATCCGTCAATAAATTATGCAGCAAATAGAGATAGTAAGCAGAAAAAAGATAATAAACGGTTCCGTGATTAAATACGAGTACTCACCACCCTCGTCTTCGCTGTCACTCATAAATGTTTCCTGCATAGATTCGGGTGCCTGAACTTTGTATTTTTCTTCAATGGTGACGGTATGAGTTGTTGTGATGATAGTTTCTGTGACAACTTTCAGCGTTTCGATGACACTTATATAGCCGAGTTTTTGTGCGATATCCAGAGCAGTTTGCCCATTCTGTGAAAAATAATTTACAGTAAGTGTGATTATATTATACTCTGATAATGTACTTCTAATGTATCTACAGAATTTCAATGTAAAGAACGATGGAATAAAACTTACGTTAGTTACAGCATTCGGTTTAGCTTTACTTTCCAACAGCAGATTAATAACGAGCGTATGTCCTTGTTGCGCAGCTTGATGGAGAGGAGTATAGCCAGCATTGGTGCTGCTATCAACAACAGCACCAGATCTCAGAAGGAATCGTACCATAGCTGCCTGACCAAAATGAGACGCCACGTGCAATGGCGTATATCCAGCCTGGAGAAAGTACGATAAGACGTAAGACCTCTTTTTGCATTATTGGATGTAATGTCTATTCAATAATTGGATTTAATTTTGTATAATTTCACGATTTATTTTACTATTTAATCTAATACGTTTTATTTGTAACGCGATCCTTTAAGACCAACAGCAGTCACACTACTGCACTGTATCATGTAGATGGGTGTTATTTCAAAGTTATCAATGGACATATAGAGCAATGAACAATCACTTGTGAAGATTACATCATCTGTGGTAATTTAATTATGTATAAAATGCTAACACACTGTAACTAAAGACACAATCGTAGTCGCGTTGATATTACTGTAATCACAACGAATACTTATTTTTAGCTGTGCCAATCACTTCGGCAAGTTTACACATGCACGAAAGTTAGAGAAAGGCTTATCAATTATGTTACCTTAGTTTTAGCGTCTATTTGAGCACCATTCTTCACAAGAATGGAAGCGACGTTTACTTTATCTTCTTGTGCGCATAAATGTAGAGGCGTAAGGCCATTCTGTAAAGTAAAAATAAATATAACGTAAGATTTTATAAATAAAAGTTAGTTGAAAATTACATCGTGTTCCTTTTTTATCTACCTTCGCTTTGTGATTCGTGTCTGCTTTATGCTCGATAAGAAGGGTTGACATATCAGTATGGCCTTCTTGTGCGCTCAAATGTAACGGTGTGAAACCAGCCTTTGATTCTGCATTAGCTTTCGCTCCGTATTCTAGTAAAGTAGTCGCAATGTCCATCTATTGAAAACAAGAGTGATATTTTATCATATTTGCC
This sequence comes from Leptothorax acervorum, assembly GCA_035220615.1. Taxonomy (NCBI): domain Eukaryota; kingdom Metazoa; phylum Arthropoda; class Insecta; order Hymenoptera; family Formicidae; genus Leptothorax; species Leptothorax acervorum. Next base: position 1,384,244 of record JASTWQ010001262.1, on the reverse strand, counting down.
ATCATATAAATACTCTTAATAACTAAAGTTGTGTGAACGTACCTGATTTTTGCGTGCAGCGATATGCAATGGTGTATGGCCATTTTTAGCCATCGCATGTGGTGAAGCTCCTTTATCGAGTAAAAGTAAAGCCACGTTTTGATGATCATAATGAGAAGCTACATGAAGAGGCGTTACCCCGTTCTGTAATTAACAAATAAATATTTGTCAAAATGTTACAATATAAAATAATGTGACATGATACGTGCAAGTTAATTAACTTTACTATGTACTATTAGTTTTAAATTTTAAATTAGAAAGCACTTACCTTTCCTTGAGCGTCAACAGGCGCATTCTTTTGTAGTAACAATCGTGCTACGTTCATGTTGCCATACTTGGCCGCTAAATGCAAGGGAGTAAATCCTTTCTTGGTCGTTGCGGTAAGAGAGGCGTTATTTTCTAATAAAACAGATGCAACCTGTGCGCAATCACAGAAACACGTTATGAAAGAAATCTGTCTCTATCTGTCTCTTATATATGTAATATTTTATAATCTTACCTCCTCCTGGCCTTCTTTAGCAGCGATATGAAGCGGTGTATACAAATCCTTCGTTGTAGCATCTACGCCCGCACCATGCTGCAGCAGTAACATCACAATATCGACGTTACCCAAGCGGGAAGCAACGTGAAGCGGTGTCTGTTCCTCCTACAAACAATTCATATTTCTTTATATCCGCTCTGTTTTATATCAAATTCAGCTTAGCGATAAAAGTTACTCATATTAATTAGTATTAATCAAGCACAGTACTTACTCTTGCTCTAGCGTCGACTTGGGCGCCGTTTCTAAGAAGTATCCTAATAATATCAGTTTGGTTCGCCCTGGCAGCTAAGTGTAACGGCGTTTCGCCTCTCACTGTCGGTATATCGGGGCTAGCTTCGTGTTGCAATAAGTAAATAACGATATTCATACATCCCATAAAACTTGCTACGTGCAGTGGAGTTAATCCAGACTGTGTGAAAAAATATATATGATATTATTAATTTTCATATATTTGCAACCACGTATCCTGGTAAACGTTAGGAGTAATTAAGTACCCAACGTAATAAGTAATATATAAAGTTAAGAGTGATTGAGAAGAGAGGCTTATAAAAATGTCATACCTCGGTCGTAGCTTCGATGCTCGCTTTGTGCTTCAGGAGGAGTTCAACGACCTTTATACGATTCTTCTTGCATGCGATATGAAGAGGGGTAAATCCGTTGAGCGCTCGCGCATTGGGATCGGCGTTTCTATCAAGAAGTAGTTTAGCTACGCGTACGTGGCCACAGTGTGCAGCCACATGTAGCGCAGTCAAATAGTCCACCGTCACTTCGTCCACGGGTGCACGGTGGTACAACAAGATTCTTGCAGCGTCAACGTGATCCCCTTGAGAAGCCATGTGTAACGGGGCAAGACCATTCTGTCAACAGAAACCAAGTGATAATTTATGCGGGAAAATATTTTTCCAGCGCGACGTATGGAGTCGATTTATACCTTCGTTTTTGAGCCAATGGGTGCCCCCTTCTCGATAAGAATGTCAACTACTTCGTGGTGGCCGGACCTGGCCGCGCAGTGGAGAGGAGTTAGACCATCTCTCGTTTTCGCTTCGATGTTTGCTCCCTTACTCATGAGGAGATTAACCATTTTAATCTTACCCCATTTCGCCGCCACGTGCATTGGTGTGATATTGTGCTGCAATTGCAAGACGAGTAAGCGTTTATAGCACTTCGGTGTTTTAATTCTTCTTTCTCTACAAAAGTTACGTACCTTTGCCGCGAAATTAACATCCGCGCCTCTGTCATAAAGCAAGGAAGCGATTCGATCGTTGCCATAATGTGCGGCTATGTGAAGCGGGGTAAAACCGCTTTTCGATGTTACATCGGGATTGTGGTCGTTCTGTAACGGGAGAAAAATAAAAGAAATTATACGTAGACTAATTTCCACCCATTGTTGTATTATAGTATTGTTGAAAATAAGAGTCGCAGCTGGTAAAGCATTATGATATCTCACTTGTAAAAGTAGGGCAGCCGCCTTGCAGTCGTCTTTCTTTGCGGCGATGTGTAGGGCGGGCAGTCGAACTTTACCGCGGGTGTCATTTTCTAATAGAACGGCCACTACCTTGTCGTGACCCTGTTGCATAGCCACCGCCAATGGAGTGAAACCATCCTATATGAGGAAAACCATACATATTTAATAGATATAAGCAGATTATTAAATAATAATTTAATTTTAAAAAATATATAAGTATTATAAATATTATAAATATAAGCATATTAAGTATTTAACAAATTTAACAACGACGAGAACTCGTCGATAAGTGATAGAACAGTGTTTTACACGAACCTCGGTGGCCAACGTTTGATTCGCACCCTTGCTGAGGAGGTACTTGACCACGGAGTCATGATTCTCCTGGGCAGCCATGTACAGCGGCGTGAACCCATTTTGCGATTGTGCATTCACAGAAGCACCTCGTTGTACCAGCAATTGTACAACCTCCTCTTGTCCAGCTGAAAGAAGATATCGGTGTCACGCGAATTATTCGTCTCGCTTCGCGATGCGAGATATCGGAGACTTCGCAAGTCTCGAGAGAGGTAAATGTTTATTTAAAATCATTCGCGTCCTTGTCCCGTATGCATTTAACGAGCGACAAGGTCCATACGAGAAGAGATGAGAGGGAGAAAGGGAGATAGAGAGAGATGAGAATGTGTGCACGCTTACCAAGAGAAGCTATGTGCAATGCCGTGTTTCCCTTTTTGGTAGCGGCGTCCACAATCGCGCCGCGATTTAGGAGTTCTCTCACGATTTCCAAGTGGCCGTCCTTAGCTGCCAGGTGCAAAGCGTTTAAGCCATTCTGCAATATATAAAATTCATATTATCGCTAAGGAGCTTCTCGAGATTTTCAGATAATACACGATTGTGCGCTGTGCCAAAATCTGTGAAAAGCGGCAGATCGATGACTTACGGCATTAGAAGCGTTGATATCCACTCCGGACTCCAAGTATTCCAAGACCTTCTCGAGTTGTCCAGCACGAGCTGCTCGCAAAAATGCAGTACTAGGGTCGCTCTGAAAAAAAAAAGATGAAATACATGTCACTTTATATGTAAATGATTCGGTTGAAATTTAAGAAGCCTTCATGTCTCTCGCACTCGCATTCCTTATATTCATATGCTTCTTTTTCTTCATTAAATCGGATAAATTTAAATATATATACGATCGTTAAATAAATAAATTTAAATATTGCAACCACGCGTATCGAAGCAAATATCGGAATGATGCTCATTCAAGGTTCTCTTGTACAACTTTCCCGATTCTTTTCTTTTCTTTTCTTTCAAGACTCGAGTTCAGCGATCATCTTGTTCTCCCTTTTTTATCGTTAATTTCCCGAGAGTAGGACACAAAAATATATACCAAAACTTACTTTTCATAAAAATCTTTTACTTTCTACTATTACTTTGTAAAAGGAAATTTAAGTTTGGAAACAAAACATCACTTCTGATCTAAATTTTGAATCTTCATACATTTTTCAATCAAATTTTATGATTCTTTTAGGAGAAAATTGAATTGGATCCTAATCAGATTAGAAACATTTTTATGCGGGTCGTAAAGCTCGCGTGTCGTAAACAGCAGTGCAAATTTAAAGAATCTGCAGCGAATCAAAGTTTATTACGTTTCTTCAGATGCTCTTGGCACATTTCTGCGACATAATTAGTCTACAGCGACACAATTAGTTTACAGGAATGCAAGGACACGTAGGTGTAGAGTTCTACGCGCAAATGCATTTCTAGGAATTAATTAGGTATAATTTGCTGCGAGAGAGAAGAAGAGGAAGAGATTATCCCACGTACATGTAACGCATAAAACATAAAATGTCACAGTTGAAAATTTTTTCCGAGAACATATATAAACACGCTTCGGAAACGTATTCAAAAATTTTTTAACAACAGGGTTGTTGGAAAAGGATTAGTTAATTCTTAGAAATGCATTTGCTCGACAAACGACTCTGTGTTCTCACGGAAGGAAACGATTTCAAATGATTATTGCGATTGGTGTAACTAAAAAGTCTCACGGTTTCTTGTACATTCTCTTTCTTCATTTATATACTTGTACCCGACATTTTTAATATATGTAATAAAAATAATTTGGTCATAAACCTTGTTTCATTTTCGTCCTGATTTTCTTGTCAATCATGTTTAAAACAATCGACACTAATTCCGGAGAATAGATGGGTTGTGCTAACCGGTTTATTTCGAATCGCACAACGCGTGTTGGTAATTAGCTGCAGATTTAGAACGTGGGGCGCCGCGCGGTCTGTAAGAGCTGACAGAAATCCCGCTCTCACTGTCCGTTCTCTGGCTCCCACCCTTGAGTCGACCCCTTCTTTCCTGTATTTGAACCCTCGTATTCGAGATCACCGAGTGGATATATACCAGTGCAGATACCCCCTATATTGCCGCGACCTACAATGGATTCTACAGGATATTGCAGAGCCACCGGACGTGCCTTTTAACCGCAGCTTCTTTTCGACCACTTTAGTGGTCATTTATTACCCTTTCAATCCTATTGTACATATTCGTAGCTACATCTTAAATTAAAATTCTACTTTAAATATCAATGCGAGTCGAAATTGACGGAAAAATATCATGCTATCATTAATCTTCTCGCTGGTTAGAGCTCACTTCGCCAGAAGCTTTTATTTTTGTCTTTAATCGCTCGAAGATCGTAGACGCCTGAATGTTTAAGTTAAAGAAAGACTCCAAATAGACAAAAAAATTTATAATGAAAATAACATCCGATGGTTTTGAAAACATCCTGTATAAGCCGAGATAGGTATACTAGTCTGGCATAGTTCGCGCGGGATGAAAGCCAAGTCAAGCCCGAGTCAATGGACCTAAAGTAACCGCGTGTTCTGCTCACGAGGAGGACAATAAATATCGGGATTGTTACGATCTCCAACTAGTCTGTCGCGTAAATATCCTCGGGTAGCACGCCGAGACAGAAACTGCGTCAGTGTAACGAACGTAAATATTTGTAGCATGCAGTTGCAAAAGCCTCGCAATTGAAGCCATAAAATGCAGAGGACAAGAGTAATCCGTTGAAGTTCCAAAGTGATATACAGCTTTCTAGTATAAATCCGATCCTATTAATACTACCGAGAGATAATCCTTGCATGTATAAGTAATTTAAGTTTCTCTCGCGCGGAAGGGTAAAAACTTTTATTAAATATTTAAAAAAAAAGGAGACTGGACGATCCATAATTCGCATTGAAATTCAGAATAGAATTTTATCTCTAATTTTACGTGCTACATATTTTGATACATATATACATATATATGTATATATTCTGCTATATATTTTTATACGTATAAGCATTGCGATTCTTCGAATGTTTTTCGAATGTTTCAGATTACGGTGCATTTAACGTTATAAATAGAACACCTCGCAAATTATGCAGATGAGAAGACCTTTGTGTTTCGTGGCCCGGGCCGTAATTATCCTCGGCAATGTACAATCTTGAGCATCGGATTGTTCACGACCGTTACATAAAATATTGCGTGCAGAAACGACGCAAACCAGGCAGTTTTGTGCGCGCGGTGGGAGTTGTAACGGTGAACCTACTGCAGCGTACCGCGAGACCGTAGGTGGTTTTGCTGAGACGCAAACGTTTTATCGTCATGCGCTCGAAGCACACGCTTGACAATAAATCGATAGTCAGTTCTTCGCTGCTCTTGCACTTGTATACACGACTTTTCTCATCGCTTTTTGCTAATGCCGAGTGCAATTTACGCGAAAAATAAAATTTTCTACGTACTCGACGTAATTAAGGGCCATTGTCTTAAATATCGATAATTATCAAATAAAACTCCATTTGATTTGTTAGTTTTGGGATGGAATTCTCGTAAGAATGCGTATAAATGCAATAATTTCGTGTTTCAAACGATAGGAGGAGAAAACAAGAAAAGTGTGCACACTGTTTTATTTGCTGAAAAAAATAAATTTGGAACAATCTTGTATTCTGTGTTGTATACTGCGTGCTTTTTGTTATAATAAAACTTCAAAAAAATTGTGACATTATTACATTTATTTAAAACTTATATTGTAAGCGGTTGGCGAGAAATCTACCGGCGCGGCGCGTCGTAAACGTGCAACGTTGATCTGAGATTTTCGAGAGAACGAGGCGTAAAGGTAGTGTCGAGTTACGTCCGTTTAATTCCAGAGTATCTCATTTCGCTTACTCTACAAGAGCGATTTATTTGTCAAGGCTTTGATACGCCAGGCAGAAATTAGAGATGCAAATATAATTCGCGTCACGGCGGTCATTATCGCGTGTAATCGGATTGCGTAAAACTTACTTACGGTAACATATTCCAGTAAATAAAACAAACGCTTCGGTCTTTTTTACCGGCCAGATACAAGGCGCGAATCGACTGACTCGTGTGATCTGACGTGTCGCATCAACTTGCTGGCGCGACATTTTTCTGAATAGTCAACAGGCATGATATCTCTCGTATAAATAAACCTCTGTTGTATTCAGGCATTGTAAGACGTATACCTGATGCACGCCGGACAGAATGTTGAATGATGAATGCACAATACATGCTCCACCTTGTGTGCATAGACGCATTGAAACATTTTCTAAATTTAAGATCATAGAGAGCGAGAAAAGTAGAGAATGAGAGGAGTAGCTTTTAAGTTTTGCGTATTTAGTTCTCCAACAAGCAACAAGTAATCCTTTTAAAAAAAAGGATAAAAAATGAACAGAATGTTGAAAGTGCATTTTTCAAAGTCTGCCTTCGTAACAAAGCGTTACGTCACTAGTCGAGATATTTATATTAAACGCATCTCATCAGCAATACTACTTCTTTATCGTCTATTTAAGGAAAAAAAAAACGTGATATTTATAGGACGACTCAAGTAGTACGTGCGCGATATACAAGACGGCGAACTTGTGACAACCTGTGTACAATAGAGAAAGCACCGGCTATATTTGATCCTCGTTGGTACGCAGAAGCTGACGAAAGTGTTTACGAGTGCACGCCGGTGTTGCGTACGCAAGGGAATCTGCTTCACGCAAGCTGCACCGGCGTGTCTTAAATAATTCAGCAGACCGTTAGTTCCTCATGTGAAAGAAAGATATCCCCTTCCGCGTCCGCTTTCCTACCGCTCTCTTTCTGTGTTCTCTCACTTTCTTTCAAAACAGGGAAGAACTTCCACTACGTCAGTTTCCATTGACGTAGGAAAATAAGGAAACGCCGCAGAGGAAAAGCTACACGGGAAAAAAGAATACTGTTACCGCAGAAAATGTAACTGCTATACTGCATACTCGATCTGGTGGCGATCAAACATTGCTGCCATAATCAATTATTTGATATCACAATAAAATCAGTTTTTTTACGTATCTTGAATAAATACATAGAAATAGATAAATTTGCTGCCAGTTGAATAATACATTTTACTGTCGCAGTGAAACAATCTGTTATTATAAAACTGAAATAACTTGTAGATTCAGCAAATTATTTTCAGCAAACTTTTTGCAAACAGCAAAAAATTTTGTTTTCAAATCTTAACAAAAACTTAAAAATTAATTGCATAGCACAGTCGAGAAGGTCAACCTTTCGATCGAAAAGTTCCTTGATAACTCTTACTTTCTATTGAGTGTACATAGGCAACCGTAAGAAAAGGGTAGCTTCCATTTATAGTGCGCGTAATGCGAATCGACACACTTTTCTTTAAAAGGTAAATTAAAAGGAAATAAATTAAAAGGAAACTTGTACTCGCTCATCGACTCTCAGAAATCGAAAGCAATCTACTGTGATAAAACGTCTCGTAAATATCCCTGCTGTTTTTATAAATTTGCAATGTTTGGTCAATAACTACTTGCGGATAAACATTTAACAAAGTGTATCGCTCGAAACTTCTCTCGTGTGTACACGAAAGAATACAGTTAAGGTATTTCGTTAGCTGCTCCTTCGAATTCGATGCGCGCGAATGCACTTAAGAAGTTGTTGCGTGCGTGCCGAAAGTGCCTGAAGTGCTCTAAAGACGTCAATTGCACGTCAATTACGTAACGCAACTAATAACTTCATTATATCAAGTAGATACGTACATATATCGTGAATATCGTGATCTTGGCAAATACTCTTCGTATTTTTACTTTCAATCTTGCAGAAACGGAGATTTCTCACTAAAATCTACGTTTGATTATGTAACAATAATTATAAATATCAGAAACGTTATTTTCAACTATAATCATTTAATTATTCAATTGTCACATAATTCTGATTATTGAAAAGATAATAAAAAGATCACGAAATACGAAAAATCAAAAGTCTTAGCATCAAAGCAACTTTCCTTCCTTCTTTCTTGCAGGCGCCATAATTAAATGGCAGTTTTTTGAGAGACAAATACATGTTATTTTCCATCGCGAATGACCACACGTCTGCAATTGCGGCTTTCCGGACCAGGCACGAGCGTCTCAGTGATCTCAGTTGCGGTTTTCTCGACGGTCCAGACTGGAGAACCCGTTGCGGCCAACGGACTACACGCAAGTATGTACTCACTTCACTTGCTGTCTGGGTAGCGACGCTTTAAGGGCTTCCGGGGCCCTTTAGGGAGCACGAAAGGAGTTGCTAAACATAGAACACGGACCATCGAGAGAGAAAGAGAGATCGCACGCCCCATCAATTTCCGTGGCGATTTATAACGCTTGTCCCCTTATTTCAAACGTTTAAAAAAAGCACCCAACGCCTCTTGTGTCGGTTATTATTTATAGTCACATTTAACTAAGAGAGTTTCCTTTCCGCGTTGTGCAATGTTGAACATCCGAGGGACGGTAACGCGCGAAAAAGGATCGAAATATCGAGACCGCTGTGTCGTACTTTAAACGAAACGAACAATGATCCCACACGCGAACCGGCTGAAACGAGGAAGGGCGGGGAATAATTCAATGGATAACTTGACCTGGGTCGTTAACCGAGCAACAGCACGATCGTGTATACGCAGGCCACGACAAAGTTTAGAATTTACGTCGCGGCTAACGTTACATCCTCGTTGTAATGTCCGTTTTTTCTTTTCTGGAATGTCTTTGATATCACAGTGAAGTACTTCCGACTTGCAATTACAGCTCCGATAGATTAGCGCTCGCTATCGATTTGCTGGAGCGGTGATAAAGCTTCTTTTTATCCTGGTCCTTTCGCGAATGACTTTGACGCGACAAGAAAGAGCACATTGGCCGCAATGAGCATAATGGCTATGCGGCCGCCTGCAATTTCTGGCGGTGCATCAAGCTAACTATAGCCACGCCATGTACCAAAGTAACGGCCGCAGACGTAGAATGCCTTCGAACGTGGCCGCGATATAGTTTCGCTCTCGCGAGCAACAGAAGCATCAGGAATTGGTGCTTGCGATTGTCTATCTATGATGAAAGAGGTTCTACGTTTGGAAGCGGCGAGTCCGCGAATGCTATCGAGGGAAACTTGCGAAGATTGACAATCGCGGAGGGGTGATTTCAGATAAATTAAATCAGGCACGGGCATGTTCGCGCGGACAGAATCGGAAACCCGTAAGGCGAAATCACACGGTCCGATCCTCCGATAATAATTTCGGAATCGCGCCGTCACGGTCCGTCCTTTACCGTAGCCATGATAGTGCAGCGGCAAGGGCAACGACCTGACGCGCGGGGATCAACGGACCTCGTACAGGTATCACACTTTTTCCCTTTCACAAAGCATCCTTGCAACGGTCCCGGCGAGCGCCACAAAAGCCTTCGGTTGAAAAACCGTGACTGCATTTAAGCTATCGCCGACGTATAAATAGTAGATCATTAACCCACGAACGTGGCCTTTTAATAAAGAATTGCAGAAAAAGGGAAGCTAAAAGAATAAGGATCCCGAGAAATTGAATTCTTCAAGAGGATTTCTAGAAAAAGAAGAAAATTACCCGTGATTGTAGCAATCTCGTGGGAAAGAAGTAATATCGCGAGGACCATAGAAGGCTCTTGCTCGTATGAAAAGTTAACAAAGTAATAAAATTTGAAAGGAGAGGAGAAAAATGTCATCACCAAGATTGCAAGAATTAGAAGTCTCATAAAGCATGTTTGAGGATAACATTCGATTTATACATAATTAATTTGTTGAAGCTTTTGTCGGGAGCAATAGACTATATAGTGCTGTTACGTCGTCAATATTAATTTGTATTTTAACAACGTCCAATTTCGTCAAAAAGCAGTCTTGCTAACGAAGGCTGTTGAGTTTGGTACCATCAAGACTTGCGATTAGTCAAAGGGAAGAGGTATAGGTATCTAGGCGGTAACGACGATATGCTCTGCGCAAAGGACAGCAATTAGAGCCACGACAATGACAAAACGAGGCCGAGTTCATTGACTGACTAAAGATGCTGGCTCGAGCTTGATAGAGGAAGGATAATAAGCGGCGAAAGAAGAGAAGCGATCCGTCGAGGATGGAAGACGAAGGAAGGAAGAACGCGGAGCGTAGCGTAAGCGTCGAAGCGTAACCGGCCGAACAACGTGTTCGCGTTTTCCGATCAATGAAACATCACGCCGGTGGAATGCCGGCTCGGTTAATACCACCATAATGGAAAACGCCCGACGACGAGATATACAGGCGCGAAGAAACATTCTTTTTTTTTTTTTTTTTTTTAGATCGCGTAATCTAGGATAAATTTATACCTGACGTATGCTGTCTCCTCCCAGAGCGCCGCCGCTCGTAATTGAAATTCCTGCACGACAGTTTACTGCATTACGTTAAGCGGGATGAATGCAAAGAAAGATTTATGAAATAAATCTGTGGCTCGATTCTGAAAAAGCCAATTCTAGACGCTCATAAAAATACATGTCACTTTACGTAAACGTTTAATAATTTGCCATGTCAAAATCGCCGTAAAACTTTGCTGACGCGTTTAATTCCGGTTTTCTACAACTCTCGCTCGCACATTATTCAGATAACTGCGTTTAAACAATCATATGAATTTTGATTCTCGGCTTTTGATAAAAACTATTCTCCGGTTTCTACAAATAGTCACTAATAATGCAAAAAAACGTCATCTTAGAATTAACTTAATACGCAATAAAAAATTCGATCTGCGTATCGAATTATAATTTATTCTTTTCGCTGGACCGGCAGGAAATTTATTCAGGGATGCCATTAATCACACAGTGATAAACAAACGAGAAATAAACTTTGCAAGATATTAACGATCTTGTGTGTATATATATGCTTCGTTATACCATCGCTCGCGGATCTAGATGTCAGGCGTGGAACTAATGCAAATGGTGACTGACGCTAGGCGAGCGATCAGGCAATTAGTGGTTGCGGTAATAATGACGGAGTAGCGATATAACAATCTCGGCTAAGTAGTCTAGACTTAGCTAGCCGCGTACTGCATTAAAAGCAGCAGTTATACGCCGGATCAATCGGCGAGTACCTCATAAATCGACGTGCAAAATCGATAATTGATCAACGATGGTTAGGTATCGTTTCAAATGCATTAGATACGGCAGATTGCAATTTAGCTGTTAATTAATAGCCAAGCAATTGAGCTTGCGTGAAAAAGAAGTTTCTTGCGTCGTCGTTTGTATACGCTTTGTGCTGAAAGGTATGGTTAATATTATAAAGTCATGAGAGAAAAATTTAATTACGTAGATGCGATCGCGAATATTAGTTGCGATTATTAGAACACAATCAGCACGCTTTTTCGAATTAATTCTGAAGAGAGATGTCCTTCCGAGCCACGCTCTGGAATTGATGTCTCGACCCATCAACACCAATGATTAATGACAACTTGCACCGGTCACTGGCCGAGAGAGAATTTGAAGATCCTGATTAGATCGGCAACACAATCTGTACATCGTTAAGTAACTCAGGAAGACGTTGAACCGTTAGGAAAGATGTCTCATCTTTTACCCATGTATTTTAGCAGTGAATTCAAGTACAGCGTAACGAAATGAGTGCCGAGAACAATTAGCCTTGCGCGCAGACACGATTATCCTACAAGAAAATCTTGTAAGAAAGAAAGCGACGTCGCGGTCGTCGAGTGTGATCACGGTTATTGATAAAAACCGTTTTCCAGTAACGTACGTTTTTAGTGTCGGAGAAAACGGTTTTTATCAATAACCGTGATCAACGTTCGTTAAGAAAATGACATTGTTCGGCGAACGCGGTCGCGTCGGAATCGTGAACGTGGTGTAAAATCGATTTTCATCGCAGCTCATCGCTTTTCTGTAACGGTGGAATCGATTGAAAAACCCGGCGTGCTCGTTCCAGGTCGATTTTCAGTTTATGAGCAAGAAACCAGCAGGAAGTGCCCGTCGTGATCGATGTTGCTTACGAACTATCGTTTCCTATCGCCAGGAATACCGGCTACACGCGTGGCCGCCGTGCCGTTGGAGAACCGGCGGCGCGGGCGGTCCTCGTTTAGCCGTGCCATCAACTCGCAACACGCACGCGGCACGCTGGACATAACAGTTAAAAATAACGTCAAGGTGCGAAACGCATGACGCCGGGATTCCGGCCTGGATGGACAAAACCAGAATTCTCGGCGGCCTGTGCAGATACTCGAGTATACGCGGATCATAAGACACTGCCAAGCGCGTTAAGATTCTCGACGTGAAAAAATGTCTTGTCACACACGGGACCAAGTTTACAAGAATATTATTAAGTCTTACTGGGTCATTGAAATGTTTACGTCTGTGCCGAAAACCCACAAGGAACCAAAATATACGAGCAAACCAAAATGCTATTAGATTCTAGGTTGGGCACAATGTCCGATTTTGTATCGCACGGAAATGCCAGATTTTTTTGTTTAACCCACGACAAAACGAAATATATATGAATATATCTTGACAGATAATTAAAGGTTTTTTAAGATACATCTCACGCTGAAAAAGATCAGAAGTAATTAATAATCAAGGCATTTCGCAAAAACATCCGTATATACATATATCGTATTTTTGGGGGACAAGAAATAATCAAAAGCGTTAAAGTTTGTCCGAAATTAATTTTAAACGTCACTATATGCAACGGTGCAGATCTTTTGTATGGCCTTTGCATGGTTGGTTCCTTTAAAGAGCGAAGAAGACGCAAGAACTCTTCCCCTCTTCCATATCCGTATCCTCAGCAGCTGCAATTAAATCTATCTGTTTTGCGCTGGGAATCCTTCTGCAACGCGGTTCCCGCGAGTCCTGCGGGGAAACGAAACTTCCCACGGGCAAGTTCAACATCTTGACTTTGTGATCGCGTCGCCGATAGAATTTCGTGACACTCGTTACGCTAATGACCGCTAATGCGCTTTATTAGCGCGATGTGCCAGCTGCCTACTTAGAGCACTATTCATGCACGTCCTTGTGTTAAAAATATTATATATAAAAAGAAAATCTCATGATAAATAGTTCACGGCGAAAGAGAATATGAAAGTTATAACAACGCGTAAAGAAACTTAATAAAATTAAGACTGCTATGAAATATAATAGATACGCACGAAAGAGCGATCCATTATGATATTCCATTACAGTGAAACACTATATCGTGATAAAATAATATTTGCCGTGAGTGTGGCAGACTGCGTTAAATACAAACCTTTACTCTGAGAACAATCGATACCCAATTCAGCATTCGGACGTTATCTGCAGGCTCACGAGATCTAATAATGGTCAGAGATAATTTGTGCATGCGCCCACATTAAAAAGTCTCTGAGATCTAAATGGAATTCAGTCTGATTTCATAAAAAAATCATAAATTTTGGTTGGAAAATTTATAAGAGTTCTAAGTGAGAGGTTCTCAAACCTCCGGCAAACGTTTGCTTTTCTCAATGTTTCTCTAAAATCTTTTGCCGGTTCTTATTTTGTATTAAAGCCACGGCTCTTATAATCACAGTATTATACGCGACCGATAGAAAGACGCGCGACCAAAGATAATTAGACTCATCAGTCATTAATCTAACACAGCATCATTTCTCCTTCCCGCTTCTCATTTCTCGGCGGATCAAAATTGCCTCCTCCCTCTCCCTCCTCCGCCTTTGCGTGTATTATGCATAAACTGGCCTTATGTAATCGCCGTATATTACGGCTGGCAAATGACATCACGTCCAGCGTTACAAGCGTTGAGGTCATCAGGTGCCGCGACTCGGCCGATACCGGAGACTTTTTTACGGCCGTCTCGTCACGTATGTTCAAGATGACGGCGCGTATACGCAGGTAGATTACGTTTCTCAGCCAAGCGAACGTACTTAGCCTCGGTCTACGTCGAGGCTAAGCACAGAGCGGGATGATTGTATCACAGTTCGTTTTTATCATGGACTCTTCTCATCGCATCTTCAAAAATAAACTAAAGGACGCACGAAGATATATCAAAAATACATGAAATTTAAATACACATCTTATACATTTTATTTTAATATATACATGTCTTGTAATAAATTCGTACAATATCGATTCGTATGACATTTTGCAATAATATTAAAATATAATTGAGCTATTACTGCAAAATGGTAAAAATGAATAGTTAAACGTTTGACATACTTATACGGAATACTAAAAATTCCAGTGAAATAAGTGAGCACGATTGTTAAATGACATTTGGCTCCGCGTAGCTCAAGTATCAAAATTCTGTTTACTCCCTTAAGCAGTTTTGGCCACGGGCCAGATATCAATAGAATGCGTTAGCTGTTCGTGGCTGCAAGAAAAACATCGGATGATGCAGAGGAAAGTACCTACGTACTTCGGCGTAGCAGGCAGCAGCCATTAATCAAACCAGTTGACGTTCCGGTATCAAGTATGTAATCGGCAGAAATTTTCTTGACAGATTTCTTTTGATCTAATCACGAATTAAATATACTGTATAATAGGTACTCTTTAATAGAAAAACTGAAGCATTTGTCTCAAAAAGTAGCGAAAATTTCACGCTTTGTACGAATAATCTTTTGCTTATATTTCAAAGCTATTCGTATCTTGAATACAATATTTGCTCGTAAACGTTATTGCGATTGTAGGTATTAATAATGCAGTCATGCGAGCATGTTCAGATTTATAATAGGCAATATGTGCCTCGTATATGCCTATTCATATCCTGTTTTACCTATTTATAGAAGCAAATGTTAACTTCTAACGTAAATACATGCAGTGGATACCTGTAAATATATGACCACGTATTATTATCGGGATTCATAAGTTTATAAAAACCATGTATTTATTTTTTATATGTAATACTGTATTAAATTATTAATAAAAGTAATATTTGTACAAAAAGATAAATATCTCGCTTCGCGTCATAAAAATTGGCGTAAAAATGCGTTTGCTTCATTTCACTTGTAATAATATTATAATTATATAGTTGCATGTCAATAATTGTTGTGATTGGTAAAACAGAAATAATTACATGTATAATGTCGAGAGATTTAATCAAACAGGTATTCACGCATGTAATCGTATAATGTACATATTTGCAATGATCAAATTTAGGACACGAGACAACCGGTTGTCCGATCGGTATGTCGCCACGTCCCAATTTTCACTGCGAGCAAGGCGAATGCACATTCGTGACTCATCCATATCGTCATCGCGAAAAGTATACGCTGTGTTATAATGACCAAAACATGCTTCGGCGCGATGAAGCGACAAATATCCTACGAGAGAGAAGTGCCTTTTCATGATGAACGTTACGTGAAAATATCTTCTATTATCGAGTTTTACGGAAGTCTGTTAGTAACAACCGAGCTTCGAGGTTGCCTGTGAGAATTAAAAATTATTACTTCAAGAACGCAACTGTTATCGGCCATAACAGTTCTCATTACTCAAAAACAAAGCGGATATTTGTATAATATTAACAAAAAGTATTCAGCTCCGATCTTGTGTTGTCAAACATAATCTTATACATGCAAATCTAGCTTATTATATCTAGCAAATCTTTCAACAATTTTTATTTTATTAATGTAATGATAATACGATTCCAGATTCTTTTCTAACTGTCCTCAACGAGATTTGATTAATTGCCGAGACAAGAATGCAGTTTGTACCCGTGTTGTTATTAACAGCTCTTCGAGCAGTTAACGAACGATATGTCTATATATAATGCTAGTGTCAAATGGTTGAACCCTGAACCCGTTATTAAACCCTGTCTTATATGTCAGGTTATATCAGATTCTAAGACAATCTCCAATAACAATCTCCCGCGATCTTTAATTCTAACGCGCCATTCGTTACGGCGAATTAAGCGTGGCGGAAATAGCTCCGAAGACGATGAAAACGCGCGCAGTCATTTATACGATGCAACGTTGCTGTTAATTAACGGTAGATCGCAATTCTTCACACCGCCTGTGTTTATCGCCGTATATGTAGCGTATAATAACAGTAATTTATAGGCCGGTATTCATAGTCGGATCTTATTTCAGGACCGTCTTAAGTAATATCTTAAGATGCTAATACGGTCATTTCATTGGCTGAATGGAGTCTCAAGACTGCCTTTGACCAGACTTAAGACGATCTTAAATATAAGATCTGACTATGAATACCGGCCATAGTCGTTAAAATTAAGAAAGAAGGGGACTTTTCTTTTAATATTTTTCTCATCGCGCAAATTTCAAATATTAAATAAAAAATAATAGTTCGCTAGTTCTTTAAACAAGCACAGAATATATATGATACAAATATTACAAATAAATAAAACAAATGAGATTTTCTTTATCTCGGATTGTAAAAAATCATCAGATGGTGCTACGAAAAAGGTAGAGTCGTCGAAAATCGTATTATTTAGAACCGGGCGGATCCCCTTGTTTGCGCGCTTGACCTGATATCCGTATAATATGTGTCACCCAACGTTATCCAGTAATCTCTTCATCGCCGCCAACACGTCCTTTTCATTGGGGCTTAATTAAATGTACGCTCGGTATGCCGACGGAGGAAACGAGGGCGGGAGGGCCCCTGACTTCTCCGACTGAACGGGGGGCAAATGGAGAGCGCGGCCGAAAGGGTCGAGGTCGTCGGTTACAGCAGCAGCGTGAACTGAATTTCAGGGCTGCGCCGTATAGATCATGCCTATATCCATAGAGTGCGATGTCTCCTCTTTCACACATTTTTTCGTCGTAAGAAGATTTATTGCGAATTCTCTCTTAGCGAGTTCACTACCATCATACATTTCGGCGAATAAAGAGCAATAAATAGAGAAAACTAGCACAAACTGTTTTGTATTTTTAATCTCAGATCATTCAAGTGAATATCGTGGATATAAAGTATATAATAAATAATACTCTGAATGAGACTCTGCGTGCCTGCGGAGATGAAAGTTTTAAAGAATTCAGGAAAAATGAAAAGTAAAATACTGTGAACAGAAATATAAATAAAATGTGAAACAGAGCGTCTATAATAATAGTGTAATATATAGATAAAGTTCCCAGTAATGTAGCTGTCTTGTGCAATACGCAGCACGCATATATGCCATGTCCTTACATTTTTATCGCTTAAATGGTCACTCTGGCAGTCGCGTGGATCTAGACTACGTGAATGTCCCTGACGATATGAGAAGGGGGAGATATCGAAATTGGAGACCACGAAGGGAATTAAAATAATTGCGCGCTTCCTGGCATCCGTGGCGTCAAGGGAGAGGAAGGGAGGTAAAAAAAGGGAGAAAAATAGAGAGCGGGAAAAAAGCTATGCAGAAAAAGCGATCGCGACAGGGCAGGGCACGGCGTAATACAGGTAGGTAGGTAGGTAATAGATACACGTAGATATGTACATAGGTATATATATGGGGCAGGCAAGATGGAGTCTCGGAGGCACGGGTCGATATGAACGCGGCAGCGCTATTGCAGCAAACCGCCCCTTGTTCGCCACCGCGCGGTCCCTGCTCGCTCCTCTTACCACCTTCGCTCGGCTCTCTTTCCACTATCAAACTCCCCCCGTGTCACCTTCCCGCCGCTATCAATGGTATCACTATCAGCACCGTTTGCATATGATCGACGCACGCATGTGTCCGAGGTTTTTTTTTTTTTTTCGAAAAATGCACTTTTGCATAGCCGAGCGAAAGCAAGAGGATCGATTACAACCCAGAAACCGCCGAGGGAAAGCAGATTGCGATCGCAGTGCGTCGATGACAACGTCATTTAACTGTTCGACAATAACATGTACATTTTCTGAAAAATCCTTTCCATAAATGCGAGCATAAATGTATCATTCTAATATTGGATTACAACTCTTTATAAATATAAATAAGCTTAATCACACGTGGAGTCTGTTATCAATTGTAAATATATAATGCGGTAGCGATAATAATAATCGAATCGAATAGGTACGAAATAAGAACTAACTGATAATAGTCATCGTCGCGTTGAAGTATTCGTGTCGAATTCAGTTTGATACAACCGTCAAGATCGTCTCAATCCGTTTGCAGCAGCCAGTGCAAGAAACGTCGATAATCCTGCCTCGAGCAAGAGCTAAGTAAACATTTTTAATGAATTCTCAGCGCGATTAGACGCTCGCTGCTTCATCATCAGGATGACTCGATGCTGCCTCGACGAATCGAGGTACAAAACTCGTTTTATATTAGCAGCTGACTTGCTGACGTAACACGAACGCGTTTTCTGTTGTATACGACGGATTTCGAGACTTCTTTCGTATCGCGAGGGACCAGCGCATAAATTAGCAGCCCCTTTCGTGATATTTCGTACTGGCGTTTTTCTCATTCTCTACTGACCTTTCAATTTCTCCGGCGGTGACGTAATCTCACCACGTGCGTGCCTAAACAAAAATAATCGTGATGCGATCCCGAACTGATATAAGAATCGACATTATCCACAGTAATATCCGCGAGAACTCGTCGACCGTGATTAATTAACACTTCGGCCGCCATGACAAATACCACAATAAATCCTATCTACATTTCCACTTGTACACTACAACTATGAAGCAAATACTGACGTTGTTCACATACATGTGACATAACATGACAGTTAAAATGTTAAATGTTCTACAATCAAAATCACGTTCTATCAGTCACTTATTTCTGCAATTACCTGTTTTCTTCGAGCAACAGTTTTTACTGATGTCACAGTTGAGATCAATTAATCCGATGTACAGGATGGCGCCAGCGCAATATGTTCCACGAAGTATTTCTCTTTCATTGTAATTACATTTCATTTCGACGACAATTGATTGCCTGCCTGCGCGAATTGCATGCCACTATACTTGACATATAGCGGTTTAATTGTATCGAGCCACTTTGATCTTTTCGACCGTATTTTAACTACGCCTGATACGAGAAAAAGTAAAATTTAATAATGTATTTAGTATAGGTACTAAAAATCCTTTAAAAATATAATATTCTTATAAAATCATAATTTTTTTGTTTTATGCTTCATCGATTCTTCGGTACAATATTTAGGTAAAATAGCAGGATAAAAAAGGTATTAATTCAATACATAAAATAAATAACGTAATATTAAAGAAAAACAGCTCTAAAAAAAAATATCTGTAGTTATATCGGAAGAAACAGATTTAAGTTCTCAAATTTGTGAAAATAAATAATTTAAAATCGCGCGAGAACTTCCATCCTTGATCGCCCTATTCATTTACGTTATTAAATTAGCGTACGACCTGATAATCTTAGCCGATTATAAATGCACCAACAGATGACCCAACCGCCTACTCGATAATCGATGTAGGTTGTTGCACCAGCCGTATTCTGATCTACGATATCATACTCGGCAAACGCTTTTATTTTTCTTGTCAGCCAAACACGCGACAACAATTTTTACTTCATTGCATATACCTATTGCGGGTACTAATACACACATAATTAAATAAAATATATTTCAAGTATTACAGCTTTTCGAATAATGATTCATAATGAATAATGAGGTCTTCCTCAATGAGAGAAGAAATCAGATATTGCATTTACAAGGACGTTTTCCATCACGCATATTATATCGCGCAATATTTTCAAAGTAGGTTAATATCGATTATATAGGAATTATAGGATGCCAGCGCAAAAGCGAGTGTTATAAAATGTCACACAAGAATTAGGGCAACAACAAAAACGCTACATAGCCGGTTCTCCGTTGGATGCTACGTTCGTCCGGATAATTCTTTTGTTCGAGCGCTGAAGCTAACATGTGCACTCAAATAATTGAGAATGAAAACGTCGATTCACTCAATCAAAGTCGGATACGTAAATGTGACTGATCGCGTACGTTTTTCTAAAAGGCATGAAATCTTGGTAATATTCAAATTCAAATTTGGTTAATGGAAATTCTGAAATGGAGCTAGTACATTAACAAAATAATATAATAAAATAAAAAAATAAACGTGATAATATAATTTCCTGAAAACAATTGATTCATATTTCTCTCCCGTATATAAACTTATATTTTTTAATGTCTCCACGTGCAAAAATTATTTCCCATTAACGATCGCGTAAAATTGGCTCATAATTGTAATTACATAAAAAGAAGAATGAGCGACATTCTAATTCCCGAGAGTGGCAAGTTACATTAAATTATCTTTCGCTCACTCATCCTCGAGTTTTCTGCGCGGGGACGATAGGGAGGTGAGAGAAAGGATAAGGTTTCTAAAATCGTTTGAGTAAACGTTCCTTCCCCTCTCACAGACAAATTAAAGAACGTTCGGCTGGCGCGAACCCTTTTCGATCACGAGAGCGTGGTGAGACACTCCGACCCCCAACTCGAAAGAACGGAGAAAGCGAAGAGGGAGAAAATATCGGCGACGCGAGGAGGGTTACAACCCCTCTGTTAAGTTTACACAGCTCGCTACTTATCGCGTGTATGTTTAAAGAAGTGTGCAGCAGCCGAAACGGCGCATTCGAGTTATCGCGCTTCGTCGGTTGCTTCGCCAGGCAATACTTTGAAGTCTATTAGGATCTCTAATTCATTGAAGACACGATTAGGCAAAGCTTAAATGCTCAAATGCATCGATAAAAAGCGAACATGCATGGGGCGGGGGAGGGGGGAGTGAGTGTGGACGTGAGTATTAAATAGATAAGAGTATTTTATTAAATATCTTACATTAACAAACCATCTGAAATTGCCTTTCGTGAATTCCTGGAATTTGAAATCTCTTAAGAAAAGGCATAAAAAATTCTATTGCTCCTTCTTTGCAATCTTTTGTTCAAAATTTCCTTGATTCTAAATATTTTGTTAGTGTGTTATTGATGGAAGGTAATTACATTACATTACATCCCTTATACATTCTTTGTGATGTGTCTTAAGCATATGTTAGCCACATGTTTCACGTGTGTTCTTAAAAAGACCAGATCCTAACTTAAATTATTACGAGCATCTTATTCTTACACTTTCTGACATAAGATTACTAAATATTCAGTCTGACTGGCAGAAAGATTTATATGATGTAAGTCAAATTTAGTGCTTAAATAGCTTATCTGCTTCTTTGAAGTCAATACGATTTAATAATTAAGGATCCATGGTGAAAGGTCTCTCTCTATCTTGCATCACTGCTGTTGTTAGTAACGAATAATTCCGTCCGCTTTCGCTGCTGTTAACGACAATAGCATTTTACGAGACGTTATTAAAGTGGGTCAATCACGGCCGCTTCCGACGTTGCGTTTAGTGTTTAAGTACTTGTCAAGGGCAGAATGCCAAATTTCTACGGAAGCCCTTGTCAACTTGAAATGAATACTCGCTGCAGGATAGAGCGGCAATTAATTAACGCACTTTTTGCAGGCTGCTTTAAATAAACATTATTCTTACTAACTCACAAGCTTGAAAAGAATCAGGAAAAAACCAATGTGTCGTAATATCTTCTTTATTTGAAAATCTTTTCTCATCAATTCCGTGATTTACATTATTTTTGTATATTTTATACATAAAAAATGGCATTCCTTCATTGCCATCAATTATCTTCACGTTTGTTATATGTTATTGATAACTCCAGCGCCAATTTTTTTAAAATCTCAATAATGTTCCAAACTTATATTATCGTTTTTTCTAGAATACAATATAAAAATCTTTCTAATTTTTATATTAAAAAAAACATTACTAGCAATTTCAGTTCAATGTTATTCTATCAAAAAAAAACGCTTTCAGGCCCGAGTGCACCAGCTGATAAACTTGATGACTCGATGATTTGCAGCGATTCTGAGTTAAAACGCGTTGAAGCAAAATTTCACGGCGATGCACACGCGCGCGTCATGGACCGTCCATCTAGCGTAAAGCGTGAAGCCGCCTCACATTCCGCAGCGTTGCGGCAACGTTACCGGCGCGAAAACGTTTATTTTCAGTCTACCTTTGCAGCAGTTGCGGAAGGGACGCGACACGTACACATGTGTACACCGCCTGCGGTTTCGCAACGCGGTCTCATCCGGCGAGGAATCGACGAATGGAAAATAACGTGTTCCGCGTATGCACGCGTACAGCTTCGACCGTAAAAATGGCACGGTGCGATGGACTCGCTGATCGATACATGCGGGATACTATTAAAAGTCATTACGGTTGCCGGCGGGCTTCGGTATCGCTTGAATTGTTTATCCGATTGCGCCGCCAATAATGCAAATGTCGTTTTATTAATATCATTATTAAAGCGCGAGATACTCCTGACGACCGCTGTACAGATCGCGGAGTCTACGTGGAAACACTATTTTTAGCAAACGTTTCCCTAAAATACATTGATAATTACTAAGAAGAGCTTTGATGTATTCTTTATTTTTAACTCAATTATATGTCCTTTAATTTTGTCGAATACTCTGAACTACTTATACTCTCGTTATAATTTTATATCTCGTTTGTATTCCTGTACTGTGTATTTTTAGGAGGCTCGTTCCAGGATAAATAAATTTATCTGTTTAATCTTAACAGTTATGTCAAATCAGATGTATGATCGTGTCGTGATCTGTAATAATTTACTCGAATACTTGAGGCACTTGTGCCCACGATATTTTACAGAATAGGACTGACAAACCGTAAAAAACGTACGTGCCTCCGTCTCGCGACGTGATGTTATTGCATGTACCGTCTTATTACGGGCAATCAGATGTAACTCGCACGTCAAGCTGATTGACAACCTAGTCGCCCCCTAAAAGCGCATCACGGAAACGACAGTCTGGCTGCTGTTGAACACAAGGAATTGCCGGACGTAGTCTAAAACCCCCCCATAATGCGTCGCGACTGACCCAGATTCGTGATCGCTGCAGCACCACCTTTGTGTCTTTTTGTCTGCGCACGTCGACGTCCTGAAGGACAGATACGGTTTCAAATCCAACCGGCAAACCGGCAGTGCCGTTTTCTAATCCGATTAGTACGATCCCCCGCAATGAGTGCCCCGCATTTCTCTCGATTTCAATGACGGATTCTCTGACACGCGAGAACCTTTGAAGAGCAGAAATTCTCTAAATTTAAAGATAGAAAGAAGAATGGAAAAGCTAGAAGAGAGTGTCTTGTCTAACTGCCCAAAATACAGAAGGGACCCTTCTCCTCCATCGTTTGTAACGTATAATTGCCAAATGCTCTTATTGCCAAAGTTATTAAATGTATTTATATAAATTTGATACTCCGGAATTTTTAGGATTCGTGAATTTTGAGACCTCTTGTACAATCGATTTCACGAACGAGAGATATTCGCGATAAACCGTGTCAGCCTTGATTTACATGGGGAATAGGACACGCAATCTCGCGACCACCAATCTTTTAGCTGTACCAGTCGTTGCGCCTCGGTCAATTAATCAATTCGCTATCTAACAACGTGACTCAACAGCGAACGTAATTCGACGGAAACGTATTTTTATTTACGACGAAGAAATATACGCGCTCGGACCTCTCTTCGGGATCGGCTAGCCGTGGCCTCGAGACATTGTTCAAGGTTCGTTGGCGAAGGTCCACGCGTCCACGGTGAAATTATGACGTAATCCCAGAGTCCAGAATGTGTACATAGAGAGCGGCTAAATGTTGGCGCATGCCGGACAGCCGGATCGTAATGCGAGTCAATGGAATCGTCGCGTATAGTAAGTAAGTAGGTACGACGAACTGCGCGTTGAAGACTTCGCGGAATCTCGATAAGCGACTCTGCATACGCGACCGGTTATATTGTTTATCGTTTTGTTATGTGTCTCAATGCCGCGCCTCAGTCGCAGCGATAAGTTGAGCATAAATTTTAATTGTGCTATAAATCCCAAACAACTCTAGTTCATTTCATTAGTATTATCTTTATTTTTCTTTATCATTATAGGACATATATTTTTATTGTAAAAATAATTAATAAAGAATTAATTATTTTTATAAAAAAACGGTACTTTCCTATCCTACGTTATTACCTTTCTAGTCACCTATACTATAGGTACACAATCGTACTGTTCTAGATGCCCCACCCTGTATACGATAGCGTCAGACCTACATTCTGATTATATTTCCACGTGTAACGATCTAATCCGCGAATTGATCTCTGAGATTCTGTAAAGAAGAGAAATGATGATACGTTTGTTAAACTGAAAAGCCAGCGACGTTCATAGCGTATGACATCACGACATTAGGCAGAATGAAATAACTCGTCACCGAGTTACGCGCGGTGGACATCGCTCGTTACGAGCGACACATTTTTAAAGAATAACGCAACGACTGTTTCAGCAAAGAAATACTCATATTAATTAGCGTAAGAGCCTTGACCTGACTTTTTTCACAGCACAGCGACGAAAATATACATTGTATATACATATATATAGACTTGAAAGTATCATGGATTTCTTTTTTTATCGACTAGTTCCACCCACATCAATGAAATATGTGGATACATACGTATATATCCTTCGTTATTAAAGATCTGCTATAGCACTACGTTCAGACACGCGTGCGATACAAAATCGTAAACACGACTAAAAATTACTCGAAATCATAAATATGCACGACTAAAATTATAGATGTAGGATAAAGACAGCGATGTAGGAAATATTTATTTTCCATATCTAACTAAGATGTACGTTTAAGTACAGATGTACCAGCTGCAAAAGGTACTTAAGCAATAAATGCAAATATTCAAAGATGCGACGAAGTAGAAAATTTAATTATTAAATTTTTAGATTTCTCTACGAAAGAGATGTGAATTAAGGTAAATCTTTCATTTGAGATTAGCATAAAAAATTAAAGACATAAATTAAAAATGGAATCGTTTTCTGACTCGCAGTTTATTTCCGACCTAATAACGTCACAACCGGTTTCTCATGCTTCAGGTAAGAAGCTTACCTTGTCCAAATTCTACCGTCTTACCAACTTGCTCTCGGCTCTCTTTAGAACGAAACAAAGTACTTGGTCCTGCCACCCTCGTGTTTCAAACTATCGAGTATATTTTTCTCACATTATTAAACAACTCATGCTTTTGTACTTTACTAATTTAAAATTTTTTTACTTAACGACATAATAACAAACACGAATGGTCCCCGGAAAAGACTCCAATTAACGAAGCAGTCTGACATTCTCTACCTAGAGTACCTAGCGACCTTTCTGTTTCCCGTGGAATCGCGCGCGCCCACTCGACGTGAGACTTTTTTCTCTATCCCGGAGAGGAACGTTCAGGATCTGCGGTTCCGTGAACACGGGCACGTGTGTCCCCTACCTAGCAGTGCGCCGCTACCTTCGCAGCAGCCTACGTCCTGGAGTAACCGTGACCTTTGGGCCGCAACAATCGGCCGGCCACTTCGTCTTAATGATCGCTTTGCATGCTAACGCGGTCGACGTAACGATCTGCGACAAAGGCGGTCGCACTGTCGACGCCTTCTCAGATGTTCAGCAAATAGAGCTCCGTAAGCACAGCGTGTTCTATGAATGGGAACCTTGACGAATAGCATCGCTCTGTCCAGTTCAAGTTACGAAACACTCGGCAAAATATATTTCGAAATACAGATGCTTTCCCAGAATGTCCCAGATAGCACAGACGTCCTCAGGTCATCCTCAATACATCCAGGGACGTCCTGGACGTATCGAGGATAACTTCGAGGACTTGTGCTATCTGGGAGCATTAGCTTGTTTATCGCGACATGACTGGATGACCAGATAAACCCGCTTTGGGTTTCTGAAACAAAAAGTAATGTTGCAAGCAGAAAAAGAGAAATAAAAATTCATTCATGCAGAAAGTTTTTTGTCAAAGAAACTAAACGTGGCGCGTGAGAAGAGAGTGTCAAATGGGAGAGTACAGCTGTACCGAACCCTCCTCTCGCACTTTACCCACGCAATCGAAACTACGAGCTGACATGCGGCGAAACGGTTGAATGCGAGCCCGTATATGCTATTAGATGCCATGTATATACGAAGCCTATTATTTGCGATAATGCCACCCACTTCCCTCGTGGCCAAAAATACATATGTTCGTGAAAAACTAATGCGCACACCATGCAGTACAACTTGACAACTCCGAGTATTACGTGACACAGCAAATTTTTAAAACATGATCATATGGGTATTCCCGTATATAATTATGTGATTTTAATTAGTATAGTGATTTTAATTAGTACAATATCGCGATATATATAGAGAGAAATATATTTCCATTATAATAAAATAAATATTTCCTGCATAAAATTTCCTGCATAAATTTCCGACATATTTCCTGATATAAAACCGAAGCACTGAGAATGATATAAATTTAAATAGCCTTCCTACTTTTACTTCGCAGATTTGAGAAATAATTTACAAAGAAGAGTAAATAAGAAATTTTAAGAGCAAATAAAAATTACTTTTATATTATCTTTCTCCGTTCATTGCTTGCATTTAAATAAAACAAACTTTGATAGAACTTAGATAAAACAAATTACACTCAGTCATGAAAAAAGAAATGTAATGGAGAACTCGAAGCTAGGAAAGGAACAAATTAAACAGTTGCATCGCATTGCATTTAAACCTCGATTAAATTTCCTCTCTCTTCCTCTACTTACGTTGTAGATAAAACTATAAAAAAGAGACACATAAAATCAAGCTCGTTCAAATTACATCGGTGTCTAAGTTTTCCAGATCCATATCGCTCTCGGTGCTTTCCGTCAACAAAAAGCTCATCAATCTTACCTGTTTTCCGGTGCGTGGCAACGTCTCTACATTGGTACCGCCGACTACGGGAGCCTTTTCCGGTCCGCCGTTCTGCTGGTTGACGTTTATGTTGGCGTTAACATTAGCGTTAACGTTATTGGCGTTGTCGGTGACGTTCGTGTTCATGTTCGCCCCGGTGGTAACGTCGCCGGCGCCGCCACCGCGCTTTCCGTCCTCGCCCGTCATCCTTCGGTCGCTCTGTCGATTCACACCCTCTCGTTGTCTCACACCCTCTTCACCCTCGCCACCGCCACCGCACCGCCGCCACCACCGTCGTCCTCACCGTCCCCGTTCCGCTTACACTTCCGCTCGTTAATTCCCAACCACGGTCCACGGCTCGGAATCCCGATATCTGTGCGACCGACCGAGAACCGATCAGAGAAGGATCGAAGCGCGACCGTGGAACGAACGCCTAATCGATAATGCGTAATTTATTTCAGCCCCTCGACGTAGGGCTTTCGTTTCCTTCAAGACGCGGAATCCGGGCTATTAATAGCCGAAACTTGGCTTTTATTAGCGGAAATGAAACACACGGAAAGCTGGAGTTTGCGATGTTTCGTATTAAAATGAATCGCGCCGCGTAGCTGGAAGCTCACTTTAAATACCAGTCTCACGTTTAAAGTAGATCTAAGATCTTAAATTACGTACTCGATCCACATCGCGATTCCGAACGCCTCTCGCTGTTAAAAATTCCCGTGGGCGATAAAATAAAATAGCCGAGCGCACGGTGTTACGGGAGTTTCATCGGACCGAATTACATTGGTTGTTCTTCGAGGAACGCTATTTTTAGTCGCCACGAAGCGATACGGGTGGTATAACCGTACATGACGAAACGGTTCACAAGCACATTGTGAGCACCATCCTCCCATTCGCTATTCGCCGGAGGTGGAAGAAGACCGAGGTGAGCGAGCCTCGCCCGAAGTGCAATCTTACCGCTAACATCACCAAACAACACGAAGATCCGAAATTATCATTTCAAAGATGCAGAACGTCTTTCAGACCTTTCGACCGCGTCCCTGGCACGTTCGTGTCGCCTAGGATGCACCATTACTCAGAACACAGAACACGCCACGATTTTTTTTTCTCGCAAAGTGACCGGCGTTCCAATAACCATCGTCTAACTCTTAACGTATTAATCGTAAAAACGAAGATCGCGGGCTTTCCGAGATTTTGGGCGTGAAGGCGCGGGATATCTTTGGGCAGGATCGCGGGCTTATCTGAAGACCAAGGGACGAACGTGGTCCTAAGTGTCCTAACGTCATACCGACGCGAAACGCGGCTTCGCGCGCGGCGACTCCGGAGCGAAATAACGGAGCAATATAAGTTTATAGCTGGCGAGAGGAATCGCGGAAAACCCTCGCGCGGAAACGCAACGCGAGCGGTAAGCCCGCACACGGCCGACGCGACGACGGTAGAACCACCGGGAAAATCGATTCGAGCGTGTCCGTTCGAGCACTGCGCGCCTCTCCGAGCCACGGCGATAAAAGCGGCCGTCGTTCCGGCTGCCGACGTTCACGGGTGCTCGTGCACCCGAGAGGACGGGTCTCGCGAGACGTAGACTTTCCGAAATTCAAAATAGCGCACGTTTTTCTCTTTCCCTTTTTTTTTTCTTCCGTCTGCGCGTTCCACTCCAAACGGTCGCCCATATGTTTTAGTATTTCTTGATCATTTTTATATTCACATTTTCTCTGCGTTTAAAACATAGAAGAAACTGATCCAAAGAGAGAGGGGAGAAAAAGGAGGGTCACAATTAATATTAGAATATTAAATAATATATTAATATATATTTTAACCATTAATATAGTTAACATATTAATGACCTGAACGAAGGTGCATCCTAGGCAACACGAACGTTCCAGGGACGCGACTGAAAAGTCTGAAAGACCGTTTGCACCTTTGAAATGATAATTTCGGATTTTCGTGTTGTTTCGTAATGTTAGCGGTAAGATTGCATTTCGGGCGAGACTCGCTCGCCTCGCCCCTCGGTCTTCTTCCTCCTCCGGTGAATAGAATATTAAATAATATATTAATATATCTATATCTTAATTATGAATATAGTTCATATATTGATGTAGAATATTAAAATATTATTCACAAGAATATTCGAGATGATATCACCGCATTGCAAAAATAAACAGAATCAACATACGTAACGTAAGTCATAAGTAAACTTTACTGTGTGGAGAACTGATGACTCTTAAATTGACGGTTCAATATTATTCTAACTCGGGAGCATCTCTCGCCGTAATCCGCTAATTTAGCCGTGGTATAACGAAGATTTTAAACGATTCTCGACAGACGGAGGATTTAAGTAACCGAGAGAGGTGATTGCCACGTTTATAATTACAGCTGTGGAAGTGTCGCGTCGACAGAAAACTGACGCCTATATCGTAGTAAACACGACACCCTGCCATGCGATTGATACCACAGAATAGATTCTTTAATGGCAAACATTTATGGATGCTCCGGGTCGACGGCGATCGGATCGAACCGGATTGCGCGAGGCGCGATTGGTCGTCCGTCGCGGTCGGTGGGAAACAGGAAAACCTGGAGAACGCGCAAAACGATGGCACATCCCGCAATTACCACGCCAAGATTCCACGCACACGCATACGCACGTACATATATAAATCACGTATATGTATATATATACACACACATATATACATCTGTTTCTTATATATCCATAAATATATGTATGAATATATTTAGGTGTATGATGTATATAATATATTAGCGTCAACGACGCGACGCGGCGTCGCGGTGGTTCTCCGTCTGCACGGTTCCTTGGCGCGGTACATACATTTCGCGGGCGATCGATCTCTCGAACCTTTTTCCCGCACTTCGGCCGAGTTTGCCGCGGTTCGATGACGCGCGGCGCCTCGAATCCGCACGATTATCGAGCGGATTATGTTCGAACGCTACCCTAACGCGCGAGCGGTCGTATAAAAAGGGAGCAGCAGACAAAGCGAGAAAAAGTGAGAGACAGACGAAAAAGGAGAGAGAGAAAGAGAGAGAGAGCACTAACCGGAGGGGTTTACACACGCAGGGTTGGATACCAGTCCTATAGTCCGTCAACTTTTTCGAACCATCGAACGCTACCTTCCCCACTTGTCAAATCACACGCCGCGCCGTCATCTCCGTTTCGTTTCTCCTTTTCACATCGACCGGCTGCCACGGACCGCGCGCGCACACGTATATACGACAATACGACACACCGACTCCGAGAGAGTCGCGCGACGACAATAGCACCGAGCGTAACGCGTCCGCCCTCCCGGATACTCCGCACGGCTTTGATCGCCGCCGCCGCCACCGCTGTCAGAGTGGTCAGAGTCAGCCGATATGGCGACGCCGCGCCCGCCGCGGCACCTGCCGGCAGTAACGCGCCGCAATCCATTCTCTATTCTTTTTTTTTTTTTAATTTTATAACACCGGAAATCGGAAGCCTCGCGGAAGCTCTTATTAATTAATATATTAATTTATTAATCTCCCTAAAATAAAATATATATGTATATGACATTTTTCGTTTTAGAAATGTTTATAATCCAAACTCACGTTAATTCTAAAGTGAAAATTTCAGTTTCCAGAGAAATATGTATAAGAAAGAAAAAGACATAGTCTGCAAACCAAATAAATACATAATGTAACAATTTTGCGACGAATTCAACAAATGTTTAATTTTTTTAGTATTTCAATAAGATGAGAAAAATATTAGTAGTGCGTGATAGATTATTTGAACTATTCCTAACTTTGAGATAAAAATCAATGTGAAACTATCAAATTCAATTTTTCACATCCTTATGCTATTTAGAGACAAACACTTTGTAGCGGTATGTACATTTGTAAACAATTTTATTATCGACGCGACAACCGAACTTAATACAATTTTCCAAGTGTGATACTTACACTATAACATATGTATATAAAATTACCACCAAATGTGAAGCCGATACTAGCTAATTAATAAAAACCTATATTTAATACTAAACTGTACCTTACATTAAATGTATACCATTTCAATACATCAGCTCACAGAAGCTGAAAATAAAACTATATTTAATTAATAAGTAATGCTATAAAATTATAACATTACTATCATGATAGCATTCCTTATATCACGAATGGCGCAACGTAAAAGTCAATTATAGGTCTTATTGTTAGAAGAATGTCTTACATACTCAAAGCTCATATTCCTTTGGTTTATCAGGATTTTAATCTTAAGCAACATTAAAAATAAAAATAATACAGTTTAAATTTTCAAAACATTTTTCTGCAATCGGGTGTGGCATTAAACATATTTTAATAAATTTTCTATTGTTATTTATAATTTAGTAATGAAAATGTTAGTTTAATATTAATATGTCACAAGTGTTACAAATACTATTCGCTATCGTCGTCTTTTAACAATAGGTCGTCATTTACAAAAGACAAAAGGGTTCTCACGCCCTTACCGTTTTATGTAAATTGTAAGATATTAACAATTACAGATAACCTACAATTTAGCGGATTTAGTTTGTGTACTTAATCTTAATGTCTCGTAAAATTATAATACAGTTGACAGATTCTGTCAACTGTGATTTGAAAATAAAATGTTAAACGCACTACGAATTTATCCATTAAAATAAAAATGACCGCGTATAAAATTGAGTTTTCAGAGATTACAAGGTATTAGCATTATACAGACTAAATACAACAGAACATCAATTATTCAAGGAATGATATAATTATATAATGAACATAACACGCAATGAGATACAGGCGCTTTCAAAAAATGCTACCTGTCTCAGATACAAAGATAATGTAATACATATGGTTTTCGCTATTTTACATGTATGTCAACTGTGTTGTGTAACAAAATATGAAATTTGTGTACATATATCATAAATATAATATTGACGCATAAACGTATCTTTGCATATCGGATTTGAATTGAAAATAATCCGACATGTAAAGAAGTTAATTATGACTGACATCAATTTTTGAATTAGTTTATTTCGTCCATATATATTATTCCTCTCAGGCAAAAAAGATACTCTCAACGATTCTTAGCAAGCTTTATTGCAGTTTTCTTTTTCATTTTGTGTATACCATTGTTACACCCATCTATCTTCTCGTGCACTTCAAGTTGTCTTTTAGTATGAAACCGCGTACCGCAGATATTACATTTTAACTTGACATTTGTGCCATGATGCATCATGGTGTGATATTCTAACCCTACCCTATCGGAAAACATTTTGCCACAAAAATAACATGCATTATGCTTATGCGTAGACATATGACCGCGAAAAGTTTTAAATTTCACACATTTCAGGCATATAGTACACGTCATTAAGTTATCAGCCCAGTACGAATGTACTGTTTGGTTATGGTAGTACAGATTCTTATTATTTGTATAAGCCTTTTTACATTTATGACAAGGATAACCGAAACCTAAATGATAACCCTCGTGGAAAGCCTTTGCTGAAATAGAAATCTTTTTATTACAAAATCTGCAGGCCAGATCGTTGTGCTCCGAATGAAAATGCTGTAATCGTGCTTTGTCGTTCGCGAATCGTTCGGGACAGTGGTAACAATGATATACACTATCAAAATGTTTGGTTCTCACATGCTCATCAAATTCGTTATAATTATTTAGCACCTCTTTACAACAGAAACACTGCAACCGTAGGGAAAATTCATCGAATGATCTCCCATGATTAACGGTGCACTTATGATTATCATATGACTTAATCGTACTAAACCGTTCCTTACAATATGCACACATCAATGGATCATAATGAATCGTATCTACCTTTGTTCCATAGGAGTGATCCAACTCCACTCTGGTTCTCGTATATTGAGCTCGTTTAGATCGCAATTTTCGCTTGTTCTCTTGATGTATTTCTTGGCTTCTTACTTGGCTATTTTCCTTGCACGTTTCTTTAATCTGACTGCACTCGTTCTTATTTTCTGTGTTCCTGGATCTGGAATATTCACGCATCTCAAGAACTTCAAGAACCTCTCGACACATTTGTTTCAACGTAATGACTTTATTGAAGACCCTTACAGTTTTTCCATCTTTTTCATCATCGTTTTGCTGCTTTGACGAATCCTGTTTACCATCTTCTTGCGTAATCACCTGCTTCGTTGTGTTATCTTCATTAAGAGAAATTTGTATATCGTCTTCAATATCGATGATTACGTCTTCGTCTGTATCTTGTAACTTCAAAATGCTATGATCTTTACTGTATTTGGATGATTCGGATGTACCTAGTACTTGCTGTCTCGTGGACGCTTTAGTATAATCTTTGGTATAATTAGATGTGTGAGACAGAGACGAAACTGCTTCTTCGAGATTTAAGGTTTCAGATTTTTGCGGTTTATCCTCATCATCTTTACCGACTATCTCATAAGAATCGTTTCGTTTCTTGATTGTTATGTTAAGGCCAATACCAGAGTCTCTATCACTGCTGACCCTGCTGTCTTGTGTTGTAGTATCTTCATTTTGACATAATTCACAATGCGTTTTATGAATAAACAAGGTATGAGGATTTCGAAATGATCTCCCACATATACAAGTAGTTTCATTATTTTTTCTCATTCTTTCACTGTATCGGGTTGCTCGATTAAACGATGTACTGCTTTCATTTTCAGCAACCTTATTGCTAGTGTTCTTTGCAACAGTATTAACTGACATCGTGGAAGACTTTGCTTCAACCAAAGATTTGTATCTCTTACTGAATGGTGAATTAAAATATCTACATTGGAATTTATGAAAATTTGCTTTAGTTTCTCCACGTAATTTGTGAATACGTTTATGTTTCTGCAAACTGGGTATAGATGAATACATTCCCAAGCAAATGTTACATTTGTATGAGCCTTTTACTGAAATTGGTTTCTGCTGCATGATGGCGGGCGGAACAAGCGCATTGCGTTTATTACTCAACTTGAGATTCTTCCTAGCATTTTGTGAGGTATAGGTTGCCTTTCTTTTGACTTGAGACCTTTCACGGACATTACTTTCATTGTCCATTATAAGATATCCATCTTGATGTGATTTATTTGTTAATATGGTTCTCTCATTTTCAGATGATGCAGTCTCACTTAATAATGACGATTCTAGCTGTTCTACCACACTTGAAGAACCTCCTATTTTATGATAATTAATTAAATGTTTTCTTAAAGATGTTACTTTCTGCTGACATAATGTACACTTGACAAACTGTACTGATGTAGTAGGTGAAGTAGTTGCAGTACTGGTAGGTCTTGTCTTTGTAGTAATCTTTTCACATACATCTTTATTACGAGTATCATAAAGCTTTTCAGAACTGTTACTTTCTTTGCCGATTGGAGCAACTGAAGAAGTGGTTTCATTTTTCTTCTTTAAAGCGGTATGTTTCCAACGTTTACGTTTAAGTAAGGGAAGAACAAGTCCATGTACTCTTTCTGAATGCTTTCTTAATGATCGTCTTTCCAAGTATTGCTTACCACAAGTAATGCAAGGATATACTTTCCTTGTCCTTTGGACAGAAAATTTGAAAGGCAATGAAACTGTGTTGACACGTCTTCTATGTTGATTCCTGAGGTATGGTGGAGACTCTTTAACCTTGTCCAAGCATTCAGTTTCTTTTTCCTCTTCTCTCTTCTCTTCTGTCTCCTCTTCCGTCTCCTCTTCCGTCTCCTCTTTTTTCTCCTCTTCATTCTTGTCGCAATCATCAGTTAGCGCTGCTGACCTCTCAATCTGCATATTCCTTATCAATTGTAACGTTTCCCAAATTTTATCACATCTCTCCAACAAGACAATTGGATTCTTTATCATAGGTATAGATATCGGAATATGTAATGTGGATTCGTCCTATAAGAGAAAATATATAATTCTTATTATAATATTTCTAATTATATTATATATTTAGTTTATTTTTCCAATATCATAATATAAACTAAAACGAAAACTAGCATAAATTCACGTTGTGATCATGCACTACACGATCTAGAAATATAACCAAAAAATCGATGATCAGAGTTCTTGTAGCAAAAACCTAATAATTATCATAGAAATTAGGTTCTCGTTGATTGAAGAATAACACGTTAGCAAAAAGCAATATTAAATAAGAAATTTAAACAATATGAAATGGCAATCAAGTCGTAGCCTAACCAACACAAACATAAAAAAAGCGCGGTAAAATAGTGACGTAACGATTTTGGCGAGACGCAGCAGCACTTTTTCAGATCTTTTTGTCTAAAGATGCAGCGAACAGCGTCTCTTCTCAAAATTTGAATAACGAGCACTCCGATCATACGTAAGTGGCGCGATTGGTGAATTTCAAGCAAACCCATCGATTCCCGCAAACTTACAAACACTGGTAGGTCCTCGTCAGCCGAGTTGGTAAAGTCATCTGTGCATGGTTCCGACTTGAATTCGACGACGCAGAAAGACGGTAGCAGTGTCGCCGCATCATCCTTGTCCCCGCTGACGGTTGCTGTGTCGTCGGCGACGTCGGCCATCCTAGGACAGGGTGCGATCTGCTGGAAAACAGATCGCACTTGAATCCCCTCTGAAACGTTGTACGTTGGTAGTGCTGCTGCTCCCAAACTGTTGCTGGCCGAAATGGCTGGGCGAATCCTCGGCGTTTCTCTTTAGGCCCTACACCGCATGCCTCTTTCTCCGCGCCACTCGGCACGGTGGGTCGCTCGGTACGACAATAGTCCCTCTCTTTCTGCCGCACTACGACCCTTCACTGTCCCTTCCTCGTACTCACGTCTTCTCCTATCCTTATTGGACAGGAGGGACGCGTTTGTGCTGAGCTCTTCAACCGACCCAGCTCCGACTACCGTCGGAACTGATGGCAGGGCTGGATACGCGGTACTGGTTCGATGGGTACCGATGCCTACTGGGAACTGGGACTATTCGCTTCGCCGGTACTTTCGCTTCGCCTTGTGCCTTACATAACATTAATTATAACTTTATAAGATGGAGGAAGAAGATAAGGATATATAATTAAAGAAACTTAATTTCGGACTCTTAAATTAAGAAGGTACAATTAAAACAAATAGATTTAGCGATATATGTATCAACAAGATTAGTGAATTAATCAAGACTTAGCATTCAATAATACAAAAGACTAATCAGACAAACGAGCCGCTGTTCTCTAAAAATTACTGTCGAATCATATATCGATATAGATATTGCAGCTCAATGCGCAATTATAACAAGCCTACCTTAGGAAGAAGCGTCAGCGGATTAAGACAGGATAGAATGATAGGGTCAGCAGAATGGGAAGTCTCTCCAACGCGATAATTCCGCAATCACAATCCTACTCGAGATACGCATTACATATCCTAAAACCCAAGTACCAAATCGGCATATATACAATTTTGCAAGATACAGGTGGGATTTCCAGATTATAAACGATTAATGAAACTTCGTACATTATTAAGGCTGTTATCATTCACTAGAATCGTAAGATTAGTCGACGTATCCGGCATATCTTGAATCCTCGTTGGCAGTACGTTACAGTTACATGCTAATGTCGTTTCCAAACACCAATCTAAAAAAGAGAGAGGGAGAGGACACTTCGTGTAGAAAAGAGACGCTATAATGAAAGGTCAATGAGGCTTAACAAAAATACAATCCAATCGCACAAAGCTTTTTATGTGTTCTCCTCGTATAAGAACTTCTCGTATAATACGTTAGTTTATTAATACATCCCAGTATTTACTAAAGTTTCCAGCAACAGCTAAAAACCGCTCAACCTGACTGGCTTAACCATTCATTAAAGGATTAAAGGAACAAATGTTAATCTCTTGATCAAATATTATTCGATTTTTCATATTTAACGGCAGATAATCAGGGAATTGGTTTATCGAAAATTTAAACAACTTTGATATTAAAGTTAAGCTGGATTTTGATCGTTAAATTATGCACAGAAATTCCCGAAATCGGTTAGGATTATCATGAAAAATTGTTGAAGAAAAATACCAAGACTGAATTATTAAAAGTATAACATGCATGCCTTATTTTCAATTAATACTGTTGTATATATCGGGTTCGATTGGGACAAAACTAAGGGGTATTGATCGGACCGAGGACATCGTCGGGAACAGGTTTCCTTACGTCCCTCGCCAAGGATATGGGCAAACTACATGAATTTTAATGTTCACAAATTTTTGCATAATATTGTTATGCATTTTGCGATTAATAAACGTTCGACAATTAAGACTAACTCGTTTGTCTGATTAGTCTGATTGTGTATTGTTGAGCGCCAAGTCTTGATGGATTCACTTGTATCTTGTTAATATAAACATAGGTCCTATTACTAAGTTTGTGGCAGTTATTCTTTCTTAATTTAAAAGTCCGAAATTAAGTCCGCTTCAATTATATATTTTCTAACAAAATATAATTGCTAAATATATTTTGCAAAAAAATTTTTGTCAAATATAATTAAGTAACGGGTCTTCACAGTTACTGTTCCGTCACTGTTGTTATTACGCGATTGGATGATGCGGACTCGAGAACCTTGGGCGAGTCCAAGTTAGGTTAGGAGATAAGATAATTCCCCTCGAATTTTTTTCTTTCGTTCCGTCTCTTGGCTCTTTTTACCCACCTATTCGTATATGTTCATACCGAGACTCGCCCATGGGAAAATTCCCGTTCAATATGATCTATTTATCGAAATACGTCTATTCTGCATAACGTGATCCAACGCACACACGATATCGCCGTCTGCGTGCGGAAATTTGGGACTCCCAAATCACGCGTAACACGCGTACAAATTGCGTCTTATGGCACAACTCGATTCAATAAGGATTGGATGTTCATGATGATACTTATCGGTAGGAACGTTCACTCACCTGAGACCTCGATCAGCCACGATCGCCACGATTAGCCACGATCGATTCCGTACGCCCGTTGTGTGCTGGTCCGGCCTCGCCACCAGATCCCAGAAGCGGACTGTCGCGTGGCGTTGTTGCGTCGTCAGCGTTCGTTTCCTTTACGGTGGACTCATGCGCACAATAAGAAGTTCTTGGAAGACAAACATGATGCGTGGCCAAGTAGCAGCCGCTCGAAGGGCCGATCCTTTCAGGAGTACGTGAAAAGATGATGGGAGAGATTGGAACGCGAACCAATTCTGGACGAGTCCACTTTTACTCGTGGCACGCAGCAGGCCAGAACTCGTTTTATTCCAGTCCGTTTTGTCACAATGGTCGTGGCGCGTTGTAGGGACAAGCACCCGAGAACACGGCGAGTTTGGACGAGTTTGGGCGAGTTGGGCGATGGTTTAGCGGCAAATATCCCGCTACGGCAACCCTGTCGGGCTTGATTCTGTCGATGGCGAGTCACGGTTGGGAAAACCGCATTTCCACGTGTCTGTACTTTGGCCCTGCACGACCCTCTCTGGCACAAGCCGAATCATGCATTAGCAGGAGTTTATGATGGGCAATAAATTAGCTTTCAGCACTTCCATCACCGACACTTACAGTCGATCGCAAAAGATCTAATAGCTCGGTACTTCTAGCAGCTACTAGATCGTCCGATTCCCGTTGAATCTCGTATCAGCTGATGTTCCGCTAAACGTTTTTTTTATTTTTCATTCCCCTTCGGGGAGTGCGTTTCTTTCCTAGATTGTGATTTCCACCCTGAGTATTTCTACTCTTATCAACGTTTCTAGTGTTATAATTTCACATTCAACATGGTACATTGTTGAGCGTGAAATTATAACAATAGAGATGATGTAACTGATGCTCGATATTGAGTAGGCAGGCTTCACAATGGTTTTTCCAAACTGATCCGAGCCTCAAGTTACGCGTTCAAACTTGTAACATGAGCTATAATGCGGTTATTATAAAAAAAAAAACTACGTCCTATTTTGAGAAGCGTCGACTCCTAGGTAGTACGTATCGTTGCGTACGCTCAAATAGGTATATATGACAACATGCGCTACCTGGGCTGCAGCTCTAAAATTGCCCTTGTCGGGGCAAACCGAGCATCGCTTATCGTTCGTACTGATTAAAACATAAGAAGGTATTGAATAGCGATACGTTGAAGTAGGTAAAATCAGGTCTTTCTAAAATTAAAAGCGCAGACAGAAGCGTAACAATAGAGAACCGTGTAGAGCCGTGAATTAACAGCGGCGCAAACGGGCAATCAATTGATAGCCCGTTTTAGGCCAGTCGGTCCAGCCCACATGAGTAATCGCGGATAAGCGTATGTAATTTGCCTTCATACGTAACGCGGCACGCGGCACAATAGCGTGATGCCGTGGCCCCGAGGTTCGCGGAACGAGTGATTGTCCATCTTGCCGGGTATTCGGATTGTTGTAAGTTACATACATATTGCGAAAATGACGGCGGTCAACCGATTGAGAAGATCGGGATCGGAACGAGCGCAACAAGGCCGATGCCTTGTTTACATTAGCACGCGCGGGCCTGATCCCCCCGATAAAATTGTGGCACTAACGAGATCGTCATGCCATGCATTTCCGCTGGAGGGACATATATAAAACCGCATGCACTTGTACACCCGCACGCAGAGCGGTGTTGTTTGTCCGGACGCAAAAATGCGACCGCTCTCGGGTGTCTTGCTGCTGCTCCTCACCTGCCAGCTCGTTACGCCGACACCGATTTTCGATAGAGGTGGTGTACATTGTACTTGTTTATAAGTGCTAAAATCAATTACATCTTGCAGTTCAGAGGAGAATGAAGTGCAGGATTGGAATGATCGATATTATAATTGAATTAAATGTGTATTAAGTTACTATTAAGTTTCTCGAGCTCTTGAGTTGATGAATTGCCCCAAATTCTAAAAAGTGAAGAATGTTGTTTCCAGTTTCGTGCAAAATAAAATCTAGTGCGTCCAAATTGTTTCAAATCTGTTGAAAATCAGGTGAATATCTTCAAGGAGATAGACACATATGGCGTTTAATATATTTGTGCAATAATATATTAATAATATCTTGTAATAAAAATTGGTGTAATAATATATCTGTAATTACTTGTAATAAATATATCTGTGATTAAATATTCAGAATTACCAATTTTTACAAAATTATATAAAATTAATAAAGAACTTAACAAGGTTGCGGTGAAACTGTGCTGCTAGATTTAGATCTACCAATCCTGCTACAAATCTTAACTAATCTCAATTTTTAACTGAAATAAACTAATAAAGTTTTATTCAATGCAAACGTGTCGTAGATGGAGCAGGTTTTCATGGTCGATCGACTGGCTTCGGAGAAACAATACGAGATTGGTTCAAAGTGATCAAGGACCGAATCGTGAGAAAATGGCAAGAGTGGTTCGGCGATGATAGTCCAACTCCGAGTTTGTCACCGCAGGATATTATAAACATCGATAAAAACATAGAGAGTCGAGTACCGGGTTATCCAGGCTTGTTCTTAGATTTGTGTAAGCAAAGCTCGATAATATGAAACTTGGAGTCAGTATCCGTAGCGTTCCCCTTTAATTCCTCGTCGCGTCGTAAAGCTGAAACTCCCGCTGCGCTGGACGTTAAATCACGTGTTTCTGCTTCGCTAGTTCGCTACGGAACATAATTGAACATAAGATCGCGATTTCGACGCATTTTACGTGATGCGTCACTCGCGAATATCGTACAAGAGATACAATTAGCGCTACAGTACAGTATCGCGTACAGTATGTCTTTCGAAGCCTTCCGCGACCGCGTTCTACCAAGCGACTTCTAGACAATCCCGATTTAACTTTCCTATTTTGTTAATTTTTTTCATGATAATAGCTAGCCTATCCTTTGACCCAAAACGAGATTGGGGCGTCCGGATTGGTAAATGGTACATCATCCGGAAAGTTGCAGGCAATGACTACGACAGTGATTCGGACGAGTGGGACAGGAGGCCCTGGCTACCGAATCTGCCCACACCACCCACATTCGGGATCGATTGGACGCCCGACTTTCACAAATTCGGAACTCCTAGAGCTACGCAATCTCCAACGACTACGCCGAAGATCGAATCGACTACGTCGAGACAACGGACGACTCAAACTGTTACTGAAACGCAATCAGCCTTAACTCCTACCGAATCACCAGTGACTACCACTGAGGCCACCGTAACTTCTACCGAATCGATTCCACTTACCACCCAGTTAATTACAACTTCAGCAGAGCCGATTGCAACGTCAACTGAAGAAATCCTGACTTCTAGCGAATCTGTTGTAACGGACAGTGAACCGGTTGCAGCACCTACCGAATCTACAGTAACATCTATCGAGACAATTGCCGAAACAACTGTTCCATCCATCGAGTCTACTGTGCCTTCCGTCGAACCGATATCATCCACTGAGCCGACTTCTGATAAATCGATCGAAACATCTATCGAATCTGCTGTAATTACTTCTGAAGCAATCGACACGTCCACTGAAGAATTAACTGATACTGCTATTGACAATCAGTCACCTATAACGTCCACCGAACTAATTTTACCTATTTTCAACAAGCGAGTAGAAGAGAACGAGACCATCAGTAAACGTACCACAAAGAAACCTCGTCCAGCGTCTGCCGAAGTCATAACGTTTTAAAAACAAGTTGCATGTTATCAGAGAATAAATTCAGATGTATGTTTTGGTTTAATTTTTCTTAATAAAGTCTTAAAGTAAAACAGTGTAAATACCTACATATTAATTAGATCTAAAAATATTAACATGCTGAAAATAGATAAAATAAATCGGTAGAAAATAATTTAAAACTTTATTTAAATTTTTAAATATATATTTATATAAATAAATATAGATATTCCTGAAAAAAATGATAATTTAATTTTATAAGTTTATAAGTAATTCTATGCAGATGATTTGAAATTTTGAAAATTGTTTTTGTGGGGATAACAGCGCAGTAATTAAATAGAATATAATGAATTTTTTTAACGAGGTACTTTCACGAGATGTGATACAAAAGAAATGCGACAAATGGATTTTCATCAAGAAGAATACACGTTTATTGCGTAAAATTTATTATAATTACAGCGTTTTTCCATACTAAAATATAATAACTTTTACGTCGATGATCGTGGTCTTCAAGATGGCTTCTTTTACTGTAATAGAAAAAAAAAAGAATTTGTGTGTATATTCAAAAAGAATATTTCTTTTCTTACTTAAAATCAACTGCTTAACATGCACATAACAGATGTTACAATAATATACAAATTGTTATAGAAATACGATAGCACACATATAAGTATCTGTAATTAACATATAAAGCATTATCTCCCTTAAGCGTATTAAATATAAAGTGTATGCACTAACAAGACATTCAATATAATTTACCATTTAAATATTTTCAAAATTATTTAGATGTTAGCAATTTTCGTGCACATCTAATTTTACACTGATATAGAATGCATATGTAACACAGAATAAACTTCAAAATAAAATAAAAATGTTTGTTACTTTGTTAATGTATTTGTAATTCATTGCTGCCAAACCTTTTATCGAAGGGAACAAAGGTTAACTAAATTTCTGATCAATTTAATTTCTTTATTTCCCTTTTGAAGGATATGATCAAATTTAGCATTTAATCACCAGTTTTAACAAAATGTGAACTATAGCCAAAGCTTAATTTTAATTGCAGTGATATTAGCCAACATGTGTGTTTTAGTGGTAAGCTTAGAATTAAATTAATAAACAGTAAAATATATACAAATATAAGTAAGTAATCAAGTCCTGTACTCGATTATGTATTTTTTAAATCTACTCAATATTCTACAAAGACGCTTATGATACAAAAATATAATAGCCTACGTAAGATTATTACATTTTCATATTACGTAAATAAACTATTATATTTTTATATTAAAATATTAGAATTGTGATTAGTAATATAACTAATAAATCATCAAAATATAATATCATGTATAACATTCCGTTATACGGAAGAATTAAATGCAGAAGCATTAAAAAATTATTAGCATGCTCATACAATTAACAAGGAACAAAAGTATGAAACTTAAAGATTTGCATGCTGACCCTGATTAAGCAACAAGATATTGCCCCTCCAGAAGTCTGTAGTGCAAATGATGATCATTTCTCTATTTCCTTCCCTAGAATGTGAATAAGAAGCGTATACCACCGTAGCATGCATAATAGACATCAGACCAAAGGAAAATTTATTTCTGAATTGCCGAGAAATACTTTTATTCAATATAAGAAATATTTTATATCTTTTAATTTCCAATTCGTTATTCTCTCATAGTTATCACACATATATTACACAACTGTTGTATTATGAGGAATATATATAGAGAGAAAAAGATTCCCATATCATATAGAACATATAATTTAAGGCTAATTATAATTTTAATATAAGAAATTTAAGCCAAAGCCCATAATTAAGAAAAAAGAAACATTATTTCAACATGCAAAAGATCTTATATTGAAAAGCATTCAACGATGAGAAAGAATAAAGAAAAATGTTTTACAATGTTACAGCATAAACGTTTGAATAATAGAGTAAGAAATATGGTCATAGGTTTATGTAAGAAATATATTTGACATTATTTCGCCTACCTTTTTAGACGCCGCTCCAACTTTGCTCTTCTTGGTACCCCTAACCTTCTTCATTCTGTTCTTGCGTTCCTTACGCTGTTTCCTGGTTTGTTTCTGTTTCTCGAAGAGACCGTGCCTTGCTAATCTGTATTTAGGTTCAAATTTCTTTGCAAAGTCCAAGGTGTCGTAGATAAGTGCAAATCCAGTAGATTTGCCACCACCGAAGTTGGTTTGGAAGCCAAACACAAAGACGACATCCGGGGTTACTTTATACATCTTGGCTAATTTCTCGCGTATCTCGGTCTTGCGAACCGATGGTTGTCCAGGATGGATTACATCTACGACCTACGAAACAAACGCACATGTAAATCATCAACGATAATAATTAACTAATAGAGATATAAATCGTAAATACTCGATTCCACAAACTCACCATTTGTTTTCGGCATAGGAGCCGATTGGTCATAAACTTTCTCGTTCTGATAGTAGCTGTACCTTCCGTCTGTAACCAAGAATCAAAATATAAGTCTTTTTATTTATGGGGTTATTTTATTAGACATCTAACCGTATCGAGAATGGACTAGAGAACTCTGCTATTCTATTGGCAAAGATAAATAAAATAGTAAATAAAAATAACAAATTTCAGTTAATAG
Source organism: Leptothorax acervorum (assembly GCA_035220615.1). Lineage (NCBI taxonomy): Eukaryota > Metazoa > Arthropoda > Insecta > Hymenoptera > Formicidae > Leptothorax > Leptothorax acervorum. Next base: position 1,340,052 of record JASTWQ010001262.1, on the reverse strand, counting down.
TTTTCATACAAAGCGTCACGAATAATTACAAACACATGATTTTCATTCGAGGTTATGTCACGTCGCGTTCAACGATTAGTTTTGTTACTCGTAAACGGTACTTCCTGAACGTGATATACGCGACACGTACTTTATTAGATGCCATTGTTAAATACTTAATCGAACGTCGCACGTTTCGTTGGACGATTATTGCAGAATTCCTCGATACAAATTACATACCATTTTGATCGGTTAGCCGTTAGCGTACCGCTTGGGAAAAGACATGCACATGCACGGAAACGTGTACCGCCATCTGCGTCCTGCGGGCTGCGATAGATCACACGGCAGCGTCCGCATCCACGTGATATTTTTACATTAGAAAAGCTATTGTTCATTCTTTTCCACCGACGTCGGTGTTCTTTCGCTCGGCATTATCGATTAAAAATGGTTTAAAATTCTGCATCTAATTTTTAAGCTTTTATCAGATTCAAATAATTTAAAAGCCGAATCGCCTCGAAATTAACAACAGTTAATTTCTAGGAATATTTGCAACCGAAACGCGAGGATAAATAACGTGATTATGAAGGAAAAACGTTTTAATAAGGAGAAAATAACAAGAAGAATGTGATTATATAATAGACAATAAGAATGTGATTAAATATAAGAGAAATTGATATAATCGATATTTTATTTTACGCCTTGTCGCAACGCGATATATTCATTTTTTAATTATTTTCTTAAAATATGCATCAAAATCTTAAAATCTACGATCTATTGATTGATAGCTCGATTTCCAAAAAATCGCTCGTCGAAATTACGAGAACCATATACGATACAAATAAAGGGTTATTCATGTAAAATTCGTTACAAAAATATAAGTTAGTGTAAAACCCTTTATAAACAAAAAAAAGAGGAAAATGTTTGTCACGTCTTTGGAAAAAATAGAGACGCATAAATGTCGATTATAAAACTGCATGATCGGCCGACGCAGCTGAGATTGCGATGGAACTTTCGAAAGAGACCGTGCGCGTAGCGCTTTTGCCAACGTCGGGGCAGCCGATTGGCGCTCGACCGTCGAGTGTCGACCATTCAGACCATTGCCGTTCTCCAGGAAGTTTCGAGAACGTAGCACAGGCGGCAATATCGGCAGGGCGAAGGCGACGTGGGGGCGCACGGGGCTGGGGGCACGGGGTTCAGTACTTCAGTTCAGTACGTGAAACGTTACAGCGTGGACGCGGGGACGGAACGAGGATCGTGCGAAACGTGCACGGTCATCCTTGGCGATATTCGCCTCGTCGTTTACGCAGGTAAGTGGTTCCTCGCGGGATCGCTGAGAATTCCCATTGTCGAGATGCTGATTCGTTCGCCGATCTGACGCGTGAACCGTGTGGGTTGCGAGCAACGGGCGGCCGAAGTCGCGCGATCGATCGATCGGTCGGTTGGTCCGCCCGCGATCTCTCTCTCTCTCTGTCTCTCTCTTTCTCTCCGAGAAGCGCAGTCAGCAAACTGGACTGGCATGCTCGCGCGCGAGGCGTAGACACATCTAGAACTTCTCGGAACCGCTGTCCCGTGTCCGCGGAGTCACATTCGCGGTTCCTCACTTCCTCCTGGTCCAATTTCGCGTAACGGTTGTCGGAACTAGCGGAGGGGCGCGAGGGAGGGTACCGCCTTAGCGGACGGTCGAAGGTTGCGCGACGATTATATTTTGCACGATTGCACATTGGCTGGACATTACGAAGCGGGAATTGAGTCGTGCTGATCGCCAGGCGAGTACTCGCATTGCGACCAGCGAGCTTTGGAAAGAAAGATGGTGGAAGCCGTCCGCCAAGTAACCTGACTACCAAGCCTGCGTGCACGCTTGCCTGACTCGCGCGTCGATCGACGATGCCACCGAGGCATTTGCTAAGAGAAGGAAAAAAAGAAAGGGAAGCAGAAAGAGAGAATAAGCTCCGCTTATCACGGAGAAACGCGCTTCTCTCGCGATAGCATGCGTCACGCCAAATCACCTGCGTCGAAACTCGTCACGAGCTATTTGGTGAACCGTCTCTCTATTCCGTACTGACGATTTTTTTTCATCCATCTCGGGAACCGCATGCTCGGTATACCTGCACGTCACCGGAAGGCTCTAGAAAGCGCGGAGAGACGGTCTTTGTTCGAGAAGCGTCCGCGACACGCGCCTCGCCTTTTAAAATACTCCGCTCGCTGGTCTACTCAATCGTATACTCCCAGGCCCTGCCGCGTAGACGCCATTTTGAAACTCGCACGAATCTCGCATCCCGCATGGGTGTTGCGTTCTTTGGATTTACGGGCGATACCTTCTGGGCTCCGGCGAAGAATCGTCTGCACGCGTGTTGCGACACTTGAAATAAGTCGCGATAAAAATTAGAAAAAAAAAGAAACGAGCATTTTATACTCCAGTAATACTTTTCCTCAACCCCTTCCTTGCTCCCCCCCCCCCCCCCGTTTTTGCTGTTAAGTACAATTTGAAACTCAAGGTCGTCAAATCGGAAGTTCTCTTCCTGGGGCCACTTGGTGCCAAGTGCTTTTGTTATCCATTGTATCTTATATAACAACTCGAGCTGTCTGTTAATAATTTAACCCTGGAATGGTACACTGTTTTTCGGCACCTTCTAATGGGCAACATGGGTCGTTTTCGTTCGCGACATATAAAACGATCTAAAACTTTACAAAAAATTCTGAAAAAATTCATTGATGTTCTTTGAGGTCTTAACTATAAATTAAAATAATAAAAACATTATAATCTTAATTTTGAAATTGTTAATTTAATTTTTGAAAAAAGCAATTGAGGCAACGCACCGTAAATGCCGAGGACGAATACGACCCATGTTTGCCATTCTAGGGTTAAATATTTGTAAGAACAAGACTTCAAGTTGCATAGTCGCGTTATGCGCTCACTCCGATCATATCTGACCATGTTAGAATTCATGCGTACTGAGCCTAGATCCAATTATGCAACGCTACAAAAGCGATGCATTTATTTTAGAGTTTATGAATTAATTATGAGCAAACGTGATTATACCTTTTTGGTCATGCGTGCGTATGTTGCAACATCTCGGGTTGTTTACTTCATCAATATAACGAATGGAGCGTATATAATTCCTCTGATGTCATTTTATCGGTGGATTAAATGCATTTGACATTTTAAATTTATTATGCATGTGCATTTTTTTCCCAAGAAACATGGAACTTGTATTTTTCCTAAAAAGAATTGTCTATCATGTATTGCATTTATTATAGTATTTTTTCTTGGTTTCAGCAGGAGCGTTTTTAACATAACACGGACTTCTTAACGCGTGAAAATGGTTAAGGAGACTACATTTTATGACGTACTTGGCGTGAAACCCGGATGCTCGCAGGAAGATTTGAAGAAGGCCTATAGAAAGCTTGCTTTGAAATATCATCCCGATAAGAATCCTAATGAAGGAGATAAGGTTTGTATGGAAAATAAAATAGAAATAAATAAAAATGTCTATCGCGATTGCGTTATGCACGATAAAATCTAATATTTACGAAATGTCGCGTATGTTTTTTTAGTTTAAGCAAATTTCTCAAGCGTATGAGGTATTATCAAACCCTGAGAAGAAGCGTATCTACGATCAAGGTGGCGAGCAAGCTTTGAAGGAAGGCGGTATGAGTGGTAGCGGCTTCTCTTCTCCTATGGACATCTTCGATATGTTCTTCGGTGGAGGATTTGGCGGTCGAGGTAGGAGGAGAGAACGCCGAGGTCAAGATGTCATGCATCAATTATCAGTTTCCCTCGAAGAACTTTACAAGGGAACTGTTCGTAAACTCGCTCTGCAAAAGAATGTCATCTGCGAGAAATGCGAAGGTAAACGGTTGTATGGAGTGAGAACAGTTACAATTCTAAAAACGTTTATACCTGTGTATCTGTGGCGAGAGAAAACGATCTCCTTCTTTTCTTATTAGGTGTCGGTGGGAAGAAAGGTTCTGTTGAACAATGTTCGACGTGTCATGGCTCTGGCTTGCAAGTACAAATCCAACAATTAGGTCCGGGAATGTTGCAACATTTACAAACAATGTGTACAGATTGCAAGGGACAGGGAGAACGTATCAATCCCCGTGATCGTTGCAAGTACTGCAACGGAAGAAAGACTATTAGAGATAGAAAGATACTTGAGGTTCACGTTGATCCGGGCATGGTTGATGGTCAGAAGATAACTTTCAGTGGCGAGGGTGATCAGGAACCAGACCTGGAACCTGGCGACATCGTTATTCTTCTCGAAGAGAAAGATCATGATGTATTCAAGTGAGTAATGTTTCAATGGAATATTTATCGGCTTATCGTCTAACTGTTACTAATATGCCACGGTTGATTAAATTACAGGCGTTCAAGGAATGATCTGATCATGCGAATGCAACTAGAACTTGTAGAGGCATTATGTGGATTCCAGAAAGTTATCCGCACTTTGGATGGTAGAGATCTAGTGATAACTTCACTTCCCGGTACCGTGACGAAACACGGTGACTTGAAATGTATCTTAAACGAGGGCATGCCGATTTACAAGGATCCGTTTACACATGGCAGACTTATAATACAATTTATAGTCAATTTCCCGAAGACCATAGAACCATCGCTTATTCCGGCGTTGGAGCAATGTCTGCCGCCGAGAGAAGAAGTTATAATTCCAGACGGTGCCGAGGAGTGCTTACTTACTGACTTAGATCCTGAGCAGGAGCAAAGGCGGAGAGACACGAGACAAGCGTATGAAGAGGACGAAGGGGGTCCATCGCGAGTCCAATGTGCCACACATTAATTTGATTACACTAACCCTGTAATAAACATAGCCGTTTCTTTCATTTCGAACTCTGTCCCATTCGCTCGATTCTGTATCATGTCTAAGAAAGAAACAACATGGATGTATAGGCAAACTGTTCAATGAAAAAGAAGTGAAAAAGAAGTTGAAACAATTCATTTGTTTGGACACACGCAAAACAGTGAGTACTGCAATTATTGATCCTTTAATTTTATTCTTACGGAATATCACGCAATCTTGGAAAGTAGACACCGTTACCACTGGCTAATGGAAAGCATATACCTCTATTCTGATGAAGTATCTTATTAAAGTGCATCTTATTGAGATGGTTCTCATTGAGATACTTCTAAATAAGATGCTTCATCATTGAAGTTTATCTATGTAACTATGTTGTTTCTTTCGGTAGAGGATCACTAAAAATGTGTACTTATCATTACACAATGATAAGGAAATTTAAATTTATTTAGATTTAACGTAAAGTTCCAACGCCAGTCGTTACAGCATAATGGAAGGCATCCTCGAATGTATCCTCGAACATAGCGATTGTCTCTGATGTTTGACCAATTGTATCGCTCCGATAACAACTAGCAGCTCGACAGTAACCATTACATGGCTAAAAATAGAGTTCAAATTCGTATATGTTTATTTAGTTCAATTTTGTGAATTATCCGTATACGATTACTTCCTCCAGATATTAATAATAGCAGAAAACTTAATTACTCCGGATTTTAAAGTCGGAAAATTGTCATCTTTTACAGTTTTCTAGAACTTGAAATAATCTCGGGATGTGTCAATCGATGTGGAAACGGTATAAACTACGCTTGGTTAAAGCCTTAATGTAACGTTATCTATCGTATTAGAGATCTTGAGGAAACTTCAAAGTGGGACATTATTCCATATTCGTAGTATTTAATTTTTTCCAGTCGCTTTTGTATACAAGCGTGTGACGATGATAACGGAAACATACAATTTTGTTTGCGAATGATGCAAATAAAACGGGGAATCAGGTTCCTGTATGTGTGTGTGTGGACGATTGCGCGTATTCATAAGCAGCTTTGTGCAATGATACTGTGTCGGATCTAATAATTTCCTTTCTTTACATTCGCCAATGCTGAGATTTTATTACATATTTTAGTAAAATCAATGGTTGTCAATTTAGTAATTTCCTTCCTGGAAATTTATGTAAACAAAAAAAAAAGATCTTTTCATAATAGATATATTTCTACAAGTTTACTGGGATCATTTTCACCGTTTGTCTTTATCAACGCGCATGAACAAATGCTCTAGATAATTCATATATCCTGTACTATATTAAATTAATATACTTTCAATACACATTCACCTAATTTACTGTATACATGGTCGTGTACTCGTCCGCAGTTATATAGCGAATTTTAATAAATAGCCACATGTCTTGTAATCTTATTTATTATAGGAAAAATTGGTGATTGATTAGGTACTTTTTTTGAGCGTCTCAAATAAATTTGGAACTGTAAAATGAGATTATCGATTTTACATCCTTTTCAAAATCGGACCTGAAATTCCCCGCATGGTTCAATTAATCGCAATTGTTCCACGTAATTTCCGTTTAAGATTTACAAATTTGTCGCAAATAAACGCGGAGATTAATCGCTAATGATGTAATATATTATTTAATTTAAGATAGATTCTTTCATCATTGCTAGTTTGCCACCTTGTAATTTTCGTTTTATAAAGAGGTTACATCAAAGTTAATTAAACGAGAAGAGATTGAAATTAAAGCGGAGCAAATTTTTTACGTTAGCATTCATACAATTGATCATTTTTCGATGAGTAATCATAGATTTATAAGCCGTCAATTATTCGCCAATTCCGTACGTGATACGCGAAGGTTCATGGTAAACATATTTGCGAAACGTCGATTCATGAATCGCTCGTTATGTCGCCTGTATTCGGTGAATGACGGATTCAATCGTTCTTCGTTCTGCGCGAGAGAGAAGGGAGTCATCGGCCATTCTGTGGAGGGAAGAGAGAACAGAGAGGAGCGCGATATCGAATCTATAAGCCCGCGAGGACGACCGCGAAATTAACTTGCGTCCCGTCCGACGGATAGCGGCACCGTCGCGACCGCGGTCTCGCGTCGCGAGTCGCGAGCGGGTCGATGTTTTTAGCGACGTACTTAGTGACGTGCGAGTGGCCCGTGAGTGTCAGCCAGCCGCCAGCCAGGCAGCCGTCGTCGGGATGCCGCAGAGGTTTCTGGGTATGCGGTGGGAGCCATATTTTTTCAATATCAGTTACGCGAAAACGGCGTAGCGCACCGGGCACAGCATCTGTCGTGCATCGGCGGATCGGCCGCGCGACGTCCGTGTCGGCCGGCGGTGAGAGTGTAGTCGCGGGGCGCGTTAAACGTAGGACGGCGTACGCGATCGGACGCGCGAGTCGTCGCCGCGTACGCGCCGCTACCGTCGCTTGTCAACCGAAAATAATATAATAACAACCGGCGGGGCGGGGGGGGGTGAGAGAGCGGGGAGGTGAGGCTGCTCCGTGAGAAACGTAGCGCGGACCGCGCAGGTGTTCGGCACGGCGAGAGGGTTAGTTAACTTAACCCGAGTTCGTAACCGCGCTCGTAGTGGTGGTGCGTAGTAGGAAGGTATTAGTAGTAGTGGTCGTCGGCTCGCGAGTCGCGACGCGAGTCGCGCGGTAGTGGTGGTGGGTACGAGGCAGTGGAAATGGTGATCGTGGTGGAGGAAGAGTGCCGGTGGTGGTGGTCGTGATACTCGCTGCTGCTGCTGCTGCTGTGACGATGACACAGCGTCACAACACGACGTTCGTCCGTCCGTGCGCGATTTAACCCGAATCGTTACGCCAGCGGCGTAAAAGTGTGTCTCCCCCTTTTTTTTTTTTCTCTCTTTCGTACGGCGTGCGCGTTCGCGCCATATTACCGATCGAGCGCCGACCGCGGGCGACTCGAGCCGAGCGAGCGCGAGAGTACGGCGCGATTAAAGCCGCGTTATACGGTCAGTGTCCAGGGAGATGGCACGCCGTTCGGCCGCGTTATCGTGAGTCGCATTTGTCCGGGATCGTGATCGTCGTCGCGTGATATCCCAAGCGGCGTGCCGTTCGGTGTAATGACATAATTGAGTGCCGCGTCTTCGGTGCGTTCGCGTTTCGGAGTGCGTACTCGCGACTCGATCGAGAGACGGAGTAAATGTGGTGGCTGTGAAGTAAGGCGCGAGTTCTGTTTTTCGAAAGACTCCCGATCCATTCTGTTTTCCAAGTGTCGGAGCAGTCGCGGCCCGCTTCGATTTCTGAATCCCGCTCGTCCTGGGATTAATCCGCGACGCAGTTGCGCGCCGCGACATCGGGGGGAATCCTCGTCGATTTCGCGTCGCGGCGGGGACCCGCGAACATCGGCGGGTGGCGGCAACTACGGGGCCGTCACCTTGAGTCGAGCGAGAGACCTTGCGCGCGTACGGTAGGCTCGCTCTCTCTCTCTCGTTCGTTCCGCTCCGCTCCGCTCCGGAGAGACGTAATTCCCCGCCGATAAACAAGCGGCTCGCCTACGCGCATCGGGCGGCCGGCTATGAGAGTTTCGAGTGAAGTTAACAGCAGTCGCGACCTTGCTCGACGCCGCTGCCGCTACCGCTACCGCCTCACGTACGATCATGCTACGTAACGACTCGCGACGTGTGCAACGCTCGCCCGCTCGGCAAGAGGAATCGGCGTGGAACGTCGCCGTGCCGCGGGACAGAGACTTCTGAAAGAGTGAGAGAGAGAGAGAGAGAGAGAAGGTAAGCGGGGGGAAAACGTCAGCCGGCCGGCCGGCACCCGATGGCGGCGTTTCGAATTCCGATCGCGTTCGCGTGTGACGACGTGTCACCAGCTGCGACATTTTGACGAGCATACGTCTTACCTCAGGAAAGGAAGAGGAGGAGCAGGAGCAGGACGAGAAGGGGAAGGAGAAGGAAGACGAGCGAACGGAGGGAAGCCGAGAAGTGAGCCGATCGCGTCGTCGTCGATCTCGCGGGAGAAAACTCATCGGTCGGCGCGTCCCGCGCCATGCCCGGCGATCCCCGCTGCGTCAAGGAGGTTAGACGGCCATTGACCGGCGGGACCGGCGGTACCGGCGGCGAGCAGCGGCAGCGACAGCGTTTACTACGCGCGCCAAACACGCGCCGGTTTCGAGTACGCGCGACGTAGGGGGTAGGGGGAGCGAGCGATTCCCGTTCCCGCCGTTTCCGAAGGGGGAGGGACACGGAAAAACCCCCTTCCCCTCTCCGGGGGGATCCACGCTCGTGTCCGAGTCGCGCGAGCAACCCGCGAGCGATTGATATATATATATATATATATATATATATTATGTCGTGCTACGTGTGCCGCGCGAAGAGACGAGACGGTACGTGGAACAGCGACATCGGCGAGAGCGCGAGGATCATCCGAGGACCAGGAGGCCCGTCATCGTCGTCGAGCGCGTGAGGAATCGTGAAGCCGGGCTCGCCGGAGGATGCGGCAGTACCCGCCGCCGGTGTCCCCACGTAGGCGAGCTACGTGCAACGTCGTGCCAGTGATGTCGTGGGTGTCGTCAGGGTCATCCGCAGCGCTGCTGGACCTGGACCATGGCCGGCAAGCCTGAGCAGCCGTCCACGCTCCCTGCTCCCCCGAGTCACGGCCATCAGCATCAGCAGCAGCATTATCATCATCAGCAGCAGCAGCAACAACAGGCGCCGCAGCCGCCACAACAGCAATCGCATCATCCGCAGCAGCAACAGCAGCAGCAGCAAGCTATACAGCAGAATAGCGTTCTGGTGTACGTGTCGGGGGAGAACTTCGCGTACGCCACGGCGGTGGGTCAGAATGTCGCCGCGACCGCTGCTGCCGCTATCGCGGTCGGTTATCAGTCGCAGCCGCAGTCGCAGCAGCAGCAACAGCAACAACAGCAGCAGACGACGCAGTACACCGGCATCCTGCAGGCGCCGCAGGTGGCGACGGCGCAGGCGGTTACGACTACCTTTCCCGCCAAAACCGCCGTATATTGCGCCGACGATAACGGCAGCGGGGTCAACGTAGGGAACAACGCCGCCGCCACCAACACCACCCCCGCGATCGGCTGTTGCCGTTTGAAACCGTCGCTCGAGACGACGACGACGACGACGACGTCGACGACAGCGCAGGTGGCGACGACCGGTGCGGATGGCTGCGAGTCCGGGCATGCTCCTCCTCTGGCGAACAACGAGGACGAGGAGGATTACGCGATGCTGTATCGACAGGCCAGCCTGCAGGGGCATTCGACGACAGTGTGCGCCACGTCGACGACGACGACGGCGACGGCGATGATGACGCGCGAGAGCAAGCGAGCATCGGAGAACGGTGAACGCTCGACGGCGGACAACGGCCACGATCCGATGGTGTCCGCGGCGGCGAAGACGTATCAGACCGCGCGGCTCCAGCACGGCGGCGCGGGCGGTGACGCGTACCCCGCGAGGATGAGCGGCGGCGAGTATAACGCCACGACGAACAATAATAGAATCGTCGCGCGACGACCGAATCCGGTCGACGTCGGTCTTCTCGTCGGTGGTGACGACGAGTGTGTCGCGTACGGTACCACGACGTCCACCGGCGCCGCCGGCGGTGGTAACGTTATCGCGCTTCAGAACGCCGGCGAGCAACAGGCGGCGACGAGCGTGGACGACAAGTGCCGGCAGCAGGACGGTTTCGATCAGCAGGCCGCCTCCACGGGCGCGACAGTGGTCAGTGTTGGTGACGGTAGTGTTGGTGTTGTTGGTAGTGGTGCCGCGTCCGGTGGCTGCGACTCGGTGAGGTCCGACGAGTCGTCTATGACGACCTACAGCAGCCTCAGCAGCCCTGACGAGAGTCAGAGTCATCAGCAACCGGGACAGCACGACGTCCACGACGGTGGCATGCCGGCAAGTAATAATCATCCCGGCGCGGGCGGTGGTAGTGCGTGCGCGCAGCAGGCTGCGCGGCAGCAGCCCTCGTCGCGTGTTAACGGTAGTAACAATAATGTGCAGCATAACGCAGTGGTGTTGACAATGAACGGTAGTGCGGTGGTTACACAGCAGCAGCAGCAACAACAACAACAACAACAACTGTCGGCGATCACCGTGCCACGTGGATGGAAAAGGATATGCACCAACGGGGTCATCATTTACATCAGGTGAGTTATTAGTTATCAATTATCGCTATTATCAGTGATCAGTGCCATGGTTCTCGATTTATCTCGTCAAACAGGATCCCTATCGCGTAGGAACAAACAGAAAGGAAAGAATATAATGTGATTAATATTGAATAATATAAAGAATATAACGTGATTAATATAAAGTAATTAATAATCTTTATTGCACGAGAATATGTTTGTTTGAATTATTCCTACAGAAATGTTAATTTGTCTCTTTTAAGTAAAAAAATTTTTTACAACTTTTTAAATAATTTCGTAATATCTCCTAGTGTTAAAATTTCGCAATATGTTCTCTTGATTGTTTTCTAACGTTACGACTCTGGCAGTGACGCAAATCGATAATCACTGGCTTAATGCTTACGCAACATACCTACATAATTACATATGCCCGAAACGTGACGTCGATTTCTTGGAACGAAAAATTCCACGATGCCCTCGTGATGTCACTGCGACCCTATTTCACCCGTCTCACGAAAATGGCTTGAACGTACATACAAAGTTAATTCTCGAGCGGACCGCATTAGCGGACGCTTTTAATTCGTCGGCTTAAACAGAGCCGACCGACAGCTCGAGGCATCGACCCGAAATTAAAACGCGCGTAGCCTTCGTTTCGCTAATGGAATTAAACTACGTCCAGTTTAGACGTAGATACTATTAAGGGGGGAACCCCTGCTTTAGAATGCTTCAAAAAGCATAATATTTGCTATTTTTTTTCTCGGCTCCAATAAAACGAATCTTTTCTAAACTTCTGGGGTGTTTTAGTACACATTTTGACATTAACAAAGAAATTTTTTTATACAAAAATATTGTTCTTTAATATAAAATGTTTAACGATATTTACAACGCCTTTTATCATCCTCGTACACTCTAGCGTGCGTAATTTGTGTCTGTAACAAAAAAACAAAAACATTTCTTAATTTTCATGTAATTACCTTCTATGTGAACCTAAAAAACTTTTTAAATATCGAAAATTAAACAAATTGTGAGACTTTAAAGAAAAAAAAGTCTTTTCTTCAGTCTCACAATTTGTTTAATTTTCGATATTTAAAAAGTTTTTTAGGTTCTAAAGTAGGTTCCCGGGTTCCCCCCTTAAGTGCGATACACATAGTGAAACGCGAGTATCGAAACCAATGTAATTGGTGTTTCTCGAAAATTGATTTATATAGAAATTTAAACATTGATGCAATAATATGAAACATATTTCACTTTAAAATTAATTTATTCAAAAATAAATGAAAGAATTTTGCGGGCATTTCTCGGATCCCTGAATAACAAGTTTTTAAATCGTGAAAAATTTTTTCGGAAATATGATATTTTCTTAAGAATCCTAAATATCGTCTTGATACTTAAAAAAAGCATTGAAATTCAAATTGATTCTGATTATAATTAATTTCCCAGTAACGAAAATGCGAAATAGATAACCGCGTCTTTGGATTTTCTTTTCTTACACTTAAGGAATTCTTTGGCTAATTACATCGAGAATTGGAACTTTCGCGTTAATTACGTAAAAAATCTGAAAGTAGAGTGCTAAACTGCGCGATGAAATTACGTTTTCAATGATTGGAAGTTCTCGGAGGCAATCGAAACGCGGAACGCTTCGAGCGGAAGTGACGTGTTATTTGTTTCATTTCACGCTTGTGCACGCGGCCGCGGCCGCGCCGCGGCGCGGCGCCTCGAAAATAGCACGTAGCGCTTCGAGGGCGCGCGCTCCATCATCCAAGTTTAGATTCAGTCAGCTGTTCGGACAGCTATCTCGAGAAGAGCTACGAGGGCGTTTCGAAGCCCTTTCGACTCTTTGTAATCCGACCATGTAAAAAGAAACACGACTTACGACTTTTTGGAGTCGTCAGGGGTTCCGACTTTACACCCCGGTCTCCCCCGACCGCCTTCTCGTCGCGTGGAAAGCATGGAAGGTGCCCTTTTTCCTTGGTCCTCATTGTACTTTTACGGCTCCTTTGAAACATCGGTCGGGGGTTGCTTTCATCTTTCGTCGCAACTTTGATTCTTGTTTTCCGGCCTTTATCGGCCTTTATATGCGTTTACCTATATTTCGAAGCTTTTTTGCGACGTCTGCAGGAATACAAAGGCACGTTCGCTCAAAATGCGTAAAATGCGTGTGGCATTAATGTCAAGGCAGATAAAAGGTATCGATAATGTGGATAATGTAGATAATGTGGATGTTAATCTTTAGTGTAAATATAGAAGTAGGAGAAAATAAATTTAACAGAAGAATTTTTATAATAATTAGACAGGATAACATTTACCATATTTTTTAAGAATTATTTTGAATAAAATAAAATTGCACTTGATAAAGAAATTAAATAACAAAGGCTGAATGCCTGAGATTCATCGACTTATTAAAATATATATCTTTTTAAGTTAATCTCTCCGATACTTGAAATCGGAATCGCGCTCGAGGAAGTTGCGTCCGCATTACGTGCAAAGATTGACGTAAGCGATTTTCTTTGCGAGAAAGGCAGAGGCGTGTCGGTAGACAGGCTTATCCTCAATGATCGCGTAATATGATTTAAGGGATAAGCTATGAGAAGCGGCAACCTTTTCCTTTGTGCGACGCGAAGGCGGTCTGATTCTTGGGAGTCCTGCGAGAAATGCAAGGGGCAAACGCCTCGTGGCATGATCATAAAGCGTAGGAGATCTGACCTGGTCTGTCTGTCCCAAAACCTCCTCGTTAAAACGATCCTTTCCGGGCTAGCGAGAGTCACGCTTTAAACGACGTTTAAAGGGCCCGAACAAACAATGCTCGGCCTTAAACGGGTCCGACTCACTAGGCTCGATCTTATGCCCGTTTCTACCAACGTCGGTTAACTTTAACCTTAGGTTAACTCACTTTTCGTCTCTTTCTAATGGTGACAGTTAGAAAGAGACAAAGAGTGAGTTAACCTAAGGTTAAAGTTAATCGACGTAGGTAGAAACGGGCGTTACTCCTTCGGCCCGTCCTATCTCCTGTTGAATCGGCGAACGCGGTCATTCTTTCACTTTAGCCTTTAGATACACGCGGACTTTTCTTGCATAATTTTTTCACTATGTTCGTTCTTACGATTAAATATAAAATAGGCACTGTAATGCACAGAGTTAACATAGAAAATTAAAAGTAAGTTGTGTACCTACAGAGAACAAACTTAAGGAAATAAGTTACGCATGTGTATAGTTCAAAGTATATATAGAACTTAAAGATATATGTCTAACTGGGTCGACAATAGAATGTACTTAATTGAATCAAACCGCGAAGAATATTAGCTTTAAATTAAAGAACATGCAACTAAGCGTTACCGCGGAACATCTCGTATATGTATCGATTGAGGGTTCGACTGAGATCTCTGACATTTGTTGTTACAAGACAGCTTTCTCGCGAGATTCCTCCATCGATCCCGTGGTGGAATACGATGTACCGCGAAACTCCGGGGGCGGGGAGGGGGTGGGCGGACGGACAGGTTTCTCTCGCGTACAGGAAGCGGAGAAGGAAGCCGGGCATACAAGCAGGAAGGGGAGAGAGGAATTTCGTTGAATCGCGCGCGATCATTGATTTACGGTGGTACCTCGTAAATACCGGCGGTGATGTACGATCGTGACCGCACACTCCCGGTCCGCACACCGCCACGAGTCCTATCCTTCTTTCTCCTCCCCCTTCCTCCTCCCTCCCGCCGAGCGTCTTTTTCCCTCGTTCTTTGCCACCGACATTTCCTTTGCGGACGGGCCTCTGCTTGATTTATAATACGTATCGGGTCCCTTGTCTCTTCCTCCGTACATGCCTCCTAGAGAATGCTTGGATTTCTCTGGCCATCCTTCCTCGTGACCGCTCTCCTATCATGCCATTCGCCCCTTGACACTGCCGAGAGAACCACGACGAATTTATTTTTTTTTTTTTTTTTTTTCGTCGTTCTCATACTTTCATCCTTTTTCCCCGCTTTTTCTTTAGTCACCACAGACTTTATCTGCTGTCCATTGTATTGTCTCCCAAATATAAAGGCCGCTCGTCCGGAACCAAACAGCGATTGGTATTCACTATTCGTATTGAATTCTATGATCTGTTACGTTTGCTTGAGGACTCGTAAAAAAATACGAGACGTGAGACAATTTAACCCATCATAGATTTAATCGAAATTCTCGGAATTGCTATTATTTTCGTCCATTTGCTTTGAACATTCATCAGGATACTTATTTGTACATTGTCCCTGGTACGTGAGAGTTAAGACTAATCTTGAGATAAAAATTTATATTATTAGCGTAGGAAAAAAATCGAACATGAAATCTGCATCGAACCCATTGTTCAGTTTATGAAATAAGCTAAAAAATAAATTAATAGTAAAATATTCTTAACTTTATAAAACATTTAAAATAGTACAAGTAAAAATTTGTATATTGGGTTCATTAATCTTTTTTAATAATTATTTCTTTCGCAATCTCGTAGTCACTGTGTTTAATGCATTAATAGCGTGTTCTCGAGATTGTAAGTCGTGTTAACGAAGAAAAATTAAGGTTATCCGTGGCCGGAGTCACGATTGCATTGGTACCGTGTAGAAGGGATGAGAGACACGAGGAGGTCGACGGGATCACGGATTTCGGGGAGGTGGATTAGCGGGGGAGAGGGAGAGAGAGAGAGAGTAGAACAGAGCAGAATGAGCGATAGTTGCGCAACCACACCTCCGCCGCCCGCGCCGCCGCCGCGCCGAGCGGCGATTACGCAAACGTGATAATTAATTGCCAGTGTTCTCTGTTTAATGACTCGTCAAGTCGTTCGCTAAACACGCCAAATTGCCGCGACGTCACGAAAATCGCTATACAGGTGCATTGTTGCGTGTCGAAACTGTTAATCCGACGCGGCGGCTTGCGTAACCGCGAAGCTCTTTTTCTCGTCGTCGCCGGGATGTTATTCTCGGTCGTCTTCGAGCGACGCTCCCGAGGATCAATGTATAGGTGCGAAGGGTGCGAAAAAGCCCGATCTTCGTGTCAATGGGAGCTTAGTAACAAAACCACGACAAATGTTACATCATTATACCTGTTAGAAAATTCAATAAATTAGAGAAAGTGCCGTTTATGGTCCGGGCTGGATCCTAATAGCCTAATAATAATATTTCTGTGTGAATATTGTGAGTAATAATTATTATTAAGCTACCATAGTAAACTATATATTATACTAGAGTGTGAACTCCCATTCTAATGGGCAGCCCGGTCAGCAAGAAGAAAAAAATGAGATTAGGGATTTCTGTCTCTGTTAGCGAATTTTGAATGGTTAATGGTATTCTATTGTTCTCGAAAAGTACAGCAATAGAAAAGGACGGGCTGGTTATCATTCTTCATCTCATCCGTCTTGTTTTCTTCTGGAGTAAAATTCACATTTCAGTAGGTATATAGTTTACTGGGTTACCAAGATCCAGCCTGGACCGTAAATCGTCAATCGCAGTCACTCGTTTATTATTAACAAAATATTTATTACGCGAGAGACACTGACACATAGAACGGGCTACGTCACCTTACAGTATGATTTATTCGACATCATAGCAATTAAAAACAGTAAAAGATGAGATTGAAACTCGGGGCTCTTGGAATAATGATACCTTGTAACGTATGTGGCCTTGTTGGAATAATTAAAGACATGATAGAATCTCTTAACGAGTGATTACAAATAGCATAGATTCATTTTAAAGATGCTTAGTAATGTATTTTTCTTTGTGATGAATTTGGATTTTTTTTTTTTTTTTTTTTTTTTTTTTTTTTTTTTTTTTTTTTTTTAGAAAACATGATTGGATATATTACCTTTCTTTATAATTCCAATTAAGCGTTAAATTAAAATTCCGTTAAAAGAAAAAATTTATTTTTGATTACAATAACTGCATACAGTATCACAATATTAAAAATGACGTAACTCCTTAAGCCCACGTGGTTAAAACTGATTTATCTTTAACCCTAATTGGTCACACTGGGTCAAATAGACCCAAGCGTGTTTTTAACTTCGAAAACGACCCAGTAAACCAATGGAAATGGGCCTTGTGCCACCATCTACAGGTAGTTGGGACCTTCAAGTATCGATCCCCGTCGGTGGTATATTTTTCGGCCCGTTGGTTCTTTCTTGGCAGCCGTTCAAAGTGTGCGTGTCGAAATTGTTGGGTCTATTTCACCCAGTGTGACCCATACGTAATAATTTGAGTTTTTCGAGTATTTTTTTTTTTTTTTCGTTTCTTGTTGTTCCAAAGTGAAGAGGCAAGTACACGGTTGTGTTTTTCGTTGCTTAAAATTTTTTAAAAAATTTTACTGTGTAATTATTCATGAAAAGTAGATGGCTTATAACTTGCGCTCCCGTACAATTCGCGAGGAATTGCTTGAGGAGTCCGAAGAACAGCCAATTCTTGGCGGCGATAACACTGATGGAGCCGAAGACCACGTGTCCGAGCAATATATATATATTATATATATAATATATATGTAATATAATATAATAATATATATATATATATTATTATATTATTATATATTATTATATATATACATTGTGTATCGTTCTTGCAGGTGTGCCTTGACCAAATGTAAATATATATATATATATTTACCTTGACCAAATGTAAATATATATATATATATTTACATTTGTCAAGGCACACCTGCAAGAACGATACACAATACCAACAATTCGCAAGAACATCAAATGCGGTATTGCGAATATCCTGCACCTCCAGGACAGGCCTGCATTTGGAGAGAACCGCCCAAAATTGGATAGGCAAAAAAAATGTCAAATTTGCCCGAGAGGAACTGATAAAAAGACGGGCTCCATGTGTCCCACTTGCCTTCGACCGATGTGCGACAAGCATCGCGCATATTTATGCGTTGAATGTGCCTATGGCATCGAATAAAAAATTGTAACCTTTTTATTTACTTGAAGTATGTCATTTGCAACGTAAATATATTTTTTTCATATTTTTTAAACCATTTTTCATAAATATATTGCTATTTTTTCCATACAAATGTCCTTTTCACTTTTCCGCAAAAAATCGCACCTTCATACCTCAAAATAAATATACTTTTTGGAACGGCCGCATAAATTGCAATAATCAGTGAAAAGTGCATCATCTGAGGATGAAAAAAACCGTTTGAAAAATTAAAATATCTTAAAAATTGTAAAAGTTACATTAGTTTTTGTGAAAAAAGTCACTTTTCCGACTTTTTTTTTTCAACAATTTCTTTACATATGTTAAATTAATTTTTTGGAAATCAAACCTATACAGTCTTTTTAAGGAAGACTTAAAGTACAACAGGATATTTTTTTTTTTTTTTAAAGGTTACCTACAATTTTTTATACACGTGCAAACACGCTGGGGTCTATTGGACCCAGTGTGACCATTACGGGATTTTTCGGAAGTGTGACCAATTAGGGTTAACGTCAATTATTAATTAGAAGAGAAGAGAGAGTCTCTTAGAATTATATCTTAATTTAGATTTTCTCGATTTTAAAGTAAATTAAAAATTTATCAAAAAATCTGTTCTCCATATATGTGTATTTGCACTCTATGTGTAGAGATGCAACTCCCATAAATGTTACATAGTATTCCGTCCATCGAAGAGTTAAGCTTTATTCAGTCACATATAATGTCGGTTAATGTAACACTTAAGTTACTGTTTACGGAAGTTACTGTTGACAAGACTTTTTCTAAATCTTAGCATATTTTATATATGTGTATAGTAACGGTATCTTTTCTAATATTTTCAATTTGTATCACGAAATGATACAACCGATTTTTTTCTGGAATTATGGTTGCGTCCAATGGTGAACAGAAATGATGACCGTGGTCAAAGTCAATTTGACACACGTGCTTAGAGTACACGCATGGTAGTTACTGTTGAAACTGCCTCGGGAAGGTCTGAGACGGAGTCGGTTTTCCAAGGATCACGCTCGAGAAGGATGGTCTTGTAAAACGAAACACGCAGAGAAATCGGAAACAGCGGCCGATTCAGGCTTTTCTTTATCATGAGTGTCTGGGTCTCCCACTGTGCTCTGATCTTGTATTCCGTCTCCCTCTGTTTCTCTATCTTCGACGAGTATTTGTCTTCTCTCTCTCTCTCTGTCTCTGTTTTTTTTCTCTTTTGTTGATTCGCTCTTTTCTTTTTAACTCTACGATTCCATTTCGATCTTCACGGATATCAAAGTAGGAAAATCCTGCCGGATATCGCCCGATTATACCGATGGGAATTTTCACGATTCGCGATTTCAGCACAATTTGCAAGCTGCCTTGTAACGTGTAACTTTAACGGGACGGAACTCAATTCAGACTATTCTAACTCCAGCCTGGTTATCCGATACTGAGGACTTTTTTTTTTGCAAATAGCTGCGGGCATCGGAAACCGTTTCGCTTTGTTCGGCGCTCCATTATGCCGCGTAGATGGTCGCTTCGAAATTGGCAGATTCGATCTATGTCGAGAATAGTAAACAATAGATTCGATTACATACGCTAGAATTTTTGCAAAAAGCTTTTCTCATCTCTTTATCCAAAAATATAAAACGCTAAAGAGATAATTGTGCGTTAATATAATTGTCACATAAGGGCGGCAGTGTAACATCAAGGAATAAAAAGTATGATACATATAAAAATTATAAGTTCCATAATTACAGTTACGTAGATATTAGAAAATCTACATAAAGTAAATGTTATAATCATAAAAACAGCTAATTGTAAGTGCCATAAATGCCTAACAATAACATGATTTTTCCAGTATTTTATTCAAGCGAGAGCAATGTAGCATTGATAAATACAGGCAATTCACAGAAATTGGTAATTGCCAGCTAAGCATCCATGGCACTTAGCCACTCGATTTACGTCAGTGAAGAATTTGCTGATATTCTTGTCGCGAGAAATTAGTTTCTCCCTGGCCTAGAGTCACTGCCTCTGATTGAGATATTAATAAAGTTAAGTAGAGTGGTCGTTTTGGACATGCTCGCGTTAGGGATTCCTCGCGGCTTATAAATCCTGCGTGATCATCAATCGCAACTTGACCGCCGCGAATAACGTTCAGTCGCCGACCGACACGGTATTTTTGTCGGAGCCTTGGATCACTTTCAACGTATTCAGTATTGAGTAATGGGCTAATTATAGTTTTCACTTGTTCCGAAACTCTGGCAGAAATCGACAGTCGCTGAACACGTCCGCCGCGAAGTCAGAATTTAAATTCAGTCGTAAATTATTTCTCCTCAATTACCTGCGCAATTGCTACAAATTTAATAATATATACCGATTCTTTCGTCCCAATTAAAATTAAATTAATAGCATTGTTCTGTTCTGAGTTGTTATATTCATCGATACCTTAATTAATTAATAGCTTATCGCTCTCCAGTATGATTCGATGTAATTTTGATATTTTCTATTTGCATTTTAAATGTAGAAAATTGCATAAATTTGCGATTATTTTAGTCGCAATTGGCATTTTATACTGATTACAGATTATAGATCAATGCATTATGGAATACTTCAGACTTTGTTTCATTCTTTCGTTTTTTTTTCTTACATCGAGAACGATAGTCTTTCCCACGTACATACATGTCGACGGGCATCTTTTTCAGTCGCGTCTTATATCTCTTTTTGGTTTCCTGTCGTTGAGAATCTACGCGAAGAACATACGTGGAACGTAATTTATTGCTGTGCTGATTGTACGCAGTACGGCGCCGCGTGGCGTGTTTCCGAGCCGATACCATCAGGAATACGCACCTGGTCGTGTTCGAAGTATCGTGTATGTACCACGTACCACGTAGTGTCTCGCAGCGATTAAACAAAGACACACTGTATACGCTGTCGCGATAAGCCTTCGTTAAACATTTGAAAAATCTGTGTTTGCTCGCGATTACCCGTGAAAATATTTTCCATGCGGCATTATTGCTACGCTGAACTCTTTATATGCCACTGCGTGTCTAATTGCGTATGCTAGCACGATAGAACAGAGCACGATAGAATTACTTTCAAAATTTTTATACATATTATAATGTCATAAAACATCGACACAAAGGAAAATGTAAATTACGTGAATAAAATCTTAAACAAGGACGTGAAAATAATCTGGAATAAATTTTTACTGCGTATAAAAATTGTTAAACGAACATTGTACGGCTTCGAAGCGTTTATGCTGGTAATGTTATTAATGATATGCGCTATTCAAACTCGTGCGATGAGCATTTAACAATCTTTATCAGCAGTTATTCAGCAGTTATAAAAATTATTTTATATTGCAAAGTTTCAGATATCTTGTTATGCAATTAAACGTTAACTAATCTTTAAAGGTAATCGAGGTAGAAAGACAGTGTAACATCGTTGCACGTCCCTGTTTTACAATGGATCTCCGTTACATTATTGCGAGTTTGCACAGCACACAAGAACAGGACAATATATCGCTATTGAATGTTCTATCGCGATCCTCTGCGCCGCCGCCGCGCCGCGCCGCGCCGGCAGAACTCGATTTGATCTTGAATCGTCGCTATCATCGATCCACGGCAATTTCGCGCGTCATGCGAGCATTATTATTGCACGCTCGGAACTAAATTAAGCGCGTAGGAGCAAAGGTAATTTGTGCTGATAACGAGCCACCCACGTAAGCGCATTGAATGAGCGAGCAAGTAGCTTGGCTCGCACTGCGCGACTGCCGCCGATCGTTCCTTGTTCGTATTAATTCCGGCGCAACAACGATAGAAACCTATTATTGCTCCCGTAATGTCGTATCGATTTAACTATCTCTATCTCTATCCCCCCTCCCCCTCCCCCTCTCTCCTTCCTTCTCAGATGCGCAATAGGGATTATTTCGACCCCGCCGATCCCGGAAATTAATATTCTCCGACCGCGAATAATACGTATCGCGGATTATCATCGCTCTTAACCGCGTTCGCGCGCGCACGTGCACGGCGAACCCGGGTTTCCGCGGAATTAATTTTAAACGGTGCTTGATATAACGTGCGCGCGATCCTTTACATTCGAACTATTTGCAGAGCCATTCCGCCGGATTCATAAAACTTTCACGGCCCGCTCGTGAGAGCTTGTGAGAGGCGAAGTCGGGATGAAGGCACATTTAATTTTAAGGCTCGCTCGGCGATGAAACACGCGTTAAACCTTTTCACAAATCCCTCTCTTTTCCTCTCGATAAAAATTTATCGCCATTCCGCTCTTAATATCGTATGTTTATGCGTCCCGCTATCAAGAATGTCTGAACGCAGCAAGAGACAGAGCCTCGATCTATCTTCTTTTTTCTCTTTTTCCTCAAACGCGGAGACTAGCCGCAGTAACGACGTGAGTATCCCGCAAATCGAGCAATAATTCGCGAGACACATTTAGGTGCCAGACAGACGTGTTTAAATTTATTCCTCGTCGACCCCATGCCAACGTGGCAGCCACTCCTCGTCCTTGTTTCTACGATGTTAACTGGCTTCGCTTAATTTATGAACCTTACGGATATAAAAGCCCCCCGGGCGCGCGTCTGGAGTGCGCTTATCGCGCGATAAGGCACGACGTATTCTGCTTGCTTCCTACTTCTACGATTAACTTGGGCAACGGTGCCGATGCCAATCTTTTTAATTTGTTTTCTTGGAAAAGAAGCACTTTTGCGTCAGCGCAGCGTGAAAAGTGGAGCTAATAGTGGCACGGAATGAGAAATGTAATTATCGCGTCGTCGAAAATCAGCTACTGACGCAAATCGTAATCCGTATCAAACATCTACGAGCTCAAGTGCTTGAATATTTAAGATTATTTGACCTACGTTTCCTCTACTCATTTAATTTTCTTTTTTTTTGTGCTCTTAACTTCTGCAATTTGTAATCTCGATTAAGATACAAATGAGACTAGTAATTTATTCGATGTTGCAAGATACCATGAGCAAAATAATGCTAAAGTTGTATCGCAACAAAAAATAATTGCGCGTTAATTTTTTCATGAAGAAATAATGGATATTATTCACGATGAGGATAATATTTATTATTAATATGTTGCAATTAACAATAATAAATATAATAATATGAAATTGCTATCTTTCAGTTTTTTAATTATATTTATTTCATTCAAAAGTCAATTTTTAATGATGTAATATTGTAGGATGAGTTGGACTGATTCTACGTTTTATCGAAACGCCAATGAAGCATTACGTACCATTGTCAAGTATCACATTTATAATTTTAGAAGTTATCTCATTTGACGTATGAGTCACGATATGATAATACGACGTAGCAAGCTATTCTGTCAATAGGAATTTTTGACATTGAATGTCACATTTTTTTCACGCGTTATCTCTGTTTACAGGTAATAGACTTAACATCGTTTATCGTCGGATAGAAATATCTTTTATCTTAAAATATCTATATAGCCAATTCAGTGTACGTCATACGTTCAAAGATTAGTTGTACATTCTCGAAAATTACAATGTCAACATATATTCCTTTAGAAACTCTTGAAGTCAAGTAGCCTTGGCAAAGACCGCTGAATAAAAGGTTTGCGCTGCCATATAACTGAGCTTTGAAATTTGTATGACACAAGAACGTGTTATGTTGTTTTCTGTACATTGTGATTGCACGCGCGAATTTATTTGCTCGAAAATTAAAGTCTCACGCGACGGCGTAAATTTATTTTACACACACGTGGGTGTTGAACGCACGTGTGGTAAATCGCGCAGAAATCGCTTTCATAACTCGTAATCGAATTGCCCAACGTGAAAGTCGAACGAGGCAACTGCACCTCGATTTCTTTTACTTCCCAGGTAGAGTTCAATTTAGTCTCAATTGCCGTGAAGTATATCTCCGCCTTTCTCCTCCAGTATTTCGACCATCGCGCTCGCGGCGAACGTTCGAGGAAGATTGCACTTGTATCGCATCGCATAAATTTTATTCCTAGCAGGCCCGAAGCTCGCTCTCGCCCCGCCGTGTTTCCGCAAAGTTGTAAAATACGGTTGCCTAATTAACACAAAGGTTTCCGATCGTTATTTAACGCGCAATAAAAGTTTGTGCAGCGTTAATTAAAGCTCACACTCCGAATTCGCATTGCCGTTATCAATCTCGACAAATATTTCTGATATCAAGTGAAAGAGCTGGCGTTTTTTTTGTTTTGTTTAATATACGTTTTCCACCGATATTTAGTGGCGTAATGATGAAACGTGCCGAGTAAAGTTGTTCATAAAAGAGGAAAATACATCGTGAGTTTGTTTACTTTTTTTATTGCCTGGTCTATTTGTGGCTGTCGGCGCTATTTACTAAAGGTATACGAGGAGGGGTAACGTTATTTAATAATCCGGAATAACTATGTAAAACTTTGCCACTCGCCCTTGTTGGTTCCTCGGTGAAAACTTTTTCCCACCCTCATCGCGACGGCGACGGCCGTACTTTTTTCTTCGCGGCAGTTTTCTTAAACTTTCAACGCGCGCGCGCGACATTTTCGAGCAATAAGAAGTTTGTCGCCGCCACACACAGCCGACCGAGAAGCAGCTTTCGAAGTGAAACTAGCGAAGCGGTCGATTATTTTGAATAATTGCGTCATTTCTGAATGCCGTCAAATTTATAATATCCTGGAAACATTACTCGGCCATAAAGTTTCGTATTTATCGACGCGCGAACATGCATATCTCTAGGAATAGCATATACGCGCCGCCGTGATTATAATTAGCATATTCATTATTCAAGACTTCCTGACACGGACACAATCGCTTAATTGACGTAATCGCATTAACATGAAACATTTAGCAAATTCTTTCATATTGATTGATTCATACACAAAAAAGGATGAGGGCTTATCTCGGTTATTTTTTATTATTTTAAGAAACACGTTTTTTCGAATAAAATGACAATTCCTTGTTCCCTCGACGACATATGTAAGGAACAGTGAAAGTATTGTCGAATCCCAAGTCGCTTAAATCCCATGGAATTCATTCGTTCGCCGCCACCGAAGTCGGGAAGGGAAAACTACGATCGCCTCGAATGTAATTGGCGCGGCGGACCGACTTTGCCTCTTTTAATGCGCTCTCTGCAGCATTTTGATGCCGGGTAGGCTCCACGTGAAAGCGGGGGAAAAAAAGGACCGAGGGAAAAAAGAGAGAGAATGGGAGAGCCGACGACGAGGCGGGATATCGGCTTGCTCGGAACGAAGGGGAAGCCGCGCCGGGGGTACGTGAGGCGAGGGCGGGATAGAGCCGGAACGAAAAAAATACGTCGTAAAGCCGGATTAATCCGCGCGCTGGTCGCGCCGCCGCCGCCAGAGCTCATTGATTGCATGGAATCCGCGGGAGTGCGGGAGAGAGAAGCTTCCTGCTTTTCTATTGTCACACACGCGGCGAGAGGCGAGAGACACCGCGCCGCGCCGCGCTGGCGCGTTTTCTGCCTACGGATAAATTGGCAAGTGCGCGCCTCCCGCGCGTAATCAATAGGCGGATCGCTTTTGTGCGGGAGTGAGCGCAAGGTCGCCTGGACCGGGACTCCGCACGCGGCGGATGCTGCGTGCGCGCGTGTCGCGTAGCATAGATTTATTCCCATATAAAATCATGACAGAATTGATCGAGGTACTACAATGTGTGTATCCCGGAATTTTGGGAAATAGTAATTCGATAGTAAATGTAAACACGCTCGACGTTTTAACAACTACTGATAGTCTATTGAATTTATTTTTGTACACGAATCGCGAGAATGCTGAATGAGAATGAGAATTTATTAAAATGTTAATGTGATTTCATTAAGTGAGCCCCATATTTCACGGAAAAGCCGGTAGTGTAGGTAGTAGATTTAATTTGATTCTCAAACGTCGCTCCGGGACATCGATGTTTGCTGTCTTAATGTTAACCCCGGCAGCTTTAAGCGGAACGCATATATGATGAACACGACATGATAAACGGCGGGCGGAAAGAGAAGACTAATAAGCCGATTAAGATGAGTTTCAACGCTGCATTATTGTTTACGGTGTATCATTCAGGCTGCGTGTTGGCGTCGACGCTCCCGCGCATTCCTAGAACTAAATGTCACCGTGGGCTACGGGCGCATAAAGATCACGTATAAAGTGTACAGCGCGGAAAAGTGAGCGAACAGCGGTTTCTCCGATCTGTGCCAGGTCTTAAAAAATACATGGAACCGGGAGCCGCGTACATTTCTCACGGCTCTCCCAGACCGAGCCTTCGATACCACGTGCGTCTGAAAACGTTTTGCCGCCGCGCCGCGGCCGAGGCAATCTGATTTCCGCTCTGCGCGGTCCGGCGTTGAATCTCGCGCCGCGCGTTGCTTATCGATCATTTCACATCACGCACGAAGGAAAAAGAATTTGTCGGCCGTTCGAGCGTCGACGTTCAATCGCGTTTGTGATTTTTTCCGCGCTTTTAAACCCCGCCGGTGTTTCTCGTCCGCGCTCGTGTTGTTTTGCGTCCGTTTCCCGGCGCGGACACAATTCCGCGAAACAAACGCGTCGCTTCGACGCGCGTTGCATTTGCCGGCCAAGCGCGTTCGCTCGCGTGCAACATCGGCAGCCAGCCTCGCGCCGATAGAGGATTACATTCTCGCGGCTGTGTGTTACATCGTGGTCTTATCGATCGACCGTGGAAATACAGGCTGCCCTCAAACCGTCCTGTTTTTTTTCAACTGTTCATTCCTTGATTAATTTGAGATTGATATGTATATATTCGAGAATATATACCGATAGTTTTTGCGTAATTAACAAATTTAGATGAAAAGATGACTTGTTGCGAATCAAATTTCACGAAAACTGAATTCATCGATTAATTTCCAATGGGCTCTAGTACAATACAATAACTACGTTTGCCGAATCGGCATTGTCTTTTTTTCACGTTAAACGCCAGTCGATATCCTTTCGGCTGGCTTATCTTGCGTGGTGACAGTTACTCCTGTTTCATTTAACCGCCGCCACACGCGATACTGATGGAGATTCATACACGCGCGCGTCACACAACGCTGGCGCTGCCTTGGAATTTTACGCGCTGCTTCGTTCCCGCGCTTAAACCGTACGATCGTATCGCGTTTAAGCCTTTAATAAGATCGGCAGATTGCACACCTCTAAACACGTGATAAGTTCCAAGTATCTTCGCGAATAACGCTCTGTTTAAATACCTCGTTTTCCATCGAGCGGAACCGCCTCGCTTCCTCGCCGTCACGCATCACGTTCTGCATCGAGATACAATATAGATCCGCGCTTAAAAATAGATAAAGCGACTTGCGGTGATTCAAGCGATGTAGGTCGCACGCAACGGACGTCTCTGTCTGTCATCCTCTATCTTTCACCTCGTCCGTCGCGATACACTCGTCGAGCAAAGCCGAGGCTCCGAATAATATCGTCATTAAGTTCGCGCTGCGCCGCGAGGCTCCGGATTCGCAATCGAGCGTGCTCGTTAATTAAATGCGACGCACACAATTCCGAAAGTTGGCTTTGCGCGGTGAGACTCCGTCGTGCGAAATTAACTCAATGCAGAAAGACGAAAATACTTTTCATGTAATCACGTACAAGTACGCGCTTAAGTTTATATCTATTTCTTTTTCACCGTTGTTGTAATTATTGCGTGGTTTTCCCTAAAATAATAATTTATGAATTTATTTAATATTTTGAGAAGTTTAGGATGCGGAAATGGTCGAAACCTTTGAGACTGAAGTGTATGATTTATTTCGAGAGAAAGAAAAATATACGGAATATTTTTCTACGCAAGCGAGTGGAATACATTTATTTTTCGAGATTGGTCAAGTATATTGCACCATGCGAATCGAATGTATCCGTGAATGTATTCTGCAGCTGCGTTTCGCGGATTGGCGGACGGTAACGTCGCTCATGCACGGGTAGACTGCGTGGGCATCGCGATGTCGGTAACATTCTCGGTACCCTGAAATCGATGTTGCCGGAAGAATGAAGTGCATGTGCAAAGCGATTGACGTGCATCTGCGCGATTGATGCACCGGCGATCAAGGCAGAGCACTGTTCAGAGAACAGAAGGAAGCCGCTGCCGTACGCGTTATGCGTACACCTGTTGTTTATCGTTCCTAGAATACATCACGTACCAATTGCAGAATAAATCAATGAAAGGCTAAACACAAATCTGCGGGTCGATATGGTGATTTATCTCGAGCACGTTTTGCCGAAAATTTGTAGTTTCCGAGCTCTAATGGTGTGCATCCTTTATTCGCCGAAATATGTTATATAAAAGTAATTTTTTTAGCTAATTTATAGAGACAGCGTTTATGAGATGAATGAATTTATATTTACAGTATAAATTCCGAATATAGTATATAAATGATGAATTACCGTTGAATCACGGAGACCGATGTTTTGGTCGAGATGTAATTATATAAACGCGTTGTCTCTTATCTTTACATGCTACATAGCCCATTTATTTCCTACGACTTATCGTATATCGTATAGTTTTATAATTATAACATAAGCGGCAGATTCAATCGTATATTGAGATAGCGAGATTACGAAAACGAGACGAGATTCTTCGAATTCACTCGGTACGGAAGGTGCACGCGAGTTTTTTCTTTTCCTTCTTTATTTTCCTGATATTTGCGCTAAGCACTCGCGGGAACGGAACTCTTTCGACCGCGGCGGTAATGCGATTTTCGCTCGAATGCCGCCGGCGCGACCGACCGCCGGAAGATCGTGCAAGGAGATGCATCGTGCCGACTACCTCGAGCCGCGGAAATGGAATACGGTCATTAGCGTGTCGAGGGAGCGAAATCCAATTAGTCTCTTGCGCCGAGGTTTCGTGCGGATACCGCGAAATAAGGGAAGATCTCTCTCTTTCTCTCTTCCCTTTTCTCTCGCGGAGGATTAAGATCGAAGAAAGAGGAGAAGCAAAATGGGTAGAAATGGGTAACTTCTCGACTCTGTAGCTAGGAATATTTTTTTAATTAGCATTAACGAGTGGCAAGAAAAAATTGGCAAACTTTTTGGAACGAATCTTTTTCGTAGAAAGTTGCTGGTAGTTTCTGAAACTTGGGTTTCATAAATCTTTATTTAGATCTCATTTCTGGAGGAAGGGGGTCAGGCTTCGGTTGCTCTCGTCTCGCGTCCGCTTCGACGATTATGTTAATGCGCCCAGTTGCGCATCTCGCTCGCATGAAACGCGCATGCGCTTGAACGTCGATAAATATTTATTGATGTAAGACGAGCCGGCTGAATAATAATAAATGGTCTCTCTATTTCGCCCCGTCCGGCTCTCCACCCCACGGCTCTCTTCCTCTACTTCCTCCTCTCTCTCCGCTCTTGCACGTGCGCGCGCATCTATGTACGTGTTTATTGATGTAACTCGAGACAGTCGCACGCAGTTAACAGCCCGTAAACATAGAATGCACCGAGGATATACGAGTGTTTTTCGTGTTCGCCTCTGGCATCCACTCTCCGGAGCCGAGTGCCGCTCGAGATTTCTCTATGACATTAATCCTCTCTCTCGCAGCGCTATGCATCTTACCCACGAGGACCGCGCTTGTGGAATAACGTGACCGCGGATCCTGAGAACGAATTCTGCTGGAAACGATGATAAAGCGGCTTAGCGTTCTCGCATACATTCAAACGCCTCGTATACCGTAGAATAATTTTTATAAATTTTTACCGCGAACGATATGTCCATTAAATGATGGTCGGAAAATTACTTGCATTCAACAATATCTATCCGTTATTTGAAACCGATAAATCCTAACACATTTGCGATGGCGATAAAAATAGTAAAAAGTTATTTCACATCGCTCGAAGTAACATGACTCATCCTGTACATGTTCTACGAGTATTGATCTGGTTTGGCAGCTTGAGTTTAGCGTCGCAATTATTCTAACCGGAAATATCGATTGGCGGGCAGCGAAAAAAGCGCGACTCGGAGTCTCGGCGCGGCGCGGCGCCGGTATTCCGGGGCGCACGTCTCACGAGGGGCTGCAACGCAGCCACGAAGAAGAAGGGTGGTTCACCCTCCTCTCTCTCTCCCTTCCCGTTTTTCTTGCGGGGCAAGTCGTACAATAGACGCGATTTCATTCGAAGGCAGGTAGAGGTGATGCAAACGAGAGAGAGCGATTTAACGGCGGTTTAGGCCCGACGCGACGGTTTTTTCTCTCCCTCGGACGAACGAGAGGGACGAACGCTCGCTTCTCTCACTCTTTCTCTCTTATCTACCGTGAATCCACATTTTATCCACGTATTATTCGTCCATTCGCTGAATGCCCGTAAGTTCAGTGATCCGGATACCCATCGCGAAATCGCAGCCGGCGGTGTTCGCGACATGACGTGGCACGGGCGACACGCGTATACCTACATTAGTCGACGCGAGAACGCACGGCCGGATAGGCAAAAATGGATGAGCTCGTCAAATGGAATATTCGAAAAACGCAAATGGAAGTTCACCGGGCTCCAGAACGACCCGTCAATTTTTGCGCGTGTTAATTCTGCCATTCTCGTGTCGATTACAGCGAACGGTTTTGACGTTGTTTACTCGCCGGTGGCGAATTGCATTCTTGCCACATTTTATATAGAAAATAGACATTTCTATTTATATTGAAACTATATGTGTTCGTATCCATGACAGAGTAATGAGCGGATTTACGAATTAATTGAAATTAAAAGCCTCTGCTATTTGACTAATTTCTTCCATCTGAATTTGTTACCGCGTCAAATTTTATTGTAATAATCACCGCTGTAATCGGTGCATGGTTATTCGCCAATGATGTTTATTTAATAGAAAACGGTATGTATAACCACTGGCGATCGATGGACGCAAGGTGACACGTCGTTACACATTCGGAGCGGATTGAAATATTTATAACGCTCTATATTGCGTTTCTGGGCTGAGTTTCTATGTAATGAGCATTAACGTTATCGATTTAATTGTGCCTGCCCATCCATAAAAGTTTCAGTGACTCGGAATCGGTAGCTCGTACGCCGTGATTTATAGCTTTCCATTAATCTTTCACGTTCTTAGGTTCCCTTTACTTGGTTAGACGTGCAAATGGAACGGCCAGCGACGCCGCGCTTTTATTTCATTTCTTGCATCACCTCCAAGTAGAATGTCAATTGTAATTAGTTTGGTTTTAATCCCATTAACGTGACACGGACGAAAAAACATAGCTTCGTGTCGATCGATTAATCACCCGATAACTACCCGCAAATCCAGTTTGTTGCGAAATTATATTAATAGAATTTGTCGCTAACGAGAATAAAACACGAGACAAAAATTCATTTTGACAATATATCTATTTTATTTTTATCTCCAATTCCCGATTAAACTCGGGTAGCTATAATCGTATTAATGATAAATACTGTACGAATACCTGCTCAATACCTCTCCTTGCACAACCGTGAGAGCGAAAACTCAGCTGCAACAGCTGCGTGGGGGAAACGAAGTTGCTTGTGATCACGAGCGAAAGCACGATGGGGGAGGGGGTTATATCCGCGGACATCGAGGTAATATGCGTCTTTATTTATTCATCTCTTTCTGCTCCGAGCGGCGCGAGCCATCGATAGCACGTATCGATTTCAACGAACCTGTGCGCTCGTGTCATCGGCAACGAAACGGTCTCTATCTCCGAGATCTCTATCCAAGTCGCGCGAGCAGTTAATTGAGAAAGTTAACGTCTACGTTTCTATCTCCGCGGGGGTCGTGGAGAAAAAAAAAAGTATAATTAACCTCGACATTGCGACGAGGTTTCCGCAGGTACTACGCGCCGCCGAAGCTACTATGGACACGAGTCTTCACGCGCGCGTCAAACGGTTTATTTCAGCACGATGTCGCGGCGCGCAACCAATTATCGGATCCAACAGTTCTCGCGGCGCTCGGGCGGGTAATTTTCTGCGCGGCCAGCGATGAAATATTTCGAGGCCCCGTGGTATTAATTAGCCGTGATTCCGTGTCGCGCGCGTTTCGCGTCGGAGCGGCAACGTTTGCTCGTGGCCGTGATTTGTGACTTATGTCTACGACTTGACGCAACTGTTAGATTATAGCGCACTTTGCGCCGCGAAATCTCGTGAAATGGCTCTAGTTTGCGGTGATAGCCCCTAGCTTGCAATTTTGTGCTATCAGCTATGTTAACCGCTCTTTATATATAGAACGACCCGACGCCGACGTCGCGGATATAGTCGTCCCGGGTCGTTAGCGTGCGCTATGCAAAAGCGATCGCAAACGACGGGGAATGTTGGAAACGAATGTTCGACTGTGCGTATAAATACGCACGGATTGCGAAAGTTTCATCGAAAATGACATATCGCGGTTCCGAGAACTGTCTCCGCGGTCTCGCGATAAATAATGCTTTATTATCGCAGGAATGGCGCAGTTTAGCGATAGACGTGCTTCGCGTCACGGATCGATGCGACGTGCCGGTCTTTCCTAGTTAGAAAATGCCACCTGTGCACAGGCTGACTCATGATGCACCGTTCATACATGTCTATTACATCGAACGTAACTAATACGTGAGGTGTTTCAAATTCATCGAGACTTTGAACGATTTACAGGTCAATTTTTCTCTTAGCATGGATTTATTTATCATCGAATTTTCTTGAAAATTATTTACTAATGTGCATTTAGTGCAAGAAATCAATTATTTTTATTAACAATAATAAAGCGACGAACGTTTCGATCAGATGTTCCGCGCGAAATCGCTCGTACACATACACGCAGTCGCGAGAGACCGAAAACTCGTGCGCTTTTGCTCGCGCAATAATAACGACCTCACTTTTTCGCGTCGGTGTTTTAATGTCGCTACAACACACTACAACAGCGCGACTCGCGCACGTGCACAGCGACACGTGCAAACGAGGGAGGAGGATAGAGGGAGAGAACGAGAGAGACAGAGAGAGCGTCCATCCATTAACTAAATGCTAGGAAAATGTTATTGCTACTCGCATGAAATAACCATCCGACCGGAGTGCGCCGCGGTTCGATGTCATCTGCAACGATCGCCAACACCATCACTATCATCTCGTTTTTCTCTTCTCTCTTTTCGACGTCGCGACGACGCGACGGCGGCGACGGAGGTTTCCTCACTGGTTTCTCGCCGGTTTCTACCATCTTTTCAGCTCGCGATAACCGAGCTCTCGAGGTAACTGGAACCCATAGTAATCCGGCCGGCTGAAGCGACAAACTTCGGTGACTGTACTTATTTACTTACTTTACGCTCTTTGAACCTCTCCTCGCCCGCTTCTTTCTCCACGTTGCTCCGTAGTCCGTAGTTAAGTACTTAAGTGTATTATAATTACGGTCGCTTCGTTTGTCGATTTGTAGCTGAGAGAGAAGGAGAATGAGATTGCTTATCGTTATGTGAACGATTATACGTAATCTTTCCCGTGCTTTGTGTGACCCTAATTATGAGCCATTGTTTACGACAATTGACTTCGTAGCACTAATAAGAATCTTGTTTTACGACATCCAGAGCCTTGAAGTATCGTACAATAAAAGTGCGCGCGAAAATTTCATAAAGAGAATCATAAAACTTTATAATATTAATTTATATACAATAGATATCAATATCTCTCTATGCGTTCTGTCTTTATTCTGTAACACAATAGCTATACTTTATCATATATTCCACTGTTATGACTAATGTCACGATAAAATGCGAAAAATACATTTTTTATCGGCGCTATTTCCGAATCACGAAGACATGTAGGTATTTTACATTTATTTCGCGCGTCGTTATCGACTACGCGTTAGACGCATGGCGATCGATCTTGGATGAAATCCGCGGCGCGCAACGCGAGAGATATAATCCATGGTAGCGTAAATCGTCGCGTTCGCGCATTCCAATCAGCGGCAGAGCGGCGCGCGCGGGTCGCGTAACCGCCGTGTCGCCCCGCGTCGCATAGCGTCGCATAGCGTCGCGTCGCGTCGCGTCGCGCAAATCGTCGGCGTAATAACGTTAAATCGGGTATACTCGCGCAGCCCACGGGGCTAAAGCCCGGCCGCGCTGGCACAAGGTGCAAGCAAAGAGGGTTGCGGGAGGGTTTTGCAGGAGGAGCAGCGGTAGGAGGAAGAGGGGGTGCGACGGGGCTGCACGGGGTGGATGTGGGGTGAGGTTCTCTCGCGAGGGTGGAGGAGGTGCAGCGGAGAAGGCGATCGATGCACCGTGCCCGGCCATACGGCGATGCCTGAGTCAGCTTTTCGCGAGCATTGGCCGCCGGCATTACGGCTGCGCTCGTTGTGCGGAATAGAGAAGGGCGGTAGAGAGGGTGGGCGGCGGTGCACGGGGCAGGGGCGAGAGAGGGTGGAACATCGAATCGTTTCCGGCGAACGCAGCCCCCGCGCGCGCGGCGAGTATACCGGCGCGGCGCGGCGGCGGGCTGCAACGCGCATCGGGTAGAAGTGACGTACCAAATGAATATCAACAAGCGCAGCCTCCTCCCCCTGCTCCAGCGCTTTCTCTCTCTCTCTCGTATATTCGTGGGGAAACGAATTTTATTTCCGCGGGCGTGGCGCGCGCGGACACGAACGACTGCTCGGATTCCGTTTTTCCTGCCCGCCGCACCGCCAGCTGCTGTTCCGAACCCCGGCTATGGCCGATCGAAGTGGCCCGGGGAGAAGATGCCGTCCGCGTCGTCGAGAATTTTCTCGTCGAGACGCGAGACACCGCGTGCGCCACCACCCCCCTTATGGTCCGATCAAGCAGTAGCCGTTATTGCCGGATGTTAATACGCGTTTGATGTGTTTATGATTAAACTGTTTATGTTACCATAAAGTATGTCATTGGAGTTGTATAATATGTACGAGTGACGAGAATTGAATTGGTTGTTTCAAAAAGAGTCGTATATTAATGAAAAACATTTTTATTAAAAATGATATAATTATATTTATAAAATAGATACAGTTTATATACTGTTTGATTCAGTACAAATTTGAGGTAAATAAAACGAGAGTAATGACATTTTAAAATAAAATCACCAAACGTAGAAGCAGAAAAGCGTGTATCGTTGTTTGGTTGCTAGGGAAATGTAGCGTGAAAAACAAAATTCTATTAACGTGTCAAATCCGAGGCAGCAGGTTGGAGTGTTGGAGAGGCAAATAAAGTAGGTTGAAGAGGTGAATGAATATCAACAAACACGGGACTCTGGGCGAGAACTGGATTTTATTTCCGCGGGCGTGGCGCGGATGATTTTTCTTCGTCTACCTTCTTCCGTTCATCTCCGGGTCTACTTTTCTTTTGCTGTTCTCTACCCGCCGTACTCTCCTTTCGACCGCTTCCGACTTTTTCGTGTGGTCGCATAAACGGATCTACAAGTCGTGAAGAACAAAGACCGAAAAACAATGCGATGTATGAATGTTCGTGATCTAATGAACTTCCGGCATGTTCAAAATTATTTACATCATATTTATTTTTGTATGAGCGGCCGATTAATTCATAAGACCTAATAAAGCTATATTTATCTTATTCAAATTGTGCTTTTCTATAGAGCATATAGCCGATTAAAATTTGTGAAATATCGCAACAATTCTAAATTGTTTCATGTTTTAGCAAGCAATAAAGCAAAATTTATCTTGTTAAATAAAAGAAAAAATATGGTTTTTGTGCAGTCATATAACAAAAAATAACGGAATTTCGAACAATTTTATTTCACTAAGCTTTCCGAGTTGCTCGGTTTCACTCGTTTATCTTCGACATTTTTGCAGGCAGGTTTGTTTAAAAAACATATCAAAAGTATCAGGGAGAAAGAGGGGGACAGGAGAGTTTGACACGTTTTTTCTGAAAATATCTCCCATTTTTTTTATCGGCTGCCGGATAACGCGATTCGATTGCGAGCGATTGGTCCTCGCGAGTAAATTTCACGACGAGCCGCATTATAACCGGCGGATATTCGGATATATCCGCGGGTGTAGCGGCGTGACAGATGGCACTCCCGGTAATTGCATCGGGGATATAACGCACGAGCCGGCGTGGAAAGCGGTTCGATCTGCACCTCCGCGTATCAATTGGTCCACAATGCCAGCCGCGGAGAAACGTGAAGGGAAAGGAAGTCGGAGGAACAAGGAGGCGGAGGTGAGCGTATATAGGGTGACTCTGAAGTAACTTACCGAAAGCGGATAGCCGATTCTACGATCAATTTGCGATTGATTTTTCTTCAGCGGAAAAAGAATTTTATGAAAGTAAATAAAATTTAAATACAAATCTTTATTCTTTTATACCTGAGTTAAAGCAAACGTTATTTTAATTAGAGATGTATTTATCGAAAAATTATGAGGTGTTACTAAAATGTAAATCCGATAACAAGTTTGTCGAGATATTTCGAAATAAAGCATATCTGTAAAATTGAAAAACTTTTTTGGAGTCACCCTGTATGAGGAAAGAAATGCACGACACGTAGGTACATATGTGCGTGTGTGTGTGTGTGAGAAAGAGGATTCATACGCTCGAAACGCGGTCGAAGCGGGAAGAGGGAGGCAGAAGGAGAAGCCAATTAATTTTACGATGGCAAACAGTGAGACTGTCGCAACGCCGTTTCTGCAGTTCAGCGAAGTAATTAAAGTTTAAATTGTTTTGAAGAACAATAACGCCCGCTCCTTCCCTCGCTTCCGCTCGCCCTCCTTCCACACTTCGCCTATTCGGCGACGACGTGTCGTCGTTCTCTCCTCGTCGATGTCCTCCGACCTAGTGCGACAGAAGGGACATCGAGGAAGGGTCACATAATGAGATCCAGACTGAGGCGTTTCGGAAGTAAGAGAGAACGTCCGTTCCGTGAATATTGTTCACGTCTGGCCGCAAATGTGTGCGATGTGTACTGGTGATTGTATATCGACTCCATTACAAGCCATTACGCACTATCGCTCTAATTATTCCGATGTAGCGATGTGGACCGGCGTCTGTTGGCGTCCGATAATTAAAGTAGTAACGAATACGTCGGATTCGATTAAATCGAAATTAATCGTCATTAAGCGTAATGGCGTGTCCGCAGGTGAGCTTACCTCTCGCCCGAAGGTTTTTCACGGGGATAATTGACGCGGCAGGGTTTCAGTATAGCACATGTCGCTGCACTTTGCGAAAAAGAGGAGCTTAGCAAAAAAGAAAGCAAAAAATTCATTTTAACACGTCAAAAAATGGCCCTTGAAATTTTAAATTAGGGATTTTCATTTAGTTTTTTGTTCCGGTGGCTGAACATTTACGACGAGCAATCAATCTTATCTTTCAACTTTGATCGTTTAGGTCTGTTTGAGCTTCGCAACTTCGTGTGCCGAAAATCGATCTTTTGATATATGACTTTCGACTTCCCAGGGTTCGGCACGAATTGCCGGATTTTTCGGATCGTTTTTCACCGCGCCCATAAAGTTTTACTGCAACTGCGTGCGCCACCGCAAAGTGAACGATGGCAAAAGAATATCGATAATTCCTATGGCGCCGCAAAGATCATTGCCCCGATATTGAGCCAGTTCGTGAAGATTGGCAATAAAATGTGCCGAACGAGCCTACCTGTCGCAGGTGTCTCCGACGAATTAGCGGCTGCACCTCGCAAACCACCTAATGACTAATTATCGATATTGATTTTGTAAAAGGAAGAAAAGACTAGTCGAGATTGTACGTAGGTAGTCGCCGGCAGCCAGAGAAGAAACAATAATGGAACAATAGACACGAGTAACGTTGCAAGAAGCAAGAAGCAAATTTTAAAAGATGTAAAAATTTACGGGTTTTATTTACTTTTGACCTGAATGCTTCTTCTCGTTTGCTAGCTTTAGTGTTTTCAAGCATCCTGACACGATTTTCTATTGTTATATTATTTTCCGCATATTAGCTATACAATCATCTTTCGTTTGTTGACGATATAAATGTTGATTGCAACGACCGTCGTGTATCACGCTAAAGCGCTGGCCTCGTCTAGTTCTCGCTCTCGCTTCCACGGTATTCGATGGGGCTAATTATGGCCGTGATCAAGCTGCGCATTAACTCTCCTTTCGCAGTAATTGTTAATGAGAATGCACGAATGATCGCATTATAGCGCCGGATTCCCCCGTTTGTAATTAGAATCACCTCTCTGTACGTATGCGAATAGACAAGCTGTCCGCGTTCTGAATTTTGCCTCTCGCCTTTGTCCCGGGGTATGCGCTTTACACTTCTCTGGCTTCTCTCTGAGCCGCCTCCCTGTTTTCGCCGCGCGATCGTATACGGGATTTAGGACGGTTCTTCTCCGAGGTTTATAGGGAAATCGAGAACGCATCGAGGCGCGAATGCGAGGTAACGGATTTCACCGCGCCCATATTTTATAGCGATACACACTCGTCGACGTGCGCGAAACTTCAGCACATTTTTTTTATAACGCAAGTCTTTTACAAACAAAGTTTTGAATTGATGAAAATCATGTTGTTTACATTGATCTTATCTTTTTGATATTAATATTTTCAACGGCGATTTAGCATCGCATACAGACCATTTCTTCGTGACTCCAATCTGCACCGATAAAAAACATACCTACGTATATTATTCAATTTAATGAGAACCGATTTCGGCAATTTATTCGCTCTCTCTCTCTCTCAATGCTAACGGAAAGGTTAAACCGGTTTGAGTGAACGATTGCCCTTCTATCGATTGCGTTGTCTCGTTGCCGTCGCGTGATCAATGCGAACGATGCCAAACCTTTGGCAGTACGAAGCGACTCGGGCAACACGATCCGATTTCTCCTTGACCCAGATCCAATCCCGCCGATATATCGTTCACCGTATCGGTTGCACCGGCCTGCAACGCGAGTCGCCTTCGTGCTGATAAATCATTATGTGCGCGTCGGGCGGTCGCGTTTATTCGACCCGCATTTAATCACATCGGTGTTCAACACAGACGGTGCTTAACCGAATAAACAGCTACAACTCGGGGAAGTCATTTTATCAGATGCAAGATCTATCCCGTTGCGTCAAATAGAACAATTTTAGGTAATATTAATATTACTAAAAAATTATAACACTGTTGATTTGAAAAAAGTGAATACAAATATATAAATAAAAATTATGTGATTGAATGTGACTTGCGTAGCAAAGATAAAATTCTGATATTCTCTTTTTTCATTTTGGAATATCTGTATTTTGATCACACGCGACTGTTTTAAAATATTCCGTCTGACGAATAAAGAAATTTTTAATTGCAATAATCCTTTTTTAAACCAATAACTCGTATTTTATCTTTTAGAGAGTTTACTTCTTCGTCGCAGCACCGCGAGATGTTCAAAATTATATCAACGCGGCTGCGTATTTCTGATATATATTTAACTCTAGCGCTTCCCAATCGGCGGATATAGCGCTAACAAAGCACCTCGGACAGAAACGTCGGTATGCGCTCGCTCAATTCTAATATTAGCGAGTCGGAGTATGGGAGCCGGCGGTCAAATCAGAAAGTTTCAGCACCGTGTCGCGGCGCTGGCCGTCGTCGTTGTAGTCGTTGTCGTCGTCGCCACGACACGCGAACGCCACGATAATCAACGTTAACTCGAATCTAACTATTCATAGCACGTGCACTCCGCAATCCGTCGTTACCCGGCACGTTGCCCGGTTCAGGCGTCAAGCCGTAACATGTTCAGCTTCTGACCGAGCGCACGTTAGATGCATGTAGGTGCAAATCGTTACGTATGCACGGTCACGATCGTCATAACCAGCTCGATTGTCCTCGCGGAACGTATATTATAAATGTAAAGGCAGATTTTATTTGAATAATTTTTCCGATCAGAAATTTGCTTGCATTATTTAAAATTGCTGTCTTGCATATAATTAGAAATATCATGTGTTTTATATATGTATAAGTATACATTTTTTTCTCTCTTTCTTTTTCAACACAGCGTTTTAAAATCTTGATGAGATTTATTATTTCACCAAGCTGAAAGGAGTTAATTAGTCACCAGGAGTACAGAGGGCTACTCTTGGAAAAAAGAAGCAACGCAACGCGTTCGATCGTTGATTACGCGGATAATCTATAGCGGCGGTCATAATGATTTGCCTGGCACGAAGGTCGTATTAAGCGCTAGCGTGCAAAACGCGCGCATTATATCGCCGCCAGCGATTTCTTTGCCGCGTTCGCTTTAAATCTTCGCGCTTTAAACGATACTATTAATCATCAATGTAAATTAAAAAAAGCGCGTCATAAACAGATCTATCTCTTGAGTATCGCAAACGCGAAGATGATTAACGAGAGCCCGCGGTACGTCGCCGATCGGCACGAAAGACAAAGTGTTTACTTATTATCCACGCTGCATTATGCATTGAATGCCGCTCGTCGTGTCGCTGTACCGTCCGCGTCGCCGCGAGGCTGCACACTGTTGTTCGGGTCTCCGTTTCCCCGCGTATATCCTACGAACGGCATAATTTTCCGCCGGTTCACGACGAATGATAAAGACGAATGGATTATTTACGCGCCGCTCGACACGATGGCATCCGTGCTCGCGTCATACGCAAATAAACTTCCGTGCGAGTTAACGCGACGGCGGCGACTGGAATAGATCGCTCTCATTGCCAAGGTCTACACGAGTTTTTTTTACGAAAGAATAAAGAATGAAATTATTATTTGACGCAGTGCTTTGCACGATTCGCTTTGAAAGCGTTATTAAATCACCTCGCTTTATTGTGTTTTTACACACATGTTTTTGAGCAGAAGAGTGATTATATATTTCAAATCGAAAACCGCAATGAACGTATGTTTCTGGAGAAACTACTTGAAGTATGACAAATCTCTTTTAAAATAGTAACAATCTTGATTTCTTTATTTTAGTTATTTTTAAACAGTATTTTAATGCAAATTTATTTCTTCATCGAATCTATAGGATCAGAAAACACAATAATAGAATTTTTTATATTATTTCTTTAGAAAACGGTATCTCGACAACAAATGTAATGAGATAATTTCTTTTCTCACAATTCTAAAAACTAATCTGCATTACCTTGGAAATTTCAGATTTTTAACGAATGTCAAAATAGACTACAATACAAAATGTCGCTGGTTATCTAAATTATTCAAAAATTTTTAAGAGCTTATATACATATATCTTTTTATGTATGAATATATACAGAAAGTGATTCGTCGGACGGTTTGCGAGAGCTGATTTCCCTCGCGCTATCTTTGGCCGGCAAAATGACGAGTCCGCCATGGCTATTCACGCGATGCGCTCGTTCTTTGGTATCGCGCGAGTCGCCGCGCATGCAATTTGCTCTCTCGGCCTGATACCTACACGTAACGGCGTAACGCCGAGTTCACATACGCAATTACCCCGTGCGAGCGTCGCGCGTGCCATGCACGCACGTCACCGGCCTTGGCTCAATATATAAGTACGCGAGACTTTTCGCGATTGTATTATATGCGTCGCTCACGGCGCAAGACGATGTCCGGCAGATTCCGGGGTCTTTCATTATTGCTAAAAGCATCATTATTAAGTAAATTGGTCCCGCTCGCTCGCGCGCACACGCAGGAACGACATTACCGCGCGGCCCGCGCAGATTGCTCGTCCCAGGCAATAACTTTTGCGCAACGTAATGATCGAATCGTCAGTGGCCAACAGGGGCATTTTACACAAAGCGGCCGATCGTCGTTGTGAGTAAGCGAAGATGGAACGTTGCGCTGAAGACGCAAGACCGCGTACACTCGCGCGCGCATGTATGTACATCGGATGGGTACAGATAGTCATCTTCGGGAGGCGGAGCATGAGAATGCGCGTATTCGCGCTGCCATTATCCTACAAAGTGTCAATTACCCGTGACGACGATCTTCTCGCGTATGGACCACCATTACCACCAGCCGGGCCCCGCGCGCAAGACGTTAACGGAATGACAGCCGAGGATAAAACGACGGGCCCCTCGGGACTCGCGTGAAACCGCATCGTTGTTTGTGCTCCTTTTAACGTGCCCGTCTGAGTAGTTTAGGGTTGACGATTGCGGGGTGGATGTATCATAAAACGACAACGCGTAATCGTATTTTTTTTCCCCGTTCTGTGCGGGGGAACGTTAAGAACGTCGCGCGTTCTCGGTATTATGCTATCAGAATTCAATTACAATCGCTCGCCGTTTCTCGGCTCTTTTATTACGTACTATATTACGCGATGTGTGACATTATGGGCGCGACCGTGTAGTTTCCGCCCGTATATGCACGCATATACCTATAATCATAATTAATTTATTCATGCGCGTAACCGTGGCTTTATCCGATTTATATTACCGTTACCTGTTGCAATTGGATTCGTATTTCTGCGTTTATGTTAAAAAGATCAATTTTCGTTTCCCGGCAATAATTCCAACGCGTGATCTTTAATTGTTTGATATTACGCAGTTTTCCGTTTCTTATTACCTACACTTAAGATTTCGTCTTGAAACGTATACATATGCAAATGCCTATAATAAATATCAATTGTTTGAGATTTTGAAGCCCGCATTTTTATTCTCTCGATTAATCGTCGAATAAATTGGCGCGAGGCAGTCGCGATCGATGAATCGTTTTTCACTCCAGCCGTAGTTACTCATGTGAGTCATGTGACTCATGTAACCAATGTTATTGTGATAACGGACTCGTGCGCGCGATAATAATGTCACACGCTCAGTGATGTTAGAATGGACCTCGCGGAGAGTACTCGCGCGCGAAACGATCGGCAGTTATGCTAACGAGCTCGGCGATCCAGTCTGTTTATCGTCGTGCTCTTGCAGTTTTATCGTTGTTCTCTCGCGATTGGCAGAACCAGATTAGGCCGTTCACGATAAGCCTATTGTTGTCCGCTCTCGTTCGCTTTTAACAACAGCATGTCGAAGAGTGCGCACGATCGGCTTTCACGCGTTTTCGGAAACGCAAGGGTGAATTTTTTTGTTATACGCCCACGCTTTCCTCGCTTTCGCGTGTTCGTTTGATGATGCACGGCCTCGTTATCTCCCGCTAGAAAACGCGGCGGTGAGCGTTCTCACTGTCGTTACGCGAAGTTAATAGCTGGTAGACAACTCATATATTTTCCTGGATATTAATAACGTTTCTTCCCAAGTCTCATGATTTTATAACATGTTTCTTATAATTTACTTCGTACGCAGGTTTTGCGCGCATTCACTGTACGCGGCCATTAATTCGCGAACGTTTGTGGGGGAATTGAATCTTCCGTGAAGCAGCAATCTACGCGATATCGCTTTGTCGATATTTATGTCGACTCCAAGAATAAGCCCCGTCGAAGCGGTCTGTGCGCTCGGAGATACGAGATATATTGGATATATTTGAACGTCATATCCAATACGCCAGATGCGTGATCGCGCGTCATCGTCACGGGCGTGATTGGACGCGATGTTTGTCCGCGAACAAAGGAAATCGTGGCCGGCAGCGGATAAACGATTCTCGCTTCGAACGTGTATCGCGTTATTTCGATACTTTCCTCGTCATTATGAGGCATGATCGCGCAACGGCGCGATCGACAGCGATCGATAGCGAGCGTGCTTACTACCACGCACGATCTCCTCTCGCGCTCGCGGACTGTCGGGACGTATGATATTTCGCGGCGCATAATATTTTTGTCGTTATCAATCGCGCGGGCCGCATCAATCTTCTTATTCCGTCCCGTCCCGTGTCTCCCGATGTTGCACGTCGAGGGAACGCCGTGCGATTTCATCCGGACGTTTTTGCCGTACGTTCGGCTAATGGTTTCCGCGATACGATCGAAGGCTCGCCCGCGGGGGTCGTCGTATCTTTGCTGCTCGTGCAATGACTCCTTTTACTCGCGCATGCACGCCGCGTGCGATCGCGAGCTCGCGCGCGCGCGCGCGCATGCACTGCCCTCATAAATCCGTCAACCAAACATCATTAACTCGGCGTTATTGGTGCTTGGCCGCGACTGGCGCAGAGCGGTCTTGGCGAGTTGCAAACAGGCCCCGCTGTTCTCGGCCGGCGCGCAGCGGCAGGCTGATGAATCGGGACAGCTACGGGAACGTACGCTTTACCCGCGCGCGCGCGATTCCATCATTCTGAAAGCGGCGCTCTCCGGCCGACAGCTCGCTTCGAATAATTTGCGAGGACTACGATAATGCTGAAGATGCGCTTTCCCCGTAAACTGTATAAGTATACGCGCTCCTTCCGCTTAATACGCGATACCTCGGCAAGTGGAATTTCTCGTTTCTCGTAACATCGAATCGTTTTCTATCACGTTTTTTATCGTTTAGAATGACTTGATTTATGTGTCTGTTTTTCTTTTTTCAGGTAAGCATCGTCCGCATTCGTTAACAGCGAGATCATCGTGCTCGTATGTATTTTTTAATTGCTATCAATTGCATGCTTCTGAAATAATAATATATTTATAATTAATTATTTAGTAGTTATTGAGAATTGTTTTTTTTTTAAATCATTTTCTTAAATGACGTTTTAAAATCTGCTTGAGAGTCCTATTTAAAAAATTACAAGAAACATAAACGACCACAAGCATGTACATATAGTCAGAAAAATTGTATATTTGCGCTGATTACTTAAAAAATTAACATTTTATTAACACTGCAATATGGCGTGCGTTCGTGCTTGTGATAGGGTGAAATTTCCCGAAAAATAGAGTGGACCGTGCGATGAAACCTGAATAGCCGGCGGAAATAAAGCGCCTCACGCTAAATCACCGAAGGCAATTCACGAGCTACGATAATCGCCCTTTGTCCGTTTTATCGCGGCGCTCTTTATCGCGCGGTGATCGATTCGCCGCGGCGTGCAATTTCCCGCTTTTGCGCGGGCGCGCAACGCGAAACGCTCTCGTGTCGCGGTGGATACGTGGTGTGGGCTTTAACGTAACGTTTATACGCCGGCGATATGTTATTTACTGGCGCTTTTACCATGAATCGTTGACGTCTTACGATCGGCAATAAAACGAGCGATAAACTTAGCGAGCGAAGTGACAGGACGCGCGCGAGTGAGCGCGGACGGAGTACAATCGAAAATGGAAGTCAAACAAGCGGGGGAGGATTGTCTTTCACACTCCCCAGAGGC
This sequence comes from Leptothorax acervorum, assembly GCA_035220615.1. Classification (NCBI taxonomy): domain Eukaryota; kingdom Metazoa; phylum Arthropoda; class Insecta; order Hymenoptera; family Formicidae; genus Leptothorax; species Leptothorax acervorum. The sequence goes on along the minus strand of JASTWQ010001262.1, from coordinate 1,295,252 downwards.
GCGCTCTGAAAACACGCACGATGATGTATCATGCGTGACAGTTATGATGCTCTCACTTTACGCCAGTGTCGGCTCGCGAGCACACGCAAGCCTGCAAGTCGCGATTTTATTTTCATATTCGGTTATCACAAAATTATGTCACGAAGCAAAAAACAAGATTTCTTATCCAGCTTTAAGTTTGAAATAAACAATAAAGAGACTCAGAGCTGAAAAGTTACAATATTACAATAGAAATACATTACTGTCGAGACAATTAATAGGAAATTTTTTAAACTTGTAAAAAATTTAAAACTTTTTTCGTAAGAGATACATCTATATTGTGTTTGTGTGTGTAACTTTTAAAAGAGATTTAAAAGAAGGCGCTTTCTACGAGATAATCTTTTATTTGGCGATTCTAAAGAGTTCAATATCCGTGTCTTTTAGTATTTATTGGACTGCAAATAGCTCTGTATTATCGATAATATTGGTTGGAGTGCGAATATCGAATACGAGGATAACTAGTTTACGATATGGGGCAACCATAGTGCTACGCTCGTATCATGAAACATGCGGGATATTTGCGCGACTCGGTTGCGGTGGAAAGTAAGTTCGCCCCGGCGCGGCGCGGCGGGCACTGATTCCGTGCAGCAAGAATATTGTACGTTCAAGCGTAAAGTAGAGAACAATGTTTTATTCATACTGTAGAGCAAACATTTGCTATACCCTCGGAATTGGCGGGAAAATGGACACGCGAAGTGAGATTGTTATTTGTCGCAGTTTATTAAATTCCAACGTTTATTATATCCTAATGTCTAAATTTTCAATTCATTAAAATTCTGTTGTAGCAAAATTCTAGTAGATTTATATTGAACGAAGACGTTTCCATTTATTTGTATTTGCGAGACATAATTCAGAACCTCATCTCTCTCTCTCTCTCTCCTTCATTAAGAATCTCTTCTCAATTTATTTATATATAGAGTTTAAAAAACATTAACACGCGGCATTTTTGTTTAAATGCGATTTAGCATTTGAAAGAGAACAATTCGTTATGTGTTTCCGCTATTTTCGGGACATCCTATGTAGTGATACCTCATAAATATTTAGATTGTTAAAGCTCATCACTCGACATAACATCTGGCGATATATGCCTGTGAGCAAGCTGGCTCGAAGCTCGCCTCTCTAACGAGCGTGTCTACGAGCTGGAAACCGGGGTAACTCGCGCGAGTGAAAGCTAATGATTCGTTCCGAAGGAGAAAGTCGGAACTCTCGAACGAACGAACGACCAGCCGGTGACACTCGCGCGGGTTGCTGTCAGCCCGTCGAGACTCGTTTGAGTTTAAAGAAATCGTGTCACGTGAATCACGAGCGCTGGATGGGAATGGAAATAATTCACACGATTGTGGAAGTTGTCTCGAAATGACGATGTAGAAGCGACCACGCGACGCAGCATTAACGTTAAAATTAATAGTGAAAAAATGATGAATATCACGATAGAGTCAGATATCAGAATCCGCGCGTGCAATCCGCGCGAGATACGCGAGAGCGGATTATATGTTAATTTCGTGGTTTTCCACGGTATTCGCGGCGCGCATTGATTTTAATGTGCCCCGCGCCGCGACGTGTATCATTTTTGGACGCGTGTTATACAAATGATTCGCCGTTCGTGAAATTTATTTATGTCTGGTCGGAAAACCCAACTACAAACTTCGCGCGGGCACCGTTATTTGCTTTCAATGAGCCCAGCGTTATTATGTTTCGCTTAGTAATCAAATCCGGTGATTTCGGCGTATGAACGTGACAGCGCTTTTGGTCGCTAGCGTAACGTAATTTCCGCGATTTTCAGTTCGATTAATGGAAGCGGGCACGTAGCCAGTCCAATATTCGCGCGCTCCGCTCCGCTCTCGATTAATTCTTTTTCGATGTCAAACATGAAATTATCGTTAACATTCCCGACGCGAGACCGTTTTAATTTATGCATACAGCATTTATTTTAGCAATAATTCCTCTCGTTCTGTCGCTGCAAACTTAAACAGGGCCATTTGTATGGCGACGCTATCGTGTGGTTTATTATCGCGAAACATAATATATTTATATATTATTACCAATAATTTTAGGTATATTATTTTTTATCGGATTGTGTAAAGATGTTATACTATAATCCTTTATTTGTGTCCCGTTATTTAATTCAAATTTATTGATATCACGACTTATGTACGTAGACATTTTACATTTCCTATAATTTTATTTTTATCGATCTTTTCTTCAGTTAATGTTACATGAATTTCGCGCTTCAGGTCACGTGGACGATTTTTGCGATTTCTCTTTAGCGTAATGGAAGCATAACGATCCGCACGATATTTGCACGGTCGCTCGCCGTGAATCGACTTTTTCCTTCGGTGGCTCTAACGCGATGTTATCGCTAAATAGCGGGAGACGTCGTTGCCGGTGGCGACGCGAGATCGCTTACTATATTTTCTCCGGAAGGTTTTAAGCGAGTCGCCGGGTACCCGCGGATCGATCGTTGGATAAACCCAGCCGATAGACACAAAGCATTGTGGGTAGTACGATGCAGCGGCATGCGAGAGCGCAGCACTCACTCGCATTCACCAATACCTTCTCCGGGCAAACAAAACGACGAACAAATGCTCGATACCATACTGATCCGAGTTGCAGGGTCGGATCGCGCGTTTTGCTTTTCCCATTTTAACACTTTGACATTCGTATATAGAGATCGCACCTGCATTTTCTCGGAAACTACTGTACATTCGAATATTAATGGTTTCACTTTTCGCTCAGTTTGCGTTATGCAAACATAAAAACAAATACAAATGCGAATTATACGGGAATAAAGTCATCATTTATATCATTTATGCGTAAACGGTATATTTTCCGAGAAAATGTAAATATTTTATTTCTATATGTATGACGTGGCAATTAAAGTGTTAACAACACGCTCGTTTGCACATTTTAGCGGCCCGTATGATCGCCAATTTGGTCATTTTGCATTTTCGTAATTTAGCGATAAATAATCCGTGCGGGCAGTCGGAATTTTCAAGTATCCGCAGTTTCGCGTTTCAGCTTAATGGCATGTGATTGGCTTTTATTACGCTTGCGATGTGTGTGTAAAAGTTGTGTTAAATTTATTTTTATCTTCGGTTTAACGAGATGGGAGACGTCTAGAATTTTAGAATTGGATAGGTAGGTAATAAATAACTTAGCTAGTGACGTTATGTACGTTTGGATTTTCGACGGCGTGCAGCGAGCTTTTACTGGCGAAAGAATCTTTGAGAGGATGCGTCGGTGAAATTCGTGGGAAGGAAAAGCGTGGATATTAGTAGCGAATCCGTTCCTGCGGTAGAGTCCACTTCGTGCCGGTGTCCGGAGTATACGGTGCCGCTTCCTCTCTTTCGTCGTTCTATTCCAGAGCTCGTTATTGAATTTGTGCGTCGAGCGAGCGAACCGACGATATCGCCTTTCAATATCGCTTCATTTGGCTCACGTTCATTCGATTTGCGGGAATATCTCTGACTGCCTGCTGCCGACCGGCGCGGCGCGGCGGCCGCCTACACCACTCTGACGACGAGCGACAGCCGGCCCCTTACCGAGACCCCCCCTCGTCGTCGCGCACCTCTCTCAGACTAAAGCTTTTTAAATATTCTATTCGGAATCGAGCGGAAATTAATCGGATCTGAGGGCTCCTGGCGAAGGCATTAGCGCAGAGAGCACACAGATTCGATGGTACTTAGAGCTGTTTTAGTCAAGAACGAGTGAAATCTTCCGCTAAAACCGTCGACGACGATTTTAGATATTTTGATGCGGACAGAGGATAAATAAATCGAAAAGATAGTGAAATAAAATAATCTTCTGCAACTTGTTAAATATACGTAAAGTGAAAAATTATAGACTTAATCATATCTTCATCATTATTTCCTTAGTATTATTGTCGTATTTTTCTAATTGTTTTTTTTTTTCTTTAAAAAATTCTATCAAAACCTTATAGACAGTTATTTCTTTTGATATGATATTTCCGATTGCCGATTCCAATTTGATGACATCTTCAATTTATTTTTCTGTTATTTCTTATTAATGATTAGAGAAGAGAATCGAAAGACTTATCTCGTACATAATTCGAATAAATTCTCCGCGTGTCTGTTTAATACGGCAAAGTAAGCGATAATAATGGAAATAACAGCAATAACTTAGTAGTAGATACTGTACATACAGACACAAGATGAAGCAAGATAACGACGCGACGCCGCGAAATAACATGAAACGAATAAATGTGTCTCAGCGAGAACACGCGGAGTAATTATAGCAATTAAAGCAGTAAAAACGTTCCGACGATAATTAGGGCATAGAAGTATGGGAAAGCGAGTCCACGTCGCCCCTGACGACAGCGACGACGACGACGACGACGATTCAAGAAAGTTATTCGACTCCGCATTCTGACTCGAACGTGGCGCACCTGGGCGATTTCTCTCTTAGACAATGCGGAATACCGCATCTACCGCCGCGTGCACTTTATCTTGGCCCTGACGAGGCGCTATCTTAATTACATATCGCGTTGCTGACGATGCCACGCGATATTTCTCCCGTTGAAATATATATCGCGCGACTAACATCGTGATATTATGACACGTCGCTGTGTTGGACGCGCCAAAATGTGTGCGACGAGATATCAAAAATACGGAGCTTTGTTGGCGTTAATTACGAGACATGGGGGCAAGATGTACCTTGTCTACGTACGTTGTCTACGTAACAATGAAGCGACATGTAATATCTGATCGAGTACGCGCGCAAACGCCGCGGGCGTAATAGCGCTTGAGAACAGACGCTGCCATGAACGTGACGTCGCGGACAGATTGCCGATTGCTGTATTAGCGAACCGGAAACGTATTTGCGGACATACACAGGGAGCACAATCTACATTTCTCGGCATGTTTTATTCAACGGTTCGAATTAACGTATCGTAACGCGACGCGATTCGCTCGGTACTCGCTTCTGCAATTACCGAACGTGAACGTTCGCCGGCGCGTTAACTCTTCACGTAACGCGCTCAAAAGAGATCGCTTATTAAAACACCGCGGCTATGCAAATATCATAGAGTTTGCTCCTTCTGGCAGAAATGATTTCTTAACAAGGGGGCGTAAATAATTTGCTCTTTCAGCGAAACGCTCCGGAATTGGAGCGTTTCCCAGGCCTCGTTTCTCGAGGCCTCCGATAATTCTGTCCTTGAAGGGCGGAACTTCATCAAGGGCTCTGTCGGTCGCTCGGCTTCCCCTCGCTTTTTCTTCGCGAAGCGTGACCTCTTGGTCCCTTCACCCATAACCTACTTTCTCCGAAATTAAGAGGCTCGCTTGAACAAAAATCATTTACGTAACGTCCCACGCGCACGGTATCGAATCAACAACGCGAAGATTTTTTGTACGGGGAGGAAGACCTTGTTAAGTTTATTAATTTTCAGACTTTGATGCCACATGATTTCACAATAAAACGAAATTTCTTAAGTAATCTAGGCATGTTATAAACGTGTAAATAGATAAATGCAGATTTTACTTCTGTTATAAGAGAAGAATTTAATTACAGATAATTTTTAGGAAATATAAAATGACAAAATTAATATAAACATTATTTAATATGTTACACCATTAAGTGAATTAAGACACTGTAAATTAAATTGTTTTAATTTAATATTAATGTGTATTAAATAATAATATTTTTAAAATTGAAAGTTATTAAAACTATTAAAAGTTAATGAAATGTGACTTATTGAATTTTCCGACCGGACCCTTTATATGAAAAGAGCTTATCATGCATACCTACAGTATTTTTATTGCATAACCTCGGATCGCGTCGCTCTCGTAGAACGAGAAATCCCTCGGAGTAGCGAGTTATTTTTACGACGACGCACGTCCCGCTTTTAACTTTCAAATGCCGTCCAGCGGATTTCACGCACGATAATCGAATTGGCGACGGATTGACAAATTTAGGGGCCGTAAAAAGGACAATGGGGAGCGGCGCGACGCATTGCAAAAGTTTGGGAGACGACGACGAAGACGACGATGACGACGGTGTAACCAGATGTGTCTGCGATCGGCCATAAACGACGGCCGAGTAGACTGTAGCTTTCTCCGCGTTGCTGCTGTCGTGATTTCACCGTGATCGTACGATAAAAACGGTGATCGTATATTTCATGTCGCTGACAGAAGTACGTAACAGAGGTCCGCATTGGGCAATAAATTTCTTTTGGCGGCCTCGAGGACGTTATGTCGTGCTCGCTTCTTGCGCGTGTACTTGTGCGTATCGACGAATATTTTAAAGTCGCCGGATCACTTTTCTCTAATGTTTCGAGTATTGTTAGTCTGTTTAATTAATACAATTGCATCTCGACAGGGTTTGTTGCGTTCATAAGTGTGCTCTCGTGGAGTGCATATCGATATTTCGTCCAAAGTATATATTTCTAAGTGATTGCATATTGCCGGCTCTACGGGTGTTAAACGTGGATTGCAACAAACACAAATCGAAAGGTGTCTGGTGTATATGCGCGTCCCTTAATATACTGGAATCCAATTTATCGGAATGCAACACGCATTGGAAATCGCGATTGCGTGATTCCACGACGATTGAAATGCCAAATGGCACGGCACGGAGGCGTGGATGCACTTTTACCAGCATTAGCTCCGAACCTATCGAGCTATCGATTCGAACGGTCTTATTTTCGTCATCATCGTAGTAGCGAATCTGGTAGCGCATAAATGCTACGGTTTCTGCAGAATAGATCACATTAGGTACGTTCGAGAAATTAGATAACCGAGAATATTTTACTGTCAATAATATGAATAGTACTTGTCATTCCCGAATAAATTCGCAATAAATATTAAGTAGATAGGTATAATTTCCAATGATTTTATAACGATTGTTAGCGTCATCATCGAAAAACACTCCTTTGGCGTGTCCCCGTGTCGCAATTGGCCTAATCAGGTCAATCGACTGTAATTTTTCTGTTTACTTCTTTCGACACATAATACGTTTCGTGCACGTGTTTTGGTATGTGCGTACGCAACTGAACTTCGAAAATGTATACGGCCGATAACACTTTATAGGCGGTGTGTGGCTCGTGCGTAGTTTGAGCCTGGTGGAAAAGTGGGCCGGGAACTCGCGTTCCGGCACTTTGAAGTTCCACGAATCGTTGAAACGATTAACCTGATATATACAACGCTGGTGAAACGAGCTTTATCTGGAACGTCTGGTAACTACGGGAATACGCTCGGTCGGAGTGGCCTTGGATATTATTTTTACATCAGTTTCCGACATGCGGATCGCTCAAAGGGGCATCGTCACGATGATATGCAAAGATAATAAACCACTTAACGGGATCATGGGACGTGTTGTAAGCGAAACTTTTTTTTATAAATCTCTTTATATGTGTCACGCACACGGGTTTAAGCAATCTCGTAAGCTTAAAAAAATTTCTTAGTGTTATTGTATCATGTTTTTGATAAAATCATGGACAAAAATACTCGTTTTTAACATAAACAGTAATATTAATTACTTATAAACGTTTATTAATTAATTTATTATATAAATTAGTAATATAATGAAATATATATAAATTGTGCTTATTAATTATTATTGGAATTATTGCGTGGAATTTTGTAATAGCCGCAGTTTTAATTTCAATTTCAGTGTAACTTAAGCGCTCTCGACGAGAATGCGTTAGCGGGTATTCACGCGTTTTACTTTTATATAGGGCACGCAAGCACGGCCAGCGAAAGTTTCGCAAGCCTCAATGCTAGGAACTCTTATTTAAACACGAGTGGGAGCCGGCTTATTTTAGCATTTCGCAATTCCGGACGAAGACGAATTTATTCGATCGCTGAAACACGCGATATGTTCGAGCAATGACGCAGGACGTTGATCAATCGGACAGACGTAATTTTCGTAGAAATGTCATAAAGGAAGAGAACATATTGAGCCGTCCTTTCTGTTTCAAATGAGCAAGTCGATCGAGGTAATTCTTTTGTTTTTGTTATATGTTTATGATGAATCAACGCAGCTCTGATTCATAAGGTTCTAAAAATATAAATCCACATACAACGTGAGATATATCACAAACAATAAATTCAAGCAATTTCGAGCTTCTCGAGTGAAACAAAATCATCGTGGCGGCTAAATTACGACCTCAACTTCATTTATCTTATATGCGCAATTCAGCGATAAACGCGGCCGACGCGACGGGCGCACGTTGTAATGTCGACCTCTCTTTGATTTTGTTGCATGCTTGTGCGCGAGTCGGTTAACAATTGCGCAAGCGAGCCTCGTAAAACCGCGTCTGCAATAGCGAAGACGCGTACAATGGCGGAACCGAGATTGACTTTATCGTCACATCTTCCCATGTTTTCCGACTGCGAGGAGCTCGAAGTCGATAGCTGACGATCCGATAATCAATGCCTCGTGAAACGAGGATCTCGCGATGGAATATAAAAAATATTGATGGCGGATAAAGTTGGACTTGACTTTACGGTTGTGTTGGCAGCGTATCCGCGGGATCTTGTTTTACACTCGTTGAAATTCACGCGCATACTTTTGCACGTGTGTTTATTGCCGAATGAAAGAAGCGAGATGGCGTTTAAGAATTTAAAAATGCATACTTTAGTTATACTCGTGCAATTTATCATTTTCTTGTATCTTATTCGATATCTGTGTTTATGCTCTTTTTCATTCGTTGAGACTATACTCGAATATAATTTCCTACATTTAATCTTTCGCTATGAACATTATTTTCTCGATAATATTGATTTATCTAAAAGAAATATCGCTTTAAGTACTTTCTAAGAACATCTCCTTTCTGAACATGTATTTTACGAAAGGATGATATCGTTTTCTATCGGAAAATCGAGAGAACTAAAAGTTTCTTCAATTATTTTCCTGATACATGGTAGTCTCGCGAATGAACGAGCGTGGGAATAAAAGCGTCGCGATGCGATCCTGTCGCAAACTCTGTTAGGAAGAAGAAAACGCGAGAGGCGAGAGGAGAGAGAGGAGAGATGAATGAAGGTGGAGGGATTCTGGAATAAAGAAGAAAAGAAGAATCGAGTTGTTTGCCGCCAAGTCGTGCATCCCGGCGAGACTGGCTGACGCGGCCAGATGTGGAGGCACATTGCTTTATTGCTATATGTACTATAAAATATATTACGGTTTTACAGTCGCGTTATTGCGTCGTGAACATCGACGACCACCGGTCTTATTGCCCGCTACCACGGGGCACGTTCACGAAACGATCGACGACCTCCCTAAAACTTCACGTAATTCATCTGTCTCTCTCTTTTCCTCTCTCTCCCTTCGGTTTCCCGTTTCTAGCTAAACGTGCTTTCGGCTGAGCCACGTGTGTGAGTTCGTGGAAAACCGATCCCTTCCGGTCTGAAGACAACACTCAAAAAATCAGACGCTCCCGAAAAGCGAAAGTGAAAAAAGGCAATGAGTATCCCGGTAGGCCTCTCCTAAGTCGGGGCCATAAAATTTACGGGCCTCTGATTTACGGCTATTCTTCACAAAAGATTTTTCAGAAGCATTCTTTATCTTGAAAATACTGCAGATCATGAACTTGCTTAGTACTTTATTGTTCTCCCAAATTTTAAAATATATTTCCGTCGCACTTAATTTTTTAGAATACTTAATTATTTACAACGCAAATTTTATAGGTATCTAAATTATTCAAATTTAATATTTAATATAAAATTTAATTTAAATTTAATATTTAAAAGTCCTAAAAAGTCAATTTGTTTATTTGTATTTTGTAGCTAGTTTTTCCAAAGTCTTATAGAAATCTTATAGAATATATCAGAAGGTTTGGAATATATCAGGGAAGGTTTGAATAAATTTGTGCAAAAAGTTGTACAATAAATTAAGAGATTGACAATATTTGCTAGGATGACGATGGTGTATCCGTGAGAATAGGCCCGCAGACCTTTCGACGATCTCCATCGCGATGTAGGTACATTACGAATGCGAAAAGCAAACTGCCGATCGTGCGTAAACGAAGGGCAACGCACGCGATCGTAATGGCAGTTGTAAATTGAAAGCAGCTTCGTCGACCGCGTCCCTCGTGCTGGTCCTCGTGTAAGACGAAGGCCATCGTCGATGTTCTCTCCGTGCGTTGACGACCCGCGAAGGCAAAGAGCAAAGGGTATATCGTCGGCTCTCGCGTGCCGTGCTTCCATTATACATACACGGGGGATCGCGTTGCAGAGAGGGCGCGGAGGGTGGCAGGGGTGGCGCCAAGAAGGGCAACAATGCCAGCATGCACTGACGCGCGTATGTGCCGTGTGTTACACGCTTTTTTCACTCCCCTGCACACGCATACACGCACGCACATATACACCTGCACGCAACCGTACGTTTGCACGGCGAGCGACCTTCCCTCCGTGCACAGGGGTGTATCCCTACGTGCCCGGGGGATGCGTTGTATTTTACATTATTGTAGGGATTCAAAGCGCTTGTTTGGTATTTTCGCGTTATGGCATGATGACGAGAGTAGTAAGGATATGAGGAATATTGAGATTACACGAGAATCCCTTTATCTGTGTGCAAGATTTTTAAGAGATCTTAATATAATGTTCTTGCCAAAAAGAATTTAAAGTTACGTACGTATTTGCTTGATCTGTCACATATTTTTACATATAATTTATATGTTAGGACGTAGTTTGAAGTTTACACGCTTGTCTCAACAGATTAAACGGATAGATCTCGATTTTCATGTTTTATATATTTTAAAGAGAATTCTGTTTGTATAATTCAAAAACTTTGATCTTGAAGACTATACAAATTTTGGAACGAGATGATAGCGCGGTTTTGAAATACGCCACTGCACTGGTCTCACTCGCGTGCAAACCTTGCACGTAAAAAGTTTTTTCTCAACGGGGGTGTGCGTGAAAAGCGAGTCGAGTGCAAGCGATCGTGCGTATCCCTCATGCGGCTGTTTACCTGGCGAATCAGAAGGGGAGGAAGTAGGCAGGAAATGGAAGGGCGAGAGGTGAACAAACCGGCAAAAGCACGGCTTCTGCTTTGGCGAGCGCGTTCGTCCATTGTGTGCCGTCGAACGCGCTTTTCAAAATGTCCCTGGCGCATGTCTGCCAGACAAACGATCCCGTGGGAAAAAGCGCTTCGGCAAGGAAGGAGACAGATATCGCGAGCCAGACAGTGCCGATTCCTCTTGCTTTTTTTCCTTTCTCCGTCTCCTCCGTCTAAAGATGCGCATAGTAACGTTCACTTAATCCATGTTGCACTCGATCGTATTGCCCTCAGACAGAAAAGGAACAAGCGACTTTTACATCACACTCAGAATAATTTAACGATGTAATCGTTTCTTATGTACAATTTATATATTAACAACACATGTGCAGGTTACTGACATAAATAATCTTACATTTTTTTTGAAGTGACGTTGATTTTAAGCATATTTTATGTAGAATCCGTAATTTATTATTTCCAACTTCTCGTGTAAAAGTAAAACTAACTAATTTAATCAAATCCAGGAATCAACTAATTTTCTTTCTTCTTTTATGTTACAGGTAAGACCGCAATATCTAGCGAGAAATAGCCGATCGTTAGCCCAGATTGTCAGCGCAATCGGGCGCAGCTTCGCAGTAAGTTCTTATCGCAAATCTGGCTACGGTTTTCGCGGTGAATACAGATTTACTTTAATATTCATGAGCCGTGCTCGTCTGAACCGCGATGAACAATCGTTCCTCTTATCGAGCTTTCGTCTCGTTATCTCGCGATGTAGTCCTCGCCGAGAGCGTGCCGACGCGTCTAATAACAATAAAGCCGTTTCAATTGATACATATTGCGCGCTTGTGCGCGCAGGTACACGAACACACACACACGCGAAGACTGTGGTCACGCTTGGCTCTACGCAATCTCATTGTCCGCAGCGTGATTAGCGAAACCGGGTCACTTGCAGCGCTGCACAATGTAATCATTTCGCATGCGAGCCAATTTTCGAGTTACCTACACCCCGTCAATGTCTACTTATTGAGATAGATGTTCACTTATCGTCGAGACTTCCATACACGATTTTGCCGGGCTTAATATCGCAACCGGTTTAAAAGGATGCTTCCGTTAAACGGTTTTCTTTTCCGCCTCAAACTTATTTCTGAAATGCTAGACCCACGTTAGGCCGTCTTTTAGTCTAGAGCGCGTAGCAAGAATTCCGAGAGTCTGATGCATTTTTTAATTGTCTTTGATGCAGTGTCTGAAAATGATATCAGCCAAATTTTTATTTTCTCTTTGTTTCAATTTCTGTAGTTTTACATTACACGATCATCCTCGCGCCGAGAACGGTTGTTGCATCTTGCAGTCGAGAGTGTTTCTTTCACGTGTTGACGCAATCTCGCTTAGCCTGTACTCGTTCTTCCTGCATTTTATATTACGCGTAGTAATACGATGCAGCGACCTTTCCCGGAATGAAGATTTCGCTTTATATCGACCGCGGCGCGGCTCGCAGACTCGAGCTTCTTCCAGTCTCTTTATACCTTGTTTCGTTCTTTTGTATGCAAATCATTCGACACCTACCTACCTACGTGGCGCTTCGTGTCTTATCTCTATTCTCACGAGAGATTCCCCTCGGGAATAAGATTGCGTGCAACATCATTCCTGATTCGCCTGTTTCGCCTTCGGCTTCGCCTTTTCATCTTTACCAAATCCCTCTAAGAGACGTCCATCTATCCTCTCGGTCTTTCTCTCTCTCTCTTTCTCTCCGCGTGGTCCGCCGGACGTATTTTTGACGCGCTCCCTCGACCGATAACGCTCCATGGTTCTCCCCGGACGTCTTCAGAGGGTGGTGAAATATGACAGGGTTCTTTGCGAGCTAAGATAAACGTCTAGAAAAATTATGACGCACGACGAGCCATGTCCCTCTAGTCTATGTGGTATAAAAGCGAAGGGAGTGTTTTTTTCCTGAAGGATTGAATGACGCATTGATTATTCGATACCGAGAACGACAAATTAAATTTCGTGTACTAAAATTGGGGTGTGCGGCGAACGAGAACCGGACACGAACAACAGCGGGCGCATTTATTTGTCACTACTAATTGTTTGATCGACCACGATTGGATCAAAGCTATATTTGCGGACGAAGTTAAGTAATACCTATGGACATTCATATCGAGTTTTACTGAAATTTAATGTTTCGCGTTACGCAGGTAAATTAACGCTGTAAAATGACCATTACTTGATAATTAATATTATCGTGTTATACTAGCTGTAATGTTTTTGGCATTATGCTATTAATATATCATCACATATTTAACAATTATCCGGTTTGATAATTACAACAGATTCGATACTGCAGCGATGTAATTAAAGAACATGCTTATACAAACGTAGATTGCCGTTCTGTTACGATTGATTTTCAGGATATTATGATGATTTATTGTTTTTGTGAAATATGATTTTACGCACATTTCCCGGAGAAATTATATCGTCCGGGTTTGTTTTATCATAAAAGCATATTAATATTTTTACTTTGAACCTCTTATATTATTTTTTAGAATATTTTTATAGAAATTAATTACAACATATAAATCCAGAAAATATAATTTTTGATAAAACTTTTAGTTGAGTTTGACTTTTGCAAAAACACAATAATGTTTTATTTAAATTTTATCATTTATTTATTTTTTATGATATGAGCATACGAGAAATATCGAAAACCAAATTTTTTAAAAAACTCAATTCCCATTTATGCCATTAAAATGACGCTTTCATGCGAATAAAGACCGGTGCGAGATGTAACGCGCGTCACGGTATTTCGCGATGGCGAGGAATGGCTTTTCGCAGAATCCCGAGAAGGACAAAAGAGAAACGGGGGTGAGAAGAACCGGGCGGGGCGGTAAGCATCTTACGAGCAGTGAAAGAAACAGTTGCGTCGCGGTAATTGCCGGAGCCTTTAATTAACAGAGCACAATGGAGGAAACGTAGCCCGTTGGCACCCTCATTGTCTCCGTGTTAGATCTGTTTTAGGTAGACTTGGGGTGTATATATGTATATATATACACGGGATGGTGCCGTTTATCCCGTTCGGTCTCTCTTTCTCCCGCTAGCACGGCCGATTATTTAACGCAATTATCCTCTGTTCCTCCACGAACCGTCCGAGGAGTTTTCATCTCCTCTCCGCTGTGGTTCTCCGTTGCTTCCATTGTTTCTTCTCGGTCGTATCGATTCCGAGATACTGGTTCGACTGGTTCCTGGCTGCTCAGGATGAAAAGCAGTCGAGACGCCGGACGCGCCTGATACGAGGGAGCCGATTTTTTTCGATATAATTTATAGCCGGTCACGTCGGACGATCAACTGTTAACGGAGTAACGTGAGTCGCGCCCGCATTTCACATTACATCGCGTTATTGGTAAGAACGTTTTCTTACATTTTGAAAGGGATAAAATCGTCGCGACGCGTTATCTACGCTCTTTGCTGTTAGTAAATCATACTGCTTGACGTTTTGGGTCGATAACCCGATGTTGAGCAACGTCACCTAATCTTTATTACGTGTAACACGCTATGTGCGATATATAATACACTTTCTAACTTTCATGGACTTGACAAACGTTCGTAAAACGAAATATCGTGTTTTTTTTATAATCTCTATCTGAATTTTGAAAATACACGTAATGTATTCTTAAAGTTGCGTTATATATCTTATATATTGAATTATGATTAGAGTGGGAAAAAAAAGATAAAATTTTATATAATAATAAAATTATGTTATTTTTATATAAAATTTTACTTTTTAAGATCATATAATCGCTTAAGAAATACATGAGCGAGGGGAGAGGGTTTTACATCTTTCGATTGCGAATAAGTCTTCGTTGAAATGGATGGTCGGAAACACGAGTAATTACATTCCGTTAAGTGAAGTAGACCTCCAGTGGAAATGAAACAGATTTGACCGTAAGATTTTCTGCGTTATTCAGTGAAATGAGAGCGTTTTAAAGTTTCTGGCGAGAAGAGACTGCGCCGCGATATTCCCTCGCGATTCTCCGGGATAAGGGAAACCTGCAAATGGTTGTTGCTGGAATCGAGACACTCAGCCGCAGATTCTCTCTCGGCGGGGGATGGTGGTAATAGTATTAGGGTTAGTAGCGTATCTCGAGTGGTTTGGCCTCTACGGTGACTGGAGAAGATGGTAAGGGCGAATGCGAAGAAGACGAAGAAGAAGCAGCAGTCGCTGAACAGAGGTGAAAAGGTAAAATCAACAATGAAATTGGATGGCCCCGGGAGACGTGAATCCACTTCAACGAGACCATCTTTATTGGCTCGAATTGCTTGAAGATTCATTTTGGATTCGGATTTAAGTGGCGCAGCGCGGAGAAAAAAAAGTTTAATTAAAAATGTTAATATTTGCATTAAAAGCCGATTATTTTCCTTTGCTAGAATAACAAATTTGCTTTTTCCGTTATTACTAATTCTATGTAATAATTGTTATTGGTACTATTAGTAATAATATGCGAGTTAATTTTGCTATAAATGCTTCTTAAATTTGCTTATAATTATATTATTTAAAAACAATTACATAATTCAATCTATATATGTATATGTATATAAGTAAATTGATCATTTTAATACTTATTGTTAGGTTCTATTTAAATATAGGAAATATATTAAGCTACGAAAAACAAATTGTCGTTGAAAGCTTCTGGAAGTTGTTAGGAAAAATATGAGGTTGATCTTGGATTAGAAATCTTTCTCTTTTTCAACGCTATTGAATCCCGATCGGTTCGGAACGGTGCCTAGGCGTGGAAAATGACGTTAGCGCATCTCATTAGCCTCGTTCGCAAATTGCGGGCTCGACTTCCTCCTCGTAAATCATGTTTCAATATTATTTTTTGTTCCTTTTTTTTATTTTATTGGGCGGAACTTGTCGGTGACTGTGGATATTGTCGGGTCGCGTAATTACGTCGGGCACGATGGAAATATCGCGATGAAAATCTCGTCCGAGCTTAATTGATTGAGAATTAATTTCGCGTCGAGGAAGAGGCCGTGAAAGGTGGTTCATTAAAAATGGTAATATTTATACCCTCAATTACCCTCCCGCCCCATCCTCCTGAAAGTCGCGGGCGAAGCCGGGCTTTTTCTTCGTAAATTCAATTTCATCGTGAGTAAGTAGCTTGTTCCGGCAAAGAAAGGCGGCTCGTTTCGTTGTGTATCGACCGTGGGACAGGTAGGGTCTCGAAAACTATTGCCAGGATAACAATAGCGGTTTTTAATCGAATGGGTAATAATGAAATGGTCGGCATTGATCGACTAATCCATCAGGACCAAAACGTGTCGCTTATCGCACGTTTACGTAAACAAGAATAAATTATTAATATTTACGACATCGAACGATGTCTTTCACGTACGTAGGGATAATTCACTTTATAATTTCGTCGTTTACAGTTCTTAGATTATAATAGCGCTTATAAAGTGTGCGGTGGAGATGTAAATCTCCATCTTAAATTCAATGCCGGAGCTTGCAAGGGATTTAAATCTCGTTTAAATTTAAAAGACGGCTTCTCGAGAGCTTCGCGCATCGTTTAAGTGACGCTGATGAAAATAGGACGATAACGATCTACGTTTCCAATTATGAAATAATATTCAAACTGCTCTTTCTTTTTTTATCCGACAAAAATATCGTAAATGCGATCTTCTAAATGTTCCAATTAAATGGAATTTTCCACGAATGCCCAGCATTACCACGTTCCTTTTGCAATCTAATTTCTCTTAAATCCTCTGGGTTTTATATTTCAGCGATAATAATTCTTGGCAATCGCGAATTGTATTTTCCATCAGTTTTCGGTATGAGGAAAGATCTACGGCATTCCTTTCCATCGGTGTCGTGGTAATCGTCGTGTTATCCGAGGCCCGATAAAGCGTTACTCCGCTTTACGGGAATCCTCTGTCGTCATTTATAGTTTGCACGGCAAACAAGTTCGTGCGAAAAACTCGCCGTCGTTTCTCTTTATAAATTCAGCGTCTAAGCGATATAAAGCAGCGGCGACACTCTTAAAATAGAATATTCTGACGTGGCGCGGCGAGAGCAACGACGGAAAAAAACTTTTACTGACGATCTGGAGCGTCGTCGTCGTCGTCCTCGTCGTCTTCGTTGTCGTTCACGATATTACATCGGCCCCGTCGATAGAAATATCGCTACGGGAATCTCAGTCCGTGATCGTTCCTTTGTGAAGGGTGGTTGTAAACAGGCCGTGCTTATCTCCTTTTCCCTTTGGGCTCGAAAGCATACCCTCTAACCGAAACCAGGCAACCTCGTCGATAAACCTTAAGTTCCGGGGACGTGGATATGTTCGCTGAGACGAGGTGAAACGAGGGCAGGAAGGGAAATGCCTGTATCTGTCGTGTTTGTATACTATATATATACTGCCGTTTTAGGAAAGATAAAGTCGGCTTCAATCGTAAATCTACATCAATCGTTCTAATCCCATGACGAAATGTGAGTCTATAATATGACAGAAAAAAAAATCATGTTTTTTATTGCGCAAATTTGCGGATTTTTTGTAAATTAAAGAAACTATAGAACGATGCGGCAGTATTAGAAGAGTAATATAAAATAAATAATAGGCTTTAAAATATCGAACGATTCATTGTGCGATAAAGCGTTATTACGAGCTCATGGGATTAATGCTGATTGATACGGCGCGGCGGTCGATATCGTAATTTCGCCAATCCTGTAAAACTCTGTGTGCAAGCGCTCGCGAATGAAAGATCGTTGCGCGTAATCCTTTATCTCCGGGTATTCAGCGGGAAATGCGACAAGAGCGCTCTTGTCATATCCCACCGGGGTAGGCGAGTGAGCTCGTGGTGGTGCGGTGGGTGCGGGATCGATGCCGGAATACGAAAACAGCGAAGGCTCATCCCCCGATTCTCTCATCCCCGTCCCCTTCTTACCCGCTGCCGCGCCGCGGTCGCGCATATATCCGGGCTCTTTTAGCGGAGGGTTGAATTGACTGCGCCGTCGAGCGAGCGAGCGAATGGCAGTCCAAAAAGGGAGAGAGAAAGAGAGGGAGTGAGGGAGAAGAGGCAGAGAGAAAGGGAGGGAGAGAGTGAGAGAGATACTGGCTGCTGCAGTTTCGGAAAGTGCAATTCCTGTATCGCCGCTTTATCGTCGTCCGCCGCCCGAGCGTAATTCCGATCGCGCTTGACTCAGCTTTCGCATAACCGCAAACTGGTCGCGCTGTCCCACCCGCACCCGAGCTGCTCTCGGAATTCATAAAGGGGAGACATGGGTAAAAGGGGGTGAAATTGTGACGCGTTCCCGTTCTCTTCGCTTCCGTGTTTCTAGCCTCCGCGCGCATACGGTGGAAAACGACGACGCGGGATTTCGCTTGGGCGTTTTTTTTATCCCCGCGACGATTCAGGGATTTTTGCACGTCGCGAGATTTTCCCGCGAGAATTCTTCCCACACCCATCGACTGATTTAATTCGCGTTTATTCGACTTGGAGTTTGCAGAGATCGATAGAAAACGCATATTGAGGATCGACAAAATCTGACTATTCCGAAAATCAACTGTTCCAATCGAGATATTCTATTTATCATATGATTTTGGGATTATTTCTAAATTTAATCTTAATATTAACTTTCCACGATTTTACCGCGCATAGTTCTGCGCGAGGAAACGAGCGAAAGCGAGAAGGATTGATAGAAGAGAAAGAAAAAGAAAGAGAGAGAGAGAGAGAGAAAGACTTTGACTGAAACTGCAATGAACTCATGCCAGCTCGCCCACGCCTCCGTTCTCATCTCTTCTTCTCGCGCTCGGCCCAAGCCAAGGGAATCAATAACTTCCTCGCGACGGAGTCACCCTCTCGTTCTTCCGCCCCTAACCAAAGAGAAGCCCCTATAACCCCATAAAACGTCCGCGGAGATGACTCGCAATGCCTTCACCGCGTGGCTTTTTGCTCACGAATTTCATGGGAAATTCTACGATAATTGACGGCGATTCTGAGGATAAAATATTATTGGGACATCATGCGAGCATTTAAGGATTGAACGTTTTAAACTAACAAATGGCAAATATATTGACTGTGCGATATTTCTATTACAAATATTTATCATTTGCAAACGATTAATGTTTTGGACCAGCATTGTTTGTAAATGTTTATAAATTATTCCCAGATTATAATTCCATATTTAGAAATCACTTAATGAAATATTATCGGTTATGATAATTTTGGTCAAACTACGATTTTCGAATTAGAGTGAACATAGTGAAAATTAGTAGAACATACGTTGGTTATGCAACAAATTCCAATTTATCTAGGGCATCCTGCATTCGCCACGATACGGAATAGTTCATAGAGTTAAAAAATAGAATTACGACGGATAAGCGAGTGCGGCGTCGCTAATTTATTAGATTCCGGAATGCGCACTCGCGTAATCTCATCGATCGGTGTGTTTGCCCAACTGAGTGCGCCCGTTAATCTCGCGCAAATGAAATAATGGTTTCAGGCTTTATCGACGGATAATGAATTTTAAATCGGATCAGCTGACGGCATTAATGCCACGTTCATCGTGAGCTATGCTAGACTAGATTGCAAATTGGATAAAGCGTCTCGTCGTCAGAGACGCTTCTCTGAATTTAAATAGCGTATTCAGCGAATGTTGCAGACTCGCACCACCGAGATATTTACTTCGAGAGTTTTCGTATATTTTAGAATAAATTCAAGAGAAAGGAAATTCAACGAAATAGAAAATTCGATAAAGAAATTTTTTTTTCTAAAAAAATTTTTTAAAAAATGTTTTAAATGTTAAGATTATATTATATATATATATACATATATATATAGGTATATATATATATATATATATATATTAACATATTCAAAGGTAAATTATATATTTAGATTTTTTATATTAAAAGCATTTTTTTTTAATTGGTACTTTTTTCAGATTATTAAAAGATTCCATAAATAAAATTTGAGACATTCTGCCAATAAAATTATCGGTATTCGATTCTCATAAATATGCCCCGATCGAGATCTTTCAATTCCGCCGCGCTTTATTTCTCCGAAAGACACGCTGGACTTTATCATTCTGATCTCCGGTGATATTGGCGCCGCTCGTTCCAGGATTCTATATCTCAATGGTTGACACAGCTCGCTACGCTTTTATGGGAAAGGCAATTTTGCGCAATGGGATCCCGGTAATGCGAATTTACGCGACCACGCGCCGCGGCTCTCCGTAACGCCGTTTTGCTCCCCTTACCGCTCCCTTTCACACTTTCCTCTCTTTATTATGATCCTGGCAAACTCGTCGCGTCGGTACGGTAATGACACTTTAAGGGGGCCAAGTGGGAATCTTCCACCGACGAATTCATAAGTATTTTCCGCCAGGGCCATAAAGCACCGCGAGCCGTTCTCATGAACCGTGACCGATCCGATTACGATAGCCGAATTTATCATCCGGTCGTTTTTCCCTACGAGGAAGACAAACGGCATTCGCGGGGCGATTAATTCCGTCGGATTTACACGCGAGACACGCGCGGACGAAATAATCACTTCCCGAAGTTACGAGCGTGGCAATTCCATACGCGTTTCCAAGTACGAAATGTCGCTCGTCACGGTAATTTGTTATTTTTTGCATGTTCTTCGTGGAAACATTTTAACGATTACGGACATCGTTATCGGAATGGATGCTGCGGAATGGATATCGCGATGTGAAAATTTTATCTACATGATACGTCGAAACGTTAAAAAATTTATTGGAATAGTGGCGTTATATTTTGCGCCACTCGGTAACGGTGCAGATTCGTTAAAAGCGTGCAACGACGAGATGACGATAATTAATCCGCACGATGAGCTATTTAACGCGTCGAAACGTTAGGTTCCGTAAATGCGCTTAGTAGAGAACTTTCGGTATCAAGTTGACGAATCGGTTGCTCGGATTTGTAGAAGGACGGATTGATGATAAATGGAATGGGAGGAGGGTAGAAGAGGAGGGTGGACGGGCCATGTTAACCTAGTTTCTGTCCAAGTGATCAATACAACAATGTTCGTGCGCCGCAGCCACTTATTCATCCAGAGCAGTTTACGCTTCGCTTCTTTTGCGCGAATAAATTACAGCGTGGTAACACGTTTTCCACAAACAACATTCGTCGGTTAAAACCAATACTGCATGACGAGTGTATAATCGATGACGCACGCCGTGTATCATTTCCATTTTATTTTTATACGATGTACAGTCAAATGAAAATTCATCCGGTATTCATTTAAACGTTAAGTTAACGGCAAATGGCATACTAAAGCAGACCGTTAGAAAAATGATAAAGGAAGGATAACGTGCTATATAGAAATATTACAATCGTGAATCATAAATCGCAAATCGCAGGCAAATATCTGCTAAACGTTTCTCCCTCCGGAGATAAAGCCGGAAAAAAGGGATGTTCGCCGGTTCACTCTCGGACACTGTATCTCGTTTCACGCGGTGTGACCGTCTATCCGAAGGCTAGCTAGCTCGCGCTCTCGCGGAGACAATGCTATCGATCGTATTCTTATCTAGCCTTGCGCCGCTATTATCCACGTCCGTTCCTCTTCGGCGAAGAGCGCCTTCGAAGCGTGGCGCTCCAAGACAATGGCCGGGCGGTATCGTATCGGCCCGAAGGTTCTATTGAAAATCATCGCGAGAACGGTGAGGGCGGTCGAACATTTGGCAATAACGTAAAGATGGTAAGAAGAGGGTGGAATCTTCCCCCTCGACGGCAAACTGTGCGCGTGGACGTCATAAATGTCCGTGCCTTGCCATTCGAAAAAAAATGCACACGTTTGTGCATTAAGTAATTGTTCGTAATTCGGGAAAATAGTATTGGTATTTGACCATTTGATGATTTTACTATATCAATACAAATGTATTTGCGTTTCAATTTTAATAATAATCGCAATGATTATGTCACCTTATAGTATTATAGAACTGTATAGTGTACTTTTCATCTAGATAATGGCATAGCAGTTTTAATACTTTAAGTAATAAGAATTTTACGTGCGTGTATACCTATAAATTCTACCGTAAAAATGTATACTTATTAAATAGTTTATGAGTAAAGTTATATAACTAATTATCAAAATTACAATTACTTTTTATCAAAATCATCACTTAATTACATCAGCTATTGAGACAGACTCGCCGCTTTCTTTAAGTCGCAAGCTGTCGTAAAACGGGTATTTAGACGTGTTTGTTCTAAAAGAAAAACCTAGGAGAAAGGCGAGGGTGTATTCAACGATGCTGGGTATAAACACGCGAGCGCGAGAGACGCGGTCGGCATTGTGCGTTTTAGCAGCACGGCGACGCGCCATTGCAATAACAGTAAAACGGCAATATTGTTTCCCCGCGCGAGCGACGTATCCGTTCAGAAATGCACGTCCGTGGAGGATCGCCGGTATATATCACCGACGCCGTCGTTATGCGTCCGCGGTAAAATCACGCCCCCGGTAACGCTGCCCGCTTTTCTGCATCGAATATTTTATCGGCAAGGAGCACACCTGGCGCCCATCTCGCCGTTATCATCCTTTATTTGTTCATTCGAGGCTGTTCTGGGATTCGGACGATTTTATCTGCCGCTACGGTGCTACGGAAATTTGGCTCGTTCTCCCGACGTAATTCGACGTTTGCTTTAAAGCGCCGCGTATAATTCTACTCCATATTTATCTTACGTTTTTTTGATATATCGATTATACGCTTTTGTTCATAGAATATTCAGGTTTTTACCTCTGACTAGCTTTTTACTTATTTGAATATCTCCCGAATTTATTTGCTAATAAAAAATTCCAGGTAGAGAAGTCTTCGAGGCAAAAGTGTATTTACCGTGGAAATTTTTTGCTATTCTTCGTTATATTAAATTATATAACGCTTTTACAAAAGTCATAAAGTGAAAAAATTTTGTTTTCTTGATTATTTATATCTTACTGCGTGAAAAAATGTTTGAATATTTAGTGATAAGAATACCATGAATCAGATTACCTACAGAACCATTTATTAACATTGTGAAGCTATGATAATTGAAATAACGTTAAAACGTGATTTCTTAAATTGTGTCACTTTTGAAAAGAAAGAGCGATAGCTATCGAATCTTTTGATACTTTACGATCGGTGTTAATGGCCGCGCGATCAAAGATGTGTGTAATCCTCAAATAAGTTCAATAAATCGACTTTATCGACGAACGTAACGACAGCGATAAAAATCCAGGAGACTGCCTAGACGGATGACGTTTCCGTGAAACAAGCCATATAGACGTTAATGTCGAATGACATCTCTCCTCTCGTGATTCTTTCATCATGACCGTTTCCATCGCGGCGCGATGTACCGATGACGATCGGTCACGACGTGGCGAGTCTCTAATGTAGGTACCCACGTGGCGCAATATTAGTGACTTATGAAAGGAGGTAATCATTTTCTCATGATCCTTCGTTCCCGTCATCTCGAGTATCGCTTTCTACGATATTTAACGATCGTTTACATCGTATATCAGGATCCCGAGGTGAAGCTATCAACGCTGGTAGCTAACAATAACTGTTCTTTTACTCGGTCGTAAAATTAAAGGCGAGAAGTAAAAGCAAAGTTCGAAATACCAATCGATTCTTACTACGGAAACTTATACTCGCGGTAAAAGCTCTTGATCTCGAATCACTTGTAACTTGAAAACTACCTATTCATCGAGACTTTCGTTAGGAAAGAATCGGTTTCACGTGGCATTAATCAATGTCATTAAAATTCGTTGAGTACGTCCGCGGCGTGTGGGCGAGTGTGGTGGTTATAACTTATCGTGATCCGCTTAAAATCTCGGACGAATGGTAAATGGTTTCTCAATCTCGCGAGATTCACAGTGAAGAGACACACTGCGCAAAAATAGTAAACGAAAATAAAATGGAGGTTTAACGGATCATAAACATCACATGCCGCTACGAAATTGGATCTGCTCCGCGCAGTATATATCGCGGTACATGAAATCGCGGATTAATTTCACGGATGAAAGCAGCACGGAGAAGATCGGAGCGGATTAACGACGTTATGATTGCCTTTGATGCTGCATTGCTCGGCGCGCGCACGATCTCGCTGCGCTTTTGATCCCATAATTTGTGGACGTTCTCTCCTCGTGAGAGGAAGGACCACGACGAGAAACGCCACGTTTCGTTCTGAATGCACGCCGGCGACGGCGACGGTGGTGCAATGCAATACATCCTGCTGTATAACGCCGGGCCTCGCTCGAACGCGCTGAAGCCAATTAACTGTAACCCGCGGGATCTGCTTGCCAAGTCGGGCTTACCTAAGTAATGCCGTACGAAGCCCTTCGTCGGGAGGGGTTCTGCCTCTACACGTTAAGACCAAGAAGCGCGCATTCGCGATGCTGCTCGATACCTACCGTCGTATCGCTCTATCGTGCCCTGTCGAGAATTCGATTAGCGCCGAGTAAATACGGATAACATCAACGCGGCGAGGGAACGCCGCGGTGCCTCGATTAATCCCCCTTTTGAACGACAACGCCGTAACAATAACGGCCGCAAACTCCAAGTATCCGCTTAGAAATTACTTAGGAATTACTTAGTGAACCATGTATCGACATTATCGATTATACTCGTATTATCCGGCCAAAAGAAAGATATATATATATATATATACGAATTGTTAATGGATACGGGTAGTAAAGGGGCGGGGAATTCCTACAGCATTGTGCGGAAATCGGTCGAGAGTCCCGCTAATCGGACGCGACGCGCGCGTTCTGGGAATCGGTCGGATAATCGAGTACTTTCACCGGTGTAACTGGATCGCTACGCAAATATTACGTACATAGTTATGTGCTCGAGCGTGGAGTGATCCCGCGGAGTGCCGAGATATAGTGCTGCAACCGAGTTTGCATTGGTTAGTTAACTGGAAAATTAGACGTTGTACTCCGGCCTAAGCGTCCCGGCCGCGGCGCGGTGCATAAGTGTACGCGTGCAATTACCGGGCGGACTGCAACTGAAAGCGGATAGCCAGCTATCCGATCTATCTACCCCACGTGCAGGAGGCAGGCCAGGCAGCGGATATCGCGTGCGGACAATGATCGCAAATTAGTGATTGCAAATTATTAACGAGCCATGCAGCCAGGCGTGACTTTCGTCCAAGTCGACCTCTTTCGAGCGTCTGCTGCGATGTAGAGGTTGATGCGTGTCGTATAAATTTCCCTGAGAAATATTAATGGTCTCACTGTCAATCTCATAAAGTAACAATCGAATTTTATTCGATTTAGTAAAGACACTTAGAAATTGCATGAATTGCATAAAAAAAATTTTTTTAAAGGAGTTAAAAGCTTTAGACATTATATTACATTAAAAGTAATCGTTTTAGATTTTTTAGTTTATAATGTGTGTATTGTGTGTACATATGGAAAGGAGTACATGCAAAACGTCATGTTGACGTTTAAGATCGATTAATGATGCGGAAGAAATATTATTCTGCGAAGAATAAAATATTAGTTTGGACATGTGTGGAATTGCGATTATTTGTCTCTGTCAAGAATTGACGCATTTCTCTGTTTTTTTTTCTTTATTTCTAGTATACCTTTATATTTATTCATAGTTCGTGTACATCTCATACGTTATTGAAATTTGTTTTCGTGCTCGGGGTATGCGGGCACAGCCGGCACTTCTTTCCTTTTGTCTTTCCAATTCTTTGTTCTCTTGGAAGCGCCTGTACGACATATCCGCACCTTGACGAGGAGGGTCACCTGGAGTATCCAGGTATCCTCCAGCGCTCGAGCGTTCCGCTATCGTCGTAAATTACGAGTGACTGACAGACATCAGCGAGGAATTCTAAGGGGGTTCTCACAGCCGCTGTTTTGTACCGTGCCCGGCGTGCAAGACCGTCCTGTACCTCGCTCACTTACTGTCCATTATTATGATGGTAATTATGGTGCTATTATCTGGATAAGCCGCGACGCGCACCGTAATAAACCTCAAAGTTTCTTAGGACAGCACAAAGGGCTCGAGACGATTCGGTGTGAGTCGAAGTGTCTTCACTTTGATCGATCGGTTTTCCAGTTCCTCACCCGTCATGTTTAAATATGCTATTAACCTTTAATTAATCTTTTTTTTTTTTTTATTATTTGCCTTGCGCGAGTGACGAAGGTTGTTATTATTAAACGAAGATTAATTCCGATCGTCGATGAGTGGAGCGAACGAAGATTCTCGTCCGTTTATCGGCGATATATTCCTCGGTCGTCGTTGATCTTAAGACGGCTCGATATCTCGCGGGGCGAGGAAGGAAATGGAGTGGATTTATAGCCGCGCCGGAGGTGGTGTTCGTGAGATCGGCGAAGACTGAGGTAAGGAGGAGGAAGAGGCCACGTAAGGTCGCGAGCGAGCGGCCATTATGCAGCAACAATAGCCTCATTGTCCACTGTTTGCAATGTGACATGCCTAAGAGGCCTAGCTGAGGCATCTCAGATGGTATCGCGCGATAATATTGTCCGGCGTATATACTCGTACTGCTCTTCGCTCGCTTTCCTTCCTAGCTCCTTCCGTCGTTCTTCTCTCGCGCTGAAACGTCTCGCCTTCTTTGATCGTCCGTCAACTTTGTGAACACGCGAACGGAGCGCGGCATGAAACTTCTAATGAAAACCCCGATCATGGCTCGAGCGCGCGTATATCGACGGCGAATGTCCCATGGGAAAATCGAACAAACGTGCTAATTAACAGGATACGCGAGAAAGCGCGAGAGCCGGATAATCGTTCGCTGCTTAGTGAAACCCGTTATTAATCGTCATCTTGATAGAAATATACTTTTTTTCTTTTTGCTAAGTATACATTTTCGCGTTACGCAACATTAGTTTAATCCAGTTTGATACGTGATATTTGAGCTGACTATAAAGTTGTTCAAAAAGTTCATAATTATATGATACCATGTAAGGTATAGCATTTTATTTAAATCTTTTTTAACAAGACGACCACGTTTCCTCTAAAGCGTTAATCACCTGTGTTTTTGTTACAAGCGCATGATTAGCTATTCATCTTGACGATTTACGGTAGCCGCGGATAGTTTTTGCATCATCGCGTGACGTGTGAGCGAAGCTGGTTTCGCGCCAACGCGAAAGAATCGCGAAGGTCGCGATAAAAATCCTTCGCTCCAGATCCATCGATTTGCATGCTAATCGAGCTATGTAAAGTCCTCATTAGGACGTCGCGTCTTTTTATCGCGCGGGCGGCATAAAATCGATGCAAAACGTGGACGCGAAAGCAATCGTGGATTTTTCCTTCGTGATCAATGAAAATCGCATTAACGGCGAAACCATGTGCCCGTGGCGGCTGATAAAAGAAGCTCCGGAGGGCTTTCTTGCGAAATGACATTCTTATCCGTGATAGTCATGACAAGAGCATGAAAAATCAGAAATCTTGAGACTTCAGAAGTCGAGAAACGCGATCTTTGTCGCTCGTTCACTTCGCTTGATTCCCCCTCCTTTGTCGTTAATAACTTCGCTGGAGCGCATTCGGTCGGCGAAAGGAGTGAGATCGGAATGCTGTCCGTGCAGGAAGTGCACGATCAACCTGGCGTTAGTCTTCAGCCGGAAGTGGCAATATTCAAGAGATGATTGACGTGGAGTCGATGGAGAAAAAATTTGTTTTGTGAACGTACGGGAGATTGGCACGGAGATGGGAAAGTGTATTATGCGAATGATATTTTCCGGAAGTCGGTCATCTCTCGTTTATTACAAATGCAATAGGAAACGTCAAAGCATATAATTTCAGGCTATTCGCACACATTTATATTATATACATAATGTATCATACGACGGAAGGAATTTGCGTGGCATGAGTACGTTACAACGCAAAATTTTATTATAAAATTATAACATTTTAAAATTATGAGTGGGAAAATTGCACAAAACTGAGTTAATTAATTCGCACATTTAAAAGAGTAATTGTACGTATAGTTATGTGTACACTCTCTCTGCCTTTTAAGCTTATTCGAAACCATCATCATCCTGCACTTTGTGAGTTAATTTAATTTTGCACAGCAACGTCTAATTACATTATTCAAAATAATTTTTAGTTAAACTGCATTTATTTTGTTACGTGATTTTATTAACGGAGATTTGATATCGATTTTTTCTTCTCTCTAATACATATTTACTCCTATCTTTCTAATAATTTAAATTTATTGACGAAACGATTACTCGTTAACAAGCTACTGCACACGGCCAAGCGAGTAAATCGAAACGAACAAGTTCGTCGGCAGGCAGGGTCGGTTTGTTATCGCATGATCGATCGTCACAGGGATCAAACGACGCCTTTTCGACATAATTACCAACTCTGTATTGATATACCAATACAATTTTGATGAATCGAAATTATCAACGAATATCAAAGAGGAGATTAATAAAGCTTAAAATAAAAGAGTGCAAATTATGGTCGGTATATATAAAAAGGGGTGATAAATTACATATCGTCTTGATATGTCAGTTAGCAGAAGTTTGATTTGAAGGATTGCCGATGTCCTGCCGATACATAAGGGGAGAGCACGTCAATCACGCATTTGTTGCGCGTCACTGTCCCAAGAATCGTTAGATCGTACGAAGGTGTGGGCGCAGCTATTCTAAATAAGTTTAGCCGCCTGGGTTATTGGCCTGCGGTGAACCTAACGGCATGCCAGCCGGCATGCGGCGTTTGTGACATCGCGATTGCCGTCGCCGTCGACGGAGTAGCGACGGAGACGACGCGACGTCGAGAGCAGTGCATCGCGGTCGGCGCGCGTCACTTCGCGGTCTTCGATGGAGACGCGCGACGTTTCGCGATGTGTGCATTACGGTTCTTTCCTGATTCCGCGAAATGACATACGCGAATACGTACAGTATCGCCGCGAGAGACACGCTGAAACGAGGCCGCAGCCTGCGGTAACGGTAAAACACAGTGCGCATAGAGATCCCGACAGAAATATGTACGTGTGTATGTCCGAGTGCAAACTCGCGCTGACGTGTAAAAGATCATCAGACTCGCGCAATGCCGTAAGCGAGTTTGATGTCTGTCTCCGGTTAAGTCATCTTTGTATGACATAGAAAGTCTCTTAAAAATATCGAAATTTGTTAAGCAAAAAGAGAAAAGTATTAAACCGCGAAAAATATTTTTTTTGTGTAATTAACAAACAACACAGTATAAAACTAAATGAATTAATGATGTATCGTGAGCTATAATTTATGAATATTAAAACTCTTGTGGACGTAGAATATATATTCTTTTTAAATATATAAGAACGTCTTAATATATATATATTGTAATTATTATTTTTGTAAGATTTTAATGGTGCAAAGTTTTGAATTAAATTATCCTAAAGCTTAAAGTTATTGCCGTTATTTGAATAAAATTTATAAATCGCAGGAAAATCATATTTTGTTAATAAATTATGATATTGCAAATGAGAAAGTTTTATATTCAACACCTGTAAAATTACTGCAGCTTTGGCTTCACGACATATACACGTCTTTCGATCGCAACCTCATTTCAGATTGGAAGATCGCGAGATATTAATCCCGACGCCGACATAGTTTTATTCGTTAGAATAGCCGCGCCAATGGAATGTAGGAAATCGCTTCCGGAATTGTTCGGCATGCCGCTCATCCGAAGATATCTCGTGTTCGCGCGCGCCGAACTATCGACAGCCACTGCTAAAATCGTCCGTCCCGGCGCGGTTTCGAAGATGCCGTAGGTAGACTACGGCATTCTCGGCCACCTCGATCGACCGCAAGAAGCACCGCAGCATCACCGTCGAAGCGCGGTCGGTAATGCCAGGAAATTAGCGCCGGTCCGATAGCAAACACAATTATGCGACAAAGCAAAGGTGCGCGGAGGCAAACACTAATTTGCGGCGCAAACAGACGTAGCCACCCTAAGCTGCGAGATAAACACCAAGGTGTAGGCTTATCCGACTTAACAGCTATTATATATCCATTTACAAGTTGGCTATGGTCCCTCAAACTATTCCATCTCTCATACCGTTATCTCCCTTCTTCCACCATTACCTTTATTATTATTGTCTTGTCGAAAAATTTCTTATTTATTTTACGATTAATTAATTATCTATCTTATGATTTACGCTTGTAATAAAAATCCCTAATTGAAGTTACAGTTCGAAGTTACATATCGCTAACTTATTTTTGTGAAAAGTTGTTACGTATTCATTAATTAATTAATTAAGTAATTCTCTACAAAAATGTTTTCGTGACGCAACAATTGCCGACGCGTATCCAACGTTTTTCGTTGTGTTATGAACGGAGAACTGTATTTAATGCGCTAAATGCGGGGATCGTTCATAATTACAGGCTGAGAACAAATCCCGTTTTACGTAGACGTGCGGTATTGTGCATCGCATCGGGTCGATGTTGTCGTCTTGGTACTAAAATGCATCGGCAATGGCGCGTCTCCTGCTCTCATTGTGCTGCCTCTTCGTCTCGCCCCGCGTCGCCCGCGCGCTAGTGTAATAAATGCACGTTTGCAATCTGGGTTTACTACCAACGGCCCGTTGGCCCATTTTCGTGCCACTTTCCCGGCGTCGCATGTGCATATACCTACACAAGCTGGCGCGCCGTGAGCACCCGGCGGTTTCGTTCCACGGAAAACCCCGGGGCTTTTGTTTTCATCTGTTATCGTTGTAAGTCCCATCCACTGACTCCAATTTACTTGATGAAAGCGCGTGCTACGTAAGCACGTGCCTTTGTTCCACCGATATTCCTCCGCTATTCGTCGCGTTAACGGATGCAGGTCGTCTGTAAAAAGACTTTAATTACGTCACATAGAATCGATCGAAGCAATTGTTACGATGAGATAGATTTGAAGTCGCAGTATTCTCCAACGATAAAACGGGCGGATAATGAAATAAAAAACAAATTTTAATTTTGATCGTCAAAAAAGTAACGTACTAGTTTTATTGTTGAAAAATGTAGCTGTTTCATACGTAACTATTACAGTTATTTCAATAAGTTTTTTCCGATCGTATGATTTACATAATTATCTGGTGTGATGGTAAAAAGAAAAAAAATATTCTCGTGAGTGTGATCGGTTCGATTCCGACCGATTCCCGCTGAATGATTGTGTTCCTTCGTGGCGTTAAATAAAATCTTTGCGGTTTTCACGCTGATTTCACTTCGGTATTCGACGAAGCGCAACGGTGCACTTCCGCATTCCCCTGTTTATCGGCATGCTGCCGGTCAGCGCACTCGAAAAGAAATTTACGGCCGCCGGGGCTCCACTGACGTCAGCCGCGGCCGTAGATTAAACCGCGGTTTAACATTGTTCCTGAATCCCCATTGCTCTTTCTCTCGCTATGCGCGAGCCGGGACGTTTCGCGGACGGATCATTAACGACCCGATCGTTAAATGGATTCCGTTTCGTCGGACTAGGAAGTCGTTTCTGATCTTTAGAAACTCGCCTTTCGTGCGCGCGGAATAAATTATGCTCTCGTGCCTCTTTCGCCACGAAGCCAACGAGGATTCTCGAACCGTAAATCTCTCCATAACACCATCATGTAGGCGTTGTCTTTCGTAACTGTTCTCACAGAATATGATTTTTTTTTTCTTTTGAAACATTTTCAAACTTTACCAATCAGCAATCAGGGATTGTAAGTATTTCTGGCAATTACTCGGACAGCCTTTTGGAGACAATTGCGCGAATAAACGCGTGTATAGGATTACTAAACGAAATTGGAGTTCCGAATAGTTGACCGGATTCGATAGTAATTCTATCGGACATCGAAAATAGCAGTAATTTATATATCAACGATAAAAATCGGGGCGCATGATTAATCGCGACGTAATTCCGGCGATGACATTGGAGCGGAGGCTTCGAGCAAAATCGCAGATTCGTTCATTTCACCCGTCGCGTCGCGACGCGCCGGTCGTTTCGAATTTGGGTCATGGCGCCGCGCGATGCACATTGTTCTCGATTCCACGCTTTCCTCGCGAGCCGTTCACCATTGCAGTCCGTCTCGCGACGCGGGCCTTTGTGTCAATAACAACCACGGTATATCCGGGCGCATGTACGTTCTCTGCGCGCACACGTACACGAAAACGCGCGTGCAATACATAGCGCCGCTGGTTGCGGGCAAGCTCACTCGCGCGATACCAACTGGCCGTCTGGAAACGAGTCAATGGACGAGCTTCGGCTTCAATGCGGAGTCGCGACAACTAATTGTTTCGCTTGCCTCGGTCTTTGTTTTCGGGAGGTGAGACCGAGTCGTGATCGCGAATGGGGAAACCAAACATCAATTCAGCCGCTGTATTTTTCCGAATAGAGAAGATTTATACAGCGACTTGCGTGACTGAAGAGCCTGAAGAGTAATATTTTTTTAACAAAGCGATTTTAGAGAGTAGAATTTCATGTGTTGCCGCGCCAGCTATACGTATATATATGTACATAAAACCGGCCGAGTGGAATAGCTTATTGAATTGTACGATTGAATTGTATCGATTGAAAGATTCTAGGCCAAAATGGAGGAAGTCTATAATTTGAAGTGTACTTACAAATTGTAGACTTACAATTAATTTGCTCTTCAATCTTCGAAAGACTCTCTCTCTTTCTCTCTCTCTCTCTGGCTGCATAATGCACGTAACGTATTTCTACATGTACCACGCCGACAATGGCTGTTCCATAAAACCTGAAACTTTTGATCGTGCAAGGGCGACCGTCGTTGAGCATCACGTCGACGCGAGGTAGAAAAGAGAAAAAGAAAGAAAGAGAGAAAGAGGAGGAGGAGAGATGGGCGCCTTGTGAGGCGAGAATTCGGGGCTCGGCGTTACAGAAACACGTTTGTAACCTACCCGGGCAGGTTTCGGCCGAACATTTGTAAGATAACCCGTCCGACAGCATACCCAACGGTCTCTCTCCTCGGCCTAATTCTACGGCGGTCTCCCTCGCGCGGACGAGAAGGAGAGCTCTCGTAATCGCGTGCTTCTGATAGAGCTACACAACAAAGATGACGAGAGCCCTTTCACCTTCGCAACTGTCACGTATGACCCGTGTTACGAATTCAGGGGTCGTAAGTAGGGACCGGAGGATCGTGTCAACATGAGAAGTCTCAAAGCGAAACTCGCGTTCTCCAATTTTCTTGATATTGAGTTAGGGGCACACTTTCTTATTCCGACGTAATATCATCTTTATGGAATGAAATAATAATACGTAATAATTTGATTTCATAGATATCTGCCATTTTAAATCCGTTTCATTAGCTCTCAATGTTATTTTTGCGAATAATAATTCATCTATTTTCGTACGCGCCCGAGCACAAATCCATCGTCGAACAAGACTTCAGTACTCGAGCTCCATTAAAGCAATTAAACGTTAGTATCGAAGATATCGCATTTTACTTAAATAAGGTTTATTCCCGCTCGAATTGAATTACGAAGTTTCGAATTTCTAACTATAATGGAGACCCGGCTACTTTCCGGATAAACTCGATTTGGAAAACGTACTTCGTTTAATCGGCAAATTGAATTTCACGAGTAATTGAAATCGGATAATTGGTACCGAGTACCATCGACGAGGCCGGAATGTCGCGGAAAACTCGATTACACAGCTTCGAGCTTCCTCACGCAAACCGTGTGTGTGTGTGTGTTTCTTACGTAAGAGCGCGTAAACGTCTTATCTCCAATACCGAAAATTAATCTCATAAAATTTATGTCTTTCTCTTCGATAGCGTCATTGGCTCAGGAATGAAATGAATAAGATTTATTTGTCTGATAAGCAGAAAGATATTTTCCCAGAAATTTATTCGTGAGAAGAAGCTTGAAAACGTCCAATCAGGACTACAGTTATAAATAAGATAATGTAGAGAGCCTCGATGTAAAACGTGCAAACAGTTTTTATTCGAAAAATAGAATTAGTCATGTTTTCAAATAATCGCGTTTGGAGAGTTGGACTTACGTCATCCCGTAATTTACGGAGCTTGTTTTCTCGATTGTACAATGATATATTTATATATCAAAACCAATAACTTCGGATTCAATTCCTTCTGCTTCTCCGATACGGATTTACGCAAGGCTTGCAATAATAATAACTACAATGTCGAGGGGGAGAGACAGAGACAGCTCGCGCATTGTCGAGATATCGACAGGCGGCGAGATGTGTATCCTCGGGCGAGCGAAATTGCTCGGGCGCTCGTTTAAAGATGCAATTTCCTCGCGTCTCGACTTCGTCGCGCACACATTGCTTTATAAATAATCGTTATTCGTATGACCGGATCGGAGCACGCCACGACCGACGCGACACCACGATTGCCGATCTCGATGTCGAGGGAGATCGGATACCTAAATTATGACTTACGACTCGTAATTTGCGCGTCTGTCCGGTCATTTCGGTCATAAATCAGTCGTCGAGAGCATCCTTACGCGGCGAACTCGGTGTCTCCTTCGCCTCCGCGGATCCTTCGCCCGTCGCAATCCGAGCGTGTCCTTCGTATGTCGCTGCACTGACACGTCGGTGAATAATTTTTCATTTGTCCGACGACCAACGAAGTAACATTTCGAAACAGCACGAACATTAATTCATATACGCTTTCGTCGGTGCAACGTGATAAATTGCAGCCGCTGTCGTTGATGCACTTCGACTCGAGATTGGAGTTCGCTTAATCGCAAGTTTATTTCGCATGTAGGAGATATGAAATAAGGGATGATCCTGTCATACCACCGAGTTTCAAGCATCCAAGACAGTCATTGGAACGTATTTCAATATATATCTATTATTTGACATTTTATTAGATATTATAATATTATTATTTAATTATTATGTCATTATTCAATACATATTAATATCTTTATACAAATGCAAGGTTTTACATATATGCCTTTTTTTTTACTCGTATATAATTATACGTGAATACTCTCTTTTTATGACGAGTATGATATTTCAAGAGAACTCAGTTTCGTTGCTAAATTAAAGTCGACTTATTATCTATCGATGCCTGCAGAAAAAGATGGTTTTCGAAACAGATCTAATTGCTATTACGAGTCTCACGCTCGTGTTTGTTCCGACAGTGCCTTACGAGGAGAACCATTTTTTTTTCTCGACGGATACGTATCGGTGAGACCACCAACCGCCATTCCTGATCGAGAGTGTTTTTGTCCCTCGCAAGCTGAAAATTGGCCTCCGAGCGGCGTGACGCAAAACACGGGAGAAGATGCTCCTCCTCTCTCTTTTCTGCTTTTCGGGGGTCCGCGCGCACCGCGCGGCATTATCATAATAACTGGTAGCCCAATAAAGCTGCGGGGCAGCTCATCGGCCGGCGAACCACCCCGGTGCGTACGCACACACGCGTGCGAGCGTGTACACGTTCACCGGCGTACCGGCCGCGGCGTCGAGACACGAGGTCGAGCGAGCCGGGAACTGGTTTTGCTCGACGACGATCAACGCCCAAGGCTTGTCACGATGCCCCACGATCGTGCGCGCGCCCCGACAAGCCGCTGCTTAAACGAAACTCACACGGATCGCCGCTTTATACCGTCGATAATGCGATTCGACCGAGTCGGAGTAAGAAATAACAGCCGCGGCGGCGGCCCCTCGGGATTTTGAGGGGGTCTCCTCCCCCTCCCCAGCCTCTCCGAGCGAAAGTATAATTAAACGGCGCGCGCAATGG
Organism: Leptothorax acervorum; assembly: GCA_035220615.1. Lineage (NCBI taxonomy): Eukaryota > Metazoa > Arthropoda > Insecta > Hymenoptera > Formicidae > Leptothorax > Leptothorax acervorum. The sequence goes on along the minus strand of JASTWQ010001262.1, from coordinate 1,259,640 downwards.
TCGCGCGGTATAAATGAAGCTATTACGAGACATCAAAACCAATTTCGCTCTGGTTTTAATCGGTGATTTAGGACCGCTTGTGTCGCAATTTCAACCCATCGAAACACAATTGCTCTCTTTATTGGAGGCGAGCGCTTGGCTCAAAGTGAAATTTCGATGAGATATATCGATAGTGATTTCTTTCAGCCGCAAGATATTACGTCGTATCTACTCACTTAATTAGTTATATGTGAATAATGTATTAAATCATCAGCTACATCATAATAAATTGATAGAAAAACTGTACGATATATCATGCAAAGCTAACGTAGATAGCTGTTTTAAAATGCAGCATTGTATATTACCGGCTCACTTTTCAGTGCTGTATATGTAATTTAATGTAACAATTTTTTTAAATGGATTAACTCATTTGTGCATAATGTCGTCCAATTAAGAGATCGCTTCTTCAAACGTGAATATGTATCATACTGTGCATAATATCGCAATATTTTTTTCGTTTTTTCTCATGGACTCGTTAGGCGTACGCGTACTGCCGAAACGAAACAATTAACGAATCCTTGCTAATGAACAAAATTGTCGGGCGCGTTGCGGATCGTTCCGCATGTAACCGAAAGGAAAATAGGATAAAGCGGGGGCTAAATGGGGCAATTATACATGGGAATGGGGATGAGGGTGCGCTGAGGAACACGCAAAGTGGACTTCGTGGGGTGGTAATGACGGTACCGTGGAACACGAGGATGTGTCGGGACACAGTTTCAGAGGGAGGCTTACCAGAGCTAGGAATTACGACGGCTGGAGTTTCTTGGTTCTCTCTTTCTTCCTCTCTCTCCTCTCTCTCTTTCTCTGTGTCTATGAACTCGACGTGGAGTTTCGTTGTCTCGCCGCACGGCGAGACGAGACACGCGCGTAAAAACGCTGCCGGGCTTCGTAATTCGATTTGACCCTTTGACGCTCGCGTATGCAAATGCAAGCGGTGCGACGTAACGCGAGGATGGCGTTACATTAATTGCGCGCGTCGAGAGATGACCGGCGAGTCGCGCGGCTCGTAATGTCCTCGGCGTGACACGCGTCACGTTACATGCGAGCGCTTCTTCCAGCGACTTAGTAGATATGAATATTCACTAGTAATTAAAACCGAGACCTCGTTTCATAACTGCGAGATCCGCGATGTTATGCCACGTTCATTTCTCTCTTACGCGTTATAGATCTTTAATTTATATCGCAATATTTTACGAATTAGTGAACTAGAAATGCAGGTTTAATTTTCACGAACAAGTTCATGTGCATATATAAATCATTTCTAGGCCGAAATCGGAAAATGTCACTTTTGATAAACGACGTTCATCCGAATATTGTCGATTATGACACTTAATTGATCCTCGTTCAGTTTATTACTGCGAACATTTACTTTTGATTTACGCCCTGCAATGTTATCGTAACGGTTCGATACCCCTGTGGCGTACATCATCGAGCTACGTGCGAACAATGTTTGCGGAACAGGCCAAATACCTGTCGGTGGACTGTAATAATCCGCGCCGATAATAATTAATCTGCCGACGAGACAGCCGACGTGGCGGATACCGGTGCGAGGTTGACAGCGATTGATCTAGGACCTAATAATCAGCTGGGTATTAAATGTCGTCCCGACGATATATAATTTCTATCGCCATTATACCTAAAGCATGCAGTGTCAGCAGTTGTCAACGGAAATCGCGTTTCGTGTGAATCGAGAATGGAAACATTTCGCGAAGCTAAATCGTGCAAATTAAATTTGCATGTTTTATTTTTTCTATATATGACATATATTACGCTACGGCAAACAAAACTTGAAGAGCAATTTTGAAAACCTGCGCGAAGTCTCACTGAACGATGTATTACGGGATATATAAAAATTATTCTGGCCGGTAATTATCAAGGTTGACATCAGCGATCCGTCGAAGTCGGCGAGTGACTAATTAACGTCAATTGTCGTAAACATTAAGCGTTGGACATCTGCTAAGTTTTAATTATCTTGCTTCGTCGCGGCTGCGGTGACGATCAAATGACAATCTCTCTTAATTAAAAGGGTCGCAATGTGGAAGAAGCCGTTCCTTTATTTACGACCGGGGAAAAGGATCCATGAGCGACCGTCACGGCGTATCGTCTCGCTTATTATATTTCCCTTTACATTACTACATTGCCCTTATCCGATCGAGCAGCATTCCTGCAGTTTTTGCGGATGCACTCCGGAGATCAGTACGACGAAGGCAGTAGTGGCTGCAGAAAGAGAGCTACGATAACCAATCAAATTGAAATTGATTAAATATTGATAATATATTTTTTCTCTTTTTCTTTACTCTCGAGAGATAGTGATAAAAGAGAATTTTCAACATTTTTTACGCAAATCGCTCGCATTTTTCGACTGGTATGCGTAATTCAATTTCTCTCATTATTTTTACGATATGTCAGCTGCTTTAATTTGCACATTTTTGCATTCGCTCAATGCAACAAAATTATCTTACCCTTTTAAATCGACGCAGACAATTGCATATCAATGTCTCCTCTTAAAAAGTACGTCTGAAGCCGCTCCTGGGCAGGAAAAGAATGAAAGAAGACGGGGCAGATGCTGCGGAGTCGGGTGAAGAGCAGACTCTCCTCACTCAGGGAGGGGAAAAAAATGCGCATCTGCCGACTCGCGTTTATAACGATCACGGGTGTGATTATGTGCAATTACCGGGCGACCACTTTTGCAGAGATCGATGAACGTCGCATTGGGCGGAAGAACGAAGGAGTTCGCGCGGAAGCTTGTACAGAGCGCGAAGAAGACAGCAATCGGTCGAAAGGTGGATGGAATTTGCACGACGCAGAGTGGCCACGTCGTAAAGACCATGACGGTTAAAACATTTTAAGCACATTGACCTTAATAACAGGTCTTCGCTCGCCGCTAGCCCGGCCACTAAACCAATCGGCAACTGTACAGAGAGAGGATTCCATCATCCCCTTTGTTCTCTTTATTCCTTTCCGACCGCTGTCTCCCGCTTCGGCTATTTCTTCAAGTCGTAAAAAAAGTATCAAAACTGTAACGTCTGCTCACTGCTGTTCGCGCGCGCGCGCGCGATTTCCGGCAGAATCTGTCTCACGTTTCTCTCCCGTAGAGAAATTTCGTCGGAGGAACTCATTTCTGGAACTGTCATCAGATCCGTGATTCATATTTATGGACGAAGATTAAACTCGGTCGAATATAGCCACCGGTTGAATTCGAAGAATATCGCGTTTCATCCATTGAGACTCCGCGGTAATTATAGACTTCATGACTATTTTAGCTGCACATCCGAGAGCGAGAGAGAGAAAGAGAAAGAGTACGTGTTCATATCCGTAGCGCGAAATCGGAATGTGACGTCGATTAAAAATAACCGTGATATAAATTATAAAAGATTCTCTCTTCCTTTCACGAACATCTTTTTCTTCAATGAAAATTTAATGCGATTTTATGTCTGTCGACAGCAATTTCTTGCGATTCCCAACATTAATTATTTTGATAACAAGCTCTTTAAAATTAGCTCTTCTTCTTTATTATCTTACGTTGCTAAAATTTAGTTTCCCGAAAGTTCTTCACTTACAACTCAATAACTTATTAATATGTCGATGTTTTTATTCGTCAACTTATTTATAAAAAAGATTGATAGAAAGATAAATTTGTCGCTCTACAACATGCGGATTCCGAATTTTATATTTAATAGATACGTATGTCTATATTTATGTCTACATTTTATCGCGACATCTTTTTAATAAAATATAGCAATCTGTTTCAAAGCGGATTCGTGATATTGAGTGATTCAGAGAGAAAGAATCATAATTATTTTCGCATTTATCCTCCGAGAAGTGTCTCTATAAGACCCTTCCTGAGAGTCTCGAATCGCACACGAGAGTATCGGCTGTAAAGGACCACCAGTTCTTCTGGAGCATCTCTCGAGCAGTCGAACATCTGTCGGAGTGGCTTCTTTGCCCTTACAACACCAGGAGTGACGCGATGCGGCGCGACAAGCGACAGAATTGAGGGGTACGAAAAGGCTCCTCGCTTTCTGTATTGCAGTCTGTGTAGGGAAGATTAAAATTTGTCCCTTCTTTTTTTCTTCCTATGTAATGTCTGTCTCGAAGAGATTTACATCTGAGCATGGTGAACCCGTTGACCCTGTTTCTTGATTTCCCTCGCACTATTGATTTTTGGATGTTGCGAAACTGCAACCGAGCGTATTCCTTTTTTGGCATTTACTGAAGGTTTAAACGTTTAATATTGCAGATTAAAAAATATAATATTTCAATTTTCTTCTTGTTCTTCTTAACAGCTAAAAGTTGATTCTTATTAAGAATTCTCTTTATCTAAAATTAGAAGAAGATTAAGCATTCAAGGGTTTAATCGAGTGACGTATCGGAAAATAGATAAAGTAGCGTCAGATCTATGAGCTGGAGGATCAGATTTGCTTCCCTTTCGACGATCGATCACCGGCTAATGTCGTGATAGGAGAGATCAAGGACATAATGGCACCCAACGGACAGCTCGATAAGACATCGCTGCCTTACGGCAAGGTTTCGTGCACACGGTATATAGGCCTCCCGCTTCACCTTTTTGCCCGTTGAGGTTACGACGAGCACAGTGGTGGGCTAATCCTATTGTAGGGGGTATAATTGGATCCGTCCACCCCTGTCCACTTCATTCCTTTCTCCTTGTAACCCCTGTGCGGAACAATCTAGTCCGGTGCCAACTCGTCTTTCGCCAGAACTACTTAGCCCTTTGTCTAATCCTACTCTCGTCCCTCGTAACTTCGTTATACGACCTTTCGGCCGTGCGTAAAAGGCAGCGTGTGGACATCTTGTTGAAAAATCAATTCTATCCGTTGAAGAAAAGCACCTTCTTGGGCACATTTCTATGCCATTGAGTGGTTCTATTGACGCGATATTTTGAAATGCTCTGACATCGTTGACTAAGTTTTTACAACGCGATTAAAGGGATTTGCTTTCATTAAGAAGATTGATGTGTCATAATGTTTCCGACTCGATTTCAAACTGGTTTCTATTGTAACCAGTTTTGCGGCAATATAATACTATTCCAATCATTTGGAACGTTATCGAATATATATTCCATTTATTCATTGATATTGAATTTTCACTTTTATAATTAAATTAAAAATGCAAAATATTATATCATGTTTAACGCTTATAATATCATAGTATTGTAATTTCATTTTCTTAATTAATTAGTTAATTAACAGGCATGTAGTGACTCTAGGCCACTGATAAATACTAATTACATTATTCAGGTTTAACGGCTGATGGCTGTTTAATTTATAGTGTCCTAACGAAATTAATTCTAGAAGTATTTCATCGATTTTAATCGAGATTATTATCTATGCAATTTAACGAGAGACACCGTACACTTTATTATTACATTGACATGAAAATCCTTTAATTTCATCACTTTCAACACCAACCCGTTACTTTTTATACCCTGTGTATCTCTGAAGACCGCCCATGGTGTTCAGGATCCACTATAATGGATAGAGAATTATCTAATGAGGATGCTTAACTTAAACGAGCATTCAATTCCACACACCGTGAAGAAGATAGTTTAATCCGCTTCTTTATACCGTATCCGATTTGTTCAAATATCGTATAACTATAACCTTATACGGCAATTTATATTGTGAAGTTTGTGCCATTTTTTAATTTCTGTACCTATTTCAAATCAATATTTTCTGTACATAGAGATCAATGCAGTTTTCTCTCAGAGCGTAATATTAAAAATTAATTAGATATCAATATCTTTAAGGAATTATTTTTACAAATTATTTATTTTTTTTTACGAAAAGTTTTAAGTCAAAGAATTTAAATTTAAGTTAAAATAATTTATATAATGAATTAAAAAGAACTCCGAGTAATGGAAACATGCTTCTGAATTATTTGCGATGGTGGTTTAATCTGCCTATCGACGTAGTCGATAATTTGCTACGAATACGCACCAGCTGAATGAAGTGATTATAATTTCTGTCTTATATACTCTTAATCTTTTTAATTGTATCGCAATCTGATTGATTTTAATCGATAATTACAAGGAGTTTTCCCGCGATCGTTAGATTTTTTTTTTTCCCAGCAGGACAGGGGAAGCTGTCGATTGATCCGGATAACGTCAGATTATCATACCAATGTCGAGGGGCGAATGAACGTACGATTAGCCGCGGGCCCGCGCGTTTACGTATAAATTATTCGTCATTGCTATAATTATTTATACGTCGGCCGTGCGTGTCGCTTCCACGAAGTCTGATTTGAATATTTCGAAAGTGGTCTTTCGTTTAGACACCGCGGATACCTAGTTATTAAAGCTACACGTTTGCCCGTCGCGGGAATAAAAAAAAGGGGTTAACACGCGGAATAAATTACAGAGCACACGTGGATCTTTATATCCGCTATGTAAAGAATTTAAATTGTTCCATTGCAAACGCGCGGCGGCTTTCGCAATTGAAATCCGTTACGACATTCGACATGAAACGACCGGCGGCGATTAAATTCTCAACTAACTCTTTTTTATATTTATATTATTTATTTGTTATTCGAAGTACCGTGCGAAGCTGATAAAACGCGATGGCTATCTTATTTTAGTAATTTATGATTGGGTATCGCGCGATTTTCAGTCGTTTTATTCCGCGGCGTTATTGTGTCCAGCAATTGGAGATTAATATTTCTCGATAATGACGCGGAGAGTTGTTTATAGGCAGTGTACTATACTCGACGGCGAATGGAATTAGTATACTTAATTAAAAATTTAAAAGAGCGATACGTGTCTCGAAAATATTCGCACGCGTGGGACGTTTGCCAACCTTATGCAAATTATCACTTACTCCGTAAATTAATTAAATATTCACGGCTAGTTCTGCGCTTGATCACGTATCACAGGCTGTCACGTTTTTGCTATTTATTACCACGAATATTAGAATTTTTTTTACACGATAATCGGAACGCTAAAATTTGTAGCGATAAGATTGCCAAATGTTTTTCGCGTTTCTGTTATCGACGACCGAGATCGCTGTCCATTAATGCAGGATAATCTCGATAACAGTTTACAACGTGGTCGTAAAACGGGCAAGATTGTTTTATGCCTCGCACGAAAAGCATAAATCTGTGTATATTATATTCGAATTGAATACTGAGCTCTCGAGTTCTCGCCCATCTCTCGCATATTTTACACTGTTCATGCGGAGATCCTTATTTCTTCTATTTGACATTATTATTGTAATTGGAACTAGTTTCGTAGCGCATATAGCGTGTCGCAATATCGACAGTAAAATTAGCATCAGAACCTCGTTATTTTAATGTACTATAATCGCCTGTGCTATCGTATTCTAAAGCATGCTCTTAAATGAAATCAAAACTACACGTGTTAGAGAAAATGGAAACCGTTACGTCACTCTCCTGTGGCGTTCATTTTATGAAGAGGACGAGAAGACGACGGTTGTACCCGGTCTCGGACAAAAATGGGATGTAATAGCCCGTGATGCCTATCTTCATGAGCCAAGGCGCTCGTTTGTATTAATTAGCCAAGAGCTCACTCGATTTCTTAACTCAGCTGAGATTGCCGCTAAATGGACTATGTTAAGCGCGTCTCGTTACAGGACAAGCAACATGAAGATTTTCTGGAGTATTATGAATCTCCTCGAATATCACTGACCATTTGCATGCTAATCTTTTTTTTCAACATCCGGATGTTAAGTAATAAATAATTCTTGCTAATAATAATATTAATGTTAAATATATGCGAGGAGGCAAAAGACTGCGGGGGACGGGAGGAAGAGTTTTTCCTTTTTTCTCTCTCCCGTATAGAAATAGGACAGCAATTCTCGTTTAGTTATTACATTTATTACATACAATGTCTGTTACATATTACGACATTACTCCGTCGTTTTGCAATAAAGTAAAAAAAATTGACGAATTAACATAAGCGAACGGTAATATCTCATAAGGACGTCTGAATGGAAAATCCGTTGTGAGAGGCTTAATTGCCGTTCCGCGGATTAACATACGTGTACATGCGTGTATGTGTGCATATGTCAGAAAACGCGAAGGCTACTGCATCGCGTTTTTATTACTGTTATTTGTCTGTCCGGTGTAATCTCGGGGCAACGCGGCCCCGAAGGATTAAATTCAGGTTGGCTCCTCACTCACAAGGTCAGTCTCATTCTGTACTGTCGCTCTCATATCCATTTAAGCCTGCCAGTCTCGAGCAGTGGTTCCCATTGCAATTGCTTCAATGAATCACGCAAGCATTTTGGAAAAATCATAATGCGTAACCTCATCGATTTCTCTGTTAATTCTATAAACGTTTATAAAGTCCCCTATGATATAGTAAGTACGTAAAATTAATTTTTGAGATATAGTATATTTATATGTTGACTTGTAGTACAAGTAATTCTCTAAATAGGTGCTAATAATAACACGAGGTGAAATTGATTATTATTCTTGGTAAAACTAGTCGTTCCTCGACCCCGAAGGTTGATGACAGTTAAGGAAAGGGTGACCGGCGCGGGCGGCGAGGTCGTAAAAATAAGGGTTGGCTGCACAGGCGGCGATGCCTCGTTTCGATAAGGCGGCAAGAAGTTAGGGCGACGCTTGTCATTGGCCGTGCCGTCTCTTCGCGCTGCGGCCGTGGCTTGACGTGGAAGATAACCTTCTCGGAGAAAGTTCCTTCATTAGCCGCGTAATTGCGTCGTTCTGGGTGAAGCGTGTGTACACCTTGAGGCAGAGACAACGCGATGCCGGTGGTTCCTTCGTCGAGCGAGACGTCATCGTTGCACGGAACGAAAGAGAAACTTTAAACGAGCTCCGGGGCTGCCGCCGTCGTGCCGCGGCGTCTCGTAAGTCGCCGTTTAATAACGCACGCAATTACGCCGCAATTTGCTTTTCGTATTTGCCGTAATGCAGGAAAATCGCGGCCAGCCTGTCGGATGTGTGTGTTCTGCGCGGCATGGCACGTCGGCTACGCCTTCCGCTAGCTAAATGCAATTAGCGAGACTATTTTTATCTCCTGCGCGCCAAGAGCAATTTAGGCTCGCTCTTTCGCAGCGCAAAAATGTAAATTTTTAACGTGACTCATTAAAATAGTAATTTAATCACTCGAGTTGTGTGCGCGAAAGCATCCCCGGAATTTCTGCGCCGGAACACTTTCGGTGGACCACTGACAGTTTTCCGCGGTCGAGAACGAGAAGCTCTAACATGACGATGTAATTTCATTGTTGTAATCTTTATAGAAAATTACATCGCTGGTTCTCGCGATGAGATTATAATCGCTAAAGCCACGCACAGCGATAGTTGTAAGAATATCAAGATATCGCGGCCAGAAAATTTGGAATCGTGCAACGGAATAATAACTGAAAATACGCGAAACAACTCGATTTCGCGGAAGTCGAAATTTTTTATTTTCGCGATATTGGAGATTCTTGCGCTCAATGGTTTACTATTTTACCTCCGGCTACACGCTTTATTTTTATTTCGTATACGCGGCGGAGAATAGGAGTTTCGTTTTATAACTTTTCCGATATATAGAACGGTGTACCAATCTGCGAGGATAAAATGTTTTTAATTTCAATCTCGTTACTACGGAATGGAAAATTGCTTTTGATAAGCGATCGTACGACGCGAACGACCGACAAAATAGTAAAAATATTTGCAAAATCTTCAGAAATGATTGAACCATGTTGTCTGTTGAGAGTGTTAAGGGACATATGGCTCGAAGTGAAATTTTCTTGACTACAACGCGCGGCCGTGAGTGGAAATTATAATCTCGATAAGCATTCATTCCACGTTTATTAGGAACGAGGCCAAGAAGACATTGCTGCAAATATTTGCTCTCCGACATTTTAATATCTCTTAACCCTCGGAGAACACACAGGGTCAATTTGACCCTTACCTCGAGTTTTATCATAATATCTTGAAAGCATTTTAAAAATGTAAATTTTTAGCCAAAAATATTAAAAATAAAAAAAATAAAATTTTTGTCGTAAATTACGTTTTTTTCAAAAAAATAATTTTTTTTTGAATTTTTTTAAATATGTAAATAATTCCAACGGCACTTTTTATTTATATCAATTGATTTAACAATGTTCCAAGTACATCTGGAAATTTTTTCAAGCTGATCGCACTTGTCAATTTAAAATGGTGGACGATCAAAGTGTGTGTAGGGTCAGATTGACCCAGTGTTCTCCGTGAATGAAAAAATAGGTGTGTTCTCCGAGGGTTAAATTTCTCACTGTTATTTTCCGTCTCGCCGATGCCACTTTCATTCGCCGTTATTATTCTTTCGCGCGCGGAGTGTAAACGAAACGATCCTCGTTCGAGATCTGATTCGGCAAAAAATTAATGAATCCCCGATCGAATCTCGGCGAGTGGAAAGGCACACGGTAGAAAAGTCGTCGATCCAGCGTGTGCTCGAAGCCGGCGTTGAAAAATTGTAATCGATCGGAGGAGCGTACACGTATACATATACAGACACACACATACACATTCTCGGTCTCTGGCGCGGTCGATCGGCGAAGATCGCCGGCAACGGTGTCCTCCTCTCGCGAGGATAACTCGGGGATAACGCGGCGTGGACTTGGAACGCGGCCAGGAAGCAATACCTGGAAATCTGTAGACAACTCGATTTCGTCGAGAGAGAGAGACAGAGAGACAGAGAGGAGCATGCCGTCGAGAAACTTGTTTACCGCGCTGATAATGGTATTCCGGCCGGTGCATCGCCGGCGGTCGTGTTCCACCGGCGCTGTTAATGGACTTACGACGAATCGCGGGGATTTACACGGCATTACAAACGCGTTTGCGACTAATCTCTCCTCGCTCGTGAGACCGGCCGGTCTCTGCCGTTGACAGTCCCGCTCGCTCCGCTTCCGCGCTCGCGCGTTACTCTATCTGCGGTCTCGGAAGCAATTTTCATCCAGATTAGCGGTTTCAATCGTGTAACGTCATCCCCGATCAACGACGCCTTAGAGATCTCGAGACCGGCCCCAGCACGGTCGTCATTTTCAGCTTAAGGTTTATTAATTTTCAGCGGAAATGTTCGCAAGATAATGTGCGCGATGAAACGTATAGAGACGTCTCACAACATGTATACGTATAAATAACAGCTTACGCAACTTTATGAACGCAGAATATAAAGTAGAATCCACATTCAACACGATGAATCTTGTTTTCGATCAACGATATAACTTGGATTATGTCATTCACGTAACTAAAGGTAATCGTGGAAGAATGACTAACAACAGTATCATAATAACATGTGTGTGTATGTACATATAGGTATATATTATAATCTTTTAAAATATTTTTTTCAAAACGACGTTTTTTATGAAACGAGCAATTTGAATTCGATGTATTCATCTTCCTGTAAGGCGACTTGTAGGAGCGCCATTACGCGAGAGTAATTCACTTGTAACGACGCGAATTTTCTCCGGGACGCTTATATGTCCCGCATAAATGTCCCGCGTATCCATTCGAGGCGCGTTCGGATCGATAAATTTTTCTGACGTAAACGCGGCCCTCGAACGAGCGGGCATTAAGTTCGCCGCGTCGTTTATCTGATCCTAAACGACGTCGACGTCGTCTTGTATCACCGGGAGCGGTAGTTTCTACGATCGAGTAATTTGCTTGCATAATGCGACGCCTACGCAACGCCCACGTATCGGCCGCGGGTTGAGAACCCCTCTCCGTGCGCTTCATACCAGCTATTAGTGATAATTTGTTAGATCGACGACGGGACACGATCAAATACGATTACGCGCACGAACGCGCGATCGCTTCACACGCACGTCGCAAAACCGTCGGAAAATTTTACCCTGGTGGACGAACGTTAACCACCGCGATGGTGAAACTCGTTAATCTAATGAGCGGTAATTCTTAGAATCCGTCATCTGACGATTACTTTTGGCTCCAATCGAGACATAACATTTTAAGTAAGAGGAAGAATTATATTTCTGTTAATCAAAATAGAATGGAAGATATGATTATCATACGCCACAGTGGTCTTTGCGTGAGGAAAATTAAATAATTGGTCAATCGAGATTTGATGTATGAATTGAAGCTATGAATAACGCGATGGAAATTTCCACATTTTCATGCGCGATATTTTTATCGCGTCGCAATGACTAGGTTCACTTTGTACGACGAGTAATGACTCTGTTACGGTGGAAATTACGGCGAGGATCTCTTCGCGCCGGTCGCACAGAAGAAATTATTTTCTTGCAACGCCTTCCACGAAGCCCGCGAGTCCTTTAAAGCTCTTAGGGCTTCATTCCCGAAGGCCGTAAGAGGAAACGTACGTACCCTTTTGCGGCGCTTGTTCTCACTTAACGAGATGCGTGTTCTCGCGCTGGGGATATAACCGGCCGTGGTTTTCTTACGATCGGCCAACGTTGTTTTGCGACTCGCAAGGCCACGCGAGTCCCCAGCACCGAAAAATGTCCGACAATAAAACGCACGATGCTCGCAGCCCGCCGACCATTAGGTACGCCGTGACCATTTTTGTTCGTGTCGTTCGTTACGCGGCAAAATATTGCAGGATGGATCGAAGCATAGAATAAACAGCCCTGTATATTTGCGAGAGATATAGCGTATTAAAGAAAACAAAAGGCCAAAGCAGGATGCGCGTTTAAATAAGCGGAAAAGAGGATTGAATTATATACAGTGCGGAGTGCGCATTTTTGAAAATTTTATTTTATAATCTGTCATTGTTAAAGAAGCGAAATAATTTTTCAGAACGTAGCGTTATCGTTGCATTTTACTTTGTAGTCTGTCCACGCGTATTCCTTTCTGCGGCTGAATGTACTAGCTATTATATTTTTATTATTAGTATTATTACCGTTGTTATCGGTTGTTACCGGCGTATCGTTATAATAATCCTAATTATGCACGTGCCGAATCGTGTATCGTGCCATCGCGGATGGTTATTGTTAACCGAAAATACAATCGAACACTCCCATTAAACGTCAGCCAATTATCGTGATACCGTCTATTGTTACACCGGTCGGATAAAGCGAATTTTCAATCGGTAGCATGTGCTACCAAGCGGTAAGCCGACGCAACGTGCAAGGTAAATCGTGCGCAGACTATCCAAATGGATTAAACCGCTCCGCGTATTGATCTCTACCACTTGACATTGGATGTTCGAGGAGCGAATCGGGCCAATGATGCGAAACTTCCGTGGCATCCGGGGCGACGAACGAGGGATCAACGTTCTCTTATTTTCCGCATAAAGGGGAAAGGAGACGCGGCCGCGGTCGGTCGAGTTCGCATTTATCGCTCTTTCCGAGGACGACGAAGTTTGAATATTCAGCGGTTTTGCGAAGGGGGAATTGTGTGTGTGCGCGCGCGAATGAGAGCCGGAGAGAGAAAGAGAGAAAGAGAGAGAGAGAGAGAGCGAGGAGAGGAAAAGGGTAGCCCTCGAGAGGAAACGCTCCTCGGTGTACCGGGACCAAGGGGATAAACCGGGCTGAATCTGGTATACATCCCCCGGTTTAGCAATTAGCATCTTGTATTTCGGATCCAGTGTTTCCGCGCCACGGTCGTAGATCCGCGGCAAGAAAACGGGCCAAGTCACGACGTTGCCGTGTAGCCTTATCCCTGAGTTCTACCCCCGTCGGCAGACGATGTATAAATGTTATTGCACACGAGTCCCTAACCAACCAACCGACCAACCAACCAGCCAACCGCTTCTGACCGTAATTTAATGGAATTATTCGACGGAGTTACACGTTGTTTTATGCTTGCGTTGAAGGCGTCTGCTCGTGCTATAGCACCATCGGCACGCCGGCATAAATATGTATATGCAAATGCGATGGAGAATAAAATGAAGAAAATATGGAATGATAACGCGACGTGCGTTTGCAAATTGTGTCAGCGCGTCCGGAGAATCGCACGTTTTTCGATAACTCGTTCGCCTTGGTTATCATTTTTTTTCCGCTTCAGCTATCACTTGTTTCCTCCGGGATTATCCAATGCTACAGCAACGTAAACAACTGGGTATTTTCGATAATGGATTTGTGAGAACGGGAATAAAAATAAGTTAATAAATTATACATATTTGAATTCTGTTTTTTATTCACTTAATATCTAAATTTATCATTGGATTTATCATCTTTCTCTCGTTCTGTATTCCTGATGTCAGGGAAATCTTTTAAGAATTATATTCTTAATTTAAAATGCTTTTCTCTCAAGAAAGAAAGCGGTTTTTTTCTCGCGATTTAGTGAAACACTTCACCTTCTCGTGTACCTTCATTTCTATGTAATAGACCGAACGTGGTGTTACCGCTATTCTCCCGCGTTCAGAATTTTAGGGGATACATTTATCGGGGCAATACGCTCGGCTGGGCTGGGGCTCATTACACGCTCAGTCACTTTTTACAGTCCGATAGAAACGCCGCGCACGATCGGAAAACCAATATCGCCGAAAAGCCGTGACATTTTACCTGCCGCGTTAGAATCGATTCTCCGCCATGCACGACAAACGCACGTCCTTTCGACACGCTCGTTCGGAAATACTGACGTAGACAGAACTCGATTCGGGAGGGGAGTAGAAAAAAAGGTGGTTTAGCTTTCCGACGTGATCCACGGTCTCATTTCCATGAATTTGGAATTACACGCGGCGATGTCACGGGCGTTCATGCCGCACATGGTGCATCCAGACACCCTCGCGCGCGTATACGGACACGCGGAGCACCAGCAGCCGGTTGGAGGCGCGTTCAAAGTCCCTTTTAGCGATGCTTTCAACGCTTTTTCCGCGGAAGCTCGCTCGCCTGCTCAAATATTAAAATAAGCGAGCGAGAGAAGCGGAAACGCGCGCGGGCTTACAAAAGAGATTTTCCACTTTGCCGTGGTAGGGCAAACCCGCTGAAACTTGGATGGAGGAACGAAGGGGTGTCGGGATACGTCGAGACGCTTGTTCGCTCCTTCTCTCCGTTCAAGGGAAGCTTTCTCTCGTCTACCCTTCGCTTCCGATACGAGACACACTTGCCGACGCAGGAAGGTGTCGATACCTTCCGACTACGATGATCGAGATCTTTGGTCTGGTAGTAGAGATTGGAGATGTGCAATAGATTAATGGGAAACCGCTTTAGAATCTGGCGTTACGCAGTTGCTGCTATTATACGCTATATCGCGGAACATGAATTGCAAATTACACTATATTTGCATTTGATCTTATAAATTCCATATCACGTGTGTTCTTGTAGTACCCGATTGAAGTTCTGTAATAGTCCGGATGTAAGAAGATTGAGAAAAATGTAGAAGCAAAAGCGTAAGAACAGAAACAAGGAAGAATAGGGAGAAAAAAATCTCGATATCTGTTTCAGAATTACTGATTATTCGCATTGCTATTACCACTGTTATTATGACGTTTCGGAAAAGAAACGCGCGACTGTTTTATCTCAGATTCTTATTTATATACGCAAATGATCATAATGCGCTTTGCGGCTATTGCAATTATTGACTCGAGAGAAAAAAAAATGCAAAGAAACGCACCGCGTGCGTTACGGACAAATCATTCAATCCTTGATTTTTCTTTTGTTACAGGTATGTTCGCTGCATTTTTTTTCTCAACGACACGCCATCACCGGCTGTTTTGCGATCGCGCATTCTTACTTCGATCACGTATGTATCTTTACACATGTACAGCGACATCGATATTAATAATGAATGAAGTCGTCGCGCATACGCTTTGTCCGTTGTGAAAATTCCCGCACACGTCATCATCTCCCTATCAGCTATATTAATTCTACGTCGTACTTTATTCGTCCGTATTAGCATGCGTATCTTGGCGCATTCTTGTGTCGCGCGTTTACTGCGGGACGTTTCTGATAATATACTCATACTTTCTCACGCTTTAACTTAAAAGGAGTTTTACCTTCTCACTTTATTTGAGTGGTCACTGCCACGCTCTGGAATCACTGTTTGAGACAGAATTAACTTCCACGATAAAGGACGGATTTTCGAAGACGCCGCGATGCGCCTTTTAACGCGTTGAATTTGTCGATTATGCGCGCGAGATTTTCTGTGAAAATCAGGTGAGTAAGCGAGGAATCGTTATTATTATTGGAGGGATAAAATTTACGATCATGGATTCGCCGGCTGATCTCGAACGAGAATCATTTATTCGTTCGCCGTTTATCCTTCCTTTGTATGTGCTCCTCTTCGGTGCTCAGCTTTTTCGCGAGCGTCAAGCTGAATTAGAGTCGGCGGAAAGTAAGCAGGTGGGACACAGTGGAAGACATCGGGAGGTGGATGACCCGGGTGGGTGGGGGCTAAGAAGCAAGATTATAAGCGTCGCGTTTCATTTGCCGCTTTTGCCCTCTTTTCTTCGCGCGGAAGAGCGAGCTTTTTACTCTCGGACCCCGACTCCTACGGTAATATCCGTAACGGTGTCTCTTCCCTGACTCGTGCCCCATTGCTGCGCCCGTAGTTAAACAGATCGACTGTAAAAAAGGGCGATTCCGCTTAAATTAGAATTGGCGAGAATTAAAATAAAACGTGTATCTGTATATATAGCGAGATGAAACTCTCGTCCGCCAGTGTCATTATTCGCGACGATCTCGCGAAAATTCTCGCGCATAGAATTGTGAACGGTGATACAAAGCACAATTTATTCTCTCGTTTCCTTAATCAATATTTACGTCTGGGAATTGTTCCATGATAAGAGTATTCTTATATTGACTTAAAAAATATATTACTGATTACCTAAACTTACATTTGCGGTCAAACAAGAAAATTGAAATAGCTACTCAATTTTGTTGAACCACGTTTCTCCATTGATTGAGATGCGAGTTTATATCATCGTTATCTGTTATAACGCTATCTGTTTACCCGCTCGTAGAGAATCGTTGGCGATCGTCGCAATGCCGTCTCGCGCGGAGAGACATCGTTTTTCCGGAGGGTGTTGGCACGCCGTTGCCTCTCGCGCTGGAAAACAAATCATCGTCGGGGAGCACCGAAAATATTTATTCGCCCTTGCTGCACGCGACACCGCTCGTTTGGTAAACACCTAAATCGGCCAAATAAACGTCAGCGGAAACATAACGCCCTGTACTAGTTACGGCGTGCCACTGCGGGATCTTCTCCGGTTACTTTTCACGGATAGCTTTTATCTCAATTTTCTCATCCGACCGGACGTTATCCAGCGTTCTCTTTCGACAAGTTTTGAAATACCTTCAATAAACGTGAAAAAAAACATACAAACATTTTATAGCTTAATGTACATATTTTTATTAAAAATTCCATGCTTTTTCATATCTCCGCTGACACAAAAATTTCGGTTTATAGTAGTAATTGATTTGATGAATATTGATTAACTTTTTTCGCAAGATAGAAACAATTTAATAATTTTTGGAATATACGTTTTATTATTACATTTTATTATCCACAAATCTGTGCCGTGTTAAAATTTAATAAATAAACAATAATTAGAAAAAACTTATTTTTAAAAAAAATTATATTAAGTTTTATCGATATCTTTCCTGACCGAACTTTTTACTCCCGACTGCTGCCAACCGAAGGTTGGCGAAAAACGAGAAAGTTATATATTATGCGCAACTTATATATTTAGTATTAATATTGTAAGATATATAGAAAGTGTGATTGAGAAATATTAGATTTGACGTGACGTCCACCGACTGCTCTTCTTAAATGTCCAATTAATTATAGCGTAAAAGTAAACAAGTATTTTTTATTATATAAGTATGTATTAAGTATTTAGAAAATTATTACCTTTTTATGTATTTTTTATTTTAAACTTCTTAAAACTCTTTTTTACCAATTAATTTTTAAGATTGTTTTGTTTTATTATTATTATTAGATATTTTAAACCTTATAAACCTGTCTTTTTTAACATTTAGTTTTTTATTATTGATATTTAACTTACTTTAGACAGCAGTCGGGTCTTTTTTATTTAAAAAATTCATATCTGTCGCACCTCCCCTCCCCCTCTCTCTTTGTCCTTAAAGTCTGAATATATTCTCGTTTTTCTCCAACCTTCGGTACGCAGCATGGTTAGAAGTAAAAAATTCGCAGGAAAGATATCGATAAAACTTGATAGCTATAACTTTTTTTAAATAAATTTCCTGATTATTGTTTTTATTAAATTTTATCACGGCACAGTTTTGTGGATAATAAAATGTAATAATAAAACATGTATTTTTTTTCCAAAAATTATTAAATTGTTTCTATCTTGCGAAAACGTTAATCAATATACATCAAATCAATTTACTCTAAACCGAAATTTCCGTGTTTTATTCTGCATACTGCATACGCGAGAAAATAAGGAGACAGGTAAAAGAAACAGATTCACGAACAGATTTAATTCTAAGGGCTCAGACACAATGCGAGGAATAAGGAACAAGGAATAGATATTAATAGTCGCATCCTTTTTCAATGCACGTCTATTAAAAAAGGATGCGACTATAAATTCTATTCCTTGTTCCTTATTCCTCGCATTGTGTCTGAGCCCTAACAATCTTATTTTGATATTTGATATTCTCGCACGTGCGAGCCGGCAGCGTTGAGATGTTTCGTTTTGAATCGCGTAGTCGAGTCGATTCCGAGAGACGAAGTCGCCCTCTCCTCCACCACTCCCACCTAACTTCGCGCTGCGTACGCGGGCATAGTCGCACCGCACGGGTCGCGCGCGAGCGAGTGCCGAAGTATCGAGGACCGATGGAAATTACCGTAACGCATAATTTAAAGGCGTAAGATCTCGTTCTCGACCATCGCAACGTGGAGTCGTGTTTCCCGAACGAGTAGGTACTTATCGGGAGTGTCGGGACTGTCGGGAGTGATGAACAATCGTAAGTAATGCGCTCGGCTTATTGTTGATCGCGAGTGATCGCGTCCGCTACTCCGCTATTGTAATCGTCACGTCGTGTCGAGTCGTGCCGACTTTTCTCTCGTACGATCGAAAGCGATCAGAAAACTACGTTTCGTCTCGCGCTAATTACACGTGAAAACAGCATCGTAAGCGCGACTAAGTCAACGATATCGAGAGTGACGAACGTGGCGAGATATCAATTTCGCGTAATTGCCGTTCGCGGTACGTAGATCAGTGGTTGCGCCGCCATCTTGCGCGATGTCTTTTCAGTTTTTTTCAATTACGCGAAATAGGTCGCGAGGCGAACGTGCAACGAGCTTCGGGAGAATCGGGAGTACCGGACGAATTGACGGGCGGAGTATCGCGTATCTCGCGTTATATTTACTTTTACACGCTCGAAGTGCATCGCGCGAATAAAGTGCCTAGTGGCGGCTAATTAACGCGCGGTAATTAGTCAAGTTTTATCGGATCCGATAGTGTGAGTGATTCCTGTCGGCGACGAAGGAGCAGACCGACAGGATGAGAGACATCGCGGCTGGTGAGTGTTTTTACGCCTCATCATTTATTTCTCATATAACCGCAATTTTGTCACTTTTATTTGCTTTTATTTTATCTGGCTTTTACTTAACCTCGAATCACACATAATATTACGAGTTTTCGACACGACCGTAATCGAGACGCGCGTTTATATCTTTTATCTCTTATCTGTCGAATGTCCCAATCTTTTTCCTGCACGCGAGTCTCTCCCCCCTCGTTGGTTTCTACTTTAAGCAAGGCAGGAAAAATACTTAATACGCATTCCCCGCGTTTCTTTTTTAAAGAAGCGCTTTTATCCTAACTCCCTTTTCGCGCGCGACCCAGCGAGCGTACCCCTCGTGTTTGCGCGAGTCTTTTGTCGGCAACTCTGAGTCGAGGGAGCGAGGAAAGGGACAGACCAGGACAGACATCGAGAGGCGAGTCTTCCGGATGGCAGCGGACGGTCGCGAAAGCTTTTATAAAAGCTTTCCTGTTTTTGTGTTTATACGTGTAACGTGCGAGGCGAGGAGATCGTTCTCGCGGGGAAAAGACCGGCCGGTTCGTCGTGGGGATGCCCAATGCCGTAGAGATACGCCGACCGTTATCTGCGGCAGTAAATACGAGGATTATCTAGCCTGTTCCGGATGACGGTGCCGGAGGGCGGGAGGGCACTTACAGAAGGGCCCCTGATAGACGGCTAAGTGCATTTGGCCAGCTTCCAGCCGAACGACGAACCATGCGCGTCGCTTTTCTAAGCGGGAAATCACCGTGGCGAGACCCCTCTCGCCTCGTTTCGCCTCATCTCGCGTCGCGTCGGTACGCCGCGCCGTACGCCCGTCACCTGCCCTCTTTCTTCCTCCTCTCGACTCGCCGATTTCACCCTCTTGTCCATCCTTGGGATGCAGTGGTACTCAGCCGGAATTTTTCGGAAATAACACGTCAGTATGTCGTGTCGTGTCACCATGTTACAAACAGAAAAGATAAACACTCTCTTATACATTTTTCTATTCGATCGATTTTATTCATTTATTTTATATAAATACTCTCATTTAGAAGAAGAGCGATGCACAAATGTAATTAGAAAGGGAACATTTTTTATATCTTGTAAAAAATAATATATTAAGATCCTGAATATTTATTTAACGGCTTCTATGCATCGCGTGGGAAATTTATATAAAATAACCATTTTCTAATTTCCCAACTTGTGGTTTTAAAGTTTATTTAGGACAGTTTGAACTGATGTGCTCTTTGATGTTGAGGTTCCTCGAAAATCTTGTTATCTCAGGTGGCAGCGATAACATGTGCTCGATATAGGAGTTATGTTTGAGATATCTAAACTCGATGAAAGGAGTTTGAAAGCCACTGTCCTGAGACATCGTAGGAGAGTCTTTCTAGCGTTCAATTCCCTCCAAGTTTTCCCCCGGTCTCTGCAGCCATCATCCCCTAAGCTAAGGTTCAAGCTCCGCTCGTCGTCTGTCCGCGATGGTAAAGGTTTCTGCAAATCGTGTTGGAGCCTTCGTATAAACGTTTGCCGTAAGGGAGACCTGATAGAATTCTTGACGATGTCTCGCGATGTCTGGCGTGGTGATTCGGAGCACAATGTTCGCAAACTCGACCAACACTTTTTTTTTTTTTTTAACGATCGGATGTATTTGAACATCGGAAAAGAAGGGCTGGAAAATATTGCGCGAAATTTGTTTTACGTTTATAAATATATTCACGCGGTGAAAAGGGTTCATTACAAAGAGAAAGGATCGTTAACTCACATTGCGTTACTGCTGCGAATGAACAATGTTAGCGGAATAGGTTTCAACGAGTTTGCGAATATGACTTTTGTGACGCTGGCGCCTTTATCTCTTGTTGCCCGTCTATTCTGGGTTTAATTGGCTTTTGCCACAGCGATGATAAAGCCCCTATTTTATTTTGGGCCACAAACTCTCGTGCGCTTTTGTTTCGGTGCTTTATTATACGGAGGACAGCCGGTTCGGTATGGAACGTCTTGTAAAAACCACTTGAGTGGCGGAACGTGAAGGCGCACCGCCAAGGGATGCGAAAAAGCTTGCTGAGACACATTAGTCTCGGTGAGGGTCAACGAGTGAAAATAAATGGCCCATTACTTGGTCGTGAGGATACCTCTACCACGATGTCCCTGGTACCTATACGTCTAGCAGCCGCGTTTTCCTCTCCCGCCTCTCGCGCTCTCTCCGATCTTGGAATTTAACGGACCGACGATATACGAGCTAACATCGAGAATAATAGAACGTAAATAATGCGATAAAACGATAGGACCTGTTACGTCGTTCTCATCGCTAGCCGTGCACGGATCGTAAATTAAAGTCCCGTCCGTCGGAGAAGCGTCTCTTATTGAGAAAAATACACAAAAAATTAATTAGCGTGATTACCGAAAAAGAGAGTAGCTAAAGGTAATTTAATTTAATAATTTAATTATCGATACACATCGCGCATATTTAAAATTAAACAATTACGAATATTCAAAGATTTAAAAAATTACCGAGCGTCAACAGTACCTACGATAGATACTTGGACACTTAATTACTTCTCGTGAATTATATTATTTCTAAATTTCGAAACTCCAAATCCAAATATTCATGTATTTTAAGAGAAAGTAGATTCATTAATATTAATTCTATAGAATTATAAAATATACTTAAGTCTCAGTTGGCTGCGTTTCTTGTAAGAGTTGCAAATGTCTTAATTTTCTCTAAAATAATACAGTACTCAAAATATAGTTGTTCTCCAACTTTGTACATCTTGCAATTCGTTATAGTTCGTGCAGAAATCGCGCACCTGCTCAGCGAACACGCATCAGCCGGCTAAAACACGGACCAAATAAAAATCGCGCTAGTCGTGCCCGTGGGCCAGCGGTCGGCAGGAATTAATTGGCGACGTGAACAGACGCGTGCCCGGAATCACTTTTGCGAGGCTTTTTCTCGACGACGGGATATCGGGATCGTGAATCGATGCGGCCGAAGTGGTCCAACCGGTAGCCTCCGCCGGCGACCGGATTTTCAAACTCGACCGTGGTGATAGTTTTAAACCGATATCCACCGTCGCATATCGGAAGAAATTCAGTTCAAGGTCCGACTCCCCTCTCGAATGCAAACACCTTGGAAAGAGTGGTGTTGCAGCCAAAAAATCATGGCGCTTAAAACAGGGAATAAATATCGAGAAACAAGAATTGAAATTATACGTTAGTTTATCTTTTTGACATAAATAGATATCATTGAAATAAAATTATAATTTAGAACAATAGAAATTATTTTGAAAATTTGAACAATGATTTATTTGACACCGTGACAAACTTCGGAACATCGCATCGGCGGGGTGTTAAAATGTTCATGACCGAAGTTTGCTCGTGAATGGTGCAAGTGATCACGGTGGCTTTAATTATTATCGTTAGATACTTATAGCAGCACGAAGGGAGCGTGACTGTCACGAGTGCTTATCTCACGCGGAGTTCTGACGAAATCAATGCCCGGTAGGTGAGTGACTTTCAAGTTCCCGTTTATAACCCTCGAGTAGCTGGAATACGATGAAGGAAGTCGGAAGGGCGTGGGCGGATAGGCCTTGTCGCTATACCTTAATTACGTTAGTCACATTATGCGACGTTTCTCCCTTGTTTCGTGAGTCGCCGCCATGAGACCCCTGGGTAAACGATGCCGGCGTTAACGTCGGTATATAGCCACCCCAAACCCGATCGGTTTGCGTTATAAGGGCTGTACGAGACCGACGAATCGACCGTGGTATCGTCGGTACGGCGCGGCGCCACCGTTTTCCCTTCAGTATCCCTTGCGTTCTCTTCGACCACCTCCTTTCTTTCACCTCCTCTGCGCTTTCTTTTATCGCACGGTGTTAATTTAATTCGGTCAGGTGCGACGTTAATTTCGCAGTGAGTTCATCGCCCGCGTGCGTGCCTCGTGCGTAGCACAGGGTGATTGAAGCGAAGGGTGCCTGGGTACCCCGGAACATGCGAGTAGATAATAATCTACTAGCTTTACATAAGTAATTAGACAGAAGGGGTTTTAGAACAAGAATGAGCTGAGCCCATAATTTGTCGGGGGGGGGGGGGGGGGGGGCTCTCACTTTAAATATGAAGTATATCTAAAGCGAACATTACGAGCTGCGGATTTGCTTGACTTGAGCTTTGAACTTTCTAAACGGTTGTACTATAGTTCACTGTAATTTCTGTAATTTCTGTTTGATCGTTGTTGAAACACGTTCGAGCAACGTTAACATTTAGAAATAATTACTTCTATAATTTATTGATGGCAGTTGAAGTCCGTTTGGTGCCGTCGTTAATGATTCTGTTGAAAGGTCGGTGAAAGCCAAATACGCGAATTGTTGATTTAATTATAAACCTCGCTAAATTCGGCGAAGCGACAAATGTCTGAGTAAATAGTTAAAGTTGCAGAGTTGCACGAATCCCAGCTCAACCACTTGAAATCAAATAAGCTTGTGTGCTGCGTAAAGTCAGATCAAAATAATGATCAAATAATGTCCTTGTTGCGCGATAGTTTTAAAAGATGTATAGCTCGGCCGCGCGTCGACCAGTCTGTCGACAAGTTTACCCTTTTTCCTCTTTCTCTTTCTTTCTCTCGGTCTTTTCTCGCGCTACTTTCTTTGATCGTCCTCACGCTTCCTTTTATCGTCCAGCGTTAATTTCATTCGGCCAGGTGCGACGTTAATTTCGTGGAGAGTTCAATAACCGCGCGGTGGCTTCGAACACGGTGCAACACCAGTGGCGTAGATCGAATATTTCTGGAGTTTCGGTCAAAATAAAGTTTACGGAACGAAAACGGTTGTGCGGTTATCAAGTTTCAACAAGTGTTTTATCTTGAAATTTAGAAAATATGTATCTGCAACTAGATTTCTCTTCAAGTGTCTAAACTATATAATCTTTAACGTTAAACGATAAAAATTTATTTTGCTTATAGCTTTTTAATTACAGCTTTTAATTTAATTCGCTTTTTAAACATAGATTGTAAAAATAGTGGTACTTTGATATCTATTAAAATTTAAGATTCTCTGACATTTTTATCTCGCAATATTTGGAGTGTCCGAGATTTTCGTTTAGAAATTGCGAGGAAAGCTTATCTGCCTCTTTCCCGATCGCTCTAGATCGATCCTTGCATTTGCGTGACTTCGCAAGCCAATATTCGTCAAGGCAGAGGGAATCCTCTCGACAAAGAAAGATGGTGGATAGGAAAAGAAGACGAGGAGAGGAGGACGATGTAGAAGGGTACCGGCGTACATGTAAGTGGTAACGCTTCGTGCATGCCAATCGTAGGCCGTATATCTCCTGGCACTTAGGACGATCGTATCTCGGTCGGGCGGAGGGCGCGCTTGTACAGCCGCAACGAACGGCCAGAACGCGATCGCCCGTTTGGAACAGGATGTTCGGTTTTATCCAATCCGCGGTATCGTATCGTCGGATACGAATTGCGCTTTTAACTCGCGATGATTGACGATCACAATCGTGAGCGCGGACGAGAAAAGCGCGCGCGTGCGGATTATTCTTTCGATCTGTTCGTTATTCTTGCTTGCATGGCTGTTGAACACAACGATCTTACGGACGCTCGATGTCGTAGAATTCTATTTGTCGCAGCACGAATCAGGTGAATAACAAATTCCATACTTGCGAGAGTTGAACGTATGATCTTCGTCCCATCGTATGTTTTTCGGCTACGCCACGCCGCGGCCGCGGCCGCTTGAAACGGATTGCGTTTTCTGCACGGAAAGCCGTGCCGCGGTTTAACTCAAGGGTCAACCAAGGACACACGGGCCTTTAATTAACGATTATAGGCTCCCACGGTCATAATTCAACCCACGAGTCTCGAGGATCCGGCGTCGTACACCCTTTTTCGTTGCGGACCATGCGGTCGCGCGGGTTCCTTTACCCTTTTGCCCTCATCTTTGACTCATGATTTTCGCGGTGCGGTTACGGCTACGGAAAAAACGAATGATCCGTTTCAGTCGGCGACGCGCGGACGAAACCTTGCGGTCGTCGTCACCGCAAACGGTGTCGGACGGTTAATACGAGTTATCGTGCAGGTATACGTAATACTTTTGCTGAAAATGTACTGCGACGCTTGATCAGGTATATTTTGAGATAAGATTGATTGTGTTTCTCCACATGCATATTATTAAACAGCTTTGCGTATTCATAATTATCAAAATTACACTAAAATTATCTCCCTCATTATCAAGTACCACGTCGAGATCTTATTTTAATCTAAGAACAAAATCATTGAAGGAAAATCGAGACAATATATAATTCTCAACTCTATTGTGTTGTAATCCTTATCGCTGCCAACTCTTAAGAGATAAGTTTTATCTCGAGAACATCGATACATCGATACATCGATACATCGATACATTTTGATAACTTGATAAGAGTATTTCCGTTTCGTATTTATATAATTGTTGCCGCAACACAATAAATCACCTCGAGCGTGACTAGTTCCGGCGATCACTACGTTCCTCACGTTCTTCGAAGGTGCGTAGCGAACGTTTTTTAAAAGTTTTTTCCTAGAATGGATCTTGGGAGATTCCTTGTCGATCGGAGATCTACTCCCACGCGTTCATTCCGCCAACGCGTGGCTCGCAACCATAATTCCGCCAGTCGTTCAAGGTGAGACACATCACGCTGGAAGTCGTGTATCACTTTCGTATCCTTGACTTGACACCGTGGACCCGCATTTTATACCAGCGAAAAAAGAGATAAAGAGCAGCCGGTGGAAGTGTTTATCGGCCCCGGTACTCCACTCCAGCCAACCTCTAGACGACCCCGGCGCGTTATGTGGAGGACAAAATAATGTCACGTTATGGAATTGTCGGGACATACGTGTCGTTTGCGTGCGGCTTTTGTAGGTAGCTCGCAATTTGCGAGAAGCATCACTTTGTGGAAATCTAATTAGCGGCAGTACGGTCGGACCGGTTGCTTTGACCGCAAAATGTTTTTCAATCGATCCCACGAAATTCTCGTAAATTTTAATTAATACCGGTTGACGTAAATTAATAAACATGTCTATTTTAGTATTTTTTTTAAACCGTTTGGTTATTTTTATTTCAAAGTGATAACGCTTGGTTTCTGTTCTCCGATAAAATTCGTAATTTTTAATTTCCGGATATAATCTTTATTCGCATGACTTTGCGTTGCTCGGCGCCACGACGCTGCGCTGCTGGGAATAGAATATATTTGTATTCTGCACGACTCTTATTTTCGGTTTATTCTTACGCTCGTGCTGTCACGATGGACCCGCATTTTATGTCCGTAGCAACCGGTATAAGTTTATTGTCCGTAGAACACGTCGTTCAAGTCAACGCAAATGACTCAGCGTCACGTATTCGACGTTCATGCTATTGTGGAATATGTTTCTCTTGTTTTACCGCCTGCTACGAGGCCAATAAATTCAGTTATACTCGTTTCGAAGAGGATTTTAAACACTTCCGATTTCTCTGCCCCCTCCTCTTAAGATTTGTGTATTATTAATTTGTCAGGAATTCTTTATTTACTCGTATCTCAAAATTGATAAAATAATTGATAAAATGATTTAGGTCCGAATTAATAGACGTTTCTCAGTTGTCAAGATCAGTCTGTCTCGCATATATACCGTTTTACCATACGCGAGTCAAAGACACTGATCTTGACAACTGACATGAGAAACGTCTATTAATTCGGATCTTAATCATTTCTTAAAGTATTTATTTATTATTTGTTCTTGCATTTCACAAAAATAATAGTCTTTATCGATGTGTTATTGAATATATGAATCTTACAGTTATATCAATACTCGCGTAGTTTTTCAATTCAATTATTCTACTTGATTAATTAAACATATCTTTTGGTTTTACAAATAAACTCCTGTGGCGAAAAAGATATCGTATTATATGGTGACGTAAAGAAAAGAGTTTGAGAAACTCCAATTTACGACTTTTGTAAGTGCAACGTTAAATCGATGTTCGCCCATTACATTCGCATGCATACGGTTGTTATTCCTCGTGTAATGCAGATTTTGCACTTGGCGCGACACGCGAGACATTTTTATTCCCCGTACCGGCGTGACTCTCATGAAAATTCAGCGAACCCTTGACCTAACGCCACCATCAGGCTACATCTCGAGCTCACCGGCTCGCCGTGCCGCGCGGCCGGTTGCATCGTTCCCGGTTGACGACGCACGATTTAACCTCCAGACAGCCCATCGGTGTCTCGATGTATATCAGATGGCTACCTTGTTGCTGCTCCGTTGGGCCTGCGACGACGGTATCTATGGATAGATGCGAACACCATCGGTGTTCGTTCCTTCACGGTCTGATTCCCGCCGTGCGGCCTCTCGTCCGCGTCGCGTTTTATCTCGCAATTCTAAACACGTTACACATGTCGCTCGAGATGCTATCGAGATGCTATCGAAAAGAACAATAAATACATATACAGGAGCATGTTACACCGTTTCCTACAAGTAAATTAAAGAGACTTATTATATTAACACAATCGCGATGATATAACGGACGATCGACAGGACTTCGCAGGAGAAAGGAAGATTTCGTTAGAAAGAAATTACCTAAGAGGAGGATCGATTTGACCTCGGATACTGCGTATTACATTATATATTTGCAACATAGTATTTGCAACAATCGGCTTTTATTCGGCGAAATAGCTCGCAAACCTCGTCATACATTATCATACCATTAGCATCGATGAATTCGTGGAAGTATCTCATTTGCATTTCGAGCCCGCTATACATACACGCGTACATCCCACGGACATCTCCATCGACCGGCGTGTCTCGCTGACTATTCAAGGTCAGCGGGGTCCGCCACGTGGCAGTGACACATGCGTCGAGGCTGAATAAAAAAGGCCACCCGAAAAATGGACGAATGCCTCCGTTGAAAGTACGGGTGCGAGGTTGACAAATGATTTCCTTGTATAGAGTGAGAGGCGATTTCTATGGATCCTTCATGCGATTAAAGTTTTGTTTTTTTTAAATTTAATTACTCTACAGATCTCGAGGGATAAAATTTTCCCATACGAAAATAGGAAAATAGGAAAAGCTTCCTAATTTATTCTCAATAGATCTTATTGGAAAGAAAAAAAATATTTTTAACATACACACACAAGTAGGAGAAAATAGACAATTTTATTTTTTTAATTTGAATTTTAATGTATTTTGTCACATATATTTCGAATAAATATCAAAATTCTTTGTTTATCTACATATAGATATATATTCTGTTGCGGAAGGGTCGGTATGTCAATCGTAAAATTAATCCCGAGCGGTTGTGCACGATTTTCCGTTACATAATGCACACTAGCGAGAATTGGCAACGAGTTACGACAGCCGCAACGAGTTTTTCGTCGTTATATGCGTCTCTATACCTTTGGGATTACGCTATTCATTTCATAAACCATTATTCGAATAACAATGGCCCGTTAAGATAGGCGCTGTTTCCTTTGTTACTCGTCGAAGATAACCACGCGTTACGTAATGGCGCAATAATGCTCACATTAATAATCGGGGAAGTTTGTAACTCAACAGAGTCAAGGCTAATGGTTCCTTCGCTTCGTCGTTTTTAGTCCGATATAAAAATAACGTTTTCCGAGCACACGTATGTTTGTCGATGACTAAATACGTTGACTAAAGATAGGAACTTTTTGTGATTAAAGAATGTTGGGTGACTAAGTTCTAAAACGCAGAATATCAAACCTATTGAGAGGCGCAAGAAAATGAGTTATTAAAAATATCTCACTAAGTTAATTAAATTTTATTAATATGTAAAATAATAATTGTGTAAAAATAATTTAAATTATATTAAACATCTTTTAAATATTAATAAATATTTTCTTGCAAAGTGTTATTTATATTAAAATTAAATTACCACAACAAAAATTTTCTGTAATATTTATAACAAAATGCAAGAATATTTTTTTTAGATATAATAACGCCTTTTTAAATGTTTACCTCAGTTTTATATTAATAAATTGAAAACTATGATTTATAATTGAAAACTTACTTATTCGAATATTTACAAAATGAAGAAAGAATATCATCTCCGCATTTAATTATTTATTTTCCGATATCTTTGTGCATTTATCCGTAAGATGCAACAACGCATAAAATTCGATGTTCTTCTTCATCGAGCTGCATAGCCCCGAGCGTACGGGATGAATTATTAATGACTTATCGCGGCGTTCTCGTGGTGCGGACATTTTTTCGTACTTTCAAAATTAAATTAGCCATTTCGCTTTGACGACGACGCTTCGATCTAAATATAAATTGAACGGAATCGAGCGCGAAGACACGGCGTGAATGCTCGCACGGATGCTCGCTTAAATAACGATCACATCGCCGCGAGAAAATTAAGATCGAGCAAGACAGTTCCCACGCTATGATCATTACGTCCCTCGTCGTCTCTCGCTTCGCGGAACGAACTGAAGTCGCGAAGATCATTTACCGATAAAGCGATGTCGATCTTCTGCGCGGCGATGGGCGGAGGAAAGGCGGTTAAACCGGGCCCGCAGATCGAAAAAGCGGATGGAACACCGTGTATGCGCTTCAGTGTCAAATACCGATCAGCTACCGACTTGAAGGTAATGAGAACTGCCGCGTCGTAATGGCGATAGGGGAGAAACCGGCAGCCAGTTCGGCAAAATATGCCCGGCGAGATTATCTTGTGGTCGTCGTCGTTGCCGTTCTCTTTTTGGACGGGACGGAATTAATTGAAGCGGCCTCTCCACGCGCGATCGGGAAGATCGTTCGCGCGGTCTCGAAGACGGTTCTGCCAGCACACGTCGTCGTCGTCGTCGGATTATCCGCGAACGTTATTTTCGTCGTCGACCGCGCGAAATTGCATCCCCGCGCGAGCCGTGATTAATTATCGCGTGCATGCCGTTGATTGAAATACTTATAGCTGTCCCGACGGTGTAATATAAACCCGCCGCCCTCGCCCCGCGCCGCAACGCGTCACGATAGCCATGATGCGGCGCGACATTTTTCATCGTGGAATGTTAATCACATTTTTCAGACGTTAATGCCGCTGCGCTGGAAAATTCACCTACTTTTTTTGCAGATCTGTGCTAATTTCTGATGTTACTTGATCCCAAAATTTGTTTAACCGTCAAGATTTACGTTTTAAAATTACATAGATATTATTATATTGTGGTAAATATAATTATAAGATGAAATCTGATCATCAGACACTAAAAATGGCACTCTTAACGTAACAAAGTGCACCAAAAGGAGTTCGTAAGGCGGGATTATTTTTAATATTTAATATCGATTAAATGCGCGCACACATATGTTGGGAAATCAGCAGCTCGTGCGTGATCTTTGTTTTACGGAAATCGCGCTTGCACGCGATATTGCGATATATATACATAGTCGTGCAACACTATTTTTTTGTCACGCGTTGCCTGATCCCACTGAGATTACGTTCAGTCAGAACGACTCATTATTACCGCCCGCAACAGCTGTCATGCAACTGTAGCTTCTTATTGTTGGACGTATAGTTAGCTTAACGTAGAGTTTACACGTGGCGTCGTTGGTTTCCTTCTGATCGCGGTAACGATCGCCGCATCTAATAACGCTAATTTATGAATCCTTTTTTATTTTACAGCACCGTATCATATTTCAATAAGTATCGCATTTCCGTTTTACCTCAATAAAAAGAGCATCGCACTATCGAGGAGCTGTTTTCTTCGAGCGGTACTTTGTCCTCGGTTCCCTCCATGTTTTAAGAAATTTTACGGCCCGCACACGAAAGAGAAGATTATGAATATTCGATCTCGGGAGAATTACGCACACGGGTTACGATTATAGACGCCGGGAACGATCAGTATCGGTCCCGCTACCGGCATTTATACGGCGCAAGGCGTGAATCCACGATAATACGGTAATAATCGGAGCGATATCTTTATGGCGATAAGGCAGGAGGAGAGAGTGAAAGAGAGAAAAAAATAAAGGAGAGGGAGCACGATGGCATAAAAGCGTAGAACGCGCCGCAGGACACGCATGTCGGCGCGGAATCTTGGCGATATCTTTTCCGAGCCGTGGCTCGTCGCGCGCGTGCGTTGTACACCGGTTCGCGAGATACATCACGCGTTAATTAAGTTCTTATCGAAATGATTATCGCTCTTGGTCTATTCGCTTTACGACAGACTCTTAGCGCACGAATGAAAAGCGTCAGAAACCAGTTGTGGGATAATGAAAGAGAGCCGCGAGACGGTATTTTTTATTACCGTATATAAAATTTTTTATATGTTATATGAAATTGTAATTATTTCCACCCGTTATTTAGTTACCTACTGTTATATTGTCATGTTTCTAGTTATTTTTAAATTATTATTTCACAAATTTCTCAATTTTTGGGATTGCTGTCGCGAAATCGAAAGATTAGCGTGTCCCGAGGAAGATGTAAATAATGACGCGGCATTTAGATGTCGGTTTAGATTGATTTGGACTTGATTTCGCGCTCGAAACTAGTGGCAGAACTGGTCCAGACGATCGGCGCACGAGGGACGGCCTGTGGCGAGGGGAGAAAGGCCGCACGGGGGGGGGGGGGGAGAACCGGGGGAGGGACGAGCTCTAGCCACGACAGCATTCCATCTCAATCAGAGAGAATATGAATAACAGGCAGTGTGGGCCGTGGTCCAAGAAGGCAATGCCGAGAGCGGATGTGCACGCACGCATGCACGCACGCGATTCGTATACGCGATTTATACGGTCAACTTCGTTTTCCTTAATGTCATTTATCTGCAGAATTCTCTGACAGATGGTATCTTTACTATCCGCCGACGAAACGAGAAGACGTAATTATTCCTGAAAAACTGAAAGTGATTTGAATACAATGGGAGTATATATTTGTCACGTAGCGCCTGTCATTTCAGTATCTGCTTAATAATCGAAGTACAGCAACCGACCGAAGGGGGGCAATGGTAGCTGTGGGATCTTCCATCCTTTAAGTGTTAAGACAACACGCTCGAAGCTATACTTCAAACGATCCTTTGTGTATACGTTATTTCCATCTACCTCCACCTCAAACATCGTGTGCAGCATGTTAAGTCAACGGAAGTATTATACGATGCTACGCGACGGGATCATAATAGATCCTTTTATTAAAATGAACAGATCTATCTTCTTCAAGTATGTGCACGATGCAAGCGCAAGCATATTTATTTTAATCTTCAGATGCTCATCAAATATCTTTTTCCGCCTCTCCCGACGTATATCGCTTATCTTCGCTCCCTCAATTAATTAACGGCTTCTAATGTGACTCCATATCTGTGCAGATATTATGTATATTTCCTTGGTCTACCGCCGCGAACAAGTTTGCCAATCTCGCCGGCTTCCGCCTTTGTATCCTCGAATTAAATACACGCGCCATTTCCTCTACGCGTTATTTCCTCCGCTTTATCGCCGTCACATTGAATCGTAAGCTACTTACAACTCGTCGATTAGCGGATTTATCAATTAATTTATTGGATGGGAAAATTTGCCAAGTTAATTAAATTTATTCACCATCTTTGATATTAACGATAATTTACCGAACAACCAATTCGTAATCGGACTTTTATTATATCTAGATAAAAATGTTTCAATTACTTAATTATTATTTGATTTTATACAGATTTTTTATTCTCTCCCGCAATATATTATCTTACAAAAGATTAAATGCTAACGATAAATGGTGAGATCGCCGAGCGTTGAAAGAAGAATCGATTTTCTTGCCGTTAACTCGCCTTCGATCTTGCCTCGCGTTCTGCTCCGGTCGCTCTTTGTCTCTCGCAGAACGCGTCATTACGCGAGCGGTCTCTCCTTTATACAACGAATTACCGGAGATTTATGCCCGCTTCGTGTCCCGACTCGCGTATAACTGGCCAGCCAATTATTTTCAATTACCCTGGCCGCGCGTGTACCAGCTCATAATTTCCTAGCTCTCCATTTTCGGCTCGGTCCGGTCGAGATGCCGAAGAGCGAAGCCGCGTCGGTTGATTCCTCGTTTCGCGTGGACGACGATAATTAATGTTGTCGTCGCTCTCGTACCCTTTTAAACCCTGTCGTCAACGTGAACGGGGAGCGAATATTTATTATCCATTCTTCTCGCGTGCGAAAGGGATTATTGGTGAAAAGAATTAAGCAGACACGTTTCTAAATATCTTTTATTTTAATGTCTATTTTAAGAGATGCCGTTCGTCGAATTTGACGCTGCGAGGTTTACGACCGCCTATGAGGCACGCGTTGCTTTCGATACATTTGCATGCGGAGCCGGATGGAATCTCAAAACAACATTTCGCCGTCTTTGAGATTTGATTCTGCTCGGTGTGTTTATAGAATCCAACGCGAGCTGACAATTTTAGGGGACGTTCGTTGTCGCCTTGCTGGGCTCGTATTAGTGCCATTAACGAGCGCTCCTTCGCGACGACAGACGAGGACTTTGTTCGCCGTCGCTAATTGGTTATGCATCGCCGGAAATTGTAAAGTCAGGGTCGCCGCTACCCGTTAACGGCGGTGACGTTCCGCCGTGAATCCGGGAGTGGTGTTCCGTCGATACCTGCGGTTAGCTAGTTAGAAGAGCCGCTTTTTGGAAAGTCGCGCCGCTAAGTGGCCGACCCGTGATTGCCTACTCGGGTTGGTAAGCCCGCGCTTACAAGTTAGCGCCTTCTCGTCTCCCGATGCCGCATAGATAGAGATCTTTTTTTCGATTCAAGGACGACCGAACGGATACAATGGGAAGCGAAGAATACGCATTGCTTTGTGATGTATAATATTGGAGGTATAATATTTCAATAGGATAGGTAGGGCAGGTATTTGATGACGTGATTTAATAAAATTCAATTTTTAGAATTCGCGATAGAGCTTGGATGTCGTCGACGATGGTCATCGGGACTCTGTGATGTTCTCCGCAGGCTTTTGTAACTGAATGTCATCTTTCTTTCTGCAGCACGTGTTCTTTATTGACGATACTAAGGCGGTGCCCATTGTTAAGAGTAAATAATATAGTTTCATCGATACCCACGCTATAGTCCTTCGGAAATATGCGTTAGACCAACGATCGAAGGCTATTTTATGAACCTCGACTCCTACACGACTGGACTTCGTTGAAATAAAACTTTGATTGGAGAGCTGGCTCTCCACGAAGCACTTATTTCTTTCTTACTGAAAGTTATTCAGAACGTTTTCATTTTACGAACAGAGCGCGGCTTATCAGTTCTCTGCTATTTCATGCTTTAATAACGTACCACTTGCGCGTCGTAAAACTCCTTCGCCGCACGCGTATAAGAGCGCGTGTTCTGGCATAACCCGACCGTTTAAAAGAAATCTTTCCCGCGTTACTTCGAGCGTGTTCTAATTGTTATTCTGATGCGGTAGCGGTTTCAGATAGCGCGTGTTACGGTCGGTTTTACGACGCGACGGCCTTACACTTACACGACGCTTCGTCGTCTCCCATTTGAGATTCTTTCGTCGGGACAACAACGCGGTAGTAGCGGCGCACGGTCGCGAGCAACGCGTTTCGTTACAAAACGCACCCCGGTACGCGGCATTTATTCTCCGTTTACCATCGGCAACGCCATAAACTGCCCATGTAATATCCTGCAAAATGAATTTTTCTCGACTGTCCCCCGGCTCGCTCTCCTCGCTTCACATCTATCGGGCGTATTTTACGCCCTTGCAATTCCGTAAGAGATCATCGTCGTTGCGCGGCGCGTGTCTTGGTGCACGCGGTCGTTATCTCGGTAACGTCTCTCGCCGGGTTAGCGTGCCTGTTTTTCATTGCCAATGCTAAGGAGACACCCATTGTCAGTAACACAGTTTTCTTGGTGCCCACACGCCGCCCGGCTCGTAGCTCTCGGAGAGATATTCGAAGGCTGCTTTATGGAACTGAAACGAGCGCGACTCCCACGCGCGGCAACGAACGAACGAGCGAGCGAGCGAGCCTGCGCATGATGTGCCAGATGATACTGACGCCGGTAATACCTACGTCTATCCATCCACGTTCGGTCGCCAGTATATCTTCCCATTAGTCTCTGCCCACGCCAGGCAACTTCGTGGCATGTGGGTCGTTGACTTTGACTGACTCTTCGTGTTGTCTCCTTCCCCTTTTCGACTCCTCTTTCTCTTTCGGTCATCGTTTCTCTCTGGCGACCAGCTCGCGCAGAAACTTATCGATGTGCCGGGGTCTCTCTTTCTCTCTCTCTCTCTCTCTCTCTCTCTCTTGCTCTTGTTCTCGCACTCGCTCTTTCTCTCGGCATTAATTACACACGTATGAGTTCGTTCGAATGGTTATTTCGAAGTCCCGTCCCGTCGGCGCTGTAAAGTGTCCGAGCGGGGCTGTAAAACGTGTAAACCGTGAGTAATTTATGCGCAGAATTTAACGCGAGCAAAACTGCGCGGATCATTTTCGGACGGGATCGCATCGCCGGAGGAGAGGCTAATTGATCGTGGCGAGAGGGCCGCGCTGACTCTCGTCGCCGCGCCGCTTTAATCATCGATGCGAACTATAGATCGAACGATCGGCGATGTGGAATTCGTTTAATTACCGCGACAGATGCGATCTGCCGTTCTGGGAACGGCGGGAATCGGGCGAGCGGCGCAAACCGGTATCGTTATGGTAATTGCGAGAATATCTATCGTCGATCGAATCGACAAGTTCGCAGCGATTGCGATATCTATTCGTGAAAAACGATACGTGTCGCCGAATTTGATTGCTTGGCATGTCCACGAAATTTTTACTAGTAATTAAATCGATTTTTTTAAATTCAGAATTTTATCGATTTGGAATTCCACGTTCTTGCCACGTAACGGACACCTCGCAATTACTCGTCATGGGTGGGTTCGATCTTTAATATAGGAGCCCGAAAACTCACCTTGCGTGACTCCGGTGGCAGCCGGCGCGGCCCGTTCTTACGAAGACGAACAAGAGCCTTATTCTCTCGCGTGCGTTGTCACGTGCAGTTTTTCTCCGGGACGTGTTACTCGCGCGATTACGCCCTACACTCGGCGAAGAGTGCAATTTGTTTATTGCCCCGAGGACGGGGCCTATCTCCGCGGCGCGTACGCGGCGATCCTCCGGCGGTGTTTTTTCCCTTTTATCCAGACGCTGCGTGTCCGCGTCGACCGGGGCCGGGCAACAACATTGTAAAGGTTGCCGTGACACCGAAAACCACTAAATGCCGCTTAAGTCATCGGACGTTACAAGCGGCGACGGGCGAAATACCGCCGCGCGGAGGACCACCGGCTGTAATTGCACGGCATTCCTCTCCTCGGGAACGACGCGGTGTGCACCGTCATTATACACGCGGGGGGGGATGTGCCGCGATTCGCCCTTGTAGCGCCTCCTGCTACTTTTTTCGTCACTTTTGCAATCGGCCTCTCTCGCGCTCGTGTACGCTCTTTCGCGCCCGCGCCGCGCCGTCGAGGTGAACGTACCGGGACGTTGTAGCGGCAACATTCTTCAGAGCGGCCGAGCGACACGTTGCGACGTGTACATCAGTGCTCACAATGATTGGCTCAATTATTTCGACAACGCCCGGCTTGTCTCGGTCATGTGATTTTTGGTTTGCTCAAATTGCTCTTGGATTTTAACTGTATCTGACACTTGATTAATTTCCAATCATACTCGAGAATTGAACGTTGCTAGTTTTTCAGATATTCTTTATATATGACTTTTATCATTAAACACGCATACTATATATTACAATTCTTTTATTGTTATTTTTGCTAAAATCCAAAATTATTATCCTTAATATCTAATATTTCTACAAGCAGAAGAGTATATATAGAACACGGAATTAATTTGGAATATTTATTTAAAAGAAAGTTACGTAGGTACATATTGTTATACGCGACACACCCGAAATTCCTGACGTTCGTTGTCGAAGAAAATAGGTCGTGCGCGATACTTTCTCCAGGTGAATAGACCAGTTTTGCCTTCGTATATTCGCAGTTATAACGTTATAAGTCACCGTTAATCGCTCGATTCGTTTTCCTTCATTACTGGTTGGACTTGATGCGCTGATCCGTGTAATTAGCGAATGGGGATTATTAAAACTCGATTTGCATTCGTATAATTGATGGAGCTCAATTAGACTAAATGCTGTATTTCGCATACGAGCAAGATCCTGGAACGATACCGGAGCAAATCCTTACCTCGCAACAAATTACTTTTTTCATTAATGGTGACGTATGAGTAACTTAATGCCCCCCCCCCCCCCCTTCCCACGTCCCATTTAACATTACCTCACAGTACTTAATCCGACGCTTTTTATGCTTAAGTCGACATTATTATTCTCACATTAGGTGTTAAAATAAAAAATTATTTTGGAATGCGCGTTGTTATTTTTAGAACGAGGGAACGCCGGAAAGAAAAAAATGATTTTTTTTTTGCCTGCGAAGAATGATTTTGACGTCGCTGTTTCCATGGGATCTCGTCACGCGATCAGTGACATTTGGGAAAAAAAGCCAACATCGACACACGTCGCAACAGCAAAGGACGAAAAATATTTCCGCGTGGTATATCGCGTCCGCTCTCACGGACGGTCGTTTGACAATCTCTGGCGGCGTTTAGCGGCTAAGCCTATTACGGGCGCATGTGAACGCAGCCTTGCCATGCAATTTTGCCGTTCATTGGGACAGGCGTGACCTATCGGCGGGCATTTACCGTACGCCAAAGGCGATGCCTTTTACGTGATAAATTATTGCTTGCCGCGCTCGTTCGCGATATATCTCGTTACGTATGGACCATCGAGCCGATTTAACCTTCGCTCTCATTCGCTCTCCCCTTTTCCGCTCTCGCATGTAATCATCCTCTCTCCGTGCGCCACGACGAGGGCATTAATCGCCACGTCGAATCGTTATTATTTGCTCGCACGGGAACGTCTTCGACAGCCTCTGATAATGGCTATTCGTGGCGCCCCTCGGATCACGATCACAACAACGAGAATCGTTAAGATCCAACCACGGCGTAGATCATTAACGAGCCTATCGGATCCATCATTCCTGCTGTTGTTGTTGTTACGCTTCGGGTGACACGCAAAGATAGCTAATCGACCATCGTGCTCTTGACATTAATCCAGTCAAACGCGATTAGTCGACTTTGACGTATATCTCTCATCCTACGTAACGTAGGGTGCCTTTGCAGAAAATTTTGATACCGCGATGGTTTATTTCTCATGTAACATTTAACGATACGTATTTAGTTTATACTATATCTAATACGTACAATAAATGTGCACGATCATTAAATTTTCCATAATTCTCTTGCATTATTATCTCTTATTGGTAACAGGTATTTTCTACAACATTGTAAATCTCAATTCGGTTCAATTATCGATAACGCTCGATCGGTGGCCCGCTCGGCCGCCAATTGCTAGTACGAAACTTTCCTCTTCAAGTATCTGGATTACGTTGTTAAAACGGCCGGGCATGAACTGGCTACGGCGGTGAATGGGTAATTTAAATGCGAATTTGTTGGTGCATTAACTCGGGACGGAGGAGGAGAGGGAAGTGCGCCCGCTAACGCGGTATTAACACTCGGGGACGCGTGCAAAGGGTGCAGTGCAAAGCCCAAGAGCCATGAATCAGTCCGTCGCGGCGCGCACACGATTTAACGGATATATGCGGACGATGCGTTTCTTTTCTACGCGATTGAAGACGGTTTTATCGGCAAAGAGAATAACGAGCGCGGGATAGATTTATTCAGCGATTCTCCACCATCCCTTCGCGTTACGTCGCGTGACGATCACTTTTTCCATTCGGTTTCGCGCAACCGCGAGCATGTACGTTTTTTCCCGTATTTATATCTTGTTAAAAATATCGTGAGATATGCGTAACCGTTAAAGAGTTGCATTCCGAATTAAATAAGGAAAAGAAAAGAAATTTTATGAAGCCAATTTCATCACATAATTCGAATCGACTAAAATTATTTTTTTTAAACGCTATAGCTTAATTTATGTTTGCATACAAGATCATCAAATAGCGATTTATTTTAAATTATTATTGCTAAAGTTGAGGCAATGGACCTTACAAATGGCTGTTGTTCGTGACAAATATGTATATTTAACATATAAAATATAAGAGGACGTGGTGTTTATAAACAAAATTATTACAAGAATACATAGATGATTAAAATTTTGACAAGCATGGAAATTAGTTATTTCGCTTACTCAGCAGAGCAAGAGTTTCCACCCTCGGTGTAGTCATCGCCATAAATCCAAGTCAGGCGATTCGGCCGACATCGAAAAAGAATGGTTATTGTCGAACGATGCAAAGCCCGCGTGCGATAGCCGGTAGCGCGCCGTTGTCACGTAA
The DNA here is from genome assembly GCA_035220615.1 of Leptothorax acervorum. Classification (NCBI taxonomy): domain Eukaryota; kingdom Metazoa; phylum Arthropoda; class Insecta; order Hymenoptera; family Formicidae; genus Leptothorax; species Leptothorax acervorum. Next base: position 1,219,935 of record JASTWQ010001262.1, on the reverse strand, counting down.
CACATTTAATTATGGCAGTCGGGAGTAATGTGCTTACCCAAGCGATGCGAAACGTTGTCACTCGCTCGACGGCCGCACGCGACATATTTCGTCAGCTGCCTTCTGCGCGCACCCACTCCCCTGCATCCGTGCGACGACAAGCGGCACGACAGTCGCGAATTGCTACTAGCATCAGTCTCGTGAAATTAGAAATAGCATAATTAGAGGTAAATTAATATACGGATACACATCTGGCTATTGACTCAGGATTCCCATAAAGGGCAGGTGCGTGTTTTACTAGAAAACTATTGCGAATGTTTCTTTTACGCGAAATATATATTTGGAGAATGCAGTCTGATATTTGAACACTTTTGGTGTTAAAAATTGACGAAACCATTCTCGGTGCCGCGTAGCTTTTTAAATCATCGACGATCAGAGAAACGAGCTCTTCGTGTAATTGCGGCGCGCGTATCTCGCGTAAAACGTCGACGAGAATCATTTATAACGCGCGTTGATCGACGCCCGATCGACGTTCGCGATAAGCCCGGGTGTTTCGTCAGCGTCGACGCAGGCGGGCCGATAGCGCGCCGATAAGTACAGCGCGGGCGCGTGCAGCCCGCGGTGCAACGACGAATGCGCCGGCGACGATAATGCGTCGCGATAACTTTGGCTCGTCCCCCATTCCCCCCTGTCTCGCGCATTGTACAACGCCCGTGGCGTACGCGTAAACCCATTCGTGGCGATTCGAGTACGATACCGCCGCGAAAGGGGACACGACCGCGCCGCGCCGCCGTCGCTCCAAATTAAACAATTCGCGTTAATTGGAATTCAAAGGACATTAGCGTGTTTGTCCGTTACGGGGATGGTCTCTGTTCGCGTGGGCTCGTTCGCGCTACGCGCCGGGAATAATTCGCACCGGTGATTATGAAAAGTGGCCCTGGATCGCGAGTACGGGAAAATTGAGTTAATAGTATTTTGTTCGATATCGCTGCGCGTATACAGAGGGATTCTCTCTCGTGAAATTTTGACGTCGTGGAAAAGATTAATGCGGTAAAGGGAAATATTTTAAATTTATTCCATTAAATCATTGACGAATATACGCCCGTAATACACGCGCAAGGACAGAAGGTGGTCAGGAAGGTTTAATTAATTCAAAATGAAAGATACGTATTTTGATAATCACGAGTATATTTTTCCGTTTCATCGGCCATTCGTTATTAATATCTGTGGAGATTAATTCACTAGTTATGCGCGTTTGTATGCAATAAAGATTCTATAATAGGGGTCCGATGCAACGAGAGCGTTCCGCAGATACGGATATAATAAAGCGCTTGACGAATGTGAATGGCCGTAAAACGGCGACGTAAACGCGATACGAAGCGAGAGAGCTTGCAGCCCTTTTTATTTCCATTTTCCATTTATTCATCGCGATGTTTCACGCGAAAACGCGTTTAAAACCTCGAGTAACGAGATGTACTTTGGAAGATGAAAACATAAAATACCGCGACTTGGAAGAAAGAGTGTTGCAACTCGGAAATTGTTCTAAACGGAACTGTAATAAGTCGGGAAGAAACTTAAAAAGATGTAGCTTTATTTATATTTAAGTCTGTAGATTCTTATTTAATTCATTTTAGTTTGTCATTGAGAAAAAAAAAGTAATATTTTATCAATCCATTGGTGCCGTCTGTTATTCTATGACTAGTCGAGTGTATCGAAAAAAAGTTTAGGCGTTGGTATCATCTGGGGGTATCAATTGTTTTAAGCCGGGGTAAGTTTTCGTGTTTACCGATCCCCCGAGACGCTCGGAAACTTTTGTTGTCTTTGTTGAGGCTGCCGAAGTCGTTGCGACGCGTCGGAAAAAGGTGGCGGCCGCCTGGGACAATTTGGTCTAACATATTGAAGTGGAATAATATCGCTCGTGATTTATTTTTGATCGTGCAAGAACAACCGCCCGGTAAAGAGTTCGCGGTCACTCCAAAGGCATTTATCTCCGGTACTCAATCTTTAGTCGCTTCATTTATCAGCTGTCGGCGCTGGCAATTCCTTTATTGAATTTCTCCTCAGCTTTTCGCCAGTAACGTCAGGGAAACGCAATCTCTGTGTTCTTGGCACGACCATCGTTGAGAAGAAGCGCAAGTTATTTTCGAGATAATCAGACAGCGCATTTTTAGCGTTGAACGAGCGACGGGAGTGTGAATCGCCGTTTTGTCATTGTTTGGACGTTGCTAAATTAGATCTTGTCTCCCGCGCGACGGAGAGGGACATAAAGGACGTAAGAACCGACGATATGGAGACGATTTTGTCCCGGAGGGGCTACGGAAAAACTACGAAGGAAACCTTAACGCAATGAGATTTATCGGCGGGACGCTGCGGACCATTATCACGGCTGGATCGAGTTTTCTTCTCCGTAGGCCCGTTCCCTCCCCGAGATCGTCCCGAGACGAGGTGTCGACGGGGTTGAGAGGGGGATACGAGCTTTAATCCCACGGGAGAAGGCGCCGCCGCCACTCGACAAGTGTCCCCGAACGATCTGTCTTCAAAGAAACTGCTGCGCCTCTTTTTGCTCCGTGTGACAGACCCGGCCCCGGCCGCCGTGTTCCCTCCTCGCCAGCACGTTATTTCTTTGTGGCTTGTATGGCGATAGCGTCTCTTTTTGCCGGCCACGGAAGTGCCCCTTCCTTTCGCCCTTCTCTTATTGCGTACCGCAATTCGGGCGTTTCGTAATTCCTAACCGCTTAGCGGGCTGTTCGCCAGTTGGGAAGAACACTAAATTTTTTTCATTAAGCGGTATCCATAATTTGGGTAGAGAATCTAAGCCGATTTTTAATACTTTTTGAATTTTTTAAAAAAGCCTAAATTTGAGAAAGTTATAGCTTGCTAAAGTTTCTTTATGACGTCAGATCGAGGATAACTTCAAAGGATGCCGCAGCACCGGTATGACGTCACACACATTTTCGTGTACTATATTTTCTTCAATTTTGAAGATATTGCAAAAATTCAAAAAGTTTACAAAGAAAGTATGCCATGATCTATCAGAATATACTGTTAGGTAAAAGTCCGTTTTTTGGCCAATTGTTTCGTTATACCGTTTGTATCAACGCGGTAATTAATTTCAGTCCTTTTTACCCGATAATATTAAGCGTCGAGCATAAAAGAGATTTCAGGTATCAGGTTTATACATATATAGATAACGTATATATATAGGAAAAAGAGATTAAGACCGTGTTAATTAAGTATTTCTTTTATAAAGTCACGTTTTAAAGTTCATAAAAAGACGAACGACTCCGAGAAATACGGCGTCGACAGCGACCGACGTGCAATAAGGGTTTTACGCGTTGTTTGTACACGTGCTTCGGGATTCCGCGGCGCGAGTCTTCGCGGCCCATCGACGGATTTATTTTCGTACGTCGAAGCGGCCGCCGCTTCACGTTGTCACTGTCACAGAGGCACTGGCGCCGATGCGAGCGGTCGTCGAGGAAAGCCCGGGGATCGTATCGCCGTTTCGTGCCTAAATATAGGAGTGAACAAATTATGAGACGAGTGACTAACGCTCTTAGTTGCACTTCAACGGCCCGTAGCTTTGGTAATCGCTTCGCGTTGCGCAGAGAAGCTAATAAATTAGCGAGAACAGAAGTGAGATTCGCTTCCGTCGATTAGCGTGCGCTGTCTCGCTAGATGCGTCTAGGTATGCGGTCGCAAGGAATTATATCGAAAGAGAGAGGAACATTTTGTTTTATCGAATATAGGTTGAAATTATTGTTGATTATATAATACAATAGATAAAATATCTCGGCTTGATTAATTATGCCGCTGTCCACGTAACACTAGATTAGTACATTATTTATTGGAGGTAGCGGAATTATTTAATAATGGCTGTTCTTTATTTCTGTACCAAGCTAAAAATGTTCTTCACAAATATGTTGTGTATGAATTAATTATGTTTCACCTCAGCAAAATCCGCTGATATTTATACGCCTAGCTGACTTCATTAATTTATTTACATAATGCATTAATTATAAAAAATATTTCAAGCACCTCACGAAAATAATTTCCTTAAACTAACAATCATTTAATTAACATTTAAATGTTTACGGCGGATGCGGTTGGTCTTAACAAGCGATGAAAATCTTGTTCGTCTGCATATTGCCGCGTGTTCGGTAGCTATTACGTCAATGCATTTAACAGGCAGATATGATCAGATTCTATACACGTCGGTAGTAGCGCGAATGAAGAAATTACGACAGCAGTCCGCCGTATCCGAGCATCGGGGGATGGATTATCGTAGAGAAGAACGCCCTGTCCCTATTCGCGCGCCAGAGCGGGCTAGATAAACCTCAACAGCGTGCAACGCCGCAGACGTTAAGCCGCTTCGGGCTCGAAACGGATTTAACCGGCCGCTAATGGTAATGCGACAGTGACACGTATATGTCGGCTAATAAACTCATGCTCGCCGACGTCTGGCGCGCCGTGAAATTCAATCACATCGCGACGCCAGTTGATTTCAATGCATGCGCGCGGCGAACGCAGAATATCCTGCGTATTAAACAGAAAGTCGAGTAGGTACGCCGCGTTCATATTTGGGATTAATTACGTCACATCGTCAATTTCGTAAAAAAGAAGATAATCCGCGAACAGGGGAAACATTTTGGCTTTTATATTTAAATAAAATTGAGATATAACAGAAAGCAACGAATAAAATATTGGAATTTTACAAAGTATAATCCAGAGTAATAATCATTAACGAGTTCTCTCTACCTCGTCGGCATATTTTTTCCCCGAAGTGTGTTTGCAATTTTCTTTTCGCGCGTCAAAGCTGAAAAATAATAATCCTCGAGTTGCAATGGCCTTTCTTCTGAATCAACGACGTCGCGAATCGCGAGTATATATATATATATATAGACATCGCGTAATAAAACGATTTAAATAACTCGTAGCATCCGCCGCGACGGCGCGCGGCCGCTCGTAAAAACGGTAACACGGGATTCCACTATGTCTCCGAGGAGAACGATCAGTGGCAGCAATTTCGAGGAATCAGTGATACATGTCTCAGCGGTTAGACGTCTGCGGGGGGATCGGAGACGAGGGGAGAGAAGGTTGAGGCCAGGACAAGGAGAACAAGACGTCGTCGCGGTGACGCGGGACGGAGGAGGAAGAGGTCGGACGGACAGCGGACGGTCGTCGAACAAAGGCGTTGCTATTTTCGTATGAACGTCGTGGAAGGCCGTCTCTCGTTGAGTCAAAGATAAAGGGAGAGGACATTGAGAGAACGCAGAACGGATGGAAGGAAAGGAGAAGAACATCGGTAGTGGACGATGATGACAGTGTGTCTTACCTGGCGCAGATCGTCGCTCGACATCGGGCAGACCCGCGGAGTTATAAACCTTTGATTCGTGTACGACAGTCGACCGGATCGAAGGATAGAACGGAGAAGGGGGGCGATTCGGCTTTGTCTTGCCGAGAGTTCTTCTCTAATGAGTCGTCGGTACGTTCCTCGACTCGGGCTCCTTCCGCTGGGCATCACGGCTCGATACCCATCAATAAAGCAGTTAATGCGGCACGAGTGGACTGACCAGAAATTATCCGTGCTCTTTGAAATTGCACATCATCAGGAAATGAACATTGTCGGTTATACTGACGTTTCGTGAACGAATGATATTGCTCAAAACAAAAAAGACTTAATACCTAATTATATTTACCCACGAAAAATAAATAGTATGGCCAATAATACAGAACTGTAAATTCGATTTATACTACTGATTTATCCTACCTGACGGGTTAATTTTTTTTAAGTAATGTCGAAATGGTTTTGTTAGACTGACGTTTGTGTACTTTTGCATCACGAAAGAAATGTCGCGTGCGTTTACTTGCTATTTACGAATACGCCCATGAATATACGGGAATAATTTTGCTAAAACGAGACATTGACGTTAATTTCTCGATAGCAAGTTATATCCCTTTAAACCAGAAGTAGTGCTCGTGACTGACGCGAACTTTACTGATTCGATCTGACCACGCGTCGTATCCGTGCGTGTACCGATAAGTTAACAGCGATTGCCGGACACGGGAATGGCGAGGGGTTACCGGTACCGGTAGCGAAAAGGAAAGAAGAGAGAGAAAGAGAGTGACGGAAACGTGCGCGAGGGAGAGGAGAACGAAGAAAAAGAAGGCGAAGAAGTGGTAGGACAGAAAAGGGAGTAACCGGCGCAGTTGCATTCATTTACTTTCCCTTGCCGGCATGAGTCACACTTGAAAGAGCCTAATCTCACGCGATCGCGTCGTGTCCGGTGACCCCCGGTCGCCTTGGTCCCCTCTTTGTTTTCCTCCCCCCCCCCCCCCCCTCTCGACGACTTCCCACCAGACGGCCCCTTTCGTTACACGCATTTAAATGACGCTGCTTTACATTTTTCTTTCCCAATATTGTGTTTTTATTTGCCGGCTATCGTCGCCGCCGATCTCTTCCTGGCTCGACAGCCGCGCTCATTTATTCCCGAACGTGTCACCCTGCGTTTCGCGTGTGGACTGACTTGGGGAGAGGAGGGGGGGGGGGGGGGAAAGGTGGTGCGGAATGCATTTCTGTTTCGTTGTGGCGTTTTCCTGTTATCGTAGCTATTATCAAATTCCCTTTTCTCGAAAGCACAGGGGCCCATCATTTCGCTTAGGTCGTTAAAGCGGAGGACGAGTTGACTCGCCAAATTTTAGCAACGCCGACAGTTTGCCTTCACGATAATGAATTGCTATAATCCTATTATCGTTCACCGAAACTTAGGCTACTTTCAATCATTCGCTGCCCTTCGCGTCGGAGTTTCAGAATCCGCGAGAGGTTGAAAATCGAAATTTTGTCATTCCCAATTTATTTTCTCGAACCGCCGCGCCGCGCCGTTCATTTAAGCGTCAGGAAATGCTCTATTTTGATATGCATGTAACATCCGATAGATTACAAATTCCGCGAATGAAGTGAATCATACTCTATTAAATGCATTCCAGGCGTTGCATAAATTGCGTAGGAGTTTCCGATCCCGTTTGTAACTTTGTTTACGGCGAGAGAACGCTATTTCACTGCAGGCTCTTTACGCACCGGCGCGGCGCGGGCGCGGCGGCGGCCGGTGCATGTGTTCGCGTCTGCTCGCGCTTGCCAGAGATACCGATCCCCCGGTACGAAGTGTGCCGAACGGAAGTTACGTAATTAATGTTTTATGCCTTGTTTTTTCGAAACTATCCCCGATCGACCACCCTCGCGCCGGCAGCCGGCGATCCAGGTGAATCGTCGATATCCGTAACTGCTCTCCACGTCGACTTGTTTCTCGGATCGCGCCGATTTCACGGTCGTAGATCGGTCGATAACAGAAGTTATATTGACTCCGCTAAGAACACTCGTAGTAAAAGGCGTAAAAGAGAAACTGAATCTCATGCGCGATCTTCACTGATATTACCTAAATTTATCTGTAAAATATTTTTATGAAATTTTATATAAAATTTGTGCATGTGTAAAATAGAAAAATTTTAGGGTTTATTATACGCTAATTATGTAATCGGATAGATAAATTAGGAGGATCTACGAGAAATCAATTATTCCAACATTTTCGTGAAATAAACGCTCCCTTGAGTTAGTCGGATGTTAGTCGATCGATCGTGCAAGTTGTGTTTCACAGCACGTATGCAATATTGTATCCGCGTGCCCCTCTTCCATTTTCTCCCCGTTTCGGACGATTGATTGCTATATTAAATTGTTTCCTCGTTCTTCTCTGTTCCAGGTAAGAAACAGCGAACGCCGCGCCGGTGTGCGTACGGCAACCCGCGATGTGATTGTTGTTTATACCACGGGAAAAAGGTAATCGTATGTAATTGCACGGTGGTCGCTAAAGAGGAAATTGATCGGTCGGTTCCAGCTGCTTCGTATTATAAACGCGGCTCAACCTTGATGTATCCGCGGATTTCAATAGCAAGAAACTTGAACGTTCTCCAATCTGAAATAAATTATTCGCTCTGTGTTTACGTCGTAAACTTTTTCTGTTTATTTGATTTTAAATTGTTAATTTGCGATATTTGTGCCGGATTAAAATTCTATATTGGCCATTAAGATTGAGAAAAAAATTTTGTGCCGAGTTGTCAAAATTATTTCATGTTATCAAAATTTTACTTTATTGGACCTGGCACGCAGTAAAGCCCTTCTATTAATACCAATTCCCAGTAGCTAAGCATCGGGCGATGCTGCGTGCACGAGATATCGATAAAGGGCCGCGGTTTGAACACGCTGGATCGACCGCGAGTTACATCACTCCGATACAGTCGCACAATTGCGACGGCAATGCAATAATCGTAGTAGAGGTAGTGGCAGTGCAATAATAACGACGATAGTGTGGCGGCGGTAGCCGACAGGGTACCGGGGGTACGTTTCCTGTCCATTTTAATTGGGTTATTAACGAATGTGCGAGTGTTTCCTGCCTCCTCTGGCAAACGTGGGGCCCTCTTTCGCAGCTGCCACCTCGTCAACATTGCCCGTGCCACTGCCGGAAACCAATCTGTTCCGTTTGTCTTTCGTTCCTCACGCCTGCGCGCGCTGGCGCATAAATATGCATCGTGCCACTTAAAATTGCGCCACGTAGAGTAAAAAGGAAAGAAAAAGTTTTTCTCGCGGCGGGCGAAAGAAGGGAGATACCGTCGGGCGTGTGTCGTGCGCTCGGGAAGCGACGACTTGCCGACAGGCGGCGAGCTCTTGCAAAATTCATTTACCGCCGTTGCATCGGTAATCCATGCTTCGTGTAACGGTGCTCATTATTGGGCGAGTGGTCGCGGTATTGTATTACCAGCATTAATACGCTTAATACGCTGTAGAATGTTAATGAGACGACAGGAAGGGATTAATTCATACTGTTTGCAGATATGCCGTAGATAATTAATGCATCGCGTATCTCGACATACATAATTTCAATTAACTTCTACGAAACGTGCTGCTATTAACATATCAATCAATCGTCGTTGTATTACAATGGATTTGGCTAAAGGCGGTTTGGAGTTTCGCCCAACGACGGAATAAACGTACGAACTGTGCCGTATCAGATTTAATATTTCGGAATCTCTTGAATTTATTTATAAAAATCATGAACACACAGAGACGTACAGTGCAAGTTCGGTAACGATCATAATGAATAAATTTCCGAATTAATTTCCGGGGTTGAAGTTCACCGTGTGGCAGAGCGAAAGCTCGATTGTCGGATTTTTGTTTTTGCCCTTCCGTCGCTATGGCGATAACGGTGGTTGTCATATTTCGTGCAACTGGCGTTCGGCTGGAAACTCGCTCACCGGCGCTTAACCGAAGTCTTAAGGGGGCATCGCGGAGGCGTGCTGCATAGCACGTTGCACAGCCCGCGTATGCACCGCGAACGATGCATATTCATGAAGCGACGTGCATATTTACGAGTGGCTGTTCTGCGGGATTCACGGCACAACTTTACAACGCTTTCGGCACACGGCTATCGCACCGTGCGAAAAAGGAAGCCGAAGACGTGGCCCCCTGATAACGCGCTGATGTAATTGCCGGCCGGGATTGAGACACGAGGCACGTTCGATTACCCTTTCTTGCGGCCTTTTAGATTGCCTCGTGCTTCCTCGCTCGGTCACGCAAAATTTTTTACAATTCTTGTTTGTAATTACAAGTAGCGTTCTAGATTACAACAGGGGGATTAAGACGAGTTTGACGACGCAAGATGTTCGAAGCAAAAATATTTGATTCCTTAATTTTCTAAAGATATGAACAAAAAACGAAAAACGAAAATTATTTTTCTGCTATTATTAATCTCTCGTATTATCTTTTTATTAAAATTGTCTTTATGTTAATTTCGTATTTGCTGCAAGGAATTGTGAGAAGTTACAATATTTATGATACCTGCGAGATGCAATTCACGGTATTTATTCATATTATTGTAAGTTAACTCGGCGTATTAAAATTATTATTCTTAACTTGGAAAATAGACGCTGGGATAATGCAAACAATGTGAAAAACAACATAGTATTCAGTAATTACATTAATACAAAGAATCACAGAGCGGCGACGCGTTAAAAGTTCGAAAATAAAATTTCTCGTTATCGCACTTGGATATGCAATTAAGCGCGCCGGTATAAAAATCACCACGGTATTCCCGCGGGAGCCTCTCCCTCTCTTTTTCTATCGCTTCCATTTGTTTGGCTACCGCACGAGTCTCGCGAAATTTAGGTCAATTAAAATGCGCTTACCCGTGGATCTACCGCCGCACGTAACACGTGCGCGCGAAATCATTACGATGCATGGACGTCAAAAAAGCGGTGCAAAAAAAGAGAGAGGGAGGAAGAAAGGGTGGAAAGTACAAACAAGTCGTCCGGTGAAACGATGTTATTAAAAGTGGCTAATTGCCCCGCTTTATTATTGCCGGGTACAGCTGGATGGACGAGAGAGGCTGTTTTTCATTCGCCGGAGTTAATTAATGATCCGCGCCGGGAAAAAAGAACTTACGAGGCACTCGACGCACTCGTTAAAGCGCTTTATCGCTACGGATGCTTGCGGAGCAAACGTTGTCGAGTGCTCGCTCAGGGTATTATCCTTCTACGCACGTCAGTGCGCTACATAACAGGAGAATCTATGGCAACCCATGAAGCGTTCCTCACCGTATTATTACGTTCTGAGCTATTTTGATCCATCTTTATTTTTAAAACACGGTGGTTCTTCAAATCGCTGCTCGCATCTTTAAACTCCACGGCTCTTGAATCTTTTATTTTTAAATCTATATAACGTATTACGCACAGGGGACGAACATGCATTTGTTTACGCGCGGTATTGAAACGTCTGGGGGATCTACTCGCGACTACAGATCGTCTAAAGTGAGTTTTATCCTCGCAGATAATATCGCGCTTGTTAAACAAAATATTCCCCTATCTGGCGCGCGATTACCTTCAAGATTGCCCCGTTGTGCCTCGTGAGACTGAAAAAGCAATCTCTCACGCATAATAGTTCGCACATGCGAGCCCTCTCGAAATTTGCAAACATGTAACGATGCAGAAGCGGCTCAGCGTTGCATGCAAGCGCCTGTTACATGCAACACGGCTGCTCGATAAGGGAGCACGACCCGTTATCATCGATCATCGTTAACTCTCTAACAATTAGCCCCGCCCGACGCGATCGTAAGTCTTGCCATGATATCCTCGTAATTTCTCGATGATTACCTTTAAATACTTAATTTCAATATTCTTACGCAATCGTAGATTATCACCGTCGCGCAAAGAAACAAAACGATTATATAGTTTGCCATTATTACACCTCTCGTATCTTTCCGTTACGTAATACCGACTCGAGTAATCACTCGCGAGTTGTCTAAGGTCTGTATCTTCGGTGCTCGTACTGCTCGTAGGAATATCGAGAACCGCTTCTTCCATGAAAATCGCGTGTTTTAATAATTCTTTTTAATTTACATGAAATTAATAATTACGCGAGAGGATATAATCTGTAGTGAGAGAAAAATACACATTTTACATAATTATATTATTATATTACACATGAAGTGTGAATTATGTGGAAATGGAATGTAATAAAGAGACGCTCCATCGATATGCGACACGTTAAATTTCGATAATTTCTTGATTATGCAAATCAGTTCACATAGTTTTTCATTACGTGGACGGGCTCCAATCGTGCAGGTGCATCGGATCGATGCCTGTAATCCGGAGCACATAAATCTGCGATGGCAGTCTCGTGTGTAAACGTGGTAACACATGCAGCGTGATGTCATGCATCGTCTCCGCTTATTTGCGGAGTAGACACGTAATTGTCGGGTATTCAAGGCCGGCCTGACTGCCACTTTGTGCGATTTTTAAGGGACTCACGCTTGACAAATTGTCATTATGCGCCGTTCGTGCTCGCGTCATTGTTCCACGTCGCATATTTATTTGGGGAAAATTGCGCCGGTGACTTGTGACGCGTTTCTTACCTGCGGAACGAATTTATAATTGAGGCAATATACGCTCGGTCACGCGTCTCTTGGAAATTAATGAATTTCCAAGGAAAAGGCGGGGAAAAAACTTTGCGTCGCGGTGTATTGTTATGCATCGCGAATCGTAAACGTGAAACTTACCGCATTTGAGAGGCAGAGATATGCGTCCGACTGCGATAAAAAACTTGGCGAAAGCGCGTTGAGGTCGAGCATCGCATTGATAATTGGTCTCGAGGAATGTACGGTCGAGGTGTAATACGGGTGTTATAATCGCGAGAGCGGAGTAGTAGTACGCTCGCTAAAATATGCAAAATGCTTTATGCTGGCAGCGCAAACGGAGTATAACAGATAGTCGGCGCATCGTATTCGAGAGATGTTGCGTCTGCTAATCGCGCGCTCGTGAATTAATTAGAGTGGTGCGGTATGGAAGATATATCGACAACAGCTACCGTGCAATTTATCCCTTTCTTACTGATCATCTCGGCCGCACATTCGCGCCGACTCGCGTTTCACTGTCGATTCATAGTCTCGATTAGTCTCAGACACACAGTTGAGTGTGACTCGCAGTTATATCACATATCTCATGTAATGGATGTCTCACGTCGCAGTACATCGTGAAATCCTTCAGAAGTGCGATAAGGAGTAGTTTGGAAAAAATATAGATAGTCGAGACGTTACACTACGTGGAAACGTTAATATTTGCTATCTTTATTTAATTTTCTGTCTGACAGTATGCTATTTTTATCCTTTAATATTTATCTTTTTTCTAAGCGATATTTCGTGGACTTCGGGTGTAATATCTATACAATGTTTCACATAAGATACTCGGTCCTGGATATCATCTGGATTTTATTGCCTATATGGGTCAAGCCGACTGCGTGACGCATGTAGATCGTGAATCACAGTCGGCATTTAATGGAAAATTCATTTTATGTTACGCCGGTGCTAGTTATGATACGGCCGATTCCGATAAGCGGCTCACTCCGGAACGGGTTTCCATTTGATGTTTGCGTGCTCGCGATTGCGCGTATCTGTGCAAACGCGTGCACGTGCACGTGGCGCACGTGGACTGAGTATACATATGTGCGTACCGCGTGTACGTGTGTGCGTATGCATAAAGGCGCTACCGGTTTATCACGGCGTTTAATTTACCGGCGAGTACGTTATCGGGCACCGCGAGCAACAATTTGCTGGTGCGTCGTTTTGCCGTTAATCGAAATGTGGTCGCGGACAACGACAATCGAGATGCGTAGCTTCGCGAGGAATAGATGGCACCGTCCTGTGCTGAAATTACCGGAACGTTTCATTAACGTACCTCGTCCACGTAGTAATTAGAATTATTTTTGTTCGCACGCGCATGTCGCGTGTGGTGTTCGTTATAGGATCGCGTTGAAACGCATCGCTCGACGAGATTTTCGAGCTCGCACTGAAACGGATATGTGACGCCGCGCGAGTAATTACAGCAGCTGCAATAACATTCTGTTACTGTTCCATTACTAAAAAGCTGAATTATCAATGATTAATACTATTCATGACTCTATCGCATATGCATCTCGCATTGAAAAGATCAAATTTACAATTCAGAACTGTTTTTATTCAATATTATTCAATAATAGCTGAAATGCAAATAATTGAAATGCAAAATTGAATCGTATATGCATTGATGCATTTTAAAATGAGATATAAATTGATTATGTTCTCCGCTTTATTTATGAAGAATATCTATTGCTAATATTATAATATTTTACATAGTTTGCCGGTTACTAGATATCCACCCACGTGTTTTGCGATACTTAATTTCGAATTTTATAGACGTCGTGCGTCGCGTCAATTGAGGACAATCGAGGCAAGGTCCGAGGAAAGTAGGACGGCGATAAAAAGTCCGGAGGGTCTTCATCTCTTTCCTCCGTATTGCTTCATTACGGCGTCATAACGCCAGAAACCATAATGCACCGTCGGCAAATGAGCGGTTAACCCCGATTTAGCGGGCGCTTGCGCGGCTGCCTAGCGCTAAATAATAAATCAATAATGTAAGCTAATAATACGCGGAGTCATGGGATTTGCCGGGATGTACAGATGGTGATCCTCCAGCTCGGAACTGGGGAAGAGGGAGGGGAAATTGGAGAAGGCCGTACGTCGATTCCTCGCATTCGCCATATGCTGCTGTTGCTGCTGCTGTTGCTGCTGCCACAGTCGCTGCTATTGCTGCTGCTACCTGCCTTCGATAATAATTATACCCCCGCTTCTCGTAACCCCTATAAGCCGCCATCCATCCCTCTCGACTACAGACGTAAATCACGTTGCGCTGGCGAAGCGTCTCGAGAGGGCAACCGCTTCGCGAATAAGCTCGCTGATCATTACGCGAAATTAGCGAAGTGCGATGGTACACGATTTCGTGCCACTCCTGCTCCGTTGCCAGCTTTGGGAAGTAATTTGCGAGATGATTTCGGTATGTCCTTGCCGGAGCCGGCGCGATGCTTTTCGTTTATTTGCTGAATTATAATTTTGAGAGATAGATTATTCAACTTGCAGCATGTAAAATTGACAACAAGGAAGGAAGATTTTTTAAATTATATATTTTTTGGGTTTTTAGTTTAATTTTATAATATTTATTTTAATGCTAAATTTAATTACAACACGTATTCTCATTATCAAAAGTTTATATGCGGTAAAGTTTTTTTTAGATAGCGGTCTGTTTGTTTTTAATCTAAATGCGTATAAATCTATGTAGTAAGTAAGAAATAACGATTTGATGCACGGAATTATTTTTATGAGTATGATTACGAAGCGAAGAGAACGCACTCCTTTATCTCGGTTATAATTATATTCGCTCGTTCGCGTTTGTCAGCATGCTCATTTTCTCACGTGTTTAATGATGCTGCACCGCTAAAGCATCCCTGGAGAGCGGCGTTTTACAGACAAAAGCTCGTCGGTCGTTATGTGAAATTAGTGAAGTGTGATGCCTCGCGATTATCTACTTTGCTCTCGTTGTTCCGTTCAGGTTCGTTGACGATTGATGTGTCGATTATCGTAGGTGCAGGACTAACAATAAGTATAGTAATATACAATTGTAAGTAACGTAACAATATTTTTCTCTTCATAAAAGTAATATATTCGTATAATTTAGTCATTTTCAGGATCAATTTTTGCATCGCAAAGCTATATTTTTACATGTGAGAGATATTCCGCAATTAAAATTTAATTGCGAATACTGGCTGTCGTTATGGCTTCCCTGATGTTCCTTGCGGTCAACAGCCAAAAATAATTGGATATTTCTTTGCGTTTCTTCAGAATCCCTTTACACGCACGTTTTAATTACAGATCCTTATCCGTCATGTAACATACACAAGAAGGGCCTAATTTGCACACTTTCGAGAAATCAGCGGTCGCTGGATAATTAACCGGCGTAATGCTACGTTCAGATCTTTGTAATTATTCTTTCTCTCTTTGTGCCCCCCGTCTTTCGGCATGAGAACAATTTACAGGTTCTACAAAGTAACGACGAAGTATATTAGTATACGAAGAGCGGTTTGAGAGAAACAAATTATTCCGGGAAACAATTCGGTCTTTCAGTAAATTTTTTTTTATTAAGCGGTATCCATAATTTGGGTAGAGAATCTAAGCCGATTTTTAATACTTTTTGAATTAAAAAAAAAACCTAAATTGGAGAAAGTTATAGCTTACTAAAGTTTCTTTGGCCGTCAACTTCAAAAGATGCCGCAGTGTCCCTATGACGTCACAGCACATTTTCGTGTACTATATTTTCTTCAATTTTGAAGATATTGCAAAAATTCAAAAAGTTTACAAAGAAAGTATGCCATGATCTATCAGAATGTACTGTTAGGAAAAATCCGTGGAAGACCGAATTTATCTCGGAAACAAATGATACACAAGGGCAATCCGTGTGTATCTTACGGTGAATAATGCGTTATTTGCGCAGCGCAAAGAGCGGAATGTGCCAAATTACAATACAGCGGATGTATTTGGATGCCCCGTATCTTGTTGCGGCGTACTCTGATGCGTATGAGCATATTTTGACGTGCTGTGGCGTACATTCTACGTATACAACGAGTCGATTTGTCAACAGTTAATTTGCGCGTGTACACATAAAGGCAAGAGCACGAACAACGAGGCAGTAGTGGTGATATAATTTCGCCGTTACTCCCTAACGCAGAACAGCATGATATAATTTCGCGAACCAAACGCGATATTTCGCTCGGGATATTCGCGGTCTCCTCCGCGCGTCAGTTAGAGGCGATTCCGCGTATAGTTGGGCGGTTGTTCGTCGGCGAGCACGGTGGTTTGCGTTTCAGGCGATTGATAAGCTCCTTTGGAGAACAACGGAACCCCTCGGATCTTAGAGACCGGTGCGCCGGGGGACCACCTGGGACCACGCTCGTAAAGTTGGCGGTAAGCCTTGTTTATTGGTCACGAGCGCGGGCGGAGAGATCTCTTTTATTTGAGGAATGAGCTTTGAGAAAGTAGGGAAATTCCATTTAGTCGTGAATAAATAACGGAGAGCGCGTGCGGCGCGAATCCCTATCGGCGTTCCCGGCCGGGTGTCTTAAATAACTTCCGTGGGACAAAACGCGCCTCTCCGGCGTGTGCGATAAATAAGTTGGCCGCAATGAGAGGACAATTTTACGGCGCGCACCTCCGCCGCGATAACTTAGCCCGTATGTCTCCGGAATGAAGGTCAGACACCGGGACGGAAATGAGCCGCGAGGTGGAACCTCGTAGTTCCGCGACAGAGACCGTCCGGCGACGTGTGACTATAGCTAAAAAGACATTTCGCCGTAGACGCTAAAATTACCATCGCGCATAAATTTTCTAACTTGTTGGAATCGTTCGGCGATGACACATAGTATGGAAAGACAAACACAAAGTTGGTGAATCTATAAACCGTCGCGAACTATCACACGGTGCGTCACAAGCACAG
The DNA here is from genome assembly GCA_035220615.1 of Leptothorax acervorum. NCBI lineage: Eukaryota > Metazoa > Arthropoda > Insecta > Hymenoptera > Formicidae > Leptothorax > Leptothorax acervorum. Next base: position 1,203,060 of record JASTWQ010001262.1, on the reverse strand, counting down.
TCTGCAGTTGCGAGTCGCAGTCGGAGTTGAAATGTCGACGAGTTGCAATTTGCGGATATACTCGATTGGGTTGCACGATCGATCGATCGTATGTCTACGTCCTTGTTCGCGCTTCAACGGCGCCGCGTTGACCACTTATAAAATTACATTTTCGATGCGCGGTTGAACGTTCTCGATTAATTGAATGGATTTATTTAAGGAGCGATGAACGGAATAAGCTTTAAATATTTATTCAGGTTACTCATCAACGAACTTATTTTATTTGTGAAATAACGTATCGGATAAATCAGGAAAGTAAAGAAAGAAGATATATTTCCGGAACTTTGCCTAAAAATTTCACTCGTATATATGATTTTTCTCCGACTGCTTTCCGTAAATCGTTTGTCGTGTTTCATATTCGATGTGAAAGAGTAGCGTATTAAATATCGTGATAATTTTCTATATAGGTTCAGTGGCTGTACTAACGAATGCATATGACTACGCGGATTTATTTAGTGTGCACTATGTCCACGATAATGGCCGTAAAAGTCGTTTTGTCGTCGAAATTTGCCGCGTTGTCGTGATAACCTTATCTGCTGGTGTGTATGTTACCATGTGCTTAGCTATTACCACGTATATACCGACTAAACTTCGCAAATGCCATTATGCCACTGCACCGAGCCCGCTATCAAGAGAACCGTACGGGTTTTTTTTTTCTCATTGTCAGTCGTTACATGCAACTGATATCTCAGCACGTACGATTTCTGCACAATAACGTCCGCGTAGACGTCATTACTGAATAGAGAAAGAGACCTAACTACTTTTTCCACTTTTAACTTCTCGATCGATCATCGTCGAATATCGATTACGTTCACCCAACTAAGGAAGTTGCCTTTATCGATTACCTGATATAATATTCTTTCGCGAGTAACTAAGTACCGTAAGTGACCGACCCCTCCCCCACACACAGTTCGTTGTTCAAATAAAATATAAGCAGACTGGGCGTCTACGGCATAAGTACGTAGCTACGTATACAAGATAAACTCGTTACCGCGAAAGGCGATAGAACGCCGCGTGGTCATTCGTTTGAACAAATGGAGGTTTCGGACAATCATCTTGCATCGACCAGGCCGCGAACGTTGTTGGAAGTAGGTACACGCATCCCCCGTAGCGGAAAGTGCTCGTTCGTGTGTTACAACTCAGTGAAAGCAATAATTCGCGCCGCTCCAAGGGGCTTGCTCGCTCCGGAACCTCGGAATTTCGGCCGATTCGCGGCGATTTCGACGCGCCCGCTTTCGTTTCTGTGCGCGCGGAACGATTATCCCGATCGTACAATTTATGCCGGCAAATGACTGCAATCTGCGCTCGATCCGACTCGTGAAACACTTCCCTCCTTCTCTCCTTGACCTCGACTTTCGACCCTCCTCGTCCTCCGCTGCTCCTCCCTCCCCTCCGTCTCACGGACCCTGCCTCGTCTGGTTCACTCGCATGCAGAAAAGTGCAAAACACCCGGAGGAAACGAGCGAAGCGATTCGTGATCGGACGCCGTTAACGTTTCACTTTTCGTGGTCGAAAATTATTTGCTCCCCCAGCTATGTACCGAAGGCCTGGCATGCGTACATTCTTTTTCGATAATATCGTATTGCTGCTTCGCCGGCAGATAGAGATCGGTTTTCGAGGCGTAAGATACACCGACGCAAATAGATCATTGATAAACAATTCGAGGATACGAACAGCGTAACAATACAGTCATAACATAGATGGACTAATCTAATGATGCGAGGAAATCACATTGAGGTAATGCAATCCCGATGAGCTCTGATGTTAATTCTTATGAAACGCAAGTTATCTATGTACATTCGTCAAAATGTTTAATTTCTTTTTATGCTGCACGAATAATTCCCTATTTATTATACATTTTTAAAATAATAATAAATTTTCCAACTTGTACATTTTTTTGGAAATGGCCTCGAAAATGGCATTATCGCGCAACGCGAAAAATCTTGTTTGTCTGGAAAAAATAATTTTATATAATATATTTTTAAATCCAAGTTTTACATGTGAAACTGTTTCAAAACCATTAGCGTAATTGATATAATAAACTTTAAAAACTGGAACGATGTTAGCCCCCCCCCCCTACCCGCCCCCGAACACTTACATTCGGTACCTACGTTAAAATCTCTATCGCTTTTGTTATCCGAGTGGAAAACGTTTGAATCGATGCATTACCCTAACGTTATTACTTATTAAGGCATGTTGGTTAATATCCTGTAATTATTTAGGCCGTAGGGTGCCATACGTGTCGTAGTGTATCGCGTTTCGGCGGAATCTAATGAACGTCGCGATCGATCGGGCTCCAACATTGTCGCGATCTGCATTTGCGATTTCGATGGGAAGCAAAATGTGGACTTGCGCGAGCGATGTTGCGAATCGATTATCGATTTCGGCGACGCAGAACACCGCTTGAACGACGATCTTGTGAATTGAATATTGATTTCGCGACAATGTATAGCGCAAAATGCCAGCGGGTAGCGCGGCACGAATCGCGTTACGGATCGGTTATTGATTTTGATAGCGTAGTCGCATGATTCGGTCGAAAACGGCGAGCACGCCGATTAATTGCCTCACAAAGCCACCGATAAAGTGAGTCGGAATGCAATTATTCACTTTAACGTGTTATGTATAAGTACGTATGATGAAAACCGACGGTCGAATTAATTTAAATCGTCTCTCTCGCTTCGACTTTTTGCCATTTAATATTAACGTTGTGCTTTCACCGCGCATTACAATACATCGCGTGCCCTGTAACGCGGTTCATTATTCACACGATAATTCGCAGTTGCTTCTCCCGATGCGATTATCACGAATGACCACACCGCTTGGCTGCGGCGTGGAAACGTTTCTAGTGCGATGCAGGCGTATTAAATTCTTACATTACGTAACGATTCCTAGTATCGAGATCGATGTGATATAACATAAAACACGCTTATGCCGCTGGCAAAAAATATTTAGATATTCGAGCCAAATGACGTAATTTTTCCGCGTGCGATATTATGTCGTTATCGCGACGAGTCGGAGCGTCGCGCGAAGCTTATCGGGACGGTTTAAATTTTGATTGCATATTCGATGATGCGTGCACGCACGCACGCATGCACGCACGCACTCGCGCTCAACCCCGGCAACGAGGTAACGCCGGACGAATGCCACGGCGCGTCCGATGGCGGCAGTTTCATTTTATAGTTAATCGCTCTTTATCGAGCCAGTCGGCCGCAGTTTCCGCGTAAATTATTGCTGTCATAAATTTATCCCCGATCGGTAATTATCGGGCCGAGCCATCCGCCGGAACGGGCGCGAATTACGAGCCAATTCCAATTGGCGTTTCAGTCACTCTCTATCGCGCGGCGACGCGGCGGTTATTGTTACCGGGAGGCGACTTCGACGATTTACTGCAGTGACCTTCGTTTAAAGCGCACGGCGGATTAACAATTTCGGGTGTTTCGCGAATTTCCTATTACGGCGTCACGCTTATCCGCCGCGCGAGCTAGCGATACGCAATTGCGGTAACTGTGAGCTCGCCGATAATAGCTGCACGGCGGATTGAATTGCGCGGAACATAGCTGCATTGTTAACGTGAATTATAATTGCATCGAGTCGCTGCAGCATTTTCAACACGCTCTCTCTGTCTACCTCTTTCTCACTTTCATATTTTCTCTTACTCTCACCCTCACTGGCGCGATGTCCTCTTGCGCGTTTAATGACGCAAACGTGGTTCATAAAACGCGTTAAAATCTCGATAATAATTAATGTTTGCGATATCGAATGTTTATACGTGACGCGATTATATACGAGATTAACGCGAGACGATATAGCCGTAAGTTTGTTTTACAAATGCGAAGCGTTACATATCGAGTGTTTGAGGGTTTCTATTAATTTATGACACGAACAGCAGCGATAACATTTTCATTCGTCATAGCAATTTTTATATGTATCTGCACAAAATATTTCTAGTTATGAATTGTACGATTGTAATCTCGGGAGAATCTGATTTGTCGTTTATTACGCAAGCGGTCAATGTAGAGAGGACATGCAGACATGACAAATAGATGATTACGTTTGTGCTATTCCCACGATCGACGTCGAAATTAGCATGTGGCTGCGCGTATCTAACGGGTGGACACAATCGAGTGTGCGTGCAGGTTACCGCGAGCGACTGTAAAGCTCACGCGAAAGGTAAGCGAGCGATCATAGATCGTAGATAAGTGCAGTCCAGACGCCAACATCATTTTCAGCTTCGAGAAGTGTGCTCGCGGTGTCGAGGGTTGTGGGAACTTGACCGTTGTAGTTATGCTGTCATTTGCAAATACAATAGTGTTTGTCCAAAAGCGGCGAAGAAAAAACATTGACTATTATAATAATTAAAACAGGCGGCAGTGTGGTCTAGTGGTAGAGCGCCAGACTCGCAATCCGGAGAACCGGGTTCAAGTCCACTTGAGTACACTGGAATTTATTTCCAGAAACTGCGCCCCCCCATGCGAGAAAAATTCTCAAATAGGGAAAACTGGGCTCCGTCTTTCGGAAGAGACGTTAAACCGTTGGTCCAAATACTATATGGCAATATCCACCATGCCAGGTTGTGGGAACTTGACCGTTGTAGTTATGCTGTCATTTGCAAATACAATAGTGTTTGTCCAAAAGCGGCGAAGAAAAAACATTGACTATTATAATAATTAAAACAGGCGGCAGTGTGGTCTAGTGGTAGAGCGCCAGACTCGCAATCCGGAGAACCGGGTTCAAGTCCACTTGAGTACACTGGAATTTATTTCCAGAAACTGCGCCCCCCCATGCGAGAAAAATTCTCAAATAGGGAAAACTGGGCTCCGTCTTTCGGAAGAGACGTTAAACCGTTGCTGTGGGCTAATCACCCGCACATCTGAATTTAAAGCGATTATGAAACCTCTAAGAGGAGGTCAAGGCCCGATCTGGGCTGTGGCGCCATTGATGATGATGATGAATAATTAAAACAAAGGGCAACAGAGCCGTAACTAGGTGATGGTGTTACAAAAATTTAATTTGTCGAAAGACAAAAATTAGACGTTTCGACCTGAATCAGGCCATCCTCAGTAAATTAATTAGAAAATAAAAAACGCATATCAGTCAAAATAAACCGCAATACATAATTATTTTCTAGTCGGAACATACCGATTGACTGAAATTAAACCTAATAGGGGGATTCAGATAAGTTAGAGTTAAACGGTTAAACAGGTTATGTCGGGTTAAAAAGTTAATTCTTTGTAGGTTAGAAAAAGACGAAGAGTGAGTTTAACCGACATAACCTGTTTAACCGTTTAACTCTAACTTATCTGAATCCCCCTAATGAAATTAAAGAACCGCATAATTACGCCCGCGTAAAAATAGTCTAAGAAGGTTCAAATGATTGAAAATCAATTCAGATTATTTTTACGCGGGCGTAATTATGCGGTTCTTTAATTTCATTAGGTTTAATTTTGGTCAATTGGTATGTTTTGACTAGAAAATAATTATGTATTGCGGTTTATTTTGACTGACATGTGTTTTTTATTTTTTAATTAATTTACTAAGGAGGGCCTGATTCAGGCCAAAGCGTCTAATTTTTGTCTTTCGACCAATTAAATTTTTGTAACACCAACACCTAGTTACGGCTCTGTTGCCCTTTGTTTTAATTATTGATTTTCAGTCATTTGAGCTTTCTTAGACAATTAACTATTATATTAGTATAAACATTAAATAACGGTAATTATTTTTAGCAACCGAGCAAACTGTTGGAATTATGTAACACGAGATAACGAGAGTTATGGCTACTTTTGCAATTTCTTTAAGCGGATCAATATTCGTTTAAACGAAGTTTGCTTATCCAAACGCCAATCTTATTTATGTAACATTAATATTTCTCAATGTTATAATCGGATTGGGTGAAACTTTCAATTAGCAATAAAAAAATTCGAGATTAATCGCAAATTGCACGTCGAGAGATGTTTCTTCCTAGTCAGGAAATTAATTTTGCTCAGCGAAGTCGTCAATTTACCTTAAAATTGACAGTCCCCGGAAAGTTACCCTCGTAATCGCGCATTTGTCTTCGGACGCGATCTTAGCCCCCGCCGATGATATTTCAGGTATAACGCGGCCTATTTAAACAGTGGCAATTGCCGCGTCCTCGTAAACGAGTCTACTTATCCAGGGGCTGATTTACCTCCCTCGCAACGCGCGTCGCCGCAACACCGCTTCTCGTTGGCAGAATGAGCAATGGTCCGAAACGGACGGGAACAGCCTGTTAATTAACTCAATTAAATTGTCAGATATTACTTTCGTTCCACCATCTATCCACGCCCCTCGTGTCCCCGTAATATTTCCATAACAGAGAAGGGGTCGTTATCCTCGAGCGTGTCGTAAATTCAAATAATCCGAGTGTGTGCTTTATTATATAATTTTCGTCGCGGACTCTCGTGTGCCCGCTATGAGTGACAATTGGAGAAAGAGCAGTCCTCTAACGCATTCCCCGCAACGGACTTATCGTGTTTCCGAATAGAGTCGTCGGTCGCCCGTCGCACCAGGTGCTGGCCGTCCTCGAAAACAAGAATAATTACACGATTTGGCGGTCGGTGGAAAGGACCGGAAAAAGGGGTGCACGAAAGGGTGGTGAGGGTGGTGGAGGAGGAGGAAAAGCTGACATCGGTTTCGCGGACGGCAACGGCGGCGGTGGTGGCCACGTACTTTACAGGGACAAGCGGCTTAGCCAGCCATGCCGACGAACATAATTCATCCGGCGTAACTCGGTGTCTCTCTTCCCCGTTACCGGCAACACGTTCCAACGCACTTCGCGCGAACGGTGGAAACGGGAGGAAGTTACCCTGCCCTTATTTATGGTATTGCGCGACTGTACATTCAGATTCGGTCGCCGTTCCGCGGCTGTGGCGGGGCGGCGCTCCGTCTATGGAAAATGGCTTTTGCCAAGGCGTTACCGAATTATTTATATACGGGATGGAGCACCCCGGTTAACCAAGCCCTTCCAAATCTGCCTTCGATTCGTTGAAGTTCATTCCTTTGGTAGTCGCGAATTTAGTTCCGGATTGCGCGCTTTATGCGGTTGCGATAATTGTACGTAAGCGGCGCCTTTGAAAGTGGGTTTCATAATGGAAACTGTACTATTATCGAGGTACTCCGCTTGTCTGTTAACTTCTAAGTGAAAAAGCATTCTCGCAGCAAGAATTGCAAAGTTGTTGGATTTCTAAAAATGACTATTAATGAACCATTTAGCTGCTAATTTTATTACTTTCCTTTCTTTGTCCGAAAGCTCGAGTTTTAACGAGCTTTGCTATTTGCTATTCGAAAGACAATATTTATATTAAAAAGACTTATTTAAGACAGAGAGAGAGAATAAATCTGAGACAATAATTTTTAAATAAAGCTAAGTAAAAATATGATATTTTATAATTCGCAAACTCTTGCCGTGCCTATAGATAAGGTGACAAGAAGAAACGGGAAGAGAACGTTTCTCCGTGAACAAATCGAATTCAACACAAATTAGCGCCAGGGTGGGTTTACGAATCCGTCTTGTTGTCATGAGAAATAATTGCTGCGAGCATTGCCGCGGGACGAAAGGGAGAGGCTCTCGCCTTTTCCCGCGGGGTTATAATGCCGGAGACGAGCCGCCCGCGGTTATTAGTTTAGGAAGCTGCAAAGTACCTCGAAACAAAGTCTCCTCTCTCTCTGTCTCTCCACCAGGTAATCAATATACAGGCGACGACCCCTGCCTCGTTTCACCTTGTCGGTTTAGCATGAACCACCGGCGAGAATCCCGGCTTACTCGTTCGGTTCGTTCCAGGCGTTCAGGATAGCCGGCAGACAAGCAGTATCTTTAGCTAATAAAGCATCCCCTTCCGCTCCATCTCCCCCTACGCCCCCCCCTTGTAGAGGGGCGGCCGACCAAATTATAATACGCCTACCTCGTGTTTCTCCCCCGAAATGCTCTCAGACTTGATCGCTTTTCATCACGAAGCCGATTACGCGACCAGCATCCTCGAATATCTTTTTTGCCTTTGCAGTACTTTCGAATACCTTTCCCGCGTAAACCTTCCGCTTAATGTACTTTCAATTGGATAGTTCGCGGTTACTAGGGAGGTAGGCAGAATTTGGAAGTGGTTAACCATGTTGGACACGCTCAGTTTTTTTACGCCGATTTATTTGATGCGTAATAAAGAAAGGAAATGACCAGTAAGAGTTTTACTAAATCATTCAAGCTTTTTTTAAATGCGTAGAGAATTTGTAATTATTTGCATTAGAAATTTTTTAAAACAAAATTATGTATAAAGTAAAACCTAGCAATTTTTCTTGCATGGTTTTTTTGCGAAATTTAATAAGTACGTATATCGTAGTACAGCATCTCTCTCTCTCTCTCTCTCTCTCTCTCTCTCTCTCTCTCTCTGATGCGTTTCGAACTTCCCGGTAATTTTTGCAGATGTCTGGTGAGCATCTGCCTCGATTAAGTAGTGTTTAACCTGTAATTTATTCCACCGGCAACGGTCGGACGCTCGCAATTTACGCTTTAAATTGAAATGTAAAATTATCGTAGTGCATTGGATTTCCGATTGAAGAGCTCAGAGCGAGAGTGGAATAAATCTATAATTTGTAAGGTTCACTTAAAATCTGAAGTTTGTAAAATCTCGTAGATTACAGCTTAACGCTGTTCTGAACCCTTCAATTTCACGCTCTGTATTATATCCTTTCTGCTTTTGCAATTTATTTTTTGCAACTAATATCAATCGATATTAATGCTGTAACAGGTAATAACGCATTATTTATCTAAAATTGTCAAGTTGTCACGTAAGAGAAGCCCTAAGCAATCGCGTGTATTTCATAAATTATGCGGTTGCAGGTTGGTGCGTTATTTACACGGACAATATATACTGTTGATAATAATGGAAATACAGTCGTTAGTACCGCGTAGAAAAAGGAATGACCAAGACACGTCCGCTAAGCTCGGCAAACATTGCGTAATTCACGTCGCGTACGCGTCATAGTTTGTTTGCACGTTGTTAAGCCGCGGCGAGAGTTAGAGAATAATTCTGAATTCTGTCCATTTCTCTATTTCAGTCCAAGCAGTACGGCGCTGGGTTCGCTGGACCAACTGAAGGAATATCTGACGACAGTAGGAACCTGCAAATGCGGCCTCGAGTGCCCGCTCAGGCCCGAACAGGTCTTCAACTTCGACCCCAAGGTAAATACGGATTTATAATATTTCCAAGGGAAATCAATGCTAAGAAAATTAATCAAATTTAATTATTTAATTATTAAATTATAACAATTATAACGGTTTTTGTTACGCGTGCGTTAAATGAAAATTGAATATATTCGTATTCCGCTGCGCAAGAGGAAGAACATAGTAATGTGCTTGACAAAAAAATGTTGAGCTTTTATCAGCGTTCTTGAGCTAATACGAGCAATTTCCGCGATAAATCGCATCATCCTGTTTACTTGGAAATGATTATTGCGAAGTAATTTTACCTTTGTCTGGGTGATTAGAAAAGTCAAGCAGACATGTAATAAAAAGATCCCGCTATTAAGAGAATTGCTATAGACTAAAGCTAATATACACATTTGCTTAATTTAGCTTAAAACTACGCGGTGCAATTCTGATGTATATACAATATACATCTCAGAAGAGATGTATAGATAGAGTCGAGTGATTAAAATTTCTCGTTTTCGCGTTCCGATTACGTTCTCGTTTCATGAGCGTAATCAACATGCGATGATGCTCTTACCATAATCACGCAGCACCGGAGAGACATCTCCAGAGTTAGCGAGTTGCAGCGAGTCAATACAGTCTCGTCGCACTCGATATATGAGCGTGATACACCAATGCGACGGGCTGTTGCAAGCCAAGTATATGCAGGCGGTGTCGCGCTTATTCGGGACGTTCATTATGTTTTATCCTTTTACATTTGTACCGTCGAGAGAGAGTTATTTTGACGCGTCGCGACGGCGAAAGTTCACAGTACAACCTGTTATAGCTGCGCGTCACGAGCACGAGCATAATCACGCTTAATCGCCGACGGCAGTTAGGCACCGTTTATTTATTTATCGTGCGTTCGTAATTGGTCCGCGTTCTCCGTGTATATGCAGCCTCGCGAGTCTCGTGACTTACCGGGGATAAAATATTGCTATTGTGCGTGCAGACGACGGCGAGGCGTCTCGCCGAGAATGTATCGCGCCGTGCCGATCTCACCTTCTTCCCGAATCGATTAGGAAGTGTAATTCTTTCTCGCGACGACTAGAAAGAAATTATTTCTCGTGACTGAAAGGCTCGATTAAGCGTTACTATAATCAAAGCGCGTGGATCGATGCGTATCTAAGAAAGAATCTCGTTTCCGTTGTATTTAACAATTTCGTTAATTAACAATTGCAAATTAACAATTTCGAATCATTTAATAATTTAATACACAGCGCTATTAGGTGCGTTTAAACGAACGGAAGAATATTAAAATACGTAGAACTTATATGTTCTACAATCAGTGTGGCTCATATTAATTATCGTAATCGCCAATATTTCGATAACAATGAAGAAATATCGTGATTGGCAAAAAACAGTCCTTTGCGGCTGAAATGTCAAAGAATATTTAAATATGTATTAAAAATAAAGTAGCTTTTATTATCCTTATTTGTTATTTATAGTAGCAGCGTAGACGTCGTAAAATACTAGGAAGAGATTTCTCTGTGGTGCATGTTAACAACGGCATCTTATTAAGCGCTATCATTTCCTGACAATCTAATGTTCTCTCGATTCTACCAAAAGTTCTCTCTCTCTCCTTCTCTCTTCTCTCTCTTTCGTTTCGAGTTCATAGAAACGACGATGAATCACGTCCGTGGAGCAGTCCCGGAAAATCGTACCTCTCACGAAACATCGCCGCGAACAAAACACAATCGAGCGTCCCGGCGCTATTTCTGCCGGCACGGCTGCCGTAAATACGTAATTTTTCTTACTTCCGCTATTTAGATATTTATGGTGCATTCGCGAGAGCGCGGCGGCACGTATCTCGGCCCGCGCCAACGATCCCGAAGAAATATCGCGATCGTGCGTGCCAACGATCGCGGCTTATTAAGAAATATCGCGCTCTGGGCACGTAACCATTGTTCGCCTGAAGCGAAATGTGTGCGTTCGCTCCGAAAAAGGGTGTTCTGCATTTTGCGTTTATATAGTGCGATCTCTATAACTCCCTAATGCGCCGATGTTCGATCGATGTTTATCGAAATCATTTGACGGCGATCGGTCGATTGTAGTCGCGTCTTCGATTCCTCAAGATTAATTTTTGCGTACCGGTTTTTCGGGAGGAAGATAAAGGGTATAATAAGGCTAATTTCGTGCCGGGCTTCCGCGCATAAATTAAAAATTTAGGAAAGTATTGGACACGTCGCGCTGGTAGATAACGGGAGACGAAGAGAGAGAGAGAGAGAAACAGGGAGGTGGGAGAGAGGACGCTCATCAGTTTTGCTTAATTATTCCAGTAGCATGCGACGATATACGAGGAAAACGTATAATTATCCGTGCACCTGCTTGCTAACCACTCACTCAGCCGCTGTTGCTCGCCATCGTATACCCAGTGCACCATCGGTGCGTTAATACGTTCCCTAATTAAAGTTTATCGTGTTTCACCGATCTGAGGAGAGACTCCGGACATAGGTACACCGATCCGGTCCGCCGTGTCGACGACATAACGATCAACACGCTAATAATTAATAATCATTTGCATATCTCTAACACCGTAACATGAATATGATACGAATCGTATCGGGTTTATCGACTATAGCTTATAATTACTGCTGGCATCTCTCTCGTCGCTTTCACCCCTATATGAATCGTGTAGATTCTTCGGAAATGTGAGATCAATAATTTAGCCGATAGTCACTGTTATTTATATTTCAATTTGAAAACAACAGATATGTATATGGGTATATAGCTTACTTCGATAAATACGTGTTAAATCTTTCAATGCCATTTTTTAGCATTAAAGAAATATTAAAAAATGGCATTGAAAGATTTAATCACTATATTATTATAACGTCATGCTCAATGAAGTGGAAGGTATCTAAAATGTAAATGTTCCAACTCTTAATAAAATTTTTAACTCTTTGGCGCGTACGTCTCAATGGTACTGAAAGACTTAAAATAACAGCCACTACGGCGCGATCGAGATATATCTTAGACGCATTTCTACGATGCTTCGCGCGAGCAAAGCGGACTATCTTCTGGCATTCTCCGGTGAGTATAGATGGTATCGTGGCATTCACAATGCAAACTCACCTGGACAATAGCACTCGAGTGCTCGTCCGTCTCGGATAAAGAGGGGAAGAGAGTCTGGAGAAGAAGTACGTGGATTGTCGAGTTAAATCGGCATGGTGCTCGGGCACTTCGCGCTGCATCTCGAAGTGCATCGCGTTCGTACACGGCAGTCGGCCTCTCGAATCGCGACACACGGCGAACACGGCGACACGAGATTATTATGGTAATCGAGCAACATCGCTCATGGTCCCGTCACGGCCCTCCCACGCTTTTTTCGCTGAGGTCTCAATGCGTCAGATCGGATAATCGGAACGATATCACGCCCGGGCGTACAATAGGTAGCTGGAGCGCGAATAAAAATTATATTCAAGAAAGTACGATCATTATTTTATCAACGTATATGTATCGATTGAATTTTCTCTTCTCGAAGTAATCCATAAATTGATCCTATCTTTTTGAGCTAATGACACAACGCGATAAATAACTATATTTTTGATGTCTTACGCCGTGTACCGTTACCTGGCAAAATATTACGGCAAGCGGACCTGACGCGTTTTAATATGGACCTGACACAGGCCGGGTAATATCAGAACACGCCACGATAATGGATCGGGCTTCGCGATACGAACTTTGATACAACGTCTTTCTCAAGCGACTCGCTCCTGGCGCATTTACAAGCAACGCATACACACGCGCGCGTGTCCATGAGTATCTCCACCTGCATTAATCAGGCACCGTAACTATCGAGGCGATCTCTCACGGTCTATACCATCTGCCGGAGACAGCAGCCTTAACGTCTCTCTACGGACCTTTGATTTGGCTCGATTCTTTATCGCCCCCGCGCTACCGGCGGCCGGCCGGCCAAGCCGGGTTCCCTTCTTTCTGCCTTTTCTCCCGATGCTCCTTTTGTAACTGCCGACGTTTCCGCCTATTGTTGCGCATACAACGGCGCGAGGAATCGCCGATGTGGGGAACGATTCCTCCGGTTTCCCGCGGCAGTATCCTCGAAATGCTATCGCATAAACGGAGCGTCGCGTCCGTGAACTCCGCGTCCGGTTCAGCACGTGGAAACACTTTTTAGAACAGCAGATTCTGATCGCGGTATCGCTGGAGTAATATCACTCTTTTTGTCAATTTTTTCCGAACTTGCTGCCTATTTTATTAAATTTAATCGGATACCGATTAAATGGGTATAGCGACTGTGAGTAAAGGGTGATCGTGTAACGATACGATTTTACGAGTGTCATAATTAACACGAAGCAAATTATGTTTCTTATCGCCGGCGTAATGATCATATTTCGACATTCAGAAGCCAGCATAAAGTTCTCATTTGTCGCAAGTCTATCCAGTTCCCGTCTGCGTTTCGAGGCGTTAGTTTATGGAGTTGTTGCTATCCATTATCGCTTTCAGAGGAACGGCAGGCCGACTCGGGTGTGTCTCGACGAATGTATTAGACGAGCGCTTAAGCTTGCATACGAGTTGCGCCGTGACGTTAACAAAGGGTAAGCGAGCACCCTTTTATTACACCAAGCCCGTCTCGCTTAAGCCCGTGCGTAAAGTAATTTGCCTTAATGAATTTGCATCTTCTCTTTCCATCGCGTTCCTCTCTGCTGCCGTCCCGTTTCCTCCGGCCTGCATTTTTGATTCACAATTAAACGGCAGTTACCTCCGTCTAGGAAAAATCTCAATGAAAACATTTTTCTCGGAACCGCTACTCAACTTCTCGCCAGCAGCTTTCGTGAGAATACGCTTTTAATCCTTTGCATTAATTATAATATACTTTTTAATACCGTTTTTCTCTCCGCTAGTTCTATAGTGCTTTTACTTGGCACTCATGTAGTTGGGCATATCTATTCAACAATCGCTAATAATGTTAGAACATTTTATGGCAAATTTAATTCTTTTTTCATAGAAATTCACATATTAAATTAATCATTTTATATTTATCGACTCGTGCAAAAGTCTCTTACTGCTACGACAGGAAAAATAACGACAATATATCACGATATAAATTTGTTTACGACGAGTTTTATTTACGACGCGCTTCATAGACCATGTAAAATTATACAAACGTGTATCGAGTCATATTTTTGATGGCTATGGTAATTTCTCATCTTTTCAATTAGTTTCTTTCGCGATTTCTCCGGCACGCTTGCAAATATACCGATTTTACGGTACAAAGAAGTGATTACTCGAGCAATGTACAAAGTATGAATTTCGCGGATAAGGTGAAAGAGTACCGTCAAAGAGCGTACCCTTGAAAGATGCTCTTTTGTAATCGGTTCGGGCCATCGGCCCGGGAAACAAACTTCGCTCTTACAAAGAAAGTAATCTTGCGCGATGTCTCGGTTCGTATTCCGGCAAACCTCAAAAGTTTCGCCGAGAAAAAGAAGGGAATCCAAGATCGTGGGTATAGCGAGGGGATGGAATTTCGGAGTCCCCCATTGTAATTGCCAAACTGCCCGAGACCGAGAGGAAGGGCGAGATTGTCGAACTGTGATCGTCCGGAGAAACTTCGACACGCAACGTAATGCACCAAAGAGCCGTTCTTGCCGTTTTGCTTTTCGTTTTATCGACTTCATTTTTTATCCCCGGCCTTCTCGGTCGTCGATAGAAAATAGGCAGAGCTCGCGAAACGTGATCTACGAAGGTCGTAAATAATTCGATAACCTATCCAGCGTTCTATATTTTATTTTCGCGAATTACCAAATTGCTATCGATCGCGTTTTATAAAACACGAGTTTTGTAGTGACTGTTTCCAATTATACGTACGATAACGAGCCTGTTAAATTTTGAAAACGGAGGAGTTTCTATCCGCGGCGTGTAAACGCGCGAGATGCAATTTTCCACTGTTTTCGATTATTCGCGAGACATCGCGATCTCTCGCGCGTTCGTTGCAGATCCGTGGCTTGATGTGCAAAACTCGCGATCGTATATACCTACAGTACAAGCAGCGCGCGTGGATATCGTGCGCTCCCGATAATACCGGGATAATTCGATTTCCTCAGAATTGCCGGGTTTGCTTCGCTCAAATTGAATTTCTATTAATAAAAACGGCGGGGTATTGGTCGCTTGTGTACATTCTCCCTCTCTCTCTCTTTCTCGTACTACCTCTTTCCTCCCTTCTTCCTGTTTCGTTCGCCGCAGCTCCGGATTTCTCTTTTTCTCCGCCTTCGCGTCCCCCGCACTCTTTCTGTCCCTCTGCGCTTCTCGTCTCTCTCTGCAGCCTCCCTCCCGCTCGTTCAATCTCCCTGTCTCCCTGCCAGTCTACCGCGACGTATAAATTTATTGCGCTCATTAAGTTGAAATATGGCATCGGGTACGTTCAAAGTTTATGAACGTTAATGCGACCGCGGTGAATAAGACCGCGCGCGGCTCGTTGCTCACGCGATGTAAAACGCCGCGGCCAGTTCCGCTCGAAAGAAAATCCAGCCCGACAGCGCGACTTGCGACGATTCGAAGGATATCGCTCGTCATGACCGTCGTGTATCCGTTACCGTCGAGATATCGAGGGTCATTGCTCGATGAACGATTGATGGCGCTTTGTTTGTGACAATCCCGCCATGTTTTGCGTCTATATGTTAGCTGTAGAAGACGATGTTGCACGAGAAGAGTTTCACTACGAAATCTCGTAATAAGCGCTTGTCATTTATTTGTTGCATTCATCGGTGACGTTTTCAATTTGAGAATTTATTGATGCGTAGCAACACTCTTGGCTCGTTTTCTTAAACGCTTGTGAAATTTAATCTTGAAACGGAGAAAATTCACATGCAGATTATTTTACCGAGTCCTCGGAGAAATAAATTAGAGCGTTGTTACGTTGAATCCTTCGATTTACGTGCTTGACGTAACTCAGCTTCGCGATGCAGCATTTCCGTGTCATTGAACGGTCGAAATTTGGCGCGAAGCAATTCGATTTGTCGCTCGGCGCTTCGCGCGTTTATCGTGAAATACCGAGAATAGACGGACAACGTGGAAACATTTTCACGGCTCGCCGCGCTAAAACGCTAGCCAGGATCCCTCCGCGGATCGCCGATCGGCGGCTGCCGATCCCGTAGATCGAAAACCGCGGTATCGTTAATATGATTTCCGATTCGCTCCGCCACCACCGCCGCCGCCGCTGTTGCTGACCGAGGCGAGGCGCGAAGAGAAAGAGTCGAAGGGTGGCTACACACTCCCTTAGGAGGGCCCGCATTGCAGCGAACAACGGAGAAGGGCACCGCCGCGCCGGGGACACTTGAGGTGAATGTTTTGCGAATGGTCGGTAGATGTCTGGTTTGCTCGAGGCTGATATCGACCTGGGTCTCGAGTCTGGAGCCGCCGCCTTCGACCCCCTCTACACCGTTTTCTCCACCACCACTACCACTACTACCACCGTCAGCACTGGCACCACCACCGGCACTATCGCCACCAGGACGGCTCGTTTCCACCACCAGCAGCGGATACACCTCTCTCGCGCACCGCTCAAAGTTCACGTCCGTTTCATATGTCTCACCTCGTTCTATCACGGATTCCAGCTTCTCGTCTCGCTCCCGCGGGAGCCTCGGGCGACCCGCTCTTTGCCTTCTCCTTCCGCGTCTCCCGGTCGGCGCCCACACATCTCCCGTTCGTCACCCAACGTCCCCCGCTCTTCCTCACTTTCGCGTCTCTCTCACTCTCTCTCTCTCTCTTTCTGTCTCCGCTAGTCGATCCTTGGCGCTCTGTTTTGTTTGGCTCTGTCTATTCCACAAGCTTCTCTCTCGCGGAGTCCCGGGACTCGGCGGTCTCTTCACCCCTTTCCCGGTGAGAGAACGTGCTACCCTCTTCCTTCTCCACCTCCTTTCGTCTCGTCTTCGTCGCTCGCGTCCGCCGCCTTTCTCCTCCGAATTCGTCTCTCGCGGGGTAGGGTAGAAGATCGTTCACCCTACCTGCCTCGATTCGCCGCTTCTACGCCTCTCATCCCTGGGTTCCGGCAACGGCTCCGCGTTCAATCCACTCGCCCGTCCGCTCGACGATACGAGTTCCATAGCGAGAGAGAGTTTCCGGTGGGATGAGAAAAAGCGCCGCGGCGCGTCGCGTCGTGACGCGACGCGTCGCTCAGCGTCGGACGTAACTCGCACACATCTCTCGGCGAATCCTCGCGACGCCTCGGGGAGTGAGAGACGGGACGGGTCAAGCTTTTAGGGTAGATCGACTGAAAGCAACGGTGTGGAAGCAGTGGCTGCTCCCCGCTGTTCTCCTCCCGTTGATTAGTTGAAATTTAACGCGTCGCTCTCGCATCCAGACGCGAACAAATTACTTCCTGCGTCTTCCTTTGACTCGCGTTATGACGGGAAAATCCGACGAAATTGGCACACGAGTCACGTATTTATTCAAAATGCTTCAGGTGCGCTGACGAGGATCTTCATGCCGTGAAAAATCTATTTTTATTGTGACTGTATTTTATTCGTGCACATCAAGATCGTATTTTTGTATTTTTGCCATCAAATTTTTTCTTTTTACATAAGCGTCAATATATCACTTTTACACAGTATTCGAATAAAACTTTTCGATGTTATTTTTTTTTTTAATTCTAGCTTCTGCAACTCTTTATCGTGTAATTGAAAGAATATATAAGAAGAGCCGATTGCGCATAATAATTTTTGTTATATAAATATTGTTATTGCCAAAATATTTTGCTGTACACCCCGTCCTCGATGACTAATCTGCGATGCTCGACCACATTAATTTTCTTAATGATTGTGTCAGTGCTCTGTTAATTTTACGCGACCCGCTACGAGAAAGAGAGAGAAAGAGAGAGAACTCGAGGTGGATCTCGGCTAATTAAAAGTAACGAGAGCAGAAGTAACGCGTCCGAGATTATTACGTCGCGGCCTGAACATGCGGGTTACTTAAGTCGCTTCGCGCTTTCTCTGCAAAGGCAACTTCGTTAGGATGCGATTCAATTTCGGTTGGACGGCGGTTTCCTCTTCGGCCCGGCAGCCTCGCGTGAGAATCACGATTCGGTCGGATTGTCCGTAATCTCTGGTCCGTACAGAACCGTCCCTTACGGTCGACAGGTACGTTGGCTCACCTGCAGCCAGCAGACAGGCTGAACGAGAACGGGATGGGAGGAGTAGAAGGGAAGGGCGGAACGAGATGGAACGAGATAGGGTGGAAAGGTACTAGCTCTGGCTATAGAGGTGGACTGCTAAATCCTGACCGTGGCCCCGGCTTGTCCGTGTAATTTATGACGAGCGAGTCCGAGAGGTACCGAGAGCCTGTCGTGGAAGGACGCAGATAGGAGCAGTAACAGTCTGCTTCCTCCTGTGAAATATAATTCCCGCGCACATTCACGGTTGGATAATCCACGTTCGCTTTGCATGAAAACTTATTACGCTCCCGGTAACGTAAGCGCCTGCTCGCGCCCGCCGCCGCCGCCGCTCGCGTTGTTCGCGCGAGCGAGCGAGCGAGCGAGCGAGTGTCCGGCCGGTCCCGAGACTCATTGTCGCTCGGTCGCTCCGCTTCTTTCCACTCTTCTCTTCAGCGTCCGGCATGACAAGAGCAATTACACTTTTAAATTACGTTACACGATATTAAGCCCTTTCTCTTCTTCTTCTCCGTTCGTACGTATGTACGTTCGTTCATTTTTTTCCGCGTTCCTTCCCGGCCGCCGTGTCCGCTCTGTCCATTCATCTCCCCTCGTGCTCTCCTAAATTTCCCGAATACTTCACCGACTCGATCCCGCTACCGTTTCCCTCTTTTTTTCTTATTATCTTCATTCTCAGATTCTCCGTCGCAGCTTTCGCAGATTTCGTATTTCTGGACTTTATTTCATAAAACTGAAGGACTTGCGATGGTTGCTGAAGAACATTAACCGATGATCTAGGAACAGAGAATACGAATTAACATTTTGTGTTTACTTTTTTGTGTTTAATTTAATATTACAGATGTAGCTTCATGTAACGAGACTCTGCTTATCCCTATAACGATTATCTGTCATTTACTGTTTCAACTTTGTTTCTTACTTTTATCTGAAAATGTTCGCTTGTCGTTGTTCATCCCTACTTAGCGTCAAGCAGGAATAATTACGCTAGTTAATTGCATTACACGATATTAAATTCTTGCTTTAACTTTTATTATTGCCATCTCTTCAATTCCCACCGGTCTGACTCTCGTTTCTTACTATTGTCTTCGTCCCCGTCTACAATAGGTGTTTTAAGCTTAAAGCCTTAAGAAATTGATCAATCACAGTCGAATTTGAGGAGAATAATCGACTGTGATTGGTCAATTTCTTAGGGCTTAGGGCTTAAAGCATCTATTGTAGACGGGGACTTCGGTATATCCGGTATCCGTTTTCTCATTCTTGCCTTGTTTTTAGCGCTCCGCGCGGATTCTTGCTGCCTTGCTAAAACTGTTGCGCTCAAACTATATTCATCCGTCCGCCTTCATTTCCCTATTCTAATTTTCCCTTCTTTTATTTGTATCCGTTTTTCCATTTCGCGCAGCTCTCCGCTCTCTCGCGGCTGTCCTCTTCAGCGTCGAGTCTGACAAGAGCAATTACACTTTTAAATTACGTTACGCGGTATTAAGCCCTTTCTTTCGTCGTCTTTTTTATACCTCGCTGGCCACCGTGCCCGCTTCATTTTCATTTCCTTTCTCGCCATTTCGCCGTTTTTTCCGGATGTCTCCCTCTCTTTTTCTGTCTTTCTCCTTTCCTTCACCACCCATTTTTTTCATAGTTCTCGTTCTTTGGGTTTTTATCGTCCGCCGTGAAATAATTTCCGAGCGCCCAAGCCACCGCGCGGATATCCTTCCCTCGGCCTGTTTTTCTTTCGAATCTTCCGCAGTGTCTATCCGCATATTTTCATTCATTTCACTCAGATTTTCACTTCCATTTGTTCTTTTTTTTTGTTCGCGACAGTTGTATACCAGTTACCGACGCTGTTATGTCATCCCGCAGTCAGCATGATTTTGTTAAGGCGATCGTAGATGCGACCGCGTTGTATTCAATTTTCCTTCTTCGCACGCCGCTTTTGTCCGATCGTCGTCATTTTTCCGCTCTTTACCTTCGTCGCCGACTGTACTCATTGTATTCAATTTTCTTCCCCTTCCCGGCTTTTCTTCTCGCTTCGTCGTTTCCTGCGGCATCTCCCTCTACCGACGGCATACTCACCGCGGGAATAATAATTACCTTTTCACCACCGACGCGAGGTCGAAGAATAGAAGAGGGTCGTTTTAATTATTTTATCGCGTGACCGGCAACCGCGACCTCTGTCCCTCTTCCCCCTCATCATCCCTCCACCGACCTGTCCTTCGTGATATCGGACACGATGGGACGCGCGACGTGACTGACGTTTCATTAATATCGCCGTATTGACTCGGGTGTCGCGATGCTTACATTAATTTCAGCGTCCGCGACGTGAAAGAACGCGCTGTATTAAATTAAGTAAGTAAACGACTGCCCGATTATTGACCTACGGAGGAAACGATTAATTTTATTTCGTTAACATCGACATGACTTTATATTGGTTGATTTAAAAAAATTTTATTTATTTAATTTATCCTTTTATTTAATTTGCTTCTACTTTATTAAGTTTTTGAAAAATTTGATATTTATAATCGATTACCTCTCGATCGCGTGTTATTAATTCAACTGCGAAAACTCAACTGTCCGTTTATCATTTTTCCATTGAAATACCCATTTTTCCTAGTACAGGTTGCCGGATACGATTCGTGAATTTCTGTAATAGGAGTCTCTTACTTGTTGGCGGTGGCGAACAAATTTTCCGGCAGCAGCGTGCACAGTAATCTAACTAGAGGCGGTGCCGTTTTCTTTGACGGTTAGCTCCTAATAAATCAGGCAGAGACCGGGGCGGATACGCGCGAGTGCACGCGGATGGCAAGGGTGCGCGGGGGTGCACGCGACGGGTTATTCGTTGGCTCGTCCCGCCGGTATTTCCGCCAGCTATTCAATTTGTGGGCGTTTCGCGCCGGCTCGTCCCGGACAAATGATTTCACGCTGGGTCTGCTCTCCTCCCCCCTCTCTCTCTCGAGTCGTAGATGTTGCGCACACAGGGACATTCGGTCGACGGTATCCACTCTCTCGGAGGAAAAGAGATACCCCCATCTAACCTGGAGCAGCGGGATGGTGCACAACGGACAAACGGATCAGCCTCGCGTTGCGCATTCTGATCGATATACCTCCATCTCGCTCTACCGTGAACTCTCTCGCGGAGTTTGATTAAAAAAATTTATTTTCTCGGTGGCACCCTAATACTTCAGCTCTGTCAAATAAAAACTCTTCTATCTTTCGTTGATGTCTGCGTCGGTAGATTAAAATACTTTTTCATGATCAGTTTAGTGCGGTTAGTGCTAACAATAACAACATTTATAAGCAATGATAATTGTTTATTAATAATATTATCAAGTATTACGATTACTCTGATTGACGTTATGCCATTGAAACGAATTGTGACGTTCTGAGACAAGAAATCCGCCGCTTCGGCCGTCATGCTTTTTTTCGCAGTTTCCAGACGGACTATCCGAGCTTTTCGAGTCGCGAGTGTCGCGACTGTGTATCGTAAGAGCCGTAATCCGGAACTGGCTCGCAACAAGCTGTCGTACCTCAGGGAGAAGAGTGGAGCGAGCGCCGTGTGTATTGTGAGCCGAAGCGAAGCCGCGCAAAGATCGCGCCAGATAAAAAGTGAGAGAAGGATCGGACAGGGGACGGAGGTACATCCTCCGTTCGTTCGTTCATTCGCCCATTCGCCCGTTCATTCGCTTGTACAGGTTCTTTTTGTTCGCTGCGACTCCGTATTGTCAAGTGGCGTACACACGTCGGCTCTTGAGCGTCTCCTCTTGGCGGGCACGTGTGAGAGACGCGACGTATCCGCGCGTACGCACACGTGTATGTAACTATGCAGACGTAGACGCGTAACATCCAGTCGCGACGTTCGCATGCGTTTTCCGCTTCGGTACGCGTTGCAATATTGCTGCGGGAAGAAGGAAAAACGATGTCGCGTACGTGCTCCTCCCAGTCGCCCACTGCGGACGCAGACGAGTGATCTTGAAAATATGTCTCGCGCCAGGAAATGCATCTCGCGTCGTAATAGATGCGGATATCGTCGGGCTTAAAAACGCGCCGCGAGACGTTCTATGCGGATTCTACATCGTGATAAATTTCAGCAGAGCTGCACGGTATATCTTGCTTCCATTTCTTATATATTTTCTCTTACAATTAGATGTGTGTGTTATATATTGACACGACAATTCAATTTATTACAATTGTTTAATGTTTTAAAAACACACATAAAGATCGAATTTCGAGTTTTCTTGCTGTTTACGCTTATCTTGTTGATTTCTCGCAGTTGAATTTTTCAGATGGTCTTGCTAGGTGCAAGCGTTCATATACATACCTATATTATATACCTACTATATAATGTCTTGCATTCAGGATTTTTCTTCCACTGAAAAAGCTTCGAGCGAAATATTTTTGAGTCTTCTTTACAGCGATATTTCTGTCGATCTGTTATATCTTAAATATTTCGAAGGATACATTTCTAAAAGGAGTTTGTCTGGATCTTCTTAAATGAAATAATTATAGAACGCTCCTCTTACTTTTATATTTTTATAATTGTACGCATTTTAATAGAACACGTTGCTAAGCTTTTTTATCGCGTAAATTTCATTGTTATTTTTTTAAGGATATTTTTTCTTATCAGACCGTCGTTGAATCAATTTCTCGCGAGACCGACTTATCAAAGCGCGATTCCACTTCCAAGAGAAAATCTACTATCAATAAATATCTGTCGAACTCCGAACGCATCGCAAATATTCGTTTCCTCCGCTCCGTCTCCGCCACGTCTCGGGATTCTCCAGAATATAACGTCGGAGTATCGTTGAATTTCCTACATCCTGTATGCGTATCGGAACGAAGCCGCCGGTGCGACCGGCATTATTCGCGGACTGCGAGTCGTGGCAGAATATTTCAATATGTTTGTATATTTGACTAGTTCGTTGTACCGGAAATACTGCACTGCGCTCTCACCGTCCCCCGAGAGATTTCCGCCCCGTCGCGCAAACGGGACGTATCTTGAATTCGGCGCTCGGGGTTGCACACCCTCTGCCCCGGGCCATCCCCGTCCTCCCCTCTTCTCCACGTGATCCCGTGCAGCTAATGGCACTTTAAACGCCTCGACGGCGCGCGATGTTGCTTTGTGAACATGTTGAGCCCTCGTCACGTGCCGCTGCGATCTGTTCGTGCCCGAGAAGCGATCGAACCATCAATATTTGACTAGGTACAGATTGTAAATGATGTAATTTTTAATATTTTTTTTCTTAAATGAAGATGATGTCTATTTGATGATAAATAGTCTTATCGGAAGAAATACATGTATGATACAAGGTATGATATAATATTAAGGTAAGAATATGTTCGCGAAATTGTGAAATCTTTTAATATAAATGTTATTTAAAAGTGAGATAAATATCATTAGCTTCTCCAGTGCTAAGATAGTAAGTTATTTCTATATAAAATTAATTTTTATTTATTTTTTTAAGATCGTTATTCATATGATTTCATGTTTTGTTAGATTGATTGGATAATGAATATCAATACATTTTAATCTCTAATTTTTATGGTTCCTTGCAGTTTATCTCGAAGCTCGAATAACGGTAGTTAGATTAATCTGTTTCTGCGTTCTTTATTTTCGTCGATATAACCCTATTAAATTAATTCATATGCCTTCGTAACCTATTATTAATCACCATTTAGATCGGTTTCCGATAGGCGAGCTTTTGATATTTCGCATTCAATCGTAACGTATGCAAAGTCATTGCGAATATAAATTGATCGCACTCGGCACTCTACAGAATCCCCGCCGTATCTAAATGCACCGTTTGCTAGCACTTGGCAGTAGCGATTTACACAAATTTCCAATTCAACGCGCACAATACAAATATTAGAATGGAACTCTTCCGAGCCGTGAACTCTCGGATCTGCACGGACCTTCCGTCTATTTTTTTGCATTCGAAACTGTATTGTGTATTACTCATCTCGACGAGCCGAAAATATCTTTCATCGCATCTTTCGCGAATAATTATCAGGTTTAAATGCCCAGGGAAAAAAGGTACATTACGTTTGCAAGTAAAATGAATTTTTATTCGACTTATTTTATCTTTATTCAGGTTGTATCAACAATTCTAATTCTCTTCGGCGGATTGATCCCTTCGTCACCCTCTTAGTACACCGCTGCCCTCCGTGTATTCTCACCGGTCTCTTGGTTTCCAATCTGGCGTTCGCGTACACACATTTCGAATTAATTGAACGATACCCGCGCACAATGTTACATTGTACGAGCGAGATTAATAATACCCGTCGGATATAGAGGGTGGCCGGAGGGTGCGAGGGTTCGGATACGAGGCGCGGAGATTAGGAAGCGAACGATGAGAGGGAGAGAGAGATAGAGAAGGGAGAGGGGATGAGAGTGGCGGTTCGCAAGAATAGAGAAACGAGGGAATTAAATTGCTTTTCAGTCGTATAAAAGTGGTGTTTTACAAGGCGCGGTGTAAGATCAAGTGCGCGCCCTGGCAAGCTGCCACACGGTCTTGCCCGATAATAAATGCTCATTCAAGAAGAGGAGGAGGGTAAGCGACCGTTCGGCGGAGGGCCGAAGAGCGGACGAGGAGGGAAGAGCGAAGGACCGGTCGGCCCTGAGACGTTTTTCTCCTCTCGTGGTCAAGCGCGCGGCTATAAAGCGCAACGAGACGGCCTCGGTGAGTCTTGCATTCGCTGTGCCCGGCCTGCTCTCTCGCTCACCTACTCGTCCCATTCCTTCTCTTGTTTTTGTTCTCCTCTCTCCTTCGCCTCGCGCTCCTCGAGGAATGGCTCGATTGTTTTCGATGCGCCAATTTAACGATGCAATGCGGCCTCGCCTTTTTGCCGTTGCAGGTGAGAAGAGAGCCCGAGGGGGAAAGCACGAGGACTCACGCGCGGCTTAACTCTCGCGCGCGATTTCATCCGCGATCGAGCAAATACATCGCGCCCTCGGGAGGATGTCGACTCGAGGAAATTGATTTCGCATTTTTATGCATACGCTCCTCGTTCGGTCCGTATCGTAAAATATTGTCACGAACCAAAGGAACGATAACTGCAAGAAAAGAAACGTTCGAAGGAACTGTTGTTCCTCTAACAAAGTCTTGCGTTTCCTTACAGCGATTTGTCCCATAGAACGCAGTGATTATGCACATACGTCGCGACAGAAGAGGAATCATTAGTAAACGCATTTAGCAGCATGACTCATTGTTTATGCTCATTGTATTACGAAGTACAGCATACCTTGCCGGCAGATTCCTGGTGATACTCTCAGTCACGGCGAATTGTTTCGTTCCTATTTTCGCGATACTCCCAACGGTATTGTCCCGTAAATTCTCGCCGAGGCTCGCACGAATCAGCTCCGAGCGCGTTTGCTCGCAAACTTTATGCCGAAAGGGAAATTCGCCGCGCGGAGCACAGTGTGAAACCTGACGATATCGCGTCGTATCTCGCGTCATCACAGTTTCTCTTGCACTCAAGAGGCGTAAAACCGATGCGGAATCGTAATAAAAATATCCAGCGGATTTTTACGTCAAGTACTCGAGCTTTCGCTACTTGGCCCGTTCCAAAGGGAATTGCGGCAGATCGACCTTGGGAGAATGTTCCTGCACCAACGCTCTTCGGGCGATTGTTTCCGATGCGGCAATATGATCGCGACGGTGCGAACTGTACAAATGGACGAGAGAACAGCCGTAAGAAACGACAGCGTCCAGCCAACAGCGGCGGGGGTGCGAACGGCGGGGATTAATGAATTTATCGACCGATCATTTAATTTCCTGGTTCATGGTTAAACGGGCGAAATTGCCACGTTCGAGACCCTATTTCCGATAAATCGATTTAACAACTCCGCAGCGTACACATTCACCGTTTTCTCCTTTCGGCCGTTCACGTGTATGTACATTTCGCCGAGGTGTTGGTTTTGACTTATAAGTACTGTACATTGTAGATTACTAGCGCTCACACATTGTGACACAGATTTTTTCTAGATAACATCTGTATCGTTATATTTTGCTAATGATAATTTAAAATTAAATGGCCTTGGAATTATCTCAAATTCTATTATGGCGTTTAAGGATGTATTTTGAGAGATGACGCAAAGTATTTTCGCGTAAATTAATTAATTCGGTTTCTCCTGCAGAAGATAATTTTATATTTAGTCTTACTTTTTTTATAGATTAATTTTTTGGAACATACTTCTGAATTTTTACTTAAGACTTTACTATAAACCACCGCATTTAATTAACATGGACATGTATAAAAATAATTTTGGATGATACTTTCAGTCACTTTAAATTGCGAACCACGCGCTACGCGCAACGTGTTGTTTCCGTTTCAAGTAAATTTAATTCCTGACAAGCGGCCAGCTTTGTCGACGATCATTACCCGCTTGAACGATAAATTTCACTGCGTATATCGCGGCGAAACACGATGGTAGTGATCTAATTATTGATGGAAATTGTGCTGGGAGTGCGGCGCCTCTATAGCGGTGGAGGTAGAATCGCTATAGTGAAGGCCGGATAGACTGATAGACGGCCGAACGGATGGATGGATGGATGGATGGATGGATGGACGTACGTACGGGATGGATGGATGGATGGATGGATGGACGGAGGAGAAACCCCAACGTTCTTCCAGCGACCAATTCGCTCGGCGATGATCACGCGTATGAGTTAAACACACGCCCAACAGTTTGCACATCGGTGTGCTTATCGTCGATTGGACTACTCCGCAGTTGACTTTATCGGGACGTATCTGCGCATTGCCGTGTACGCGCCTGTCTCCGTAATTTCTGTCGACGCGTTAACAGCCGTCTCTCTTTGCCGTTTATACGTCCACGCCGCGCAAATTACCGTTAAGACGTTGGAATGTCGATTAACGGCGCACTAATTGCCTACGGATAATTGACTCAAGTAATAACGTGATGTTTCTTTCACACACACACTCTCTCTCTCTCTTTCTCTTTTCCTGTAAAGTTTGGTTTTATTTCTGCGATTCTCTGTATCTCATATATACCGCGCATGCATTTGTATTCTCTTATTGTTTAAGTGCGGTTTGTCTGGTTATTATCGGAAACACACCGCGCATCATAATTTTCATCGACGACGCGCGCACGGATAATGCGATATCAAACACGTGTACGTTTATTACGTATTATCACAGCGCATAATTGGCCGCACGACGTAAAAATTTCCCGTATTAATTATCGCCGTTTGCGAGCGTCGAGCGTATTGCATTTCGCTCGCCGATACGAGTACACACAAGAAGAGAGCAAATAGGTGGGCGGGGTGCGCGTCGGCTCATCCGGTCAGTCCGCATTTAATTAAACTTGCACGATATACCGCGGAATATTCGATTATGGACAAATTAGTTTAGTCCCTGGAGCGCGGTTAATTTCGCGTGAGACGCGATGTAAGCGGGCCGCCTCTTATGCGCCGCCCGCGCCGCTGAAAGGGGGAGCTTAATTAGAAAAAATCCAGGTAAACCGTAGCGAGTTTCGCGACTTTAATCATTTACATATTTACAGCGTAACGAGTTGCACCGCGCTTAGTGCCTTAGCCCCATCTCTCTGTCTCTCTCTTGACGCGGGACCTTTAACCTTTACTTTCTACATTAACAACTGCACGATATTACGGAAAAGTTTATAGAAATTAGAGAACCTGAGTTTTATGTGTAGTAAAACAATTTCTTTCTCTTTTACATTATTGATTGAATATTGATACTTAATGATAATGTTCTTGATACTTTTTACAGTATTTTTTAATTTCTGTGTAAAATACTGTAATCATTAACGTGATATTTTAATGGATTAAACGGATATTTTTCCTAGCGTCTGAAGTTTAAGCATGCTTCAAAGTCCGATAAACTACCCAACTACCCAACTTAATCAGTTTAATCATCCCGTCATTAAGCCGCCTTAATAATAGCAATGGGGGTAATACGGGTGTGGAGGAAGTGATTCATGGCTGCCGAATAATTTCACCGGAAAGACAATAAGCTAAGTGGCGTGGTGGAGGGTTTCGCGCTCGTGCACGACGTCATTAATTAACTGTAGCAATTGAGCGAAGATTAATTGCCAGAAAGAGGAAGGCGGGTGGGCGGAGGCCTGTAAATGAAGAGGGTACACTAACAATAAGATCACTCTACGGGATGCTCGACCTTCGTTTGATGATAATTTGAACGCGTGTCAATTTAGCGCCCAGCTATTCCGATAATTATACTCTTTCCTGTCCTTATTATGCGACCCCCGAGAGATACGAAGGAAACTATTTATCTTGAGAATGTTCTTCTCGGAATTCGAACGTGTAACTGCGATCGATGCCAACTGAAAAATTTACTTGAGTTGTGAAATGTGTACGAAAAGAGTTAAAAGTATTTCTATTTTTTTTTGTCGATTTCTGCATTTTTCTAATCACATCTTATACCTTCTTAACCATAAGATTGTATCCTCTTAGTTCAGTTAAAAATATTATTTTTTTATCTGAAGGAAAATATATAAAAATATTTGTACGCCGATTGCTGTAATAGTGTAAATAAAAGTTTGCTGCTTGAGCTAGACTCATAAATTAAAAAAGAATTTCTTTCTGTTACAGGTAAGAGCAATCTTTCTTTTTCGCCGGGAGATATGGAGCGCAACGGGTGGTACGCGAATGCACATACGTGCCCGGGAGAAATTTTGAGGGTAATGTAGTAGAGTAAGACAATGAAATCCCAAGTAGGATCAGAGGATTGCCGGCACCGCCGCCACCGTTTGACTTTCTCTCGAGTCTCTGCCTTCTATTTTCATACTTTTTTTTATAACATTACGCGATTAATCTTAGGAATTTTTATCTCTTTGTTTGCCACTGCTCGGAAAGGGGAGGTGCATATCTCATAAGTGTATTTATCATTAATATCTTCAACTTTACTATGTATGGGTCATTTTGGGCTTCATTCAGTTTTAATGTTGTACTGTGTGGATATTCGAAATTATTGCGATATAGTGATGATTAACGTTTGATCCGATATCCCCTCATCGCTAACGGAGGATCCTTACTAACGGGGAATCCTTAAGCGCAGCGAAATTCTCAGAGTTCACAGATGCGGTGAAATCCTTAATGCCAGTTCCGTACGACGTATATTGGAAGCACGGGCTGGTTATAATCGCGCTGAAATAGATTCTCCATTCAAAATCGCTCTGAATACATATTAGAACGATTTACTGAGCGCCGGAGAACAGGGCTGAATGTGGTATTAGAGTGAAGCCGCTTCAGAGTTGACTACAGAAGCTGGTTTGCCTCCCCATTCGTGATCCCGCGTCTTAAGCTCGGGTCACGCTCCTTGACGTTGCATTACAAAGCGATATCTGTGTTCTGTCTTACGCGTCTCGAATTCCAGTATGTTGAACTTGACATTCCGCCTCGTCAATTTGCACGTAAACGCAATCGAGATCGATTGCGATACAAAATTTAACCGTACTGTAATTTGTACGCGATGCGAGAGCATTGGCAAAAATGATATCAATTAATGTTCCATCAATTTTTAATGAACATTTGATAATCATTTAAAATTCTGATCAGATAAAATGTTAATTGCATTGTATTAGCTATGGAATCTCTCATAATTCTGACTCGGGCGGTTTTGTGAGAAATTAATTAAAAAAAAAAAAATTAAAATTTACCTTTTACATAAAATAAGAACAATTTTTTTCTTGATATTACGTGTAAATTTTATTGCGATTTTCCTTATTGCCGATCGCTAAATAATTACACGGGTTTCGCCACTTTCTATCCCAAGAAAATTATTATTTGAACTATTATTTGAACTTCTTATAAGTACTACTCGAGTGAGATGATTAGATAAACGAGACGCAAGCACTTAGGAGCCTTCAGAGTCGTGGAAAACGCGGTCTCGTGTAACGGGATAACGACATACCCTCGCCGAGGAAAAGATTAAATTCCATTGGCAAACGCGGTAATGTTAGTGGTTACGCCGCATTAAACTTTCGCCGGCAATCAGCATTTAGATAATGAAATTACTTGCTTACGCGCGGAATATTATCTGTAGAACCGAATCTCGCCTCTCGTGTTTTCATCGCGAGGGCACGAGTCGCAGGCGGATATGCGTCAATTCACATCGTCATGGGGGCAATTATTGGCCGTTAGTAACGCTTCGTCGCTACGGGTTCAGCGAGATTAAACGCGGACTTGTTCTAACGTTAAAGAATAATTGTGAATATTTTGCTCGCGCTTTTATTTGGACAGGATGGACTTTTGTCTCTTTTTCATTCGTCACGCACGCACATAGGTACACACTTTCCATATGTTTTTTTTTTGTATTATTTTAATGCAAATATCGTTTTTTAACTGACGCAAACCTTTCGGAAAAAATCACAATATTTTTTGACTCATATTTTTTCACGCATAAGCATTTCCTGCATTACAAAAAAGAATTTATTTGTTGCGCAAAAAATGTTTAAAGCTAAATAAAAAGCACTTTGTGGGGTTCAAAGTACAAAAGCTATCTGTCATTAGATACTTTGTTAAGCAGTAAGAAGTTATATAAGAGTCTAATCTTTCTCTAGATTAATATTTAATCATACAAAAAATATTTTATCAATTATATGTATATATGTAATTAATGATACATTAAGAATATTTGATAACGCGCAATTATCATTTTTTTACTTGATCCTTAATTTTAAAATATCATTAAAAGTTTGTTAAATATTGAGATTAATAATAATATTAACACGCATGTAATATTACTAAAAAATATATAGTTTATTACTTATTTTTGCAATGATTTAATTTAAATGGTATTAAAATTGTTTGCAACAAAAGACATATGGATAAAACGTTGCGGAATTTAAATGTATCGGGAAACTTATCTAATTTAATTCATTTCAACGACGTTTTGATATGTCAAATCTACATTTTACTTTTGGTATATATTCCAGGGTTAAATCCTGTTTTTACACATCGATCCGTTGCGTCCGCTAATGTAATTAATGTCTCGTTAATGGCGGGCAATTATACCAGCCGGGTGATGGTAATCCGGAAATGTAGCTACGCAAATATTTCGCTGAAATCGTCCGGCAGGCTGTATGGATCTCGTTTGTATCGTATCACCGCTTCGAAACTCAAACTCGCGCCAGTCAGAGAGTTACCCGCGCCAGTTAATTACTATTCGATTGATTTACCGGATCCCCATTGCAGCTCGCCCGTACCGTACGATGCATCTTGCTAATGAGAATTCGTCCGACTCCTCCACTATGGACCAGTTTCAAAATTCGATTCTGTCAATCGCACGCTGCTCCGTAATTTCCTACCGCGTGCACTTCCCGCGTTTAGTTCTTCTTTTTTTAAAAAGCTCATCGAATCAACCCGCGCGATCATATTCCATGCTCGACTATTAATTATGATCAATGTCAGATTCGCAGAATGCTGATCGTTGTTCTAGCGATGAACGTTTAATTATACGTCGAGCAGATCAAACAGTCGTAGTTTTTTTTTTTATCAATCTTTGATTGCGTGAGTATTTCTATGGAGCATAACGTACGACTTTTGATTGCTTAAATATTGATTAATCAGCTCGTTCTGTTTTTCAATGTACCTCTGCAGTATCTCTTCCGTTGCTAACATTCCCGTTTAATTAAAATTCCACTTAATTATTCTTCTTTAATGTAAATTTTTCGTTGCGATCGTTGAATGCGAAAATACTCATAAAAAGTATAACTTTTGGTCGCAGATTAAATGGTTCGAGTGTATGTGAGTTGGACATTTCCGGCGAACATTTGACCTTTTGCGTAACCTAGATTGCGAATTGATAAGGAATTATGCCACGCTTGAGAATTGAGTAAACGCTATGTCATTCGTATTTTTTGTTGCGTATGTCACGCAACCTCTTTCTCTTGTCCCCTCCGAGTTTTTTTGCTTTTGACGTCAACCGATTCTCACGTCAATGAAAAAGAGCCCAATGCTTTCTCATTTCTTATACGAGTATATCTATAACTCGACTCGCCTTGCCCTTGCTTGTCAGTCGTCTTAGTTATGCCGCCTCGTTGACGTCATCATATCTCTCTATCTCGGGAAGGAGAGGAGGAGAAGAAAAACACGTTTTCGTGATTTAAGAAACGTTCGCTTGACTTTCATGTGAGCACAGATATAGATCGAATCACAATAATCGCATCTCCGACCCTCTTATGAAAATATTTATTATCTAATTGCGAAACGCAAGGACACGCCACAAGGGCGTGATTTTTCTTGGACGTAGAAAAAATATCTCGAACATATCGTAAGAAGAAGCGAACTCCGCAGCGTTATTTAGGTATTACGATCGTAATCAAATATTTTTCTCGCGCGTAAATCTTCTTCGGATATTCTTGGCTGACGAAAGATAAGAACGCTATTTATCTCTCTCAGTCAGACTGCAATAAGAGGCTGTTTAACGTTCGCGCGACGTCTTCACTTCCTTCCGATCCGCCCGCCTTTCCCGGAGAAAAATCTGAAGTTCAATAAGAGCGTGTTTCGTACCAAACGGATCTCCTCTTCCATTTTACAGCTTGACAGCCGAAGCGTAGAAAAATGCCACGGATATATTCGCTTTGTCCTCGAATCGCCTCGGGCTTTACTCGACGACTCCGAGAGCGATGAATAATAAAAGCACTCCACTGATTTTATGCGCAGCCTCATCTCACCCGGTATCGACGCGACCTGATCGAATCTACATAATTTCGGATCAGCAACTTCAGTATCGCAGGACGATTTTTATTAAAGCGTCGAGATCACTGTTATTATTTCGCAAAACCGTTCCAATCGATTTTGTTTGCTGTCGAATCGCGTAATTAAATAATTAAGCCCTTCTCTCGCGTGCGCGAATATATGTTACAAGAAAAAAGCCTTGGAATTACACGTCAATAAGTTTTTTGCTTAACAATATTATTAATTTTACGTAAATTGAGGTCGAGAGAATATGATATTTACGGCTTCCTAAACTCTTCATAATTTCGTGTCTTTAACTTTAATCTTTCAGATTATAAAGTAAACGTATCGCGTGCAGGAGATTTCGCAGTTTCGTTTGATGAGTCAAAATATATCTTGACCCATCGCCGAAAATCTGTAGTTTCGCCACTGCGAACGCTGCACGCGAGGAGGCAAACGTACGGGGATAGGAATGGTCGGAGGCGGTTACTGTGGCAATTTGCACGATCGCCTCATGATCGGCAACGATGATCGAGACTCACGGGATACAGGCGGAGAATTATATTCGCGCGGTTTGGCAGAGCGGTGCCGCGGTGCAAGTGGAAACGAAGTGTTAGCAATCGGTGGATGTACGGATGATACAAAGGGGCCTCGTTCTCTCTTCTCTTTCTCCTCCTCCGACGACCTCGCAATTAACCTGCTTCTCGTACTTTCAAGATTCCCGCGGAGAAGTGAAATTGGCCCTTTTGCCGCCGTGCAATTTGCCACTTAGGCATACGACGGCCGCCGCACCAATGCATCTCTCGAGATACCCGATCGTTTTTCTCTCGCGGAATAAGCGCGCACATTACCAAGATGCTTTTCGCTTGCTCAGGAACACTGACGAATCGAGTTCTCGTAATGAACTAAGCGATTATTACCTCGAGGAAAAAGTACCACTTTTGTAACATTTTTCAATGACGAATTTAACAATGATGAATTTGACAATCAAGAAGAATATGCCGATTATTAATTACTAATGTTATATTGACGTAATTATCTTAAATGACTCTACATTTTATTTTACAGTGCTTTTTTTAATTTTTACAGTCAACTTATTACGTTTCAATTTTTTAAATCACGCAAATTATTTATGGAGAGAATAATTCTACATTATATAATATGTGTTGAGTATATTAATTTTTATTGTTGAATTATTCTCTTTACATTCCTTAAATAATTTGCTTAATTTGAAACATTGAGTCATCTTGTAATAATATTACGTTTAATATTTGTTATTGATAATGAAATATAAATAAGAAAGAAACTTTAGAAAAACGTTGAAAAGAGTAAGTTGAAAATAAAATCGCGTTTATAAAATAACATTTCTAATTTGAATCTTTATAGATCTAACTAGAATCCATGATCTTGTAGTTGAACTGAATTTCATTTAGATCCCACAAAATGTTTTATGTGCGTAATATCATGATTATATTAACGTGATATCAGTTTTATTTTTAATAACATTACTTTATTGGCGATTTTATCGCGCAATATTCCTGTCGCCAGTCGCGGTGATATCGCTTTCTCGCGAAGACCCCCGAGCAACGTCATAACCGATTCCGGAAGACTAATTTCGCCGGCAGTGCAAGTCGCGTCTTAATTATATCGACGCGGTCTGGCGATAGCGTATATGTGTAACGCCGTGGTAACGATTACTCGGATATACACACGGCTGGCGCGAGCGACATGATTGGAAACTGCGGTCCGCCATTGTGATCCCATTTACGTGATATTAGCACGGTGTCAGGCTGCACCGGCGTGCGAAATTAATCTCTCGCGCGGCGACAGGAACCGGCGTTTCTCCGTGCCCGTGGGGAGAC
Source organism: Leptothorax acervorum (assembly GCA_035220615.1). Taxonomy (NCBI): domain Eukaryota; kingdom Metazoa; phylum Arthropoda; class Insecta; order Hymenoptera; family Formicidae; genus Leptothorax; species Leptothorax acervorum. The sequence continues at coordinate 1,168,176 of JASTWQ010001262.1, read as the reverse complement.
GATCTCTGCGCGTACCGCGTATAACGATGCGCCACAAATTATAGTCGGGGGTTCGAGATCATCCCCCGTATGAAATTCTATTCGGTTAAATTAGATTTGTTCGTCTATAACTCTATACCGTTACGTGAACACGAACTCGCGCGAGCAGGTGCATCGCGTCAATGCATTCGGCGAATGTATCCGCTTTTGTTCATCGTATCTTGGCCATGTCGTGTTTCAGAAGTAGATGTCTACGTGAGAAACCATGTTATTGTTTATTGATCTGTATCATCACGCGAGAAATTGCGAATTGGTACTTTGTCCGACTTTCAACCGTGTTTGTTTCGAAAAATTCTTAGGCACTCTTCTGCGCGTATTACTTATTGCAATTGCTAGGCTCCGAACGGATGAGCTTATATTTTATAAAAATAAGAGATGAAATATATACTTATACATTACGCTATATAGCGATTATGAATTAGTACCGTATTTACAAGAAGATATGGTTTTTGACGAAGCCGATTTGTAAATTTGTTATATTTTTGGCAGATCTAGTGAATTTACGTAAGTCTCTCTTACAACAATCTTTCTCTTATAATACTGAAGCCGAGGAGATTAATACAACGATACAACGATAAGTTTAATTTTCAATACTACAGATACGGAAAATTAAGTTTGTCCGCCAGTTATTGCTTCGCAACGGAATTGGACGCCAGATTGGCTTTTGATTTTATTGGCAAATTTTTGTATGCATCAGGAAAACAATGGAAGCGCCGTGTTTGTACATTCCTCGCCTGCGTCCTTATAAACTGGTGCTTTTATTAAAAATCTGTTGATCTAGGGTGCACGTGTGCCGAAGGTCTTTTGTTCTAGTGCATTTTATAAAGCTGTCATGTATTTACAAGAGAAACGTGTTATAAGAAAATGGGTCAGTGAGTAAAAATCAAACTCACGCGCTCGGTTTTACATTCGAAAAATATTTAACCTTATTATTTAGTTGTCCAGTCGTGTCTTTTTTTAAACATGCAATTATTCATGTATATATTTTTTAACATGTATTGCTATTCGACTGGCTTCTGAACTGTAATGGTTCTTATTTCGGTATCGCGCGGAAAAATGTCGACGTCAGACATTTTCGGCAGCTTTGATCGACGTATCGGCGCTTAAGAAGCGCGTTGAATGCACTCGAGTATCTGGGTGCTCGCCCTGCGGCATTCAGTATGCAGGAAGGAGCGCGGATCCGTGTTCTCTTTCGTCTTTTCTCCCCGTTGTCGTTGCTACGGCGCGGCGGTCGAAGCATTGCTCGGGAATAACGTACCCGGTTCCTTATCTATTTATGTGCGACAGAACTCGACGCCAATCTGCCGTAGGGAAACGCTGAAACAGCTCCGGGGAGAAGAAAGACGCCGGTAATCGATTTTCCTGCCGAGGCAAAGGGGGTTCTTTGCCCGGCAGGCAAATCGTTTCCGCTCGTCCATATCCACGCGAGGAATCTTATTCGGCGGCAATTCACTGTCGCCGACTATCGGATTCGAAGTCTCTTCGATACTCGGCGAGAGAGTGTACCCGGGAGTATGTACATACACTCTATGCGCGAGATCTATCGAATTGAGAAGCTCGGGGAGCCTTAACCGGGAGAGTTGCCGGCAAGAAAATATCATAGCGACGACGCCGACGACGGCTGTAAAAAGAATGATAAATTAGTTAGATTCTCTTACGTGCGTGATCACCCTTGCTCTTTTAATTGCGTGTGACACACACTACCCTATTTTTGCAAAACAAAGCAGTGTCACAACGAGCGGTTTCGAACGTCATTTGATCAATGGTCTCTCATTACATGGAGCTCTTTCACGAGCGCATCACCACCACCGTGTGTGCGACGTAATGAGCGTTGAAAAGCATCAATTTTATTAACACATAATAATATGATGAATGCGACGCACGTGTATTACGTGCGTATGCGATGTCCAGAGCGCACATGCACCACGAGGTTCGCGGGTGCAACACACCGCGGATGCAACGGGCTAACAGCACATCGTGGAATGCTGTCGTAGTGGCGCTCAACTCGCCTCTTTAATTCGCACGTGCGCTCGCCAACCACGCAACCGATAGCCGATTGCGGACCGGTTACGGGCCGACGTCACTTTCAGCTTTGATCAAATAAACTTTCTCTCGCTGTTTACGTTACAAGCAAGACTCTAGTTACAGCAACGACTTGCAGTCACGCTTAATTAACTTATCAAGGTTCGATATAAAGCGACGCGCGAATTTTCTTAAAAACGTGCGATTATCTGGCTATCAGATCTCGTTTCTAATTACACAAAATTAATTGAAAGTATCATACATATAAAATATATCGATCGACGCACGCGTGATTAGATATGAATATTTTTGTAAATAATAAAATAAAATATAAAATCTGTATTCCAAATAGTTAACTGGTAAAACAGGGTTCTACCGCACACGAAGAATCGGGATCCGATCGCAAACAGCGTGATCAATCGATCGAATCGCTGTGAAATCGCACGGCTCGCTCGTAAAGCGCTCGGAAATCGACGAGCGTTGTGAAAAGAAAAACCATTACCTCGCGGCGGTCAATCGAATAGGCTGCTCGTCGCGAATTTCCATGGGCAGCCAAGCATCGAGGCTCACTCATATCGAATGATTCATGATGCTATTGAATCGCAGCAAATATCTATGAGCGATTCGCTTGCCGTTGCTGATAAGCGTCGGAGACTTAACATTGAAATTGACTTTGCGTCATTTTACGCTCCACTCGTAAGGAGATGGAAAACCTTTCTGCGTCCAATTCAAATATTACAGAAAGGTTACTCAGATTGAAAAGGATAAACCCTGGTTCCCTTGATCTCTACGTTCGATCCCGGTTGCTTGCCTTCGGTCAACATTTATTATGTACGGTCTCGATAAATCGTGCCGCGAAATGGCAAATTTATGTGGAAGCGGGTACTTAATTTTTCAGTCGACCTTTTCCGAGACGTCAACCCGCTTCGAATACGATTTGATACGATCCTCTACGGTGGGCCTCCCAAAAAAGGATCCTCGAAATTCGTTCTCACCGTTGGACCAGCTAAGATCGCGTCCCGAATAATTTATTCTCCACGCGTGAGGTCCGTAGTAATTTTCTCTCTTGATTCTCGATAACACATCGAATATTTATTATTTATTGCTCTTGACGAAATTTTTGGGCGTGATACGCGTATAATTAGGATTAAAAGTCCGTACCTATACCAGCATGGATTTATATCGCTACGGAAGAGTAGTTCGTTAAGACTATTCATCGAGCGGGTTCTTGATTTTCGAGCGAAAGCCATGAATCCGCTTGAAACGTCGAGCGTATGCCACCCTGGTAAGTTTAATCGTGATGAGCTGTGCATTCAATTAGCAGAAGGTATTCAGCAATCTCAGATTAGAACCCGAGCACTCAACGTGGATGCTATTAAGTGCTCTTGAAAGCACATTGCCGCGAGAAAGAGCATGGTCCGCGCTCTATATACGTATAAAAGCGTAGACGGGGATACGAGCCACCGCGTTAACTTCTCTGCATTATACCTTTCAGTTTCCACCCTTTATTCAAATTAACGCGCGGATAATGCTCATTGTTAAATCATATCTTTGAGATACGCTTTATTACTCATCCCTGTTTTATTAATCAGCTCTTGTCGGTGATAAAGTCTTACTACATTTTTGTGACGTACTCCTCGATATTAGCTAAATTTATGTAAAACAAACGGAAAGATATTAATGAACGTCGTTCCATTTCTAGAAACAATGAGATAAGAAAATGAATAAAGTAGAGGAATAATGAATGTTGTAATATCAATTTGAGTTTCTCTTTAGGGATTCGTAACAGTGGTGAATTTTTAAAACTCATTCAGAACTATTATAATTCGAAATTGATGAATTTAGCGAGAGTCAAGGATCGTCTGTATAATTATTAATCGATACTAATCGAATAGAACGGGTACGATTCGTTGAAACGGTAACGAGCGCGAAGCGTTATTGTTTAATTCAATCGGTTCCAATTGGTCGACTCGTGAAATCGATCTCGGCCTCGGTGGACAGATGAATACTAGGTAACAATAGGCATTATCCCGGATTAGGAATCGCGTGCTCAACGTTCACGTTAAGCGATCGCGGGAGGGAATTACCGCGGGGAAACACGATTTGCTGTAAATTCCATCGAGAACTGAGGGAGACGGGACTTCTCGTCCCCCTATCTTCCCCTCAGATCCATCTCATCTTTTTCTTCCCCGCGCGACTGGTTTTGCGCGCGAACCAATGGACTCTCGATTTCGAAGGGAGACCGGACCGGGAACCAGAAGAACCAGCCGGTCGACCGACACTTGTCTCGTTACGAGAGCGCGGTGTCACGTGCAGGCGTGTAAATACAGTCTCGTGCCACAAGCAGAAGAATATTGAAAGTAATAGTCCTTCGACAGGATTCACCGTCGTCATCGTCGAACGTTTAATACTCAAGGGCAAAGCAAAGCGAGGCATAATCTCGCATCGATCTGAAATCCCCTCTTGTTTTGAAGATGACCGTCCGAAGACGCGGGCGTTCTGACAGTATCGGTCGGATGAGCGTAACCGGAGCTCCGGTTCTTCGCGGAACGATATAAATGTCGAATCGCGATAAAGAGCGCGGATGCCGCCGTATATCTGCGCGCGCGTTCCACATCGCGCGGTGCAACGATGCGTCGCAGGTTTCGCGCCGCGCGGCGCGGCGCAAAATCGCGACGTATGTGCGTGCAACCCGCCCGTTCCCCTCGACGCTCGTAAATACATCGAGCGAGAAACGAGAGAACGAGCGGGAGAATGCGCGTCGCGCACATCCGCGTGTTCCTCGCTCCGAGCGTATGCTCTCGCGCGAGCCGGGACGGTGAGATTCGCTCCAGGAGAGCTCTCTTTCCGCCTTTACTCCCTCCTTTCATCCCTCTTTCGCTATCCGCACGATTTTCTTCCCCGTCCTCTTCTCCGCGCCGCCCTTCTCGGTCTTTCGGTCGCGACCTCTCGCTTTCCTACACGTCGTTCCTCCGCGTCTTCTTTTCTCCTCGTTCCTCGCTTTCGTTCCTTCGTCCACCACTCGAACGGCTGCTCCATCGTGCGTGACTCAAGGTCACCGACTCGCGCGGCGTTTATGCAGAGCTTATGCAGTACGCCGGTACGCGCGAGCGATCTGTTGCCAGTGGGTCGGCTACATCGTGGCTTCTAACGAGACCAAATGAAAAATCAAGCCGCGACTTGATAACCGTGGAGAACGTGCAGTCGTATGAAAGAAGTGTATTGTTTCGTCGCGCACCGAGATAGATTTGCGTTCGGAAAGTTTTCGCTCGCTCTTCATCCGATTTTTCACAATTTGCTTTAACAAATTACCGACGATAATTGCTGATAATATAAAGATCGAAATTTATCGTTACAATAAGATATGCGATAAATTTTTACGTGTACTTATATACATACTTTATCGTGAGATCTTTTGTAGACCTGTATATACTTATCATTTTTAAGAAGTCTTTTTTTATACTGATTTCAATCAATTTTCAAGTTGTAACGTTTATTCTCTCGGGACATAAGATTAAGGTATATTAATACGCACGATTAAATTTATAATATAATTCGCACAGATTTTGCGATGCGATTCCGGGACAGTGGATGGCAATTTTTCATGACGCGGGGAATACTTGGCAGAGAGCGTTCCGCGAATTAGAGGGCAGAGTGCACGCGCATTTTATTAGATTCATCACGCCCTCGTAATTCTTCGTGATGCCGCCGGCTCAACGCCGTGCCAAATAAATCATCCGGTTAGGAAAGCTTGCGCCAGTGGCAATGCAATCCGTGGCGCAGCATTTAAATGTCATTATAATGGCTCTGCTTGTAAAATACAGTCGTACGCAGCGGGGAAGTTTCCCAAACACTTGTCACCTGCATTTCTGCATTGCTCGTCGTTTGCTTTTCTTTCTCGCGCGACAATCTAATCGAAGTGATTAAGCTGTTATAGAAGACGATGTATCACGTATTCTCTATTCAGAATAATAAAAATTTTATAGTTTTTTTTTTTAATTTTATCGAGAAGCAAAATATTACACAAAGACAGAAGGTTGTCGTAAAATTCTTAAACGAATTTTCTTAAAAATTCACTACGTAAATACTCGCATTCTTAACAGGGATGTATGCTTCCATCGGTTAGCGTATAATATTACAACGAGATATCGTAGCTAAGCACAGAGAATTTCTAGCCTGTGCCCCGTCGATTACCGCGCCGCTGACGATCGCGGTTTATCGATGCATATCGTTTCCGATTATGCAAATGCTCGGGCGTTTGTGTTACTCGGCCGAACACCGCCGACTGGTGTTGCCAGCTTGACAGCTACATTATTTGTACGCCGCTCGTTTGCATCGTAAATTCCGCGCGATGCACCACGCCGATTTGCTCGCTCAAAACGTTTCCGTTTCGTTCTCGTTTGATTTGTAGCGCATTTGGCCTTTCTTTATTTTTCGCGACGCGTCGCGTCGCACGTTTATCTCTTATTGCCGTGTAATACGAGGTAATGAAATGTCCAACGTAGTAGACCCCCGGACCTTGAGATCTTCTTGAGATCTGCACAGGATAAAAGTTTATCGCCCTGCGGATCCCTCACGGTGAAAATGTGCTCACGTTCTGTTTGCCGAAGTCTGTGTATTTAATCTAAAAAAAAGAAAAAACATTGTATTGTATATGAACATAATGTCTAAACCGTATTTATTGTCTCCAATATCCTCGTGATATATAATATTCGCGAGTTTCCTTTATCAGTGGAGCTCAAAACAATATATACAGGGTGTAACAAAAGATACGGACAAACTTTGTGTGCTTGTAAAGGAGGTTGATGTAAGTAATTTGAGTATAGGAATGTGTGCCCGCTGAAGCCTCGATTCCATGCTACACGGCTGTGAGGTTGCCTAAATTTCCTGTGAACTAAAGGTGAAGTGAAGGAAGGAAGGTGAAGTGCCTTTTCGGTAAAAAATAGCGAAAAATTTTATTTGAGAAAGCTGTTCAAAATTAAAAATTAGGTCCGTATACCAAATTTTTAATCAATCGGGCTACTTTGATGTTTTTGCTTTTTTGCATTAAATCAGGCAAAAATATCAAAGTAGGCCGATTGATTCAAAGGTATTCAGGCCGAATTTTTAATTCCGATTAGCTTTCTCAAACAAAAAAATTTTGTCAGGACGTAGAAATGAGGAGAAACTAATTTTGTAAAGTTTTTAGGATAGTCAGTTATAGAGATACACTAACGAGATAGACCACATTAACGACCTTAACGACTAAATGAATCGGCGACTTTGGTATTAATGGCAATTTGCCATATGTCTATCTCTTTTTACATATTTATATTATCGACCCCTTCAATATATATTTATATATATTTTTTTGTGTATCTATTGTCAGTATTTATATTTATATTTGAGTAAAGAGAGAGCACATTCAAAAGATGGAATTGATTACAATAAAGTCAATACAAGCAGTGAAATGCACTTACTGATCGTGGCACTTTTCGTTTGTTCTAAGTCAAGACGAAATTATCAGATGGAATTAATGATAAAAGACATTCGTTAATGCAAATATATGTATAAATTTATTAATGCAATTTTTCCTAATAAAATATAATGGGCATTGTTATAGGACAAACGTATGTAGCATGTACACTAAGGGCACAGAATAAGTTTTAACACGTGATTTAGAAATAAATAAATGCAATTGCAAATCTATTAAACAGGGTCAATGTACTTCATATAATCTGCTAATGTGCAAAAGAAATTATATTTTATTATTATATACATATGTGCGTAATATTTTGTATATAATAATAAAATATAATTTCTTTTGCACATTAGCAGATTATATTAAGTACATTGACCCTGTTTAATAGATTTGCAATTGCATTTATCTACTTGTATAAATACCGTGTTAAAACTTATTCTGTGCCCTTGATTTGCAATTGCATTTATCTACTTGTATAAATACCGACTTTTATCAATTTCATTTATCTACTTGTATAAATACCGACTAACCCACATCATCCTTAGAGGGGTATACATAGCAGTTGCCAGCTGCTATGTGTGTGGACCAACGGTTTAACGTCTCTTCCGAAAGACGGAGCCCAGTTTCTCCGCACGAGAGTCCCCTCGTTAATTTCTCGTGCGGGGGTGCACAGTTCGGAATATAAATTGTTAATATAATATTAAATATAATATATTATAATATTAATATAATATAATATAAATATTCCAGTGGTCAGGTGGACTCGAACTCGATTCCTCGGAGTTACAAGTCTGGTGCTTTACCACTAGACCACACTGTCACCCGGATATTAATGTTTAATATATTCGTTATATACAGTTATACATTTGGAGTTACACGTACAGCTGCAGTTCTGTTCAAATTTCATGGGGTTGCAATTATTCCGCGAGGTAAAATCACAATGTCTTTTTTTTTATGCGTCTGCTTCTTTTTCTATTCAGCGTCTCGATTAGTTATTGTCATGATCAAAAGCCTTTTGGTATCGTCAATTTCGTGATTCGTGTTCTGTGAAATTAATCTCGGGTTTCAATTTCGTGGACTTCCTCCATCGGCTTCCGGTGTGACGAGGAGAACGCGAGAAGGACAAGAGGTGGAGAAAGGGGAGGGGAGGGATGTACCCGTGGAGGAGAGGACCCTGCGACGCGTGACGGCAGCATCGGAATGCTCGCTGGGTCTATAAATCCCCGGGGAGGCAGGCGTGCGCCGTGTAATAGAATGACGGAATTCACAGTGGAGTGGAATCGGCTTGTTATTAGCACGTTCTAACATAACTTGGATTCAGCGATGCGTGCGGCAGCAGTCAGTGGGTGCCCGGAAGCGAGCCCGCCCTCGCGAATATTTATGGCGCACGAAGTAGCCACGGATCTTCTTACGTTGCGCGAATATATATGTCGACGCCGATGGGACGCCGATAGTCTTGAGCAGCAAATCGACTCAAATTTCGAACTAAATTCAGGCAGTCAATTCATTGCAACTAAACAAAATTCATCAATTTTTGTGCGTATACTTTGAACGTTATTAAGATACTATAATTTAATTGCAACTTATAAAGGTAGCATTGAAATGTGTACAAAACTTCAATTTGCATAATTTTGATAATTGTTTACATTATCATCGATTGCGTATTGCGATTGTTGAGTACGTATTCATGGAGAACCACTGATCGCAAACGCGCGAGATTTCTGTATAGAAGACACGATGCAGGAAAGATGTAGAAAGAAGAAGAGAGAGAGAGACAGAGAGTGGGAGAAACAGAGACTTATAGCTGGTACGGTTTGCCGGAGGTACGAAGGAAGGTACAGTGATGTCTCGACTTCTCTCGTTGTCCACGTGCTGTGCAAGACGAAATAAAAAGGCTGTTGAGACAACGGGGTGGGAGGCGGGCGAGGGAGAAGAGCGAGCAACATAAAACGTGTATGCACGCGCGAAAAAGGCAGTGGGGTAAGGGGAGATCGCGGCGTATCCACTCCACGGAGTTGTTCGTGCCGCGCGCGAAATCGCGCCGTCTCCGCTCTCCTCTCTTCGTAATAAAACGATTTCCCCCCCTTGACCAATTTACGCCTTCGAGATCCGCGCCGTAACGGGGTACGCGACGGGCCCTTCGCGCCCGTCAGTTCATAGCCGATAACTCCATCGCAACGTGGGTCACGACTTTGAGATATTCTCCTCGCTCCAACTCTTTTTTTCTCACTCCTCTTCCATCGCTCGTACGATTTTCTCCTTTTTCTTTCTCCCGCTTCTCCAACAGGCTTCTTCCTCCGTATCTCTAATTGTACTCATTCCCCAGGACATGCATCATCGATATTTATGCCGTCGTACTTTATTCGAGCATCCTCGCATCGATTCCTCGCGTCGTCTTCGGGACTCCGCGCGAGGCGGCCCCGTAACGATATCCGTAAAGTATTCCTTGTCTGTTGCATATGGGCATTAATAAAATTCGTCGAAGAGTCATGAGCGTCGGATCGCGCCGTATGACTTTTTTACGCTGGTGATGCAAAATATCGTCGTGCGATTATTTGCACGCGACTCCAGAACAAACGTCCATGAGATGTAATGAATGGACGCCTCGAAACGCATAGATTCGGAATTCGCTGTTTTATTCTCCTTTTTTCAACGCTGAATATTTTTTATTATGTAGGCGAACCGTTAGAATTGACGATGGAACGTTATGTACTTTTCGGATATGTTATTGTTTAGGTGACTTAAGACATTGTTTGTCTTGAGTCATGATCACTTTTCGTCTGAATAGCTTGCTTAGCGCGAGAGCGAATAATTAGTCTCGAACAAAGTACATATTTAATCTGTAGCGAGAATAAATATTCGGTCTTGGACATTTGAGTAGGTATTTCTCCCGGACTCACCCTCTCCTCTTCCTACAATTATATTTTATTTATAAGAGATTCTTTTTGATAATGCCTTGAGATTACAAATATTTTTCTAACTTTACTTTATTAATAGAAACTTGATATCCCAAAAGATAGTGTGTGTTTAGCGCCTTTTTGTTTAGCTTCTCATCACAAATAATGAGAATAACGCGATGGCGCGCAAAATGGTTGTATATTCCGATAACGAGTTTTGTGTTACGATCGTTTCATTCAATGCGCGTATAGTTTTATCGGCCGTGCTCGTTACGAAGCGCGATTCGAGTGCGAAGAAGTACGCGAGGTATTTCGAGGCCACCGCAATTATTGAGCCGGTGTGTATGTCAAGTCGGAATATTTAGCGGGTCGTTTATTTCCAATCCGGATGCACGTCGCGATTTGCAGCCCGTTGTGCCGGTTGTTAAATAAGTAACACGAGTTGAAATCGCGCGGATCGATGCGATGAATTTTATCGGACGGTGGAACGCGATCGCGCCGCGTGCCCCAAGGTCGAGACAATTATCCGATTTATGAATATCTCTGGTTATACGTTTAGCGTCAGTTGGAACTTCACCGTGCCGTCGTTATTAAGTGGAACGATAAAAACGTCGGAGGCCATTGTTGCGGATTTTATTGCAGGAGGAAAGGCCGTAAGACTACCGAGATGAATTATTGGAGCGAGGGAGATCTCGATCGTTCCGAGATCACGGATATTTATATGCGCACGTAGTAAATTCAGAGCAAGTATCTTTAGATCACATTAAAAGGATTATCTCGGCCTAGTTATTACGTGGATGAGATTGAGAGAATTGAGATTAATCCTTTCGCGGGGAAACATCGCGCGATAAGAAATTAAAAACAGAAGAGTGCGTGTTATGCGGGTCTAGCAAGTGATAAATATATTTACCGCAGCAACATGTTTTAAGTTCTTCAGTTCTCCGACGTGTATCTCCCGCGATAATTGAGATCGATTCATTTTCTGTGCGCAGGCCCCGCTATTAGTATTTTGCCTTGAGGTGCCATTTACCGCCCTTCACCTTCCAACATTCCCGGTTTCATTTCATATAAATGATCCTATCGATCCTCAAGGTCCGACTGATTATTACCAATACATCCATATAGATGTCAAACGGAGGTATAATGGATCCGATTATTTTTTTGAAAAGAGGGAGGGGGTTTACGAGAGTCGCGGGCCTGGAATTACACGCCGTATAGTCATTACTTACGCCGTGGAGAGGTGTATGCGAAGAGGGCTTTCTTCCAGTAATTACTCGGACACGCGAGCGACTTTTTTCCACCGGCGAAATTATTGCATTATACATTTGCCCTGTCTTTTTATTGTTACTCATTAGATCTTGAGAATACAGGTATGGGTCGACAACGATCGGTCTCTTCAAAGGGAATCGGCATTCAAGGCTGGTGTAATTATCGCGGATCCGCCAGATATCGAGGACGATGTCCGTTCAAGTGCGCGAAAGTGTCGACCTTGAGATTCTCATAGAATTATTTGCGCAAAATGAAGAAGATGCTTCCACGGCTGTTCATCGTGCTTTAAATGATATTTGAACCTCTCAGAAGCCGAACTGTAATTGACTCCATGAAATAAAAAGTAGAGAAGATTTAAAATTAAATTATAAACTAATTATGTACTTTGCTTCTTAAATTGAGAAATTTGCAAAAAGTGGAGTCGATCAATTTAGCTTCCGAGAGACTCATTTATCGCAACTTTCCATAAATCGAGAAACACTAGAGCGAATGTTATCAAAAAGTTAGTATCGGGTTTGCGCGCAGATTCGTTATTAATAAGTGCCGTGTTAAAAAACCCGCAGGTCATCGTCGTCACGGCCTCCGGAAAATAACGATTCGACTTTGCTTTTACGAGGGTCCCCTCGTTCCCCTCCTCGCGTCGTTGGCGGGAAATAAAACCATAAAGATTTTTTTTTTTTTTGCGCACTTTGCAGCGACCGAACAATTACCGAAGCCACGTTCAAAGCGCTTTTTACGAGAAAGGCCGCGAAGTCGGCGATGTGTTTTCTGTTTTTAGCCGCCGTAACGTTAACGTTGAAAATGCCCCGTATAAACGTCGGCGCGCACTCATAATCGTTATATAGATCGTACGCGCCACGTTCTTCCAAGTATATTCTATAAAGCGGTAACTGGCGGGCCAAGATAGCAGGCAATCAAGAGATACGACGTAAGTTGATCGCTCGACGATCTCTTTCGCGACCTCGTCACTCGGGATGCAATTACCGCGCATGCATGTTGCACGCGAAGTCCATCGCGCCGACCAGTTTCGTAGAGCCGTCTCGGATCGGCAATTATCGATTGGCGACGTAAAAATCGGCGTAAAAAGCTGATTGAGATTAAATTCAATTAGCGAATGCCTCGTGCAATCAGACATTTATGGCCGAGCAATCCGATGATACACATAAGTACGACATTCGACCGCGGTCGTGAGAACAATTTAATGTTGCGCTCTTCGACATTCGAGCGCGGTCAGTTATATAACTCGTGATTCGCGCGTTTTATATGGTAGACGTAGAGAATATCCTTCTGTTTACGCGCGTCGCGTCGTTTCACGGTACAAAGTTTAGCTGCGACCGTAACTCACGGTTCATTATATTTTCAAGCAGCGCTTGAAAATACTCGTGCTTATCCTTTCGACATTTAAATGCCGTATGTACATACAATTAGTTACTCCAGTTGCGGAATTTATAACCGATCGTGTGTACATATCGGTTATAAATACGCAAATAGTTTCCTGCTACGTTTGACATTTCAAGTTCTCTCGCGATTTGCCTATCGCGAGAAAAACATTTGTTCTTTATTTTTCTTGTATCGTGACAAGCTAACGAATTTCTTTAAAATTATCATTTGATTTATTTTTTTGTGAGAGAATAATATTACAAGTTTCTTAACGGAGTGTCGAAGTGAATATTGAGTAATTTTTGAAAAGGCGTGACCTCTGCAAAAGAAACGGAAAGCGGGAAAGATCAAAATTAATTATAAAACGTCTTATCACGTGGTGTATGGGACACCCTGTGTAATTTATTTGGTTAATAAGATAATCTGCAACGAGCCACGATGTATTGAACGGTGCCCGTGTACCTGTAAATCAATTCTAAATTAACTTTCATCCGAGATTAATATCACCGAGATGCCGGACGAGCGGCGCGTTCTCTTTCTCTACCCGACGGCGAGTGCGACGGCTGAAAAAGCGATTTGCGGTATGACAACTCGATCGTATCGATACGCAGGATTTCTCCAAGCACTCGCAGGCACTCGCCCTGCGTTCACCATAACCCGCAAGAAAAAGCTGTCGTCTCGTAGGATCGGCGCAATATCGCCGATCCCGACCAAGAGAGGCAATGGGCGCGGGCGAGGGCACGGCGGAGCCGAGAGATGATTTTATCTCGGCGCCGTAACTCATACCGGTTTTTCGGGTGGCGAGCAGGGTGGCGCGCGATTTCTTGCCAATCAGCGTGTCCCGGCAAGGGTGGGCCGTTTATTCGGAATCGATTAAAAGATAAATAAACCATGCCGTCTCTCGGCGGCGGTTTATTCTTCACATTACATCCTGGCCGCACTGGAGACGACTCCGATGTTTCCAGTTATTATTGAGTCGAAATCGCGTTTGCCTCGCGGTTATCTCTCGCTCGAATATACACGCTGGTGCGCACATATCGATATTGTTATGAGAATGCGAATGCGAGAGGCTATACATATGTGATCTTAGTGCTGTGAAAGCGGTTTTAAAATTCGTATAAAAATATTTATAAATTTAATTTAATCGCAACATAAATTTTAAAAATATCTATTATTTTTATCATATTTTTTTTACATATTTTTGTTAGTTATCGAAGGTGTAATGAAACAATGTAGGGATATATCACGAACATCAATTTTTGGTATAAAGATAATCCGTTTCTCCTGACTGCGAAAATAAACGCTTTTTCATTTCATTAATTACCGTCTATTGTTTATGAAATGAGCATAAGTAAGTATTATAAGTTAGTGGCGTCTTTTAATATTATTCTAGCGAGGTTGCGGCACGTATTAAGTATATTTTCCCAGACGCAAAAATAACCAGTCACGGCGCTGACGCGCGCACAAACATACACACACGTATATGCACACATATATGCACATAGTTGCGGGAAGATTTAATCGTCGAGCATCGGCGCGGGATAGTTACATAATTGCTTGCATCCCGTGGCCAACTAACGCGCGTCGATTCATCGACGATTTATGTTTTTGCCGAGGCGAATTCTCTCTCTGCGAACGGCTCGTCTAAGCGCGAACCTTACCGCGGAAGCTACGTGTACACGCCGCGGTAATTGGTTTTAGATTTAATTTAATTAAATGGACGTCGCGTCGTGGCGCCGGCTTTCAGCGGATTCTCTTCCCTTGTCGTCGCGGCTTAACGCGTACCCGTCGTGGTGTCGCGCGGGCCCCGACGTCCGTTTTGCACATGCATTATTGCCCGCGCGGCTAGACGCGAGTTGTAAAATTGTGCTCTTTACACGCGTGTCCTCGACGCGTTTTGCGCGGTTTAATGCCACTGTGGCCTCGCCGCTAAACGGAAGACACTCGAGGCGTAAGTCGTTCCCCATCCACTTCTCGCATACGTAAATTCGTCGTTTTATTCGCGTCCCGATTGAATTCGCCGATTGGTACGAATTTTATTTCCGAGTTTCGAGAACGTTAATGAACCACTTTCTCGACTCATCCAATGAAAAAGTGAAGGTCTCGGTTAAATAAAATTATAGATAAATTCTGATATCGCAACTCTAGCCCGTATGACCCCTGTTAAAATTATTGCAATTGTTTCAATCCTCTTGGATGTGGCAACGGTGAAAACTCGGTGAGATAATTGAAAGTTTTCAATCGATAAAAAAATTGTTAAGGGATTGCAAGATACCGAAGTAATTGAACAAATAATCGTCGAGGCATTTCGGATCTCTTTCGCGGACAAATGAAGATTTCGCTTCCCTGCGAAAGTGTAAAGATCCTAATGGGCAATACAGCCCCCCAGCAATAAAAAGAGGCTTTAGCATCGTTCCACAGAAGTCATCACGCAGAAAATCGATACCGCGGTGATTGCTGGTCGGTGTTGCAACGTGCTGTGGCGAACAACGTGCTACATATTCTGACAGCATAATGCGAGTGATAAAACGAAAGGATCGGGGTAGGATGCATGTGATCATCGTCGTTGGGTGAGATGCAAGGGCTCGACGCGATTATCGTGCCGGCAACGTGGTATTATGAGCCGATCGAGACGTGTGTTTTACCTGTCATTTGCGGATATTAATACGCCTGTTCGACCCGAATAAATTGCCATCGTAGAAATTGCAATTCCCCTTCGTTTGCCTACGAGCGTCGCGTACGTACGATACGTGTCGATCGTGTCGATCAGGGCCTTAAAAACGATCGGGGACAAATATAGTACAGTGCGTGTAACGCAAACCGGAACACATGCATAGCCCGGTGCGATCGGTAGTCTAATTGCCGTTTCGTAATGGTGCTTCGATAATGGTGGTAATACGCTATTAATAAAATGATCATATAGATTGCATTCTTATGTACGCCGATAGCGGTGTTTTAACGATTAATTATATATTAATGTATATTATACGTTGTCTGTTCGTAAGAAGCCTGTTCTTTCGAATGAAGTCTTCAAAGAGAACGGAACGTGCGCTCTTCACGAATATATTACGTGTTGCACGGATATTATACACGATATAACTTGGACAAATGTAAATGTAGCACTTGTCAGTTTTGTATGTAGTCATTGGAAAACGATTACGTAGGATAATTAACATTTTATTACTGCCAGGCTCATTAAATGATAGAATATATAATTATAACGTCATATATGGATTATATTTATATAATTCTGTTACGTAAATTGAAGTTTCGCTCAAATAAACGGTGCTTTGATTTTTTTTACTCAGTTATACAATAGGCAAAAAAATTTTATTGAAAGCGAGCTGAGAACTCATCTCCTCGGCCGGCGACATCGACATAATAACGACGTCTGATAATTTCTTCTTAATCGAGGCACATTTAATTAAGGACCGTTCGGCACCTCCCTCCTCGTAATAATAACAATAATCCGAACGAAATTAATTATCGCCGAGACCTCGCGCGCGGTTATATTCAGAGGTAATTGACCGCGATATGAAGTTATGTTTGTGCTATAATATTTGGTCAACATGAAACATGATATAAACACCTGTATCAAATTTATTATTAAAAGGACAGCGCAGTGTCTCACGTTGTGCTGTGTTAAATTCCGCCGTTAATAATTTTCGCCGAGCACGGGATTATCGATTGTTTTGTGATATTCTAGACACGTTAAAAATGAATCGCTGAACTCACAAATTTCCGAATAAATAACATTGTTTTTCAAATCTGGCTGTGAAGAATGCTTGATGGGTGAGTAGGCGTAAGGGAAATGTAAGAGGATATCTGTTTCCATGCCCGTGCGTTTATGATTTACCATTCGTATTATTCTTACAATTGTCCTTTTTTCTTCGAGACTGAACAGTGGCTGCCTCCCGTTCGATAACGTCGTGAAAAAGTGAGCACTCCGCCCACTCGAGCATCTTTTATTGAATTCGCGGAACCGCCGCTCGTCTCTTCCTCGTTCAAGCTTTATAAATGAGCCTCCGCACCGCGAAGTTCGTAAAACGCGGCCATTATGAAGGTTCCGGCGTAGTCTTCTGGGAATTTCGCGGGAACGGGCAAATTTTATTAATGTTAATTTCAGCTAAGTGCTATACGCTTATCTGGGACGTATTACGCTGAATTATACGGACTTGCGTCCTTTTTTAATCGAGTTACGGCGATCGTGATGGATGCAATTATAATTTATTTCCCGGTTTTTTCTTATACGCGCAACTTTTATAACGGTCCACCTGGCACTTACGATAGATTACGGCAATATCGCGGAAAGGTCAGAGACCTCGTATTTCTAACCGGGTGGAGTCACGTTAGTAATTTTTCCTGATGCACCTAAAAACGTCCGCTTCCCCCCCGCCGAGTTATTTAGCTGGAAATATTTATCATACGGGATGAAACATTCAAGACGAGCCCACGTATCTCTCGAATAATTCGGAGATAAGTCACCCAACTTCGCAGACTTCCTCTCGCGACCAATTTATCGGCGCGTCGATTTTTCCTCGAGACTATTTAAATGGAGATGCATCCTGCAGTTGTACGATTTTTTGCTACTAAAAATTTGTGAGCCCTAATAATTAAGTACGTAAGATCTGAAACTTGTTTTCCCGCTTCGCGGGTTTTAAGCCTCAAATTACGCTTTATATACGTATCACTCCAACGGAGCGAGATGAACAACCCAGTGGGAACGAAAATAATTCAGCATCCGCTTCCCCCCCCCCTCTTCCCCCCGTCTACCTCTCTTTTTCTTTTCTTCTCTCTCCGAGAAAAAGAAGAACCGTCGCGAAAAAGCAGCGCATTGCGTCGTTCGCAAAACCGCCGGTTAAATCTCACAACTCGCGAAATACTCGCGGTCGACGAGAAAGGAGGGATGGAGGGTGACAAAGGGGAAAGAAGGACGCGATAAATTCCAGATACGAAAATTAATGTCGCGCGGAACGATATTCCGGCGTGCACGACAACGACGACCGACGATGGCGATGCAGTCCGCGTCGTCCGCGAATACGCACTGCATACTGAGCGGAACATTACCCGACATTATAAATGAGAATCGTAAAACATTACGGCACATCCACCACCTCCGTTTTTCTCCTTCTGTTTCTCGGTCCCCGCACCGGCGTCGCCCGCCCGCTTCGCTTTACGTTCCCGAGGTTTCTCTTGCTGCCGCTCAAGATAAAATTACAACGACCGTCGACTTCTGAATTATCGTCCCTCGTTTGCGCTTTTCACGACGGCGACGCCGACGACGTATCTTCGACCTTTTGTCTCCCTCCGTCCCCCTTCCGGCTCGATGCGCGCTGCAGCATCCTCTCGCTTCCACGGAAAACGAGGTCGAGCGGATGTTAATTATCGAATGGCGCTATCTATTATGTGATTTATGAGGATTACTTCCATTCCGTTCTAGCTGCCATATCCCCAGCATTTGTATGTCTCCACTGTAATGCGGCATTAAACAATCGTATCTATATACCTATTTGTCGAATTCGCTGTGTTAAAGCTTCAATTACCTATATATTCGACTTGCTCGTAACTCGTAACGTTTCTGCTTTTATTGCGTTTCAGGAGAGCGGGTTAAAGGGACGGCGATTAAACACGGATGCTCTTATTGCGAGCAGTAATGGCTAATTGATTAATGTGTTAAGAGATCTCGAGGAAATATCGCGCACCGGTTATTACGGGCACGGTGATTGAAGAAAGAGCGTTAGCAAGAGCGTAACGAGCGAGTGAATCATCCGCGATTATTCGGCAATTGAGCGATCGTGCACGGTTAAAACGTGGCTTACTTACTCAATTTTGTTACGCGCGGAAATTACGATCGATGGTGTCTACTGTCTTCTGTTTATTTCCGCCCAGATTATTCTGTCTGCTGATTGTGGATTATTTTGTTACATTGTCACGTTTATTTTCATTAGTTTTATCTCATGCGATATGCTGTAATGGAGAAGCACGATCATTCGGGTCACTCGTTCATGAACGAGTGGTAATTAAGCGAGCGTCACGTAACACACGCGCTCCCTTTCGTTCCTGCCACGAGCGACGTTGGCATAAAGCGTTCCTTCCCACGAGGGACTGTATCCTACGCGAGTGACTTATCGCGTGATGAATCAGTATCAGTTTAGCCAACCAGATGATCATCGTCCATCGATTGGATTACCGAGCGCTTCTTTTTCCTTTCCCTGCGGTATTCCCGGATCGTCGTGACGTTCGACGCGACATTGCGACGACGCCGCGACGCCCACGTTGCCGACGATTGACTTCTGAAACTGTCACAGCTCATCGAGCTTTCCCGTGATGCGCGGGCACCTTCGATTTTATCATCTCTCCCCTGTTGCCTTCGCGATCTATAATAAGACTAGGGCGCATTGTGCGTGCAGTGCCGCGACGGAGACTATATAATTGTCGTTCATTGAGGAATTAATTGAATATTCGGGAGGGAGGGAGGGAGTACACATACGTATGTACCTCCCCGCACATGTCGTAATCAAGGTAAGCACCTTTTGTGAGAAATGGAGGCGGGCACGCAATTACCGGTGAAGAGTTACTAATTAATGAATTAATTAACTGCCGGTATCTAGTGACCTAAATATCTCCGAGACTTCGTGCACGCGGTTCTATTTTCAGTCGTCAATTTATTGATTCATTACTGAAAGTGCCGGAATTCGTTTATTCCTCTAAATTGAAACGGAAAATTCTTCACGGAAAAAACAGTATGGTTGACTCAACTAAAATCTGGTTAGCACAACCAGATTTATGTATGAGTCAACCATACTGTTTTTTCTGTGTTACTATCTGAATTGCAAGTCGATCTTATTTTTCATCATTCAACGATAATGTTTGGCAAAGTGACAACTTCGTTATTGTTATTTTTCAGCGCGTACAATTTAGGGATTCGGTTAAATTAATCGCACGTCGTTGCATCTCGTTTCGCAATGCCGCATTGCAACAGCGAGCACCAAATGCTCTTTGTAGACGATTGTAGACGCGGAGGCACCTTTCATTACGTCCGACAATTGCTTGAGTTCAATAATGGCGATATTAATGCGGGAACACAGCGTCGTCGATCGTAAATTAGATATTCGCATTGACGTCGACAAACGCTTATTGTCGATCCATATTCCCGGCTTTGACGCGAGACTTTTAATAGTGGCAGAGTTTAATAACGCGAATTTCTCTGTCTCTCTCTAAAATTTTATATTCTCGTCACGAGAATGCGCGTAAAATGAAAAAGCTGCTGCACAACGTCGTAAATGCAAAAGTGGGTTTAAAATCAATTATCTTAAAATTATTGTTAAATCGATTGCGCCGCGTAACACGACAGTTGAGCTTTACTAATATTGTTACAATTTATTACAAATTCGTTGCGATAAGCACAAATGATGGCTGTACGCTTAAGTGCTGCGTATATAATCAAATTATCATAGTTCGCTTTTATTTTATGCTGCGCTCGTCGCAGGAAATTCATAATAACTCAACAATTGTGAGAGATTCCGATAATTGATTCGGCCTCGTTTTAAACGACGCGACTTTACGTAACGACGCGTTCGCTGTTTCATTCAATTATACAATATCTAGTTCGGCGTTTAGCGAAACATTATTGCGCCGTGCTCGCTGTAACGAATGGGCTGCCACTTGTTATCCGCAAGAGAGGCGTACCTAGTCATTCGGTACCTAGTCCGCGAACCGGCGCGGCCGCGGCGGGCCGACATTCTCTGGGAAACGTTACTCGCGAACAATCGTATATTTACGTACGTACGCCCGTATGCGAGTTTAATTATCCGCGGTTGACAGGTACGTACGACGCGTACGGCACGACGTGCCCCCGCGCGATTGTCTCGAGAGCCAATTTGTGAGTCTCGGGAACGAGCGCGGTTGGTCCCGCTGTCACAATTAAAGTCGTAAAATCGCCGACTAATAGCCTTGTTACGTTAATTCAGTGTAATGTCGCACGGTAACGATAAACGCTCACGGTATATAGGTATATGCAAGAACGTTCGCGTAAGGAAGAAAAGAAGGAAGGGGGCGAACGAGGGGGCTGACATAAATTTAATTTAACGACCTCGAGGTCAGCGCGTCGCATCTTATCGAGCCGGACCGAGAGAAAGAGAGGAATAGAGGCCCTGCGCGCGAAGTTGATTGGGGCCCCTAGTTCCGGAGTTGGCGGACGTGTTGGTGGCACCCGATGATTTACCTCTTTCGAAATAAGACTCGCGGAGATCGTCGCGATCGAGGAACGGAACGCTCTCGGTGAGCTCCGCGAGGCTTTATGTGCTCGAGTATTGGTCACGAGCATATATTATATCGATTTACGATGTTAGAGCCGCGAATACCCCGCACGGATTGTGTCCCTCTGGCTCGTTTTACGTTGGTAATTAACAATTATTTACGAACACCTCGTATTGGTAAATATGGAGATTTAAATATTATGCCTTCGACTAGATTGTACGACAGGTTTATTACGTCTCTAACTAGTTTCTCTTTTCCATTACCATTAAATTTTACCGGAGACGTTCTTGTAATTAGAATCATTGCTATATAGTGTATATGTGTGAGAAATAAGAGTACTACTGTATTTCACAATAACTCGTGGTACTTTATTTTCTGCGTGCTAAACCACGCGAAAAAATGTTTATCGCAGACGTATCGGTTTCTGGTCATTTCAAAGAGTTTGCAGTAATAATTTCATTTTCTCCCGATGTAATACTTTGTCCGATATTATACGCGCGGTACAGTAACCTATTATATAAAATAATTTTATGTAAAACCGGTGGAACACTACGTATACTAGCTGACTCGTTTGGCGTGGTAATTACATCCAGCGCAGCGCGGTTTATTTTCCCTTTCGAGATCGTCTAATCAAGAGAGAGGAGAGAGAGAGAGAGAGAGAGAGAGAGAGAGGCTCTCGCTACGTTCATCCGGACACAAGGGAACGGGTAAAAGCTATCGTATTAAAGTCGTTTCTGTCGCAGTACGGCGTCTCATTTTGCGTCCGAGAAAAAGGATTAAATCGCGGTTTCCGCCGCCAGTCGCCGGTCGTGATTACCTCGCGTGCAACGGGCGGCGTGTGACGGGAAATAATGCCGTGGAAAGCGGCGGCGGAGCGTGTATGCAGCCCGTGCACTCTCTCGGTGACGAGGATTATTTAGGTAGTGATGCAAACACCTTGCGTACATACCTCGCGCACGTATATATACAATTGTACGACGTAACCGCAACAGCACGCTCGAAGGCAACGGCACCGAGCGAGCATAAATAAAAAAAAAAAAAGGATTGAGTTTTCGCGCGCGATATGTATATCTGTAGCGGTTTCGTTTTGCAGAGAATGCGGATGACTTTCGAACGGAAAAGTAACTTCATTTTCTAGCGCTCTCATACGTGTGTACATTTGCGCTGTCGTATTCGGTAACTTTTTGCATTTTATTTATAACCCGCAATTTTTTCGTTCTAAAAAAAATTTTATCTTTTGAGAACGCCACCATTATCGTTATTCCTTCTCGATAAAAAATCCTCATCGACCCGGCGGTAGCCGCAATCGATTTGTAAATTATAATTCTTCGTTCTCCATGTATATGTGTGTTTGTCGCGACGGTATCTTTGATCCGCAATATTATCCGAGATGGGTCACGTCAACGACACAAGGCTTCCCCGTTTCTCTCCTCGATATCGCGACGAGCGAGTGGGCGTGATTAGCCGGTAAAGTGATCATCGCTGATGAGCTCTTCGCCAGAAAGGGAACGAATAATAGGCCAGTCGGAGAAAACACGTTCTGATTGAGTTAACCGTCGGTGTGCGTACGTCATTACACATCGGCGCGGCAACTCGTCGGATTCCCGATGATGCAAGGCCGACCGCCGTCGTCGAGTGTAATCCCGGCGCCGTATTTGGGTCGTTCTTAATTAACTCGCCGGGTACCCTCTCACACGGGGTGCGACGAATTTGCACGCGTCTTCTTTCCGCAAAACTTGCATTTGTAACTACTCGGGTGTAGCACCGAATATTACCGAGTCTCTGTCATGAAGTATATTATGTTTAATTTGCCCTATTTGTGAATTTTTTAATTGATTTTCTGTAATTCGATTCGACTTAATCTAGTTTAATTTTTAATTTGAGAATAGTGATTCTAGACACTACGTGATTATGCCTTTTTTTCGTTCTCATTAGCTATTACCGATCGCCACGCGATTGACCATTGCGACACGTCGGAAAAACGCCACGACGATTAACATTTCGCGCGGTGCGCTTTACGGATACTTCTTGTATATCAAGCGGTATCATCCTATTTACAACACGCTGGTAATGGCATCGTGTTTGCGGCCGTAAATTGCTGCGGAACGTCTCCCGAGCTGACAAGTAACACGGCGAAGCTCGCGCACAGCCATTATGGGCATCGGCCTGCGGCCTTCCAACTCGGACGCGTTTTAACTCCGCTCGTAGCGTCGCGCATCGATCATGAGATTCATGAGCATCGTCGGTCTGAGGCCACCGACTCTTTTAGTCTCCCTTTCTTTCTCTCGCCTCGCACGGTCGCTTCTCGCTCGCTCGCTCGCTCGCTTCACGCGCGTCGATATTCGCCAATTATGGCGATCCGCTCGACGAAATCAGGCGGAGGCAAAGGAAATTATATCTTTATTTTATGCAGGATACGCTGCGTATTAAAACGCTAACTGTGAATCATAAATGTCACATTCCACACATCGGCCGGTCAGATCCGATGTCGGTGAAATAGTTGGTCGATGAAAGAATTCTCGGCGGAGACCTTGAGGATAATTTCGACGATCCTTCAAGACAAGATCCTGGGATCCGATTCCCCTAAGCCTCGAGAGAAAATATCAAAACTTTAAGAGACTTTCGTCATGCGTTCGAAATGATTCGACATTAGCTCGTTAGCTCTGTCACATTGGCCGCGATACGATCAGGCGAATAACGAGCGTCGCACACGTTTTTGTTTCAGGTTGCGACACGACCTTGGAGCCCGGATCAGGGCAAGACGCGGGAGATGACCAAGCTCTGCAACCATAAGAGGAAACTTCTGCTGCCGGTCGCGGCCGCCAGTCCTGTTGCGTCCTGTACGCCGGCGGTCTCGTCGTCGACTTTATCTTCTGGCCCGACAACGGCCTCGATTCATGCGAACGCCGACTCGCCCACGTCGCCGGATAAAGCCAGAAAAGGTAAGCACGCGAATGCTACCAGAACGATCGGATTATAGTCCGGATCGAACGAAAGAAATCGCTACCGGCAAAAAACGATAATGAAGAAATATATATGGAGTGTATTAGAAGCGCAGAACGAAAGCTGTTGTTTTATAGCATACGAGTTTAATGAGTTGAAAGTTCTGGTAAACCTAGAAATGTAATAAATCTTAAATATAAGTAGTATAATATAATATTTACGATTTGATGAGATAAGGTACACCATTTTCGATTTACAGTTAATGATTCTATGTTTTATAAAATAAGTATTTGCGCAAAACTTTTGAATGTTCTTTCGTGTTGGTTGAACGATCCTGCGATCGATCAAAATCAAGATTCTTCCATCCTCAACATTCGTTTTCATAATCCCGATGGCTTCGACAGGTCGAATTCTATCGCGCACGCAAACTCCCTCGCACACATACATACACACGTCGCGGAACTTTCTCTATCGATCCGGCGTATTAACAAAGTTTTCTGTCAAGTCGGACGTCGAACCGGCGCCATAATCGCCGAGACGTTTATTCACCGTCGCGCGGGAACACGTGCCAACTTTTATTGGAGGACGACCAAAAGTTTTTCCACCCCGTCAAGTGAGCCGTGATCATTAGGGAAAAAAAGCCGTTGGTGGAAGAAGGACGACGAAATTGCGGCATTAGCGAAGTCGGTTCACTCACTCCTCCTCCTACTCTTTCTTCGCTTTCTCCCCCCTTCCGCTTCCGAATCGTCCTTCGCCCGCCACGTTGGCATTAAAGCTCGAGAGAAGCGCGACGGAGGGCGAAAACGGGGTGCAGGCAGGGAGGAATGATGTATCACCGTAGCCGCCAAACTCTCCACCGAATTTCATTACCAAATCCCATAACCGACGTATCCCATCCCGCCGCGTCGCTTCTTTTCTCACCCCCCCCCCCCCCCCCCATCACAACCCACCCCCTTCCTTTTTCCCTTACTTTCCGCGCCGTTAATTAAGCGGCTGTTGCAGGACGCGACGGACGCGCGTTCCCGGCGTACCTCTACCTCTACCTGTACCTGTACTCCAAATTGCGTCGGCTAGAAATTATAATCCGCTTGTAGATTGAAAGCCGAGCGCGGCCGTGTCGGCGACCAACGGTTATTAAACTTTCACCCTGCGCACGTCGTAACTGCGCGTTTTAATATTATTCGCAGCGGGGCTTGAAACGCTTCGATGTCAAATTACTCGAATACAACGCGAAAGTGATATATTTAAAGCATAAATATGATAAAAAAATATTAATTGGCATATTACAAAAAATCAGAGACTAATATTATAGATTTTTATTTACGATTGTGATTAGTGTTCATGTGGCATAATATTGCGTTGTCTTTTCGACAATTTTTAGAGGGCTTGCTCTACAATAACGAACATTCTCCGATAATAAAAATGAATTGATTCGCTCGCAAATAAATTAGCGCGATGCATTCCATCGCATATGGGCGCGCACTCGTACGCAGGGTCGCAGGGGGGCTAGTAGTTTCGCGCTTGCATCTGGAAATCTGGAGCTGAAGTTTAACTCGAGTTTACGGCCGGTGTGCGAGGTAGGATAATACGTATACGTCGGTGGCGGTGTTTTTATGGGACTTTATAGGGTCGTTTTAACATCGACGCGCGCGCTCGCGCCGCTTCGATTCCAATTCTCCGGTGATATAAAACGACATGCTCCGGATGGCAGGCAGGGTTGGCTTTTTCCCCGACTTTTCTCTCCGGCGCTCCATCAGGGGTTGCTCGCATTCGGGTTCGCGCTCTGCGCAAACACACACATACATACATCCTACGACAGGGGAAAAGAACGGCAAAGGGAATAAGTGGAGAGGCTCGAATGAATCTTTATCGGCGAACGTCGAGCTCCAAGTTTTCATAACGCGCTCACTCCCCGCTGGGAGCCGATTTAATTCCCCCTTTTTCTGATTTTCAGTTTGACTTTGCCGGCTTAAGAGGAAGGGTCTTCGCTTACGTATACGATGGATTATATATCGCGTTGGGAGTAGGAATGATTGAACGTCTGTTTCAGTTTTATCGGTCACGAGAGCACAGCGGAAGCCGCAATTATTCGAAGCAATTTGCCGACGTAAAAGTTTTACGATACGTTTAATTGCCTTATTAGTTTTTTCCAAATAATACAAAATATCCAACTTACATTCATGATTATTTGTATATGTATTAAATAAAATTTTTGATAGAATTGATTAGATAATCATTTGATAGAGTTGATTAGAGATCGCGTTTGCGGTGATTTTAAATGCTTTTTGTTATTTTATACATTCTCTTTCTATACATTCAGATAACAAGTAAAACGTTAAATGGAATATTTTCACTATGTATATTGCGAGGTAAAATGTAGTACGGTTGTTCAATGCTTAATTAGGATAATTAAGTCCAACCTCATTACCCGATTAGGAATGTCAATAGGCGCGTTTAACGAGAATCATCACGCGTCATGCATTTGTTCAATCGATCGTAATGCCAATTCGTCCAAATCTAGGGCGCGGTTTACGCGATCTTTTATCGCCCTAAATAATTTTCCCCGTAAACAGTTTCCCTCGGAGCTCGATCGATCACTTTTGTCCTCGACGTAGTACGCGGCAGTTACGACGACATCCCGAGAGCACCGAGAAGCGATTTTACGGGCGACGAACTCCAATTCACTCCCCCGTGCGACAGCCATTCTCTACCGGATTTTCGTTGCAGGTGGTAAACTTTAAAAATTTCTTCGGCGGATTTTGCTGCACGCGAGTCTGTTTGTTTTCGTTTCCCACTGAGGGTATCGTGTCGTGTAAACAGATTAGCACCACCCGCCTGACGGGTCTATTGGGCCCGTATTCTTTTCTGAAGACTTTCTGTTTACACAGGCTGTTCCTGCGAGAAATAATCTTCTGTTAAGGAAGTAAGTATAGGGGTGAAACGAAGTAAACACAGCCCATCCCAAGCAAGATGAAAAGGCAAATCTCGGTTAATGAGATATACACAATTTAAGAGATTGTATAAATCAAATGAGGAAATGGAGAGGGAGAGAGACCCCGTACAAGTTTTATTAGCGGATAAAGAATTAATGCGAATTAGTCCGATTGCATTAAGAAAGAATAAATCTCAGGATATTTCCTGTCAGCTATATATTCGTCGTGGCAATCCGACGCGGCCATCTCAGACCAATCGGCCGGTCGTACCTTCTTATCGCGATCAATAAAGTCCCGGGAAGAGGAAAGAATCCGTTCTCCCTTCGCTGCCTGTGACGACGATGACGACGACGATGATGACGAGAACGAGAATGTTACCGCGACCGGGTGCGGCTGATGGTGGAGATGGTGGTGGATACAAGAGAAAGAAGAGTGAAAGAAGCCAGGCTATAACCCTGGTGGGGACTGGGGTTGCGGGGGGGGGGGGGGGGGGGGAGGAAGGGACGGTGGTGGTAGACACGGAGTTGATAAGGGTTAATTTTGTACGAGAGGAGAGCGAGCATGGTCGCGCGCAGACAGGGGAAGAACGGAGGTAGCCTTGCGGTCCAACGACTGCGTCCGATTGTGATTCTTGCGCCTGCCCCGGGAGTGACGTTCGTTGCCTCGGCGGAGGGTCCAGATTCTTCTCTCTGTTTCTCCCTCGGGCCACCCTTGCACCCACTTCCGTCGGTTGGTCGCGCAAGCGCATTTCGACCCCGTTCCGCTCAGTCCGCATCAACGCCTTGGCGTAACGTAACGTTCGTGATCCCGACGGGATTTTTATGCTCGCACTGAAGAGAGTCATTTCGCGAGACTGCAGAGTTGGAACTCGCAAACGTAGACTCGCGACGCTCGTCTACCGTTGTAGACATAGTTACAACGCCGACGATGCCATCAGCGCTCGTTCTCGATGATGCTGCGTCAGTGAGACCGATAGGGAGTGGATCTATCCCGCGATCTTACGAATGTCACCTTTACAGGTGTGTTTGATAGCTCGAGCGGTATTAAGTGAGAATCTCGAGGATTTGGAATCCTCCCTTTCTAAGCGTGCATCATATATTTGCTTGCAATATCATTCAAATGATTCGACGACTTAAAATTTACTCGTACTACGTTTAAATCCTTCCTTCTGCTGTGAGTGGTAGTAAAATGCACTACGTATAATTTAATGTATCTTAAAAATCCAAAGTTTCAGTAGAGAAATATATTTTTAATTGGGACAATGAGAGAACAGATAGAGTCCATATAAATTGAGTTCAAATAAATTTGAGTTCCATAAAATTGATCGTTTGTTAGGAGCAAAGTCAGCAACGAATGTTCCAACGTGCTTAAGTGAGTAAGGTGGCGTTTGGAAACAGCCGCAAACGACGAACTACATCTTCCAATTACTACGTCGCCCTCTTTCACCGGGGTTTAACGACGAGAACGTTTATTGCTCGAGCCATTGACTGCAGGCATTCCAAGTAGACGGGGAGACTTTACGCGTTCGCGCGAAAACCCCGGAAGCCACAAAATGGATCCAAAGATTTTACGCAAATCTACCGTCCTCCCTCTTCTTGGAAATCGGGTTAAACTACCGTCGTCAGGACGGACAAGTTGCCTTACTGCCATCGTAGATTCATTACTACCCCCACACCCCTCTTTTGCTTTCGCTTCTCATCGTTTTCATGCTTCTCCCTCTTCGTCGAGAATTATCCGGCTCCCTCTTTCCCGCCTCAATCGGCGCGCACGGAGAATAATTATCCTCTGTAGGCTTACAGATAAAAGATCCCCTTAGCCTATCGTCCCGCTGAATACCTTATCCCTCCTGCTTTCTAACACGTCTCGTAAATCACGGTAATTCGGAAGTGTCGATGGCCCCTGCGGTAGTTCTTCGTGAATATGCAGATGATAACGTTTCAAAAGCGTTATAAATCTAATTTTGTATTAGAAATCTTTTACAAATTAAAAATTTTTTCGGTATTCCGGTTTTTGTATTTATGTAGTTTATTTTATTAATACCTATTTATCAATGTCCATGCTAATGTAATGTTAATATTATACGATTTTTGTTGCGTATTTAACTTTGTTATCGCGCAATTTATTATTCATCGAATGGTAATTTAAATATCTATCTTATGAAAGTTTAATATAGTTTCTAGAACTTCTCGAGATAAAGATATATGATTTATATCATACTTAGATTATTAGTACGTTAACAATATTATTTTCTGCTATTACAAATTTCTTTTTTATTATATATTATGATAAGTTTATACAATTTGAAATATTCGATTATGGCTGTACCTGTTGCAGGAAGAATAATGGCTCATTGTAATAATTAACAATTTTTATTATACATGAAAAATGTTTAATATTGCTCGTATGTTATAATATTGCTTTAATTATTTAAGAAGTTAATTACATTAGCTGATTTGGTATTCTGTAACGCTTTTTGATCTATTACCGACAATATTTTCATTTCGCGAGAGATATTTTCCGGAATGATAATGAGACCAAAGGAAAGGTCGACGTTTCAAAAAGCACGGGGAGTTAAAGCACGGAAATGTCGGGCTAAATACGATTTAACCTTGCGGCAGGATTTCAAATGGAACACTTGCTTCATTAAGAAGCTTGGAACGTCGTCTGAATAATAAGCGAGAAAGCCAGCGGCGCGGGATTAGGGCGAATAAGTCGTATTTTAATTTCTACAGCGCCGAGGACTTATCGTCTTTCACAATTGCGCTCCGGACGGGAAAAGCCTTTGTCGATTCAATTTCAAATAGATGCCGGCGAATCGAAGGTAATTGGATTCCGGTTTATTAAGAGATACTTTATTGGCGTGCGCAGATGGTCTCAGCAAGAAGAAGAAGAGGAAACTGGGAGGCATAGGCGGCATTTACTCCGGCGTCTCGGTTTCGCAACTTCTGGCACAACGGGAGAGAGCTATTGCCGCGGTTGCGGCATCTGGAGTTCAAGGTTCACCGGTGCCTAATGGATCGCAGGTAATTGAGTCGTAGCTTTAATTGAATTGCAAATTACCAATCTCCTTCTTAAGCCGGGAGTTGTTTTTTGCCGAGTGTTTCACATAATATTGAACATTACATAGTATTCTTATTATTATATAATATATATTATAGAAATTATACAACTAAACAAATTTATATTTTACTTGCTTCCTAACAAAGAATTAATTATTCAATTTTAATATGAGTTATTAAATATCTAGTAAGCTAATATATGTATATTTTTATTTATGTATTATTAATATTCATTCAATTATTTAGATGTATTTGATTTTTAGGTATGGCCGATCACGATCCCGAATCTGCAAGTTCAGCAGAACGGACAACAAATCTGTCATCAGTCTTTAAGTTCGCCTTCCCAGAATCATGACGTGAGCAGTTGTGCAAGAAATCCTCAACAGAGGCTAAATCAACATAATATGTCGGGCATGCTGATGGGCAACCCGTTGATTATGAATCAGCAGGGTACAAATTTCAACAATATGACTCAACAGCAACAGCAGCTTTTGCAACAGCAACATCAACAGCTCATTCTACAACAGCAACAGCAGCATCAACAACAGCAGCTCATTCAGCAGCATATATCACAGCAGCAGCAACAGTCGCAGCAGTTGTTACCGCATCAGCAGCAGCTGCAACATATGCAAATTTTACAACAGCAACAACAACAAGAGCAACAACATCAGAATACCATAGTAAATCAATTAGCGCAACAACAGGCTCCCCATTATATTAATCAATTAAATCAGCAGTCATTACATGTAATGCAACAGCAACAGCATTTGAATCAGCAGCAGCAGCAGCAGCAACAACAACAACAAATGCACTTGCAGCAAATCCAAAAACACAATATGCAACAACAACAGCAGCATTTAGCTCAGGAAGTTGACCAACAACAGTCGGCGAATTATAATACTCAGCACTCTGTTGAGAATTATGTGCATCATATGCAGTCGTCACAAGTGCCGAATCAAACCGCCCTCCATCCGCAATTGCATCAGCTTCATCAGCACCAAATGCAACCACAACAGTCACAACAGAATCAGCACGCTATGCAATCTCAGTCGACGGATCACTTCCAGATGCAGATTCAGCAGCAACTGCAACAACAGCAGCAGCAACAACAGCATCAGCAGCAAATGTCGCAGGTATACATCCAGCCACAATATTCGAACCAACAATTGAATCATCACTCCGTAGACCTTATGCAGCAACAAACTGGTTCTGCTGTCATGACTAATATCAACGCTATTGATATTCAGAATAGGCATAACCGAGCACCATCGGTTGATGAAGATCTAAATGCGAAACAGTTACAACAACAGCAACAACAGCAGCAGCAACAACTTTTGTTACATAATCATTCGATGCAACGACATCATGTGGTCCAAAACGGCGGTTTGCCAAATAATTCTCATGAGAATGTTCAACGGATGTACGCTCAGAATCAAGTACAATATCCGGCAAGGAATTTCGATCCTTCAAAGGGAACGAATACAGATGCCAAGATGGGACATCAACAGCAGTTTTTGTCCAATCACACGGGACGAAGCCCGAACACCAGTCACGCCATTGAGGTGCAGCAGTCTGGTATGGGACCAAACGGGCAGCCCGGCAATATGCATTTCAACAATAGAACACCGCCGTGGCAACAAAATCGTACTGCGGTTGTATCCCATCAACCGTCCGTCACAGTTCAGAACATTACCTGCAATTCGTTTGACCGTGTACCACCGCTTCATCATCACATTCCACAGCCTTCCAATTGGACGGACGAGGTTGCACGGAAAAAGGCAAAGTCGAATAAAATAATAGTGAAGAAACAGCGACAGCATGGAGTCGCAGAGTTATCGAGAACGAACAATGGATTGGAACATTCGACACCGAGTCCAGTAGATGAATTCAGTGAAAATAATCAGCAAAATAATGGTCAGATAGGTTCAACGTTTAATAACAGCGGTCCTTCGTTCCTAGAGGATCCCAGTGGGTACCTCGCTCAGCAAACGGCGCTGCTAAACAGTACGATATCAAGACAAACAGGTGTCAGTAGTTCTCAAGTGAGCATGTTGAACAATAATTCGAAAGCATCGTCTCAGACCAGTCACGGTATGCACGTGTCTAACACATATATTCCTCAACCAAAGCCTTCCTCTATTGCCAGTCCCACGAGTACCTCGTCATTTGCTTCCGTAAAAAATCACGCGACCTCGCCAGTTGTTGTACACAGTAGTATGACGCCGACATCAAGCAGCGGTACGGATTCCGAGAGCAGTCCATGTCAAGGCTGCGTCACCAGCGCCGATACACAGTCCTACATTCAGGATCAGTATAAGCAGCAGATGCAGCGACAGTACCTGATGCACACGGATCAGCGTGAAGATCCTGTTACATCGTCGACGTTCGGTGAGCGATATCAAACGAATAATCAACCGCAAGCTGATTCCAGACCGATACAAGGCGGTACAGTGAGCACCAGTCATGGATCTCCCATCGGCACGAATAGTCCAGCTAATTCGGACACACCAGCAGCCTCGACGCCTGGAATTTCGCAACCGGCGACCCCACAGAGTCTCATTTCGTCGCAGCCGGCGACGCCACATAGTTATTCGCAACCACCGACACCTCATTCACACGTCTCGGGTCAAATGTCCTCGCAGACACTAACTCCACAAGCGCAACAGCAGCTGTCACAATCCTTGATCGGTGGCAGCATCCAAGAACAAAGATCGGAGACTCCTAGTTCTGGCACGATGAGTTCCAGTGGTATTCCACCTAGTACTTCGCCGTCACAGACGTCCTCCTCTGTGTCGGAAAATTTAACATCACAAGTGAAACGGCAAGTAACAAAGCAAAATTCTCTAGATGGCTATCAACCTCACCCACACACCGTCAATGCTGTCTCCAGAATACCCATGAACACTTTTAGTGGAACATCATCCGTGATAACAACTATGGCAAGCGGTCATACAGTTAGCAGTAACACAATTACATCTGTGTTAGCCGGAAGGGCGAACACGGCCACTGTTTCCATAAATACACCATCTGCGATACCGAATCCCGCTATACCCAGTCTTCTGCCGAATAAGCCACAGCATCAAACACAATCTACGGTATTGACGAATGTACCGGGTACTCCAGTTACGACTCACTCCTCTATTCCACTTAGTCAATCTTCGACGATGAGCGTGTCTAAATCACCGCTGGAAATGGTTCAGAGCGTTGTTAGCAGCATACAAGTACCTCAGACGAGTACAAACTCGTCATTGCAGCCGCAAATGCAACAGCAACAGCAGCAGCATCAATTACAACAACAACATCCACAAGCCAATGTTCAAGTTCACAACGTTCTTACTTCAGGGGGTATATTGAAACATCCTGCTGGATCGACGCTACCACCTGGTCATATATTGGTGTCCAGTGGTGGTCAACTTATAATGGCGAGTACTGGATCGGCTATTAATGGCGTGATGGCGCCTCCTCCACCGAAAATCATCTCCAATGCTAATTCTATGCCACCGTTGTCAGTATCGCCGATGGTTACCAGCGTGACCGGAGCCGTCAGTCAAGTAATCCCGGCGGTAGGTGTAGCCCAACAAGTGATAGGGCAACCTACAGTGCTCGTGAATACTATTCAGACTCCGGTGTTGATTCAACCTGGTGTGATGACGATGGACAGCATAGGCCAGAACGTGCAGATACCACATCTGACGGTTGCTACCGGTAACGTTATACAAAACACTCAATCTATCATTGACGCAAATCAGGACGTATCCAGAACGGTCGGTGCCAATCAAGGCATGACGGTGAATCGACAACCGGCGTTATTATCGCCGGAATCGGCAATGACCAAGAAAAAGTCATATAAGAAACGAAAAGCAAATCCACAAACCGTGGCGTCAATGCTACATATTGCCTCGTCCCAGCAAAACGCTGGTATGTTGATGCAGTCGCAATCAAATTTCGCTCAGCAAAACTTTCAGACTCAGAGCATAGGCGGACCCATGCTCCAGGCGCTAACCATCGTGCCTGGTAAAGGCGGGGCACCGGCGCAGCTTGTGATGAACGGTCAGACTGGCGCGGCCTCCGCGCAATTTAACGCTCAGCAAATAATCACAAATCCTCAACCAACTCAACAGATAAATCTTCTTCAACCGGTGAACTTATTGAACGGCGCAGCCGGGATGGTTCAGAATTTCCCTACTATCCAGCAGTTTATCGTGCCTGGTTTGGGTAGTATGGTAATGTCTGCAGACGGAACGGCTACGTTATTGCAGGATACGGGTAACATCGGGATGCAGCTTCAGATACAGAATGTCAATGGCCAGAACGTGTTGACGCCGGTACAAAGCCACGGTGGCATATTCAATCCGAGTCAAAGCATATTGGCTGCCGGTCCAGCCGGTATGGTCATAAGGGCGCCGCAAGCAACCGGTGGAAAGATAATTCAACAGCACAGTCCGGGAGCGCAGTTTCTTTCATCGAATAGCGGCCAGTTCCTAGTGAACGGTACAACATCATTCGGGAATCAACTAAGCCCGATAGTGGCCAATGTTAGTCCGAATCAGCAAGTGACATTCAACGCCTCGCAAGTGAGACCGTCAAACATGCAAGGTCAGCAGGAGTTCATACAGATGAATGGGCAAACGCTCATGGTACCTT
This sequence comes from Leptothorax acervorum, assembly GCA_035220615.1. Lineage (NCBI taxonomy): Eukaryota > Metazoa > Arthropoda > Insecta > Hymenoptera > Formicidae > Leptothorax > Leptothorax acervorum. The sequence goes on along the minus strand of JASTWQ010001262.1, from coordinate 1,133,270 downwards.
GCGCAACCGCACAGAACATTGCCGTCTCTTCAGCATCGAATCAACAGAACACAACTTTTGTTCAACAGAACACGACGATCGTACAGCAGCAGACGACCATGGTTTCGAACAATCAGATACCAAATTTTCAAAGCGCAGCTTCTAACGGCGGACAAACTGTCGATCCTTCTTTAAATCTCGACCATAATCAGTCGTATATCCTGAGTTCCGGTATGATTCAAGGTAAAGCGGCGTCATCCTCTCCGAAGAGCGGCGTAAATTCGCCATCGTCCGATCAGAATATCGAACAACAGCAATACGTGCTCGCTAGTAGTAGCACGACCGTCGTGGAAAAAACGGCTCAACAAAATGAACAGCACAGCCCGTTGATGGCAAGGCATTCTGTATCGACGCAAACCGCAGGGAACCAAACGAACGTTGCGCAATCGACGATGATGCGGCAAGGATCTCCTCCCGACACGACCACCCACAGTCCAGGAAACAGTCAGAGATCAAACAGCCCGGCCGTGGACACTACTACACACGGTGCAGCCTCTCCAGCGCCTCCGATCACCGCTAGACATCACTCGTCGTCCACGGTAAAGAATAATTTGAGCAAGAGTAGTTTATACAATTATTTAAAATACATAGATACCTATTTCATCTTTTACTAAGAAAAAGCAAAATAAATAATTTTTAAATATTTTTATTATTGCAGTTTAAAATGTAAGATTCTTGTTCGATAAAATATAATTACGTTCATTAATTTGTACATCATGTAATTTATTTTCAGCCTATGGTTCATTGCGTGTCGAGCAGCGAACCGGACTCGGGCGACACGCAGGTGGCGTCGGAGGATTGGAGAATGCAGGGTATCGCCACCAAGGAGATCACGTTGAATCAACCGAGTTTGCACGGAAAGACTTATGTAGAGTCAACAGTGACAACTGGGATCCAGGTTGGTACCCACGTAGAGCAGGTCAACCGTCATCTAACTGTAATAGACATGCACCAGCCGGCTGATACGACACACCCAGAAAACACATACGCTGACTCACAGGAGCATATGGACACATCATCACCAAATCATTCCATTAATTCAGACACAATGGACCACTCCGTGGAAGATCAACTAAACGTCAGTAAAGAAATGACGGACGTTTCCTATTCGGAGATCAATCCGTTGCCAATCATAGGTCACGGTCATTACCAGCCAATCCTTTATCACGGCCAGCACTATGTCCCCAATGCGAATGTTTATCGACAGCAAGCCTTAGTGCCAGATCACGCTCATTATACCATGTTGCCGCAAATTAATGGAAAATTCAACGACAAATCGTGCGTCGATAGCAGTCGCGTTGATAATCAAATCGTACAGCATGTCATGGAGCAAGACGAGATCGAGCAAAATTCCGAAGAAAAATTATTGGAAAGGCCAAATACCGGTGTTTCTTATTGTCCGCAGAGTGTTGGTTATCCACAAAAATTTGTTGGTATCGGGCCATCCGGCTTGTACCCACATTTGTATAATTATAGATCTGACCCTAATGGTATTGCTGTTGTTAATTACACACCTAATAAGCAAGCCTACATTAATCCGTATGTTTACAATCAATTCATATATGCGCAAGATGGCGATGACGCTGAGGAGAGTGACTCGTCATCGGATGAGTAGTCGCATCTTTCTTTTTGCGCGGGCTATAAAATTAATTGATATTAAGAGAAACAAGATGCTTCATGACTAGGCGTATTACATTACTTGAAAATACACAGAAATATTATTAGGCTACCAAGGTCCAGCTCGGCCCTTGTAAATGGTCCGCATTTTCTTCTAAAGTTAATTGATTTTGTAAATTGAATTGAAACCGATACCAGTGGCATTATTAGGTTGCGATCGGTTTATACTCGGTAATATTAAGTTTGTAATTAGTTTGTATTTAATAATTTTTACATCCGCGCTGTGGCGTGAGAGCGCATACGTTGGTTTATTCGCAGCGTTATTATTTAAATCGTACGTTATTGCAATAATGTAATTGTATTATTAATCGTGTGTTGATCGGATTAATCAGAAAATTACTCCTTTTTATATAACAGCGAAAAAATAAATTTTTACTGAAGTATCTTCTGATAAAATTTATATGATTCTAAACATATACCTGATGAAAAATTATCTTGCAACATAAGCATGCGTAAACAGTTTGAGTTTGTCTCTTTTGGTATCATTATCGTTTGCATGTATCGATGAATTAAATTTGTCGCGTGATTCTTGTATTAAAAGCATCGGAGACAAAAGATTAGGATATTATAGCTTTCGGATCTTCCGAGTAATCTTCCTTTCTTTTTATTTGTTTTTTTTTCGTTCTTTTTTTACTTTTCTATAAATTAGAATTTTGCAAAACGCTCTTGTCTCCTATGCTCGGTCGGGTGAAACTGTAAAGTTCTTGTGGACTATGAAATGAAATTTAAGTGAAAAAGAGAGAAAAGATAATACGTCGGCATTGAATGATACACTGAAATGATATTAGCATGCGATTGGTAGGCTTGTGCCTGAGTTGATCGAGTTGTATTTGACAGATCTATACGTCAGAGACGTTGAAGCAAACCGAAGGTGTGGTGAGCACGGTGAGGTGCGAGGGCAGGGAACATGCCCTCGGCCGCGGAATCAAGCGAAAGCTGGACTCCATCCATTCCATGCATTCTACTCTGCATGAAGACCAAGATGGTCAGTATTGTATGGTACTCTTAGACGTTAATCGTATATGAGTAGTCTCGCTTAGTAGCAAAAGTATCCTACGAAGAAACTTTAATAAAGACCGTCGAGAGAGAAAAGAAGCAGCATGGATTTACGAACAGTATGCAGGCTTTCAAAATTTTTAATAAAATGATATACTAGGATTAATATTTCCATATATTTTGAAAAGACGAATATATATATATTTATTTGTAAACGACATGATTTAATGGCAAACATTGAATTATTAAGAAAGTTATTTATTTTAGTTAAGTATTTAGTTAAATAAAATAAAAAAATATTTTATTTTATTAAATATTTTATTTTGTTAGACGTTTCGTAGAAAAGTTTCTTTGGCAGGATATCTCTTAATAGTTGCTATTCGTGACTGCGAGAAACGTGAAGCATCGTTCGTTGTTTTGCCGATTTACTTATACTGATTTCTTCTTCATCCACGAGAGAAAGACGATGGTTCCCGTTGCTCTTTGTCATTACATAATTATTGTATGAATGTTATTGTTAAGAGTGCTTCAATTACAACTTCGCCTTCAGTAGAATCTGTAATTTAGAGACGTGCTCATAAATTATCGAATCGTCGGCATTATTTAACTTGGCTTGGTGCTTTAATCGGAAACCATGTATGCCATTATTTTGACTGCCGTAGTAGCTTACTTATTAATTTATTATAGGGCTTGTGTGTGCATGTTTAGTAACGTCATTGCATGATGGAATATACGCTTGCCGCAATTGCTTTGGTAATAGCTTTTTTCGCAATATTCGGGATCTTGCGCACAAATTGGACGCAAGAGTGGGCTGAGAAAAATTGCTTCCCTTTTCGTATCGAGATTTTAAGCCGGAAAAATGCATCATTTTGTGCGAATCAAGCAGTCGAAGCTGAGTTCTTCGGATCAGTCTATGATATCGACTTATCGTTGAAACGTCGCATTATTAATCACGTTAACGAGAAGGCGAGGAGAGCAGGTAAGTGGCGTCAGTACTAAATGGAAAAGAGACCTTTCGTTCATCATGTACGAGCCTCCAACGAGCCGCTTGCGGAAATGAAGAAATAATTCTGACATTTGTACATAATGTTTTCGATGGTTCCTTTTTTTTACGTTTACTAATTGGCTGTCAGGTTTGTTAATACCATTACCTTTGCAATTACATTCTCATCTGAGTGGCCAAGGGGCTTGAATCATACGTTCATTTCGGAAGGGGTGTGGCTCACTACCATGTGTTATTTCGGCGTACCTTGTACATATACACCCTCATGTTTTGCGTACAGCATGTGCATATTCCCGAGGACGCAGGTTTTTTCCGAATTATTCCGCAGCGATTGGGATTGTTTACAATTAAAATAATGAAATATAAATGTGAGATTAGTCAGGTATTAATAATGAAATAATGAAAGGTGGATTACGCATCTACAACAGCGCAGAAAATCCAATTGTTCCATTATTAAAGGGGATCATACTCAAAATTGAATGGATTACCATAAAATCTATCTTTTTTTATTTACAACGGAATTAAGTACAATAGACGTTGATAAAGCTTGTAATCTATTATAAGTTGAAAATCTGGTTTCTATAAATATCAATTCGTTCGAACGATATGTACAGACACATGAAGAGATCTCGCGAACAAATTATGGAGAAGGGAATTACAGAACGAGCAACATTTATTCGACAAAATCATTGCATGTGCTCGAACCATCTGATATTTCATTCTGCCTCTGATCTCGCCTACCACCATTGAATGAAGCTACTAATCATTTTTAACGAGCACACACATGCGAGCAAGAAGCACATTGTTGCGATACTACTGGATAAGTAGTTGAACCATCAGTTTCAAACATCCCTCTGCGATACCATAAGCCTACGCACCATAAGCCTACCGGAACGTTTTGCTGTTATGCGTTGCACATTTTAATCGAGATCGATACAGATGTATGAGATGGAAATTATGTGGTGTCGTGTCACGCCTACATTTACATTCATGTTTTGTACAGTAAAGTTGAGTAATTTTTAAGTGACAAAAATTCCACTGATTGTTTCGGATATGATAAACTTGTAGATAATCGTGCCAAGTGTAATACACACTGTAAATTCAACGCTTTAAAGCATTACATTATTCTTTATATGTAACGATCTTTGTAAGACGATCCATATAGAATTAAAAAATTCTGTATGCAATAATGCATATAGCATATATACCAGATTCATCGAAATAGATTATTCTTGTTATCCTATAAGCTAATCGTGACAACAGAAGAAATATATATATATAGTTTGTTTTTTAATAAGAGATATATTATTGTATTTTTAGATTCAATATTTTTAATTAATTCATTTTGTAATCTTCACATTCTTCAAAATTACACGACTCTATGACTGTTTCCTATCTAATATGTCTGTACAAAAAGTTTTTTTTTTTCGGAAGTGGGCTTTCTTTATGTTATCTTCTTTTTAAACTCGCGGAAATCAGCCGAGATCATAAAAGTCTGAAAAATACCGTACCTTCTTTGGAACCTTCAGTAGCAGAGACAAAGGACGTAGACGACGGAAACCAATGGAAACTGATGGTCGGTGACCTAGTGTGGGGCGCAGCAAGAGGAAGTCCGGCCTGGCCGGGAAAAGTCGAGTCTTTGGGCCCCCCGGGTACTATGACGGTTTGGGTTCGGTGGTACGGGGGCGGGGGCGGTCGCACCCAAGTCGATGTCAAGGCTCTCAAGTCCCTCTCCGAAGGCCTCGAGGCGCATCACCGCGCCCGTAAAAAGTTTAGGAAGTGAGTCAGCCACCCCGACAGGGATGAACTATCGAAAGATGAGAGCCTCTTAGAGACGTCTCGTTGCCTTAATAGATATCGCGTTAACGCAAAAATGCATCGAGGGGGAAATAGAACGGGAGATGCTTGAGTATGTTTTTTTATGTTATTTTATCTATTTTCTACGTCCGGCATTCGATCCTAGAACTGTAACACAGGCACGTTAACTTATTCTTTTATTTAGCGTTATTAAATGTTATAAAGTGGAGTTGCACTATCGCTTTCCTGGGGCTGCGTAAGATGCACGTGATTGTTATATAAATTTCAGTTTACGTTTAATTAAATATATGATTATACTATTTTCTGAAAAAAGGAATAAATAAAGAGCGATAAGTGCTATACGAAGTAGATCTCCGTGAATTTAATACAAGATATCCACTTTTTTATCGTATATTGTGCGGTAGAAGTAAAAGATAAGTTCACGAACGTATTTTACAGAACCTCTCAATAATGAATTTATTTTTAATGGCAGTAAATCTCTTCACAGAAGAGTTCTTATTAATGATCGTTACCGTATAGCATTTATTAGCAAGCCAACAGCCAATTAAATCTATCCCGCATAGCTTATTGCATAGCTGCGGTTCAATATTCTTCCTGTTAACTTGCCAAAGAATACTTACTGATACTTTTATGTGCTGGACATTATACTATGTTAAGTGGTTTTACTCCAATCTCAGCCATCTTTCTTCTCATTCCCCTTTCTCTGTATCTGTATTATGTAGCTCTGGTTTTATAACACGCGATAATAGGTGATCGCGCAGATAAGTGTTAAAAACGTTTAATTCGTAAAATGTTTCTTAAGAGGAAAAATATATACATTTTTCTATATGCAATTGGTTTCTGCAATTTTTTTGCCAAGAAAGTACGTCAATTATTGTTTAGCTATTTCTCGTTTGATAATTGATTCATTGATGCTTGACAGAATCTATTAGTCGCGATTTGTTCAGCTTTTAGATTTTTCTTGCTCTGATCGGGATTGAATCGCACGCGCGGTCGCTGGTAATCACTTGTACTAACTGTACGATTTTCTCGTTCCTCCCCTATTTTTTCTAGAAGTCGTAAATTGAATATGCAATTGGAAAACGCAATACAAGAGGCGATGGCGGAACTGGACAAGATGACAGAAGCCTCCAGCAACCAGAGAGATATCAAAAAGTCGCCCAAGGTGACATCGCTGCCGGCAAGCAGTTCGAAGGGTATCAATGGCGCCGGCAGATCGGAGGCTAAGAGGTCGTCGAAGAGGGCCGTGGCCACTGTGGACCATGCCAAAGCCGAACAGAAACAATGTCGGTGATCCGTGTCGATCATGATTGTTTAGCGAACATCCGCGATCGACAACTCTCGCCTGTCGTAAATCGCGAAGTGTCGATGATCTTCGCGCAGAAATGTAATTAGCCAGCTCAGTTTAATAAATTATTAATAACAAATCTACACGAATTACACGTCCCACAAATTTACTGATACATTTCCGTTTGCTTCGATCAACAACTATTAATCACAATCGTGATCATACGTAGCGGTTGCGGTTGCAGGCACAATTTAGTGCAGCTGTGACGTGGATTCTATTACATGTAACGAATTTAACGCGACAGATGAGGTCGAATCTATTGGTGCAGAAATACGTGATGATGCTACGATGCTATGTTAATGCGATATGAATGATATAAAAGGGAATCACCTTAAGCACGACACGCTATATCTCGGTGATCGCTGTGATCTGCTGCATCCGAATAGTCAAGATTCTTTGGAGGCATCACGAGAGTTTAATCTTCGAGCAAAATGTACAATTTTATCCCTAATACATTTTAAAATTCTTTCTCATAGCTTAATCAATACGCTTTGGGACGTTCTGGTAAAATGGAGCGTCTTTGAGAATAATCAAAAGGCTCGTCTATGATTTTATTAGATCGAAAAAAGAATTTTTGATTTCTTGGATGCAGAAGCGGATGGAGAACGTGGAGTTTAATATAGAGTTATATTACGATACTGGCAAGCGCGTTTTTCTTTTTTGTAAATTTATCGATATGAAGCCTAAGCAGCCATAGCATCTGCTGCAACATCTTTAGCGTGTTCTGTTTGTAACAAACAACATCCGTTTTTAATAGAGAAACGGTCAAGCATGTAAAATTGCAAATGCTGATAATCAATAGCGACATATGGGAAACACTACGGCCGATTCACCAAAAAATAGGCCTACGGCATGCATCCTTACGTTATTTACCCTAACACATGTGTATGTAACCACAGAAAGTAAGTAGAAAAATGTTAACTTCTCAGGCGATTCTGAATTGGTAGAAGGAGAAATTACAGTTATCACACAGGTGAATGATTTGTCATGCGATTATTTTACTCGACGAACGATTCCTTTAATGAGATAACATAAAGGACGGGCGTTTCGTACGCAAACTTTCTACGATAATGTATATTAATACGATCTCCCGGTTACCGCGCGCGGTTTTTACAATTTACATGTGCAATTGGGAGGCATAGATGTTTCCTGAAAATATGTACTCGCTCATGTATTCGGGCGATCGTAAGCAAACGTGTATAGTTTTAAAAAAAGATATTTTTGCGAACGAACCTTCATTACACTATCCGTAGAGAATAATGCATTTTTTTAGAAGGCTATACACAGTGTATGGATCATTGTTTTACTGTGACGATGTCGTGCTACAGGCTCGTTGAACCATTTTAAACTTACACGCGTCCACGAAACGCTTTTAATCCGCGCGATCATTTTCTTAAACGATGTTCTTCGAATGACATAAACCTGGAACATGCTGCGACTGAATAATACGCGATTTAATATACAATAGCGATCGGAAACCGCTGAAAATTTCGGCATCCGATGTTTTAAACAAGTAACGACACGAGCGATTGTTCTTTAATGATGTTTTAAATTAATTCAGATTTTTTCAGAACATGCAACAAATTTCGAGATTTTTAGATCGTTCTGAAAAATCATATTAATTAGGTGGATTCAAACAAAATAAAATTTCGGGATAAAGGTAATTAAAATATACTATCAATTTAGAATTCCTTGAACAGAATGGCTCTACATTCGTTCATGTTTTATCCGTAAGAAGTCTTGTAATTATATACTTTAATTGCGATTCGATGCCGCATTGGTTTGGCGATTATATTTCTCTAAAACGCACATTACGCAGAATTTAAACATAATTTCAAGAATAAGAACGATCGCTTACGACGAACAGTGAATTCGAAGGTGCGTTAAAAATCTTATATATTTACATTTACATCATCGAGATAACTTCGGCGCGTTCGGAAACATATGATAGACAATAAAGAAGATGCAAGTATCAAAAAAGATCGCGCGATTTTTTTATTTACATTTTCAGCGATTAACGATCTAGATTTCTTCGAAAAACGCATTAATTATCGCGTACATCCTGATCGGTGTTGAGAAAATTTTGCTATAAATGCACCGGTTGCATAATACTTAACTATACGGGTCCGCGTACAGATTTTTTAGTGTTATATTGTATGCTGTAAATATGTCAACAATGACGATAACACCGTCATAATAACGAATATAACTCATCAGTTGTAAGGAAGGCCAACATAAAGCAACTAGTTTACGTACGAATAAATTATCGTTCGCAGAAACGCGACGAGTCTGTAAGCGCAAATTTGCTTCTGAGATTAAAACGGAGCTACTCTTATATCAAAAGATAACTGCTTGATGTCACCGTATATTTGCGGGAAACCACAGACCATTCACGAAGACGGGTTTTTCTGCACAAGCAAAATCTTGTCTAAACTGTATCGTTCTCTGTCTTTTCGTGAAGCAGAAAGTTGCCTGAGTCATATCTTTTGCTTTGTGACGCATATATAAGATTTTTGGGAGAAGACTATGAGAAAATATTTTTCAACATATTTACGAAGCTTAAATATAGAATATTTACCTTTGCTATATCTTTTCTGTGATTTAAGGTACGTTCTACGTAACGTTATAAAACGAGGAGCATAATTAGTTGAATTTTTCCATGTGATCGTGACTTAGGCCACTTTCATCATCACAAATATCGTAGACGATGTAAAGCTCGTGGAGATTTTACGAGCGGTTTTCCCCCCAGTGCGCATCTCTACTTAAGGACAATTATATCAAAGTAAATCAAAAGTTCGCGATATCACATATTACTCGCTAAGTTTCACAAAAAAAAAATTCTTCGACAGAGGAGAATCGCTTCCCGTGACACGGTTCGTAGCATTTCATCGTGACCAAGCGCGTTGCAATGCAACGTTTCATTTGATGAATGGCGAAAGACATATCACCGGCCGCGAATGATAATTCTTCGAAATCTACACGTTTTCGGAGAAACATACTGTGTGAAAATAAAGATGAGAGAAAAGATAATAGGGAGATTTTAAGAATATGGCGAATGGCTGTACACACACCCTTACACACACGCACACGTTCACATACATACACTACGGGACCGTTTAAAGTTAAGACATTTCTAATTTAATCCGATTTCTCCTTCGTCTCGAATAACCCGTGCTCGAGTAGTCGAGGGCCGCTTTTACAAAACTCAACAATTATATAAAAATTTCCACTTTTGTGTTATGTTAATTGTTTGTTCTGTGATCTACATAGTAATTTTAGTTACTCCTTATATAATTTCAACATACAATTTTCAATTTCTCAGCAACACGTATGTCTACAATACGCACGAGATAACGCGTTTTCATTATTGTTACGTGAAAAAGTTTTCTACAATCACTACTTCCAACAAGTGCACATTTACGGAAGTAAGGCGGTACGATGTACCATCGGAAAGTTTGTAGCGTTGTGGATGTTGACTTTTGCAGGAACGGTCCTTACAATTCGGCGCGTGGGTCTTCGCTAGTTCTTTCTCCTCTGGGATCGATGTGAACCAGTTTGTCGAGAGCATTTTCTCCTCGCTCTCACGGGCGTGCAACGCGAGAGTGACCGTAGTTTAAAAACCAGTGAAAACTTACCTCAGTGACATATATACGCAAGAATCAAACGTCTTAAAAAGAATCGAGAATATATACTGTAGTGCCGATGTCCTTTGTATATTTTCCATGATATTGTAAATAGATATACATATATATACACGCCTTATTGATAATCACGCCGTGCGATAAACGGTCGATGGGCACGATTGTTTAATGCTAAACGCGAATGTCGGCGAACGGCATCAATTAGGTACACGAGCCGTCGAGCGAACGATGTCGGGCGTGTGTGTAATAATGCATCTCCATCAACAGCGAAAATTGTGGCTTCTAATTATTTGACACGTCATAACGGAAAGTGAGAAGAGATACTTATAGGGCTATTTTATAAGAACATTCTTTACGGGTCGTTACATGACGTAAGTAGAGTACGTTTAATACACGCCACACGTTTTTATACAACATGAAAGTAAAATGGGAGAAGTAGTTCTTAAACCACGATATACTACATATGTTCTACGCAACTGTGTCCTGTCTTTAACGCGCTCTTTTATTTTTACCATTTCTTTTCTTCATGTCGCGAAGAAATTTTACTTCGGGTCAGAGGTGATAGATCTTTTACGGGCGTACTTCTTCCTCGATGGCTCAGTCAGCTCGACAAACCGTAAATTTAACGAAAGGCCTACATCGTCGGAAAATCCGTGTGCGTCGTGTAGACTGGACGAGATGATTTTGTTAGACCAACGAGGAATCACGGCGTAACACGTAAGGAGTACAGTTGACGGTTTAATCGGAGGGAAGACTATTAGGCGCGCGCGGCGAATCTTTTGGAGAATTATATATACTGAGAGTTATTGGAGCGTGAGTGAGATTCACGAGATTTTCGGCAGATATTTATTGCTCTATTATTATTTATCAAAAGTAGAGTATTTACGGAGCGGTTTCGTTCGCTTGTTGTGTTTTGAGAGAGATATAACGAGGAAAAACGCGAGCGTGCGGGCCATTTTTTGTCCCCTGTAACGGAATGTACAGTATGCATGTGCGCGCAAAAAGTGTATATGATACGGAAGAATGTGCATGCACGAGAGAATCGTAATGAAAACGAAGGAGCAAATGAGGAACGGATCCTCTTAGCGAACGAATGCGATTGCAAGCGGCAACCAAAAAGGAGGAAAGGAGATAGCACAGTTTTTGCTGGTAGGGACAAACGACTTATCGTGATCGCATTACAAATTTAACGAGAAATACGACCGAATGCACTTTCGATGCATAATATAAATATAATATAAATATTATTGCAGATAACATAGCTATATGCGTATTATATCAATTATCAGTGGTATTACACAATAAGAGATGATAATTTTATATTTACGAGAGAAAGAGAGAGAAATGAATGAATGGGTCGCTTATGAGAGAAAGAGAGAGAGGGGGAGAGAGATCGTTAAATTAAATGAGTGTAATATACAATGTGCGATGAAACTCCTCCTCCTGCCCGATTTTTCCTCCCCCAAACCCTGCACCCGAATTCCATGCTAGGACGAATTAGCTAAAGGCTACCCTATTTAACACTTGGCATAATATTTATATATAAATATAAATATATAAATATGAATATATATAAATATATAAATATAAATATAAATACATATATATACATACATGAGAGATAGAGAACATAAAGTAAAAAAATTGGATAGTCTCGGGAAGGGCAATATTTGCCGGACCCGAGGAAAAGTATGAAGCTATGTGATCCACTACTACTAGTAGCTTTTAGCTGTAAAGACTTATACTTTATTTTGTAAATTTTGTTTATACAATGTTTGATCGTTCACGCATAATACTATTGTATGTGAAACTAAGTTAATAAATCATTAACATGTGAAGTGTTGAATCTTGCGTAGTCCATTTCGTCGACAACTTATGGATAAATAAGCTTATTCTCCCTTCTTTAATTTAAAAGACGATATTATACTATAAAGACGGTATAATTTTGCAAGCTGTTGATTATTCATATCTTATTTTTCGATAAAAGCTTTCAATGCAATTAAATTGATGACGTCTTTTCTGTCTGATAAGATTTACAATTTAATAATCCTTTTCTATTCAATTTTTTATATAATATTTTGTACATTTTGCTGTTTTCATATAATTATTTGTTTTATAAATACAGTTAGTTCTGTAATAGACACGAAAAGGTATCGCCATCTAGTACAGGGTAGTCAAACTCACAGGGGGTTGATTCGGACAATCGATTCATATTACGTTTCGAATTACTATTGCGATAGAAAGATTTTATAATTTGACGTATGACTTAAATAGAATATGAAATATATTATTAATAAAAATATTAATAAAAGTAGATACATATACGCGTTTTCAATATTTTTATTGATTTTAAACGGAAAGGTAGAAGGAAAGTTGCCGACGCAGCGTCCCTCTGGAGCAATAGCCTTTAGGTATAAAGATAGATGTCGGGTTTACTTAGATAGAGGGATGGAATATTCAAAAACTTTAATTTTGATAATAAAAATAAATTTTTATGGATATATGTAATATATGTACCTATATAGAAAATCCTTGTATATAAAAAGGCTACAAAATGTTTTATTAATATTTTAATTTATCATTACTATTAATTTCAAAGTTACGAAGTAATTAAATTTTAGCAGCGTTTTTTTTTTGTGCAAAGAAATATTCTATTCTTTTGGTGAAAGAAAGAGATAAGTAGTTAAATAAAATATGTCATTTTTTATCAGACTTATTTTCTTATAAGCTGCACAGGGGGGAGAACGAGAATAGAATTACGGCACAATTTTACAGTTCACTGGAACAAAAAAGGCGCCTACGTCGAATTAAGGGACGCTTAGGAAAGTTATGAACGCCAGAAACGGCACCGTTTCACCGTCACTCTCGGCAGAGGAAGGTAGTTTCAATTGGCAAATAATACATACGCACATTGATTCTCAATTGAATGGTATCGGGGATTTACGATCCGTCTCCCGTGAAATTTCTCTCGCATCTGGTTATCGTTCTCGCGCGCCCGTATCGGCAGCTCTTAAATCGCACGGCGTCGAGGATATAAGGGTAAATCGCTCGCGTATTCAGAAAAGAAAAACGCGCTGGGCCCGAGATTGTCTGCGTGAACCTGACGGGTATATGGATCGGCATTGAAACGGCGTCGCGTAGCGTCGCGTCGCCTCGCCTCGCCTTACCTCGCAGCCGTATAGCATCGCGACGCAGAAGCTGGTTCTGAGGTACGCGAAACGAGACGCGTTCCGTCGCTTATTTCCCTCTCGAGAACGTGCCCGAGCGTGTATTCGTATATTCCGAATACGTCGATATGCACGGACGTGTCCCGGGCTGGTCTTATACTGGTCTTATTTGATCGGCTTTTCAAGGATAGAGAAACTGGAGTAATTACGGAATAAGTTCTATCTCCTAGCTCTGTAGATATAGCGAAAGGGATCAATCAACAGCATCGAAATCAGATAATCGGCAATAATCGATTTTCCCTCTCGATTTGACCCAACATGATCCTGTACTTTGAAATCTCTGCTTTGCCCACGTAGTAAAGTGCAATCTTGAAAGTATCCAGCAATATTATTCAGGATTTTTGACATGATACTTACTAGCTCGTTACGAAATTGCAACCAGTCTTCTCAGGTCCCAGAAACCCCGTTGAAACGGGGTCCAAATTGGGCCTCGTGCACACTAAAGTCGTCCCTGCGTGTATACCCATAACGTATGGCACGTACGATCGATGGCTCACTCATCTGGCGCTAAAAGGGTTAATGATGCCTGCCATGCGTAAATGGCGCTCATGGCACCGGACAAATGAAACGTAATGAGCGAATCGCACACGGCGGTACGTACCGTACGATCGTGAGATTCGTAATAATGTCCTATCGGGGACCGGCACTATTGTACAGGCACGCCATGCCGAGGGCGTGAAATCGTACAATACGATTAGCGGCCGCGTTGTGTTCCACTCGCACACATACGTGGTGCCTCGGGAGAGTAATAGGGAGTTTTTACGATGCTTTGAGCGCTTGGAGTACTTTGGTAAAAGTCCATCTTAAATACGATACACCCGGTCTTGATAATTTTATTATATTTCATACATATCTGGTTTTAATTGTTAGATAAATCTTTTCGACATGCTGCCAGTATTAATCTACGAAATAGAGCTTACGTGATTAGTAAAAGTGCTCATTGACATATGTATGTTTAATTTGCCTCTTTTGGTATTAATTAGAGAAGAGTAGCAGTTAAAATTGCTAGTTGATCGACTTTCAATTGAAGACGGCGAGAAGATTTTATCTCTCTCCACGTTTGAGTTAATTTTGAACTTACGTTAATATTAGCAACACGTTTGGCTTGACGTCCTGTTAGCGTTTATCGTATCCGATACATGCTGCCGCATGTAAAGTGTCTATTTCCGCGCGAAACCGACACGGAATAATTCGCGTGTACGTTATCGAGGAGTATCGATTCACCAGCTTGTTTCTGCAGATACGTGCGGGCAAAGACGCGAAGACGGGTATAAAAAAAGCGCTATTTTAATATGTGCTATTTTAATATAAGAGGCAGAGAAAGTCTCTGTATTTTGAAATGTTCAGGCGCGTTCCGCCTGTAAATCGCCCCTTCCATTAAAGCGATCGTATGATTAGATAAAGTATTCACGAAAGAGGAAATCGATGAGAGCTTCAGTTCGCGGGAGTTGAAATATTCTGGCCTAATATAACTCCCACGAGCTCTTGAATTCTTGCCGTATGATTGGTTGAAATATGAATGAAGCTCATACGGTATTCCTCATGCATGTAGATCGAGGAATCTTTCCCTTCGCAATCATAATGGTCCAAAAACGTCGGGGTATGAGATTAATTAGGAAAGTTAATTCTGAATTAGGAAAGTTAATTCCTCAACAATTTTTATCTCTTATAATCGTCACTTTCAACAATGTAATGACATAAATTAGTATTAATTATTCTTATCATAATATAATGATATAGATATAAGTTAATAAGTTAATTGTTCTTACTATTTATTACTGAATAATAGCATTTCAGAAATAATTAAATTCATTAACAATCTTACTTCAATATCACATTTATTTCTTGTCTCTCGAGATATCAAAAATCGGCCAGATCGCGATATAATAAAACAAATTTTGTTTACTTCTTGAGATTTATTACCTGCAGATTTATATAACCGAGAGTTAAAGCAATATGTCTTTTGTACGGATTAGTAGTTTTACATTATCAGATTGTCGTGTAATTTTGCACGGTAATTAACATTCCATTTACTCTATAATTAACGTTCCGTTATTAAACACACTGGCTAGAATTATATTAAATTATCTGTTCCATTCTCGCTAACGCCAAACGATTTGCTACTGGCTGCACAGGACGAAAACGAACATTGCAGATACACAACGAAAGTAATGCATGCATCATGTTCGCACAGATTCACGATGTGCATAGTGCAGCTATGCTTTCGTATTGTTATTTGTAGGTTCCATACAGACAAATCGCGAAGCGTACACGTTACATGCGTACCGTGTTTGATGGGTAATCAGTGGATAATCAGATCATATTAAATTAAAGTGTACGTCTGCTTCAATGGGTGTGCGATCTAAAAGGATTAATTGTGCGCGTGTTGTACGTTCGGAAAAAAATCGAATTACAATCGAGACAATCCGATAAGTGCGAAACGTATTTGCAAGTTCAGTACACGATTTTAGTTCTCGGCATCACTCTGCATGCTCAAAAAGTCAGTTCGACCAATCCTATGATTTTTAAATTGTTTTTATACATTACGATATAACTGGATGGCCACAAGATGGGTCATAATTCAGGAAACTTGGTATTTAAAGTAAAATCGTACTTTACGAAAGCCCCTTAAGCCTCTGATAGTGAATACTACGTTCTAATGTTTTATACATTCTATAAGTAGTTACGAAGTTCGTTAACTGGGGCGATGGTTTTTATCGAACAAATATTGATCTCACAGATACAGGTCTGCGTTTAAACGGTTACGTAATTCCATTATAACGCGTACGACGATGGAACAATGACCAATGTAAATTACACGTTTTTTTTTCGTTCACGCTATGCTTAATAAGCTGGAATCGCGCGAGGCGGAATATACCAACGGCATGAATGCGCGACAACCGTGAAACGACGTTAACGTGATCAATATTACGTTTCGGGACTGGCGTTGTATTGACGAGCCGGCGTTTCAGACCCTCCCCCTCCCCCCTGCATCCCCGTATGTGTACAAGTTGCAAGGTATTCACGTGTGTTAACTGCGTGAACGTATTACGTGGACCCCCTTCGGAGCTGTCCGGTATGGTCCGTCCATTTCCAGCGCAGTTTGCTATTCCCGAAGGGACTACTGATCTGATAAAGTCACACGGAAGTGGCCCGACGCCAATTTACAGCCGGTGTCTGTTTAATTGTCCACAATGAAAGAAGCAACGTCCCTTTTTCCCCTCTGGCAATCCAGGCTTCCGTGATTCGATTTCAATGACTCGCGCGCGAGCGTTCGCGGTAAAAGGAACCGATCTGTTTGCTTCGAAGCGGATCTTCTGTTTCACGACAACACGACCGACGGTGTATCCTACAGAGTAATTCGCAAGTAAAATGCACTAAATCGTAATTAATGAACGCATACAAATAATTTGTATTTTCGCCGTTGTTATACCCACATAGGTTCTGTTTGACATTGTCAAACCGAGTAGCAAAATCCCGAGGCGAATTAAATGCAACTCCTCGTAGAGAGAGACAATTAGGGAGTTGCTGAAATTAAATAGCTGTTATTTTGTAATGAAAGAGTGGACAGAATGAAATGAATCACTACCGTGCAGAAGAAACGCGTCATTCTCATTAGCAGATAGTGCAAAAAGAATATACGTTTGTGTGTAATCTTGTAAAAATAAACGTTATAAAAAATCTAGCTGGTCGTGGACATATATCAGTAGATAATATGTGTTCAGAAGATCTCGACATAAGTGAGTATAAAAGAAAGTTATCTGGAATTCCTCGAAGATACAGTTATGATGTTAGAAAATGTATTCAATAATGTTTAAAAGCGCCTTGATTATTGTGCAAGTTCAAACAGTCATCTTTAAAAAAAATATACATCGCTGAGCTATAATGTAACTAATTGTTGTTAATATGTGTACATTTCTTTTGCACTACGTGCTAATTAAAGTGATGAGCTTCCTCTATAGTAAAATATTTAATTTATTTCATTTTATCTATTCATTACAAGATATCAGCAATTTAGTTTTAACTACTTCCAGGCTGTTACCCTGTAGTTTATCAGCAAACGTTTGACATCCCTGACGGCTGACTTTCGTTTACTTGATATGTAACCGCTCGAAGTTGCGATTTATATTCCCGAAATCTTAGTACAGCAACCCCTCATGTTTGCTTTAGTCTCAGCGGTTTTCCGTGGCTCTCACGCATCGTCGGAGGTCGAGGTATAAGGGCGCCGATTCGTTGTCGATTTTCGTTGCGCGGCAACGACGCGACTGTAAGCTTATTACTACCTGCAGAACTTTGCTCTTTCAGGGAAGCAAATTACTTCATAAACGAGAAGGCTTGGGCGTATCTCGGCAGGGCGTACACCGCGGCCGCGGCGCTGGTACAAGGTATCTAATGAATGTCGGAGAAGAGAGGCGTCGGCGCTGCATCGCTGTAGGGGGGTGGGTTTCTTTTGCTCGCACCTTTCCCAATTTATGCGTCTAGAGTGGTAACGAGGCCAGCCAGCTCGATGGGGAGGTAGCCTCGACTGCGAGTCAACGCGAACGGCGGAGAGAAAGAGAGAGAGAGAGAGAGAGAGAAAGAGAGAAAGAGAGAGCGGAAAAGATGGCACTGAAAAGAAGGCTGGAAGGGACGAGAGACGAGACGGAGCTTTCAAAATGGCCGATAGGGAAGCAGCATCTTTAAGATGCTTTTGGACGGTTCGTACCTGGAGTGCTGATTCAACGAGGAAGCTGTCGCGTACGGAATATTTCTCGGTGCAAGTCGAGAAAGTGACTTTCGCTAGAGTAGCTGTATAAAGCGATGCGTTTAAATCTTCAATTTTACTTCATTAACGCTGAAACGACAGAAGTTGTCTTTTCGACTACTTTTTACTTTATCCTTGTCTCTTTCATCTCTTCTACTTTCAATTTCTGTTTTTAATTTTTGTTACCTTTTCTATAACACTTAAGGATTGCAGGGCTGTAAGTAGTCATTTTAGGTAGCCATTTTCCCCTAGGCAGATAAGATAGGCTATTTATTGACTATTAGACATATATGCAGTTTTAACGTCAATATAAATAAGATATATAAAACAAAATCTGTATAAATACATAATTTACGTATTTCTACTATTTGAGGTACTTCGAGATTTAACCGCTGATTGCAAATTAATGTTATTCTATTTGGAAATCATTTGGCCTTTACCTGTAATAAGGTGGTTGCTACCTACGCGCAATAAATTTGGATTACGTTGAATCTGAGCGCAATCGGATCGGAATGGGATTGTGGAGCCCGGTAATCGAATTAAGTCGGAAGTATTTTGCCGGCGAGCGCAGGAGGACCTGGAAATTTCGCGCGGTGGGCTCTAAAATTGCTTAATCCGGCGTTGCGCACGATTGCCATTTCGTCGATGCTAAATGCGAACGCAGCATTCGGAAGTTTGGCCCTCGAATTGTGCGAGTCAATTCCCCTTTACCTTTCTTCCTACGACCCGCACGAGTTTCAATGGTAAACGGAAGTTGAACCGCCTGGTACGCTTAATACGGAAATTTCCGCCTGCAAGCGTACAAATCGAGAACATGCCGGCAATATATTCAAAGTGTCTACCTTCTGAGAGTCCTTGACTTGCGTAAGAGTACAATCCTTTCAGGAATTCAGAATCCGTTAGCCTGTTCAGCTGTTTAATATGCAGATCGGGTCTCGAATGAGTGGGGAGCTTCGACAAATCTCTTACGGGACGCAAAGAAGAGATCTATTATTTACAATGTTTTTTCTCCTAAAAATGCTTAGCTCGTTAAAAAAAAAAAGATATTTATTTCCCTCACTCGGTATAATTAGGATACATGAGCGCGTTTACGAATTTAGTAACAGGGTTGTTGCAATTCAGATGATTATTATATGCAACTCGATTCACGTAAAAACAAAGAGATGTCCTGTGCAATTTGCAGAGAATTATTCGTTTCAATTTCGCAAATGCTCCATCGTCCTGAATAGATTTCAATACTACGCGACGCGGGTGGTTGTCGGGAATAATCCGGAAAATTCCGCATGGAAATCACGATCGTGGTGATGCTTTCAAAGAACACGGTTTTGCAAAACCCTTTGACTTATACGCAATAATATTCCCGGTGCGCGTGCACCATGACATAATGTGAAATCTGAATGTATATCCACTCCAAACGATATAGTAGTAAATTATGAAAATTAATAATTTTAGAAACAATGGAAGGAGTGAGTAAATTAGAAATATTTAACCTTCCGTAATATCTCATAAACGAGGAATATAAAATAGAATTGTAACAGTTTTTTAAATTTGCAGTGATAGAAAATTATCACGTTACTATATAACTTCCTTAAATATATATTTACAGAGATTTAAAAAAATATGTTATTTCAAAATCAGGAAAGTTCTGTGATATTTTTTATGATAAAAAAGTAGATTTGAAATACAAGAAATTGCATCGTATAACAAAATGCAAAAGTAATTATCATAAGTATGCAAAGAATACAAAGTAAGTATAGAATGTTATACCTTAGTAATTAAGTAGTAAAGAAGTAGTTTGCTTAAGAAACGTTTTGTAAGTACAAATCTTCAATCTCTTTGCGAAGCAGTTTTCTTATTCGGCAATATATCAAGTTTGTAATGCTAGCAATTTTCTCAAAAGTTCGGACTTGCGAGTAGAAGCTTGCGGAGGTGAAGCACTTTGATTTCAGTCGATTTGAAGGTACGGAGGTTCCAGTCACGAAGATGTGTACGCGGACGCTATATACGCGAATGCTCCTTGATGTTAAGTGCAAACGCAGCGTTCGGAACTTTGGCTCTCGAACTACAGGAATCCTACCATCTACCGTTATCTCCTGTAGTTTGAATACGCCGAGAGGAACAAGGAATCGAATCGCGCCCTTGTGCCCTTCTAATTTAGAAAATTTGAGCCTGCGAAGCCAAAATCAGGTCCGGAGAGTCTTCAAAGGAGTCGGCATCGTTCGAGAGGATCGGTGTCGCTTGCGGGAATTGTTGTGGCGCGAATGAATTTCGAGTGCCAGGTGATATAGAATACGGTTTTGACACAATGACACAATGACATAAAAATTGCGACGCGTTATTGAATTTTATTGGAAGTCAATTGTACTTCATTTTCGATATCAATCTATTTCACATTCGTGATTTAATGCTATTTATGCATTTTGCAGTAGGGTTATGGGTGAATTTTATGGTTATATAGGTACACTGCTATTGCAATATGCAATCGACGAGAGGAATTGCAAATTAAAATTGGAAGAGCTATTCAATCTAACTGGCGGTCCATTAACTGCTGATTTACGGACAAGTCGACCGTTGCAGCGTGTTATTATGGATTGATTGATTTATTTTTTAATTCGGTTCGCTGTTCCGCCTTGCGTTAATTACAACATTTTTGTCGATTAAATTATTTATATATATTTACTTATTATTTATAAAATTCGCAAATAAAACCACTGTCGGCAAATTCATCTGATTAATCAGAACATCGACTGATCCTCTTCGCTAAAAAAAATCTCTGATCCAAAATACTTTGTATATACTATTTGCGTGTTATGTAACATATGATAAATATAATAACAAAATTTTATTCTTAAATTGCTTTTAGCTTAATTGCAATTAGTTATAAATCAAGAGTGTTATTAGATATTAAATGTAGCATTACAATTACTTGTTTATTTTCCTATCACAAAAACAAGAATAAAAGTTATCTCTATTATACTTCATGAGTGATATTTTAAAAACAACTCAATGTTTCTCATTGTATTTTTTTTTTCTTGAAACATTTCAACATTTGGATAAATCGAAACGTTCGCTCCCTTTTGCGTGTAAGCCGCCGAGTTGGTTGTGTAGTTTATTTGATCTGGCGTTATATATGATGTATGTACAGTCGCGGTCATTGATGCCTGGACCACCGGCGTTCGGAAACTCACTCTTCGTTTCTTTCTAACTGTCTGCCTTAGAAAGAGACGAAGAGTGAGTTTCTGAACGCCGGTGTCCAAGCATCAATAACCGCGACTGTACATCTAGGAAAGTAGATCATCTCGATATACGATTAGTAAATTACGCGACCTCGATATACATCCGTATTCTTTTTCGTGCGGCTCACCGAATGTGTATAACCAATATTTAACGGCTATTATTGTCAAAGAGAATTTATCTTATCGCGCAATGGGGGTTGCCGGTCCCCTCAGGGGCGACAGGGTGTAGCACACCGTACATGCACCACTACTCGCGCAAATTACGCGACAGCGGGTATCTGCTATTGATTTACTGGTAGCAGGTGCATGCAGACGGAATGAATTCACGTCCGCCATATTATCAGGACGAGAATTCGCCTGTCCACGTGGCCGCGCCGTTCAGACATTAGACTATCTTGCAAAGTGCATCTATTGGCCACCGTGTGTTTTCCATCGTGTTCCACCCTTCCACCGCCTCTGATAATCTCAATTTAACTTAGCCTTAGATGCTAAAAAGTACAAAATACGCTTTTACTCGTATTAATAACGTGTAGCGATAAAAATTTCTAATATTCTATATTTCACGTTATTTACATACAATGTATGGATTTATTCTTTTATGCAACAGCAATTTCGTACAATGAAATTGATTAAGAACACTTCCTCATTTGAATGTTGTACTTTTTAAAGCACGCGCATCAGTTTTATACATCTCGTTAGATTAACATTTAGAAATTGTGTTGGACTAAAGACGAGAAAGTGATTGCGATACAGTTACATCGATTTACATGGATTTGATTATTAGGTACGTACATGATGCCTTCGATTACTGCTACGTGACAATGACAATGCTACGAATAGAAGCATGACGTAACAGTCACAGTAATTGCGGCTATTGTTCCAAAGTCCAAACATCATTTGTCATCTCTGTCTGAATGCTATCATAGAGGCAATTACCAGTTCCGTAATATTATCACAAGATGGTAAAGTGACGATATGTGGCAACAGATACATTGGTTGTTTTAAATTAGAAAACTTTTAGGAAAAATGAAAATAGAGATCACCTATGATTCTATCGTACCTAAAATGCTGCATACTATAATCTACCATTTTCGAAACTTATGAGGAAGAATTTTGTTATACAGTGCAATAAATGTGACACACATTGTATTCAATGTCGCTCTTCAAACGATAAGATTGATAACTTAATTTTCCCATTTATAACACTCGTTCATCATCGCTAACAGTCTATCGCGTGTCCAACAATTTTCTCTCGCAATCCTCTTTCCAAAACTCACATTATCGAGTAATGAGAAAAAGAAGCCCAATATAAATATATAGACACACACACAAGTGGACAGAATGTTGCCGGTTGACATAGTGCATCTGTTTGAGGGAGAATGCACGTAATGCAGATATGTATGTATAAGGTGAGGAAGAGGGCGGAAAGAGGGTATGTACATGCTGAAACGACATTTGTATTTATATACGTCTCCGAATCCTCGCTTCTCTCCGGGTCCTGAGAGAAAACCAGTCGACGCCCGCGCGCTGCTGTTCAATGCCCGCCATCCGGCAGACACACGCGAAGCAGATTTCACTTTATTGAGATTGCCGCATGACTGTTCTGCCCTTGCGTCCTGCTGTCGGCCGGATCTACATATCCATTTATATGACGTCGATCCGATCCGCCTTTTATCTGGATCCAATGGCACAAAGCGTAGCGTTGCGCTATTCATTAGAGTCATATTCCGCGGCATGATTTTCTTAGCCTTCTCGTATATTAATCAGCGCACGATCGTTTGTAACGTTTCGTTTATAAACGAACTGGACAAATCAGTCATGTTGAAAAGGGTTATAATGACGCGAGCCAAGAAGCCGACTGTTTATTATTCAATTCTCTTGTTTGTTTAGGAAATTACTGTGAGCAAAATCGATAGAGATTTAACATTACAGAACGTCTTTAATGCTGTTTAATAGTAATTGTTAGATCGGTAATCCTGCTTTATTAAAGTAGCTTGATAGGAGGATATATTGCGCGAAAACACGATTTAGCTTTAAGCCAAACCGTGATAGCCGATGTAATAAGAAGTAAGAAACATTTAAGGTTCTTATAAGCTCATGAGTCCTTTTTGCGTTTCCACCCTTCTCGCTTTTACGCTGTTTCACCCGGGTATCCTCCCCCGAGTATACTAGCTGATGATAACGCATTGGTGGAAGAAGCATCACAGCCGCCGTCATGCACGTCGTCTGGGATGGAAAAACTGATTTATTGCTTCGTAACGTCAGAGTGCCGACTACTATAAGAAATATACGAGTAGCCGGGAGGCTGCCGTATCTAGGAAAACGCACGGAGATGCTACCGAGATGCCGAACGCTTGAGAAATTTGTGCGAGCCGCGCAACTTTAACAAGGCGTCACGATAACTCACGATTTCCGTAAAAGCTAAAAAATATTCTTGAAGCCAATGAAAATCGGTAATTTTATCGCTGCAAAAACCGCGTGCAAGACAAATCCCCATCCGGTCCACGAGGACGATAAGGAACGACGATAAGTATTGGACGTTTTATTTTCGGAATTACGGCTGGTCACTCGTGAATCTCGTACTCTATTGATTTACGTCGAACCATTCTCGTCCATCATTCTCGTCCGTGCCTGATATCTTTGAGATAAAGCTGTCCCAAGGCAAGATATGTCGTCAAAAGTATACTGTTCTAATGCATGAACTTCGACCTCTGTTATCTCACTTACGTCCACCGGAACATCCGTCTTGTCATGCAAACAAAGGTACTCGATTTCATTCTTGTCGTATATGTAACTCAGGCTATCGAGCAAGGCCGACAGATAAATGACGAGGTTTCTTGATCGGTAGAAAGTAGTCTGTATATTATTATGAAATATGATGAGAATATATAAATTTTATATCAAAGCAAAAGCGTATTAGGTATACGCATAGAGGTTTTGCCTATCATTCTTTCGAATTATTCATTCAACTTTTCTGCACGGGATTTATAAATTACGGGGAAAGGAAGCGGGATGAAAAGCGTTTAACCTTGAATTATACGTACTGGGATGTTTTCTACCCCGGGGACCTTTTTACCGTTTCCGAGTGTATATTAGCAAGTAAATGAATTAGTATTCTCGTTACGGGATCGCGTTAACAAGAGGCAATTTTTGTTCCCGTAAAAACGAAAATGACGAAAGAAAGTCAACAAAGATTTTATTCGCATCCTGGCTCGATGCCAGAGTGATCGATGAAGGGTAATATTAATTGCATCGACGAAGGGAATGAAGATTAACTGTTTAACGATGTAAAACTAAGGGTTGAAAACGTTAGATACGATAAAATAAAATTATAGTTAAACAGATTAAGTTACAGATCGGAGCAAACTTATATCAGTCATAAACTTCGCAGTAATAGAACATGTCAAAGATTAGACAGAGTTTCAAATCTAAGCGTTAGCAGACACATTTTTAAAAAGAGAATTTAAATATTGAAATTAGATATAAGTAACATTAATTACGTGGTAATATAAATGTAAACGGCGTATACCAAACTCGTTATCAAAGCAACAGTCGATAGATTAAAAGAAAATAAAAGTTTTGTTTTATCGGAGGAATTAAAAGTAACAAGTAGCTTAGATTTTTCTATCGTAAACCTAGTAATTGTCATATAAACTTGTTAACACGGACAAATACTAATTTAATAGAGATTAAAACCGAGATTATTACCAAGCAATGGCCATCAATTTTATCATTTGAGAATATCAATCAAATCGGTCAATCAATCAGTAGCAAATTAAAGCGCGCAATAGTTTATGAAAATTGATGGCTGTCAATGAGAAAGAGAGAAATTTAGAACGCGCTCAGCTTTGATTTATAACTTCAAAGCAATACGGCGCAATATCATCGACCTATAAAAAAAAGTAAAACTGGAACAACTCGTTATTACGTCACACACATCGCAACGTGGAAACATATTATCGCAGTGTCATATGTATCTACGTCAACATGTCATTTTATGCAACATAAAGAAACTGTGGTTTGTATAACCATTCTTGTGTCATACCCTGACTGACATTTGCGCATATACGATGTTGCATCGCGAAAATTATAATACTGCCACTGGGATTGTCATGATTTAACTGCCTTATATTTCTAAATATCTTTTTATTTGATTGATTATATAAAATAATTCAGTGATAAACGTTTCTATAAATAGTACGACAATTCCTAATTAAAAGATAAAGTAATTTTTTATTTTTTTACCTCTTAATACCACTTGTGAGCATTTTTTCCAGTTAATAAATGTATCTCGAGTTTACACGTTTACCTAAAATTAACTAAAGAACGAGATGTTTTATTTATTATTTTATCCTTCAACCCAAAATCCTTTCTTTAATGAACGCAAGTTTGTTAAATTCTATTTTTGCACATGTTCCGTAACGGGAATTATCACTGTGTGCAGCAAATGCGTCTATTGCCAAATACAATGTAATTAGGTAGGATCTGAGGAATTCATGAAGCGATCCCAGGAGATAGTAACACCGTAGTACCGTAACGCACAGCTCATTCATAACCCACTTTTAAACGTAATGGGGTATTTAAGAGTACTTAAAAGTCATTTGCAGTAAAAAAGAGGCGCCGTTAAAGGAGGTTAAGCCCCACGGTGTACCGAGAGGAAGGACGGGGATTCTGTAGCTCGACGGTAGGTAGCTGGTAGCAAGCGGAGGGTGTCAAGAAACAGTGGCCGAGTGTGATTGCACGAAGGGTGGAACGGACGCAACTAGGCACATAATGGCGCTGCAAAGGCAAAGAAAGCGCGTGCCCGAGCGTGAAGAGCGCTCTTTTTATTTTACGCCGTCGGCAAGATTAAAGGTAGGATTTACTTGTAAAAATGGAGAACGTTCTTTCGAAGGTTCGTTTCCTATTCCAGGCTCAAAGCCGATAGGTGCATGTAAATTGTTCGTTAAATCGCGGAAATCGGAGGTGAGGATCCGGTTACCTTTTGGAGCCTTTGTCTAGCGGAAGAGAAGAAAATCGTAAGAGAATAAGAATATTCTACGCTTCTGTTCGATATTCGATCACGGATCGAAGTGAAAACGAGAGCATGACGAAGACTAATTGGTTATTCGAGAAACCAAGATGAAATAAAATCTTTCGGATGAAAGCAAGTGTATTGAGATGTAGATCTGATGTACCTCGAGCATTTTACGTTCGTGTCTTAATTTTAAAGTTAGTCAATAATAATATACGATAGCTGAGTTTCTCAGAAATGTAATGAGGTATTATTACTATAAACTAAATAAAGACTAAGAAAGCGCAAGCTTAAAAGTTAAAACTATTTTCAACTCCTTTGTAAAGCGCATGGATTTATGTTGTAGATTTTTTAGATATTAAAAGTGATGACTGATGACACTCGATGTTGTTTAAATCCATCTACCGGCATTTTACGACGAGATGCACGTCTGGAGATAGCTTGGTATTTCCGGCTTTAAAGTATCCGGGAACTCTTTTTGCTTGCGCTTTATTTGCTCAGTCTGACCAAGCGTAGAAAATCTTGGCAATCTTTTCTCGACAAGCATCCAGGATTAGATTGCGAGAATTACGGGGCGTTTAGATGGTATTTGGTGTTCAATCGGTTGCTAAATAATTTCATTGCGGCAAGGCGCGAGCTTCCTCTTGATAAAATCGACAGTGACTGATCTAAATACGGCAGCGTCCGATCCAAATCCCGAGACACAACCCTTCGGCCGAGAGAGTCGGTACGGGGCGATTAGAGTTCGCCTCGTAACACGCGCCTCGGCGAGCGATCTTTCCGAGCGAACGCTCCCGCGATCCCACGACGCCAAGAGGAGGCGAGAAGGTAAATCGTCCATTAAAGTGCGGAGCCCCGAGTGTCACGTCTCGAAACTGGCGCGGCGGCGAAGAGGTCGCAGGGAGGGCGCAAGTTCGGCTAATCAAGGGAAACGGCTGGGTGATTACTAAATGAACGTGGAACTAATTTTGCAAGCAGGGGGATTTACGACCGGGTCTCTTCTCTGTCGCGCGTACTAGGACCCGATAACGAGTCGATACCTTGCAGCGCGGCCAGTCGCGCCCTTGTTTAACTTTGTCTTTTGATCGGCAAACGACCGGCGGAACCGGGCAATTAATGAAAAACATCGCAATCCAGCGCGAGCCCTTCTTCTTTGGTGTGCGCTCTTCTTTGTGTGTGTACACTAGAATGTCGCGAGCGGCCAATCATGTGATTGATCGCGCAGCGCTACGCCGTTTCTTAAAGGGTCTGTTAATTAAAGGACGGTTCCTTTTTACGCTAGCAAGAGGTAACGATGAGCGTGCAGATAGACAGATCTTTATTGGAGCACGAGAAATCGATGCTGTCGATAAGATGGAATGGCACGTGGTGCAAAGGATGAAAGTGATGCGAGTGATAGTAAATGTTAAAATACCTGGGGTGAGTGCTTCGCAGTAAAACGAAAAAGAAGTTAATTGATCGTCCACTCCAAGTTCTTGGGAAATACTTAGAGAATACCTTTCATCTACGCCAACGCACTTATGAATAAAAAAGATTTCGAAGGGATTATAAATAAAAAAAGATTTCTCGTTATCGCGATTAGTAGCAGGCTTTCGCGGACATTAAAAATACATTAATCAAGTTTTTTTTCGATTGTTTTGTGCGCGACCGAATGGAGCATTGTTAAGCTGTACTACTGAAAATTAAGTGTTTACAGGCATGCAGCGTGTTCGTTTTATGGTGAGCAATATTGCGATGAAACAACTAGCATTTTTTAGCGAAATCGTGTTTTTATAGCTATACCGTAGCGCAGCAGCGCAGGACAGTCAGAACGCGTGGCAAATTTTGTTGCATAAAGTTTTGATGAGCTTAATTATGACGTCATATAAATTTGAATGACAGTTGGATTATATAACTCCTAATGATGCCAACATACTTAAAATGCATTACATCTCTTCTCTTGCAAGCTGATTTATAGAGCTATTTATGCTTCGAGGAGCTCTATAACGTTTCACGCATGAAGAGAATTTTAATTTGAGAACGCTTGAATTTAACTCGATCCTTATTTCCGAGAGTGGAGTTTAATAACCAGATATAATTTCTCGTTATCGCGGTTAGTAGCACGTACGATACCGAATTAGTTCGCTCATGCTCGAAATTAGTTGCCTTTATGGCTAATTATCTCGTCTAAATGTACAAATAGATACACGCGCTTTTGCAATGACCGTACAAAGTGAGTGGGTGAAATAGCGCGCCATTTCGATAATTTGTTCACAACGTTGCATTCTTTACTATTATACAATTATTCAGTTAAGGAATATTCAAATTCTTTTTCTGTTTTAGAGAAAAGAATTTTTTGTGTGATATTGCGTGATATAGGATACATGATTTATGGCGAATGAGAGACGATGCAGAAACGATAATTGTAATCGTTAACTCAAGTCACGTCGTAAGGGTCACAGCAGTTTATATCCAGCCACCGCGTCACTGATGAAATTGATCGATCTCACCATAAATGTCGATAGTCGTAACTAAACTTCTGTCGATTTCAATTTCTTACAAAATATAGACTTGTCAAAATGTACAAAATTATTTAGATAAAAAACTAAAGTATACAGAAAAAAGATATATCTCTCTCTTATCAGTTTAAAACTATTATACAAATGGGGAAATGTCATTCAAATTAAATTATACATAATAATAATACAGTATAATTATCACAATTTTTTAATTGGGTTAATTTTTTCGTTACTTTTTTCTTCTTATTTATGATTAGGCATCATTAATTTAAAGAGATATAGTAATAATTAAGTAATAGTAAAAATTAAAATATTGTTATACGGAATATTTCTTGTACTTTGTATTAATTTTACTTAATGTTATAAGTAAAACTCGTGTATCTTGTTACGCGTATTCATATACTTTACAATTATAGATAATCGCGAATTCTCGACCATGCCGTATTTCAGCACTCCTATATAAACTAGGTAAATTAATATTTATAGAGAAACTTGAACGTTGGCTTGTGAAACAGTGGTAACGTGCGAGGAATGTTATATAGACGAGTAAGTAGCTTAATAAAACTCTCTTCCAAATGCGAGTGAACTTTAAATATGTATTGATAGCGTGCATTGCACTTTAACTGTAATTGTTTCCAGCTTTAAATACCATATCACAACTTTTAATATATATGTATGGCAATAAATTTTTATTTACAAAAATGTCTTAAATGCGATGATTATTCCTATACTTTTAGCTTATCTCACTATTGTAAACAAAAATTAGAATATTCTAAAATAAAATTACTTTCTGTTATTTTGCACATCAATTATTTCGTATTATTTAGAATTATTTAGTAATTTAAAATTATAATGATTAATATTTCAACAGTATCATACAATTCAACAATAATGTAGTAATTTTAGTCCGCTTGCGACATCACCGGAAGTGTATTGGCACGTTGCTCGTAATAAAAATTAATCTAGCGCAAATTTATTGACGCAACCTCTCTCACCGTAGCAGTTAAGTTTCGTGGTTATTTTATTATGAAGCCGTTTATACTTCGTTGGTTGATTAGTGTAATAGAGCGAAGTTAATCTACGCTGAATCAATATAATTATACCTCGAGTCTTGTCAATACCTTTTTTATTTCGCCGTTGCATTAATTATGACGCCCCTTTATGCAGCACATTTATCATGGATAATATAATTTAAGGATATCTCTTATGCAACGATTTCTAGCGAGTTTCTTGACTTGCAATGAGAGAAAAGATCTCATTTATAATGAAAATAAAAGTAAAATAATTCTGTGATCTTATTATTTTATTCTATTATTATTCTGTCAATTTTTTGTAATCTTATAAATGTTAGAAATACTATAATTTTTTTATTCTTAATAAAAAATTATATCTCTTTGCAATAATTTTTATGTGCTGTTATACATGCAAATTTAAATTTTTAAATACTTTTGTTCGGCATGTTTCACACGCGAGCATTTAGAGCTTTAAATATTCTATAGCTACATTTAGTATATTTAATTAAGATAGTAATGCGGTTAATAACATATGTAATACCCGCGACAGCATATGGAATATCCGCAAATGTTATCATCGTCACCATTGGGAGTAATTTGCGGAGTGGAGAACTATCCTATATAGGGCGTGTTAGAAACTTGAACCAGATCCTATCAAATGATAGTGCAAACGCCGACGAAAGCTAAATTCGAAATAGCGTTGCTATACTGATTGTGAGAATAGCCGACAGTCAAATTGCTATAGAATACAATTTTAATGTATTTCATTATTTCTTGTTCTATATTCAGGTAATAATTCAACGGTAACGTTTATTATTCGTAAACTACGTTATATTTAATAGCGAAATTAACCGCAATTAATTTGCAACAAATTGTTTATTTTTCTACATAAAGGCAGAGAAGGCAATATTTGCTTTGTTTGCATTATTCACGTCGATCTAGATTTAATTTCGGCTTTTACTGCAATTTATGATTGGCATGTCTCTAATTGCCATCCCCTCGAATCCTTTCATTCTTTGTATAGAAATTCATTGCTGTAACGTGCGTAAACCACCATGATATTCAATATGATAAAATATTTCATCTTTAGAGAGAAGAATTAAACATAATTAATAAAAAAAGAACAATTAAAAATGTTAAAATTATATACATTTATTTAGTATTGCATTCAGTTTACCATTTCAATGAATAAATCATAGAATTTTGTCTGTTAACAATAATTTTGTAGACTCTATTAAATTTGCTTTTTTTTAAATTGATTTTTTTAGATTACAGCAGTCTCTTCTCTTTTCGAACTCCAGAGGAGAAATTCGAATAGAAGATTTTATCCCGTTGGTAACAAACGAATCACGTGGTTGCGCCAACTGACGTTTTACGATATATGTATATGACGTAAGCCGTGTATTCGTCTAACTCCAGCGATCCCTAGCAGACTGCTCATGCAAATCCACTAGCTGACGAGGCAGCTATGGTTACCACAAACTGGTAGACGCATATGCGCCTCAAACAATAAAGCAAAAGAACAAGTAACGACTCAAAGATTTCATGTGGAAATCCACAAAAAGAAATCTGTCCTTCATATGTATAAGATAATAAAATGCATTTTTAATAGTACAGGATTAACGCAGCATATTTTATAATATTTTGCAGGATCTCGTGACATAGCACATTCCTTTAATTATTTAAAGGGGGAAATTTCTTGCGAAAATTTACGTGAAAACATCACGATGTCTTCGCTAAAAATTGAAGAATGCCCTACAATATTGTCATAGTTTTTTAATTTCTTCTAGGTTTCATAAATCTATCTTTTCTCTTTTTTACGGAGTACGTGCTTTGCGACGGTGACATCTCTTTTATCCCGGTATTACGGGAACGCTTTCCGTAACGTGCCCATAACAACGAAAGTTCCAAAAGTTACAGGAACGTCGTTACGCAGTCGCGACGCTCCATTGCCGTATCCATTTAATTGCATTACGTCCCCGACATCCCGCAGCGTGCATACAATCCACGGTCGTCTGTTAGGCTTACTTCGGCGACTCGTCACAGATTATTCATGCAAATCCCACAACGGATGCAGCTGCATATGGCGCGTGTGCGACCACAGCGGAAATATGCGACGCCTAACTTCGCATCCTTTAATTAAATCCACGATCGATGGGAGCGCGATGCGCTAATTCGCACGCTCCTGTCATTATCCCTTTTGATCACAAGACACACGCCGACGACCGCTAATGTCATTCTAATAATGGCACACACTCCGACCGTAATTGCGCGAACTCCTGAAACCGAATCGAGATACGCTCCGCGAAATCCGTTCGCGTTGGTTTGCGTGCAGTACGTGCCCGATATATCTACTTGTGCCGAACACGGTTCGGATCCGGCACGTTTGTTGTGCGTATGTGTGTAACGGTGCGATCGATTTTAGATAATTCAAGTTTTCACAGACAACCAACTCGAATTCCTTCGGGGAAGTAATGGCAATAGCTAATAGTTATTAAAGCGTTATCCTATTTCGAAATTATATAAAAATACTCGGCTTGTGTAAAAAAAAAGATATGATTCAGAATATAATCGAATATTGGAAGTTTCCTACCTCGAGGGAGAGAGAGAGAGATAGAGAGAGCCGACGAATAGTGCAATTCACGAAATTTAATATTCGAGACTTGGGCGATTTAAAAGTACGAATATTCTGCAACGGAAAATTCGTATATTTCACTTTGCATTTTGTTTAACTCGCATTTTATTAGAATGATATGATTATACGAACATTCGCGCTCCAAGAAAACCTCATATAACTTTATTTATCCATTTATTTTTACTCAAAAAAGAACGTTTTTTCTCATGGCTGTTCCGTTCTATCGTCACCCCAATGGCGAAGCAGCGGTTAAACTGCACTCGTGTAACGTAAACACTATCTGCACTCTACGCCGTGTTGATCTTGCTTGAGTTCAAACTCCCACGTGTAAAATTTAGATTGTTAGCAAGTTCCAGCCTAATTATTGCTTCAACGATCGGTACAAGAATTTATGACGGTGTTGTGTTTTACTTTCATTAGTCGGGTAATGAAAATCTAATGAGATGTACGTATCATGCGTAAAATTGCGTTCCCGCATTAAAATTTGCGAATGCGCCGCTTTGTATGTGCACATTGCATCGGTCCCTCACCGAAGGCGTTGCGATCGAGAATAATTATATGCGAGGAGAATATTCAGCGGCGGATACCTAAGAGTACCTAATCTCATCAGCTAAGAATATCTAAGGTGTTCGCTAAGGCTGATGTGGATCGCGCTCATAATTTATTAGATCCACTTTGAACGTGATTTCTCGTTCTAAAGCAGATTTTCAACTCAATTTTCCTATATTCCCAGTGATTTAAGCTGCTTTCATAGTCAATTGTGTGACGCGGAACGAGGTCGAGCATACAACGTATATAGCAGTATAGCTATCTTTTTTGCACGGCCGAAAACAAGCTGGCGTTTGTTAAAGCATCGGCACGGAAATACCGCAGCGCCGGATTGGAATCATAATGCGCTTTTCGACGGATGCAAATGATGTATCCGACCGGTCTTCGATCGGTCTCCGGCGATCGCGCTTCTACCGCTCAATCTGTTCCACGGTTTGGTTGCGCCATTGTGCCGGGAACCGGAAGTCGCTTAGTATGGTAATTTCGTAATTTGTTTCCCATTGTGCAGCGGCGTATGATGTCGCAGCGACCGATCGATTTCTCGTTGGATGCAAGCGCGTGAAATTGCCGTGTTGATGGATACTGTTCGCCTAGTCGAATATACGCAAATTTGCATGACGCGATTTTTTTTATAACTTCCCGTCATCGTTTTTGTTACAGTGAACAAGATTTTGCATGTCTGCAAACGATTAGATGTTTTTATGTTTCATTTTCGAGATATGCGAACCAAAGTAGTAAGTGTAGAAGCATGCAGAGTATCGCGAGATATTTCTAGTATCTGACAAATCCAAAAAAATTGAATTCAATAAAAATAGGAAATGTATACGGATTAGACAATTTATTCTAAGTTATAGTTTCTTAATCAATGTATACTTCGGCCCATACTTGATTTATAATAATTCATTTTCTTATACAATTTCTCTTACAAAAGATCGATTTATAGCTCAAGATAAAAAGAACGTAAGATTGAAAGAAAGACGGCCAGCAATTCGAGCTATTGATCTCGGCGGGGGACGCGACGGGGGACGGGTGTGTAGTAAACCCTAACTAATTAGTCTGAGCGACGATAACATCACCCTTCAGTCGCGCGGCCTGTCTCCCTAAACTTCTGTCTTCTCCACTCTCTTCTCGACGTGCAATGTCTCCGCTTGTGCTTCACAATCTCTTCTGCGGGGGAACGCAGCTTTCCTCGTGACAATCCCTAAACTGTCTGCACGTCCCATTGATTAAACCAAATGTCGGCTAGCTTCCCCCTCAGCTATCTGCCGCTGTTTCACGTGTCTAATGTTTTCTTCGCCGATCCCAACGAAGTCGCGAGTGGAAACTTTGCTCGCAAAGATCGTGCGGATTACCAGGAAAGTTCTCGGCGTCTACAGGTTCATTAATAAAAAGCGCGACTGGCGTAAGTAGGGATCGTTGACAAAACGATGAGCGCCGTGATTTTCGCCCGACTAATTGTGAAATTAAGGTGCCCGTAATCATCAGGAAGCACCGACAAACTAATCATCATTAGAGCCAAATCAAATAAGAGAAAGAGAAATTATAATTTTACCTTTTACTTTTCATTTTGTGCTTGGTTCTGATCAGATTTATCGCATAATATGTTAATTGGCGCGTACCTGCACATATGTTAATTAAAATATTTAATTAAGTTACTATCTATATGAAATATATGTGTGCTTTTGATTTTGGTTTATATTGATGCTATTACATTCAGGGAAATATGATTAACAATAATAATATTAACAGAACCGTACAAATTTAATTAATCCAATAGAAAATTTGTTTCATTTTTAGTGTCTAATATTCCATATTTATATATATGCAGTACGCGTGGGAAGAAAATTTTGCAAATATGCCTTAAGTAAATAATCATTATAGTAATTAACAGTTACGTGGCATTAAAGTTTGTACAATGTGCTACGTGCGAAAATTTCTATCAATCCCTAAAATGTCTGTATATGTCCTGTAGATTAAAGTAAATGTTGACGGGCTTTTCTTTACTATCTATTACTCGTTTCATACGTTTAAAGTTCTCGAAGAATCAACTTGTTCGCAAACCAAGACTTTATTTGCAGAAGAATTGCAGCAATATGGTCAATATGAAAAATCTGCTTTATTAAATATAGGTATAATAAAAGGAAAAAAAATTCATTACATTAATTTATTAACTTTTAATTAATGACGTAACCGATAAAAATTTTTTTCCTTTTATTATACCTTTTTTTAGAAATAATTAAGTTTCCGCGAAATTTTATTCATCATTCTTCTCTATTCATGATCAAATAATTTACGAAGACGGTATATTTCCTCGTGATTTACGCGGTTGTTTTATGCAGCCAATAACATTCAAATAATTTAATGAGGTCGAAACTGAGCGTTCTTACGCGGAAACTTGCAGACCTTCATAATCTTCATAAAAATCAAGGAAAAGTTCTGTTTTATGAGTCGCGGGAATGTCTTAGCGTAAGTAGGGCAAAAAGAGAGTAAAGTTTTAAACCTATTGGATAGGAAAATCAGGGCCCTCGGCTTTAGCAACTTTATGAACAAAGTAAGAATATTTTGTAAAAAACTTGAATGCAAACAAGAAAATCTGTAATCTTTTTTTCTCTCTATTTTCACTCTCATTGACATGGTTATAATCACTAATCGATACATATCACATGAATTGAGAGCGTAAAGAATATTCATGCGAAGAGTTTTTCATGCGGTTAAGATTCTCAGCAAGTGTTCACATATTGTTCATCCCAGAAAAACGGCACATGCGTCAAATGTTCGAAATTTCTTTGATTGCGTAAAGCGCTATAGATAATAATATAATATATTAAATCAATTTCGCGTTTTTTTTTGCACGATGCAGTTGGCGCACGTCTCTCTCTCTCTTTCTCATTCGTGCCGAGCATCATAGACTATATCGAGTGTGGCAATAGCGACAATTTACTGGTAGAAACTAAATTGCGCAGCTACCCCGATGAGATAAATCTCTCGTACCAACATGTCAAATGGCTGATAAAAGCAGTTGGATACAGGAAACGCGCGGTATCGCGCATTGTCCTGCAATCAGCCGTTTAGCCTGATTGTTTTATCGGAATGAGCGCAACGTTCTGCGAGATCTCTACACTGAACGCCATAAATGCCTCCACGTTATAGGCATTTTCCAAAAGAGCGCGTCATTTCCGAATGCGAAAAGAATTGATCGCACGTGCTAAACAATCAACCAGCATCATGCAAGAATTGATAGATGTTTTTTATAAAGCTAAAATTCTAAGCAAGAATTCTTTGTCAGATAAATTGAGAGAATTATTTTAAACATTTTTGTAATAGCTGAGTTTGTTCATTGCCCATCTCTTACAAAGCGAAATAAATATTTTATTAGACATTGCGAATGTAAATTAACAAGTTAAATTGTTGATTCGAAAATTACTCAACAAATGACACACCCAGCTGTCCACGTGGCTAGCGGAAAATTAATTAACGTAATTAAAAGAAAATTAAAAGTGCTTTTCCATTTCGTCGGGGTCTTCGCAACCTTCGTAAGAAGGGTCGCAAAGGTGAAGTCGATTTAAATCCTGTTGTCAGCCAGAAAGACTTCTCGCGGAGCAATCTACCATCGTGCATCACGCCAATGCGAACTAATTTTAAGGACGGCATCAGGCTTGTCGGGGCAGGAGGGGCGAACGGAAACAAAAAGGGCAATGTAAACTCCGGGAGGAAAGAAACTTTTCGTAGAGAGGCACCCTCTTTCTTCGAAACAATACTAATTGAATTCAATTGTGGCGCGGTTGAAGGGGATGTGAAACGTATTTCTAAATGACGAACATCGCGAAGGCAACTGTTCTCTCTTGAGGAGAGTGACTTGTGGAAACTCAACTGAGATTATAATGGACGAAAAGCTGTCGGCTGACGTTGCCATGACTTGAAATTTCTCTTAAGACTCATGCACGTACAGCCGGCGTAGCTCTACACGGATCAAAGCACGCGAGATCACTAATTATAGTTTAAACTGCATTCAGACTTGTTTCGAAGTCAACCTAAATCATAATACGATTTCCATTGATACGTGAGAGTTAATTAACTAGGTTTCCGTATTCCGTTTCAATATCAGAATAAGATCTTAAAGCGAAGTACAAATTCGGGGCTTTTGTCTCGTTTGTGTGTATATATTATAGAAAACTCCATTTTGCACTGATTGTTGTCGGCTTCAATTTAAGGGAGTCTAAATTCGTAGAGATTATTAAACAAAATTTGTCTCCATTATTTTAGCACGGAATATCGCATGTTGAATACAAATTTTAAATAGCACATGTTTAAATGTTACGTTCTTAAGAGCTGAAAGTATAATATTTAAACCTTCTTATATTTTCGTGTAGTATTAATATATGGATTTCGCTCTTATCTCGTGTAATACGATTTAAACAATTACTTTGGTTGGAGATCTCGCCGTCCACCTACGGAATATTAAAACCACAGGCGTCGCGTTTCCCGCTGACGCGGTTCAAAAATTTCATT
This sequence comes from Leptothorax acervorum, assembly GCA_035220615.1. Classification (NCBI taxonomy): domain Eukaryota; kingdom Metazoa; phylum Arthropoda; class Insecta; order Hymenoptera; family Formicidae; genus Leptothorax; species Leptothorax acervorum. The sequence goes on along the minus strand of JASTWQ010001262.1, from coordinate 1,095,323 downwards.
CTACCATCGCAATAAATTCGCGAATTTTCATTTCGACGGCAACGAAAACAATGAGACCGCCGTGCGAGTATAACGGCAGTAAAAAAATTTATATTTCACCATGACGAGCTGTGTACACACCACACACAGATACGTATTAATGTCATTATGCGTTACGTTGAAATACGCCAAGTTATCGTAGCGTCTCGGTTGTTCACTATGCACGTAAATTTAATATTTCGTATTCTACATTCCACGATGCTTATCGATCGTTTCTAGTACAAATTTCTTCGCGCAGAATCCTTCCGTTAGGATAATCTTGTAAGAGCTGCAAAGTCTTTGATAGGTTTTCCTTTGCGCGAGAGGCAGCTTTCTACTTTGGTCGTATTTCAAACTCGAAGGTCGATGACCCCTCTTTTCGGAAAGCACACCTTTTTTTCGCCCCTTTTGAATTCCATCGTAAGGAGATTCGCGTCGCTCCCAAAGGGACGCGAAATCGGCTATTATTTCTCGTTTAGCCGAATGAAATATTCTTGTCGGTTAGGGAGTCGTTGGCAGATGCGCGGATATCGATATTTCGTCGTTGGCTTCGAGCCGACGATAGTTATCGCTGTCGTTAAAAGTTATCTCAAGTCGACAGGCGTGGACGGAATATGAATATTCGGTTCATAATTCCTCACGTATCTGCATTTTTATCCTTAAGTTTGAAAAAAGAAGTCAATAATCTTGTTTTTTTTAAATCTTGTATATTTTAAAATAATTTCTGCTACTGAATAAACAAAAATAATTTTATTATTTCTATCACAAACAAAAATAATCGTGAATAATATTGTGATAAACGCCTTATGAAAAAAATTGAAGTAAAAGCATTTTCTGCTTAAGTTAAGTTTTGAAAAGTAACTCGATACATAAAATAGAAACCGACATTGATTAGTGATTTGATTTGTATCTAATGATTAGGGTAATTTATAAAATAATATTATGCTTTAGTTACTTAAGAAACTGAATTTTGGATTCAGTTCTGCATTATATGCATTTAAAGTGCATTTACATACGTATGGTGTACGTTAATAAATAAAATTCCATGGAAGAGTTTCTGGTACATAACCAACACAGAATTATGAAAGGATATAAAAATCTTTCTGCGTATAAAAAATTCGTTTCGTTCATTTCTATATACATACATTATACAAAAGATTTCCCGAGGAAAGCAGGAAGCGGATTATGTAATGCGAATATTCCATATAGTCACAATACATTGCATGTATACAGCATATACAAGGCAAACCCTCTTTCCAGCAAGTTATTAAAGAGAGATTGCTTTTACCGTCGCCTGTAAGGAGAACGGGTGGTGTTCTGGAAGGAACCCGAATTCAGCAATTAATTCCCGCTTAGTTCAGCGAAATATCTTCATCAGCCAGGAAGTTTTTGGTCGGCATTTCGACGCCAGACTGCATGGAGTGTGATTAACCTTTATTCAATAACGACGTTTTGCAAGTCATTAATCGCGAAATCTAAAGAGTTCGATCTTCAATCGTCTAAAGCATGAATTTCTAATTAAAAAAAAAAAAAATAAGTTGTATACATTACGTAATTACGAAGTCTCTTATAAGAAAGAATATTGTATAAAGAGTGCTTTCGGTATTATTATACGATATTAAGGGATCGTATTATTTTCCAAATCCATACGACAATTTGTTTAAATAACCGGGCTTACTGAGCTCAATGTGTTCCGTGTGTAATCATCGATATTCCGATAGAATCGCACGGTCGAGACTACATCATTAAGGTTTTAACAAGGGTTGCTTAACCAGGGTTATCTGGAATGAGCACACGTGGAATTACGGGGAAACGGCGCCAACCGAAAATTTTCCCTCGTCCGGCTAGCCGGCTTCTCTCTTTTCGATTCCTCGCTAACCATTCACCCCGTTCTTCTTTTCAGCGATACGGACTTCACCCTCGTTCGGCGAGTTATCTCGGGGTACCCTTTACCCCGGCCTTTTGCCTCGTCCGGCGAATCAAAGGGACGTCCCTTCCCGGCACGGTCGCTCGTCCGGCCAATTTCATTATGTACGTCCTGCCGACGACATCTATGTCCAAAAAAAGTGATTGAATCCGCGGGGCATTCGAGTGGCCGAAGAATGCGAGCGAAAGTGATCGCCGCTGATAATTGTGCGCGTTCCCTGTTCCCAATTGTGGTGGTTATACATATCTATTTTATAAGCCTGAAGGCTTTTGTGTACGTAAAGCTGTCCGAAACTATACAGATGTTAAGCAATTTAGTTGGTGTCATTGTTTCAATAAGTTTTATCAATCTTTATTTTTCAATAGCCATATGAAAAGTGTAACTGCAAAGAGCTTTCTCTAATACGTCAAGAGAAGTGTCATAAATTAGAGCTCAGTTACAGTCTGCTATTTTTTCAGTTTGAAAAAAAAACCCAAATTCTTATTTAAAGATAAGACACAAATAAAATTAAAATGTAATTCTTTAAATATTCTAGTCTAACAATAAATCTTTAGTTGTACCCTTCGATTTTTTTTCGTCGTATTACATACGTATGTTTCTTATTGACATGTAAAACACGTGGCCGTTCCTTTGTACATATAGCATCGTATATAATCTATTTTTCGAAAGTCCAGTCCCCGAAACTTATACGCCAACGTTACGTGCTAGCCGTAATTAAGGGAACATCCATCGCCACCCTTGCCGCGCGCGCAGATTCACCCTCGTTTACCACGCTACCACGAGCCCTTCGCTCAGCAATTCGCTCGTTGCCTCCTCTCAAATCAAAGGAACGTCCCTCGTTGCCTGGTATATCATGGTCAATTTCATTACACGTGCAATGTCTGTCGCTGGGTAGACACCTTTGAATTTACCATTAGTGCTTAACAAATTGCAGACTGTGATTTGCAATGTGTTCTTGTTCAATTCTCTATGCGAGAAGTGTTATACTTCAACAACTTGTGGACAATGTCCACTTCAGAGAAAACCGATAATTTTTGCAATGATGCACACAGAACAGAGTCTGAAAAGTTTACAGACTGTATCAAGAAAAGGTTTCAGAAGTTTACAGACAAAAATAAAAGATTTCTCACGAGTTGAATCTTGAAGAAAAAAAATATAAACAAAATATTCATTTAATTTTAAATAAATTTTGTTTTAATAGATCTTTAACTTAAGGTTTATCAAAATATTTAATATTAAAAATAAACAAATAAAACAAGTTATAAAATTATTTACGTAAATTTTTGTTAAAGACAAATTAATTCTAAATTGACAATATCGTTAATTTTTTAGATAAAATATGTAAAATGTTACATTTTATAAAAAAGGAAAATTATATTTCTTTATATTGTCTTCTTACAATGATACTTTTATATAAAATTTTCCAAATACGTTACAAGAATGTTTTTATTTTAAACTTTAAAGAATAATTTATTTGGAAAAAGATATATATAACTATCGATAGCATCTCGTGATATTTTTATTTGAATTCGATCATGGTTTATTTAGCTCGGTGCAATCGACAGGATAACTGTATAAAACTCTTTCAGTAACCATGATTTCATCCTTCTAAGGAGCAGGTGCTTTGTTTAATTGTGCCTTGCAATCCTTGTTCATTTCGCATTCTCTGTCTTCCGAAACTGTCTGCAAACTTGGATGAGTCGCAGAACAAATTCGCGATGATTAATTAGGATTAATTACAGCTTGAAAGCTCTCACGAATGTTGCGTTTCATAAAGATTAATTGAGTAAAGCATTCAATTTATAAAAAAAAGACAATAATTGCGCTGACATATACTCAAAATTAATATACTTCTTATACTTGCTGATTAAAAGATTATGCATAAATGTTAAAAGTCTCGAAAAACGAGTTGAAAATAAAGAATCTTGAGAAGGAAGTTGAAAGTAGAAAAGCGCGAGTTGTAAACACGCATTGTTGTATTCTAGTTAATTAAGAAGCGGATAATTTGGAGGACACAGTAATTAACAAGTAAGGAGAAAGAATAAAAAGGAAATATGTAATTATTTTATTAATTTCGTAAGTCGGTATTACGGTGTTTCGGTTTCGGTGCAACAACACACGAAATGCAAACCCACTATAATAAGTCGTCGGCAGAATTATTAATTTAAATAAATGACGCGAAACGCGGAAGCCGTCCACATCGGCACGATGAGGGGATGATTTTTGAAACTTTTTTAATTATTTCTTGGCTCGTTAACTTTAATCACCCGGCCTCGGCGAGCGTAACTTTAGACTTCGTGCGGATGCGTCCGTCGCGCCGCGCAATAGCGTTGGCACGCAAAAGCGGGGCCGCGGCGTATATGGGGAAAAGAGAGAATAAATCCGGAAGCTTCTGGCACTGGCGAGATGCGGCTCGCGGTCTTTTCCAATTAGACGACCGCGATGGTTGAAAAGTAACGAGTCACTTTCCACACGACACTTTCTTTCGAAGAATTAAACAGCAAACTAACAACCCCTATTTGAATTCACTCGGTGAAATATATACTGTTACCATCGCAACAAAACTTCGACACACGCGAAGAAAAAAGATTCTATAAATCTAAAGCTTAAACCGTTCGGCTATTAAAAGAGCCTGCTAAAGGAAATAAAATTTTTGTTTATATTATTTCATACTTGGTAATTTACTATATAGGTATACGTATGCATGTAAATAAATGGCTTTGCAATGTATAAATCGAATTGTATCATTACGATAATTAAGTCCCTTCTTTATTTGATAAAAATAATAAGATACCAAGCTGAACTAACCAGATTATTACATTGCTTGGTTATATTGCGTTTGTAATTCAAATGAGTGGAAATTAACAATTTTTGTTTCAAGTGTTTCACACGATGCTTCATTACTGAACATTATTAAACAAAACCCTGCAATGCAGGTAGGTGGGTAGTTAAATTCTGCATATCGCTATCATTCTGTTAATTATAACGTCGCACAACGACTAATTACAGCATTAATTATAGAAGCAATATATTCGCGAAGATATTGCGGATTGCAAAATAGGTTATCGATCATATTGTTAATCGGAATTTCCAATATTTCCTTTCTTAATATTATCAAGCGAAACCGCTCAAAGGATATTGTATGCTGCTTGCGATAATTATTCAAGATATTTTATTATCGTTTTCGCAATTTAGATCAGTACACATATTCATTCTTATGTCTTTTATGAGATGAAATAATTGATAATTAAAGATAAAATCAAATCGCCGTTTTGATTGCAAACTAACATCTTCTCCAGAGGAAAGACTATCGATATAGTAACAATGTTGAAAGAAGAGAGAGCGCGAAAGAAAGAAAGAGATTACGAGCGTGTATTCATTTCTTTCAGGCACATTTAATCAATCTTGATGTCTGGCGTTTACCTTTTCCGAATACCTCGCGCTGGAAACTACGGTCCGGTACTTTTCTATCGCCGCACGTACGTACACCACGCCGAGCTCGCACAAAGGCGGCGAGGTAGTAAAATACTCGTATTTTTAGACGTCCCCTACGAGAGTACTCGTCGTGAGTAGAAGTGGGGTCGCCTTTTGTCCGTCGCACGTAATGAGCGACGCGCGACACTCGCAGTGGGACGAAACCAACCTGGTATGGTTGGGTCGGTTGGTCGCGGAAATGGACAGATCGGACACTTCTGGACGCTCAACGTCGCCATATACCGGGAACGCTGGGGAGAAAAACGAGACCGTCTTTCCTCCCCTCGGACTCCCTTCGGCCAGCACTAGCCACTGGCGGTGAAATATAACGAGCGACGAACGAAACTCTAACGAGGCTCGCGCATGGCTACCGTTTCATCACGAATATAGAAGTCGTTGGATATCCTCCGCTCGGCCGATCCTCGTTTTGCGGGCTAATTTGCCACGGCAGGTCAACCGCGCGTTCCTTCGTTCGCGAACGAGATACTCGAAATGCGAATAGAGATTTTTTGCGGGAATTTTTGACGCGTTGCTGATTTGTAATAGATAATTATCTTGGTCGGATTTTTTTCCAGGATAATCCATTAGATCCGCAGGGATATTTGCACACCCTTAATTGAGTTTCAATAAAGTCTTAAAATAATCGGTTTTAGTATCTTTTTACTTTTCATGTCAATTGACATTTGATTTCTGTTAAAATAATATCTACAAACAATACTTATTTTTTGAGATTGATTTTACATAACTGCACAGAAAAAAATGAAGTTGCTTCAAAAACATCACGGCTGCCACAAACATAAACAGTTAATTCAATTGGATATTATTTGATCAAAATATTTGGATTATTAAAACAACTATCTGATGTTTTCGTTTAAATAATATCCAATTGAATTAACTGTTTATGTTTGTGGCACCCTTTAACGTAACGTTTAATTAAAGTAACTTTATTTTTTTTCTGTGTGTGAATTTCATACAACTTCCAGAAAGCCACGTGGCACTTCGGTACTCTATGTTATACCTTGCGATAAATGTTTCTGGCAAGTTGAACTTTAGTGCATAAATAATTTATTGACTTTAAACAAGTGTGTCAGATTATTTGTCGGGCAGTGTTTCATCAGTGTTTAGTAGAAAGTAGAAAGACGACGCACTCGGTAAAGTCAGGACGAAGTTCGACCGATGGAGAGTCACGCGATGCTTGTTCTTGTAAGCGAAGACAAAGCCATAGAAGAAGAAGAAGAAGAAGACGAAGAAGAAGAAGAAGTGGTCGGGGGATCTGAGTAGGGAAGAGACGAGAGTGAAGGCTTTCTTATCTGAATTTCAAGTACCATGCCGTGAGAGGAACATTCGCGTCTTCTCAGAGATTTGTGGTATAGCCTGTAAAACTTTTGTGACGCCATCGAGATTAATTAATGCACCGACTTAAGCGCGCTGTTATCTTCAAGAGATATATGCTGTATGTAAAACAGACACACACGGTGACGAGAAAATAATATGTCATAAAAAGAATCGTTATTTTCGAACAAATATCGGACGATTTTGATAAAATCTCTTCCTGCGATGATATCATACTCGTATGATATGCACTGATTCTTGAATGCCTAAATACCATGCACATATCACATGTTATAACATCAAAGCGACTACTACCAACATTTTGAATGCCGACGTGTTTGATTCCACTGAATGACTACTAAATAGTAAAATCGCATCAGGATCGATCCCGTCACTATTTACGATGTTCAATAGCTCCGTTTTATTTTCGCCAATGATTCGCGATCATTTAGCTGGCGGTGCACGTTTCCCTAAGGCGATCAACTATTCCACGTCGTGCGGGTGCAACGATATATGTGTAGTCTCTTATCTCAATTTCTAGCAGACTACAGAATGTAAGAAGTATGTTTCCTAGCGGTGGTGGTGGTAAGCCAGTTGTAGGAAACTTTCACGATATCGTTGAGAGCTAATTAATGCGCGATGTAAGAGGGAGCAATTACCGAGTTGGCCCCATTTAATTTCGGAGGCAGAATAATTTCGAGGCTTGCTTAAGGTGGAAGTGGGTCGCGGAACGGGGCATTAGCATACGATCGTGTATGCGACATCGCGTTGCTTTTTTATCTCGCTCTTGAGAAGAAGTCACGTCTCGCTCCACCCGGCTTTCTGCCGGTATTTCCGCACGATTGCGCCGCACAAACGCTTTCCTACGTTATAAATGTTGCTGCTGCATAATGTAATTTACCATTGACATCGCTTAGGACGAGTTTATGAAAGAGCTTTGCTTTGACGATGATATTGTTAATGGTGCTTCACGTTTTAATCATTGCCGCATCGCGGATTCACGTTTAGTTGCATATATTGTTAAAGCACAATCGGCCTCTAGTAGAATGGTAAATTAATTAACATGAAATCCAAAATACGACGTTGTAATACGCTTGTGATATGTACCTATAGCTTGTTTCCTTTATATGTGTATATAATCAATTGCGGTATTAATATTTTAAAACTAAACCATTTATCTTTTTTCGTTTACAATTTCTACAACTTCTTTTATCGTACGAATTTAACATTAATTTAATTAAAATTGTAAAAAAATGCGTTTGAAAGAGTTATTCATTCTTTTCTTGATATTTTTGTTTACTTAAACTAATTTTGATCATTTTATTGGCGATAACAGGATTCTATTATATAAAAAACAAGAATGTCTAAAAAAAAGTAAGCATAAATCTATATTTTATTGGAAAAGCTCCTTAAAACAATTTATCATGTTGAAAAGTTTTTGTATTCTGTCGAGATCTTACTTTCGTCCGTGCTACTTAAGTTCGAATTTTCGGAAAATCCAGAGCGAGCGGCTTAGCGATTCGCATAGGAACTTGAATGAACACGTAGGATTTTCGAACATGGATCGTAATCTGCGGGTACATAGTAGGTTTCAGTAGTATGGTATAGCCGTAGTTAGTATACAGAGAGAGAGAGAGAGAGAAAGAAAAAGAGAGAAAGAGAAAAAGGGGTAGGAGAGAGGGAGAGAAGGAGAATACGCGAACACGTTGGAAGCAAATAAAGACGAGCATCGAAGCTAGATACACCTGTACTGGTGTTACAAGGAGCTAAGTTATATCATTTCGCAAAGTTGAACGCGCTAGCGTGGCTTTACTTAAGCCCTCCTCTGGTTGCAATAACGAGTTTAACGCGCGGCTGTTGTACCAGCATGATTATCTGTCTTACGATCGGATCGAATAATCAACTCTACATATATAGCTACTTAATCCAAATCCTTCTCGTGCTTTAAGTATGTAGAAAGATAAGAAAATGAAAGTGCGTTCCCTACATATAACATGTAACTGTATATAATTTTTTCTTCTATATTGTTTCAGAAACATTTCAAAAGTACATATATATATATTGTATTAAGAATAAAATATGTGTATGCGCACGTGTATACAAAATTAATGGAAAGATGCAAAGTAAAATAAAAAATTTGTATTACCACAAGTATAGTATATACCTCTCTAAATTTCTCTATAAAATTATTAATTTTGAAATTTACTGCATTAATGTGTAAAATAAGAGCAACCATTTTTTTATAGACACAAAATTGAAAATATTTAAAAAGTAATTAAAATTCAAAATAACATGCACATTTCTGATGTAAACGTTGGATTAAATTTGTTCATAAAATTATTTCAAATAATAATTTTAAATGTGTTTAACTCTTAACTTTAACTACTGTGTACTTAAAGCAATAATTATTCAAATAGTTAGACTGATGCACCTCGCGACGTAAGCAAAATAAACTTGTGCATTACTTTAGAACATACCTTGTCGCGAAACTTCAATCGGAAAGGAATTTCCGTCAGATTGTTTTTATTACTTTCCGTACTTTAACTTTGTGCAATTTATAAAATTATGCATTGATGGACTTCGTGGTATTTCTGACATTTTTTAATATTTTACATCGCAATGTGCGGGAACAATGAAAGTGCCAGTACAATGCGAAAAATTGCGTATATAAATGAAATTCAGCAAAATACCGTTCCACTTTATGCGTTATAGTCGTGATTACTCTGTGTTCAGTACTGACTCTTTTATAACACAAAATATCTTTGCAATAAATGTACATTAATATACAGTATTATATCCTGAAATATTGATCTCCAAATTATTTTTTATTAATTTACTAAATTCATATTTTGCTATTTTCCATTTGATACATGGAGAATGGAAATCAGTCCTCGTGAATGCTGTGAATATAGCTTCAATTTCTAAATTAATTTCTGATTTTGCTTATATATGGTAATAGTATTTTGTGTGGCAAGTGTGGAAAACAACGAATTATATGTCGCGCGTGAAGTTGCCGCATGAGCTGAAGGCTTATGGTGCATTCACACGAATACGAGTGTGAATGCACTATAAGCTGAGGCGAATGCTGTGGTAAAGTAAGGAATACATTGAATCGTTGAGAAATAAGCCACTTTCCACACGTTAAACAGCAATCGAAAATCGTACTTTCGCGACAGGCATTGCAAAAATTTATTTTACACATTAATAATTTTAAGAAAATAAAGACTAAATAAACAAAATGATTTAGCTCTCGAGATATACAATCAATATTGCATGAAGGGCAATTAAGAGCAGGCTCTGATAATCAAGAAAAAAAATTATGTATTTCTCTAATTACAAGACATACGTTTCGGTCCTTGTATTGGACTCTCCTCAGTGTCAAAAAATATATATAAAACCGCAATTATACACAAGAGCGCACACCACAAAAAACAAAAAACGCTAATAAAGAAGGCGCACGTGACGAAAGGCGAAGAAAATTGAAAAGCGGGAGTCGTCTTTTTGATGTTATTCAGTGTCACGCCAAAAATTTATAGAACTGACTGGTGCCTTTTGGAAAAAATTACAGATGGTGAGCGATGTGATGTAATGGAACATTTTTTAATGTAAGCGATCAGCCGAACAAGACGTTCGACGTTCCTACTCGAATTGTATCTAGTGTCAGAGCAAAAAGAGGCCTAGCGGACTAACTGGCAGGTATGAAAATAAAGAATTATTTATTACATCGCGAATATTCCATTACATCACATCGCTCACCATCTGTCATTTTTTCCAAAAGGCACCAGTCAGTTCGATAAATCTTTGGCGTGACACTGAATAACATCAAAAAGACGACTCCCGCTTTTCAATTCTCTTCGCCTTTCGTCACGTGCGCCTTCTTTATTAGCGTTTTTCGTTTTTTGTCGCGTGCGCTCTTGTGTATAATTGCGGTTTTATACAATATATTTTTTGACACTGAGAAGAGTCCAATACAAGGGCCGAGACGTATGTCTTGTAATTAGAGAAATACATAATTTCTTCGCTTGATCATCGGCGCCTGCTCTTAATTGCCCTTCATGTAATATTGAAAATAAAGACTGATATAAAAAATACAATAACGCTAACACGTAATACTCATGATTTCAAATCGGGAAATATTTCGCAAAAATTACAGATATAGGAACTTTTAAAAATATTGGTAAGTTATAAAAATACATTATATTATATATAAGACTTTTTTACCTCCGAGATATCTTTAAGTATTATTCTATTGTAGTATAATGTAAATAAGAATGATATTTTTTAAAATGTCTAACATAATTTTAATTTAAGAGTATTATGACAATAAATAAGAATATTAAGAAATTCTTTCTTTTATGGAAGTAATGTTTGAAATTAATATAAAGAATCAGATCAAAATCGCTAAATATTGTAAAAACAGCATTCAATTTTCTTTGAAATGCTGAGTAATGTAACGCGTGAAGCTTTAAAGATGTTTACTAAATAGTAAATGAAATTGCGAAGGCAATCGCTTTGTATACATAAATAAACGCGAATATCTGTAATTCTAACATTTCATGTGGGACACATTGCATTCAAATGTTTCATCTTGTGCAGTTTGAAACGTCGAGAAATGCGTGTGTCTTTCGTCATTGTTCAACATTTCGAAAACGTTCTAAAAAATTCGATAAATACAGAAAACATGTAAATAAGAATGATATTAATCCGATGGATTGATACAATCAATAATACGTGCGATTTTAAATCGATTATAGATTTTCCAACTGGATTAAGAGCGAGAGCACACTTGGGACCTTTTGGATGGATGAACGGTATAAATGCTGAAATCTTTTCTTTCCCGATTCGCCTTTTATTCTCTCTGTTCCGACCCCCTCATTACACCGTTCTCATTCTCTCTGCGATACATTTCTTAATAAATGAACCACTTTAATCTCGTGCTCGATGCTTGTAACTCACCTTCCCAATTTCATTGATGGAACAAGATAATAATCAATTCTATATAATTTAGTTACAAGTTATTTAAAAATTTATTATTAATATTATCATCATTCTTTATAATTGCAGAAATATGTTAAGAACAATTATAAATATTCCAATTATGCAAAACAAATCATTATTCCATTCTAAGACATTATGAAAAATATAAAATATTTAAAGTTAATTTTTAAGATAAAGAAAACACAAATAAATTATAGTTATGGAAGAATTGCCACACACAAAATCGTACTATATACTCAAAATATGTCATGTTATATTATAACACAGAACACAGATAATATTAATAAACGCGACACAGATATCTATTAATAAAAGTAAAAAAATTATGGAAAAAATTGACTATGCATAGCAAGCGTTAGCTTGTATAGCCCCATTATTTCGTTTTTATCTTTTTCTTGTAGGTAGTTCACAATTTTATAAACAAATAAGTGGCGTTATTATATTCAAGCAAGAGCGCAGTTATCGCATCAGTGACATGACTTTTGTCAAGACTACAACAACGTGCATCGAAGTGGAACCATCGTGAAAAGTAGGTATAAAAAAACTAGAAAGAGGAAAATTTTTCAGAAATCAAAGGCTTCTATGGTTGTTGTGGGTAACAAATCTTTGCACATAAATTATTATAATAGTCAATAAATTATTATTAGTATTATATATTATAATTGCCAGAAATAGAATGTCACATATATATGTATATATATATATATATATTATTAGTCATAGTACTTTCGAATCTGACATAATATTGTTCGAGAAAAAAAGATTGTTTTGATTAATAATTCGTGTACAGAAAAATTAATCATCCAAAGTTGACGCGTGCCCTCGACATACGATGAAGATTACGGTGACGTCGTTGATCGTGAGCGTTTGTTTGCTCGGTGCGGTCGATGGGGCCAGGATACTGGTGATATTTCCTTTCAACGCGAAGTCACTATGACGTGTACGAGCCGCAACTGATGAAGAGACTCTCTGCGAGAGGTCACGAGATTGTCGCGGTGACGCACTTCCCTCAGAGAATTCGCCTGGCCAACTTCACTGACCTGGACATTTCGTCCGCTTTACTAACAATGAGTCGAAACAACACTCTACCGGTCCAAAACGTCAAGATTTGGCAATAGATTCTATACACATCTGCCAGGAAAATTTGCGAGCCTATATTAAACCATCCAGAAATGAAGAGGATTATCAATACGAAGGAACACTTTGACTTACTCGTGATTGATATTTTTGCCACCGATTGCTTCTTGGATATCGCCTATGCTTTAAACATATCCAAAATAGTCGGTGCTATTTGCACCGTTGGATTATCGTGGTCGAATGTGATTCCTGAGAATCCAAGCTACATCCCTAACTTCTACAGCTCGTATACCGGGCGAATGAGTTTACTTGAAAGGTCGATTAATACGGTGCTTCTATTGATCGTCAAGTTGGCTTATAGGTAGGGAAGCAGATGCGCGGATATTCTCAAAATTGCTGTTAGAAATTAATGTCTATTGACATTACTATTTTTAATGTGAGTATGGTATGTGCCGCATAAATGCTCGAAATTCCACTCAGTGCTATTGGAATGATAAGATTACTAATTACTTTTTGCGGATAAATGCGTTATCGAAATGCTTTTTCGGAATTTTGTACAATGACGTGGTTATGCTTCGACATAATTTGACCATTTCACTCTTAAGTATATCATGTAACAAAAACATGGATAAATATGATTACATTGATTATCACTACAAAACATGCGCCAAACTCTAAAAGACTAGCTACTAAATAAATCAACCGACGTCAATGCATATAATCAATCATGTCAAATGATTATTATCAGTTGAAAAGCTAACCGCAGATATCCTAAATCCGTAGGATATTTTCCGATGGACCGGATTATGAGATCGCGAGAAAATACTTCGGGCACGATTTGCCCGACTTTGATGCTCTCCGGTCCAGGATATCGTTGATCCTGACAAACGGCCATCCGGCCGTGAGCGCGACACGTCATCTGGCGTTAGGAGTTAAGGAAATCGGAGGCATTCATATTCCGATATCGGGCCCGAACCCACTGCCCGTGGATCTCCAGGATTATCTGGACTCTCAGAGCAGAAACGGCGTTATTTACTTTAGTCTGGGATCGCAAATAGACACGTCCACTATACCGAACCAGGTGTTTGCCGCCCTTTACCGGGCATTCGAGCAAGTACCGCAGCAAATACTGTGGACGTGCACCAAAGAGAGAATGCCTCCGCTGCGCTGCCGGGAAACGTTAAGTGCATCGGGTGGGCGCCACAGCTCTCCGTATTGTGTACGTATAGCTTTTTTGTTTCTGCGCGGGATTAAACGTCGAAAGAAGCTTATCCGCGAAGGTCACGAAAAGAGCACTCCTCCCTCTCCCCCCTCCTCCTGTAGCATATACCAAGGAAGTTCTTGGTAATGGAGTGGATGTCGATTAAATGCTAGAAAGACAACTAGAAAGAGTTTTCGAGCGTTCTGATTTCGTTCTCTTTTCTTATCGCGCATATTCCTTTAAAATCTGTGAGAAAAACGAAGAATTTTATCAACTAACTTCTCTCCTTGACCATTATAATAGAATCAAATTTGACTTTAGCGCAGATATTCTGAGAGATATCACAAAAGATATGCAACTCGATCTAGTTTATCACCTCTTTGATATTTATAAAATTTCATGTAAAATTATCTCCTTATATTTATTATAAAAATATGAGATAATTTTCTATAACACTATTAATTTTTCTTATTAGAATTATCATATATTTAGCGATTGACAATTATTAAGTGACGAAATAAAAGCACTTGGATTGCAATATTTCGATGATCGTAAATATATTTAAATTCAACTGAGATTAGAATAGACTGATTAGAAATCGCACTATTCTTAGGAGCAATAGTTATTCTAATTTGCGCAGATAAGGCTTCTTTTATTTTATGATTTATTCAAACTTTTCAGTAAGCTCGACTGCTTTCCAACCCCTCGTCGATCGCTATTGCCGGCCGCGGCGTCGTATTTGGTAGCGAATCCCCACATCCACATATATGCAAAGAGAATAATGCGTATTGCCGTACCGCCGCGCGCCGGGCGAATCATTTATTTATTACGATATCATTATCCGACGATCGCATAAAACCCATTCGAACTTTGTTGCATTATCGTTAAATAATCCGCGGGTCAATTTGCACGAATATTGAACGGCTTTTAATGTCCATTACAAATTTACCGTTTGTTCTTATTAAAGTAGCACGACGCGTCTATCGGGATACGCGAGGTAAATCCTGTGCGAAGATATACAAGGCGGATCGAAATCAGAAAAGGAAAACAATCGGCTTTAAACTAATCGAAGAATATGTCTGCAAAACACAATGCTTGTATTTCAGAATCATGCCGCGTATGAAATATTCTGTACATATAAATATTTATAAATACGTATATTCTCTTTCGAATACGAAGAAAACGTTTAATAACTTCGTGATTTTTAGGTGGCAATTGTACAATTTTATTTCTCATACATCCTTTTATACACTAACGTTTTATGCTTTGGTAGATAATCAATTGCTTTAGAAATGCAACGGGTAAAAATAATTGCATCTATATATCCGCAGCATATACATATCGTCTGCACAATTCATACGATCTATATTCATGTGCAGAAACACGTGATTCGCTTTGCTTTTTTTTCATCTTTTTGTGAGAGTGCCATTCGCATATACACCTGAAGGGAACAAATTATTTTCAGGTATTCACCCGTTTTTCCTCTAAACCACCGCCGCGTGACCAACGCTTTTCATGGAATTCCATTTTCGCTATATTATGCAATCAACCTCGTTATTCTTATTATACGTCGTTTTATCCATTATTACGGCTTCATTTTTGCGCTTAAATTTTAAACGCGCTATCCAAGAGTCATTGCCACTTGTAATGTTCTCTACTTTGAGATAAAGGATTAAAGAAAACTATTAAAATTTTTAATTAGTTATAAACTGGCATTAAGCATGAAGTTCCACTTATTGTTAGAGAAGGCAAAAATGGATATAAACAAAATAAAAGTTTAAATAAAAAAAAGTAATAATAAGGAGTTGGAAAAGTTAAACACGTGCAAGTATAATTCTCATTTGTAAAAGTTAACAGTTACATTCAATCTCTGTTTGTGACTTTTTCGTAATATGATGTAAATATATACCGTGACGAAGACAACAAATAGCCTTTTATCGTAAATATGTCTAGGTCATTCTAATACGCGGCTGCTAATCAATCACGGAGGACTGCTCGGATTACAAGAAGCGATTTACTGTGGAGTGCCGATTTTGGCATACCTCTTTTCGGAGATCACCACTTAAACATGGCCTACGTCGTGAAGAAGGGGCTCGCACTGCAATTAGATTTGCAACAGTTCTCGTACGAACGTTTCTTGAGCAGTTTAAACAAAATATTATCAAACAAGAGGTAAAGTTCGATTTCTAAAGAATCAAGATTTTTATATTACAGAATATTTATCACACAATTGGTGCACAGAACAATATTCCTTATTGGACGATTTCGTTTATTGTATGTTATAATAATTGTGTGTCGATTAAAAAAGTACGTACTTCTGTCTATACTTGCTACTAATATTTGTTTGCATATTTTGCAGTTACACGAAAAGGCTTCCTTTCAATTCAGAGATCGTCCGATGCCGCCAGTGGAAGAAGCTGTATATTAGATAGAACACACAATTCGTCACGATCCGGATTTTTTAAAGACAGCTGCTACAGAGTTAACGTGGTATCAATATTTGCTGTTACTTTAACGATAATATCCATTATAGTTTTCGTACTTTGGTTAATTTGTAAGTTACTTGGTCTATTGTTCTCTAAGAAAAAAATAAGCATTACTATCGATAAAAAGACACAATAATTTTGCGTGTATAAATATGTAAAACATTTACTTATATAAAAATAAGTTATTAAATAAACTATTGCGAAATATATATGTGTAACATCATACATAAATTAATTAAAATATTATTGTAATTTAGTTATATTTGTTAAGTTTTGGAGATAATAAATTTTTATATTTAAATCTTTTATAAATGTTATATTATGTTTGGTGTGTTCTATGCGTTTCGATTAATTCGATTGAAGTGTTAAAAACCCTAATAATCTGTAAAAGAGGAATAAAGTTATCGACACCGCAGACACCTATCGATACCATCTGCTTGAATGAGTAGGCAGGACCTATCAAGCATCTGTTGCAACAAGTTATTGGAAGTCTGTCGGTAATTGTCAGGTGAACGACCGTAATCTCAGATTAATTGAACCTCTCCCTCGTTACTAGAAATCCTGATATAGCTTAACATAGCTCGACAAAGACTAAAGACAGCTGAGACGCGGCTTTTTACACAGTAGATAGACGATGACGATAAAATTAAATTTCTACAAATGTAAAATACAAAGGAATTCAATCTACTTCATTTCTGTAAGATGCAAATATAATAAAATTCTATATTTACTTGTAATCATTTTTTGCGCGCGCGCGCGCGCGAATGTATTATATCTTCCAAAAAAATGATTTGAACTTATTGTATTATTGTCAGCGTAGGAAGCATAGGATATTTTGTATTATTGAAGAGCAATATATGTATATTTGTTTTGAATTATAGGTTGAGTTTTTTTATCCCATCTATGCATCCGCGATGTATCCGTCGTTTTTAGCTTTTATCTCGAATATATAACCGCCCCGAGTGAAGCGGAATAGTGCAACTGACAAAAATATCAGAACGCGATTTATTCATTCTTTTGCACGGAAATATTATTAAACAAACCATCGTGTTGTATTGTATTTGCTGGTGTGACTACGTAACCGTATGACGTGAGGTTTTAAACAGATGTGTTTAGCACAATAATTAAATAAATTTCTACAATAACATTTATTTTTGTGTAAAAACAGACTCGAAAATGAGATACATATCGTAGATCCATGGAAAAGATTCATCGTTTTCTTTTTCTTTTAAGCGGCCGATTCAATTGAGACAAATTGCATCGTTATTTTAACATTTATGTACAACGAGCCTTTGTTTTATCTCTGGTATGAATTATTCTCCAAAACACACGGCAAACGGCTCGAGCATAACCGAGTGTGTACACTCGCACATACTCGGCTTCAGCAACACAATGGCGGCACACCGTTACATTAATTGTAAGAGTCATCTTATACTACGGAAAGAAGCTTTTGCATATTCCAGCCTTATATCACTCACGCGCTTTATTATAAATGTGCAGGCGGCACAGAGAGCCAAAACAGGAAACCGGAAAAGCCAAGCGAGCGCGCTCGTAGGGAGAATAAAAGCGCAGTATAAATTGGGGTAAAGCCGTTGGCTCCTTTGTACCCTCTGTGAATGCAATTCAATAAAGTGTTTAGAGCGAGAGCAGCACAAAAGAAGTCTGGCGATAAATGACAATTTGCTGAAGTTGGCAATTACGGTGAAGTACGCTGCTGCTGAAAGGTGGGCTTAATGGAAAGTTGTTAGGAAGTAGGCATACAATAGGAGATAGACTGATAGAGAGACGTCAGCCCTCTATGATTTTTTTCCAGGGTAATTTGCGCGGTCAAGTGCTCGCTAGAGTAACTTCTATAATTTGACGCTAAAATAACAACCCTTGTAAATCTAATTTATTATAATTCTCATTACTATTCGAGGTATGTCCAACCCAGTTGATTTATCGTTTTTGCAAACTAGTTATGTATATCTGATAATCTAGTTGTATAAAGCTAAGGTTTCTCGTTGATGCTAAAATACCAGTTATAACTTTCAGACACTAATACGAAAAGCGTGGCAATCGTGGCGTGGCGCAGAGAGTTGTGCGGTTGTTCTAGTGAGTCGAAGATCTGAGTTCAAATCCGAACAAAATCGTCGGTTTTTGTACAATTGCCACCTCTCGGAAGAAAGAGAGTATCAACATATATCGAGAGTATCTTGTTATAAACGTTTCTCTTTGGCATAAAAAGCAAAAAATTTCTGACTCACCAACCCGATGCAAGGGGCGTGATGATACTGTAACATACAAATATAGGATTTAAATTAAAGAAGCGCTCAACATGATTAACACTTCAAAAGATAATTCTTACGCGCCTCTAATTCGTTTTTCAATAAGATATTTGGCAATACAATTATCTATTTACCGAAAAAGATCTTTACAAGAGTACAATTTTAGATAATTTCTCTTTCTTTAATTATTTCTAACGTATTGAGATAAGACAATCTGAATAAATGGGGAAAAACTATTAATTTTATGCAGATAAGTGACGATACTCACCCCAAGGTTGCTCCGCCGGGCCCCGATGTCTCTCTCAGACCTCCTCCTCCTCTCAGGACGTCAGGCCTCCTTCTCCTTCTCCTTCTCCTCTCACCGCACAGAACACTACACTCGCGGATAATAAACTACAATCGCGCGCGGACTAATTATTAGTAAAAGTCTTTCGCGCGATACTGTACGGCACTCCCGTTTAAAAAGCCCATGAGAAGAATATTCCGTCAAGTAAGCCGTAATATTCTTCAAATAGACTGAAAAAGTCCTTTAGTCCGATTATTTGAACGGCACTCCCGAAGCAAACGCGACGAACCGGCTGCGGTTCGTTTATTTAATTAAATCGGCGACGAGGATACGTTAGCTTCCCATCCAAGCAGAACGAGAGTGTTGCTTGAGTAACATCTTCGGGATACTAGGCCTTCCCACTTCGCCAAGGTCGTACCTGTGGGAAGGAAGTATCAGGTAATGTAAAATTAAGTTATCGATATATAAATATGGATACATAAGCTACAAAAAATTAGGAAATAATTGAAACATAGTGCCATTCGGAACCGGTGTTAAATTGTAGGTCCCATATAACTGATCCAGATATATGCAGAAGGGATCAATGCTTCGAAATCGAGACAATACGATGACGAGACAATCACGCACTGTACTTTTTCTTATTTGAATGACTTAAATCTCTCTTTCGATCTTTAATCATATATAACATAAAGAATTTTTAATAATTTTTGTATAATTATTTTAATACGCTTATTAGTAGAACACATAATACAAGTTTAGTTAAAACTTGGCGAAGGATATCCGATGAAACATTGGAAAACCCAAAATTACCGTCATGCTTTCGGCCATTAACAGATTTTAATGATGTATGTATTACGTGTACGTTTTAAACATCGAGAAAGTACAATATTGTACAATAACAATATCAGTTTCTAGCCCGTGGATTATCTTTAATGAGCATTTCGAGGGGGAAATAGTTTTCGCGTTGTTTCCTATGTTTGAGTGTTTTCGCGTAAAACTGATAACAACTGTAAAAGTTCTTGATTGCTCATAGAAAATATAATAAACTGACACTGCCGGTTTGCGACACGTCATTGAATTTTCATCATCCGTAAACTGACAATAATATCGAATAAGTGTCGATATAATATCGCACGCTGAATGACAGCGTATCCGTTTGCGGAGAGGTTTCCTTCCGTGCTCGTTACACAGCGTTTCTTTTTTTTTCATCGCGGGTAGAAATGGGACGAAATGGTAGAACGGATGCTCTGCATCTAATGAGCCTCTCGTTGCTATCGGATGAGTGCGGATGAGTATGCCTGAGTATACCCATTCAGTCTCACGTCGTCGTTGAGTAGAGTGACATTCTTGAGTGCGCACTCCTGTTGTCAAGAGAAACCGACGACTGTATATAATTTTTTTTCCAAGAAAGACATGTTGCATCGCAGACATTTCTATCTAATTGCAATTGAAGATTGATTTGCAAATGTTTTTGGAATTATCAGATTTGAATAATTTTAGTTGGTGCTATTGTACTCAATATTGCCTTACAAATAAAAACAGAAGGAGCAATGTCTTAGATTATTGTAATGTTCATTAAATTTCCTTGCATTGATCAGTACACAGACTGTTCCATTTCGCGCGTGTGTGTCATTGTTACAAATTCTCTTTATGTGTGCTTCATATTGAATTTACGTTTTGAGCTGCGCGCATAGTATGCGCTACTATGTGACAGCTTTCTGTCTATATCGCTTGAAGTTTCGCTCGCTTCTGCTTGAATAGGCAACGATCGAGCGGATCCGTGAAAGGCAAATACACAAAATATAGGTTACATATCGCTTCGTTGCGCTTTTATGCTCTTCGAACATGAGGTCAAATATATCGAGCCCTTTTTTAAGACACGGGCATCTGCCCATACGGGAGGTAAATTGTTATCGACGTCTCTTCCAGTTTGCGTTCTCGTCGAGCTCCTCGTCGAATCTTTTTTTCAGGATGATTGCTCGTACGTTTGGCAAGTTTCCGCCGCGGAACGTTGCGAGTGGGTGAGGAACACCGAAGACTGCTATTCAGACTCGGTGATTCAGTACACAGTACTGTTATTCTGCTACTTCAGATCTGAAGACATGGCGCTGTTTGCTGGCGGCTTGGCCCTCGTACTCTTTTGGCTGCTCTATTTATTCTTAATTTTGGGGACTACAGCGGATAATTTGTAAGTTGACTTACTCTAGTATTCATCATCGGATATATTCGTAGATTATTGATTGACAGAAAGTATAATTATCAATTAAATTTTGTATATATTACTTATCACAATGCATTTTTTGGAAGAAATAAAATAAATTAAGCAAAGTGATAAATAAATATAAAATATATTTGTAAAATTCTTTTTTTTTTTTATACCTACCAAATGATGCTCAATTATAAATGCAAATTATGAGAACACGTAAACGCGAGCAACAATAAAACTGCGCCTTTTCTTAGTACCGAAATTGAGAACTTTTGCTAAGTTCAATTCCGATGAAAACGTGTTACCATCTACAGAATATAGATGATTACATAACTACAACGAATTTTGACTTCTGGCAACTAACCAAGCCAATAACCGAAAGATTCATGCTTCCCCGTATTTCAACCGTCTACGTTCTATGGAGCGGTTTCTTTCAAAGTGATAAACGAAGGTTTCTGTATTCTTTCGAGTTATACAAATATCAGAGAAAAATGGCAGATTGCCATGTTTGCAGAAGCTCATCCAACAACAGTTTCGGAATCTCGAAAACCGGGGTTTTCTAGTTGCATTTAAATATTTAAGATGGTTAAAGCTTTCGTAGGATTTATTTTGCTGTGTTTAATGGTAGAAATATGACGGTGCTTATATTATCAAGTTTGTGTCGGAGTTTAGCTTTGATGTGTAACCAGTATAATAGTTAAAACTCAGTTAAGAGGGTAAATTTACTTTCTTGTAAATAACATACTCTCTACGTGCAGTAAAATAGCGAATGCTAAATGTATAGGTACGAGGTTAGTTGAATAATGTGCATTTCAAACGAGCGTTATCCAAAAGTCGCTTCCTAATTTCCAAGTCAACTGCTTCACGTATCTTACATTCCATTACTAGAGTCGTTATACATATAATTATTATTACTATTATACTAAACATAGAAATCGCTGTTTAAATATATACATTTCGATGTTATGACCGAAATATAATTTTGTAATAAGTTACACGGTAAAAGAATCCAGAAAAATATAGAAAAAGAATATAAGAAGAAAAGCGAATTATATTATATATATAAAATAAATTTAATAAAAAATTAATAAAGAATAATAGGTAAAGAAAAAAGAATTTTGATCTTTTTTCCTAATGTATAAATTAAATAATATACATGATATTTATTATGTACGTATATGCAGCATAAAATTTAACAAACCGATAAGTCTCATACATTATAACAACAAATTTTTATAAAAGAAATACGTTATAATTACGAAAACAAGGAAGGTCCATTTTAATGTTTAAATCGAAAATCTAATTTGAGTTTTCAAGACCATTCTTGGTTTTATCGATCTATTAATGAATTCTTAATTACGGCATAAATACTGAAATACGTTAAACATAGATAGTTGCCATAAATGATTCATTACGACGTTTTTATTCCAGTTTTTGTCCAGCATTGGCAGTAATAGCCTGTGTAATGCATCTATCGGATAGCATAGCAGGAGTGACGATATTGGCATTCGGAAACGGCGCGCCTGACATCTTCACGTCCCTCGTGTCGAGAGGCGACGAAGCGATAATAATGTTCACCGAATTAATCGGCGCAGGTGTCTTCGTGACCTCGATGATTGCCGGTTCCGTCGCGATAACTAAGCCCTTTAAAGTTTCGCTCAGGTCCCTCATGAGGGACGCCTGTTTTTATATCGTTTCCGTATGCTGGATAAGCTACGTAGTGTGGGACGAGATGGTTTACCTCTGGGAGGCCATAAGTACGTCTACTATCTTTATTTGAATCCGATAAGCTAATATTGGTCAACTCTTTCCCGCCCGTCGTAATATGCTACGATTCTGTATTTGCCACACATTTAGATACTAATCGATTATATCATACATACACATTCATAAATAGGATAAAATAGACGTAAATTATTTCTTTTTTCTTCGTCATTTTCATCAATTTTTTTAACTATTAGTTTACAATTGACGGGAGATTGTATCAAACACAATTATTACGAAAAAATCACGAAAGAGGTATCACAAGAGAAAGATTGCTATAGCTTTTTGTTCATAACTGTTATCAAATGTTAGCGATTATTTTCTCATATAAGAGAAGGTACGGAGAAATGCGATTAATTATTATTCGTACTCGAATGCTAGTGTCAATGATTTAAACAATAATACCTAAATAAATATATAATCTCGATTTTTCAGTCCTATGTAAATTGAACATATATGATTAACTCATTTGGATAATAACTTCCATAAACTCTACTTAAGCTAATATCTGCAAACTATTGATAGATGACTGAAAAATTATGCATGCATTATAATATTATATAGTAAATTATTAAACATTAAATATATTAAACACTAAAATGCATAATTAAATGCTAAGCAAAGTGATTAAACTGCAATATTGATTTTACTATGGTAGGCATCGGAATTATAGAATGATATTTGGCAAAATTTATTAATATTTCGCACACCGAATCGGTTACGTCATAAGCGGAAAAGTTTATCTGCGGGAAGCCATAAGTGGTTTCATTCTGGAATAACGATAATTCTTCGACGAATTTAATTAAGCTACGCCGCAGTCTCTCTCCACCATCTGCCTGGCGGGGCTTGCAATCTGACTGTCGATGAATTTTTGCGGGATTCCACGGCAAGGAATTCGTTTCACCGAGAAAACGGGGATTATTGTTGCAATGGATAAAGTCCATGGAAATAATCTTGCGCCCGAACAAAGAGGCATAGACGGAAGCTATTATTAAGTCACGTATAAAGCCGTTGAATATCAGGATTCATCTTTTTCATATCGCGTGCCGCGATAGTAAATAGACAAACACAGAAATTCAATTTTTGTTCATCTGAATCAGTGTTTCTCAAACTTTTCCAGGCCATCGCTTTCCATTTCAGGCTTTATACTTTTAAATTGTATAAAATTATTTCTTAGTTTCATTTATTTTTATTTAACAGCAAAAGTATTCAAGTATGTGTATGTATTATTTGCTCCATTAAGAATTCTTAAAATGGATTCCACCACCGGCATTATTTCTTTTCTGTTCGTATATTAAAAAAAAAAGAGGTAATTAAGATCTTTTTTCTTTAATTAAGAAAAAGGCGGATATCACGTTTCTTGCGTAATATTATGTATGTGGACCATTCATTATTCCAGCGGTATGTGTGGAGAAATAACCCTGCGAGAGCCAAGCGACATTAGTGCTTTTTAATGCTGATAAATTTTAATTGCAGGCTTTATTCTGGTCTACATACTGTTCATTGTGGCGGTCGTGATAATGCAGGTGTACGAGACCAGAGAGGAGACTCTGAAAAGTACGTTGTGGATTCTTCGAATCACGCAAGAAACTCTTAGTATTTATCTCAGACAATGACAGTAGAACTTCGAAAATTCATAACTCTCAAAAAGTACATAAGTTTGGATTAACAATGTTTTTCTCAAATGTAAATAAAATTATACTCGTCTCTGCGAGAGTCTAATCCACGCAAAAAGATATATTCCTGAGATATCTATCTGCCCGAAATTTTATGATCAGTGTGCATTTGAGAACTATTTCTATTCTAAAACGAGAAATATCTCTTTTCATAACCCATGAATTCGCTGCAATGTGAAAAAGATGACTAGCTCCTTCCTTATCGCCTACAGAAAATTTTCACCATACTAAGTATCGATCCCCTTTCCTGAGAACATTCTTATGTACTTTCAGCCAGGATCCCAAGTGTGCCCGATCCAGACGTCCTGCATACTTACTTGGTGAACAGAGACACAGGCGCCATTCCCAAGATTCCCGGTAGAAGCCGACCTTTTGGCTTACATGCCAAGCTAGGTACCAAGCGTCGTTTTTACGACTCATCGCACATATCCTTGTCTTTAGCGCTTTTGAATTTTTCAATAGATCGAATTTTTTCCGGAACAATGCGTTTTTTCGCTATGCGGAAGTATTATTTTCGTTTGTACGCGAACTCGTAAAATATAATTCGTTGTCAGTTATTTAATAATCGCTTTCATCACAGATGCTTGCACGTTTAGTTCATAATTTGCAATCAAATACGTGTAATAAATATTTTTAATATATACGTATACGAAGGTGGAATAAATCTCCTCTAATATTTATTCTATTTTTTATATTTAAAGTCGAGGTCCTAAAATAGTGTGAATTTAGTTTACTCTTGCTTTGAAATTTTCTTATGTGACTCACTTCCAATATTTCTATATACTTATATACGTTTGTATGAGGCAGATATCGCACTCGCCGCGGAGTTACAGAGAGCTAAGCTACGGGGTGAACCTGTCCAGCTACGCCCGGAAATTAGTGAGTACGTTTCCGACCGTCCAAAAGGTCTTTTTAGAGAATTTTTGTACGATGTCAATCCGATCAGCGAAGAAGATTGGAAGAATTCAAGTAAATTGATTAGGATCGTCTTGATTGTACGTTCACCTGCCATGTTACTACTACAGCTGTTTATACCGGTTGTGAATCCTACTGTCGAGAAACAAGGCTGGTCAAAGCTATTAAATTGCTTTCA
The DNA here is from genome assembly GCA_035220615.1 of Leptothorax acervorum. Taxonomy (NCBI): domain Eukaryota; kingdom Metazoa; phylum Arthropoda; class Insecta; order Hymenoptera; family Formicidae; genus Leptothorax; species Leptothorax acervorum. The sequence continues at coordinate 1,069,518 of JASTWQ010001262.1, read as the reverse complement.
GTTATGCGTGACACCTACGATAGCACTATTTCTATTAAATGGTTAGTTTTATTCATTTATATTGCTTATAATAATGTAATATATATTTTAAATCGCGTATATCAATAACAAGCTATTCGAGATAGGTTTATCCATTATTGAATTTGACGTGGACCTAAAAAAATTTTTAACTTATATAACAGTTTATACATATATAGTTATTACATATGACAGTTATTATATGTATAGTTATATGTATACCTATTATTTTATAAAAAGTTATTTAAAATATAAGATCAAAAATATAGCTAAAATTAAATTTTTTTTAAATATTAAAGGCTGCTGCTTATTACTTTTTAATATTTCTTCCGCGCATTCTTTTCTCGTGAATAATTTCCCATCATATCACAAAAGTATTCTCCATGTCCTTCATTGCAAAACGGTGGTAGATGCGAAATTCAGACAAGCAGTCAATAACACATAATCGTCATATCGACACTTGATGGCATAACAGTCGGTACCACTCAATTGCAATTTTATTTTAACTATTTTATTGCAGTTTGGCAAACGACTTTTGGCAATTTGCCGGTGATACCGATATTCCTCGTTGCCGGTACCGTAATTGGTGTAATTGTATTTCTAACGACGCACGTGGATCGTGTACCAAAGTTCCATAATGTGAGTACTTTTCTTTCCTCTTTCCTCGTGCGGATGCGGATGGTCGGAGTTTCTCAAGTGTTTATTGTGACATTCAAGGATACAAGAAAAACCATAATCAGCAGTTTATCAATAAACAAACACGCAGCATTAACAATATTCCAGGTCTTTGCATTTTTGGGATTTTTAGCAGCTATGTTGACGGTTTATCTGGTGGCCGGGGAGGTCATGGCGGTACTCCAATGCATAGGATACGCATGCAGTATATCTGATGCCATGTTGGGCATCACTTTTCTTGCATGGGGAAACAGCATCGGAGGTAAGCCGTGTGAAAAATGTTTTGATTAAAGTAGTTGAAGATAGTGTATATGGTAACCAAAAGTACAGTCAACAAAATTGTACTTTCTTAAATTAACTTTCTAAATGCGACGAAAGAAACAATATAACATAAACCGCAATAATCGTTAAATAACGACATATTTTTCGGTAATTATATCTCTTTAAACTTTAAAGCTTCAAATTAATGCTTTGTTTTGTCTGTTAATAATATAATGTAAACTATGCGTTTACGTTAAATATTTATAAGCTAATTCATTGTACAGATCTCATATCGAACGTCGCTATCGCCAGACGGGGATTTCCACGCATGGGATATGCTGCTTGCTTCGGCGGGCCAATGTTTAACACTCTACTGGGACTTGGGCTGACTTATGGTATCGCTGCCGCTACTGATCCTGAACAAGAGACGAAGATCAGGATCAGCGATATGGCACCCGGTTGCCTAGCTTTTCTCCTGTGCTCACTAGTGGCCACTATAATTTACCTGAACATCACGGGAGCTACCGTACGTCGCTCTTATGGCGGTCTCTTATATTCAATTTACTTTGCTTTTATTCTCATACAATTTTTAAGCGAATTGCATGTTATACATCCGCTCGGCACTGATCACAGACCCGACATATAAGGCTAATGCTATCTACAGTATTTAACGTATTGCTTTTTGTTATTATATCATTATGTGTAGGTATAAGTGCAAAATAATAAAAGGTCTATTTTAATTATTTAAGAATCATCCCCTATTTTCGCAACGTTAGTGTTGTAAGATAAGGTGAAAGAGTAAAGAGTAAAAAATATGGAAGAGCGTTTCTCTCTCATGAATTATGTTAAATGAGTCAAGATTATACGGATACAGGCAGAGATGCATTTTTAACATGGGGCGGAAGGTGAGCTTCGTAGGAAAACGTTTGGGCACCGGATATATACGCAGAGGAAAAGGCGGGCAGGCGAGCGACGTCAGGTCGTTTTTAGACATTTCCCCGGAGAGAACGAGATGTCCCGTTTCCGACCGAAACCGGTTAGTATGGCCACCATAACGCCGAAACGGAAACCACAAGTCATGAGGCGGTTAGAAGTCTTGGTACGCGTCAGTTTTAAATTTTACATTGCGTCGTACATCATGGTAACCTCGAGTGCTATATAGACCTTCGTAATTGAATCCGTTATTAGGTGAGGGACACAGTTCTTACGTGCAAACATTTCTTAACACAACGTTTCTCATTTTCTTTTCGAACGCAATGAAAGAAGGGAACGTTAAATTATTTTTATCCTTTTATATCTGCCTTCTCTTATACGTGTATACCCTTTTAATCGATCATGGAAGGTTAACCACTTTTACATTGTCTTGAAATAAATCCTCTTTGACAAATTTATCGCCGATTATTCTTTAACAGAAATATCGAATTATCCATAATTTTTTTTTCAGAATAATTATTAATTTAATTTAAAAAGCTTATGACTAACTAAACTTCTCAGAAGAGAAAATAGATGACAAAACTGTATTCTTCAGCCCATTTCACATAGAATTTATTCTAACAAAATTTCGATTCTAAAGCATGGTTATAAGAAAGAAAAAATAGAAAAAAATGTTAAATTAAAAACTAAAGTAATTGAAAATTATGTGGTCATAATCCAAATTTACTAAACAATTAATTTTCAACAGAGAACGGTTTTCTATTCGTAAAATATGTTTATCGCCAAATATCCTTTATAGGAAATGGAAGGAAATCAAGAGTAACAGATGTAACATTGACGTTATTCGACCTCGTCCACACCTTTTCCACTTTCTGTCTCCTTTGCTACAGATATTGCCGGAGAATTGCTCCTGCTAGTCTCTTTCAACGTGTGTACCAAGATAGGTCTCCATTGTCTTCACGCGAAAGTTTAATTCCGAACCGCCTCTACCTTCCGTCCCCCTTTTGCCCTATCAAAGTACCGATAGAACGATGAACAGGGACGGAGATAGACCAAAGTTTTGCCATTGCAAAATTTGGAACTCCTTTGTGTTAGTACTGCGTACGTAAAGAGAAGCTATTTTGAGAAGAAGCTTTAGCGGAGACTATATTCATGAAATGACTTTCTTCATGTACATATATTGAAAGAGTACGAAGAGATTTATCTTCATCGCTTAATCAATCTTCCAGATTCGATGCGATATAACAATATATTATTCGTTTTCAAACTTTGGATTTTGATATCACAGCATGTTCGACATGTGACAAAATGTGCGCATCCGACAAGGTAATTCATTATTCTCAATTAATTTGTCGCACAGAACGTATAGGCGCGACACCTGTTGTTCTCGATATACATAAATATCATTTAATTGTGTGCAATTAATGTTCATCAATATAAAATATACACCCCATTTAACATTTGCCGGAAGTGCATGTTATCGAACGTTGTAGAGAACCAGCAAAAATCACATATGAAGGATTTAGTTCAATATTTATCTTGATCAAATTAATCATTTCGTTAAAATGAAAATTGTATCAACTACTGCAATGTGAAAACAGAATTGTTTTATTATACAAACAAAAATATTTTATAAAATATAAAATAATAGAAATGTCAGATCATAGCGTGATGGCACATCACATCTCTATGTTCCTTTGTAAATCGTTCTTAAGTATTCAAAAGTCAACAAACAAGTATTCAGAAACCAAAGTCATTAAAAAACTAAATTATCGAACGATTGTCTGTTAAAAATATAGAATTCCTTCTATGTTTAGCTTATTATTTCTTATCGCATTTTATCCAATTATTTAATTTTTAAACGCGCTTTATGTCAATCATTGACAATATCGATGTTATACCGAAAATAAATCTTCGTAGTAAGTACTCTAGTTTTTAATGAAACGAAAATTTGCTGACGAATATTGAATAAGTTCGTGGAAGTAAAGAAAACTTTATCGAACCATATATTAGAGTCGACCCCTCGTCTAGACGAAAGACTGGATCGGTGCCCAGCATCCGTAGATAAGATTCCTGTCTAGCCTCTTCCGTGCCAACGCGAGCTAACGACCCTCTCATCCGGATCGCTCGTTCAAGGGTAGCAAACGTAGAAAATATTCAACATTACCAAATCGGGCAACGCAAAAAAGGACATTATCGTCTTTTTTGTAACGCTATATTATATACATTGTTATTTATAATGCTTTAAAAATGTTAATAAATTCTGCTTCGATAGAAAGAGATAATAAGACAGAAAAAAAGATATATTAATACTTTAATAGACGCATATGCACAAGCATAGATTGCAGCGAATTAAATTATCTTTAAGTTTATATTAATGAGATAAAATCTGTAGAATAATTCTTTCTTGAGTCATCAATTTTCTCAAAAATAATATCATCAATTTATACATGTACTAAAGCATTATTATTGAAATAATGCTAGTGAACTCTATTGCAGTTTAATATTTAGTGCAGTTTAATATTAAACATTTGCCCAAAGTACACTTCACCAACGTATCAATTATCTACTTTCATGTAACATTTATGGTATTATATTACTCTCCGGCGGTGCAGATATCGTTTATAATTACGGATGAACATGGAATTAACGGCTAACAGACGATTAATTAATCAAAATTAAATATGTGCTCGTGTAAAATAACATGTAATATTTTTCGCAGAAATACGCATATAAATACCTGCATATATGTATATACAGCATAAATATATATGTATATATACATATATATGCTATTAAATCGTATACGATAAGACCCGATTGGTCCCGATATAATCTTAAGGTTTATCATAAATTATCTACTTATTCCGAATGTTTTCAAACGTTCGGGAACTCAATAAAGCTCGGATGTCCGACTATAACATACAGCACTTACTCTTATTTTGATGGCATCGAGGTCCATGGAACCTCCAATTGATGCTCGATATCAAGACTAAATAAAGTACCAGTGGTACCGTTATTACTTCCGGCAAACTTCTGTCATTAATTCGACTGAAGGACTTTAAAGGGAAACGCCGCTGTAATATCTGTCTCGTGTTTGCCGTCGTTCAAGTTTTTATTCTCACCGCAAAATAACTTTCGAGAGATATGTTACGATTGCAGTTCCACTTACAGCACTTTTATACCGCGTCAGTCTCGTACAAAAAAGCCCTATTTTTAAGATAGACACTTTATAACATGTCGCTTTGATCTAAATTACACGTATTTCACTGAATTTCTGTTTTAAATAAAATAACAGGAGACCATTTCAATCCATTTCTTAGCTTAACAAGATCAATTAATTAATTAATTCGCGTTTCCAAATTGATTGTCATTTAATTGATTATATAAAGATATACATATAGGATATAAGACAAAGCAATAAATTAAATATAAATGCAAATAAATTGTTAAACTATTTTAGTGAGATAACTGAAAAATTAATTTGTTTTTAATAGATAAAGTTAGAATTAGAATTATCGGTAGAGATGCAATAATATGGACAATATGGTATATTTATAATATATGGGATAATTTAATTTTACAATATTGTATAATACAAGTCGAGTTTTATTGAGTTTACAAAAATTATTACGCTATTCAGCACTCTCGCGTATATGTTTGCACGACGCTAAAAATAACGACAATAACTGCAATGTCGCATATGCTTCGCTCGATTTAACTCTCGTGTTAATGCGTGCTACGAGCGATAACGTTTTACAGCATTGCAGATATTTGTTACGTACACATTTCAATGACTTGCACAAATGCGCGCTTCGAGCCAAAAATTAAATAAAATGCGCAAATTGTAAACGCACATTGCCGGGACGTATTTATTCGTGTGTTTATATAACACCGTAGAGCAATGTGTGATATTTGAAGAATTTCCCGCCGCGTGAAGGCAACGAGATTTAACTGATATGTCGATATGATACATACGCACATTGCAACGGTCTCATCTCTCATTTAGCTCCGCCATCGAGCGGTCTCAGCCTTCACTTCGCGAAGTTTGATATTCTGCCGGGAAATATATTGTAGTCAGACAGAATATATTACACTTGTGAGATATTATGCCCATATTACTTGCGCCGGCAAAATAGGAAATCGCGGTGATAAACTGCGCGCTTATACGTAATTCGAATGAGATAGACCGATACTGCTAGGTTTTTACGGTTTATATCGGTGTATGTACATACGCCGATGATTTATGACGACGGCGCATTGCTGCTCATATGCCACAAACTTCTATACACGTTGACGGAATTCATAATTCAAGCATTACAAGAAATTTAGCTTCGATGTACGAAGGTCATGTATGCGGTACGTGTGAGATGGCAGTTCGGATTTCGCTGAATCACGATTCCATGAATTATTGACGATAGCTGAACTGGAAATTGATTTTCTGATGTTAGCAGCGGTATCGTATTCGGGCAAAACATTTTTTATTTCCGAGCGTTACCTATGTATCGAATGTTTTGTGCTGATGACACAGCTCGACCGTCCGATATCCGGAAAAATTAATCTCTTTGCTGAAAGATCAATACACTACACAATATCGCCGTCAATGAATAAGTATGGATATAAAGGATGTAACAAAAATTGCCGGATATAGGTAGATATGCTATACTCGCTGAAAAGATAAAAACAATTTGCACAAATACATCAGGGTGATTTTAAAATACATATATTGTTAAACTTGGCAAGCGTATTTTTAAAGCCATTTCGAGGTGAATTTTTCTGTATTTGTTAATCTAATCGAGTTTCGTTGCGTTAAATAAAATATATAAGACGGATTAGTAAATAAAATTAGAATAATTTTTAATGTAAAATTAATATCAGTATTTTTATCCGTTTATTTCGTGCAATATAAAAGCTGCATTGCGCAAAATGCGAGCGATCGAGAAAAATAGCGTTAAACGATATCGAGCTCAAGGGAACAGGCATTTAAGGTCATAGTAACAAATACTGCTTTAGAGAGAAATGGAGAAATCGAGAAACACTTAGGTGGTCGTTAGGTCTGATCGCAAAGATCGACGAAATTACGCTTGTTGTCACAGAAACGGGTCGTTGAAATGTTCAATAGATACAAACTTGAAACAAGAAGATAAGTGATAAGTTTTTCGTGGTTTATTAAGTAAAATTATTCTCATTTTGTGCACTTTTTTAAATATAAATTAAATATAAAATAAACATTTACTTGAAAATAGAGAAGAAAATAGAGAAAACACATGTGTGTGTTATAAAGTTCTTAAAAGATTTATCAAAAATATATTCTCTTATGTGCATATAAATTATATCTATGCACCAAGCTAGAGAATTAACGCAATCGCAGCTAATTTTGAATAGAATTGCAATCCCAGCAACAATAACAAATATCAGCATAGCGTGAAACGGGTATTGGGTGCGATGACGCATACTGAAATCGATAATAGTTCGTATTGCTGTTAAACAAAAACGAATCGACCGAACAGTACTTGAAATGGTAGGAATAAATTCTTGTGACTCGCACGAGTAGAATTTAATGGAGGAACGAGATGGCTTATCGCTCTGATGGCTCGATACCGCTAACTGTCCAAAAAACATTGCTATTTCCTGATTTTATTATCCTGTCGTTTCTGCGCGCATTCCCGAAAAACCTCGTATGTCGTTGTATGTAACAATCGAATACATTTTAATTTTCGTACACATACCCTTCACGAAAAATAACACAATAATAGCCGCTGTTAACTCAGTGGCCAATATGTATCGATAATCAATAACGATGTTTTATAACTTAAAATTTTGCATTGCCAATAATGTACATTTATGGATTATAATTCCCGTTTCCTGAATTCTGTTTATTTGTCGTAAATAATAAAGAATGTAAAATAATTTACACAACGCAGTGTTATTTAATTCTGACGAAAGCAATGTGAAATTATAATACACGGTGTGAATGCTGTACTCGATATTAATTAATATGAAGCTCCAGCACACAAAAATATTCTTCGTTGATGAATTCAGTGATTTTAATTTTCTGTCTGCGATAAACTGTTTACGTTGAACGGGATAACGATAAACTACACAATTTACAGTTGTGTGCAAGAAGATAGATATTTAAAAACGTTTAATCTATAATATATATGAATCAAGTAAGTTCAATCTATATATGAATGAAGTAAATAAATGAAGAAAAAATATGTATATACAATTGGCAGAAAATATGTAATAGTGCTCTGTGAAAAACGTAATCATCTTCTTTTAACAGAAATGTGGAAGATTGTCGATGGAACTAACGCCGCCTCTCGCTGACAAAAATGCACTTCAAATTTCACGAGGAATAACGTTACGCGTTCACTTTCCGCCAATTCCGAGACGCTTTATATCAAGCGGGTAAATTGGGAAATATATTTACGAGCTAGCGAGGAGGTAATAACTTTGGGAAAAGAGTTCCAAGATTTGCTGAGATTACGTGTTACGTGTACGTTATAGGCACTTGACGCACATACTTTCGGTTTGATGCATGTACACGCTTTTGATTACGTTTATATATCAATGTCTTGCAATTTATCAATGTGATACTTTTACGGAGCAATTTCGGAAGAATGATTTCCACCGAGATATCGTAGATTATGTGAACGTCGGTTTTAATTCTAAAGAGCGGAGCGCGATTCGTCAATGAGTGCATCATGGCGCTGACGCTGCAGCGTCAGCTAAGGACGTTCATGTTTTCCTCCGGGAATAGAATTTTCACTGCTGCCGTGGGGAACATAGTTTATAGTTTCATGACGGAGATAAACGAGGAAAGTCGATACGACGCCGGTGAAAGTCGACAGTTGGGACGAGACGAGCGGGATGTATTAATTGCCTCGAATAAAGGGGAAGACTATGAACAAGAGATAGGAGGTCCATCTCATATAGAAAGAGTAAGATCAACTATAACGTCCCAAGGAGTTACCAATTCAGCGAAAAATATCATACGGACAATCAGATTAACTCTGACAGCTGTGAGTCTCCTGATTTTATGATTACTATTATAATTTACTATTATTTCTTGTAAGAAAATGCTGTGGTAGGAATATACAGTGGCAATTACATGTAATTTATTAATGACAATTAAATTCTATTTTTATGGAATATTTTGTTTAAACATATTTCTCATTGGAAAATAGATCTAACACACAACCCTTTAAAACTTTGATATTCTATACTTATTGCTTATTGTTAGTATTTGGTGTCAGATATATTTTTCGACATCAACAATCATATTTCGCGATAAGACTTTTCGATAATTTCTCCTTGCCCGTATCTCGGAAGTCATCGTCGAGAGAATTCGGAATTGGAACGGTGCTGGGGGTCGTCCGCTCGTAAAAGCTACGGGAATCGAATCGGGAGACGCTTTACGAAGCTGACTGCTATCAGATTCGCTAACTTTTACGACTAGTCGACGCCACTGATAAACGGAGACGTCGATGTGTTCGCATTTCCCAAGTTGGCGGGGTGCGACTTTGCAAATTTTACGGAACAGTGCGATACGTCAAATGTTTAACGACCGCAAGACAGTGGTCAAAAGCTAATTAATGTTGCAAACTAGTTATAGGAAGAGGCGATGCATCTACGTTTCCCTCTCTGCACTTCTATACATATGTACGTATAAACAAGGATATGTATATATGTACACCTACGTATGTATAATCTAGGAATCGCGCAGAGCCTTCTTGTTACGAATACGTATCCGTCGTTTTAACTTTACTTTTTGTCATTTTGTTTTAATAAGTAATAATAACGCTATCATTAACAAGAGATTTCGTATGTCCTCGAAGTTTCATGATGCTTTAAAATCATCGATTTGACGGCATATGAAGAGTTAAAAAGGCAACGTGGGTAGTGAAAAACGAAAATGCGGTATTCTTGTGGAAAGTGACGAGAATGCTCATGGAAACGGCGAAAATTTTTCGTCACGTGAGATTATTATACGTTTGTATATTTGAGACACGGAGGGTGCTGAGGGAACTGAGCCGGGAGGAGGGGGGTTTTGTGCACCATGCTCGAGCGTAAGATTTATCTCTACGAAACTGTGGCGGCTCTCGCCCGCATACGATTCGAGGGAATATCGTTTCCACGCTGAGTGCGCCGCTTTTAATTAAATTGTATATTCGTGCGGACGTCCACGAATAAATTCCGTGCAACTGACGCGTGATCGTTACCGGCAAGGATCGTTCCAGAGCACGTCGACGTCTTGGTGCAATCCGCGCGTATCGCAATCGCCTCTGAGGAGCGAGCCTCGTCGAATTCTTTTGTGCTGACAGCCGCGCGACGCTCAATAAGGGTCTAAGAGGCTCCGTGGGAAAGAACCGGTAATGAATTTTTAATTGGCCGCCCGTTCTCTTCGATTCCCGTAGAAATATGAATGTCCGAGTCGCGTTAATTGCTAATTTATACAGCACTTGAGATGCTAGTTGAATTCCGACGTGATTCCGCGTGCACTCGGCTCTACTTCTTATATTTCGAACGAAGCCCTGCTCATTTGACGGTATTTTACGGGCAACGTAATTTTCACCGGCGTAATATCGATTTCCGTGAAATTATGATTAGATACTCGGTACACTATGGCTTTAATAACGACCCGCTCTCTCGCCGACATGGTGGTACAGCAAACATTTCGGGAATATAAACATTTCGATTGCTAGAGAGGGTATCCATGCGGTAATTTTACCGTAATGTGGTGGTTTTAACGCATTGGATTAAGACGGAGAATATGCATAATATCTCCGTTAAAATCTGCAATTTTATTTAAATTGGAATATATTATAATGTTAATTAATTCGCGTTACGTTCAGCTGTTCTTAGCTGTAATCTCAAAACTTGGTTACGTATTAATGTCACTTACGGCTAACGCTGCCTCCTCCCGTCTAATTATGTCACATTCAGCGCTATGCAAAGTCTGTTCTTAATTAGCATTAATTAAGGACAATCACGCTGACGTGACACAAATTATTCGCTTCTTACGTAGCCGCCGCGAAATTGGATTAAGATATTTAATAATATATCGCGACACTTTCTCCGTCGTTATTTTCTAACGTCAGTAAAAGTTTAATTAATGTTCTTTCCGAAAGTCAAGAGTGACGGGTGAAGAAATACTTTTGTGATATATGTAAAAAGAGAAGAAATTTTCTATAGAGAATATAAAGTTTTATTATTCAAAATTAAATGAAAATTTATTCTTTTCCTCTCTCTTTCTTTCATTAAGTGAATTAAATAAAAACAAGACGCAAAGTTGTTAAGATGCAGTATTAGAGCAATGCAGTATGGAAATTAAAATTAAGTGTCAATTGCATATCACAATTTAATTCGAAAATGTGCTTCAGAATATCTTTCTCGGAAGCTGTAGAAATATATTCGCATAATCTTTGACAAGAGTAGCTCGTAATTAGCTGCTTCTCTAATTCTTCATTCACTGAAAATTGAGATATTTCGCAAATGGCTAAACAATTGTTTGATAGCTATTAAAGGCCGACCATATCCATGATAATTATAGTTAATGTATCACAATATCAGAATTGTGGTGTAATCTCTCAAGTGTCGTAAACTCGCCCAACTACCATCATATCGCAGATTAAACAGTCGCTTTTTGACGTGTGCCGGCTGCGTTAATACATTACAGAAATGTAAGATGTAATATGCTTAATGAATACGTTTGCAATTATATACGAGCTTGTGAAAGTTAGTCCTTACTATACACTCGGACGAATTTTAGGAAAGAAAAACGCCATCATAAATTTCAGAATATTAATTACACACAAAAATTTAGAATATAAGATTCAAGTCGCGGATTCAAGTAAAAAATTAACATTAATATTTTATACGGTGGATATATTTATAAATTTTGCCCTATATATATGCTATTTACTTTGTTAAACTAAATCACTGATTAAAATAATTTACCGTGTAATAACGGAAGATGCTCATCGTTCGAGTCTCAACTTTAATCCGGTGATTTTTCTCTCCCGTAATGCCCATCGTAATAGGCGAAAGCACGGATTGCTATCGAGAGGGCTATTTTGCGAGTGGATACCTAGCATTCCCTCGGGCTACCATAGAGCGTCCGCATGTACGCAATCTGCGCGTTAATACGCTCGCGACTGTCTCCATGTGTGTGCATAAGACCGATGTATATATACATACATATATAGGCGTAGGCGCTAAAGCAGGATTTCTCAACTTATAATTTGTTCATTTGTCGTAAACGGGTTGGAATAAAGTTGAGTAATAATAAGTACGATTTAGTGCTGACTTCGCCGTATTTTATTAAGACGGTCTTTTGAAGCTTTTACAGTCTCTCAAATGCAATTTTTTCGTATAATTAATATTTCCTTAATGCTGTTAATTACGTTTCATCCGCTTCATGCAATTCGCTTCGAGCTAAGTGCGGTAAAGACTGACTTTCACGGCGTATGATTACAAACGCATTCGTCAAGCATTTTGCGCTCTTCACTTTACATTTAACTTTTACGTTCTAATTCGGAATCCGTTTCGATTGAAATGCGATTCGCACTTAACTGCACTCGGAGCTATCCGGGTCATATAAATCGAAATAAATCTATTACTGATCGTTATAGCTTCAAACGTTGAATATTAGCCCTACATATTGTATAGAGAGATCGTCAAGTAGAGAGAGTAAGACAAGTACACTTTTAACGGAGGTTATTTAAATCTGAGAAGTATAATTATTTTGAAATACAAGATTTTCTTGTTAATGATTTAATGATGTAGAATACGAACATTTAAAATAAAAAATTCATAAAAACATGATGTTCTCACAATAAAAAAATAATTATTTTTTAATTATAATTTTAGACAAACATATTATTAGATAAGATATAAAAACATGAAGCATTTTATTCGTCTGTAATGTATTGTAATCAATTTTGAATACGCGTGTACTGTTGTTAAATGTGCTGTTAAATAAACTTTTGTTAAAAGATACAAAAATATTTCATTTAAGAGCTAAAAATTCTGTTTTTTAAGAACTCGTGTTAATTTTGCGTTGAATAATATCGAATAATCAGAAAGCATTGAGGATTCCTGCGATAAAGCGAGGACCAATGACCAGCGTTTGTTGCGGTACATACGGATTCGTGTCCTGGATGCTCGTATTCTCGATCATATCTCACCCGTACAATGGTCGTGCCAGGCAGTCCCTACTAATTAACAGTCGCTATTAGCCGACCTGGTCAATTATACCTGAATTATTCTGGCGATGATGCCACGCCGATGATGGCTGCGCCCGACCACTGATCACGGTACGTACGGACGTACAGCATGACAAATCGCCACGTCCCAACGTTTGTCGTATGATGTCTCCGAGCGTAGCGTAGAGGTAGCTAGAACGGCAGTTAACGGACAGACGAACGTGCGTCCTCGATTTTGCATCGCGTGGCGTGTTGATTTTGGCGCGAGGCGTACCGAAGCGGCGAGTTAATAATGATGGCGCGGTTTAGTAGCGAAGTAGATTTGCCTCGTGTATTATCATAATGATCAGCGAACGGTATACGATATACAGACGAGAAATCCGGATCGGACGTGACGGATCAGAGAAACGCTAGGTTTCATCATTCATGACTTTCGTTAAACTACGAGTCTCATTAAACGAGCGGTATTATTAATAGAATATATTGCTTAGTTATACGAAAAAGTTATAAATAATTAAAAAAAATAATATAGAATACATTGCCCCCCGAAATGTAAGAAAAAGTTATAAATAATTCAAGAATTAATTACATTGCTATTTTAAATTAATTATTGCAAAACTTATAATTTTTATATTGAAATTAACACTAATTAATTAATTTTTAATAAAATTTTTTTCTAATATTATTGTAAAAATTAACGGTGTGCAATGTATTAAAAAACTCTCAAACAGATATGGCATAATACAAAAGTATAAAGTTTTAATAGAATTTTTTTAAATATAAATTTTTTAAATAGTGGATTTTGATGATTAATATTCTATCGCTAGCAATGTAAAAAATTCAATGTAAAATTTACATACACAATCATAACATACTATCATGTAAAATTATTGTACAAAATATATATGTACATATATAAATTAGATGAAAATTTGATAAAGTAATACGCGAGGGTTTTTCCATTCAATTGTTCATTAATAAAACGTGTGTGTGCGTGAAATCTGAGATCTATATCATTTAATTTAAATATAAAATCGTATTTATAATGGAAACTCATTGGAAGACTTCTACTTATGCATGTTTGCTTATCGCATATATATGTATTATACATATATATGAAGAAAAGAATTTTCTCAGAGAAATCTATCTATATAAAATAGAATGTCTGTATGTCTGTATGTATGTCTGTTCTTTATATACATTCTTAAACTATTCGACCGATCTGGACGAACTTTTGCACAGTTACTCGTACTCTTTACATCCTTGCGCAAAACATAGGCTACTACGGAATCTCGATACCGATCAGCGATTTTATCCCTTGGTTTTCCCGGGCGTTTTTTCGGGAATTTCGAGATTGCTTACTCGCGATGTACATAGAACCTCGATATTTCACTTACCGATTACCGATTTTATCCCTTGGTTTTCCGGGCGTTTTTTCTTGTAGCCCTTGTCAAGATGTTTTCGAAACACTATAATAAAGCTCTCTTTCGTTAAGAGTTTCCTGAGATATTTCAATATTTTGTATTATGACAAATATTATGACAAAATTTGAAATATCTCGGGAAATTCTTAACGAAAGAGAGCTTTATTATAGTGTTTCGAAAACATCTTGACAAGGGCTACAAGAATATGTAATAAAAAATATCCAGATAAATATCATTAAAGATGATTAATCCGTGCGATGAGCTACTCGAAAGGGAAACGAAAGATATTTATCTTAGCACGGTCTCCCCTCATCGTAACTTTGACCTCTCGAGATATCAACTCGTTGGCGCACGTTATCAACGATGCGATACAAGCTCGTGGAGACTGGGAGATAAGAGTGAAAGTACCTTCGGGATTCTGTTCTCGAGTTTCAAAGAACTTGGCCCGGACAGACTGATGTATCTTGTCTTTGATTCTCTGTGAAGTATTTTTATGAGTTTTATCGAGATAAGGGAGGGTTTTTAGAGTGCGATTACTTATAATTAACTTCATCAAATAACATAATTTAAATGCGTGTTTTTGTATAAAATGTCACAGGGTTTTAAAAAGTATCGTTAGGGAGTTATAAAATAAAAACATTAAAATTTTTTGATACTTTTATACTATATTGTATCGTATAAATTTCAATATACTATTATAATTGTGCATATTTCTTTTCCACCTATCTCGTAATGATAATTATAACAATTTAAAATTTATACTTTATAGCATACCGCTTAACTAATTTCTCTCTCTCTCTCTCTCTCTCTCTCTCTCTCTCTCTCTCTCTCTCTCTTTCCTTTATTATTCCTCTCCTCTTTCGGCTTATTATTAATAATAAGCTACATCATCTGCGTTGCATATAATTGAGATAATAATGAATTATATAATTTCCTCCTTTCCCTTAACGCATATATTCAATATCTGTCGACGCCGCGATATCTAAAACGACCGACGTTGCAGCAATAGAACGCGGTACTTTAAAGGAAAGCGTGGTGCGCTATTACGCTCCGGCTGTTCGTTTACACGTATGTGACGCGAGAGATGTGTAACGTAAGCGCGAGATGCAACTGCAAGAAGGCGAGTGCCAGAGAGATGGATAGGAGAAAATGGATGAGAAAAGATACGGATATATTGCAAAAGAGACGACAGGTGTATATTACCAATACCGTAGAAGCTATACGGCAGGCGTCAGATAGGCTTTTCCGCATACCTGTATTATCCTTTATGCTCAAAAGGAATCCTGTGACTGAAAGCCCTAAATATCAGGTCGCACAAATTGCATTCAGTGTTCAATGGGATTTAGTGCGACGCGCATCAAGTATTCAACAGTGTTGAAAGATAGAGGAAGAGAGAGCGGGGAGAGAGTATGACTCCTTACGGGTAACACGAGAAATATAGCTATGCATTCCGCGCTACTCGCTGCAGTTTGTTGGATACCATAGTAGAATTTTGTTTCGTGCCTGGGGTCGCATCAAGAATCTTGATTCCGCTGAGGTATTCTGCGGTTTTCAGCGGATACATAACACGTAAAGAAAACTTAGTGACTTGAGACAGCAGAAGAAACTACATAAAATTTATGTGTACTCTAGAAATAAAATTTTTAAGAATTTCCTCTTATAAGAAATGGTAATATTCGGTTTACTTTATCCTTATGACAAAAATATCTCACGATCAGTAACAGCAAATGTTGCTATTTGTTCGAGTATGCTTCTGCTTGCAAATAAAATAAGTACAAAAAAATTTAGTTTAATATCGTTACATCGAGAATATTAATATATAGAACTATATGATTTTATAATTCAATGTGTGAGTTATAATATATGTTCTTTCATTACGCGCAACATTATACGCGCTCATTATTTATATATATCAAAAAAGTAATGTGAGAAATATTTCGTTAATAAATAATAGCTTATTGTACTTATTAGATCCTTTGTCTGGGAGCAATATATGATGCTATATAAAGAGTTAAAGATCAAGAGGAGGATTTCGATTTTAGTTAATTTAGATTTGAGATTATTGTTTACAGTTGTTTGATGTATAATAGCGTGTAAATAGCATAATAACGTGATGAATTCCGTATTTCATGGTAATAAATAATCTGCTCAATGAAGAATGTAAATTTTTATACCTTATCACAGTCGTGAAAGATACTACTAGAACATTGTGCATGGTAATATCGTGAAATAAAATATAGTCGATTTTACAGACTATCTTCAAAATGAATATAGAATAAATATAATAATTAGGTTTCTCGCGTGACAAAATTTATATGCTATATGAAAATTTATCGCAAACATTCATTAAAAAATTATTAAATCCTATAACATTTATTAAGGTAATATTTTTATATTAGCGCAATATAGATATTTAAAAACTATCTTAACATTCTGTTGTTAAGAAAAAAGTTGATAGATGAAAAGTTACCAGCCAAAAGTAGTTTACATGTACATATTTATAGCAGAGCTGGATTTTAATCCAATTTTCATGGTGAATTCGAATGCAGGTAACGTCATCGCGTGGAATTTCGAAGCTTCGCTTTACTATCATTGAATCATTCGATCCCCGTCAATCGCATATTAAATCAGTGTCCATCACTTTGGTGCATTTAGCGCGCGCAGCCGTTAATAGTCAGGCAATCTCTTGGTACGTGAACGGAACAATAAGTACGTCATGTCAACACGTACCACAAATTCACGCTAGTTATCAGTATTAAATTATTTAGTATTGATTAACGTAACAATAAAAAGTTTTTGGCAAATTCTTTTAATAAAATAGAAGATATAAGACAAAAGAAAATAAAAAATTATAAATCCCTTAATGGATAATAATAAAGAAAACAAAAAGAAAAAAGAAATAGAATTGTACGAAATTGTACAAAAATAAATAATAACTATAACATTTTTAATATATTAATTTTTTCTCCGTTACAAGATTATTTCGTGCGGATAACTGATGCGTGAGACGTCTTCCTTCCGTAGCTATAACGTATATCTACAGACACGGTGTGCAGCGTTGAGACACGGAGTTATGAAATATTTCGACCGGCAACGATTAATCGCGGCTTCACGTCGCTCGTGCAGAAATAACCGTCTTATAACCACAAAATAATTTATCGCGCTCATTCACCACTTGTTAATTTATTTCGCGTTCACGGCAGAGAAGGCGCATCCTCCGAATTTCTATTGCATTATACTCGTATCAACGAATTATATTTTTCTCGATAAAAAGAAACAGTATCTGATTTTTACGAATGGTAACGAATTAAAGAATTCTTTGTCTCTCTTCTTTGTCTCCCTCTCTCCCCCCTTCTTCTCTCTCTCTCTCTCTCTCTCTCTCTCTCTCTCGCTATCGCTTTCTCTCTTTTAACCTATTCATCTATCAACTTTTTTCAGAATTTTATATATATTAAAATTAAAAAATGTAATGTTAATTTCATGAAATTATTTAGCCAACTTTTTAAAAAAGTTTAAAAAAATTATTATTGAGGTATAACAAATTAAATTTTATAAAATTACAAACTAAAATAATATTTTATTATATATGAAGATTAATTTTCAAAATATTTTTAAAAAATGTATTTAACTATACTATTACGCTAAATTCCTTAATCAATATTTGCAATATGCATATGTAACGTTATTATTATATTCAGTTGCAAATGTTGCATAGCAAATTATACAGCAACGTAATTTCCAAGTTTAATCCCGTACCTTTGATACAATCAATTATCGATCAGAACAATGATATATTAAGTAAACACATAGCCGATGGCATAGTTATCGGCACATAGTATGAGTGGTACATAGTACATTATACAATAGGTATGTTTCGCAACTAATAAATCTTTTTTAATATAAATTTTTTATATATAATACTCTTTTAATATTCATTACTATCCATTAAAAAACAATTTCGTAAAGGTTACTTTTATAAAAAAGATATTATAACGTCACGCGACAGTTTTTAAAATTTTATGCTACTTTTGTAGGCACTGTTATTTATGTTACGAACACAATCCTATGCGCATAAAGCTAAAAACTTTATCTAGAGAAGAGACAGTTTAGCACAGCAACAACAATTAATTATTTTCCATTATTCTTGACATAGAAACTGCAAATGACTCCAACTAAAACGCGCTTGACTTCTCTCTCGCTTTCGCGTAAAAACAAAGAAGAATTATAAGAAGTATTTTTTGCGACTTACAGTCGTTCTTACCGTTAATAACCCGTGCCTCAAAATTCCTAACAGAAGTTTCTCTGCAAGTACAAGCTCGCAAATAGTTTCGTCTTAGACATGTTGTATGTTATAAGTTTATAACTTGCGGACGAATTCTAAAAAGAGTCGATTTTAAATTAATCGAGAGAGTACGACATTAAATTTCTCATTTCTCTCTTTTTCTTTTAACAATATATACGTGCTATTATAATATTAAAATTTTACGATTTATTAAAAAACTAAATTAAGATAATTTTATATTCTAATAATTTTATAATTTTCACCGAATATATCTCCTCTCAAGCACAATCTAATTTTTCCGAGCGTGAAAGTATCTCGCATAACCTGTAGCGCTCATTATATCTGTGATAGCGACTGTAGTAACTATAATGTAAACTCCTAATTTTGCTCCATCTAAAGTTGTTAAGTACAACATGCAAGTAAGTACAATTATTAACTATAATTAAGATTATGCCCGTTACAAAACCGTTACTGTGGATTTACGCTTATGCGTGTTTCCCTGGAGGAAAAAAGCGTGCATATGTATACGAAATAGTAGCAGTAAGACCAAGAAAGTTAATATTAGCGTATCATGACAATATTGTGAAAATGCGGAAAAATACGTTTCCTTAAACCAATAGCGGTTTATTTGTACATAAATAGAGCTGCCCCGGAATTGCAATAGCATGTAAACAAGTGCTTAACGAGAGCTTTTATTATACACGGATGCAACGGCATAAAAGTGTTTTGCTGGTTGTAACGACGTAACGTTCATGCATTAATTGCCTCGAAACTGATACCAGCAGTGATGAAGCATATTACACAAAGTAAAATATAATTTTCTAAATATATAATATTTCTACTGGTTTATGCGGTTGTTAATAAACGGTGCGGGTACAATCAAAAGCATCTCGGTATTAAAAAGAATAAATTGCAACGTTGGTATTTAATTTTTATTTCCGCTTCCATTGTGATTGCAATTTCTAGAATAAACGTTTTCAAAAATGCAGAAATGCTCACGATCTCAAGAAAAACTGAAAAGTTTTTATTACATTATTTGTGAACCTTTCCGATTATATGTGACAAAAGAAATAAAAAGTTCATGTACCACGGAGTTAGATATTCCACCTGGAAATTACTGAACTTTGACTCATGACGGTTTCTCCCTTCCTACGTTATTACGGTTTTGTATCATAATGAAATTGCTCCTAAAACATGGATTTCCGTTCTACTGTGACGTTTACCATGATCGATACTATTGTAATACGGGTCTACTATGCGAGCTCAACAGCCACTGTTATTGTAATACCTTGTATGCCACGTCCTTCCCTAGTCCCCTCACCTTCCTCTCTCTAGAGTATTAGACATCGCCTGGGTGGTCTTACACGTTCAAGTCTGATACCAGCGACATGCTGTGCGAAAGTAGATTATACTTACACACCCGAAGGAGCGTACAAGTTTCGCAAACTTTAACCGACCGCGATTATAAATCGTCGTCCCTCTCTTCCGACTGGCTAGGTTTTACAGAAAAAGAGCGGCTTTATCGAGTTTCGGATTTTAATTATTTATGCGTCCTACGTAGACAATAAATCATCTTGCAAAGCATTGATTTCTCCTCTTGCTTATCTTTTGTTAGGTTTTGTTAGGCATAAAATGCTTTACGCAGGTAGCGTAATATCATGCAGTTTGATAGCACAAAATGCACAATAGAAAATTTACAGAGTAGATTACGATACGCCGTTTTTAAAAATTCAATAAATCATGATCATGAATTATCATCCTCCCGGAATTGAAGCGCGAGCTTGGGGAAAAGTGGGTACATCCTGCAAATTAGGTCTGCCTGAGTGTAACTTTCAAAGGAATACAATTTATAATCACGGTGCGACATCGGGTAATAGTTACGCTTCATTTAACGGTTATAAAGCGGTTCTAAGAATCTGTCTATCGCCTTCGATATAAGCGAACGCTCTTAGGAATTTTTCTTTTCAAACGCGATTTTCTCGACTAATCTGACGGATGAGCACATGAAGCTGACATATAGGCTGTCACTGATAGATTCGGTAAGTTTATCCGTGACAAATTACAATTAAAATAAGAATTTGAGATTATATTTGTGACCTAACTTGATATTGTAGAATGCCAATTTATATTATTCGTTTTTAATTTATATAGTACGTATTTTAAATTTTTTAATTCTATGGAATAGAGGCAGAAATATCATGTACTCAAATTGTCATTCACAAATTATCTCAATATATTATAACTATTTAAGTATTTGCAACTCTAATTTGTAACTTTATATAAAACAAAAGAAATAAGGAAAGGTCACATAATATGATCTGCATAGCATAGCACATTGAGAGAAACCGATATTACTTTCTCGTTTCTCATTCGCAGCATCCTTATTGACATTGCCGGACTGGCCGTCTCTTTTTCTCTCCCCGTCAAAAGAAATCTAATTCGCGGTGAAAGAGGTACGTCCTGGTACGTGTATAAAAGCACGTGTAATAAAAGCGGTTGGTGTCGGTACCATTGCAGATTCCGCGGTTCGCTGTTTAACGAAAGCAACATTCACGTTCCAGGCAACGAGAGTTCACGCATCGTTGGGCCGGATCAAAAGATACCTTAATGCAATTACATAGCGTTTGCGCGCTATCATAATATTTGCGAACCATCCTTTCCGCCATTCCGTTCGGTTTCGGTTTTCGGCGAGGCACGAGAACGTTCGTCGTCCTCATCGCAAGGAAAGATCGGAGAGGGATTTGCGACGTAAGAAACGACGGGGCAAAGTCATTCGACGTGGCTCGACATGCTGGAACCGACAAGAAACCCAACGGTCTCGCAAAGACAGAATTCGTGGGAATCCGAGCGTAGCTGTGTCGTCAATAGGGGAAACCACCCGTTGCTCTCTCGTGCTTTAGCGCTCTTGTGCCAAATTAGCTTTCAGACCGAGCAATTAACATCACGCCAGGCACGTTGCTTGACAGACGAGGAGCTGAGATTTATCGAGCGACAATCTATTTCGCGGATCTCTTTCTGACATGCGCGACGCAACGGAATTGTTTCACGGTGTGCTGAAATTATTTCTTCGCGTAAATCGAGATTTCAACTTGTCCCCCGGAGCGAAACGATAATTTCTACATCGCTGTACTAACGACAGACTCGTTGTAATTATACTTCACGTACCATTTTCAAAAAATGGAGATAAAGATTTTAATTCTGTTAAATTCAAAATTTTTTGTCTGGTAAAATTTGTAAGCAAGATATAAATATCTGTAGAAATCTGCGGACATGAATATGAATTTAACAATGGCATACATTTGCTAGTACATAATATGACAAAGACATAATTGAAAATCATGAAACTGAGCGCGATGAATAAGCGAATGGCTAATTCGAGAGGGTAAGAACCCCTTTGTCGTCATCCATGCGCACTATTTGTTTATCGTGTTTTGCTTCCGTCTGGGTTGGATCTGTTTTCACCCTGATATGAGCAAGCAATGGTCGAGGGTTGCAAATTCGTATAGGGTATATCGCCACCCTCAAAGCGTCCTCGATGACGGATCGCTCGAAACATTAACAGAAGTTTTTATCTAGGGTGTAACTGTTTTTTTGTTAATTAAGCGTTTGAAAATTTCCGAAATTGCACACCGCAAATTATTTGTGAATATATATTTACGTGAACACTTTAAACGTATTTGCGCATTGTGCGATCCGGAAAAATCGGCTTACGTCATACTACATAAATAACGAAGACTCGTGTATTTACATTATTTCGATAATGCGGATAGAAAATATTTATTATAATAATAAATTAAGGCGTAATAATGCGATATGTAATTTTGTTTTAAATATTACATCTTATCGATTTTAATCAAGTGGATGTTTATCGACGGATTTGATAAATCATGTTGCTATGGATTGTGTTTAAAATGCAGGTATTCGAATGGACGAATACTATTACAATTGCTTCAGCATCAAATATTCAGATAATCGAGCGACGAGAGATAATAATATCGTATTAGTGTTGTAGTTGTATACATGAAATCGCTCGTTCGTGTTGTATAAAGGCTCGTTGTGTCTTAACGATTTAAGTTTTAATAAACCGGAAAGCGTGGATGTCCGCGTAATACTCGTCTTTCTTTTCGACTGCTCGAGGGAAGCCTCGAGTTTCGAGTGCAGTCGCACGTTTGACGACGTTTGAATTCAAGTTTAATGTAGAATTCGCTAAGAGAGCGAGCGCCGGTCATTCAGGCAGCTGCGAGCCATTGAAAATCAGTCACCTCATTCAGTCTGGAACATCGTGACGAAACTCGAGGAAAATCAATAGAGCCGGGCACCGACAAAATACAACGCCGCGGCGTCGACCGCGCGACGCAGTCTGCAGCGCGGTGTCGCACGCGCGATATAGATGAGAACATAAATAAAAATAGCTTTCGATGCACGTAACTCCGTGCTAGCAGTCCGGGGAGATCGCGCAGTTTTTTAATAAGCGTAAGCGCCGCGCGAAAGAGTGCTGGGTGGAGATTTGTCGCCTGCGTGATTCTGCATGAAAATTAAAACGTATGGCTTTGCGCGGTCATCTCGCGCTAACGACTCACGAACCGAACCGAACCGAACATTGCGAACTTATCGCAGGGAAAATCAATGTCTCTCGGCGACTTTTCATTAACGATGTACTAATGATATATAAACAAAAAACTAAAAAAAATAAAAATAAAAAAATAAAATCCTGGAAGGAGGGCGACAAGTTTTCATAGTATTCAAACTGATAAAATAGACAGAATTAAAAATAAGAAACAAAATTGCATAGAGTTAAAATCTAAATATAATACGGAACGCTCTATGTATACCGTAAATTGGGAATGCTGTACATTACCGCAAATTACGCAGCACAATTACCCTTGTCACATATCTTGCCAAAGAGCAACGTCACACAAAGGTATTGTATGCATGCATTACCATCGTATACTGCCTCTAACGAGCGGAAATAATTATTGATAGACGGTTCTTTTGCTTCGCGTAGAAAGTAGAAAAATCAAATAATCAAGAATTTAATTTCTACCGCTTAATCCGTTTGTCCGCGACGATTTGATTCACACACCCGGCTGCTTTTAAGCCGATTTCCGGAATAAATCCTTTTAATTAAAAGTTTCATTAATAATTGGAAACGTTAATTGAAAGTCCTATTAGCATGATATAAGTGTCGAGTAACACCAAATTGATTGGTAGGCAAATAAGATTTTCCGCCATACGATTTCCACATTATTCACTGAGCGTAATATATCGTAGATATCTAATATAAAATATATACACGTCTACTTCTCATCACAAATTTGTGGCAATATAACGTTTGAATAAAGACTGTTGTTATTTATTTTTATACGTTAAATGGTTAAATTGCTATGCTTAAAGAATTTAACAACGATTTAATATATCATTTAAAATATAACAAATATATATAATGTAATTTCTCTCTTTCTTTCTCTCTGTAAAAAGTGACAAAAACATAAAAGTAAGGCAATATTTCTGTTTAAATTCAACAAGAAATAATTCATATCTTGCACAAGAAGGTCGACGGTGTAAATGCGCTTTCGCTGGAATTTTCGCGGAGTGACCCATTGTATCAAGAACTGTTTTAAAGACGGCCGGTGCAACAAACTCTCTCGAGTTTGCCTTCTAGGGAATCGCAAGGAGTACTCGAGATCGTAATTTATAGCGCGGAACGCAATCGCTTTATTTCGGCTTGACTAAATCTGCCGCTTCCAACTCGCCTCGTCCGCCAGTTATGTTTACGCGCGGCGGAACTTACAAAACTTAACTGAATTAACTAGTTAACAAGTAGATTATGCACACGACATTTAGCTGCCAACTTCGTGAGCCCGACAGACTTACAGTTTTCCGTATCAAAGTACGAAGTAACCCGTGGAATTTGCCGTAAATTAGAAGCAAAACTACGTCCCGTTATGCCCATCTAAAGAGCATAGGATCTGATTAATTTTGCATTAACCTCTGCCGTTAGTACGTTCTAATTGAATCCATGGCGAAACAGGCTATATTCCCGCGTTAACCCTGAAGCACGCACGCTGACGTATTCTTCCATCCATCCCGGGCGGAGAAGATTGCACGTATATTTCATTTCACATCTCGTTTCGCTTTAGAAAAGATAGAAAAATTTTACTATTTCTCTCTACCCATTCAGAATGGACTGGTCTTGTTTAAAAAACAATATATCCGAATTAAAATATTATTTATTAAATAAAAAATATCGCGGAAACATATGAAATTCCTAACTATTGAACGCAAAATATTTGCGTCTCGCGGCAACCAATACGTATGTACTCCATACACGTACGCGATTGCAGGAAATATAATTTATTTTACGATTTTATTTAATTATTACCATAGCCGTACCATGTTTTATAATATAGGCAGTAGCATAAATCACCAACAATTTCACAATTGCCAGCACGCGGCGAATTATTATTGGTATACGCGCGGCGGTGCCCATGAAAAAGCCATCCCTTTATAATATTTTCGCGTTACATACTTTTCATGAAAAATCGAAAATAATTTTTTAAAAATATTCTAAAAGAGAAATTCTTCATCCTCGTGCGCTATACGTAAACAATTATTACAAAAGAAACAGTTTTAATTAATTCTATAGTCCCAAATTGATTATTTCTCCATTGTTAATAAACATTTTCCATTCTACTTGGTATTCTTAATGGCTGAATAAAACGGTTGAATAATGAATCTACCATAAATAATATCGACAAAATATCACGTAAATTTTTATATAGTTACGCAAAAAGAAATATCAATTTTTCTCAGGAATAATAATTCTTGATATGAATTACTCTGAGATTATTTTTCGATGTATTGAGTGTTATTTCTACGTGCGATAAATTTAGATCGTACAATCGAAATCTATAATCCGACATCCGTTGTTTTCTTTAATGAGAAATCATTCGCTAGTAAGGATAGATAAAATAGCAATTGTGTTTACCGTTGAAACAATGCTCTTGACAAACAATAAATGGCTCGATTTTGTGTTTCATTCGTAAACCACTGCGCTATCGCCGTTATTGCTCATTAGCGTGACGCATAAAAGCGGTTTGTCCGCTGCCGGCGTGCAGGTAATTTTCGCGATAAATATATCTAACTGGAAATTTTTGAATTCACCGAGCATTAATATAACCCCATCAAAAATCGAAAGGGCTTGCGACCAAACATCCCTGTTTACACGGCAAACCGCAAAACATGTCGGTTATTCCCGATTGTATTCTCCAACTTCAAAGAGAGCTGATTATAAAACCACGTCATAACATATTTATTTCTCTTGCTATTTCAAAACTTATTTTGCTAATTTTTCGGCTCTTCCAGCTCAAAAAAGAGATCGAAAAAGGGAAATGAGAGAAGATACAAACGAATAATTAATAATAAATCTCAATATTATTTAATTCTCGATTTAATTAATTTAATAATTTAACGACCACGGGGTTTTGCAAATATAAATAATCCCATCTGCGCATAATTGCAAGCACAAGTATAGCGTTCAAACGAGGCAATCGCATGTCGGTTTTTTTCTATACGCTGCACACCGAGAGACAAAATTTACGTCGCGGAATATTTTGTGTAACTCATACGATTCTCGTGTTTCCTTCGTATTAGATATTACCTATTACCTGTGAATTTGATACCGTTTTCGCCGTGGAGTGGAGTTTGTTGCCGCAGACAGGGAGAAAGGGGAAAAATATGAAATCGCGCAGCGTGTCGACACGCGTGTACGCGGGCGTCGAATCGATTCGGAAAAGAGCAGCAACCGACTGCGCTCGGGCCAATTTTCCGGGCGTCCCGGGCGCAAAAACCGCCGCGTGCGCGTCACAAAGCGGAAAATGTATAGAGAGCGTGCTGTCATAGAACACTGACGCGGCGTTGACGAAATAAGCGGACAGGTGCGGACGACTGGCCGATAACCCGATGACCCGGATACCTTCGATGATATCGATTAGCCATCGAATGTCCGTGCAGCTGCGACCATCAAAACGCATCGGCACCTCGTGTCATCCCCCTTCCCCCTCCGACCCGTCATTTTCTGACCGTGTCGTCCGCCCACGTCCGCCCCTCGATCCTCTGTATTACTCGATCTCTTGTACTTACTCAACCTCGCACGTCCGCGTCGCCTCCTTGCTCGTCCGCCTGTATGCATGTGTGGGTAGGTGGATGAGTGTGTGCGTCCGTCGGTCCAACGGTGTCCCTTCTCGTCCCTGCCGCGCGACGAAATTGGATTTATGGCTTTATTTTCCTCCTTTGCGGGCGACGTCTATCAGCAGATTGCTCGCCGAAAGCGCTGCTTCGTATTACGACGACATAATGGACGTCCCGGGCTGGCGACCCTCCGCGTCGCGAATGCGGCGTAATCGAAAAACCCTAAACACAAAACATGCGATAATAGACGCCTCGTTATTTCTCTTTTCTTTTTTTTCCCCCTTTTTTTTGCGTGACTAGTTACATTCGTCTATCGTCGAAAATTGGAATAACCCTTTCAGAATTTGAAAAGATATGCACTGCGTTTATCTTTTTAGTTCAACCACGAGATAAAAAATGACTGCAGGTCGTCGGTAAAAAATGAGCGCTCACGGAACGCAATTTCGTCAAAATCTTCGTCAGCGACGATCGAGAGCAGGAGATCTATCGACATTCCTGAATCGTTCATAAGAAATAACGTCGTAAGTAAGAAATAACGCGCCGTATTTCACGATATTGAACGCGAGATGGCAAAGTGATTAGCAAAGTGATAATTAACCATTTTGCGACGTCGAGCGAAACGATTGCTATCGTATGTCGATGTACCTACTGCGGCGCATCTCTGCTTCTTCTTTTTCCTCGCGCCAATCGTGCATTATGCCTGCCTCGTTTCGTGCGAAAAACGGCAGTGATATGCCGAACGAGACAAATAGTAATTTATCTAAATTATTTTACCTAGCGCTTCCCCTGCCGTCCGACTGCGAACAGCGCGAGCCGCCGCGACGCCTCGACGTCCTCGACCGGTTTAAACGAACAACGAACCGAGGCGGAGAGAGCCGAGCGCGGCCGACCGACCGCGGCCGACCACCGGTCACGTGACCTGGCGAAGTCCGGAGTCCGGACTTAGCCGGCTCCGGAATTCCGTTCGGTTCGCGCGCTTTTCTCACCTGTTGCGTTTGACGGTACGACGCGAGCGTACGATTGTTTCGGTTTTCTCGGAGAAGCACGAAAGTCAGTGACAGCTTAACGCCTTTCGTGACGCGTATCGTATCGGTCGTTTCGAGTGTGCGTCTCCTCGCGAGAAGTGCGGAGTGCTTAATTTACGCGCGCGTACCTTCTCCCGCGCGAGACATAACCTCGAACGCGATGTAGTGCCGTGGGTGCCGAGTGCGGGACGGTCGCCGGTGTTTGATATTTCGTGAAGTGTGACTTATCGTCGTTGTCAAGCGTCTTTTCGGTGAGTATTCGAGGTAAAAATGAACTCGCTAACTTTGGGAAAAAGATACTTGACTGTTGTCAGCGTTTCTTCTTGTCGAATAATATTCTTAAAACAGCCGAGTGTTTGACAACGGAATCATTTACGATTTTTGTTTTCGATTCAATAAGACAAGTTATCGAGAACGTAAATTTAAACGGATCTTTATTTAATTTGTTCTGAATATTTATTGGACTTTATTATTTTTAACAGCAGGCTAACGAAATTAAAGACAAAACCGATGTGCACCATTATTCAGTGGTTACTGTGGTCGTGCATATAAATAAGTCGTCGACAGTCTGAGGGATATAATATTGCACGCTGAAAATTTCGTAGTTCAAATTATTTAAGCATGGCAGATTATCTCTCTGCCGAACTCACTGCCACTTGCGCTGTGATTGGATATTTTGATGGGAAAACCTATCACTTGGACAAAAATTGCTTAGGTGAAGATTTATCTTGATTTTATTTTGAAGTGACATATTTGAATGTAATAGAATAATATTTAACAGTGCAATCAATTTCTTGATAGATGTCATAAAGGATCTCATTAGATATCTTAAAAGAGACGATGATACGCACACTATAAGGCGCTTTCTTGGGCAAACGAGATTACTCCAGACGGATCTTGTAAAGATTCTTATACATCATGTTGAGAATATCGAACTTTGGGACGTCTTGTTGCGGTATGTATCACTGTGCAAGTAGAATTGAATATATTGAATTGTATGGAACATTATGACTCACATACTTGATGTGAAGATACACTTACATATCATTTATCTATTTCTCTTAAACAGATTACTTATTAACTTGACAAGCTCCGCGTTTGTAATTTACAATGAACAGATACCAACTGAGAAAACGACATATAGTTTGTATCAACAAATTGTCTCATATTTACAAGAGTATAAGGCAGCGTTAGCCGATGAGAATGTGTGGATAGCAGTAGCTGGTCGTTTGGGGAATCTACTTAACATTGTAAGTTCTTTATGCCCCTGCAATAGATAGCTTATGGGTTGTAAGATATAACTTTTATTTTATAATTTATTTTAGGATAGTACAGAAAGAGGGGAGGAAAATGAGTTGACAATTGAAAGAATACTTGTTTTTATTAGAAATGTACTGCAAGTGCCACCTAATGATAATGATAAAAGAGCTGATAACGATGCTACTGTTCACGATGAAGTAAATTGCTATATTAACAAGATAAATTCAGATAAATTTTTCATTTTTTTAACGTGTTATATTGAATATTATCTAGTGACATACGGAATTTTTTTTTATAGGTATTATTTGCATTTCATGCTTCAGGTATAGTGGACATTTTATTGTTCATTGTCAGTAATAATAAAGAACAACAATATCACATGCAAATTTTAGAGGTACATACACCACACTAGTATACAGTATACTAATTATAGTTATTTACCCTTTTTTATATTGTTATATTTAAAATAAGTTTATGAAAATAATACTGTTATTAAGAACTTATTGTTTATTACTCGTTAACTTGTTGCTCGTAAATAATAGTCTTATTTTCATACTTGGCTAGATTATATCTTTAATGTTACGTGAGCAAAATGCAAGTCTATTGGCTGCATCTGGGTTGCAACGTAGTACCGCTGAAAGGGAAAATGACGAGGCTAATCTCGTAGCTTTGCGACAAAAAGAACTACGCGAAAAAATGGACAAAGTAAAAAAATACGCTGGATCAAGGTAAGTTTATGTTTTATTTCTTATCAATAAGAAAGTTTTATTAATTTATTAATAAAATAGTGCGAATAATTGGATGTTCTAAAATTCGCGCACATGATATGTACATTGCGATTTTTTGTGCCAGAAGGAACACTTTTTTCCTGGCAAAGAGCAGTAGTTTTTAAATGAGAGCAATTTAAAGCTAACTGTGCTTTAAGTTTTGCATGAATCAGGGGCGGCCCGCGCGTGTAGACAATTTTATTATTTCTCTGAAAATTTTAGAATAACTGTGTATGATATCTGGCACAGAAAATCATATCGTGTATTCCGAGTGCGCGAATTCCGGGATACTCTGTACACTATTTATAAAATAACGATAAAAACAAATTGCATTCATTTATTTCATGCTACAGCTATATTGTATATCTATTTTAAAAAATCGAGAGAGGAAAATACATAATGTCTAAATTAATTTTTCCAACGAGTTTAAAACAATATCTCTGTATGATATAAAACTTAAAATACGATCGTTTAAAATAAATAGCGTTTATAGGAAACGAGTGTTTGCTTGAAAATTCGGTCGCACGAGAAAGATTCGTCCGAAATCAATGATTCCCGAAATAAAACCGCTCTTTAGATATGCGCTTAATTTGTCGACTTATCTGATGTAACGAAACATCGTGCCGTAGCAATGTGACCTTAATTCAGTTTTATTCATACGTTAGCTGTATTATCCGTACGTTTTTACCGTGATACATGAGAGAATGGATTTAATGCTGGTAGCTACCTCGTAATTACCGCTTTAATGAGCGGCCACAGCTAAAAGCTCGTGATTGTAAAAAATGGGATGACTAAAAGGTGCCGATTGCTACTTGACGGATGCCTTTGGGAGTTACCGCGGTGTGTTCGCGATGCGATATGCGTATAATGAATATGACCTAGTTTTTAAGGTAGGACCACCCGTAGTATGAATAGAAGCTTTTATCCACTTGTTGGAGAGAAGCGAGCCGTATTCTTGTAACGAGCGCGTTCCAGAAGCTCGTGGATGCGCGCATCCACGTCTTTGCGAAAGGCTTTTTACGAGTTGAAAGGGACTGGATGTGCGGTGAAAAGATCCCTCCGCCTTCCGCGTGTTCTCTATCGATCGATGGAAAGATAATTTGATCGGAAAACGATAAAGCAGCGCCTAGCTGTGTCACGAACACAGATCTATTTTTGATAGCAATAGTAAACATAGGAACAAAATTGGATAGCTGCGCCGTGTACGTGCTCGCCGCATCATTTTTATTATTTTATTTATTTCCATTTATTGTTTCCACGTTACTTTCGTACAGGAATTATAAGAATTATTACTATTTGAAATTACTCCCCTTAAAAGTTATAATATTTCCATGTAGCTAAATGCAAATTAAAAGTTATCTGACGTTTATTTGTGAAAATGTTTCTTATACGCTTTGCTAAATAAACTTTTCGAGAAGTTGGTTATTTGTTTAAAAATATTTCGAGGAGACAGATGGGAGTGAGCTTTTCTCACGAGAAGGAAAGTAGGAGAAAGTAGGGTGCGCGTCTTCATCGTTTAGGAAACTATCTGCTGTTGACAGCTGCTTTCTATTCCATTGATTGAATCTTCGGGACTCATAGCTGAAATTGGATTTGAATAATCAATTCTTTTTTTAGTAGCGAGGGGTCACGTTATTTTCACTTCTCAATTCACTCATATAGGAACGAAGGGAAAGGAAACGTGAAAACTAAATAAGAAATCCAATCTTTGCCCGAAACGTACATGTACATATTATTCTCCCAATATTGTATTCTAAGATACATTATGTTTACACCTTTTAAAAATTCAAAAATACATTTTGTTTCATAAGTTTCATTTCTAATATCATGTTTTTATTCTATCTCAATTAGACACTCACGATTCGGCGGTACTTACGTTGTGCAAAATATGAAAGCTACCGGAGAAAATCAAATGATATGTCATAAACCGTACCAAAAGATCGAAGCACTGGAATTTGGTCACAATAAGGTAAATTTTGCTCGATTACTAATTTGCAACCTTCCCCTATCTTTTTATTGTTTCTGAAAACGTCCGGGAAAGTCAAAATAACTCCGACCGAGTGTTATATTCCGTGAATTATATACAAGCGAAATCGAAAAATATAATAATAGAAGGCACGTGTCTTTTGTAACAGAAAAGAGTGAAGCGACGCAAAGATAAAATGAGCCTACAAGACACCAAGGAGGAGCGCACGTCTGCCCTCAGCGTGCGTCTCTTTCTAAAAGAATTTTGCGTAGAATTTCTAAGTGGGGCTTACAACCCCGTGATGAAATTTACTAGATCTTGCTTCATCAACGACCCTCAGGGCCAAGCAGTGGAAACGGCTGTCTATCTATGGGCCTTGCGCTTCTTCATGGAGTTCAATCGACATTACAAGTTTCAAGTGAAATATGTGAGGTAAATCTTCGCGCCTCAACTTTCTCATAGCGTCTACATTGTCGCATACCTCAGCTAAAGAGGCAGAAAGCGAGACAGTTTACGAACTCGTTTTACGCATCGTCGGTTTCTCTCGGATCTTGTCTAGAGAGAAAATTCTCCAGCGTCCGTGCGTACGGGCTGAATTATTTAACTTTACGTCAGGAATAATTTTTACGACGGTTGAAATTGTTAAATTGCTAATATTCTACAGGAGATGTCTATATTAATATTATTTTTCCAAAAAATAATAAATAACTTTTCCTTTATATTAAAATTTACTTTAGATTATAAAGTTAGATAACTGATCTTGTACATTTACACATCTCTCGTTTAAACAATGTATATTATATAGTTTGAATTTTATTTACAATTCGTTATCTGTGCTATGCGTCAATACATACGATCCTCCATTTCTGTTGGATTAAATTTACTGACAGATTGGTTGACTGATACCGATTTTTTTTTACAATCGTAAACATAAAAAATTCCATTTTTATTTTATACACTTTGCACGAATTAATTAACATGAATTATTATTAATAAATACACAAGACAAAACGCATTATTTTATTTTATTTGTCTAGTGAAACCATATCCACAGAAGTGTTTTATTTAGTTCAAAGACAAATGGAACAATACTATGAGATGATACTAGTTGACAAAAAAAAGATACCGCTTTGGTCTCGTAGATTGCATTTGGCATTAAAAGCATATCAGGTAGGAAATTGTACGATATCAACATTGTGTGTGAGTGTTGAGAAGGTAACGAAAATCTATCTCGCGTTTCAGGAGCTTCTTAACACTCTTATGGTAATGGATAAGAGCACAGATGATGGTGTTAGGGAATCCAGCAAGATAATTAAAAGCAATATCTTTTATGTCCCGGAATATCGGGAAACGATACTCTCTCAGCTTTTGTGCTTCGACGAGGTTAAAATGTCACGGTAAGTGAATAGAATTTCATCGTCATAATTACCATCGTACGGAATAAACCGTGTAACTTTATCACCTTGATTACTTACATATAAAAAATTTAGCTTTGAGAATTTTGGATGAAAATGACTAATAAAAATTATCAAAGAAAGAAATATTAGATAATTGCGCCTTTTATTCTTTCCATAAATTAGTCGTTCGTTTCGTCAGTCGTCCCCCTTTTAATTCGGCAGAATAAGTCGCTAATCCTTCGCGAATCTCTTGCAAATCCCTCGCGAATTTTTAGCAGGCTGTAGTAACGTAATGCAGGTATCGCGGAAAGTTATGCGACGCGTCGTCCTACGCCGAACAATTCACGTCTGTAGTACCGGGCGAATCCGCGTCGTGGAGAGAGGAGAAAGAGAAAGAGAGAGAACTCTTTACCGAAAGTTTTATCTACCGCAGACAGATTGATTCACTTTCGGATCAATCGATTCGACCAGCCAGGAAGCCACTCCGGCTCCCTCCGATGCCATTCCTTTTCGACTATTTCTCTTCTTCGGCAGCTGGTCTCGGTAGCTCGGCACCCACCCGGTTTCTTCTTCTTCCCTTCTACGGTTCCTCGGCGGAATAAACAACTTTTATCGACCTTCCGGCCGGCGAAATGGGAAAAGGCAGTGGGCGTTCAACTTGCTACGAGTTTGACGGGTTTTGCGCGGATTTCCACGATGGAAATGTAAGGGCGGCGCGACGTACCGCAATGCCACGTTGCTACTACTTTGACGTTACGGGGACGCTGACGAAAACAGGACGACGGTTCCGTCAAACTTTGGCTTTGATGGCGGTAGCGTACGTTGCCGGAACTAAATTGACAAATTAATGCGCGAGTAGCGGGATTGAATTAATTTCTTGTCACAAGAAAGGAAGGAAGGCGGTTTAAGTTTACCGTCAGCTTAAAACAATGTAATTACATAAATACGCTCATCTTTCAGGCAGTACTTAGTGGATCTTATAACGACTGTTCACATATTTTTAAAAATGCTTGAATACTTTTGCCAAAAAGGCCAACGGCATCTTATAGTTCAAAAAGTAAAGGCAAAGAGAAGAAAGGCTAAGAAGGGAAAAAGTAAGATTTATTTGTGTATTGATTGTGTTGAAGAATGTAAAGTAATATAAAATTAAATTTGATATGCACATAATTGTTCGATTTCTTAACCAGAACCTACTCAGGAAAACGTAACTCCTGCGGCTCCTACTTTGGAGAAACGTTGGGACATTATCGGTCCCGAATTATCTGCTGTTATGAGCGATGCCGTTATACCTATAGTGGTGCCGTTTGACGCAACCTTAGACACGCCTATCGACGATCAAAAGTACGTGTTAGCATTGTGACGTTAAGCAGAATAATATTTATTATCAATGTTTGTTGAAAATGATATAAAATACGTCTCATGTTTTACGATTTTTTTTTGTCCTGATTTGTAGAGCGGACGCTATGAAGAGAATTCAGAAATTAATGCGACAGAGGAACTTGGAACAGGCAGTTGGTCTCCTACGTGCAGCAAGGTAAGGGATTTGTTTATTTTGAGAAGCGATTCATGGAAAGTAACTTGTTACCATGAAACTCGTACTCGAGCGATGGCAACGTTGTTGTTTATTTTGAGAATCAGTTTTACACCTAAACCATCGTGCAATGCGACGAGTGAGTAGTTCTAACTTTTTTGTTACTTCTCTGTTATTAACTAAAATATATGCG
Source organism: Leptothorax acervorum (assembly GCA_035220615.1). NCBI lineage: Eukaryota > Metazoa > Arthropoda > Insecta > Hymenoptera > Formicidae > Leptothorax > Leptothorax acervorum. Next base: position 1,034,386 of record JASTWQ010001262.1, on the reverse strand, counting down.
AGAAATTATAGCTTGTAATAAAATTTTTTGTATAATTTCTCGCTTATAATGTCGTAATTTAATGTACCGGGCGATAAATATGTAAATTATCATGGAAATCGATTTGGTCAAGATAAAAAATTGTTTTTGTTTCTTATGTCCGATGGTTTGGAGACTTTCGTAACGTTTAATTTTTAATTCACGCTATTTTTACTCCCGACTGCTGCCAACCGAAAGTTGGCGAAAAACGTGCGAGGCAGCGTTGAGATGTTTGTTAAGTTTGTTTTAAACCGCGTAGTCGCTTCGAAAGATATCTGCCTCTTTTTATTAATTTTATGTTAAATAATTTATTTCTTGTACAAAATTGCTTAAAAATTTTTTTAACGCACTGTGATCTAAAAACCGCTTTAAAATAAGCATTGTTTTCTTTTCAATTTTAGATACTTTGATTTATTCGGAATTGATTTTTTCTTACTCTATCAGGTTTCATTAAACGTACTTTTTATTTGTTTGTAATATTCAATACTAAATATTTGCAATGCTTATATTTTTATGGCGGAATTTAATATTTTTCAATAACAAAGACAATTTTGAGGTAAGTCAGTTAATTACGAAAGTTGTGCGGGCTTTGTTTTGTCAAACAAAGGCATTCATTACGTTAGGGTTAGAGGGTCAGTAAGAACGTGGGATTTATTTACGTAAAGTTGTGGAATTTTTAATCCTTTGTGCTAGAGCGTATATGGTGCACGAAGTAATAATATAAATAATAATATAAACCCTCACGTGATATTAATATAATTTTTATTATACAATATATAACAAAGTTATCATTTGATTCATTCACTATTATATTCTATTCATATAGTATTTATAATATATACAATCATACAAAATATGATATATTTATTAGACAAAATTCGTGACTTTATTATCCTCATTATTTCCACTTAAAAAATTAATTTTTCATGAACGTCGGCAAAAAACTTAAAACTTATCGTCTCGTGATTTTTTATTAGGCTTGATCGTAATTCCTGTAATATATTAATTACGCCTATTGAGCTGTTTGAGATTTTTTCGACTTTGTGCACCGACCAGTCACACGGCCAATTAACTGGCGAAAAGCCAAGCGTTTGCACTGCCGCAGATATTTACATTACATTAAATCTGAAAGGGATCTGCCGCGCTCTTGTAACGCGTCGGTATACACCGGTTCACCGGGGTGAACCGGTACCCAACCAACTCTTTGAAGTGTTCCAGCTCTAAATGTGCCTATATGAGTCATGTCCCTCCGTCAACTTGTTTCTGCGTTCCACCTCGCCAACCCTTCTTGCTCTAAGGCTGAATCGCCGCCTCGATGGTTTCCGCGAGATTTGATATACCCCTTGCTGATAAACTCCGTCGATGTGTAAATAGATTCTTTACGCGGCTCGTCTCAAAGCATTTTCACTTTTTGCGCTAAACGCAAACGTGTATACAGGTGGCGAATGTCTTAAGTTATTTCCCTTATATAGAATGATTCGGCAAATATGTTCGGAGAGTAACGTTTATCACCTAAATTTCATAATTTGAAAAACTGAAACTACCTTGCTGAACTCAGTGATATTTAAGAATAACATCGTTGCACTAAGACCCCGGTTTTAACTGAGGGCACCGGATACGAGATGCTGTACCATTAATCTTTAACTTTATTAGTTCTATCAGATTGGAGTGCCGTGATATAACCGCGGAGATAAAAGTCGGTTTTACCGTCGCCGCTTTTCTCTATCATAAAGCTATGAAATTATAGTCCCGCGATTTTTCTTTACGCGGTATCATCGCTGCGAACTACTTCGGGAGATTGTACGTAATATTCCACCGTCCATTTTATGGGGGGTAATGTTTACTATGGCCGGTACACAATGAAAGTCTCCAGGACCATGCCGACCTTGTGCACACAAGGGGATAAAAGTAGCAGACTGTTGACTACGCCGTATATATAGACTACCCCTAGGCGCAGACAATATTGTTAATAAGGCATTTACGGTAATACGTAGGTACGTAAGACAAATAATGTAATACCTTCTATTCTCTTCGTGTACACGTCTTCGTTTCTCGGTTACGGGTAGTGCTTCTGGTAATCGTGTTTCGTTTGCCTAGCAAATACTCCGTCGTCTGGCTACCGGTTTTAGTCCTCTAATTTTCCATTTGCACCATCTGCGACCCTCCTACCAGTACAGTGATTTTAACTTAAGAATCGCGTAAGATGATTACAACGAAAAAAAATCTGCGTCGATTTATCATTTTCTTCTCTTCATTTCTAATAACTCGCAGTGCAGTAATGATTACATTGTTTGCGAAGCACCAGTTTGAAATTTCTTTCCTCTTTGCTATGTATTTTGGGATATTGTGATTATAATATATACGTAGAAGCAAAATCTAGTTTACTCAAGAACATTGGAAGTATTTCTTTCTAGGATAACTTTATCTCTTTGTGTACAACTAGGAGATAATAAAAAGAAAAAGATAATATCTGCAACTTTTTTGAAGAGAAATTCCTAGAAGTATGACAGTGTAAATATATTGAAGAGTCTTTCTGTGTGACAATTTAATATCCGAGTCCGAAGGCTGATTCATCATTTTGAGTCTTTGCCAAGCATGAAAATGGACGTGTCGAAATTATCTATTTCATGTCTGGCAAAGCGGTATCGGCTTGTATGTCGGAACGCTGAGTCGGGGGACGACGACGACGACGACGGCGGGCGCAGCGCGTCTGAGAGATTCCATTGTCGCGGAACTTCAAATCGAGGGATAATGGGGATTGTATGCTGCTGAATTTCTATTCAGGCAGCCAGCAGCCAGCAGCAGCGTCGTACGAGCCACTTCTTCCGCCTCGGGGACAGTACCCTTCTTTTGCTTTCTCTCCCTTGCGTCGGCTTATTGGATTCATCTCCAGCGTAGAGAATTTCGGAAACCTTTCGAAAGTGGACCAAGCTCTCTTGACCCGCGAACCTGAAACGCGCTATACAGCGACTAGCATACGAAACGATAAAACTAGATTTCTTATCCAAATGGCAGATATAAAAATACCGAGATTAAAAATGAACATCTTTTTATAAATTAAGTTTTGATAAATGCAAATCAATAGCGACAAAATAATTTCTTTAATTTTAAGTAGATTAGCCGAGGATTGAAGCTTTAATTATCACACACACACACAGGCTTCGTTTAATTTAATAACATATTTAATAGAACTGCAATGAAAAAGATCGCGGCTACATATTCGACATTATATAATGATTCTTGTCCCGTATTCTAATTCGGTTTTTAATGTTTTATACACGCTAGATGCAAATCATCTAACGTATACTGCATGGATTACGTGTCTGGCTCGCGTGTAAACGTGGATGGATCATGTCACCGGACTTGATTTCAGCTCGAGTTGTATATTGTAGAACGTACGGATGTGTGTCGCGTGTATACGCATAAAACGAAACACACGTTCTATGTGCATACGTATCCGCGTTAGAACCGTCCATACGCTTCGCTTTTATATAGTACAATTGCAACTAAGTGCGATTTCATGTCAAGTGACCAAATCCAATTCTCCGGATTTTAATACGACTCCGGCGCTATTAGGACGGAGTAAAGTAGGAGCGATTTTCATTATCAATCGCGCGGTGCTGTGACAATGAAAGGAAGAAGAAAAGATTTTTATCGCCATTGTTATTTTTACAGCTGAAAGCTATAATTACATTGCAAAAGTATTGATAAAGAAGTCCATTATCGTAATATTATAATTTTTATTATACTTTTTATACTTTGCAATTCCTCCTTTCTCTTTAGTTTGAATATTATGTGAGTATTATGCTCAATCGTCTATAAAATCTGAATTTTTATATAGTCATTTCGTTTAGCTGAAAGTTTTCGTAGTTTACAAATTAAAGATTATCTTCACAAAATATGAAAAGTAGAAAAAATTTTTAATTTAATTATACGTGATTTAATATATTTAAAATTGAAATTGAATAATAATTTTTATAATCTATTCCACCGCAAAAATTTCACAAGAAACAATTTTTAAGATTTAAAATAAAATTTTATGTAAAAAATAAGTGAATTTACATGACAACGCAAAGTTCTTTCAAAGTTTTTTCATGTGATTATTTCTTTAAAGCTATTTATCTTTTTATAAATGATTACAATTGTAGCAGATATTTTTAGAACATTTAAAACGAATGAAGTGATGTTTGAGATCCATCCCGTCATGTAATGTAAGGTTAAAAGTGTTCCACCATTAGCTACACCTTTCTTCGGGGCGTTCCTGAAGACGTGACTTTACCTTTGTTTCCTAGTCACGTTCGCACATGACCATCTGTTCTCTTTTTTCTGAATTCTCATAAAGTATATAGGGTGTCTCAGACCCAACTAAGCTAGCTTTCATCTATCTTAAATGTAATTTTTTTTAAACAAAAGTGTATTGAGGGGCCACAAGTACTAAAACAATTATACAAAGTGCAATAAAAAAATCTTTTATACAAAAAATAAATTTTGTTATAAATTATAATTTTTTTTCTTAAGTAAGTATATGAAAAGTCATATATAATTAAGTTTTGTAAACTTTGTAGTTTTAAAACTAAATTTAAAAAAACGATTTGGAATCGCGAACGCACATCGTGATAAATAATTTAACGATACTTTTGACGAAATTTAAATATATAGATTAAAGCTTACTTTTTTGTTATTCTCATCTTTGAAAGTCTTTCTTCTCTCTTATACGGTGTCTCTTCCTTATTTCTTCGTCTAACGGTAGCGGTGGTACTTTCCGCTTTGTGGCCCTAAGATACACAGATACTTTGTAAAGGAGATGCATGTGTGTCAGTATCAACGGTAGCGTAGGTAGGTGGGTCGACGAAGAATGAGGGTTGGGTGTGAGCACTTGACGCAAGGAGTTCGATGTTGGTGTAGATCGTGGTGAGGCTCAAAGGAACCTTCTACGAGACTCATTGAGTTTGCCACTCGGACTTCTCATCGCGTCGCTGCATTGCACTCTACCGAATTTTCCTTAGTATAACTTAAGATAATGAACTTGCTTTATTTAATCACATCGACCTTATTAACAATGAATGAACTTATTATTCCATACGTTAATTATATGATTTATAGAAATCTTTTATATGATTCATTGAAACTCGATGATATCGTAATTTAGGAAGTTTCTAACGAAATACTGTTTTACAAAGAATTTTGCCTGATTTTACGCAGTTGAAAATTGCAACTTAGTTTTTAAAAGTATATTTTTTTGTAAGTTTTTTATGAATATGATATTACAAAACAGATAATTTTTTATTTTGCGCGGTTTGCTTTTACAGAAAGACTACGGTAGTTATGCGAAAAAAGTACACGAAATTACCTACAGTAAATATTACAGTAATTGCTATAGATTTGTGTGCTTTTTTTATAACTAGGCACAGCAGCTCTTTCCACGACAAGGAGATTTCACTATAAATAATATAATGTTTAGTTTATGATATATTGAACTTTGCAGCCTTATGAAATATGAAGTTTGTGTAGTTTGTAATAAGTTATTGTCCGCATACGAGAATGTTATATTGCTGTGTATTAGAGCTGCTTGCTTACGATGGCGTAACGTTATCATGCTATTAAGTTGTTGTTATTAGGCTTCTCTTATGTTATAATCATTACTATATAATGTTGATATTATTATATTTGACAAATATTAAAAATAGAACTTTGAATAAAATATGTTACAGAGAAATCTGGCCCGAGAATGACTGCTTCGGAAAAGTGGACATACTTCCCGAGGAAGAATTCCTAGCTCTTCGCGAGATTTTTTTTGCAGATCTGGGCGGTGAGTGATTTTATTTTTAATTTTATATCCTTAGTAGTTAACATTAAGCGCTTCTCAGTGCTTAATGAGTATTAATCAGTCGAAAATTATTTTAATTCAAAAAATGCACAATATGGCAATTTATTTATCGTATTTATAGATATTTTGTTTCCACGAGTGCTTCGATGATCTTAAAATAAATTATTTTTTATTGCATTTAATCTCTGAAATAATCGTCATAACTCGTAAATCCTCAATTTTTAACATTAGCTATTTATGTGAATGATTTTAAAAACTCTGTCGCAGTGCACTAAAATGCACTTAAAAGAAATGAATAAAAAATAAGATCTTGCCCTTCTTGAAAATAATTTCTTCTACAGAAACAGAAGGGCAAGAGTAACTGGTTAATGCGTAAAGATTGCGCGCGAGAGTCTGACGCGTGATGGAGATAATGGATGAGTTCTCCAGACGTTCTCACGTCGTAAGACAAAACAGTCTAGATGTCGGCGCTGATGTTTTATATGAAACACCCTCGGTGAATACTGTACGACTGTGATACGTTAGCAGGATATAAAGAGAGCGATTAACATTAAACGACTTTGTCTTCTCTCTCAGCCCGTTACCATCTATAGAATGAGATTCACATGACAGTATCGTAAGTTGTGGAATTCAATGCAGCAGATCGTAATTTATGTGATCGTAAACGTTCCTTACTGACATTCGTGGCGACGGATAAACATATGGCGGAAGGAAGTCGAACGCGTAGTGTGTAACGAGACATTATTAGTATGCTCGTAATGGATAAATATCTAATCGATAATTACAAGCTAAACAAATTTTGTAAAAAATTAAATTATAAATTTCATTAGAAATTCCATAATTTTTATTTAAATTACCTTCTCCTAAAATTTTTATTAAAAAAGATCCCCGATCTGTTGCGCTTTGTGTATATATATTTTTTAATTCGTGTGTAATGTTTAATAGCAATGGCAGCTTTTGTAGAAAAAATTGTTTACGTTGTAAACTAAACAAAAGGAAATTATAAAACACAACAATTATCATTTCTTATTAAAGTAAGCTCTCATTTGTAGAAGCGTAACATTAAAATTAAAAAAATTCAAAATATCTATGGTAGCTATTATTGTGGTGGTAATGAACAGAGATAAATACGTGGCGAGCTCGGATCGTCGCGAAATCTCGGCAGTGAATAGCGTAGTTATTCACACATAAATTAGGCGCGTGAAATGAATACCAACGGCGCGTTTAATTAAATTTGTGTCGTGATATATGCGCCAGTTATTACAAATCGTCTCTGCAAGGGTAACGCGCCTCAAATAAATTTGTGTATTTAATATATCTTTCTTTCCTTTTGATGCTTTGTTAACAGAAAATATGCAAAAAAATTGCATGGATATTAGTTCTTTCGTGTATAGTTCACATTTTTCTTCCAAAATGTTAAGTAAACTTTATAATTCAATAAATCAGCAGTCGTAACGAACTCTCCTTCGTAAAGGAAGGAAAACAGCTCATTACTTCCATGCTTTAACTTAATAACAGACTTTGCTCTTTATAATTAGGAGGACGCAAAGCAGGAGTTACTCTTTTCTCACAGGGTTATGTATGCAGAGAGGATATAAGTTTCTCGATAGACTGAAGTTGTACTGGCAATCCTCAGGAGAGAAAAAAGTGCTAACGACCCGTGCTTTCAAAGTACTAAGTTTTAAATCCATTTTGGACGAGTCGCTGGTAATTGTCAATATGACGTTTTGTTTCCTATCTGGTTAATCCGCATATTACCGCAATTTTTATTTAGACAATCTTAAGAACACTGACAACCTAGTTATAAGTTGATCAGTTAACTGATCATCATTATACTTTATTATTAATGATGATAAGACTTTTTCATAGAAGTTCTTATAAATATGTATATTTTAATAAGAATTCTTTACTGCGTAAAATTAGTTCGTAGAATAATTGAGAATCAAAGAGAATGTCAAAAATTACATAGAAACATGTAAAAGCAATGTCAGAGTGATGTTAAAGTATTATAATGGGTAAAAGTTGCGCGGCGGATATACGGAATTTTTTAACAAGCGGTATGCAGACCACGTTAACTGATTCAAAAAAAGACTTGTTGATAGCGCTTCCGATAAAAATGCCTTCTTTATGATATCGTTGCCAAATAAACTGACATAATAGTTCTTGTCGGTAAAACTATTTGCCATTTTGTTAAATATATTGCGCATCTTTCACCGCGCTTGGCTCTAATTGCCTATGTTATGATTTATTAGAATATCTATAGCTTGCTAAGTCTTCCGAAAGTCTTATATTTTCACTTAATTCTATCCTGTGATACATACAAAAATATCGCATTTGATATTTATTAATAATGATAATGGCATCTGTCGACATGAGCGATTTGATGTAGCAACAAGAGAAGGTATCTGTAAATGGAGACAAGTATATATTTCGGTGTCTGGTGCGCTGTATGAATTTTGTCGCGGGGAAGCGGAATCAGTCGATCCGAAGCGTTGGTTTCGTCGATTGAAGTTGTTTTTCCGCTTCGGCTGCCTCGGCACACACTTTATGCGTCCGGATGGCTGTACCTCGCGACTCAGTCATATTCCGATGGTTTTGCATACGCTGTACATAATAGAGTATCTGTTTCGCGTTGATAAAGCATGCCGCGGAAATTGGCGGGTGATTCGCGAGACAAGCTTTTCCTAGCTTACCAGCTTACCACTTCGCAGGAAAATACGAAATCCGTCGGAATACGTTTAATCTGTATAATACATACGCGCAATTGTTTAGTTGTTACCGCAATTCTTTATATAGATTCCGTTATATTGATTTCACTGCTTAAAATGACCATTTGTGAAGTCTTGCAGTAAAAGTTTTATTTTTTGTCTCTAAATTCTGCGCGATATAGACGAAAATAATGACAAGATATCTGAAAATTTTGACCGTAGTGGCTCTACATGTTCAGGTGATAACTTGGACATCAAATGCTTTTTTGAGCAAACTGTCTCTTGAACTTATTAATGATTCGAGAAGAGAAAATAGCTTTACGATAACTTCGTAGAAAGGAGGTCAGAGAGGTCGGATCGAGAGAGGAACAAACGATTATTTGTCATCCGTGACAGGGATACTTCATCAACAGCATTTATAAATAATCGCGATCAATATCGGAGGGGTTTCGTAGCATACCGGAAGGCTTTATTTATTCATGTCTGTCTGCGAGTAGAACGGCACTGCTGCCATGTATAAAGTATACGTTTCATCGACTTGCTCGGTACGAAGTATGAGAATAGGGAGTAGAGGAAGATGTGCTGTACTTTGGCACGATTTTTCTCTTCTCTTCGCTCGATTCCAACTTGTTAGACCGAATGGGTGATGGATGCTCGCGTGTAGTCAGCCCATGTGTTCTTTTCTCCTCGAAGTCGAAGGTTTGATGAATGAAGGTCGAATTGAAAAGTCTTGGCGGAACGTTTGAAGCACAGCGTCGAAATTTGCATGCTACGGTTATACGAGCGATCCTTTTTTTTGTGTCTATTCCATTTGTACACGTCTGGTTAACTAACGTATTTCATCAAGGATTTTGGATTTTCTCGTTGTACCAGTATTCACGAATTCTCGATGTTATCATAGAGAAATTAATTTTTAATGTAAAGTCTCCTTAAAAAATATACTCAAACATAAATGCCGTTTTATTTACATCTTTATGATGAAATATTATATTATTGTAAAATCTTTTTTTACTCATAAAAATGCGTACGAATAGGATGAGGATGCTCACATGATTTTCCATATTTTGCAAGTATACCGAACACTCGGGTAGATCTTTTCACTGTCCCCACTCATCGAGTTTGTACTGCCATAATAACTTTCCTTATTTACCGTAATACGGCAGAAAGTCATCTCTGACATTTCCTGGAAAAGTACCATGTACCTAAAATACGTAGATTGGAGGCGCCAGATCTCGGCGCTGTATGTCGAGGAAGAGGAGAAGTGGCTTCGAGAGGTATGAAAGAACTTTTATCGGGATGGAAACTTCGTCTTCCTTCCGAGCGGTGTGAAGCCATAGGAACGAAAGAGAATTATTTAGTACAAGACGCAGGGTAAACAACAGATGTACTACCAACATTTGTTCCGAGTTTTATTCTTTTTCGCGCAACTTCTGAAGCGACCCTCTGACGATTCTCCACTTCTACGTTTGGTAGAATGAAGATGTTATCGGAAAATATGCATTATTCGCAATCAGCTTGCACTTCGTGTTGGTTGCGTACCGATTGCAGAAATTGAAGTTAACGAACAATAGCGGGATTGGCGTTTAGAGCATAAATTCCTACAGCTCTGAATCCTTTACAGCGCACTAAGCTCGATTGATTATTTTACTTCTTTTTTCGCATCGCGGTATCCTTTTTACTTTGCTATAGCGACACGGGTGAACAGTAATCAGATCGAAACGACGTTCCGGGGGATTTGAAGCAAAGCGAGGGCTGAAATTTACATCCTGTGCTTGCTCGAGCGATCGCTACCATATGTTTGCATTCTCGTAGCGTCCTTCCTCTTCCCCGGCCCTTCAGGTAATTCCGGCAGAATCGCTCGCCACGTCCGCTTTCCTCAATCAAATTGCAATGCACTGTATTACTTTGTGCGATTTCGGAACAAGTTAACATAATGTCCCTTGTTGAATTTATTGATTTTGCACAAAATTTTGTTTCTAACATAGAATTTTTAAAATAGTAATAGAATCAGCAATAGAATCTGCAACTCGTCTTTTAAAAAAAAAGTTGATTGAAAGAAGCTATTTTTATAAATTGCTCATGCATTTGTTGAGCAACTTTCTGTGTTTAAATATATACATATTTTTAGAAAAACATTGGACGTAATCATAAAAATCGATCGTATTGTTAATTATTACTTATCATATTTATATTTTTATCAAGCAAGTCTCTATTTACATTTTTTATCACTTCGTGTAATATAAATGTCTAAATGTATATTTTATACGTGAGTTTAAGAATCTTTTGAATGACTTTCTTATGAAGAAATACAAACGTTTGTACTCGAGCATCACTCAGGTATCGAGTGGAGCGTTCAGAGGGTGCTTCAGCCCGACATTTAGCGGTGTTTCAGTATCGAGGAGACAACCGCGGCGCGTTAATGTTTCTTTTTTGTCGTTTTCCCCGGTGTCGACGATACGATAGCCTCTTCCCTAACGACGTATAACCATTAATATGCAAAAGCGGTACTCAACGAGTTCATTCATTTCATCATGCCTTCCCCTGTCGCTCGTTCTCCCTTTCCCTTTCTTCATTGGCGGTAGATATTTTATCTTTACCATTCTTGTTCGAGCATACCTTGGGAGATATTCATGTGAAATATATCCGCTGGCTTTTCTCTTTCTTCCGGTCTCTAAACCCATCGTGGGGAGAATCAGCAGTTAAAAAGAAAGAAAGATAACCAAGAGGGCGAATGTTACTCTCGACGCTATCTGAAGCTGTTATAGCTATACAAATGATATGCAGGGGGTACATCGAGGGCACTTCAGCCCCACGTGAGCTCCCACGGTAGCTCTCCCTCGGCGACAGTTAATGAAGTTATGATTGAAGGTTAAATTCCATGAAATTGCCTCAGTTAACGGCTATACTTTCACCATAAATGCAAATCAATGTTAAAAATTCGGTGTGAGAGCAATGAACGTAGACGAGATTTTTGCGAAATTTTTACGTTTTGTTGCAGCGGCTAGAAAATGTACATATTGAGATTATAGTTTAGAAAATATTTGAATATTTGTACTAATACTAACAGTGAAAGTTTAACTTTGTTACACAAATATAAAAGCGTGTATAACAAGTTAAAAAATGTAAAAGATCTAATAAACATAAAGATACCGTGTGATTTAGAAACGATATTAACTGTGTTACTTGAAAGTATAAATTTTGCATTAATTTTTACATATAAATAGAAGTGATGAAGTCTTGTTTGTACGAGTTTTGAGACATAAAAATTATCGTGACATGACTGGAATATTTAAATGCATTTGGAATTTAACATTCCTTCACAACGCAAAAACGGATTGTGAGTCGCATTAATAATTAACATAATCGCAGACAACAAATTAACGGAGATTGCATAGATCTCTGACTGACATTTTGTTTCCGTGTCTCATTGTTACCGTCTCACACACCCTTTATGCGCGACGAACGCCAGTGCGACGCGTCGCACGACGAGCCCTGCCCGGCGGCGTGCGACTCGATTAAATAATAATGCATTTACGAGTTGCGTAGAAATTGAATAACAGTCGTGCTTGAATAATACAGATATGTAAATGGGCCGGGATGGAGGCTGGCCCGGGATCCAGCTCTCGACGGGATGGGCGCGGGTGCAGACGGGATCATTTATATTGTAACTCTGGTGCGCTCTGAATCTCTCTCTCTTTCGCTCCACGACGTACCAGATGCGTCTCACTTTCTCTGCCGTTTCTTCTTTCGTATTCCATTTATCGGCTTTCACCTGCACCTATTCTTACGACCAGCTCTCCTCCTCATCTTTGCTTTACCCTCCACCCTCCTCACCCCCACCTTCCCCTTGCACTGTTTGCCTTTCATGTTCGTCTACGACGGAGTGCCCGTTTTATGCGCTCGTTAAGTATTTTCCATGATTCTATGTTTTATTGTTTGTACGAATCCTTTTATCCGGCTTTTCTTCTTGCCAGAGACATTTCCTTGCGCTCCGTTACATTTTACGCATAGTATCTTTTATCACCGGGATTTCAGATTTTTCTGCCGTATTCCCTATCACTCGTTTCTGAATTCCTCTGTTTGTGAACGTCTTAGCGCTTATCAAAAAAATATATCGGATATTCGAGTGCGATGCGTATAGTGCTGCGTAAATTCGTGATACGAATGTTTCGAATAGTTGGGACAAGACTGGGAGTGCACTTCGAGCTAGGAATCTTATATCAATGTTTATTCGACGTATCGGAATAGCATGATTCTTGAAGTATCCACATTGCAAATCTCATAAATTACGCATATTTGGCAGTTCTCGTGCGCCGTCTCGTACATCCTCCCCTCAATTGGCATGCTACAACCACAAGCTGAATATGTTCCTTCGGGCTAATACGTACGTAACGTTCCGCGAAACAGAATTACTGCGGTCGTGCTAGGACGAATGGGATCACCGACGTTTCGTCGTGTAGGTATACGCGCTTTTAACTTGCGCGTCCGAAGCGGCCATTCTAGGCGTTCCTAGCAGGATATTCAAATCGGATTTGTGTCCTACTAGAAATAACTGAAATTTCTGCAGGGGGCGGAAGCCCCATCGCGAGACGAGCAAGTTCTCCGGGGCTTTAATAACTGCTTAACGGATTTCGCGGTGGGTTATTCGATTGCCACGGAAATTCGAGAGACCGTGCCAGGCCACGACGGTTTCATCGCCGGTCTTCCTGGCCGCGCGTGTGCCTCGCCCGCAACGGAAGCATACTAAAGCCCGTTGCGTTGAGTCTTCGTGGTCCGCGAAATATTGTGAAATTGGAAAATTGGGAAATTGGAATGTCTGTATTCAACTCTGGACCACGCGGCACGGGACAATGTTTACCACGATACGGTATTTCGATTAACGTACATATATATCCACGCGTCTGGTCTGTCTCGCATTTTATTTTATTTTATTTTTATTGATATTTATTTGTGACATACATATACGTTTTTATTATTGCTGTCTTCTTATCTGAAAAGTTTCATATCTCAAGAACAATAGTAGAGCGTGAAGAATTGTTTAGTTTAAAGAGTGACATGAAATTTGCAAGCATAAGCTTCATACTGCGTATCTTTTCCTATAGATGAATTTTCTGCGAGCGTGTGTACTCGCTCGGGACTGTAGGATAGAACTATCGCTGCCACCAAAGCCATCCCTCTTAGCATTTTGCAGCACCCCTACGAGTACTCCTTCCTTCGCGAGATCCTGTCAGAAAATTGAATTCGGATTGACGCTATGTGCTGAATGCGCGTCAGATTTATTTATTTCATGATGAGGTATACGCTCTGGGATGAAAAAAAGAAACGAGACAGGGAGGGCCGCGTAGATAGACGATTCCGCATTCTCGAAAATCAATGAACTCGATAACCAATTATCGTTCTTTTTTTTACGGCTTGCAACTGAAACGTTTTATCGCGACATTCTAAGTGATCGACTATATGTATGCAAATTGGCGCAAAGCTTAATCCTCCTTCGAATTGGCAAACCGTAAACTACGCCTGGAACGATTTGGTGACGATTTTTCGTTATCGGCACTGTCCATTGATGCAGCTCGGCAGGCTATCATGATTATTCCAGTTATTTCCGAAACGTAAAGAAATTTTTGTTCGAAAAGATGGATTGGACATCAGTGTTGTGCGAAAATGAGTTAATTAAAAAAAAAAAAAATTTTGAATAAATCAAGTTAAAAGCTCAACAAACTGTCAGAAATCAATAACATGTGGTGAGTTATTTAAAATTTTTTTACATGCTTTTCTGCCTTTTTGAAAAATACGCAGTGTGCAGCTCACATGCATCTTTTTTAAGTACAAATTATTTTACGTTTTATTTTCTGTTATACAGAATATCTCGCATTTATCGTATTTTTTAATATTTTCAGTGTCTATAAATCAAAGTTTATTATAAAAATTATATAAATAATAATAATATTTATTTAATGCAAATAAATTATGTGGACTTTAAAAAAATATAAGAAGAATAGGAAAGATAAAATTTCTCTGTGACATGCACATATGTTATATCTTAGTTTCTTAAGCAACGCGGATTAACTTGCTGAAATAAAACATTTGAGAAGGCGAGCGCTAGGTTTCGTGTTCAGATGGTGTTAGAGCCGTTTGTTGGATACATTAGGTACACTTAATTGAAATTGTTAGAATATCACGTGATATTATTTAAACCGCGTTTATCATTAGCTGCCGCGCCTCAAAAGGAAACGGTCGCGGCAAGCACGTCTTAATGACTTTTCGACGATACAATTATGTTCTCGTTCTCGTGAAATGACGTGAGATAAATTTAAATACGTATCTGCTCAGTGCGATGCTACTCCGGTAAATGCGAGAGAGTTGCCGGCGAGTGGATGAAGTTCTGATACGAGAATGAAACAGCTCCGTGCTTTTTTTTATCACGATCCACCGTCTCGTAATAAAAGCAAAGGGTAGATAGGTTAAACGGCAGTGTGGGCACCGTCCTTGATGATCTATATTGAAACGGAATTGCATCGCAAAAAGATAATGTACTCCTTTCGAGCGTGGTTGCCACTAACATCAGTTTCGAAAGACATTTGCGCAGTTAATGATATCCCGGAGGAATATCGTTCGAGTCGATACGAGATGAGAGTTTGGTTTTATTTTTATTAGACAAACGCGCTCGATATTTTCGCTTCAAGTATTCTCGTCGTAAAATACTAATGCACGGACTACTAAATTTATTCACATTTAAAAAATAATGTTAAATAACAACCACATAAAAAATAGAATTTTTTATCATTACACTTTTTTAATATTGATAGTATTTATCTGAGAATTTGATTGATTACGTTATATGCATATTATATTTACAGTATTTTGTCTATACATGTATTCGACATATACAAGGCGATATTATGGTACTATTGATTTATATATAAACGTTAGGTATAATATAAGCGCGATGTAGAAAGCTGACGTTGCACCGGAAAGCTTCATCATTAACTATCGGATAATGCGATCATATATTTTCATAAGCAGGGCAGTATCATTGCCTTATCTGCCGAGAATTCCTTCGAGAAGCACGATGCATCGCATGTAAGTGACCGCCGATGTTAATTTATGGGCTGAATAACGACTTTCCGATCTTGGATACTTGCCATCGCGCGGGACTTTAGCGAGGGCGGTTTTACTGCGTGGAATAAATTTCCGGGAAGTACGCGACCTGATCCATAAAGTAAGAAATCTCCGATAGGCGCATCCCTGGCACAGTAATTTCACTTTCTTTACGTGTACCTCCTTCCCTCTCATTTCTCACGGGAATAATTTCATTACACTGGAAGATTTTAAGCCGATTCGCTTGTACGATCTATTTCTATTCCAATTCGACTATAATTAAAATCATATAATGATTATTATGGCACAGAAAGTATATTAGGAAAATTGATAGGATTTAAAGAAACTGATTTTCTTTTTGTGAAAAGATTTTGGTCATGTATATCTTTTTAGCAGTACAATTTTATTTTAGTTATTTCCCTCAAATCGTTCTCTATTATCTGCCTTGCAAAGGATCAAAATAATGGCGATTTTCGCAAACGGCACTAAAAGAAGGAAAATGACGCTTTTGTGAACCGTGAAGAGATGTCAGCGAAAGTCGCCGGGGCAGCTCGTTAAGCCGACGAACGGTGATTCGTCCGATTTGGCAGAAAATCAATGACGACCTGTCAATAAGCAGACGTCTGCTTTCCGCTTCTATCCTCCATAATCTTCGTGCGGCGAGTCGAATAAAGCGTGGCTCCCTTTTTGTAGAATATAGAGAGAAAGAGAGAATCTGATGAAATCTGGCACAGACGCACGGTTGTCTCTCCTAAAATTTCATCCCGCGCTCCGTTTGCGACGGGATCATGGAGTAGGTATTCTGTGATATTGCGTTTGGTGCATCGAAAATATTATTATTTGCATAGTAAGCGTATCGGTGTATCATTCGAAGTTTTTTTCCTGAATTTCCTTCATATCTAAAATTCCAGTGATAAGTATATCCTTTTCCATTAAATGTTCATAGAACTTACAAATACTCGAGAGCTACTTCACCTTTTCCAAGACAGACTTTCAACCGTTCTGCATCTGACAAGCTGTTAAATGTTAATATTTCTTCTATATAATGGATAAACCCTTTTATTCCCGAGGAAATATTTCTTATTACAATTTGACGGGTTATTTATTCAAAGAAACGTTTAAGAAAGAACAACGAAGGATACGAGAAAGTATTAAATATAGCCAGGAACGTGTGGCAACTGTCTTATTACGTTTTTCTCTCCCCTTTTTGTTTCTATGAGAAAGTCACCCTAGCGAACGTTAAGCCCAAATACTCCTTTCGGCGTTACTTATCGGGATCCTTGATTACGTTCGGGGTCTGAAAGAAGTTGTACAAAGCACGACAAGTCCACTGCAAAATTGTATGTAAATTAAAAGGAAGAGGGAAAAGCAGAGAAAGGGACGTAAAAAATGTTATTGCGGTTTTTGGGGGACAGGCGAGTCGGATTGGCGCCGAGGTCTCGAGATTGGACGAGCGACTACTTAGGGAGTTCTGTTAGAAGTCAAGTCTGGCGGCGGAATGGTAACTCATTGTCAGTGACGAGAGGGGAAAGGAGAAAAAGAAACTCGTTTCGCGTAGATTTGGTTAGATAATCCCTTATCGGGCGCGAGAGAAAACGGCTTCCGCGATAGAAACGGTGAAGTACGAACGAAGAATATTAATTTTACGTTTGTAATTGCATTTTAAACGGATTTCCTTGATCGCATCACAAAAATCTTTATCCGAATTGGGTTGAAAATTGAGTTTTTATCTTAAATAATTATTCAATATTGGTCGGATATCGCGCTAATTACGATTTGGACTTTTCATTAAATATATCTTACCACTTTATTTATTGAATGTCCGTATTTCTCGAAGGGTTCGTATACTTCGGAGCTTCAATAGCTAAGCTAAAAAAGTTTAATTGATGACGTGGCTTCGAAAAAGAACTTTTTTTTGTGAGGAAAAACTTCCGTTATCGACTTTCTCGATTTATTTGCTGAAAGGACGCGGTAATTAATATGATAATGCTCGAGTGATCGGAGAAATTGATTTTTGTCGTCGGTTATCCTTTGTAACCGCTCCGTCGCTACTCTGAATCCGGCTGGATCAGATACTCGGCGTCAGTTAAGAGCAACATCCTATAAATAAACACACGTACAGGATACCGGCAGTTCCCAGAGCGAAATTTCTCCTTCGTGATTGCGTTTGTGGGCTGCACCTACGTAATCCCGCAATCTTCACCTGTCGCACCGTGCCGCTTTGGCAGAGCTCGAACCAATTATCTGTGTTGCCTTTGATGTCGCCCACCTTTCGCGGATGTTTGCACCAAACAGTGCCGGGGTCTCCTTGACAAAGGATCTTTCTGAAAATTCTGCGACTATATGCCACTCCGCCATTTTCTTCAATAGCTGTTTGTGCAGTCCGCGTACCCCGCGCTTCGTTCTAAAGGTTTTCCGTAATCGAATGCAGAATCAAAGAGCCGCTTTCAAATTGAAATTTGTCACTCTACAGCGCGCAAAATA
Organism: Leptothorax acervorum; assembly: GCA_035220615.1. Taxonomy (NCBI): domain Eukaryota; kingdom Metazoa; phylum Arthropoda; class Insecta; order Hymenoptera; family Formicidae; genus Leptothorax; species Leptothorax acervorum. The sequence goes on along the minus strand of JASTWQ010001262.1, from coordinate 1,016,251 downwards.
TTAATTAAATTTTTGCAGCCGTGTCGTCCTGTCGTTCGTATGCGTCAAAAAATTGAATCGTCGCAACGGGTTAAATTCCAGCAACGAGATCTACTGAAATTGATGGAACTTCGGTAACGATGTGGTCTTATGATTTGCATAATCCTTTATACGACTGGATCAATAAGTGCTTGCGAAGGCAAGATCGCCCGACAGACGAAGAAACGGCTGAGGATGAAGAAGAAGCTGCAAAACTGTTGCAGAGCTTTACTTTCATCTGATCCGCGGTTCGAGAAATCGTAAAGACCGTCCGCCACGGAGATGGCTTAAAATAGAGACGTGAGAGAGTTACGAAGTCTCGGATGAAGGTTCGCGGCTTTCCGTTAGTGCGACCGTTACGGAAAATTTTTCTTGACAAGATTCTATCCCGTATTTCTTCATTGCCACGGCTATTCTTCGTGGCTTAGAAACTATAAACTTTCATGGCGCATGTGGACGTACGTGGAGCCAATCCGGATAATTGTGACACGGAAATAAATGTGGAATATCTTTCAGTGACGAATTTAAACGAAATTGTCAAATAATAATTCTGGATTTATGATTATATTTCTGCCAAGTGGAAATAAAGTGTTATCGATATTTTTTATATTACATTTGTCGCTGATATAAATGAATGGAGTGAAATAAACGATTCGTGTACTTACATACTCGTTTTTAAAACTGTGAGCTAAGAGTTTTGATGCAGGACGAGTAGAGAGAATAAAAAGAACAGTGCTAGACACAGTTTGAAAAGAATTTATTCCAAAAAAAATGAACACAAAAGATAGAGCGTGATTTTTGTACAACCGAAAAAATGAAAAAACGTCTCTTTATGATTGTACTGTAAATAAAGTATAATTTAACAAAACAAAAGACTACATAGAAAAAAGAGACGAGAAATATGTATATAAAATAAATAAAGACCGCTTGTTGCATATAAACTTAATAAGTTTTAATAAAAATGAATATTACATTTCCAAATTAATTAAGGGAATGTGAGATATTTTAGTATATAACGTTTGCTATATATATTTTTACAAATATCTATCAAAAATATTATTGTGGTTTACTATCTCAATTACGATCTCGAAACGATATTTTCATTAAAACTATTTCCGGTTTTTCCCGTAGTTGAGTCACAAAGCCATTCAGTTGCAAAAAACCTTTCATCATTCGACATTTCCACGCTTTTATTTTTTCACGATGATTTACAGGAAATACGTTTGTATCTCCCAGAGCTTATACCTAATGTATCGTGGATGTCGTATTTATAACGTATATACGAATATTTTACTTACTTCTCGTGGCCCGTTTTCGCGGCGTCTGCGTCGAATTTATACTCGTCCTCGGCAGACTCGTTTTTGTCGCGAGGGATGCGCGAGCGAGTAATATCTTCACGCAATATAGATTCTAGTAACAAATAACATTTCCTACTTCTTTAGTCCAGAAACGAACGCAAATCCTTTTACGTCAAAGAATGATCAGATAAGAAGATTTAATATTGCGTTTCTCTCATCTTCATAATACGTACCAAACCCTTCGTCAAAGAAGCGAATCGTTTTCATCTGCCTCTTCTTTTTTTAATTATTTAACACACCAGAAATTCTTTGCAAACTGCAGTTACCTTTCTTTCGAAGCAGTTTTATAATAATGACGAAAATATCCTAAGAATGATCATGTACCTATATATTTTATGTATAAACACATAGTAGAGAATATGTGAATATTATACATTTTTTTATATAAATGTGGCAGATATACTTATTATAACAGACCGATTATTCTTGTATTTAGATATTTTTTATTTCTATAATTTTTCCCGCTCTTTTTGATAGCTATAACCAATTAATTTTCAGCACATCCCCTTTGCGCAATTACGCGAGAAATCGTTTGCTGACGAAAATTAGTATCCTTCACCAGCTCTACAACCCTCCACCGTCCTCCGATATTTTTTATTTTGTTTTGCCGCTTTGCAAATGGCGCGACAGAGTAATTAATAATCAGCTCCAATCGTGCGGCAGGGCCAACGTCAATTAAATTCGCGCTAAAAGCGATCTGTGAAATTTGCGAAACGTACGACCAATCTTGAGTTTTTAATATTCTCTTTGCGGACCACTTGTCATTTTTATTTAGCAACTGTTGAAAAAAAAAACAATTTTATTCAATAGAAAGTATTCAATAGAAAAAGGTATAAAATAGGATGAATATTAATCCAAAAAATATCTGAGGAATAATAATCTGCCGAATGGATAAACTTAATCGAATATTTCTTTAATTGAATTATGTATATAATTATATATAATCAGTTAAGAGTTAATGTATTATCTCTGCAAACATCTTTCGGCGGTAATTGCGTTTTCTGCGATTCCGAATTTTCTTTCTTCTTCATGTTCTATTCTGAAATATAAGGGTTATAGCCGCAGTAAAACCATTCACATAATCCTGGGTAGGTACTTAAATCGGGAAAGTACTTCGGACGTACGAGAATAGTCATTTCGAGAATTCCGCGATTAAGGCAATAATCACAAGTTCTCTGCAAATATTATAAGCCCGAAACGGAAATACGGTGATCATCATATTATTTACGTTCTTATTCTTTTCCACAAAATACTGCATATTTTCTACAAAGCGATGTGATATCTATATATTTCTCCATAATTTCTTTTATGAAGGGAATTAAATTTCACAAGCGTTACATATTAATTATTAAATTCCTGTACATGTCTGCTATGTTCGGCATAGTAATAATTAAAGCATCAATAGAAATGCAAAGTAAAATATACCTTAATATAAAATTTTACGTACAATTTTGCATATAACGTATCCTTCAAATGCAAACGAATTGAATATATATATATTTTTTTATTTTATTGTCGTATTTGCTTCATACATGCAAGTACGTATGTCACGTGCATCATTTCGGGATTTGGCGCAATCTTTATTTGTGTTACTCTTCGGTGCTCGATATTAAAAAAAAAAGTCGATTCGCTTGGTTTTATCACTTGATGTATCGTTGGGCAGGTCAGGTCGTAAATATTCCTGGAGATTCCGACCTCGGACTTTCGTAATCCTGAAATATATGAGGGAATAAATCGATTGACCATGCGTATTTTTCGTGGCTCGCCGCAATTTAACAGACGGCAGCAGTTGCATTTGCTGCAGAAAAAACGCCGGATCAAATCTCAGCTTGAAGGCGTGAAATTATCCTGATAGTGCTGGTAACGTTTATTTATATCAGGAAATTTTTCTTACTCTCCGTGTTTAAGTCTGGATATATATTTTAACGAAAATGGTACGGCGGGTGCGATATTTGCTTCAGCATCACGTGCAATTACTAATATTCGGAAATTGTGCAGTTTGAACTGCAATTTGTAACGTACGTGACGCTTTATTATCTTGACTGATCTATTCACATCGAACAATAATATGATTATTTTCTTCTGAATTTCAAGCGTTATTTGCCTTAATAATATGTGTACACAGCTATTAATATTCCAAAACAGCAGTATCTAATCCGTAGTAGTAATTTACACCGCATTTTAAAAATGCAATAAAGAACGTGAATGTACCGATATACGTATTACAACAAAGGTCAAAAGCATAAAGTGTATCGAGCACTCTATCCGATAAAACCATGTACGTGACAGTAAATCTGTGGTTAGCGGGATCACCGTTGTAAACGTGGCCGCCATTTGAATTACTGGCATGTGTAGAATTGTTGAAATGGTCGTTACGACGTACTCTCTTTAACAGTAATGGTAATCCATTAATAGAGTGCGGCGAAACTCGTGCTACTTGTTCAGACATAATGAATGTTCTTGCAGAAAAGTGTGGATTATTTAATTTTAGCCGAGTGTTTATAACTGGATGTCGTGTACATATATTTCGTTTCGTTAATATTTAAAAAGTTTTAATTTTATTATCGTTTTGTACAATGATGTATCATAATATTATTAATACTAACAATATTAACGGTGATAACGTTGAAGTAAATGAAAGATGGCAGACAAGTTTCCTGAGATAAATAAATATTTTAACAGCACTATTAATACGAGGCCACGTGCATTAATCACAAAGCTTTAAACCTTTTAAAAATTAGCAGAGCGTTATTTATATACCTATAGTTCTCGGACGCGTTAGTTAAAAGGACTGCGGAGAGAACGGGCGAAACGGAAGGATATAGAAGAGGCATTTCCACAACGATCAATTTCAATTATTCCAGCAGTCGAGCAACCTTAGCAACCACTACCGCCTGCGAGTGTGTGCGAACGTCTACGCATGCTTATGTGATATTCCCGCTTTCGAGGCCGTCATTGTAATTCGAATTTTTACGTCGGGGGTGGCTAGGTTATTTCCACGTAAATAATGGAGTCAATTAGAGCAGCTAATTATTTTTCAGAGTCCCGCCGCTTAAACTCGTCAATCATTCCCAAAAAGTATATGGTAGAAAATAACGGTTGTTGGCGTGAGCGAGCTTTTGAAACATTGCATATTCAGGAAGGAAGAATTTACATTTATCTGCCACACGCAAGCTCGATATATACAATTAAAATATGCATACAAAAAGTTATATTCACTATCACACGTACATTTATTTAATTAATAGGATTTCCTGCAGAGTACTTTAATGCAAAAGTCCGATACGCGACACAATATCAGAAATCCGATTTCTTTTCGAATAATTTTGCCGCGATAAGACATCGCGATTATTTATAACTTATTCATTAGAATTTCCACAATTTTACCTCACATATTAATTAAAGCGTATCGCTATCGTTGGCGGATATTTCCATCTTTAAATTTATTAGCGCGACTTTAATCGCGTATTTCTTCTCGCAGCGAGCTCTCTAGAGGGGACAAAAGTTATTTCAATAATTCCCTAAGGTATACCATTGGTTCGCAACCAGGCTTGCAAATTTTTGTAATATTTTATAAAGTACTAGCGGAGCCGTAAAAAAAACTTTACATCTGTGAAACTGGTAAAAACTGGCGTGAAGTTCCAGTGTATCGTAGCAGAAATTTCTTATATGGCCGGCAGAAAAATCCGCGTTTTTCTTTTCTTCTCCGATTGTCTCACTTGTACTTTATTTGAAATACACGTATCCATAAGTTCTCGGAAACACTTGAAGTATTGTTCTATAAAGTATACTGCGTTTGTTATAAAGATTTTTCTAATCCACTTCAAGAAACTTTTCTCTCATATATCGTTCTCTTTTTAATTCCGTTTATTTGATACAGAAGTTCTGTAAATATTTGCAGCATATCGCGTTTCTTCTTTTATGGGTGAGAATAATCAGAAGTTATTTACAAAAATTAGACGTTTAGAAAATATAAATTGGACGCATGACTAATCAGTTTGGAGAGAATTGCATTTTTCATTAAGTTTGAGATATTTTTGATTAGTTGGCTAGCTGATGTTAGTTGGTTCGTAAAACGCCGCTGGAATTTTGTGGTGGGTAACATGATGGGAACCGAAAGTAAATAAAAAGACTGCAAAGCTTGCGGAGCGTGCGATCGGAAAGAGCACAACGAATAGGGCGGCGGTTTGCGGCAATCGCGGACGCGATGAAGAGGATCTCTGCTTCTCCTACCATGAAGACCTAGTTTACCTTGGCGTTGCCCCGGTGTGCTCTCTCCTTTGTACAGAAAGTGTCATAGCGACCCTCGATCAATGCTACTGTGTTCAGAGAGTTACGTTTCTCTTACTATCTAGCTGAAACAGCAAACATCCGTGCTTCTGTGCCGGCTGTGGAGATTAGTTCAGCTAACTCTATCTCTAATAACGGGTAATTGGCTCGAGTCAAGTATACTTTTTATTGTATTTGTGTACAGGATGTTTCATGACTTAACTGCCATCGAAAGGAACTTTAGAGACGAGTCTTTATATAAATTTGACAATAATTATGCATATCATAAAATATAGGTATGAAAGTATATTTTATTAATAATGCAAATAGCGAAAATGCAATATTTTGAATAAGACTTCCGAGACTTCTCTTTGGCAATAAAACTTTCTATTTTTATCGGTTTTTGGTATTTAATTTCGATTTATTAATAGAATTAAAATTACGAGACATAGAACTTTGTTTCTGTGGACGTTTTGTTTGTCAAGTCTCATATTTAGAGGAATTAATGCACAAATAGTTAGTTTACAACTTATTATTAATTTCGGTTTGGATCTTATTCGTATTCAGTCGATGGAATTATAATTCGCTTGCTAGAAATAGTTGTACGGATATTTGAGAGATGCATAGAGACGATGCGAACATAGCGACATTGCGCGCATAAATTTAGAAAATACGAATTTAGGTAGTTTTGTTGACTTTATGAATAATAAATTCGGTATGACGTTAGAACGGTAAGTAGGTTGATTGAATTCGCCGTTTGCCAAACAATTCTACAAGTGAATTCGTAGGCCAATTTGCGTAACAAAATGTCTCTTATTTGTGTGACGCGCTGCTGTGTCACCACAGCGACTATAACTACGTACATTTAATCAAGAATATTTGTATGCAAAGTGCATTGTGCCATATTCATGTATGAAGTATTTTATATATGATAAATAGGTACCCCCACTTAAGGATAATAATCGCGAAAGATAATTTGTTTACGTTATTAAGCAATTTAAGCAATTCTTATTTGCTTGAATAACTTACGAGACAGCAAGTGAAATAATCATGTGACTTTCTGCAAAAGACTCGCAGCAAAACGCGATTCAAAATTGCGTTTCAATAATTAAGACATTTTTTATTTACCTGCAAAATGGTTTCACTCTTATTACGTATTTCATATCTGTGTGATTGCTCTTAAAATATGAATAACAGCGTGCCTTTTCAGGCACGTTTCCGTTCAATAATGATTGGCGTGTATCGTACTGTAACAATCCAGCTTGCAATCTCCCATTGGGAAAAGAGTAATTGTGTTGGGATCGATGTGCAATTGAGTTTGAAATTGCAATATGCTTTTTATTGCATGTGTCAATTCAAATTGGTGCAAATATAATTACAACTCTAATCAAGTTTAAAATTTAAAATCTGGAGTAGGTATTGTAGAGGAATAACATCAGCTCATAATCAGTCTAACAACTTCTTATACACATTAAATGATACACTTTAATAATATTATCGAGTTTTTTCATAGATTCTTATCTATTTTCTTTTTTTTATATATTGTATATTTAATTGTTTAATTTTTTTATTAAGAAACTGCAGTAGTTCATGTTGTTAGTACTCTCTATTCATACGCGACATATTGAAAATTCCTCGTCACTTTTTATTTTCGATGATTTTCCTGGTGGACCATTCGCCATGCTGTTTGAGTGCATGGTGTGCAATAACACACTACACAATATCCGCGCATGAAGAGAGTAATTGCGCTGGGATCGGTATGCAGATGAGCTCAAAACTGGATTCCGTTTTTCATCGATGAAGTCAATATTACGAAATAATATAGGCGTCTCGATAAATCGACGGTGGTACAAGGCAGAGTAGGGATAACGAACTTCTGCAAGATGTTACTGAATTCGCTAGTTCCGTAGCCCTGGGGTAAACCGAGAGCCGCTATACGGTGATTAAATTTCCTAGTTGCACTCCTTACGACGAGTTATTTTATAGGAAATCTAAACTACAGTTCAAGGTTGCCTGTCTTCCAGAATCGCTGTGTTCAATATGCTTCTTATGTATCGTTTTTCGTTATTGCCGCCCTGACTCATTATTATCGTTATTCAGAAACTTCCCGGCAGGCATATACAGTAAAGCGGCAACGCTTCGAATTATCTATAAAATTACATTTTGTCATTTCGAGATCCTGATGCGATTTAGTAACGAAGCCTTAGTGTCTTTAGATAATCTTATAGTCTTGTAGAATCCATTATAATATTTCGAAGTGACTGTTACTTGTGCACGCTCATTCTCTATTCTGCAAGAAATTATTAATTATTGAAATAAATTTCATTTATATATATTTATATATATATTCAATTTATTAATAATTCTGTTTAATGCATTTGAATTACACTCTTGTGGAATATATAGCGCACAAGGATATTTTTGTGGTTATTGCTGGAGTTAATGAGATTATAATTAATGCGATAAATATTTGTCTTACTCCGCATTGCCTTAATTAATGTGTGGCAAATTATAGGGGCGTTGATACGAATCTGATTATAATTGAAATCTTGCAAGAACAAAGATAAATACGCAATTCACGCAGACGAGTTTGTTTATCTCTGCAAGAAAAGCAAATATTTTTTTATGCGGAACATTATTTGTTCTCATCTAATTATTATTTAATTAATAATCGAGATTTAATTTTGATGAAGCAGAAAGAAAGCTCACAAACGACATTTACTTTCTGACAGGGAAAATAATATTCTTATCATTAGAAATTTTTTAAAAATAATTTGCAATTAATCGATGTATTGAACAGTTAGCGATTTATAATGTTATTTTTAAAAATTATTTTAATTGTAACGGAATGGTTTAATTTAAAAATGTCAGGCACGATAATAATATCTCTGACATTAAAAGAGAAGCATTTTTAACAACACTAGTTAGTAACACAAAGCACGGTATGTTTCAGACATAGTATAGTAATATATGTACATACCCACGTATAGAAAGCAATTATTACCAATGTACTTACCCCCCTGTTCAGTATATTGATACTTACTGACAAATATAAATCTCTTCGATGTCCATTTTTGATGATTGAACTGATAAAAGCTATCTAACAATAAGTTATAACTAAGCTAATATAAAAATACGAGTTTAACACACACGAACTTATATAATGTAAAATTGTTTTTTAAGGATTACATTTATTTTATTTAGAATAAAAGGAAAATCATATATATGAATTTTGTTAAATATGCACGCACACATATTAATAATTCTATAAAGTATATTTTTTAAAAATAATTTTTTAAAAACATTTACTTATATAAATATTCATTATTTGTTATGAAACATGAAACATTATATATATATATTCAGGGTGCTTACATAAAGAATAAAGGAAACAAGAATATGACGAAGGCAAAGAGAAAAAAGATCGACGAACATGCATCTTTGTACATCGGTTTATTATTATAGCGGTACTTTGACACTGGTTATTTTAAGAAAGATAATATTTAGCCTCTTTACTATTTTTGTCTATTTTTGCTCTCTCGCTCTCGTTCTCGTTCTCGTTCTCGTTCTCTCTTTCTCTCACTCTCTCTCGCACACGCATTCTGTCTTTCATTTTTGTATTTGTTGAGAAGTCTTGACAGCTCATCAAGCTTAATGGAATTAAGTACGGAAGCAATATTTCTGTACATCCTGCATGCATTCGAGAAGGATTCCTCGAATTAATCTCCCTTCTTTCTCTTTCTCTTACGCTCGATTCTCTCGATCTCTCGCACACGCACACGCCGTTCGATAAAAATTCTTCCGTCGAGCACTCTCTCTGGCTTCCCGTCTGGTTTTATCATTCAAGCATACTATTTGCCACCGCGAATTTTTCATCTCCTACATTCTGCATTTTGGCGTTGCCCTACCTGCTTCTCTACCACGTCCATGTTTTTCTATCTTTCGCTAGCCTTATGCTCGCTTCCTACTTTAATACACTCGCACTTCATTTCAGTCACAATATAGTCTCCTCAGGAATTGAGCGTACCGCGAAGAGTCAAGCTCTTGAGACGCGGCGTGTAACCATTATTATTGTCACTGTGTCCAATTTATCGGTCTGACTCCAAGCCAATCAGCTAAATCGTTAAACCCGCTTATTGTGGTTATTGCCACTCGATTATGACACGTCTGCGATGCCTGCGTATCCGCGATACCGAAATCAGAAGACATTAAACACTAACGAAGGTTTTGACGAGGTTTAGAGTTTTCTCACGCGAATAACTCTGTACATAGCTTTCGTTTGTACCTTCTTTTTTACAATTGGCATTTATTACGAAGGACATTGAGGTTTCGCGCGATGCCAATCCACCGCGATGTATATCGAAATAGTGCCGAATTTTTCGCCCGCAGGTTTTTGCCCGAGTTTTTCGTTCGTCGTACGCGCCCAGTATTTCCCGACGGACGACATGTGCAGCACCGGATGTGTTTGTATATGTCAGAATTTATATGAAATAACGCGGTGATTCTCGCTCGTGCTTTTAACGTCTTGGTTACAGTACTTGACGTCTGCATCTCCGCTGCTGATGGAGTTTGAACAGTGTCGACGTCGGGGGTATTCTTTCGAGATACTATACCGATATCGACATCTGGATGACTTTACATATTGAGCCACACGCGATTTTCAAAGAACTCTATAATAAGCCAGATACGTGATTACAGAGATTGATTTTATAAGTAACACTTGTTTATATCCGTCGGATTTCAGATCTGTTCGAATTTATGTGAACTGTCCCTAATTACTGCACTGCAGATTTTCGGTAATCACGATAGTCTCACGACAGTTGTCCTTCTTCCGTTTATTGTTTTTAGATTGCAGAGGTTTTAAGTCACGTCCGAATAATTTCTTACTTCCTCCGATATTGCTCCTCGCGTAATCCGCGACGTATTGGCGGTTTCCGAAGCGATACGGATTAGCTCGGAGTAGGTATCTCGTTCCCAACTTCGACGTTTAGTCGCTCGTCCTTTCCCCGTGGTTTCCTCAGTCAGGAGAATCCTTCCAACTTTCTGATTAACACTTCAGTTATCGTACCTCTTCCCGACAGATCCAGTTAGATCTCGTCGTAATAATAGGATGATGCACGCTTTCGATCGTCGATACTGCGGGTTACTTGAGGATCTTCCTCAAACACACATCGATCAGCCGTGGGCTCGTCGATTGTTGAGGCAGCGTCGACGCTTCTCGATCACGATTCTCGGTGTCCAGCCGCCTGTCACTCTCGAACAGACAGACGTGTTCCGACTCTGGTCACCAAAGCTCTGCAGTCGGCGTGAGAGTGTGCACCTCGATGTTCTCATGACGATGATACCTGTCTGTCCGATGCACCGTTGCTCTTCGTGAGAGTACAACAGTCAGCGCCGCGACGGCACCGAGGGCCGCGCCGACTAATACCAACATTCCGGGATGGGCGCCGGCGGACAAAGCCTCGGACACTCTAGCGCCGGAATCGGTCGCTCGACTGTTCAATTCCTCCGCTATCGTCTTCGAGTCGCGCTCATCCAACACCACGTTTGCCTTGGTCGCATTGCTCATGCTGCCCGAGTGCTTCTCGATCGTTTTCCTTCCCACGTTCGAAGATCCCGACGAGAAGATCTCGCCGACGCGGACGACTGACGCGGCAACTTTGCTCATCCTGCCGTTTTTTCGCGCCCCACCGTCGGACCGGTTATCGAAAGTTTGCGAACGCGACTCCGCGTCTTCCATTCTTATAATGGATTGCTTGGGGTCGCTCGGTGCTTGAGAGGTCGGAACGACGATGTGCTTGATTAAATTCTGATCCATCGAGATACGATTTGTTTTATCGCTCTTTCGATCCCCGCTCGCCCGCGTCGTGATTGACGACGTTACGTTACGGAAGGACGTCGGCGCCTTGTAGACTCGCAGGATTTTTTTCGGAGTTGCCGTTCCGGTGACGGCTTCCGCGGCGGAGAGGAAATCCGAGTTAGCTACCATTTTCGATTCGGTTTTCGCGTTTACGGAAGATAGCGTGAGAAGATCCGTGACGTTGCCGTCGGAATTCGCATCTTCGATATTGGAAGACACCGTGACGTTTGGCTGATCAGTATTCGACGTATGTTCGAGCGTGAAGACGACAGATAGGGTAACCGAGGTGCTTGTCGTCGCCGTCGTGACGATTCCCGCGGTTGTCGAAACGAAATTTGGCGGCGGTGGTAGCTCGTGCAAAAATAATCCCGCCAGTTTCCGCGGATTGGAACATCGCGCTGTTTGGTACTGTTCATCCGGTTCGCGGTGCTGTCTAATCCATTCGCCCAACCAGTAAAGATCCTCCGTGCAGTTCAAATTGTTCTTCTCGAGCCTAAGAACGCGCAGCTGCGGCAACATGTACGCGACGTCGGATCTGATGGTGCTGACGTTGGTCGCCGAGAGATTAAGCTCTATGAGGCTCTTGCAGGCGGATAGTGCAGCATCATCCGCCAGTAACTGTCCCGCGAGAACCGGACTACGCGACACATCTAACATTACCAAATGCTCCGGAGTTGGTACCGGGAATGCCATATCGCTTTGTTCTTCCTGATGTCGTTGAAGCGACGTTAGACCTGACATTCGGAGCTTCGTCAGATTACTCGGTCCACTTAAGGTATTAGTTGATAACGCTTTGATAGGATTATCGGATAGATCCAGCTCGGCGAGCAAAGGCAGTTGACCGAGCGCGCCCACATCGATCTCACTGATGGCATTATCGTTCAATATTAACGATCGCAGATTGTACAGACCATTGAGATCATCGAGTTTCAATGCGGTTATCGCATTTTGATGCAATTTAAGCGTCACGAGACTGCTCGGTAAACTACCCGGTACCTTTGAAAGTACATTTCCAGATAGATCGAGCTCTTCCAAAACCTCTAGCCGTCCCAGAGCGTCGTTCTCAATATCAATCAAACGATTATCGGCGATATCTAACATACGCAATAGAGGATAGCTATCCAAGTCACCGCTGCGAATGGTAGTCAATCTGTTACCAGCGAGTCTGAGTGCCCTGACCGATCTCGTCAAAGCGGCTGGAACTCGCGCTAGCCCAATACGAGACGCGTCCACCGTCTCTAATCTTCTTCCGGTACCCAATAGTAGAGATACGTCTCTCTCTTTTAGCGGATTTTCCGCTAGCCTTAGAATAGATAGCCCCGGTAACGGTTGCAGAGTTCCCGAGGCCGCTCTGGCCAATCCATTTCGTGAAACGTCGAGTTCCCTCAATCTGTCGAGACTTTCGAACCACCTGGCGCCTAGGACTTGCAGCTGGTTACCGCTGAGATCGAGTTTCTGTAACGAGTATAGCGGCGTGAGCGCGCTATCTGGCAAGTCCGCCAACCTGTTGTCCGATAGATCGAGAAATTCCAGTCGATCGAGACCGCGAAACGCGCCCTCGTCCACCGTGCCGATCACGTTCTTACGTAAACTCAATCGCACGAGACCGAGGAGCGTCCTGAAAGAGCCGACACTGATGTCCGATAACGAATTGTCCGATAGATCTAGACACGCCAACTCGCTTAGATTCATCGCATGGATCACCAGCACGTCCCTTACTCGCGGCAAGTTGTTGCACGACAGATTTAACGACTTCAAGCGCTCGAGACTATGCCACGACGCGTTCAACGACACCAACGAACAATTTGTCACCGTGAACTCGACCAGATACGGGAAAACCTCCGTTGTGCCCATCGGTTCCTCCGACGACAACGTATCGTTCGTCTCCGACGTGTCGTTCGTCTTGAGATTATCCGAAGCACCGTTCATCCCGAGATTGTTCACCAAGTCGGCGGCTTCCAGCTCGTCCAGGAGGACATCAACGTCCGGTCCCTCGGCGCTGTCCACCGAAAAACTTCTCACTACCGCGGGTAACTCCGATAGACCGGGTACGCGTCCGCGACACGTCACGTCCAGCAAAGCCAACGCGTCGTTTTTCTCCGCGTCATTCTGATGACACTCGCAGAGATCCGGGCAGGCAGAACCGCTCGCCATCAAGGCGAGCAGCACCAACGGAAGCCACATCGCTTCCAAGACGACGTCTTCACATCTCGTCCACTGTCCGTAAGGATCTCGCGGCGCAGTTCTCCCGCTCGTGGACAGAGTGACGAGACGCGCGAGACGACGATAGCGGGGATCGCGGGGGCGCGTGCCGCAACCGCGGGTTCATCTACGGGATGGAATTGACGCGCGATCGACGTTAGTGGCTATCGACGATGATGGATGCCGCCAAAAACGTTATACGGCTTATATACGGATGCCAATACCGGCGGGTACTATCAGTCTCGTCGAACGTGATGTCCATACGAAGGACTGACAAACACTGCGGCGCCCGACTCGTAGCTGCACCCGCCACCCTCCATATCGCTCCTCTTCTCTTCTCTCCTCTACCCGCGTTTCGTCTTCCTACCCTTCCATCGGCTTCTCTCCCTCTCGTGCTCTCACCCTCAACGCCAATCCCCCTCTGTCTCCGGACTCCGGCTGTGTGCCGCCACCTACAACCATTCCACCCTTTTCCCCTCGTATCTTCCCTCTATATACCGATCCATGTACAGCACCAACACCACTACTACAACCACCGCCATCGCCACCACTACCGGCAGCCGTCGCTTTTGCTCTCGAACTCGATAAGGGGCGCGAGCGCGCTTGCGTCCTCTGACAGCGTAGTGACGCGAAGAGCCGGTATCCTACGATTTCACCAACCACCCTTGCTACCGGCCGACTAGCTGCTGCCTCACGAACTTTCCTCGTCTTCTCTTACACTACTCTATTCCATTCGGCTCCATTTTGGCCTATTATCGCTTTCTAAATTGCAACAATCTTATAAATATCACTTCTAACATCGTAATGAAGTTATAAATACAAAACACACTAATGTCTTTGTTAAAAAAGAAAAGCAGTTTCATATTTGTTTTATGAATGTTTTGAACGGTAAAATATTCTATCCATGTTTATTGACATTTTATTATTATTCGTCGGATAATGAGATATGTGATGTAAAATATGTTGAATTACTGCACAAAATTAGTCATTATGTTGTATCTTTCTGTTTGCTTGAATATTTAATGCGACACAATTAACCAAGTGGCTAGCGCATGTGGTTTACCCTCATCCTTGGAACAACCGCGAAGATCACGTTCCCGGAAATATTATAGATACTCGTTAAGACAATAAGCACGCACTAAGTTACTAATCCAACTAAAACTTCGCCGGCAGTTTCATGAGTTTCAGCCGCTAGTGGGCTTTCTTAGATTCGATTCGCGTGCCGAGGTTACGGAGGTGCAAAGATGCAGTTCTCACGGAATAAGGTGAAAGGTCAGATAATATCTCTCGCCACGTATTTCATACACGCCCTAGCGCTACATTATTATTACTATATGATATAATATCTATTCATTATTTTTTTCTACTTGAATTTTTATCTGTCAAATTATTTTATCATTGTTCTAAAGGATAAAAGTCCAAGCTTTTTTCACTGGCATTGTTGCATAATGCACAGTCGTTACATTATAACGCACGTAACATGTTTATCTTTTTTTGCTGACAAGATCAACTTTAATACCAGCGTACTTTTCGCGAACATTTCTGACTTTTTCTATAGGTATTGATATGGCCGTAGCGACTTGATTACATGTCCGATATTTTTAATGAAAGAGAGCGAGTATACATATATATATACATATGTATGTACGTATGCACGTGTGTGTATATATATTTCATGTGCAACATGCGTGCAAGTATCCAACGTCTAGTTCACTGAGAACACGAACGTTTTCGGGTTCCATAAATTCGTATCTCTCTCTGTTCGTAATCCCTGCGGCACCACCGTATTACTTGCTGGACCTAGCCGAGCAATCGAACCGCAATGATCTCGGTGTAGCCTCGGCGTTTTCGATATACTATATCGATTCGCCGATCACTGACACCGCTACCATTACCGCGGGGTTAAATGCCTGAGCCGCCGGACTTAAAGAGAGATTTCCACGGTGTCCGATGAAACGGCGGCCGTGACTATCGTGGGATATCGGCGCGAAAGAAGCACAAAAGCTAAAGCAGTTATCTGCTTGACCTCGCGAGAACCCGCAGATAAATCATCGATTAAAGGAGATCTTCTGGGACGGAATAACAATCGTCGCCTGTCCCTGGAAAAATCTCGTGGTTCCTTTTATAGATGGATTTGGAATAAACGTGTTCGGCGTACAGAAATACGACACAGATTTCAGTCCATGGCATCTCGTATGAAAGATACATAAATATTGTATACTGCAGAAATAAAATCTATTATATACCGAATCTATACGGTTGCACCATAGTGGAAAGAAGTGTAAGGAATAGATCATGCTATTTTGATAGTATTGTGAAAATCATGCATGAGATAAATATTGGGAGGATATAAATAAGACATATTTTATTGATTAATTATCAATAATCGTAGCGTTCTCCATTAGAAAGTTTTGCGTTTGACAAAGTATTTTCATAGATTTATCATACGAATGCATCTCAAAATTGCCCTGGATGTAAAAACTGTCTGACGAAGAAGTTTACTTGTATATAAAAACACGTTGTTTCTCGTTCGTGCATGTAAACGATTCATTACGCGCGCCAACATTGACTCTACACATGCTCATCTCCGATTAAGTGCTCTGTAAATTGACCTGAAAAATCCACGTCACTTCGGTGCCGGTAGTTGTACGCGATGATTTAATCGCTCTAAGCGGCCATAGAATATCGATGGGCCGACATTTGCGATGCGACAATTTCACCGAATACCAGAAATTTCCGACTTTCCAGAGTGGTTTGATACGTCGCATTCGAGAGGTACGAGTAAACATTGCGATCATACAGCCATTCCAATACTTTTTGAACGATTTCACGAAGCACTCCATCTAATGCTGGGACGTTCGAACTTCTTCGCTCATTTAAGTATTACCGTTTCTCTGTAACCTTTTTTATTGCAGGCTCCCGATATTTCAAAATATTCAATGTACGGCATTTCAAGCATATCGAAAACCGATTTGATCGTTTTAGTTAAAGATTTCAGTTAAGAATCGAAATAACACATCGCACAACGTAACTTTGCAACAAATGACTACAAACCTGCAATTTATTATTAGTTATAGATTGATTATTTATAATATTAGACTGAATATTACATGAATATAGAGTTATCAATAATTACGACTGTGGCTGTTAAAAGCGTATATATATAAAGTTATTTGCTGATAATATTTTTATTTTAATAATGTTTGAGAGATAAATGTAAGTACAAGGTATGCTATTAGCAAAATCATGCAAATATGTACGTTACGTTTTATTGCTTCGCTTTAATTTTTCGTGTCAGTCGCATTTTTCACTTTTATCCACAACACTTTCACAAAGGACATTAGCTACGTGAGACATAGAATTAACAATACGTCTCTAAAACGTGTTTCTCGTGTGCGTGTCATTTTACGCGCGGAAGGGGTTGATTGCTGGGTGTAAGTGGACATCCAGTATGCGGTAGAGGACGGTCGGGATGGTAGAAGGAAGCGGCGCGCTTGATAAGGGAAATCTTCTTTCGAGCCTGCGGTGCCGACCGACATGTAATTTCCCCGGAATAGAGGACGGAATCCTGGCTCGGATACTACTGCCCGCACGGGTTACAAAGTTACTTTTACGAGAGAGTAGCGGGCAAATGTAAATGGGGCCGGTGAGCGGCGACGTGGCGCAAGAGAGGGAGCGAGAGAAACGAGCGAGGGACCGAAAAGGGAAAATGAGAGAAAGAGTGGAAGGAACGCGGGGGCGATGTGGAAACGAGCGGTGAAAGGAGGACGAAGGAGCGCGGGATGGAATAAAGGGGATGAGACTGTCGGAGTTTGTAATTGCAGCGGCTTTAACGCGCTGCTGATGGCCGATGGCACCCGGGACTGGGGTAATGGTCTGCACCAAATGTCTCTTCTTGCGAGAGGAGAGGGGGGAGAGAGAGAAACGAGAGACGCGGGAAAGAGTGTTCGAAGAGACAACGGAAGGTGCCGGAGACACGTGGAGTCGCATCGTTTTCTCCGCCACCGATTTTGCGTGCTCGTTTCTTTCCTATTGACATTTCTTTCTCGTGGAATGTTGCAAAATCTCGGAGATTAATCAATCTATTTTTTAAATAGGCGTATAAAATTTAATCTCAAAATTCTCGTTTTATGATAAGAGGTCGGTCATTCATTAATGATAGATGATTCTAAAGTAACAATTTAGTATCAAAAATTGATGTATATTTTCTTCCAGGATATTGTATTTTATTTTTTCTAAATTGCATTGATAATTGAATCCACGTATCATATTTTTACAAACATTTATTCCAGTTTATTTTACGTCTTTGTTAAGTTGGAATATTTTCACCGATATTTACGTCACATTGAAATTTAGTTATACAGCTACGTTGATCATAGCTGCTTGGTTATGCTGTGGTTGTTGTTTTCTCAAAAATGTTGTTTATTGTCGATTGCTAAATTTTTTTTATTTTCATTCAGCTGATGTTGCGCCACAGCAAAGCAGTGAAGTTCTTTTTATTTATCCTTTCAGTTATTTATATATAACTGTGTATCAGTTATTTATATAAAACTTTTTAATGAAGGGAAGATGTTACACTTCTCTTGGTTGTTAATATGAAACATACGATTCTTTAGGTATGCTATTACTAATAATAAGATGATTTTTGTAAAAAGTTGCATAATTGGATTATTTTGATTAGATTTCTTTAAAGAGAAAATCAAGGATAATTTTTTCTAAATCTTGAAAATTAAAAAACAAATTATTATTACTTTATAAATAACGGAAAAGCAGATTGTCTTGTAATTCTTCAAAGAGCTTCAAAGAGTCTTATTAGACTACTTTTATTTTTATGATGAAATTTAGTAAAATGCAAAATTTTGTTTGCATAGGTGTTTTTATGACTGCAAGAGAGAAAATTTAGCGTACTTTCTCAGTGCGATCGCAAATACATTCAATCTTTCTGTGTATATTTATAGATAAATTCTTAACCGAAGCCACTTTTCTATAAATATTTGAAGCATTCGACAGAGTTTGAAGGAAAAAAAGTTTCCAAGTTGTCCCCGGGATATTTACGTACAATTCATTACTCGAGAGAAAGTCTTTCTCCTCTTTTGCGCGAACACTTAATCCGCCATTAGTTCAAAGAAGCACTTGTACTGTAAGCATCTAATTGTACTGGGTAGTGTGTACACCCAAGAAGTTGGAAATGAGAATAATTTTCAGTGCTACGACGTGTTTCAATTCAATGCACGTTTTTGCGTGACGTCATTGATTGTTGTTTCGATATCAATTTCTCACACGCCTCACCTGCTGAAGGATTGATAAAGACAATTTAAAAGTCAGGGACACCCTTTCCCGGCATCAATTCCAAGAATTCGCGTTGATCTTGCGATACCCAAGGAAATAGAAAATTCCTGGTCTCAAAGTAGGACGCGGTTGGACGGGAACGAAAGGAACGAGGACGTGGTGGCGAACACGTCGAAGTGTCTTTTTTTGGACGGGGGTTTACGTGGCGGCAGGAAGTCACGGCGAAGGACGATAACGGGTGGACTCGTAAACGTTGACTCCCGCACAACGTATTCTTTATACCTCCTACCACAGTTATTCGCTCGTACAACTTCAGACGTTCTCGTTCGAAACGAATTGCTTGGTCATTGTTAAGGACCGAATGCGAATGACTACTGCTATCGTAAAGGTAGATACATTCGTGTATCCTTCCTTAATGCAACCTCGATCTTGTTCAAATGAAATACGGCGCGCGCAGATCTTCTGTCGTAACCGAGATGGAGTTTTAATGCGTACCATTCTGTAGGGCAAGAAGTCACCTCCTCCACTATCTCGATGCACGAAGTCAAGCAGCAAAGAACGCGAAGCGCTAAGCAACGAATAGCAAGTCGTGGTTTTGCAAGCTAGCTTCGCAAAGTCGTAAACGTGTGTAACGGTATTGGTGCAACGACGATCGTTGTCTCGTGTAACACGTATAAAATTCCGGTATCCCCAGATCCTTATTGAGTTGTTAGAAGAGCATCAACAAGCTCCTTATGACGTGAATAACGAAAAAAGGAACCTTGTTACAGCATCAGGGCTCACGTGTTCACGTAGTAATATTTTATTATCTTAAAATCTAGTTATCGATCTAATGCTTCATTATACCCCCACGGAAACTAGCGTGAAAACTTGATTTAAAAAAACATTAATTGAGTCTGAAGTATCAGGTAGGTACTGCGCAGGATGGTGCTTTAGGGGTTTATAAGATCTTGAATCTCTAATCAGTGTTGCGACGCTCTCCCGCCCCAATGAGCTAGTAGCTAGATCGCAACGTTAATAAATGTAACGCTATTACGTGAGCGAGCGCAGATTTTAGCACGTGTAATACGGACGATCTGGAGCAGCCGGAACGCGAGACAGATATAAATGTGCCCGGAGATGAGTAAGAGAGAACAAAGGTGTCTAGGGGGTCATTTGATATCTCTAGATAAAATAGGAGCGGCGGAATGGCTTGGAGATAAAGGCAAAGGTAGAAGGAAAACTGCGGGTCGCGCAGAGAGATGTGTGTCAGGAGGTATAGGGCTGTTCTTGCTAAACGTGTACGCGCGTACGAGTTGAATCTTCCTCCTCTATGCTCCACAGGGACGCGCCAAGCGTGGTTGCTAGGGGTGCATACAGTCGCGGAGAACTCGAAAGAGAAAAGATACAAAATAAAATTACGTATTTAAAATAACATGAATACATATGTCGCAGAGAATTCGAAAAAAAGATAAAAATAAAAAGTTACGTATTTAAAATAGAAATGAATTATAAAGAATATTTTAAATTAGGTCATATAAAACAGCTTCTTCACATTTCTTACAAATATAAGAACTCTACTTGTATCATAATGATCAAACAATATATTAACATATAATATCGTAATTTTCACGTACTTTGAAATTATATCATTTTACATTATATCATTATATTTATGGTAAACACAGTTTTTTGAGCTGGTATTGTTGCAGTGCTTATGTATACTTGTTATTTGTATTTATATAAAGACATACTTTTATATAAAGACATTTTATGTTCGCGTACAATTTTACTCGCGTTCATATAATAACCACTCTTAGCGTGTTCCTGCTGTTTCTGCACCGAGCTTCGTGACCTCTTCTCTTTTCATTCACTCACAAGCGTATTCGCTGTTTCCGGTATTTTACATTTTTGCGGCTCGCGCAACCGCGCTGGCAGAATCTGTAGAATTGAGAGCACCGGGTGAATCATGCTATTGAATGCAGCGCTGCCGCTGGCATCGAATTCTCACGACGGGGTATTATTCCCATTTCGTATTGCCATGCCCATTTGCCGCGCCGAGGCATTTTCTTTTGGCTCTTTACATGGACGAATATTACGTCCAGTAAATCCTGGAATGGATTTTGATAGCACTATTTTTTTGCCTTATGTATAAAATGCATTTAACTGCTTTGTACTTTCGTTATTTTTAATACTTCTGTATTTCTAACGCGATGTGCATTTTTATCCAACATGAATTTGATACTTCTCTTATTTATTGATTATTGATCGATATTTTGAAACTTGGCAGGTAATTTGTAACAATAATAGCAGTTATATGATCATAGCAAATATTATAGTTTCTAAGCAATCAAAGAAAATAGAAAAACTTCTTGACATAGGCATAGTGAGAAAAATCTAAAAAATGGTTGCTGTATACTGAATTTCAGATACAGAACTATTTTGTGGTACAAATCGAGCATATGATCTTTTTTTTACAATATGAGAACATAACTCGATATTCTCTGAAAAAGAAACTATTCTGTTTTTGTTTTTGCTGTAAATCCTGAATTGTTGCGCCCGAAGATATCGCATTTCGATATTATTTTTAAATTTTGCGTTTTTATAAAAATGGTTCATATAACGTTCAAAAAAATACTTTTGCGTGTAGCATTACTAAAAGAACAATTATATAACTCGTGCAACATATTGCAAAAAAAGATCTGGAAAAATAAAGTTCTTTATGATGAGACCGGGAAATTGTAGACATGTTTGAAATATTTTATTTTGAAAATAATTATATTTTATTATTTCCAGACAAATATTCGGAATAAATTGCCCATATATTGCTGTATTATTGCGTATTTTTATTTCTGCAGTACAATCAACGTACAGTTCTAAGGGGAAAAAGACAGATTTTATAAATTGCCTTTCACTTGTTGTTTCCTCGTTCAAGCATTTCCTGATCTCAGCGGTAGATTGGTCGAGAGCCATTTCGCGGTCGTCGGTTACTTGATGGATCTTTTGGGACGCGTTTCTGGCGGTTTGAGCTTGCACATAAAGCAGCAATCTCGCGTGGTTTCTAAGTTTCTTGATACCATGCTGTAATGTTGTAATTTTTAAACGTTGCCTCACTACATGCATGATAATATTATGATTTTAAAAAGTTATGTTTACTGGATGATCTGTTTAAAATTATTGCCTAATTTATGCTACACGCTGACGAAATTAAGTGTTTTTCATGAACGTGAGATTTAATTTAAAAAAAAAAAATGGTTTTTGCTTAATCTAAACGTGTCCACCGCAATGTTGCGTGCATAGGAGGGAAATTACAGTGTAAACATGATGTTTGGCGCTACGTAATTGCTACGTCGGAAACAATTTGGAGAAAGCGTCATTGGTGGTTACCTGACAGTGCGTAAATACTGCAGCACATGGAAATACGCGTAACGTTATTCTTACGCATTTACATAGATTGCGCTATTTGCATTGCCTTGTATTTCATAGTTGTAGGCACCAATTTTGAAGACGGAAAAACAAATTACAATGAACACATTGATCGTTCACGTTCGCGTGGAAACCTCGTTCTTTCACGTACACAGAATTTGCACGTTGATTTCTGTAATTATTAATGCATCACTTTTCTTCAAGTATTACTGCTCGAATTACAGAAATGTGTGTGAGAGAGAGTGAGAACAATGCTTTTTCACGAATTTTGCGCAAGTATGGTTTACATGTAATACATGAATTTTTTTCGCCTGAATGTTTCCATTGAGAAACAACCGATTTCACGTAGGTATCTTAACGGCGGCTCTCGATTTAGGACCGTTGTTGAGATATTGCAAAATAAAATATAAAATTTACTTCTCGTAAACCATTATTTTATTGCTGAAAATCTTGATTACGTCCAAGCTTAACTAAATAAATTTATATTGTACTTAGAAAATTTGCTTACGTCCACCGCTGGACTTGAACCTGGAACCCCTGGATCTTGAGTCAGTCACCTTCCGCACTGTGCTACAACATTGATTGATGAAGACGTTTCGTATTGTCTACATATGTTACACTTATTGTTAGCAGACGTACGGAAGGTGTCAGCTATATTATTATTACCCTTTTAATAGGGTCGGCTTAATATACATGTATATATATATTTCTTACAAAATTGATGTCGGTCATCGATTCGATATCGAATCGATGACTTATCGACATCGAAATTAACATCGAAAATTACCCGATTTCGATCAAATCGTTTTGGCATTAAAAGTTGCTTCTTTATAACCTTAATAATAATAATAATAAATTATATACTTATAAGAATTCACGGAGATTACCAAATATTATTATCACTGCAATGCACAATTCAAGAATCCCTGAAACTGTCTCATGGTGTCAGTATTTTAGACTATTAAAAAATGGCTATTTATACGTATCGCAAATGTACAAAGCAGATTTACAGACTGAATCTTCTGCTGTGCAGTATGTAAATAATGAAGGTCAAACGCACCTTGCAAAAATTCAGTGTTTTATCAAAACCGTTCATCAGAATTGCAATGAACAACTCTGTCAATGCGAACATAGAGAAAATAAACATTACGCGATTATACAAAAAATTGAGACTGATAATGCATTCGTTATTCGTGGTGATTATAATACAGCTGACACAAATTTTTTTTTACAAAAATGTCACAAAATAGACAATTTTATAGCGATTCCGATTGAAAATTTAAAATGTGTTTGCGTATATATGAAGATCGACAATCAAATGTATATAGGAATGCCTATCAACCAAAAAGAACTAGAATAAAATATTTTTTAGTATATTTGTTACTGTTTATTTATGCGGTAGAAATAGAACATGCCATGTAATGTAGGAAGTGTGCATTTGCCAAATACAGTGCACACTACGTCTAATACATCCCGAGGAAACATTATCGGTAGTCGTTGGGAAATACGCAGATAGCGAAACCGACTCACGTCGGGAATGTTGTAACTATTAGATGTCGTTGGAACATGCAATTCGCTCGGCAACATTTCTGCATTGTTAGTCCCCGAATAGGTGAACACGAGCACGGGTGAGGGAGAATTGTTCGAACGTCAGATAAATCTTAGCTCTAAGTGACTCGAATGCTTCGAGGTAAAATACAGCGAAACTAATATTCGAAAACGCGTGGAAAACGATCGATATGAATCAATTTGTCAGAATTGATCGCCACGGGTAATCTGTTTTCTTTTTTTTCTATTTTTAGCAAAGTTTTTACTTTTCTTGTCACAGAGATAATATTGTTGTTTGTAATTCTGGAAATCTGAATTCAGACAGTTATCGTCTTTCTATAATATCATTGGATTGCCAGGCGCAGTCGTGCAAATATAAAGAACCGGATAATACAGTCAGTTAATAACTTGGATCAAGTTTTCGAATAGTCACATTTCTTCTCTATTTGAAAGAAAGAGAAAGTAATGTGACTCTATTGTCGTATTGTCATTGAAATATTTTTCTCCAGGAAATTTTTGATCGTGTTTACCGCGTGGCGCGGTATTTCCTATGTACAAATCGAATTTCCGGAGAAATCGGTCGGTGATGTTTTTAAATGCAGGCCGACAGATGCGAAGTGACAACGAAATCGAATTGGGACACGATTTTCAATGCATTAGATTACGCTTTTATTTTAACATTTCGAAGCAAAACGTTCGTTGTGTTAGTTCGCGCAATGGCGTCGGAGATTTCTTGGGCAGTATCACTTGGGCAATATCGCACGTGCGAGATAAAATATATCCTCAGAATTACAGTTTAATAAATTGCACGGTATTAACGTATAAGCTGGGCTTCATGCGACGATGAGCAGGATGCAGCCGCGCTCACGGTTTTGTTACGCATATTTTCCGACAAGTCAGAGGATGAAGTTTCGCCGACCATTAATTTTAACATACTTAGTTCTGCATCCTCCTTGTTAGACTGCAGCCATCTTCGCAATACATTATTCTTTTTTTTTTCAACGAGCGACATGCTGACGAACTATCTGATGCATAAGTTTTTTTTCGTTAGCTTGTCGGTACCTGTAATTAATTGACGAGGATGTTTTGTTCATCCATAATCCATCCGAGCGGGTCAAATTTTTAATTAAAATTTTTTTAATATAACCCACCGTTCGTATATAACGAGATCGTAGAGATCGTGGTGTACGCAAAAGAGAGGAAAGAAACGGTAAGCTTTTTTAATTATCTGGCCGATCATTGAAAGAACATTGGCGAGTTTAAATTAAAGCGCGTTAAACGCGATACCGATATTTTTCACGCCATGCTCTGAAAACTCCAACGCGATTAATTGTACGAGTATTAGATAGCTCGGAATAAAACCGCCAAAAATAATTGCTAGAATATGAAAATAGTAAAAATTGAAGCATAATTTGGAGAGAACTGGAATTTTATAAAACTTGATATATTCACAGAACTGAAAATTTTCAAGAAACACGTTTGTGTGTGTGTATTTGCATTAATATCTATCTTCATTTAAATATTTAATGTATTAATTTATTTTATTTTAAAACGTATATAATGTTTTATAGATTAATTAGAATGTTAAAAGATTATTTAGATTTATTTGACTTATTTAATTAATTTTAAAATAATCTGAAGATTAATACTGTTTTCTTAATATATATATCATCTTTACGTTAATACAATATAAATTATCAAGTGCGTAAGTGTGCATTATTTCTTTCATCATAAACTCATGTTATATCAGATGTAGTATTCGCTTAATATAGCATGCCATTGGCTTTCGTCCATTGTTCTCGCATTGTCTAAGTTATAACAAGCATTTTCCCTCGACAATAATAACAATTTCATATGGTCAGATAGTCGGTGGTGCAGTTTACACAGGTAGACGGCCGTTTATTACCTAGCCCGAATGCCAACCCAGTTTCCAGTGCTTTCAGTAAGTATATTCAAACTTACTCGATCAACATACGTATCCGATATGCCGGCAGGTATTGGAAATCCTACGCGTAATGGAATTGGATACTTGTCTGTTCGTTAGTAGAACGCTAGTCGATACGCTGCGACATACAAATATGTCTCCTAGAATAATTCAATATATGTATATATGTTGAATATACACATACGCGAGATTATTTTACGCAATGTTGAGAGAGAGAGAGAGAGGCAGTCTAAATACACGACAATGCAAATTACATGATTTTAACATAAAGTTTAATTGCTCAGCGGTATTGTGGCAGTTCTATCGAAATAAATAAAAATAAATAATTTTTATATATGTATAGATTATTATTTTCGCGTAATTTTTGACGTAATTGCGATGTTTAGACCGTTGTTTATTCCGCAACATCTGTAGAGCGAATTACCTGAGTTTGAAGATATTACGCACTACTCACACATTGTCAGACGAACATACTTTAGGAGAATTAAGTAGTTGAGAAAATTAAAAATCACCGTGTCTTTTCTGGCAGAATTAAATATGTTTAACGCTCGCTTCTATATGAATATTTATTATACTGCTAGTGAATCCAGGCCTGTAGCTGATCATAATTTCACACGGGAGAAGTTTCTGGGCGAAGTTATAGAATACGTAAACACCCACGATGAAACGAAAATTGTACGGCGCTACATCCACCCTCGCCCTTATGCAAATCCCACCGCCAAACCTCAGGACTCGGCTTAAAGCAAAGACGCGCACCCTCGCAATAGGATTTCGTTGCAACGTTATAGCAATTTCCTGTTTCTCAGCGTAACCATTTATAATATAACCCTATCTGTGGGTACGAATGCAGAAACGAAAATTTGCGTAAGGCACTAAACGTCACACGTTTGCCGCGTTGCGTATTTCAAAACATCTCGTTTATTATTTTCTATGTCCCTTGGAAGTCACATTTTGCTATTTCTCTTAATTTTGAAACTTAGATTGTGCTTAGTTTGTTATGTTTTCTTACATGTAAAAATGAATAATAAAATAGTTGATAAACAATTATAATTATTAAGGTTTTAACAATAATTATGTATATTACATGATACATCGCGAGATAATTTTGTATATCAATCTCTATGATCTCTCGAGCTTAAGATAAAGATGCGACCGTTCACGTAAATGACCGTAAGGAGTATCCGGTGCTCGACACAGTAATATGCATAAGTAATAAATGCGCTTAGATGCGTAAATTTCCCACAGCAGCGTGTAGCGGTGACATCGGCTTCCTCCAAGCTTTTCTAGACGCGACGCGTAAAGTTGAAATTAATTCATTCTACGCCCTAGTTGCGGCTTTATGATACAGATGATAGTTCTCATTTTCATCGTGCTATCCACATATTCGTTCTGTTGCTTTATCGTCTCGGGACACTGCGCAACTTTAGGTAAAGTGCATTACCTTATTTAAATTGAGTAGGATATGTGCCGTGTGTGTGACATTGGATTATGTAATATGATGATGCGACATTGAACAAGTTCATTACTCAAGATTGTAATAATACATCAAAATACTGTTAAAAAGAAACGATTTTTTTTAAATGGCAAATGTTAGATATTGAGATATTTTACTAACATTTTCGGACATTGTTGACCTATTTTTTTGATCAGCTTTGAATCGGTTTTTTTTTTAAAGTCTACTACATATTTTTGCGTTTGTGAAAAGTTGACGAAATCGGTACAGACTTTTGGTGTAGAGATAAACGGATCGCGCATTCATTCTGTTGCAGTCGACACACGTACATGCCCTAGGCTTGATTGCGGTCGCGTCGAAGTTCGTCGGAGTATGCCACAGAACCGCCAATTGGTTCTTCGGGGAGACGCGTCAATTGTTAACGAGGTGCCAGCGTTGTGAGATATTATTACGAAGTCATGCTCGCTTGATTTGCACCTCAAAGTATTTCACGCACATCTCGTATGCGACGTGATGTTTTTGCGCTGTTATGACGCGATGCATTTATTATTGCGTTACCGGACTGTGATCCTCGAATCAAGGCAAGGTCCGTGAAATTTTATTAGAAATATCTCGAGTTTAGTTCTTTTCAAAGCAAATCATCGCTGTTATTTACATATGACATTTTAGATTTGGAAAGCTCGTATTTTTATGAAGTAAATGTTTTTTCAAATATCGATTGTTATAATAACACAATAATTGTTAATTGTCTATAAATTTATTGAAACGTTGACGATTTTATGAAGTAATTTTTCACAAGTTCGCATAATTAGTTGTGTGTTGGCTTAAACTAGAAACTTAGAAACTAGAAATTTCTTCGTCGCTTCTTCTGTCTTTACGCTTCTCTCGAGTTTCTATTTCCATGAAAAGGTACAAGCGTTTAGTTCTTTGTCTTCTTTGTAAAATTTAATTTATACTCCCCGACGAGGCTTTTGACGCACGGAAGGATATCGTGACTACAAGTTCAATTCCCTTTTCTAAAGAAGTATTTAATGGGTGGTATTCTTACGTAACATCACAAATATCGTTTCTATTGTTGTTTCAGTAACAGTGTGCAGTATCGAAGAAGAGGCTACAAATTGAAACTCGGAAACTTTATAACTCGACAATAATTTTTCTTTTCGACATATGTTTGCAGAGAAACTTCCTTCGCTTATTCGCTTGCGTCAGTACTACCGTAGATATTTTGATCGCATGTTTTATGAACAATTTTCTGCGCAGTTCCGAGCTGCCAAACCACATTTTGGTTCGGCATGTCGATGCGGATTGTTACCCGCGTAACAAGATCGCGCAGGGAATGTAAAACAGGCCCGACTGTCCACCCGCCAACGTATGCGTGTGCGCGTGTATTTTTGTCTTTTTTTATTTTTATTTTGTTCGGTAACAACAGCGGACAAACGGCGCGCGATACCGAGTTTACATCAGTTTACACGCAGTCGTTCGCTGTGTCATGCTGATCGACCTGATCTGCATACGAGAACTGCCCCTGGCACGCTACAATTAAATCTTGTGACAAATGAAAACCACCGACGTCCGCCCTTCAGGCGCGCACTCCGTCGCGTATCGCGTTACCATTTCCGCGATGCGCTTTAATTAACGAATTGGGAATTTCATTATGACCATCTCCGGTAGGGAGATTACGCGCGTGGTCGCAGGTGGACAAAACGCGTCTCGCTGTCTCGTGGAGTAAATCTGTTCATGGGCTCATCTACGACCGATCCGTAGCTCAGGGTCACATCTGTCCGTGGATTCATCACGGACTACGTTCGAATATATCTACGTGGATTTAACGACGCCGGTTGGAACCAACTGGCGCTGGCTTTTAAGCGCCTTTCTGCCGGACGTTATCCGTGACTGCGAGTGTTTTGTGGCAGAACGCGAAATTATTGGAGACAGTTTAATCTGCGTATTCCGTTCACATAAGTTATGATAGCGGTAATCAAATCGATTATTTTTAAGAAAGTCTATTTTTTTGTTTTACAATTGGTCTTATTAGCTGTATATCAAATTTATCGAATCACACTTTGTTAGATTTCCTTTCCAAAGCCAGTCTGGGAATTCCCAGTAAGTGTGTAAACTTTAGTTTGTCGCGCGACAAGGGCTGAAGTTAAGTAGTCGGAGCCGACAATGAGGTTTCGAGTGTTTTACGCGACATCGTGACATTTCCCGAGAGTGGGTTTCTTTCCTTCAGAATTTTTTTGCCGGCCCTCCGGAGTCGCCGTTTTAAAATGCCGTAACTTCAGAAAGAGTCACGCGCGCTTTTTGTTGGTATAGTAGATTTTCGTGTACCGTGTCCCCCGACATCTTCCATTTTCCCCTTTTACGCCCGCCTCATCCCTACCCGTCTTCCGCCTCCTCTACCCTGGCCTTTTCCTGGCACAATGAAGCTGTAGGTAGAGCTTAACTTAAAAGGTCCACTGTATCCGAAACGAGCCCATTCGGCCAGGTGTATCCACTTAGTCGGGCGAAAAGGAGATCAGGAGCTTAACAGCTTCCTCGAGGTTTTCACCGGCGGTTTACCAATACATTCTATGTACGTATGCACATATGTATGTGCGGTTGTTCATACAGGGTGATTCCAAAGTGGGTCGCCAAACTTGGAAACTCCCTGACCACTTTGGAGTTGATTTTGCCTGAACAAGAATGCCGAGACGTCAGTACTTTGAGTTATAAGCAATTGGGAATGCAGATGATTCTTGTGAATTAAACTTTAGAGAAGAGAAATATCTGGTCTTTCATGTAATTTCAAGTAGATTTTACTAAAATAGAATTGTGTGTGTGCAATTTTTGCTATTCAATTATCAAAACACCTAATGTTGAAAATTCAAGATGTTGCGAAAGAAGCTGGCATCCAATTAAACTTCTGCTAAGGAGAAATCGGTTTGAAATTGGTCCGTGTACTTATCTGCGAAATTCGGTAACACCATGTATATGCGCGAGGCCGTTTATCCGTCGGTCCGTAACTACGTCCGCAAGCAAGCGTCGTTATTTGTTCGACCACGTATCCTCGAAATACCTCCACCTTCGATAACGCTATTTCATTCCTGTGGAAGTCTCTTCTCTTCTTCTCCCACGCCAGGAAAACGGCGCCCCGTCTAAAATCTAATTCTGACGGTGCCGCTTTTCCACCTTCCGCCTGCCGATTTCCACGTCCCCAGACCCTCTTTAAGCGAAACTTTTTAAGTGAAAAGCTCACGCTCCCTTTTTGTACTCTCGTTGCACTATTTCTTTCGAATACGGCGAAATAGTCTGGCCGTTTTTACGCCCGGTCCGAGGACGGTCTTTTTGTCGGTAGAGAAATGTCTGCGCGAGAAACTTGAAAATGCAAACTTATCTGAATAGAATCATTTTGCGCGCGTTTCTCCTTTTTTCGGAAATATCAAATGGAACTATAGATGCCGAGAGCTAGAGTGCTTTAAAAATATTTTAAATTACATTTACAGCTTGCAGAGTTATACAATGATATAAAAAATATTCTTTTTTCACGATTATTTGCCTCATGCCGAGCATGCATGTTGAACAATGCAAAATAATATGTTGCATTTAAATCAAGTGCCGTGAATATTTGTGCGGCATTTTAATAATTTATGACGAATTATATTCGCTGCCGCGCACGCGGTACCACGCTCGACACCCCGGACGAACGCCACACTGAGGTGGCATCCATGCGAGGTAATTGAATGACAGGGCTGAGGGAGCGAGAAATATCGCGCGAAACGCATATTGCTTTTCTCGCGACGCGGAACGTTACCTGTAAACGAATATATAGAATATTACTAAAATACCTGAGATAAACCTTAAGATGAGTTTTGCCCCGCAGCAAAAGGAAAAAGGAAAAATTTTGTCGATTCATGTATGCAAGCATCTATTTTCAAAGTAATTATTTTTTTGAGCCAACAACGCGTTGTATTTGATTAACGTTATTAGCCTGTCAGAAATAAAGTAACTTTATTAACCTGCAAAATTGTAATGTAAATATATTTTTGGTGTTTATAAAAATTGTTGCAATCGATTCATTGTTTACTTGCGCTTCGGTTAAAAATGAGAAACGTTTTTCTTTTGTTTTCTTAATCTGCATAACTTACCTTTTGAGTTTGTTGAAGTTTTAGCAACGCCTTGTGCAACAGTTTTGCCAAATATAAGAGAGTATAAAGTCGATGGTGCGAAATAATTTAATGCCATAAGGCTCTATCAGAATATTATTGGTATCGTTGCGACGTTTGCGTATTTCTAAGGTTTATGTGTCTCGCAAATAAGAAACGAAAATGTTATTCAACATGGTTTACGATATGTTACGGCATGTTACCTGGCAGACTCGGGAAAAGCGCATTACCTTCGCAACTTTATGATGTCGCTGAAAAGTGTCGCGTAACTGTCCTATAAAAGTTACGCGAAACACTTGTCATACATCGTGAAATTGGTGGAACTCATGCAAGTTTGTCGCGATATCGACGTTATCGTTGAAAACGCTGCGCAGTAGGAAATTAAACGTAACGACAAACCTTCTTGCCTAAATTAATCAAAATGCGCGTAAAACGTTTCCAAGCTTTTCTACAGGGGCGGATATTCCACGTAGGAATTACATAAAAATGCGGGAAATAAAAGAAAAGTTAATTAGCCCCCAGAAAAAATAGCTCCCTACCCTTCTTTTATTCTCCTTGCTAAAAGCTGTAATAAAAGAAAGTCTTGCTAGCTTTATTGTGACAAGAATTAAGAACGTTTTTAGCTGAGAGCGAATCTATATACTTGACGTCAGAATTTAAGCTATATTGATTAAAGTCGAAAGAGTACAAATCTACTTTTAGTCACTAATTATGTCATAAGACTTATCTCACTATTTTATATCGCCGCAATACAAATCAAGAATCTACTTTACAACCGTTTACGTCGTTCACATAAAGTATAACAATTGGATTAATGGGATTGTAAAGAAAAAGAAATTGATTATCTCAGAATTTCCTTAACTGAATTAGACTCTTTCTGCGAGTCGTGACTTCAATTTTATAACGTTCTAAATCGATTGTATAAATTAGATATAAATCAATAAGCTCTCATAATATCATCCAAGTTTGCTCCGGATCTTTTGTACTCTGTATAAGCTTTCATGGAAATAGATGCTTTAACTTTTCAAGCTTAACAATCTTGCTTTCAGAAGCATTCACCTCGATAACTGTCATGTTGGACTAGTACGAAAGCAGATTGCGTGTCAGCCGCGCTTTGGCGTGCTGACCGTTTCGAATATTTAGGTGAATGCTACCAAGCGCCACGGAAAATCTGCGCTGTCAGGTTAGTCTCTTCCCTGCCGAACCTACAAGCGCACATATAGCGGAAGGATTACAGGGACGCACTTATCCGGTCACGAAGAGCAAGTACACCATCTTGTCTGCTAACATTGGCGAGGATACGTTGGAAAGTTAGAAATTTACGAGAGAAACACGTCCCTGCGATAAAATACACTAACTCATAAACGAAAGATAACTCGAGGACACTATGTGGAGCAACGACGAAAGTACGATAGTGAGATGACGCGTAAGAACGAAGGAGGAAAGTACGGACAAGTACGATCTTGCGACTCCTCGGGACGCCACGCTTCGTTGTACGAACACCGATGTATACCGATTCACACAACCGACGAGAAAATGCCGGTGTTATTACGGGGATATCATGAAGCTCACCTAGGTATTGAAACGCGTCCCTGTAACAATAGGCGATCTACGATCCATTCCTGAAAAACGGCCTGCCGCACTTTTATTGCGGTAGGGAAAAGCTTTTCGATTTATGATCCCCACGGTACTTTCTTTTTAAAGTTGCTCGCTTTCCTATTCCATCACTGAGACCAGTCGATTTGCTATCGTGCTCGAAATCCGCGTATGTATATTACGACGTGAAAGCTATTTTATTTTTAGTAGCTAGGATACAGACAAAAGTAGTTCATCTATACGTATCTTTATACGAGGATATGTATTATACGTCCATCATTAAAAATATGTAGACTAGATGTAAGTAATCAGAGAGAGGAAAGAAGTATATTTAAGTACTTCAAGGGGAAGAAGTTTATAAAAGAAAATATACTTAGATAGTTTATATATTACTGGCGTGCAGTTATTAAAAATCTAAACGCGAATTTGTCACGAATAGTCACTAATATCTAGAAGCTTGTTATTTTTTGTGCTTTGGATTCAGATTTCCGCAGTGCTTAAAAATCGTGAAATCTTTTCTTTCCATCTCGCGAGCGCGCGTTTTTGCACGCTTCTTATCCTCCAACCGACGAAAAAGTGCCGCGACTATGACGGGGAAAATGAGTTGCTCTAAGTAAAAGGGAGTCGGACGTAACCATTTTTCACAATTAGGTCTGCTTTTTTTCAATTAGAGCTTAAGACGGGGTGCTTTAAATGGGTTTGAGCATATAAATATGTATGCGTTAAAGCGCTGTATTTATTCCGGATTTTGCCGGACGGTAATTATCTTAGATTTAATTACAAACCGCCATATTTTGACACAAAATGCAGTAAAATTAACTGTGAGTTTCATTACGACAACGTCTTAATAATTAAAATTATAATTCTATTCAGCCGGCAACTGCTTGTAACGTTTTGTATTCTTATATCGGCTAATTTAAGTATGTACATGCTCATGGCACGCGATCTGCTTCCAGTGACTTGTCGGATCGACGCGTCTCGCCGATAACACGATCTGTCGAAAGTTTTCGATTATTGACATTCGTAATAGGCAGAACTCTGCGAAACTCGCGTCTTCGTGAAGTAAGATTTCGCGAGACGGTACGCGTTACAGCATCCACCGTCTCTGCGTGTGACAAGTTTTGATAACATCTACGAGTGCGTCGTATTGTCCGTGTTGATAAAACTGCAACCGCTGATCGGCGGAAATTGATGAGTTTTTAAAAATAAAATATATTGTACTTCATTATTTGAGAAAATATTGACTCGGAGTTTTCGCAGACATGCGAATATCTCATGATATTGTTCATGATTTTACTTTAATTCGCGTACTTTGCTTTTAATACAAAAATTACAAGGCATTTTGATACATACCTAATATAAAAGAAATTCAAATAAAATACATATGTAGTAGCCAGATTGCAAATTCCGCCGTTTTATAAAACGTCTGGGCATTTTATAAAGTGCGGCCACATTCTCAAATCATGGTTGAAAATGAAATGTTTTACAATCCGGCTAAAAATTTTAGTCGTTTTATAAAACGCTAACGAGCGAACCGCCACATTGTCAAACGCAACGTGCAAAAATTTGTACATCCGTTTTAGATTCTGGATGGTTTATTTCATGTACCATTATAATCATACAATTATGGTTAAAGCAGAGAATATTTTATATTTATGCTTTCTAACACATAAAATTGTATATATTCTACTTTTCTATATAACTATTCTCTGCTTTAACAAAAAGACTATTTAATATACCAACGATTCGCTGCTTTAAATGACTTTCTTTCGTTTATACATGTACTATTTCCACATACATTATATTAGTCGTTTATGCCTTTCAATAGGTACTCAAAATAACTGCTATATTTTTCAAACTTTTTTTGTTAATAACTTTTTAATAGTATTCTCTGCTTTAACCATAATTGTATGATTATAATTGTAAAATGGTCCAGCCAGAATCTAAAACGGATGTACAAATCGTTGCGTTTAACAATGTGGCGGATCGCTTGTTAGCGTTTTATAATACGACTAAAATTCTTAGCCAGATTGTGTAATATATTTCATTTTCAACCATGATTTGAGAATGTGGCCGCACTTTATAAAATGCCTAGACGTTTTATAAAACAACGGATTTTGTAATCTGGCTACGACATATACATTGCCTAAATATGTATATTTTTCGTTAAATATTTGATATGCATGCTAATATAAAAATAATCATTAAACTGTTAATTTAGTTAATGCTCTTCGTAAAACGAGAGACTAAGGTTTATAGGATAAAATTATTTCTTTTATTTTAATCCATAAGCGTGTTTTTGTTTCAAGCATTTTTAGAATCTTCATATGAGAAGTTACCGTCTTTCGGTGGTCCCGCAAGAGGGTATAAATTGCCGAGAATGTGGCGCGCCAGAAATGGCGACCGTGGCCATTCGGTGCGGGCAGACAATCGCGGTTTCACCGTATAGAACGTGTGGTGCTGGTGCTTAAGGGTCAATCCAGAAGGAAATAAGATCGAGCTTGACTCCGTAACTGTTCCTATCGACGTCATTTCTCGATGACGCGTAATCCCCGGATTCCTGACGTCCCGATTGAATTATAACCCGTCGGATTCTCCGGGCGTCGCGCCGTCCCGTGTCCCTCGTCAATTTTTTGATCGAAAAATGTCAAAACATGAAAGAATAAGTGCCCCATCGCGGCAAAATAGAGGCACCTTTGTTCCTATAAATCAAACGAGATTTCCTTCCTGTTGCCCGCAACCTGTATGCCAACAACTTCGGCTGCGCAAGGGAGATGTTTGATGAATTAACAGCTTAAATAAATAGAAGACTGATCGAAACGTGCCATGATCTTTAATACGCATTAATTTGTTCCAGCGCAATAGATATTTATATTTGCCATGAAAGTTATATGTTATCCTATTTGGTCGAGTCAAGAGAGATATCGTTGATTTACGAAGACAAACTAGCCGGAGCTAGACCGCTTACGAAGTATCGATATCGAGCATCTACCAATGAGGAAATGGACGGCTCTATCCCGCTGATAAATAACACAGCGGGGAGCGAGAGAAAATCGCAGAAGATGTGAACATTGTGTCGGGGCTGCCATCAGACTTGATGGGAAAGTAAAGCCTTCTGCCCAGAACGAAATCCCGCCGAGATCTTTGTCTTTTACGTTCTGCACTTACGGCTAAGTGTCTTCTAAACTAAACTAGATCGTGCGAAACACAAAGCGAAATGTCATCGCTAAAAAAGAACAAATCCGGTTATTTAAAGCAACATATACGTCGCGAATATTGGAAACATTCACGTGTGATTGTTGAGTGACGTGCAAAAATGAGTTTTGGTAGATGCGCGCAAATGCGATCAAATCACATTAATATAAGAACTATCGCAGCTGTCAAAATAACTGGTTTTGTTTTAATTTGGTTTTAATTTTTTATTAAATTTATAATTTTGCATTTTTTGAGATTTTTTGTGGCTTTTGTTGCAATATGTAAATAATTAAATTAATCATTTTGATTAATTTACCTTTCTCTTTTATCTCTTTTCCCTTGAAAAAAATATATAACATATTTAAACAGTAGAAATGAGTATACGTTAATTTTGTCATTCTAGAGCATTAAAGAATGCTTAAAGAATGATATGAGTAAAAGAGACTTTTAAAAATTTTATAGTATTGAAAGATATAAATATCAATTTTGCGAAATAACACGGCGTCTCGAAAAATCTGCGAAGTTGTTCTTACTGTACAACCTCTAGATGCTCATTGTTCCCCTTTAGTCATCAACACGCGAGGCATTTAAACGAAGATAAATTACTTCTTGATTCCTGGACCTGCCTATAAAGCGGTGCCTCTGCCTAATCTTGAAAAACACTTAAAGCCCGGAGAAACGGATTATTCAAATCCGGCCCATGCCCCGGCTGGAAACATGCCGGATGGCAAACTCATTCGAGAGGCGTCGCTACGGGTGGATGGCGGCGATGGAGTAACGCGAACAGAAGGAAAAGAGAGAGATCGAGGCTCGAATGAAATCACACTGGCTAGCTCGATACCGTGCTCATTCTGCGCCGATTTAAATTCACTTTAAGCCGCGAATGATCGCGCCTCGGATACCTGATACGGAACATTCCCTTATAAACAGCTTTATGTGCTAATTTAGTACCAATTTCTCTAGAAATATAAATCTCTAGGTATATGAATCGATATTTAAAAGTACAAATATTTCCTATCTGCCCGCAGAATTATTCATATAGAATTCGCCAACTCGGCATTTTTGCACCCTCGTAGATATTTCACACAGCTATATACGATTACGAAACAATTTTTTAAAAATACATTTTACGGATGATTTTTTTGCAAATTAAAAATTTTTTTCGCGAATATTTCTGGTTAAACATAATTTCAGATATATGCGTGCGTTTAACATTTTCTTTTATTTTAAAGGGATAATCGGTTTGAATACCTACCACAATTGTGTACTTGATGGGATAGCGAGAACTATTTCCGCGCGTATTTAATCATGGCGATGGCCGCGGCCTCATCTCAACGACGCTATATAAGCGACAGCGCGAATGAAATGCGGGTGACTAAATGCGGTGAAAACTGCCAGACGTTGAATTCATTGTGACAGCCGGAGCTGACTAGCGGCGCCTCGGCTCAACCCCAGTAATTTCGCACGTACGAAACGAAATTGATGCGCTTTGAATCCTTCCGCGACTTTGCCGGGCACAGGGACCAAAAGGACTGTTAATTATCGGGTGCGCCTCTTTTCTGCCTATACGCGCGGCCGCGCGGCAAACGAGTTCTCGCGACAAATAAATTTGCGACAACAGTGAAATTATCACCGCACTCTCGGCGCGGAACGATCGCGTCGGCGTTGACGAATATCCCAAGTTGAAAACCGTTTCGGCCGTGTCGACATTATGAGTTTATTTTTGATAAATCGGTCCCATTCGACCCGAAGATATAATAGGGTTTTCTTTAGGACGAGGGAAATGAATAATATCATAAATGTCATCATTATTTTATGCGCACTATTCGTTAAATCTCATTTACTCTCTCTTCTATAATAAGTAGCATATTTGAATTTCGAAAGCCGCTGCTTTGATATATTATAGTTATTTCTTTTATTTGATATTTTATCTCTTTTGCTGCGCCTTCTCTCACTCTTTCATAATATCTTGTTTATTTTATGACATTACCGACACGCTGTGATATTGTGATATCGCAATTGTATATGAGAATGGTGTGCGCATAAAGATATCGCGTTACGAGGAAGTGGAATAACTTTCCTGGCGTACATATTATGTCTGGCATATTGAAACGAATAAGAGATTCTATTCAGACACGAAGAGACGCGTATAAAAATACACGAACTATATGATATTTATTCACCGATGAAAACGCAATTTTATCTTCAAGCCATTTTTGAGGTAATCTCATATTGATACGGATTTAATAAAAACAAATCTTTATTATAGTTTTTATTAATGAATAATATTGATTTTCTATGCACATATATTACAATATATACGTACATGCATACTGTATATATATATATATATATATTTACTACCGTAGTTATCTTACCTAATCAATAAATTTAAACATAAATAAATGATAGGGAAATTATTACTACTTAGAAAATCTGCGAGAATCTCAAAGAAATGGCACGAAATGAAAAATCGATAAGCTGAGTTCAGTCTCCCGCAGCTCTGTATGCAAGTACTTTGTATAGTTATTTAAATTTATCGAGGCACTCATGCAGTATGGAGAGTAACTGGCATAATCAAATTAAGCCCGTCCAACCGACAGGAGAATATACTTGACTCGACTTTCATCAAATTTCGCAATGCACGTTTTCTCCGAAAAGACATATTTTTTTATTGTTTATTTTTCGCTCATGATTCATGAGACTAATTGTATTTTAATATTTTCTCGTAGAGGTTTTTACCTCAAATTTACGAAACGTTAGTTGCGAATCACCCTGTATATGTGTTGCGGGTACGAGATGATACCTCGATGAATTTGCATTTGAAAGCGACGACACCCTTTCGAGCCATCGACCTTCGGGGGGATAAAAGAACGAGCGTGGGGCGCCTCCTTTAGTATTTACCCGCCGTAAATACCTGGTTAGTGCGGGGGTTGCTGACTTTTATATTGATTCCTCTCCCTCTTGACCGTATCTTGTCGTGCCGCGTCTCTCACCATCCCGACCATCCCGATGGAGATCTTCCGACGGATGCTCTCTCAGAAAGAGCCGATCCCGACGGTTTTTCGGGGACATAGGGAGCCAGAACTTTCAGATTTATCGTCCGATTTACGGAACGGTTCTCGAGCAGCCCTCATTGCCTCAGAAAAGTTCGGACCGCGCGATGTCGCTTCTCGTTTTCTCCTCTCGATTCTCAAGCCCGCGCCTGCTGCTGCTGCTTGCCGGGGAGTCATAGACTTAAAGTACGGATTGTAGTTCGCCTTGACTTCGCGAGTAAAATATCCCTTCCTCCTCCTTTTTTTCTTCTCTCGCTTTCCCGTTTCCCTCCGCTTCTCTCGCGCGTCGCGCGCGCGGGATAATGGAAAAGTTGGATAGTAAACTGGCGGGAAAACGGTCGAAGGAAATTTGATAACGGTTAATGGCGCTTGTTTTCGTTCGGCTCCATTAAAAGTGGTATGATGAAATTCTCTGCTTTATTTCTAGGCGGTGCTCCTTAACGCGAATATACCGAACTATCTGGATCAATTTCAGAAGTGCTGCCGGGCGCAGGAGCGGGACGGGGCCACTTCGGAATCTCTCAAAGCGCGCTTTAAATTTATTCCACAAGATATAACGCCGCGTAAAACCAATCGTGCCATATTTCATCGCCTGTTCAACATTATGAAGGCTATTTCACACTTGACAGACCACCGTTTATCTACGATCTTTTTGTACTAATTTGAATTCAATAATACGGTGGAATGTATTCAGTCATTCGTCGTTAATACGAAACATCGAAATTGATCTGGAAAATCGCACGAACCGCGCGAATTGCGTGCTTAAAATAAACTTGTCTGTTTAAAATTTTATACGCGAGAGGACACATTCGAAGCAAGTTATCAAATGAACGTGAGAGCCTCTACTGCTCCGGACTCCATCACCCGCGAATTTTATTCTATTTTTGGGCTTGGATAGCTTGCTGAGTGATCAATAACGCGACACGATATTAAAATAAATTTCCGAAAGTACTTCTGAGCATGCTTGGAAATTATTTCATTATTATAGAATCCCTAAAGGAGGCAAAACTGCATTATAATAAAAACAAATGATTAAGTTTCTCCTTATCACACGTCCTGCAGTTTCAGTTGACTCTACATTTCCAGTTGACTCAAGATGTTTTTTCCCTCCTTAATCTCCTCCGTTCTGCACGACGCTCGTGTAACGTCTCATCCGACAATTTCGTCAAGTATTTATTACACGTCGTAAAGACGCCGCGCGACTGTTATGCTCGTGTTCGGAAGAGAGACAAATGTCCGTCACATATCACAAGGATTAGCTGTTAAGCTCAGGGAATGTACAGATAACGTTCTGAGGATCGATAGCCACACAAGGAAACCCGCCGGCACGTTGATCATTGCGTTATAACTCACGATGTGGCGATTGCGCTTCAGTCTATTGTAGTATCGAGCAATTTATAAAGCTAATTCATAAAAGAATAAATATATTTTTGTATTGAATACTATACAATTAAATGTATATATATTTTATGAACACAGATATTTTTATTACTTTGAAGTTGAATTTTTTTAAACAGAAATTTTATTTTTGTTTTTTTAAATCTTGGCATTGAATATAATTAAACATCATTTAAAAGCTTTATTAAAAATCGAGAATTTGGCCTAAATTTTTACATTTATTTTAACCGGAATTCGTTATTTCACATTGTACAGAGATTCCTGCAACGCAAAATTGCGTTCACAGAGATCCAAGAATTTGAATTTTAAATTTGCCGATTTTCTAGCTAGTTGCTGCTCACTATCGGTAGAATACGAAATCATAAGCCGTACACATGTGTCTGCAACAATTTCGAAATAAATGGCCTCGATAAATTTTGAAAAAATCAAGTCATTGTTAGGCTACGTAACAGTCCGATGCGCAGTTTCAGAATAAGAAACATTAAATGCCCTTGTTTGTCAACCTAAAAATGCGACAGGTGTGTGTAACGCTTTTGTTAGTAACTCAACTGTAACGTAATATTTCATCGTGTACATTTTTACGAAACTTATATTTTTTTAAAGAATTATTAACTACTTATCAATCGAAATATTGAAGACATAAATTTATTCTTGTTTGAAAGGAAGAGATAAATTTCGGAATATTATTATTATCATATTTTCTAAAATCTAAACGATCGGGAGTTTCATTACAAATGCGTTCAGCGATGGTATCGAGGCGGCAACGTCAGTGCCTTTGTGTCACGGCACTGATAGTAAACTTAGCGAACATGCATCATCGACCGTCCTTATAATTAAAACGTCACTCTCTCTTCCTCCTGTCTATTTATTTTATCAGGCGGATCCTGATTAATGTCCCTGTTTTGCCGGAATCGAGAAGCGGACAGAATCTGCTATATCAACGCTCTCATTCCTCTTCCATTTCTATTCGTCCTTTCGTCTCCCTGTCGCGGATCGTCTTGTCCTCGGGGATGAAAGAAAATCTAATAACGTTAGCGGGTTTTTTTTTATTTTTCTCTTTATAGGATAGCTGTAATCCGGTTTTATAAAGTACCATGCGAATATATTATATACAAGGCGTGCAATACACATGGGTACGTACGTGGATGCGCATTTTTGCGTATTGCTGAGATTCGCGAGGAAAAGACAACGCGAGACGCAGCTTCAGTTTCTTTTTTAGGAATCTGCCTGAGACATTATATATTATATCGGACGGAGTGCGCACCAGGTTCTTTTCTAACGGGATAACGAAATTTGATTCTTTCGGCGAGCGACGAATAAACCGGTGATATCTTTTGTACAGTCGATTGTCGCATCTTAATAGAATCCCTTTCGGAACAGCAATTGCGCAATATATTTTGTATAGTCGATTGTCGCAACTTAATAGAATCCTTTTTGAAACAGCAGTTGTGCAAGTTTCAAATTGTCGAATAATTAAACCCGAAACTCGAGAATAACGCGGAAATCGGGATTAGACCGGGCGAAAATTTTCGCACAGATGTCTATCGATTCTGTGTATCAAAGTAATTACACCTATTATCTCCCTGTAATGTAGTTCGCCTCCTCGGCCCTGTGTTCGCACAGTATCCTGTTAAAATTCTTCAGCTGCATGCACGCGCGGCCCGTAGTATTTTGCGGTAACGGCCGCCTGTCGTATAACGTAGCCACGCTATCGTGGTATTACGGCGCTCTATTTCC
Organism: Leptothorax acervorum; assembly: GCA_035220615.1. NCBI lineage: Eukaryota > Metazoa > Arthropoda > Insecta > Hymenoptera > Formicidae > Leptothorax > Leptothorax acervorum. The sequence continues at coordinate 973,780 of JASTWQ010001262.1, read as the reverse complement.
TTCATTCCGGAATCTCGAATGCAAAGGATGGTCAAAGGGCTTCTATGCGACGCGAAGGGCGCACTTGCCAGTGTTACCGTGCTCGCACCGCACTGAAATCCGCCTATCCTGGTGAACAATGAAAACCATCAATCCGCTCCCGAAACGGAGAGGAGAATTTCACCCCAGCCCCGGAGTAAAGGTACAATCCCTGCGTCACTATACGACGAGGTCGCTCCGGCGCGAACATTCTGCAACTAATAGTTCGCTCGTGCATGTACAGTGCTTTCCATTGATAACGGCGGAGTGGAGTAATAATGGCGTGAGCCGAAAAACGATACCTCGGCTAAAAGGCAAGTTGAGAGATTTAAAGCTACATTATGTAGGTTTCATCGTATAAATATTACGGGGCTTCAAAGTTTATAAATTTTTACATCTATCCGGATTGTCTTCTGTACTTTCTACAAATATTTCAATGCGAAAGTCGCAGAATGCAATTCCAACATCTTAATAATATAACAATCTTTTATATTATTTTTTTATATTATTAATTCAGGAATTTTTTGTTATTTATATAAAAAGCATTGTATGCGAGCGATACAATTTCTTTCTGTATCGTTAACTTTAACTATGAGTAGCGTATCTGTGTGCTTGTAGAATTTCACAGGTATTCGTGAACGAAACTATGCGCTTATATTATTTCAATGGTGGGATTGCCATTTACTGCGCTGTCTTTCAATCGCTACGAATTCCTGATTTTCAACTGTTAAAAGTGTAAACTTCCAATCCAGGAAACTGTCATTCTCCTTAGCTCGATATTGCGAAATATCGATATCGAAATCAGATGTGTTTTACCGAAAAACTCGTACACCAAGGTACGCTTCGCATTCTTTTGCAAAAGCGTCTTATCAGGAAGAAGATTTATACTTGAAATATGATCGAGTTCTTCTTTTTCTTAAGCCGTTACAAGATTCGCATTCGAGATAATACTTTCCGTACGCGTATCATAGTTTTTTCCGGCGCGCGTTCGCACGATGATGATATTCAGTAAAAGTGAGGTAACTTGAGAATATATTTTTTGGAAGCTTTTAGCAGAAATGTCTCTGTAGAGATGTCGAGTTTCGCTAAAGCATTTCCCAATTCCTTCTACGCTTCACGCCCGTAGATTTCTTCGCTGATCTCATATTTATTTTCTTTGTATAATTAATTGCACATCGTCCGCGTAGCCCGAGTGGCTCGCCATGTATGCGAATGCAGTGACCTATTTTCCTCGACTATTCAGTGAATCTTACCAAGGTAAAGGAGTGCCTCTGTCAGAAGAGTATATAGCGTGCTGCGAATTCTTGCCATATTCCAGTGCAAGATGACTACTGCGGACTGCCATTTCAGCTGTCCCTCTTTAATTATTTAACGCCTCGCTGAGATCTTGCTTTAAGTTTTAGATGTTTTCCTCCACTCTACATTTGACATTCTGTGGAAGTTTGGCGATATAAAGTCACAACTGAGACTAAGAGCCGGCACACGGATGCACAAGATGCGACTGGAATAAGATAAGAGTATTTAACAACGATTTGCCGTTACATATGTCGATATTCGTTGCACGAGGTTTCTGTTTCGTTGCACTTTGATTGAACTTTTGAAGTGAAACGATATTTTAAGGTGCCGACGGAGAAATAAATGATTGCGCGCATTTTGCGGCAAAGATATGTTATTAAACTTTTTTAATAAAAATTGTAACACGCATGGTACTTGATGGATGTGGCTTTTCCACTTTTCCGAGAGCTGAATTATTTTACTCGAACGTATCAAAATAATTCACAAAAAAACAAGATTTGCTGCTTCTTTTTATCATGATGGAAACATTACTACTGTGAAATTGTTGTATTTAATATAATACATGCAGTAAATGATTAAAAAACCAGAAAGCGTCTTTTGTGTGACATGTGTATGTGAGAAATATCCAATTTCGCTTTAAACAAAGATTGATTCATTCGGTTTTAATGGTTCCATCCTTTGCAAAACGAATCGTAAAGTTTAAACTCGATACAACGACGCACAATGTTCCAATGTACGTACGTAACCGACGTATCGTGCATGTATTCCCGATAGATAAGCAAGGGCAATTTTCCATTGCTACTTTACTATTCACGTAAGAGCCGCCATTTTTCGTTAGTATATTGCACGGGTAGAGCGTATATTTTCACGTCAGCTAAACTGTACACAAAAAAATGATCACGCTATATCCTGCGCGAATCGTGCACTTATCTCTGTCGAGATTGGGGATTCGTACTAGTCATCGTATATGTATAAAATCTAGGTATATCGAATACACCGACTGCAGGAAGAAAATCGTCACAGTTAAACAATATTCTTTCTTTTTTAACCTTTCCAATCCCGACATGTTTTTGACCGACTTTTTTGTTTTTAGTGCTAGAACTTTTTTATCAATGTCATTGGATTGAATGGTGAAAATTCTGACCCCCCCCCCCCCCTTCGCGCCACTATAGTGGCTTCCGGGCTGGAGCGAAAAATTTATACCTGTTTTATAATTTTTTCACTTTTGTTGGTTAAATAATAATAAATATCGTAAGAATAATTGTTTAAACAAAAAATTAAGTTAATATTTCATAAATAACTCGTGTGAAAACATTTTTACCATAATTTATGTGGTTAGAATAAAAAAAAATGCATTATTTGTTTAAATATTCATTATAACATTTTTAAGTTAATTGAGAACTGTATAAAATTGACTGAAACAGTTTAAAGCCACCAAAGTGGCTTCCGGGATTGTAAAGGTTAAGGAAAAATGAAATTGTAAAATTAAATTAAAGCCGCAAATGACAAAGCATTCCATTCTATGATGTCACAGTTTAGCACGCGCGTATGACAGTTATCAGAAAACAATAAAATTGTAAATGAGAATGTAATTGTTATAATTTTCAAGAATCTTCTCTTTTCGCTTCTTACTTATAGCTTGAACTGTAACGCTCTTCTACTCACGGCGTCACCTGAAACTGCTGAGGCCGCGATCTTGAAACGCGAAAATATCTCAGATACCATAGATTTTCAGAGTATTCCCGATAGACCGTATGGATCCTCTGGAAGAGGCCCGTTGTCGATGCCTCGTAGAGAGAAGAGAAGGATTCGGTAAATCGGGCGGATATTCTTCGAGGAAGAGCTTGGCAGTGCTTCTCTTAACCGAGCGATTATATTCCACGCGGGCGATAAAGCGATTAAGATGCTTCAGTATACGCGCGGCTTAGGAGCAACTAAGGTGAAGGGTGAAGGGAGAGGAGCCACTCTAGGAAGTAGATTACCCTAGAGGGATAGAAAGAAAGGAAATGCAGTGAGGCAGTAAGGCTCGCTCCTTATATATTATAATACGAGATGCGCCGATTATTCTGGATATGCCGTTAATACATATTCTGCTTATATTTTTCTCGCGTACGTTTTTCACTTTATTTTCATGTTTAATGTTATCTTCGTGCATATTGCATGATTGCCAGAAAGATCGTTGCAACTTGGAAAGTAAAATTTATCCGTAGAAAGTCCTAAAGATCCGACAATAAGAAAAATAGGCGGTAGAAGTAGAACTCACATTCTTCTCGCTTACCAGGATTCATGACAAAGTTGGAAAAATCTATATGTTCAGAGATTTGATCGTATGTAAGAACACATTAATTTTTGTCGAAACAACGCCTCAAATTTAATATAATTCTGTCTTTTCTTTTCACGTTTTTTTTTAAATCCAAGCTTAAATTTATTAACAAGATGACTAATTTTCCTGTTATTATATTTGCGGGCACTAAATCACAATTTTAGAATAAAACCACCTGTTTAATATTGTTCGAAAATCGTCACAAGGATAGCACATTTTCTACTTTGCATACTATTAAAGTTAGACTACTTCTCGAACGGCTTTAAATTTGTTTTCTTTTCTTTCGAATTGCATGTAATTGTTTTCATGAAAAAATTCATGACAATCGTCCTGTGCTTTTTCACGATCGAGAGTCGCTAAAAATGAGAAACTTTAATCTGTCTTTAATTAATCAGCTTCGCATCGAACGAGCCATTGAGCCTTTGGGGGAATTCACAAATAATTGAAGAGTGAAATTATGAAGGACGTTTCATGGAAAACGTTTGCCGGCAACAAAGCTTTTTAAGATCTTACCCTTTGAGACGCGATGCCTTTGGAATTTGCTATAAGCGTGTAATTGGTTGCACTTTGTTTTAATGCCTCCGATAAGGAAAGACGCCTCTTAAAACGTTATGTAATTTGTAAGAGTCGACGCTTTGACTGCCAGCAATCAGTGCTTTATTTTTATACGAGACGAAGAAAGAGCGAAGACTAAATATCATAATTTGACCATTGGTTATTTCCAATTGTACGAACAACTAAGACATCAAAATCGCAATAAGAGCGAATACGGATAATCAATTAAATTATTTAAAAATCGACGATATATATAAATTATTGATATGAAGATACACGATATTGAAATTCTTTTCCATATAAGTTCATCGTTGAATAATGCAATATTCTCTCATACTTCTATAATATTGAATAAATTCTTAATATGTTTTTCATGTTTACCACGATAAACTTTAGATCTATTAAGAACCGTATTTGCAAACTCGTAAACAACTTCACGCTACTCTATTGCGGTGCGGTGGCCAGCCTTCATCAATATTTCTCTCACCTCGCTTCTTGCAGCGTAAGGCCGTATCTCTTGAAGTCTATCGAATTTTCGCGATATTGCTTTTCATTAAACTCTATTCAGGCATACGCACCAGCAATTACAGCAACTTTTCGCCATGATCATAACCGATTGCATTCTCATTAAAAGCTCATTATCACGGCCGAGTGCGTGAACTATTTCGAACGTTCGATGGCGATGAAGGAATGTTCTCTTTCACCTTGAGCTTTTATTAAAGCCGGATCTCGATGGTGTCTGACTGTGAAGGTGAAAATTCTATAAATTCTCTTTGCTGTCGCTTTCGTTTTAATAGTAATCGTCAATATGCTTGAGTTTCCTTCAGCTTTCTTCACGAACGTAATTCTTTTTAACGTATTAATGGTTCGAAAAAAAACTGTAGATTATATAAAATTAAGTGACTTTTTTAAAACTGAAATAGCTTTCCTGAGGAAGTAAAATCTTGAAGATTTTTAATTTTCCGACAGCTGTTCTCCATTTATATGAGAGTTTTATATGTATGACTAAAGAGAACCATTGTTATTTTTGTATATTTTGACACGTTTACCTCGTAGCCTATTTTTGATGCATGCATACATGTCCGGAAACTTGAGTTACATCGCCTCGTGCTTCAAATTGTGATCGCTCGAGCGTGCTTCTTCACGGTTCTCGTATCTTTTTCAAACCCTTTCCGAGCGCCGTTGACGGACCGTAAGAATTCATGCGGAGGTCGTGCCAGTTGTATCTTGAAATATTCAAGAACGTGGTACTCGGCGCCGTCGCACCAAGAACATCCAGGACCATCCACACCTGGTGGAAACTGACGGTGTATTGCAATTATTTATTTATACCAGAAGAACGTTCACACGCGCGACGCGAAAAGACGTACTGCATGATCGTTCGTGAGCACGCGTGTAGAAAGCACCCCGTGTTTTATATTATACAGTGTTCTTTTACTGTATAAGGTATTCGCACGCAGTGCGTATCTTTATTTCATGTTGAATATAGATTTACTACGCACACGATGTCAGAATGAATGAGACAGCTGTTTATAGAGCAAACGTGACGGTCTATTTTCACTTTTGAAATTCTGACTGCTATTCATATGAAAATAAAATGTTACAAGCGCAACTTTATTCTCTTTGCCACTTACTACAGTAAATGCATTTTTCATATTATTAATCATACATTATAATTGTTATTTAGATATCACTCTTTTTTTATATTAGTTTTTGTAACAATTTGTAGAACTAAACTGGCTGAGAACGCTTCTCGAGCGTACGAGATCACGTAATGCACGCTCAGCCTTTAAACGATCACGAGTCTTCCGGTCGAAGGAGCACTGGAAGGTGCATTCTCGTGTCCTTCCAATCTTACATCTTTTCGCTTTTTCTTGGATGCCAATGAACAGCTCACGTTTCCGAACAGCAAGTTTCTTAATTGCGAATCAAATCGCGTTCACTTTGTTGCGTAATCTTTCTACTTTGTGAAAATCGATACGAGAAAATCGTCGAATGGCAGATAAAGCTGACTTTAATTTTAACATGAAATAGATCCTTAAAATTTTATATAACTATTTTCCTTCATAACACCTCTTATTTCTTTGATCAAACTCTCTGCTGTTAAATGAATTAATTTAAAATCCAATTTTTTGTGATATCAAATGAGAATTTATCGGATTCAGTAATTTGTAATTTTATTTTTAGTAAATCTGCATTACGAATTTGTCCAGGACAATCCAGAAACAAAAATGTCATTGCAAATGCGAAACACAAACGAGTTATATTGAGATTCGCAATTTTGTGGCAAAATCACTTTCCCATTAACGCGTTAATGCATTAACTACATTGATAATATTCAACAATATTAATAAACAGGGCACATTAGCTATCAACATTCGATTGACGTTTCAAAATAAATGATTATTGCATCGAATTTATTAATTACGATAATGCTATCGGTCCCTCTGTGCGCTCGCGCTTGCTCGCGTTTAAATTTTCAGTTGTTCCTCACACACGTGTTCTCGCTACAAATTGTCATTGCAGCATCAGGAAGCAGCTCACATGCACGGGAGCTGGTACGGGGTACGGGTTTGTATGGTAGCTGGTTGCGAGCAACTGACGAGAGAGAGAGAGAGAGAGGGGGGAGGGAGAGTATGGGACAGAATGGTTCATCGTGGTCTGTGGAATAAATGGTCCGATTCACCAGCCGCCATTCTGTTTCGCCTGCACGATAAAGCATTTAAATGAATTAAACCGAGGCGATCTCGCGGAGTCGATGTTGTTTGGTTGGCGACTTGATTTTATAAAATTCGACGTCGTCCGTACTGCTTTTTGCTCGTAAATTAATATTAACTCATTAGCTTTTTGGTTGCAAAGCGTATTATCGTTATTATTATTTATTTGTTGGCATATTGGAAATCAGGAAGCTTATACTAGATAACTTTGAGTATTAAGTTCCAAATTTGACAAATCTGCGATATTACGATTCTTTTTCATATATATATGTATATTTATATCATGTGAGATATATATATATATATTTTAAGTGTAGGTGGTATTAATTGTCCGTGATTGAAAAAATACTTATATGTATTTATATATTAACATAGAAAACCCGCAAAATTTGATTTTTTATTTCTAATAATGATCTTTCCTATTTCGTTATTATATAATTATTTTTCCAACATTTCGAATATACAATTAAACTGAGTTATATTAATAAAGCTTATCTGTAATATTTCAAAGATTATATTGGCTGATTAAAGTCGATTGGAGTTAAAAATACACATTTCAACGTTCTCCGCAGATTTCTTTCTATCTGTATTTAAAGTTTCTTTGCTTTTCACTATTATTTTCTATTTACTCCACATCTAATTTATGAAGATACGTAAAGGGCATTTTATTTTTGTTTTCCTGTCCACGTTGCGTGGTCACTCAGTTCACCAATATGTCTGTAGAACGGCGAGATCAGAGAATTGAGTTATAAAATAGAATTCTCGAGGTCCTGGCAGTGTCAAAAAGCAGTTTAGAGGCATTGAATACTGATAAGGAATGGAGAGCGGGGTCCTCCTGGGATTAGCCGGATGGGTTTGACTGCCGTTCTCGTTCGAGAGGAAAGGGGGAGAGACAGAGACGAACGGGGAACAGCAAAGTTGGAGGAACGAAGAGTGAGAAGCGAAATGTGATGGCTTGAGTGTGAACTAGAGAATGTGAGAGAGAGAGAGAGACAGACAAAGAGAGAAAGCAATGGAACACGGGAACGTTAGATTGAGCCACGAGTAGCCCGACAATCATACTATCATAGAGGCGATGATGTCCCGCATACTGAGCAGAATCCTTGTACCACTCCACGCATATTAATCGCACACACTCGCACGCACACGCGTGAACACGATGAGGACGACTACGACGGAACATGTACATACCAGGATATCCCTCGACTTCGCACTGGACACTTTGCATCACAATATCTTGTGCAAAGGTTGCTATGTAATCTTCAACGCAAATAGCTTCTCGTTGATGGTCATTGTTGTTGGGTCACCGATTACCTGATTTTCTCGGCTACTGATTTGAATACTATCTCGCAACGTTATCAACATATAATATAAAGATACAAAAAAATTATATTACAATCTTTCAGTCTCTGAGAAATTGTCAGACGTTCAGTCTATTTCAAATAGGAATTTTTAATTGACAATGGTTTAGAATAATGCCTCTTTACCTTAAAAAGGAGTTTTAAAAAAATGTGCGAGTAACGTTGCTTTAATAATACCAGCAAAATCTGTTTAGTTATTTATAATTATTCAATTAAAAAGCAAAATTATTTTACTACATACTTTATGGGCAATTTTAATTAGTGAATAGATTTATTGCGAAGTAATGATAAATTGCATTTAGTTATTTACATTATTTCTCTGCATATGCATGGTAATAATTAAATTATTTACTCAAATTATATATTAACAAGAATGTGTATCACTTCATGATTTAAAAAATTAATTTTATAATGATATACCTATATCAAATTAATTTTGAACAAAATTATAGAAAGAAAACTAATGGAAAAAATGCATAAAAAACATTTATAAGAAACTTATTTTTAAGAAATTATTTAATTTGATTAAAATTAGACACCAGCCTTTTTAGTGGAATCGAACTGCAGAATGGAAATTGCTATCAAAATATTAATTGCTAATGAAAATAGCGTTAGTCAACGCTTCGAGCTAACGTAACACGCATTTGCAGAAAGAAAATATGAACGTTGCGCTACGTTGCGAAAACCATGAATCGATCGAAAATATGAACCGCGATAAATAAAACAAGAGTTAGCATATATATATGTTCGTGCGTACTCTATGCAGAGTTTTCGTTTACATCAACGAATGGTCAATTCACTCATGCTGCTTAAACGTGAATGTATTCACTGGGGAAAAAAAGGAAAACTGATTAAGCGCAGCTGTATAAACCTGCGACGGATTAAATTCAACGTCCGGCAATGATAGCCGTAATCCGATTTAACGAGAATTAGTAAAAAAAAACGGACCGCGCGTGATGCGCAAAAAAAAACGTAATATGGCGGCATTTTGCCAATAAATAAAATTTTGCACAATTGAAAAAAAATCCCGGTTCTGGTAATCAAAGTCGCGAGACGAAATCGCAAATGAAGTGTGTTTTAAAACGACCGGCCGAGTGTACGCTTTACCGCCCGTGATTACAAACGTCGAAGCAGCTGCCTCAAAATGGCGATATCGCGCGTTGGGGAGTTAAATTGCTGCATATGGGATGGTTTCGAAATAAAATTCGTCCCGGGTAGCGAGACGGGTTTAACTTTATCATGAAATGCATCCCGATGCTTCGTTATTGTAAACTTCCAGCGGCATCGGGCTGGAAATGATCCATAATCAAGATGCTGTCGAACGCGCGCGAATACACTCTTTTATTTTAATTACATTTCAGTTTGGATCAGAAAATAATGACGGACGTAATAAATTATTTAACAACAAATAAATGTATTTCGTATATCGAGGATTAAAATGTACACGGCATACTTTATGATTCAAAATTCATTAAAACTTAAAACCTCTCTGTAAAAGAAACTTTTCTCGTCCTTCTTTAATGATCTTGTTTCTTACCATTTCTACTCTTTGCAGATTGAGCATGAGTTATTGTTCTTTCTGCAAATACTGAGAACTTTGAAACTGTATAGAAGTCTTACTTATTTTACTCCAACTTAAAGTCTTCCTATGTGAATTAATGAGTTTGTCCTAATGACACAGTTTCAACTCAGAACTCATTTCCAGTTTAAAAAAAAAAGGAGAAAAGTGAAATTGTAAAACGACCGAATCAATACTGTCTAATAGCAATGCGTTTTGCTTTGAAATGAGCTTACAATCTCATTGATATAGTAACTTATCAAACTTTTTATAAGCTACTATAGACTGTTTAGAAAATTCAAGCTGATAATTAGGTCGAAATTGACGATGTGCCATTCTAGACAAAAATCCATCAGCGTGATATTGGCAATTACATTGAGGACAGCGGCACGATACTGTCTGGTTATCGCAAAATGTGATTTATGATACCATTATACTAAAACGGATCAGTTCACCAAGATCCGCGCGATGTTATCATAAAATAGCAATAAAAATTTATTGGCACGTTTTCGCAGCGCGGCGAATTGGGCTGGAATACAAAGTGGAAAAATGCAGAATTATTTTGGCGTATATACAACGTAAATTATAAATTGATTTGCTGTCACCTGTGCATGTTTACCGAGCTGAAAAGAACAGCGTTCTTATTATACAGGGAAATAAAAATCATTAAGCATAGCGAGAGAAGATATTTCCGCTTGTACGTTTTTTTTAAAATAAATAACTGTAACATTTTTACGATTCACGTTTAAATGCAACCGCAAACCACAAAAAGCAATGCAACCTAAAACTCCGGTGTTCATTAGCGGAAATCGATATTTTGTTACGGAGGCATAACGTGCCGGTTGTTGCGCTATTTCGCCGATCAGTCGCAACAATTAATAACGTTTCGTTTGCAACGTAACCCATGAAGGGCAGAGCTCGAGCTGACGCAGCTGGAAGTCATAGTCGACTGAATTCCGGGCGTACTTATCGTTTCATTAGTCATGCCGCGTGTTCGCTAAAAGCGTCAATAATTAAATGTGTACACCACGTGCGAAACATCGCGTGCGAAACGGTGCAACTGCAAGGACGAACGTGGCATACGAAACAGCGGTATTATATGCCGTCAACAGCTCGTTAACTCAGTAAAATGATAAATCATTTCATCGATCCATTACTGAATTATGTTGTAATCATTCCGTGACACAAACATGATCATAAAATCTTCTCAGTTAATGTAATCAAGAGTTACATCCAAAGTTCCGAAGAAAGTAATAAACTAATAACTTTGGATTTATCTATATTATTCTAGAGAGAACGACAATATTTTGTTTAATTATAAGAACTATCGTGATACTAGACGCAATCGCGAGATCTGCAAACATTCTAAGCGGAGCCGGATGTTCATAAAAGATGCATGAATGTAAGTCGCGAAGGTTTAAGAGCGATGGGAAGTCGTTGAAATCGCTTTTCGTAGGTATCTCCGCTTCGAGTTTTCTTTTACCGGTCGCGTTTTCTTTTACGGGATAACCGTGTCCTTAACGGCCTGTTAGGAACCTTTTATCCAAATCTTTCTCCACTCTGAAACGTCTCCTTGATCTACGACTGAGGCCTGAGCAGTCTTATCCATCACCCATTTACTGGCATGGTAAACCCCGTCCGACTTGGATTCACCGCGATGGGATCGACGTTATTTGTTCTTGTCTGAGACGAAAACCTACGTCGCTTACAATTCGGACTTTCCTCACATCCTTCACTCTACCGTGATGTATAACAATTTCCTTCGTGAACCGATAATGTTTCTTCATTATTTACTTCGTATATTGATCAATTGAGAACATTAAGCGCGTTTTGTATTATCTGCCTCGTATCGTTAATGATATAATTAATAATCGTAACTTTTTAACATTCTGAAATCGTTCACTGTTATCTGTCCATGTTATAGAGCAAATAATTTGAACGACCGGCAGATAACGACTGTTATTAAAGCGGCGTAATTAACAGTATCATGCGGTCCAACGTCACGAATGCGTCGGTCACCATAGAAACACCGCTATCGTTTAAAGTAATGAGCGGAATAAAACGGGCATTGATATTGCATAAGCAATAATTATGCTTACGATTGTTTTGAATATGTCGATCGACATACGATCCGTCAGTCGTTCGGCATAATAATATAGAATTTAAATGTCATTATCAAGATTTATTGGTACGAATATAACGAAAATTTAATAATTGGTACATTTTATAGGTACGAGTCTCATCTCGCTATACGCGTAGCGGCACTCCGGAACAGTGCTCGTAAAATTTATTTAACATTCGAGTGTATTACATTCCCGATTTAACCCGAGTTTGCATGCCAACCGTTGCATGCTGTTAGGGTGAATTTGGCCGGTGTAAGTATATGGGATACTTGGAGATCTATGTCGTGTTGGTTAGTAGCTGCTGGGAGCTAGGTACGGATAAGCAGGTAATCTCATCGTAGTACGTCTTGTATGCGAGTGTGTTCTTTGTCTACTACGGCCCGTATATCGTGCGGGACGCGATTCCCCTATAAAAGCTAGCCTTCTACCCTCCGCACGATATTACGTTGTTTTATATAAAAAAAAGAAGGACGATATTTACGATATCGTAAAGTCTTATTATTAAAGTCATTATGTTGAACATTATTATACACATCCCTTGAACCACGGTCCCTGAAAATATTAGGGGGATGCGTTAGGGTAGAATTTTTTTCTCGGGATTGAATATGTGTTGATAGATCTTATTATTGTTTGATCTTTACACAGAAGGCTTTTTCGTTAATACCAGGAGCGTCATTTTACCGCTATGGGAGCAGGCTGTATAATTAAAATTAAATTAGAAATATATATTATACCTATGTATAGTTAATTAAAAAATAATTTTTGATTATATCAAGGTAATGTTTTTACGTTAAAAATTCTTCTACTGAAAAATTTACGAAATATTTCTTATCAAATTCCTTTCTCGGACCCTTTGTATATTATTTTAAGCGAAGCAATTTGTAGATTGAATCGCTTGTCGCGTTGTCCTGTGAAATAGTTGAAACGATAAAAGCACGCAATTTTTGGTGATGACGCAACCGTGTTGCCGGATAACCGTCCGCGCCGGTTAGCATTCTGGCTAACAATCTGGGAGGATAGGGATTTCGCGCGCAGCGCAATGAAAATTTTCCATTTATGCGGACGCAGATAAAGCAGGTCCGAAGATAATAAGCAGACGAACGAGCACGAGCGCGGTGTCGCTGAGCGCATTGTTAGTTAAGCCAAGAGATAGCCGTGATTTAGAACGTTGAACGTAGGACACGTCGGGATAGCGAGAACGGGAAGGAGGAAGATCACAGGGAAAGAGGGAGGAAGACGGAGAGAGTGAGCATCGGGTTGAGAGGGTGGCACTGCAGGAACAATGCTGAGGTATGTATATCCATGAGCAGACAACCGGGCAACCAACCAGCGACGCCAACCTACAGCCAGCAATAGCAATGGGCCGTAGGGATAGCTCGTAATTGCCGGACGGTTCTCAAGTGGCAACGACGCCGGTCAATTTCACCCCTTGCCGGTACCTCGGAACCGCGACACCGCAGAGACCCCTTTTACGTTCGGCATACAGTATCAGGATTTGGCCGGGATTATGCCGGACACGAGGAACGCCACCGTAACTCGATAGTCTCTCGAAGCGATCGAGGTTACGGCGGCAACTACTTACTCATTCTACGTTCCGGTGGTTTGGAGAAGAAAACTGCTTTTCCTGCCCTTAGTTGACTAGTCGGAGTTTTGTTTTATTTCGTCGTGAAACTATCACTAGATACTTATATATTGCAAGACGATTGCGAAATCATTATACTCTAAGAGTAAACAAATCATATATGTTACATTTAAAATAAAAATTTTACTTTAATCTCTTGATTAATAAGAAACTCAAAATAGGATGTATAAGAGTTGTGTATTATCAATAAGTCACGTTTAACTCACCAAAAAAGAAAGGATCATACAATGCACTGAGTTCATGATTTACTTTAGGAATATGTCGACCCACAAGCGCGAAAAAAATTGTCCTTGCCAAGCTCCCGCTCTTTATTATAGCATTTGGATTTGGCCTGGAGTTAATTTCCGAGTGCTCACTATATAATGGGTGGCTATTTCATGTTACTAAAATGATATTATCGGACTCCTGTTCTCTGGATCGATTCCAAGACTAGCTCTGGGACGAGTGTCGCCCAACGAAATTACCTCCGTCAACATGAAATGCCGTCGCGGAAGGGTAATCAATTCTTACTTCCATTCTTTCCCCTCTTGTACGAGCGAATGCGCCGAACTCGATATCGTTTTATCACAGACTTTGCATATCTATTTCTTGCTCACGATAGAAATGCATATGCTGCAAGAAGTTGGGCAGCAACGTTTTTCCATAACTTTTTATACATAACTCTTTTGCATTTTTTTGGTACCGTTCTTAATTGTTGTATATCAATTGTTATATGTCGCTTGCTATGTTAAAGAGAATTTTTTTCTCTCTATGTGGGCTATAACGCCCAAAAGGGACCAGGAGGTATTGTTACAGTGCAATGATTTTGTTGAATATATGAGAGATGAGAAACATAAAGAAAGAATTAAATAACCGTCGATGTTTTTGTAACAAAAGAGTAGCGCGTTTTTACCATTCCTGACAATACAACACGTTGGCAGACATTCGGACTTCCGCAAAGTTTTTAATTAACGCGAAATTGCACGTTTCATTAACGATCTCACTGTGTTTTTCAACTCGTAATAGGCTATGAAAGAAATATGCTCGAATTGACTGAGAAATAAGTTATATTTTTTCGCGTGGAATTTTTGCCATATTTCCCAGAGTTCTTGCATTCGAAACAATACGTTCTGTTAATTACTACGTATCGACAAGCAAGAGCGACAAAACAAGTCGAAAAATATGAAATTTTGTGAAAGCAAACATTCAGGATGATCGTGCATCCTGTTTTTGTGTCACTTTTGTAGGTCAACTATATGTCAAGTCTTACAACTAACTGAATAAATAACGTGCGCAATCTCGGTTTCTTTGCTTCTATTACTTTTGGAGCAAGGAATGCAATATACACGACGTCATCGCGAAATGTGCTTGTAATGTAACGTATAATATGAACAGACGAGTATATACATATACATATATATATGTATATTGTACATATATATATAGTATATATACAAGTACTTCATTGACGTGTAAAAACTCTCATGAATCTCTTCTTAATAGAGAAAAATGACGCATTACGAAAAGTTAATCGCTGTTGCGCAACGACCGCAAACCGCTGTTAATATAGCAGTAAACACACCGAAAGTCGTAAAGAGGCTTTCAGGAAATTCCTACGGCGAACGGCACGACACGCCACGGTCATTATCGAGATGCGAGGTGCGGCACTACTCACCATCGAGTATTTCCCCGAGTACTTCTCTCTCGCGAGTGTATTTTCCGTTTAGTTTAGTTCACGTCTGCGTCAGGCCGCTTAACTATCTCAATTAATAGCTGAAAATTGTCGTGCAAATTGTGAATACGTGTCGTAATATGGGTCATTCTAATTTCGACGTTCTGTATGTAGAAAATGGTAAAATGCCCGTAATCTCTTCAACTGCTAACTTTTGGCTTGTCACTGGGGATTTAGGAGAGAAAAGCTAGTATTTTTAACTTCGCGCGTGAATGTAGATACGGGTGTAGACGTAGACACATGGAGAAAAAGATACAGTTGGAAATTTTCCAAATTTTGATGTCAAAAACTTTTTCGCAAATTATTTTAAGCATTTCAAGAATTTTATCAAAAGATATTATAATTCAAATATATCTAAATAAAAAAAGGAAATATTATCAAGTTTTTTAAACGTATCAGAAAACAATTCTATATGTAGATTGTAGGTATATAAAAATAAGATAATTTCAGAGATTGTATCAGGATAAAATATCCGAAACACTTCATATATCCGTTTTTCGATGATTTTATCTTGATACTTTTATAGAATAATCACGTCGAATAATCAAATATACTCAATTACGAGAAGAATTGATGGTTCGGTATTCCGAATCGAAAATAATTTCGTTTAAAAACAAATGAGGAAATTATCCCTCTGTTCTCTCGGTGGGTTCCGCAGCGGAATCCCATCTGTCTCGTAAAAGGATCCAACTACAAAAGAATTTTGTCGCTATTCCAAGCATGACTTAATTCTTAAGACCACCGTTTGTAACGCTATATTGATTATCTTATATTTATATGAATATAATAAAATAGAAATAATAATATTAGTAACAGTATCTATTGGAGAGGAAGAAATATCGTAATTACACTGCATTAATATACGTAAACTCGAAGCAAGAGAAATGTTTGACAGATTTATACAATTTGTAAAAACCGTGGTGCTGCGTTAGACTTTAAAAAAAAGATATGACTTTGAACGCAGAGAAAATATACGACGAATGACAACATTGACGTATCAGTTTGGCGTGTCGTCTGAAGCGAAGTTTTAATTTGAGATAAAAGCGAAAGGGGGCTTCACAGCGGCGTGTGATTACTTAGCGGCTATGTATAGTAGCAGAAACGTCCTCGTTAAAATCACTTGCCGTAATCCCGGCTGCTCTTACTAACGCTTTTCATGTAAAAACATTTGGCGATAAAACGCACCTGAAACAACAGAAATGGAAGTCACGATTCGAAATGCGGAGCAAATGCTGTGCGGGAAAATCGACTCCAGATTGGTCAATGAATACAACTGTAGAAGTTTAGCGATCTATTTTAGCATTACCGTCCACATAAACTACACGTACTCGAATTCCATTTACCTAACGTAATGAACGTATTTAGCATTAACGATAGGTGAACGGAAATAGAATAGTCAGATTACAGATAATATCAACTTGCAACTTCAAAGCATAAAAACTTTACTATCAACTAAGGTAAATATTCCACAAAGAATATTACTTAAAAGTCGATTTAGTTTTTATTTTTGCTTGAAAACAGATTCACGAATTTGTTGATCGGTTTTAATGACCGATTATAATCATTTTCAATAAAAGAGCTCTCGAGAAAGCGTTTCGTTTACGTTTGTGTTTAGTTTTCTAAAAAATGTCGTTAGCACCCTTCATGCCGTTAGCACTCTGTATTTTACCTTTTGAGACTGTTATGCTAATATCGATAAACCGGGTGTTTACCCAAACAGTTAAGTCGATTTAATAATAGATAACCATACGCACCGCCAAAGTACTAATATTACTGGTGTATATATATACGTTTCGGAGATGCTGGAATAGTACATATGGGGCTTTAGCAGCGGTCAATCCGGTGGAAGGTAGCCAGACGGATCAATATCACATTACTATAAATAATTAATAGGCAGCTCTCTCTCTCTCTTCTCTCTCTCTCTGTTTCTATGCGTGCCGCGTGCCTTCTGGCTATCCCAATTTTCTGCCGAGTTTACGATAGAATGAAAGCTTAAACGAGTGAGCGTAATGTAATGTTTCACACGGAAAATTTTATTCCCGTACGAACGCCACCTCTTTTTTTATATTCATGCGTTTACCATAATGCATGCATAAGCACTTCTCGCTTGCCTTTAATGCGCGCTTTCCTTGACAAAGTATTTTTACCTGAATTCAATATTATGTCACATATGAAGGATGTTACAAAGATGCTTTCAATTATATCTAAAATTACATAGATACAAAAATCTATAATTTCTAAAACGTCTCTTTATTATCAATTATGCTACCAATAATTAGTAATGATTGAAAATTGACATTAATGAGGTGTCGTCGCATTATAATGAATGATGAGATGTCAATTATGAATTACGAAAGCTTTCGTACCAAGTTTTGTACACTTGCGCGGTTCCCCTTCCTTCTCTTTCCTCTTTTATTTCTCGTTACGAGACGAATGAGTCTCTCGAAATGCGGTAGAGATACGTCGTGCAAAGCTTGTATATATTTGCGATCTCGTCCGCTATTCCTTCGGTCCAGGAATTGCTCGGCGTACGTCATGCCGCTTCCGGGAGTGCGGCAACGAACCCTAGGGGCACAATAAAACTGCATCTAAACAACGTTAGCGGGTGGGGCAGGGGGAGATGCGGAGCGAGGGCGGAAGAAAGGAAAAGGGCGAAAGGCATGGAAGAGAGGCATGGAGAGATCCGAGCTGCATCGTTACGGAAAAAGGCTAGGTCAGAATGGGTAGCAGCGAGGAGATTGAGGCGAGGGACTTCGCTGGGGAGGACGTGATCGCGTTAACAACAACCGACGGAGAAAGGTGGGCGTTTCGAGCGATCCGGTTTGAATAAGTAGTTACCGGCCTAATAGTAGCGCCGGACTGTGACGATCGTTGAATACCGAAATTTCGACTAAGCCCGCCGAGCTACGAGCAGATTGGTTAAAGAAGGGACGAAATTTGGGAGGGTTGCCGCAGGTTGCGGACTTAGTTTAGGTCTACAACGTCAAACCCCGCTATAGACACCTGATCGACCCCACTGACTCCTTGTTACTATCTCATATGCGGTCGTTGGACACAAAGCCGTTTTTCCCCCTTTGACCGGTCATCGCTCCCTTCAATTGTCAGTTTTTTTCCCTGTCCGGCACGTATAGAGAAATAACTTTCGAAATGTATACCACAAGTGACCCCATTTCGTATAAAAACTACTGGATAGATCTCTCTTGCAACTGAATTTCATTCGCGAGAAACGATATTTTATTTGAGGAATCGTATTGCATATAATTGTTGCAATTTTCTGTTTAACTAGCTTAATCGGAATTTATCGATAATGAATTCTATCATTCAACGAAATATTCCATTCACAATGCCTTTGGTTGTTGTGTATATGTAAAAATTGTATTTTAAGAGAAATGTATCTGAAGTTTCTATCTTACAGAATACTAAAAAAAGAAATTACCATTCCGTTCATGTTTATTGAATGAAGTAATAGTAATGTAACTTCAAATGCATTTCTTCTCTCAAAACGTGATTTTTTCCCTTGCGTGCTCTTTTTTCAGCCATTGTCTTGAATTTTTTCCGCTTCATCGATCTAAGCAAAGCGAAACAAGGGAACGTAATGCAGGATAAGACGGAGGAAATGTTAGCATCTTTTCTTTTTTCGTCTCTTGAAATTACAGAAAGATGAACGTCGTCCGTGGACGTTTCCTCGTTTCAAAAATATCAGTGGATTTCCGTGCGACGGAGAAACGAGACGTAGGTTATCAAGGTTACAATTTCCGCAATTTTCACAGCGCGTGGCAGCGTCGTAAATCCCTGCAGAAATGTGAAATCTCCTCGCAATAATGAATTCATCGTGAACGTGGTAAAACATCGGAATAGCTCTTCTTCGATTTTGAGGAGTAAGTTACTCCTTTGTGGTTAATTCATCCAGTGGGTTACGAGTCTTATCAAACTGCAAGTAAGCAGTGGTTTACGAGACTGCTTTGCGCTGCTTTTAAATTTGAAACTTCCTGCTACCGAGAAAGTCGGTTTATATGCCCATCGTTGGAAACTTTATCTTTTAATTTTCCATTTTCTAGTCCACTGTTAACTTTTCATTTTTCATGAAAAAAAAAATTATGCATTACGGTAAATGTGGATGTCCGTGAGTAAAATACCACTTTGTATTTACGATTGAAAATTATGCAGAAGCAACGAAGATTACAAGAGAGAATTATAATTGTAATATGGAATGTTATAAAATGGATAAGATTTTCTCTCAATGGGATTCGATTTTCGGTCGTTTTAGGCGATTACTGAAGTACTTGCAGCTCTTGCAGGTATCGGGAAAGTCTGTGACTTCGGAATATTCGCTCATGAGTAAATACAGATTTTCACATCATTGGAAACTTGCTTTATTAAAAATGCGTACACGATATAATATTATTAAACTCTGAGAAGGATCTTTTCTCTCTCTAGTATTCAATATTCGACCGTTTTGCAGGCTCGGCGAAAATCGCTGGGTAGAGACCTTAATTCCATCGGAGACTGCCTTTTTTAAATGCAATACGTATAATACAAATAAAAAAATTCTTCAACACCGCGACGCGGTACTCCCGTGGACGACGGTTATTATCTCTTCACAAATTACATCGAGGTAGCGTACCAGGGCTTTTGGTCTCAGCCGTGATAAACCCATCCACTCCTATCCTCCGCCATCCTTCCCTTCCCCCGTGTCTTCCCAACCCCTGTCTCTATTATTTTCAACCACCCAACTTCTGATATACCACCTGCAACCTCATTTACCTAGCTACTCTATGTACGTTAGACAACACTTATTACCCAGGTAATACAATCGCATAATGCGCCCCTCGTCTTCGCCCCCACGATAATGCCTAATTTAATGACAAGGAGGAGCGTCGCAATCTAACGAGGGATTACTATCCGGATGTTACGCGCCGTCGATCAAATTAATTTACAATTATGATTATAGAGATATCGCTTGTCCGAGCGTGTTTTTGCTTTGAGGCATGAATCTATATCAGACTATATACGCTTCAAAAAATTAGACGAACTTGCGTCGAAATTCGAGTTAAACAACTTACTTGTTGTTACTACTTCACACTTACCTAACACCTACTTTAAGACTTTTGTTAAGTTAAAATGAGAAATATAACGCACTTCGAGTTACATGTATTCGTAAAAATGAGAAATATAACGCACTTCGAGTTACATGTATTCGTAAAAACTTGACTCAACTGAGGTATTTTTCCAAAATTTTCTTTAAATTAAAGTTTTATCCGCTTGCGCATTTTATCGCGTTTGTTATTTCAGTAATACGATACCTATAAACCCCGTAATGTATGGTACTTATTCACTTCACCATGATGAAAATGTTTGACGTAAAAAGTTCATGACAGAGTGACTAACGAGGAAAGTTCGGCACCCTGCAAATTCGAAAATAAGAGAACCGTGTGCAAATGTAGAATAGTTCGACACTACCGTGCAACTATTTTTCGTTGCGGATAAAAAACGGATTTAGAGCGTGAAAAAAATGGACTTTAAATTGGTCGGAGAGTACAGCTGCAAAATTTAACGACGTTGTAGAACCATTCTGTATTTGAAAACAAAACCGCAAACGCAATATTTTTCCTCAGCTTCCGCGCGATCGCGAATGATGAGTGGTTAATTAATTCACGAAGTATGCAAGCTGCATGCTTGAAGAGTGTTGAAACGTGAGTATTAACCGCTTAACGAGTTCGTGCGACCGTACCACGTGTTGCCGATCTTCTTTGTATACACGCGGGTATAGGAACGCACGTACATGCTCACATACACACGAACGTATACACGTGCACTCTCATATACGCCGTGCGTGGGAATGTATCGCGGAGAAATTGCGGAGGACGATCGATAGTTGAACGCAACGAGCTGCTGCAAGCTCTTCTCGCCGTTTGATCGTGCTTGAATCGGTAACTCTCGCGCTCCACGTATACAATCCTTCGAGTATATTTGGCGATTCTGCCAATCTAATATAATCACGGAAGAAATTATCTCTCCCTTCTTGCCAGATTACGTTAAAGATGCATAAACGTTGAAATTACCTTCTCCTTTTTAAAAAGCGATACTTAAAGCGAGCGATGCATATTTTTAAACTAGCTTTAAAATTTATGCATCGCTATGCAGGCATTATTACTTTATCCAGAGTTTACGAAATTTTTGATACCTGCAAAAAAAAAGGAAAAAAATTGTTTATAAGAATGAAAATAAAAACAAGATATAAATTTCTCTTGACATTTAGTCTTGAAAATCCTCATTTCCGTCATTCTATGTAGTTATTCAGAAATGAAAAAATTTGTCTAAGAATGAAAGAAAAGTTTCTTAAGGAATCTATCAAAGAACTGGGATCGTACTAGATACTACGCCAGGAGAGCAAAAGTTTTTTTTAACACTTTTAATACATCAACGGGGATGAAGCATTTAAAAATCCGAGATAAAAACACGGCAGGTCGGACGAACGCTTTATTTTATCTCGAATTACTGTTTCGAGTTGAGCAGACCGCGGAGAAGAGACAATTAAAACTTTAAGCTGAAATAGCACCACCGTCACCGTCACTTGGACAAACTGAATTCTTCGGGACGGTGGAAAGCTTTCTTTTGGGCAACAACTCGCTCAGGGGAAACTTTTCGCGATGACTTAAAATGTTTCACCCCGACGTATTTTTAAAGGATATTTATATATTCCGATCTACATATCGAAATTATTATTATCTTCAGAATTTTGACAATATAATAACGATGATAGAGATCATCAACCCCGAAAGAAATAACAGACTATTGATAATTCAATTAGTAAAAGAGTTTGAAATTTTTCCTAACAAAAGTACGTATCTTATTTTTAGTGATTGAAGATCAGGTTGTCGTTCAGGAAACAAACGCGAATGGAGACACTGAAAATGCTGCAAACCGCGAAGAAAGTAAATAAATAAATATTAAATCTCTTAATAAGATATTAATATTCAGCTTACATATTTATATTATATATTGCGTATAAATTATCTTTTTAATGTAGTTGAAGAAGAAGAGGATGAAGATGATGAAGAAGAAGAGGCAGAAACTATTTTCCAAGAAACTGACTTCAAATTGGATGAATTTTTTCAAAGGTATGATAATGATGTAACAGTAGAGTTCCTAGATTTTATCGATTTTTTTACTTATAGGTAAATTATTTAATCAATTTTTTTTATATTTTCGACAATCTGATCTTGAACATTTAATTATTTTAATTAGATAAGTTTGAAGACAAAATTTGGTTAAAATTTAGTTTTTATAATTTTATTCTTTATTTAAAATTTAACAAAAATAAGGTTTTATCATCTGTTCGCACTGTTGAAGCTCTTTTATCATGATCTGTTAAAAAGAAATTCTAATTCAGTGAATCAAGATATTCTGTATATACGATAGAACATAAGATAGTATCTTTGTAAAAAGTAATATACCATTCGAAGGTTTGCCAACGTGAAGGTCGTCAAGGCTTTAGCACTACTAATGCAACAATTCGAAAAGAACACAGTCGAAGTAAATCATTATGTAGCAAAAATGTTACATCGAATTGCTTGGGATTGTAAAATGCCGGGTATGATATTTCAAGCGTCCATATTTCGGATTTTTCAAAGAATCCTCGAGTCGAAGGATCCTGCACATAAGGTAATATAGCACACGGAATAAATTACAGAGCTAACTGCAATAATCACACCTTATATGTTTTACGAGTTTGCGAAGTCCTTAACGTTACACTTTTGATATTGTCCAGTCCAATATTTTCCTCGACAGATTTTCCTTCTTTCGCGATGATACATTTTATCGCTCTTCGCATATAATAAGAACATAGATAAGACTTTGCTGTTTCTTAGCTAGCGATAAAAATTCTTTTTCTTTCTTGTATCGCACGATAAATTTTACCACCAAGCTTTTATTGCATCCTTGTATCGAGCTTAATGGTCCACAGAAGTGGACTCGTCGAGTACCAGAAAAATCGATTCCTGCTTTAGGAGCTCCAAAAGTTCGCGGTCTTCATAATCCGCCGTTTCATCGAAGTCGCCCAGAAGAACCGGAAGTCGTACATGGAGCTGCTCTTCTGGAAGACTACCCGCGACGCGACAGAAATCGTGGATGGCTACAATGCAGAAACGACTAACAAGAAAGTTTCACGAGCGACCTGGACGGAGGCGGAAGAGGATGAGCTGCGTACCCTCTTCATGGAGCATCAGACTAACAAATATCCTCAAGGTAAACTCTTTATATCGTCCATTTCTCACGGAGGAGTCTTGTGCACACATCGTTGAATTCGATAAATTAGAGCCTTTCACAAGAACGTGCTCAAAATATAGAGCTTTTTACTCATTAATAAACGAAGATGCAAGGAATATGAGTGATTCAATTCAATCTATAATTTTTAAGATTTAACCGTTATCTAAATTGATAAAAAGTATTTCTATTTACTCTTAAATATCGAGAAACAAGGGAAATACGAGCTAGATACAGAACTGAATCACTCATGTCATAATTGTGACGTTGTTGTAAATTTATAGATTTAATTGATTGGCTATTGGAGCATGTCATCAATGAAAATAGAACACGACGTACCATCATCAAGAAACTCAAGGAGATGTATCTTATTGTCAATTCTAAGGTCAGTTTCACTTTTTTCTCGCAATTACAACGTAGTTCTTTAGGCTGAAAAGGGACAAACGATCTCGAATCTTTTTCGATAGTAATTTATTTATTTTAACCTAATATTTCTTTCGTGGGGAAACAGCCTTAAAAGATTTAGCAAACAAATTTCTGTACCACTCCGCTAAAAAAGTAACGATTCATCCATGGTGCCCTGCGGCAATCCCCGTTGTGCTCCGTCTGACAAGATCAATGATTTACGAGAATCTTGGAAACGGCGGAGAGAGGGGCCGTTCGCCCGGCCTCGAAAATAAGTTTCTAGACTACCTCTGCTGACGGGGTGAACATATGCAAAAAAATGGAACCAGGAATTGCTGCAGGAACTGTAAATTCTCCGGAGACAATGCCTCTACGGAGTGAGGCATTTTCACCCTCGTCTCTTCGTTTCTCTTCCTTCTACTGTTGCGTGAGGTTTCTGACGCGAGCTGCGTGTTCCTTCTACCGGTAGTCTCTTTCCCCGAGCATGGAAAATATCTGTGTGTGCGTCCCCCTCGTCAACTCTGGCGGCTCTAAAACGGGCGGTTCCTTGAGAAAAGCTATCGTTTTGTTTGCCTTCTGCCTTACAACATGCGTATAAACATTTGCATCACCCCTCGAGCTACGAAAACACGAAGGAAAACGTGACCCGAGCGTTTTGTTGTGTTTGTTGAACTGTAAATGCGCGCGTGATGGGCGGCTGTTCTATAACTTTCGTTTCGACAGCGCGAGAGCGATTTGAAATGCTTCATTTACTTCATAAAATAGTTTGGCGCAAACTCACTACAATAGGTTCATACACTCTCAGGAACGTTTGATGTTAATTAACCTTAGAACTAATGCTGCATTATTTTTTTCTCGAATCATTAACATTTTCGTAAAGAAACGTTCCGAGAAGTATATTAATCTTGCTATGCTTGGAAGCATTCCTTGTTCCCTTCGTTATAACTCTTTTCTTCTGAAAATACACGGTGCAATACGGTGATAAAGCATGGGAATGCGTTAATCAAGCTTCTTATTGCGGCAGAGGAGTTACTAACTAGTTACCGGCTTATTTAAAACTTGAAATTAATTGAGTTTGTAGGGAAGCTTCTAACAAGAGAAAAAAGCGTAGCGGAGGATAAGCGATGCAATACACAATACTGGATCTTATTTCGCTGCGCTTTTTGCAGGAACGCGACATAAGAGATTCAGCAAAAAATTTTTGTTCGCTCGAAAGATATCAGCGTTTTTGAACGCCAGCAGTTTACAATAATTATTTTAAAACAAAACGCTGATCGACCATTTGCGATTAGCTGCGCTTTTTGCAGATAGAACGCGACATAAGAGATTCAGCAAAAAATGTTTGGTCATTCGAAAGACGTCAGCATTTTTGGACGCCAGCAGGTCACAATAATTATTTTAAAACAAAACGCTGATCGATCTTTATTGAAAATACATGCCTCTCAACCGTTTACTAAAATTTTATTTCGTTTAAGCGAAACACATTTGACGCGAGTAATTGTTTCGTCGAAAAAAATCGAGCACAAAGTATGATTAATTTTTCGATAATGTTGCACGACATTAACCAGCCACGACCGGGAGGGAAGAAAAAATATTTGTTTCCCCTCCGATCTTAATTCGCTATTAATCACAAGCGTGCAGTCACCGGCGAAAAGAGGGTCGTTACGTCGGCGGAAACGTTTCCTCCGAAGTATTATCGATTCCTTCGCGAGGTCTTCCGGTGGAAAGGCTTAACCGCGGAAGCGTTTCATTTAAATAATTTCATGCGTGAGTACGTTCCGTCTCTTTGAGCGAAGAGAGTACGGTCGAAGCAGAGACTATACGGCCGAGTATTCATTTGACATTCATTTAGTCAGTGGAAGTCGCGCGATATTGCTCTGACGGCCATTTAGGTGCCTCGTTTCGCCGAGGGTGGAGCGTAATCGCTGGAAAACGAGCGACCCAGCTTCTTCTTTTTAAATACGCCTACTGACTTAGAAGCTTCTCCAGAGATTATATACGGAACGCTTTGTCTCATCAAACTTGGAGATTATGCGCACGCAAAGTGCTTTCCGAGAAGATTATAGGGGTTGAATAGCTGGGTGCTAATTTATATATTTATAAAGATATCGATATTCATTGAGCCTCAATACTGTTCTAATTATTTAACCATTTGATTATCGCCGAATCAATGTTAAATGCAAAATATAAGTTATATTTTGTACAGTGACTTGTTCACGTAACTGATTATCTTAGAAAAGTTGAGCAATGATCATAATCATGTCTAATGTTACGGCAATTTAAAAGTGGATTTAAAATATTTTAATCTTTTTTCATCGCAAACGACGTACGTGGTCTGACCCATTTTCTTAAATCTTGTAATTAATTAGGGCGTGCGAGCTGAGGTACAAAAAAGATTACCTAAGGAGTGGTCTGAGGAAGAAATCGCCCAGCTTACGGAACTTTGGACACAGTTGAAAGACGATGACGGTAATTTTTTAAATTTATTTTCTTTAAGCTAATTTCTCATTATAATATTTCCTAATTTCTTTTCTATTTCCTGAAAGTATAAATTTGATCGGACGATTGACTTTGGGATTTTTCATTTATTCATATTTCTGTCCGTTAATTTTTAATGCCATTAAATTATTATCAAAATTAATTGCAATTATTAATCACGGATAATGGAACAAAGAAATGAAGTTTACAACTCGACGGCACAGTAATAATAAATTTCTCGAAAATCTGGCAGCATATTGTAGTAATTGCCATTTATCGTAATTTGTAATTTATCTGCGAATCATACGCGCCCAAAAATGGCCTTAACCCAATTCCCGATATAAATTTTCGCGATAGAAATTCGCCATAAATTTCAGCGTTAATTCTAGCCGGTTATTCGCGTTCCGAAACTGTTGAAATATTTCGCGAATGCGAAATTCGTGCGAGAATTCGTTAACACCGGAACGATTCCTAGGATTTAATTAAGCTCCGAACATCGGACACGCTTGGCTGCTTGTAGTAATAATTTCGAATCCGCTGGAACGAACGAAGAATAATATCCTTCCTGACAGAGACATTTTCAGAAAAGTCTTGTAAAACTTGTTTCATTTTCATACGAATTCGCCGCTCTCCATAACTTTTAATCTCCGAAGTCGCTTCCACGCCAAGCGTAATTCTCAGATGTCCACGAAATGTCAAGGGCATTTTTCTTCGCCTCCCCTTCAAAAATTTCCGCAAAGTGTTTTATCCTGCCGTGTTCTTAACCCCGCGGTTGTTAACCTTAGAACTCCCAAAGGACAGACAAAAGTATCCGCAAAAATGTCACGTCGCAAGAGAAGATAATTCTTTTCTAAATTAAATTTGTTCTATAACAAATCTTTTGAACACGAGTTTACGCTTAATATCGGAATCGCGTTTATACGTAAAGTATCTTATAATCTTCCGAGAAGTTAAATTATAAGTCCGTAAAGAGCGACGTCTCTCTCCAATTGACTTATAAATACATTTCGCCGACGTGAAATAAAGTCCGCCCCCTTTAGATAAAGTCCGTCCGTGTCCCTTCGTAAGCTCTAATTGATTTAACTTTAAATCCCTTCAAAATCTCCGACAGTCGTCTCGATTTTCCCTCGCGCGCGATTCTCCCACGAAGAAGCCCTCCTCCCCTATCGTTTCGCGTCGTATAGCTTCCTGACGACGCTATAAAAATTGAAACTACGCTATGTCCCCAAAAGATCCCGTGGATTTGATTTTCACCGGACTTAGAATAAAGCGACCGAAGCCGAAGATCAAGGAGAAGCTTCTGGAATTAGGATTGGCGCAGGATCGCAGGGAGCTGCGCAAAAAGCGGTCCAGAAAAAGCAACCAGGGTGAGTATACCTATTCGTTCTTCCTCCCTCATCACGATCCGGTCTAGAGCATCCCTTGTTCCAGCCAATCCCATCCCATTCCATTCACATCTGTCTTTCTTACTATCCTCCGATTCCGCGACTATTCCCATTCGATCAGTCTTCTAGTAACGCGATTGCCGGCGACTGCATAGAGCGACTCGCTTTCAACGGGGAAAGCGAAACGACGTGGAAATAGAGAAACGCGAGGGAGGAAGCGAGAAGGAGTAAAGATCAATTTGTACAGGATTCTTCTCGCTTTCCTATCCCGATTTCTTACGAACCGGGGAAGAAAAAAAAACCTTTCGTCGATATTACCAGTGGAGACAAGTCCGCTCGTACGTTTGCAAGATCGTTTCTGTTTTCCTTTTTTATTTCTCGCGAGTGAAGCAAGTGCGAGTCAGCGACAATTCTTATATGTGTATTTTATCTGAGCGAATTGTTCTAGTCTTCGATTCCGATACAAAGATGAAGAAACGTTAAACTACGCAGGTTTAATATTTTCTAAAATAATTTTAACACAAAATGTTCAACTATGAACAAGGAATGTTAATTTATAAATTTAGGTATCCAATCACGCCACAGATATTATGCATTTTCTAAAATCATGATAAATATTATTATGTATTTTTATTAAATTATTAAAATATTTAAATCCCCATTTGTTCAACAGGTTATGCAACAATTTGCATAGAAATTAATATAGAATCGGAATGCGCTGTTAACCGAGTACTATTCTACTGATTTAAACTTATTGAACTGCTAAACATTTATATCATGCGGTATTCCGCAGCTATACGTATCGGATAATATAATCAATTTTCAAAACGTTCGCACAGATCTATTTGCAGTTGATATTTTAGAATTGATAAATAATCTTGAATATTTATATCTTTTTACCGAGTTGAAAACATATTTTCTCTGTCATAAAACATATACGATAGTTGCGATAAATTATAAGATATAAAATTACAAGTAATAAATCATGGTAAACGATATGTTACACATTATTCAATTTTTATTAAAAAAAATACGGTACGAACATATTTCTACCTCTCTTTTTTTTATACGCGATACGTTATCAACTCTTCAAGCAAATTTGTGTTTTAATGCAATTTTTTCAAATGCTCGAAATAATATTTACGCTCTCCTTTTATTTTTGTTGTTCATATTTGATGTCTATAACGATATCATCACGGAATATCAATCTTGTTATTTAATATCGGCTGCGAATTCCAGCCGCACTTTCGCCGCTCTTGGACCAATATCACTCACCTTAGATTCCTATTATAGTGCCGGAAGGAATTTCATATTTATCATGGATATTGTTTTCCTCTCTCATGCCCCTTATTTGTATTCAATGCATTGAGATTGCTCATATCATAGATATACAGCTGCGAGATGAAGCATTGCCGAGAAGTTTTGGTTCACCTTATGTGTCTCTTTGAAATAACATTTTCCCTCAATGTCATGTTTTGATGCAATCTCGCTATCCCATATGAGACTATCCTGTAGACAATTCGATTGTATTTTTGTAATAGATAGAATATACACAATTAATATTCTGAGAGTGTACACAGATTTATGTCGAATCTATAATAATATATTCTTCTATAATCTATAATAATATATTCTGCGTGGAGAAAATGCAGGAAAATTAAATTATTTACACTAAAAAATACGAAAATATATATTTCTCTTTTAATTGATTAAAATTCCTATAGACAAATGTTAAAATCAACATTTTTCCGTAAAGAGATAATTGAGCACGATATAAACGCGATAGATAAGAAAAATATAAATTTAGATGCGTGCGGGATTATATTTTAGATTCATTTCGTATTTTCGTACAAAAATTAGAAAAAAAGCTTAAATTTAGTGTTATAGATTTTATATGTTCTTTAATATTACCATACACCATATACGAGATTTATTTAATGTTACGTAAAATATCTCGCATACACATACACGCGCGACATTGCACGGCGCGCTTTACACACGCTGATGAACGCTCGCTCGAGAAAGGTTCACATCGTTTCCATGCATTGTGCGCAAAGGTAAATCGTCGTGGGAAACGCAAGCTGCCAGTAATTCTGATGGGAACGAAAGTTCAGCCAGCGACGACGAAGACGGTGAAGAAACTCGAAAATCCTCGAAGCGCGGCGGCGCGCCTCGGCGAAGCGAGGAGCCGACGAAAAAGAAGGAACGGAACAGGCGGAAGCTACCGACGATTATTTATACGGATGCACAATTATCCGGTCTCTTGAAGGACGTCATCGACAGGGGTAAGTATCGCTGCCCTCTCACGGCTTTTCCTCCACGCCGACGTGCATCCACGTTTTTCTGATTAATGAAAGCACACTTGTCGCGAGAGAACGGCGCGTGCAACGTATCCCTCGTTTCCTTCACGCAGGATAAATGTTCTCCTTGCCGGAGAAAAGGGAGGACGGCGATGATTTGCAGAAGCCATTATGCGGGAAAAAAAGAGATGACTTGTCGGAAAAACGGCTTCTCAAGTCACTGTTTGGAATATGTTACGCGGCGGGTTTCGCGAATCCTACAAAAAAGAAGTTGTTTTTAGGGGATCAATCTAATTCAGTTACGCGAATCCATCCGTTATTTACGCAAATAATACAGTAATTTACAATATTTATAAAGTCCAAGAGAATTTCAAAAGTATTTCGTCTTTTCTCGAGATATTATTCGATTACCATGAAAGTAAGGGCCAACAAATAACGCGTAATTAACTCTAATAGTAAAAATAAGTCAGTAACGGAAAGAAAATTAATTAATTCGGAAAATCTCTTTGGAAAATGTCGCGTTAAATCAGACATGAGAGAGGCGTTGGAATGGATCAAGGAATCCCTGCAAGACGTTCTGGACGATCGTGACGAGGAGAGCTCCGAGGGCATACCCCTGGTGCCGCTGACAGATTACTCGGCGTCCGCGATGGATTCACCGAGTTTTCAAAAGCTCCTTCGCGCCATGGGATTTGTGCCACCGGCTGATGCACAGGAATCTTATTGGCGCATCCCGGCGAATATGCTTACAACCATGCTACAGAAACGCTACAAACTTATCGGAGACGCTTTAGCCGGTGAATTCGTTGTCGAGGGTAAGTGAATTAGCAAATATATGGATATAAAGTCCAAATGGTGATTATTTACGGAAGCGTATTATAGAAACGCGCAAAGATCATTCCGATACTGATGAAAGGGTGGACGACAGTGAAGACGATACCAACGTGTTCGAGAATGTTAAAAAATTCTTTGCGCCTAGAGGTCAGTGCAATTATATTTTTTTATTTTTTATATGATAATTTTATCGGAGAAAAATATGTATCATCATAATTTTGCGTGTTATCGCGAAATATTTTTAGAGCCGCCTGAAATTAATCATTGATACATTAAAATTAAAATTTATGAGTTACTTTCTTAGATACCAACTACTTCCTAAAGTCCTTTTAAATTGAAATTTATTATGCAGCATATATTTTCGTATATAAAATATACGATTTCTTATTTTCGTACATATAGTGTATAGAAATCTATTAAAAATATGTATATTTTATATTTATATATAATAGAACCGGAACCGTCGACTTCCGAACAATCGGAACGGTCTACTACAATTCAGTCATCACAAAAATCCAAAACGTTATTGACATTAAACGAAGAAAGTGATGAAGCAGAAGCTATAGAAAAAAACGACGAAACAGAAGTCGCAGTAAAAGCGCATAAAGGTATATCGCTATCAATTAATTCAGTTATTCTAATCAACAAGGGATACAAAATAACATTTCCTCGCCCTCTGTTACTCGAGCCAGCAAACTGTTTCTTTACCGCAAGTTTACCGACAAACAACCTTATCGGGTTAAATTTGTAGACATTAATAATAACGTTCGCAATAATATAAAATTTTAGAAAGCACAGGCAACGTGAGAAACCGAGTAGTGATGCTCGACGATTCCTCCGAATCGGAAATGGAAATTGAAAGGGACATCGATGATAAGAACAGTCAGTAACATATGCTGATAAAAAATAGGAATTGATCGACCCTTTTTGTTGGTCACGCGTTAACCGTAAATTTTCGTACATTTTATAGACGACGTGAAGAGAGATAGAGCCGATTCTTCATCTGATACGGATAAACCGTCCACTAAGAAACGTCGATTACTCGATAGTGACGAAGAGGCAGAACCCAGAAGTGATTATACCGAGGCAAATGGCGCTCCTGTTGTAATTAGCGATGATGAAGAATCATTGCCCAACGTGCGATCTGAGCGACCTACATCTCGCATAATAATCAGCGACGAGGAAGATTAAGAGAATGCGTTTATATATTCGTTACTCCAGATATTTAAAATATTTTTAAGCATTCAGAATGTTACAGTATATCAAAACAAATTTTTTTTTGTATGCCCTTAACTCGAATAATAATTAGAGCAAAAATTAAATTAAAACTTTTTTTTGTCGAGTATTCTTCTATAATAAACATGCTTTGCTGAGATTAAAAATTGTTGTAATAAAAAGGTCGAAATAAATATTCAGTTTTGGCGGTGAAAATCATAATAGACATAATTATGCCCCATTTTAAGAAACATAAATTTATTTATAATTCAATTTTGAGAAAAAATATCGTTGTTTTAACATTGTTAGCTTCTGTTGGGAAGTCGATTCGAGAGTTCGAGAGACTTACAGGCATCGGCTTTATCCGCGAGCGCTTGTACCGGAGTTTACACACTATGCGTTGTAAGCTTCGTCAAGGCCCCACGTTTCCTGCCGCGATACGCCCTTACGGACAATCGGTGGCACCCTGGCATACACTTCAGGGTGCCAAGAAAAACAGTTCCCGAAAGGCGTCCACATTTCGCCAAGTAACGACGAAGAGAACATGCGAGCGCGGCGGTGCTGGCTGGCGAACGCGTCACCGCCACCGGCTGCGGGTCGTCGACCTTGATCACGTAACCACCCGGGCACTTCCCGCGTTCCCGCGCCGGGCTTGCAGTACCGCGTCGCGCGATCAACCTCCTCGATCACGTGCTCCCCGGGTCGACGCTTGGTCAATGCGGCTGACTTTACGTCTTTTGATGGGCAGGTGAGGAGTCTTGGCGAGTGTTAACGATACGTACGTGTGCATCGAGACGTAATCGCGCGACGAAAGACCAGCTCTCGCCTTTTTCGATGCCCACCTTCGACGGCTAACGACGACGCTACAGACCGCGGACCCAGTACGCGGAACGACGCGTAATGTCGCCGCAAGGACTGCGCGACTCGCCGATATACGATCAGGGAATCATGCCGGGCCAAGAATCGCGAAAAACGCCTAGCCGCGAAATATCTCTCCCTAGTCGCGAATATATTCTTACGTGTGACAAGATGCGAAACCCTGTATGAAATTACATGCATGATTAATCAATCGCTGTTCAATAATAAATAAAAGACATTGAATTGTCTCTATTCATTTATTTCCCTCTATTTCGAATTCTTATGTTACTTTATTATTTCATCGTATTATTATTTTTATATACTTATATATTTTTTATTATTTTATTATTTATCATTTTCTTATTCTATCTAAATCATTTAAGTAATATATATCTATTTAATAATAAAAAGAAAACAAAATTATTCCTACTTCTTTATTTCTCTCTATATGTATACATATATATCTGATTCTTATATTATCTTATCTTATATATTGTGTGTGTATTTTATCTTAAAATACTATAACATTTGTTATTATATTCTTATTGTTACTTTATCATTTATCATCTTATTCTTTTATTTCTTTATTTTATGTATACAAACTTTACAAGTATATAAGATGTATGAATGTGCATCCCTTTTCCTATTTTTATTGATTCGGGTATCACTATTATTATAATGTGAAATCGAATCTCAATATAAGTATTGATCTACCTGCCCTGGTACGAACGGTAAGTAGAATCTAGCGTCTAACTACGAGTAAGTAGCCGTATCTACTTACGTTCGAGCGAGGCACATCTACGGCGGTAACTAGAGGCCGCCGATCGTCAACCTGTCATCTTCGTCACTATAGAACGACCAGATTCCAGAAGGGTGACCACGTGCATTCTAATCTCAACTTTTTGATGCCAGGCGTGCATGACGCAGCAGGAGGTGAGCCGTCGCGGCGAGTCCACTCGCGGAATCCAAGCTGCCTCGTCAGGACACGTAGCTGCTGTGATAAGATAACATGCGAAAGAGTTAGTAGACCGCAGCCAACGTGATTCTCATGGTCCCCTGGTAGAAGCGCGGGCTTCTTATACGGTTGTAGGTGGATGGCATCTCCTCTCTCTTTGTGAACGGTATCCCCACTCTCTATCGGGATATCCCTTCCATTCGTACTCTTCCCTCTCACCGCATATTCCCCACTTTTAGCCAGGCACGATGTGATGAAACATGAAACGGCGAGAAACGACTTTTAAGAGCGAACAGGAATACTGGCGTACAATGGAGACTTATCACGGATATACTTCAGTATTTAATAATCTCTCTTACACATCTAAATAATCAGATTGCTTAAATTAATTTCCTTTATAATTATAATACTTTATAATATTTGAAATAGTAAAGAAGTCGGCCATTCGAACACTCGATCGAACAATCAATTGTTAGTAATATTTGGTAATATTTATATCAATATCAATATTTTTGTAGTTTTATGTCTAGGAAAATTTCACAGTCATTTAAATCTCAGGCATTAACTTTAATACTTATGAGAATGATCTTACAATATTACAATAATAACAAATATCTAAAATAGTATTAAAATAAATAATAATAAAATAAGATATCTAAATTATTTTTTAAGATATAAAGTATGAAAAAGAGTTAAAGTATGAAAAAGATATTAAATTATATATTAGTATATATCTTTATACATTTTACATGAAGAAGAATTTACATTTCTTTTAGATTATTCAGATAATCGACATTCTGTACTTGTATTCACGTTAATTACGCGAATCATCTGTCGGTTGTGTATCGCCGTCTTACTAGGAAAGTATAAATACACGCAAGCTTCTGTCACAGTTGTTAATCTCATGTGAGCAACGTTCAATCATAGACTCATCGTATGACGTTTAAATATACATATAGCGAAAGAGAATTATTCGTGTATAAAAAATAGCTTAATTTTTTACGCAAGAGAATTTTTGGATGTTATAGAATATATAGAAGTATGTAGAGAATTATGTGGAATATATCAGCTTTAATCAATTACGATACACACATTTCACTTTAACTATTACTATCAGATAGTATATTTACAAGTTCTTATATATTAAAAACAAAGACGTGTACACAGATTAATTTTAATTTATTCGTCTAGATCAGAGATTGTACGCAATATTAGAGCATTTGACATCGCCATACCCATTATCTGTAATATAAATTTTATATTTTTGTTTATGAATAAATCCTGCGACAAATTTTTTTTGTTACTTATTGAATGAACACGCAAATTACAATTGTAATTCATACATACACACATTCTCGTAATTCATACTTATATTTTATATTTTCGTATAAATACTTTGTGCGAAAATATATTTTAATAAAAATATAATGAGCATTATCTAATACTCGTAATAAAACATTTTTTGCATAATAGTATGTATAGTACCATAGTATGTACAATAATGCAAAAAGAAAACGAAAGTTAAGAGAATGCCAATATAATCGCGTTTTATACAGTTATGTAGAATTCTAGGAATAAAATAAGATGATTAGATATATAAATGTATAAAAGTTGCCATGTATAAAGTTGCTTACAACTCTGAAAGTTTCCAATGAAAGAACATAAAATGGACCGCCGGTTAAAACAATCGGTCTCTGTGCTCGCACCATAATACCTTGCACTAATCGACCAATATCACGACGTTTTAGCTGTTTTTCGAAATTTACTTGTGTTTTTTTCTCAAAATCTATAAGCTCCC
This sequence comes from Leptothorax acervorum, assembly GCA_035220615.1. Taxonomy (NCBI): domain Eukaryota; kingdom Metazoa; phylum Arthropoda; class Insecta; order Hymenoptera; family Formicidae; genus Leptothorax; species Leptothorax acervorum. The sequence goes on along the minus strand of JASTWQ010001262.1, from coordinate 937,983 downwards.
ATCCGCAAGAATATACTGAATTCGCAATTTTCAATCCCTAGAATGATACAAAAGTCAAAATTAATGTAATTGTATTTAATAATTGTGGATTGGCATTTTTTACTGAGAGTACAGAAAAAGAACTTTGACAGAAACGAAACCAACCAAATATTCGAGTCGAGTGGCAAAGAAACAGAAAACGTACAATTGAAAGGCGGCGCATAAAAAATACTCAAGTAGAGCCCATAACTTCAAAATGGATTCTATGTCAATCTGTCGAGATGCAAATTTTGTAGTTTAATAATTCGAATGCCAGCATTGAACGTACAGGAGTATTCAGTTCATCAAATCAGTGTTGCCGAACACCTTGTAGAATAATTCGTACCGCAATTTTAATCACTGATGCCTCGAATGAGACTAAACAGAGAATAACTAACGTTTCGATGCATTGCACGAACATTGTTGGACCGCTAAAGATTTGCAGCATTTTTAGAAATCTAGAAATATATATGTTTTTTTAATATGATCAATTTAACTGCGATTAACAAAAGATTATTTCAGAATTGTGATACGCAAAATTGATCATTACAGGTATTGGATTCACGAGATATAACATTACTACGTAATGTATAGACTATAGATATACGAATTACATATAACTATTATATGTTCTAATTTTGCTACATAATGATCTAGTGAAAATGTTACTTTATAATCTCTGTGTGACAATCCACGCAGTTCTTTAATTTGCCCTCGAGCATGAATATGGCCTCTGGCACGCTGTAATTTTCCAAAATATTTTATTCCGGTAATTCAACGAGCTTATTTTAAAATAATCGATAATAAATCATACTTATCAAAATCGATTTTCATCATTATGATGTTGATATATTGAAATTGCGCGCAGATGACCATCAGCATGGTGACATAAAAAGCGTCGTAGCAAACAATTCCAAGCGCAGGAGATAGTCCACCGATTATCTGCATGAGATACAGGCAAGCGTAATTATAAATATCGTTGGTGTTTAGCGGATACCACCCGACAAATGGTAAGATTCTTATTTTTGATGTACGATTAATCGAGTTCATCTGGTCGGGCGCCCATTCTAGGAGCAATGGATTGGCGCACCAATGTAAAACACCGTAAATGCAAGCAAATGTCCACCACCACACGAAGAAATTGGAATATTTACGCACATATTCCATTTCATTTCTATATATTCGATATCCTGATAAAAAGATCTTTATTATCAATCTCAATATACCGAAATAATAATTTTAAATATTAATAATTCATGAAAAAAGCTATATACATATGTATAACATTAAAGAACACGGATCGCATTTCTGAAGTTTGCGTGGAAAATTATCTCGTAAATATTCATTAACTTTGAAGCATCAAAAGTCGTGCGATGCAACGTAATTAATTACACAATCTCTTGTTACTTTCGTCTAATAGAAAGTGATTTAAAATATCACCTTCCGCGGTATATATTTTAAAAGCTTTATAATAAAATCACAAATAAGTTACACTGGCAACAATAATAAATAATTCATGTACCTTCCTCGCTCTTATCGATCCTTTGGCAAAGTACGTGACATTCTTCCAACTTCATCACAATATCGACGATTTCTCTACTTTTCCATATACAATAACACCATTTTATCAAGCCCACGGCATGCATACCGATTACTCCGATGATGTTAGCAAATAATTTAATATCGTTGCTCATCGTAAGCGCCACTATTTCCGAGAACAGGAGCACGGAGTTTGCCGATATGAAGATAATCGTCGTTCCCATTGAAAGCAATATTTTAAGTAGCGAAAACGACTCGGTGGGCCAAATACGGGCATATTCGAGTATTCGAAGTAAGTACGCGATGTAATACTCTATCGCGTCTACTTTCCACGCTTTATTGTTCTTTATTTTCTCACTCTTGCGATTCATGTTTGGCGAGAGAAGAGGGGGCGGAGGCATATATACCTGAAAAATCGAAACAAGAACTATCCTTCGCGTAAGAATGCATGTCCGGCTGCGTTCATTTACGTGAAAAAGATACGACGGTTTCGCGCAAGTACGCGAGGGACATAATACGACTCTTGTTTCGCATATTCCCCGGATACATGTACACCGGACAATTACGTACGTTACGTCAGACGACCTAAGACTCACGTATGTACGTACACGGTCCGGCTCACGGTCTCACGAAGCGGTAGATTGTACAGGCGGCGAGCACGTTCGTGTGATCGGCAAACAGAAGATAAAGGCTGCCGTTTATGTTCGCGTATGGTATTTTGTCGCGAGAAAATTATCACGGCTGATTCGTCATACGTAATGATAAGATTTACTTTATAGCTTTCTTCGAGTTCCTGGCAAACAGCTGAATTATGATGCACTCGATGCTAATGCTATATGATTCCTACGTATAATAGTAGGTATTATCAATGTAATTATATAAATATCTGACTGTTGTATTACATGCATTAATAACACATTAATATAAATTTTCGACGAGCTTTACTGGAAACTATTGTCCTGTATATTGTGTCATTACTGTCATTATATTAATCAGATATTTCAAGTTACAATGTAATGTGAGAGTGAGAGATATATGTTTCTAACTTTAACGACTCGCACATAGTAATCTTCTGTTCATACGCGAACGGATACAATGTACTTACTCGCGCTGCGTGCACGCGTAGGGGGCAATTTTCGTTCTGCACGGTGATCCGTTGTATTTAGGGGGTAAACTTGCCTCTCTCAGAATTTCCGGGATCGTGGGACGTTCTTGGCAACTGCAACGCGCGCGTCTCCGGTCGCTCGGGCTTCGGTCATGATTTATGCAGGCAAATAAATGTCGCCGTCGTATCATTAGACCGGTTCGTTTGAAATGCAAATAGCATTTGCAGCGCGCATCGGATACACACTCCAATTAAGTGTCCGCGCAAACTTTTCCCCGTGGCCCGGGCGGGTGGCCGTGCGGGAAGTTCGCGGGTGCTTTGAAGTCGGATATAGATCCGCCGTAGGACCGAGCGTGAAACTCGATATCTAATTACACGCTCTCCCGAGTCGCCACCGGAAGCAAGATCGTCGGTTTCCCTCTGTGCACGCGTGTTCATGAGTGGGTGGACGGGCGAGCCGGAGTGACTCCCCAGTCCCCGGTTAATCTTCGGGGCTCTATAGCTCGCCTCGCTTCCGCTCGCCGGCAGTATCCCAGTATCGCGCTTCATCTATATCGGCCGTTATATCCGACGAAAGACGGAATCGCGTAATCGCGTTTCGCTCTCAATCTAATAGAAATCTGCCGCTGACACGTCCGCGAGGACTTTTTGCAGTTATCGACGCGCACTCGATTTGTAAGTATATCGGCTCATCATCGACGAGCGAACGTCCACGGGAAAACATCGGAGCAGTTATTTAATCCCCGAGCGCACAGACGAGATCTGTAACGAAGATTAGAGAAATGTAATTAGTACTCTCAGATTACAGAAATGTAATTTCGAGTGATGCAAGTCGAATATATTCTAGAAAGGTTTGTATCTAGTTTTAAAACCCATGTGGAAGAATCTCCTTTCGATCAAGTTCTCTTGATTGATGAATTTCAAAGATATTATAGGCGAGTTTTTTAATTCATTGATTGATCAATCGCATTATGCGCAAATGCAGCTTTTACAGACCAAAGTTGCCTTTGCGCATAATGCGATTGATCAATCGATGAATTAAAAAACTCGCCATATGTATTTAAGGATCGTCCAAAATAATTAATATCGGAAAAAGTAATGCACGGTTTTTTATTCGACTGTCAAATAGATATGTACAATTAGTAAAACGATTATATTATTGTCCAAAAGAATTATTTTCTCAAATATAAATTTTTATAAAACTTTATAAGTAAAAATCATTTTCTCTAATTTTTATGCAAATTATTTAAACAATTCAAACAAAGGAAGATAATTATAATTCCTTAAGTGTAACATATAAAACTCGATTATGTGCCATTCGTAATTCGCAATTCGCGATTTGTAGTGAAATTCGTCGTTTATCAGTACCAAATATATATTTCACGCTATTCGTTCGCATGGTGTAGCTCTATAGGACGCGAATTAACGCGAATTAACTGATTCTTTAATTGACATTCGCGACTTTTTATTTCGTCGAAAAATCACTTTCTTGGAGAATTGGTACGAAATTAATGAATGTCCATACTATTCGAGAATCTTACGCAAATGGCGAATCATCAATCTCACATAACATTTGACATTTTAGCATAATATATAGTATAGTGTAATATAATATAACATAAAACAAATATAATATAATAGCGTAATAAATACATAATATATAAATGAGACAAATGAGACCCACCTCACGGTTGCTCCATTGTGCGTCGCCTGATGCTTTCCAGGTCTCCTCCGCCCCCCTCAGATTCCTTCGTTGCACTGGCACAACACTCGCGCTCGCGGAAACACTCAAATTAGCTCGCGCATTAATCGATACATTAATCGATAGTATACTATTAATACTCGAGCGTCACTTTAAACGGCACTCCCAGTGTTTATTTAACATACATACGATGTGTATCTAATTGTTTCCCTTTGCGAAAAGAGCGATTTAACTTACAAGACTACAGACGGTATTCATAGTCGGATCTTATATTTAAGACCGTCTTAAGTACAATCTTAAGATGTCATGGACCAATCACATAGCCGTATTAGCGTCTTAAGACATTACTTAAGACGATCCTGAAATAAGATCCGACTATGAATACCGGACTACGACTCACTCGATACGATATCCACGACGTGTCGCAAATCGCACGACCAACTTCACGCGTCAGAAGCGATTATCGCCGCGATGACGCTGCACCTATTTCTTGTAGCTATACACCTAATTTCTTACACTTTCTACACATTGAATATTAAATAATATACGCTCGCGTTTTCCGTGTAATTGCCATCTCGTCTAATAACACGGACAAATTATATGCAATTAAGATCGGAAATAAACGTTCGTTGAATACGAAATCCGCAAATATGATCGTCACTTTGCCGTTTGTCCGTTTGTAAGTACAATAGATTTCGATTAAGCAAGCCTTGTGAAACGCACATTTCAACGATTTACGAACATCGAATGGTTTTAATTGTCACGTTGCAATGATTGTCATACATTGATATGAGGGTATTATAACGAATTGGCTTAATCAAATACGTCGCGACGTTACCCGATTTTTAGCTAATTAATCCGTTCTAATTATCCGCGGGACCGCGACGTTTCGTTTTCGACGACGAAAGACTCGAAGATAATGCCGGCAAGTCAATTTGACGGCTAACAAAAAATACGATTGCAGGCTGTCCGAAATTGAAATTCAGTATTATCCATGTATCTTGCATGTTAAAATCCCGCGAAACACGCGTATTATTTATAGATCGCTCGATATATCTCACGGCTTTCTTAAGTTGTAAATTACATTTAAATCGACGAAGATTTAAAAGCGCGATGCAGCGAGATATTTAGCCGGACCGAAACGTTATTTAAAAAACACGTATACGTTATACATGCGAATTTATTATGAATAAATATTAAATTAAACACAGCAACTTATAGCTCCTGTCCCTTGTTACTTAATTTCTTAACTTCGAATGAGTGAATTAAGGGGTCGTCTCACTGTGAACGCTCGAAAAATTTGTTATTTTTATAAATTTTTTTTTGGCAATACCAATGCAGATAATTGAATGAATGTTTTTAGTACTTATTAGGCATGCTTTAAACAACAAAACATATTTTTTGTAGAATTTTTAGTCAAGTTTATTTAATGGAAAATACAACAATGCGAACAAGTAAAAAAAAAAAGGTTGGTCCACGGCGGACATTGTAACTCCTTTTATAATCATCTGAAACAAAAAAACCAAAAAGATTCTTGATTAGTATGAGTGTCGCTATAGCATGAACCTCCAGAAATAATTTATGTTTGAAAATGAAAAAATGGTGGAGGTTTAAAGAAAAAACTTGAATAATTTTATTGAAGTTTTTTCTTTAAACCTCCACCATTTTTTTATTTTCAAACATAAATTATTTCTGGAGGTTCATGCTATAGCGACACTCATACTAATCAAGAATCTTTTTGGTTTTTTTGTTTCAGATGATTATAAAAGGAGTTACAATGTCCGCCGTGGACCAACCTTTTTTTTTTTACTTGTTCGCATTGTTGTATTTTCCATTAAATAAACTTGACTAAAAATTCTACAAAAAATATGTTTTGTTGTTTAAAGCATGCCTAATAAGTACTAAAAACATTCATTCAATTATCTGCATTGGTATTGCCAAAAAAAAATTTATAAAAATAGCGAATTTTTCGAGCGTTCACAGTGAGACGACCCCTTAAGGAATGAGAGCGAAATACGAGTCTCACGGTGAAGATCCTCGATGTGCTTACGATTTAATCACGCGGATCGCTAGTTCGATACTCGATTAGATAAGTATATATATTCGTAGTGAACGATCGTGTTTGGTGTAAAGTACGATACGAGATTTATTCTTATTTATTATTAACTCCAATTTTCCGTCGTTTCGATTCTAATTTCGAATAATTAAAGCAAAATGAAAACGGAGTAATTCGGACAAAGAGCTCTCGTCTCGATGCTTGCAACTATTAATCGCAGAAGTTAATTACACATGGATCGATACTTGATAAATATTCGTAAAGGATGATTCGCGTTTGGTATCTCCTACTACTATCGTCGCTATCGTAATATCACGAAGAATATACTTAATAGCATTAGATACAATGCGAGGAATAAGGAACAAGCAATAGAATTCATAGTCGCATCCTTTTGTAATAGACGTGCATTGGAAAAGGGTGCGACTATTAATATCTATTCCTTGTTCCTTATTCCTCGCATTGTGTCTGAGCCCTTACACGCGCAGCGTCGCTCTGTTCCGTTCCAATGCGAATGAGATTTTCTTTACCGCGACTCCTCGGACAATACACGAGTGGATAGAACCCGTTATGATACGATCACTCGAAATTTCCCGTCGTAAATCATCTCTCGCGTTTCGTGCTTTCCTATTCGTTTTTGCGTTTGTTTTCCTTTGTGTTCGACGAAGATGAGCGTATGCTACTATTGTAGGACACTCTAGTTTTCAAGACCTATTACAAAGACACACCGTGGTTTTATGACGTTGAGAATAACAACGCATTAACGCGATAAACAGTTTTATATTAAATTTAACACTTTTGTCTTTAATTAGAAATCTTTCTATCTCCGAGGAAGAATTGTGCAGATACATTAAGAAATTCTATATTTTTTTATTAACCCTGGATTAATACCCCCTTTCTTGTCTACGTTTGTTACTATTATGAATCTGGGAGTACATGCATTTATCTGTGTATGTCTCAGGTAAGCATTAATATTTTCTTAACTTCTTTATTTGAATTAATATGCCTAAGCGCGAGCTAAGCTTTATTTTGGAACTATAAATAGGAAAAAAGTTATAAAAGCTTAAAGTGTAAAAGAGAATTTTTATATAGCAGGAAAAATTATATTTTTGTAACAAATATAAAACTGATACTTACATATAAAAAAGCTTAAAATGACCCACAGAATTATAAAATATAAGGTTCAAGTATTATTGAAAAAAATGCTCTGCTAGAATTTAAACATTTTTAATATAAAACTGCAAGGGGTTAAGTACATTTTAAGATTTCTTTGGTAGCTTCTTGGATAAAAGAGTAGTTACTCACAAAAATACATATTAACACATTTATTTATTTATGCTATATTAATATATTTTGAAGTAAAATCATTAAAACATACAAAAAGAAAATCATTATAAGTATTAATTATTGGTGCATATTGTTCGCATAACATCAAGTGATGCTCCTCGCATGGTGGCCTTTCGCATTGAGGACAAACAAATTGAGTTTTTATGTCACTAAAGGCAATATCTGCACCTTACACGTTTATCTAATTTCTAATTGTATCATATACGTATTATAATTCACTAACTTTTCCCTCAATAACGCTTTCCATTTCCTTTCGTAATTCAGGGGAGCATTCGTTTTCTTCAAGTTTACGCAAGCGTCTATTTATATGTGGGATGATTAAACTTTTAATTAATGCTTTTAAAAACTCGTTTCTTGACATTTTTTCGTTCTCTTTGTTTAAAGAATATAACATAAAACTATTACAACCGCCTTGATCTAACATAACAAAAAAGAATCTCATCGGCCAACGCTGACACTTTCGTGTAGTACTATATTCACAACACATTTTGTCAAATGTGTCAGTGCCTTCTTTAGTAGAATTATAAAATTGAATGATATCTACTTCTTTTCCATCAACTACATGTTCGCGTTTAGGTAAAGAAGACAATACCATAACTTTTTCCTTTTGATATGAAGCTAATGTCAGATCATCAGCATAGAGAAAACGATTATTAATTCCAGTGAAATTTCTCATATTTGATGGTACCTCTCTCTGGCTCGGTTTAATTGTCCCTACCATACTAAGTGAAAACCTTTCCAAGGTAAGGAATAGCATTTATCATATAAGATGTTTCTGAATCGTTCATCATAACAATTTTAAACCCGCGCGAACTAACACGAAAAGGACAGTCACCGCGAAAATTTACAAACTGCTCGCCTATTGTTACATGTTTACTCGGCGAATAATACTTTATACAATTCGATATAAATGATTTCCGGCGGCAGTGTGGTCTAGTGGTAGAGCGCCAGACTCGCAATCCGGAGAACCGGGTTCGAGTCCACTTGAGTACACTGGAAAATTTATTTCCAGAAACTGCGCCCCCCATGCGAGAAAAATTCTCAAATGGGAAAAACTGGGCTCCGTCTTTCGGAAGAGACGTTAAACCGTTGGTCCAAATATTATATGGCAATATCCACCATGCCAGGGTGCTGTGGGCTAATCACCCGCACATCTGAATTTAAAGCGATTATGAAACCTCTAAGAAGAGGCCAAGGCCCGATCTGGGCTGTGGCGCCATTGATGATGATGATAAATGATTTCCAAAGGTCACTAATTTCTGCTAATTTATCGCCTTGGCAACGTTCTTCACGTGTACTTTTCTCAACTAACTCTAAACATGGTAATATAGAAAACGACTGGATTTAGTCAACTTGTTCTTCCTTAAGTTGTTCTTCTATCCCTATATCGAGCTCCTCTATCTTTATCAGGCCCAACAAAAGGATGCGATTTGAAGAGCAACAATCTACAGCCTCTACTTCATATACCCCCCTCCGAGTTGGGGGTATGACACATTTTTCTGAAGGAACGGTTGATATACGAATGCCCGAATATCGGGTAAAGGTATTGGAAGAAAGAATACGCGAATTAGAAGGAGAAATTGAACGTATATACGTTCATTTTCTTCTTCTAATTTGCGAATTAGAAGAAGAAATTGAACGTATATACGTTCAATTTCTCCTTCTAATTTGTGTATTCTTTCTTCCAATACCTTTACCCGATATTCGGGCATTCGTATATCAACCGTTCCTTCAGAAAAATGTGTCATACCCCCAACTCGGAGGGGGGTATATGAAGTAGAGGCTGTAGATTGTTGCTCTTCAAATCGCATCCTTTTGTTGCCTTTTTTGTCACCGATGACCCGTACACTTGCAGTCAATTTCACATTATCTATTATCCTTGCCAGTTTAACCTCTATGTTCTTTTTTCTTTTCTCTAATCTGTAATAAAAATTTTCAATAATTAAAAAAAACTAAAAATAACTAGAAAACTAAAAATAACTGTAAAAAAATAATTACGCTTGGATATCATTTTCAATTTTTCGTTTTTCTGCAATATGAGCTTCATACTCTTTTATACAAGCCTCTTCTACGCCCGGGCAGTATCTTCATCTGTCACATGGGCGCCCTGGACGCCGCTACCTCCGTCGCCGTGAAGAACTCTATCCTATTGAGGATAGATCTGATCGACGTGACCCTTCGTTTAGCGAACGGCACGAGGGACATCACAGAACATATATCGCCTACCCGTGGATCCACTGGTCCATAGGCAGCGTGGACACCAACAGAGTGGCCTCTACTATGACCGTTAAGAACGCTAGCGTGGCGGCTTCTCTTCTCGGAATGATGCTACCCGGGACACCGAGTATATTCTACGGAGATGAGGTATGAATACGTCATAATCGGGATCCACGAATATAGCTTGCGTTTACGTGTTTAAAAAGTTGCAATTATCATCTCTTATCTGTGCGGTCTAATTTTTTTTTTTATTATTAATAGCAATTTGGCGTTTCAGTAAACATCTCTCTTTTCGAGATAATTAAAAAAGCAATTCAGTGCGAGTAAGAGTTTTATTTGTTAATCGGATTTTTATTCGCTCAGATAGGTATAGAAGATTGTGAGTGTCGGGATCACAAGGATTTGGCACACGTGCACAATTTGGTTCCTATGTATTGGGAGAAGGAAGGCGGCTCCGGTAGCAGTTTCTCGCCTTCAGGAGTTACCGCTTGGTTACCAGAGGCTGGGAAACCTAGAAAGACCAGTTTGAACAACACCGTTACAGAAATGACGAAGCTAAGGATGGAAGCGACACCGATTTACGTCAAAGTGGTGTTAAGAGAAAGCCAATCTATTGCGAACTGTGATGTTAGGTAAAGTTCTTTTTATTCGAAGGACGAGTTTCCGGACTTGTGATTTTCCTCAGGATAATAGAAGTGAACGTCTTCAACGATGATTTAATTTATCCTTTTAAAAAATCGAGAAATTAATTTTATTTCTTTATTTTATATGCGACTATAATATATTTCTCTCTTTTGTTAAATGGATTATGTTGCATTTTATTTTTTAGATTTTCGACAAATTGTCTTGTTGCGTAACAACGTTGCGAAATATGACGAAATGTAATAATTGGATTTAATATTATTCTGTTTAGATATGTAGAAGATGAAATGATCGTGATTGAGCGGTGGTACCCACGAAGAAATTCCTATGTATTTGTGGCCAATTTTGGCAATGAGACGCGCATAAAGGATTTGTCATCTCTTTATTACGGTGGTCACGTTGTGGTTGGACCAAGTTACAGATTGAATCAAAACGTATACTTCAAAGAACTTACCGTCCCTCCCGGAGAAGCGTTTGTTATAAAATTAGATAAGTGAGAGACAGCTTTTCGGTTAAACCTCATGTAAGTTCAGTTGTTGTCAGATTATAATTTAATTTATACTTTTTTCATATGAAACAATCGCCAATCATTTAAACGCCATCAAAAGTATGGACACTTTTTATGGATACAACGAAATCAAATTTTATAAAATTTTACTTTACGAAATTTTAGGGATAAAATAATTCTTGGATTATAAACGATCAAAGGTAAAAGTTTTTTTCGCGAATTCATGTGGTTTAGGGGTGAAAATAAATAGAAGATTATTTTATCTTTTTTTTTTATTAATTGAGTGAGAAAGAGAGAGTGGGAGAGAGGGAGGCAGGGAGCAGACAGAAGAAGAAGAATGGTGTCGGAAATTAAGGAATCAAAGAAGATGGCGTCCAATTTCTCGATTAATACAATTAACATGTAACTCGCAGCATTAAAAATGATTAGTATCATAACTTATGTCATACAAAAGATTAGATCTTTACAACGAATTTTAATGCATATCGATCACGTTATGTTGATAAAGCCAATCTGCGGTTGGCTTTATCATGATGCGGTTGTATTTGGATTGCAATTTTGCAGCATACACATGCAGCTATATATTGTCATATTTATTCTGCCTCTAAAATTACTACACAGGTAAAAAGTTTACGTTTTTGTTTTATATTTCTTTTGATAATAGAATCACGTAGCGGAAAAATACAAACACTTTTATTATACGAATTTGGTCTAAGCTATCCATTAAGCCTAGTTGAAACTTAATCCGTTCGCTAGTTATCGAGATCTCAAAATCTCGGGTACTCGCAACTCGTCGCGTCGCGTATATAGAGCCACGGCTGTCTCGCTCCGCGCGTACTTGGCGCGAGACACTACCGTGTCTCTTGATTGAATTTTAATCACGAAAGGATTAAACAGATTTCTTTTTCGTAACTTTAAAATGTGTTGCAATGTTTAAATTCGCTTAAAATGAACAAGTCTCTACATATATCACACCGACTCCATTCACTTTCCTTTCTACCGGGTCATCTTATTCGTGTTGGTGCTTGAGCGCGTGTTCGTGCTGGTAACACGTGGATTCGTGTGAACTGTGAATGCGAGCGGAGCGTGGAGCGTGGAGCGGCCGGGCCGAGTTTTCGGAAGTATCGAACGGGTTCCGTGTCTCACTCAGGTTCCTTCCCCTGTCCCCGTGCTCTCCTTGCGTCCCGTTGGTCCCGGAGAACTCTACTTTGGTGATAGTATCCTGCCGCCCGTGTTGTCCGACGCGTTGCCGAATTTTGGCAATGATTGATGGCTATTAAGGACCGGGCCAAACCCGCACCGCCTGTTCCGCGCGCCGAGCCCTCCGCGGCGCGTACCGCGCGCGCATATCGCTATATTTGCGAGATCGCAATTGCAGCAAAAATAGCGCACCGCGCGCGAAACATCAGGGCTGGACCAACGTTTTGCCAGCACCCGCGGGAAATACTCGCTTCAGACGTCAGCCACGAAAATGTAACACATTTTTCTAGACGCTATACCAGATATCTAAAAGATATTGCACACGAGCAAAAGATACGTACAGACGGCGTCATTAAAGCCTTCCCACCTGAAGATAGGCCAGTACTGAAAATCTATAGTGTATACGTAACGTAAACTATAGATTTTCCGAACGCAACCGGGAAGCCATTATTGACGCCGTCTGTACATCAAGCACATAAAAATTACATTGAAATTACACCGAGTTTTCGATAATAAATGATGCTACATAAAACATTTTTGTACGATGTTATAGATCGTTTATTATAGAAATTGTGTTATAGGATGTTGCACTGCAACAGTTTCAATTCTCAATTTTTTTATTCTCGTTTCAGCACTCCGATGGGATTCGATGTTTCCCTTTTTCTGTTATCGTGCATTCGAATTCGGAGCTTGAAAGCTGCAAGTTGAAAAACATACACGATCGACGTATATTCATCCTCGTGTAATCAAATCAAGCTCGCCGATCGCGATCTCGCTTTCAGAGACGTCGCGTCGTTGCATCCGGTGGGCGCACAACGACGCTTGATGGGATTGCAGTTTGACGAAGGGCTCGAAGGGACGGACGGAGGGAAAGATCGATGGTCGCCGGCAGGAGAGGCGAGCGTCGATGAAAAGGTCAAAGGTTTCAGGTGTGTTTGCGCTTCGCGCACGGCTGGTACAGGTACAGCCTCTTCCGCGGCTCTGCTCGCCGTTGCAACAGCAACATACATGACTCTTTATTAACAACAATTAACATTTGGTCCATTGTTCATACAAGGATATCTCTCATTGACGACGCGCGACACCGCCTGGCTGCCGCGGTTGAAATAACACGATTCTCATCTCTCGCCTTATGCGATTGTGAAATGCCATCAACAGGGATTGAGCAAATCAGTATAAATTTGCAAGATTATTGCAATGGTAAAGTATTTTCGTTGTAAAATAAGCAGTAACGTCGGTTAATTCTTTGCGTGTAAACGAATACTTTTGTAGCCTTTATTATACAGATACAGTAATAATACATCATAAATGGAGAATGAAATTGATAAACAAGACAGTAAAAGAAGAAATGAATGCTATAAAATAATTAATTTATTTGTCGTATCAAAGCATTATTTTTTGCAGTATACGTCTAGTATTTCAGACCGTATTTTACAAAACTCTTATTAAAACATTAATGCTCAATTGCACAACTTGAAATATATTTAAATGAGATGATTAACAGAAGCCCCTTTATTAAAGCTTAATAGCACTTTTAATCATCATAATGGGCAGTATAACGCGTCTGCAGCGATGTAACAATACATTCGGTGCTTACTATTATATATTTTTAATTAGCAGTAATTATTGATCATCTCTTTCCTCTCTTTGACTGAATTTGTTTTCTATCTCGATGTTGTGATTTTGGACGGGCGGGTCTCTCGGGTCCGTTCAGCTCAGCGTATTTACCATAAATGACCAATTGCCAGTTCATATAGTGAGCTCGCCGGGACAGTGAGCGAGGAATCGAATGTGTCGCAAACGGCCCGCTGATAAGGTTCGCGGATAGCAGGCAAGTATACGCGCGAGTAAGATAATGAACGCTAAGTAATCGCGGGCGGGCCGCGCGATCTCGGAGTCGCGCTCGGCCGGCATGAACCAGCTTGCCCATCGTGCTTCCCCGTTCCAAAGATTTACCAGTCTCCGGTTATGTTTGATGCACCATTATGTTTTCGATTACGGTAGGTTAGTTGCATCGGTAACGTCATCATTGTCGTCAGCAACGCGCCGCTGATACGTCAAAGCTGGCGAGACATGTAGGTAATTGTTCGTCACGCGTATGTACCGTCGCCGACGCATGCGACGACACGATGGAGAACGCTCGGCAGACTTATCACGTCACGAAGAGATAACACCGGTTTTTTTTCTCCCGCATCGGTTACGCGTTCCTGGCGCGAATGATAATTAATGACAATGACTGCCGAATATTGCACGCGGAGTATTAGATTGATGTTTAAGGAGTTCTAGAATGCTTTGGAATCGTTTCTCTTTAGATGTTTGATCTTTTCCTTCCAACCTGTTCTGTATAACGTATAAATATAGTATATACAAGATATCATTAATAGGTATATTTTAAAAAAATGCAATGTTAGATAAGATAATCTTCAATTTTTGGATTTTAAACCATGTAACACTCATTATTCTTTTTTTTAAATATATTTTTAATATAATTAATATATTGAATTTTAGCGTATACACGAGAATGGTATTCTTACTTAAATTGGTATTTTTATTCCAAATGCTGGTACTAGTATTTGATGATGATAATGGTATTTAATACGATACCGGCGTCATATTATTAATAATGATAGATAATGAAGGATGTTCTTACGCCGACTGTATATGGTGTCATTCGGCTGGTAATGATCAGTCGGATACATGTTGCACACACAGACGGTACATCGAGTGCAGATAAATTGTGGTTGGCAAAAGATAGGAAGCTGGTAAAGTCGACGTGAAGGATATTTTTGTAGCAGCGAAGCAGAAGTGGCAGAAGCTAGCTTCGCAAGACTTCTATGCATATGATTATTGTAATGTCGGCCGCGTACACAGGCACGCATGAATAAATTCCGATTAAACAATGTAACTCTTGGCGAATTATACATTTATACATATGCGCACAAGGTAGATTTTAAATTAAATTTAAAAGTCAAATTAAATTCTGCAGACGCGTACACCTTGGTGTTATTTAAAAAAACTTAATTTTGTTAGGACTTTTAGAGAAGAATTTATATGCACATTTTGTTTCCAGAAAAATTTCAGTATATTTTAAATATAAAATTCCTCTATACTTCAAAAACTAATACTTTAAAAATAGAATAATGCATATTCTGGAGATTAATTAAAGTCGAAAACTCTAATACGAAAATAATGTAACTTGCTAGCTATAAGCAGTTATTTATTATTAATCTTCCATCAATTATTTTCAGTCTACGATTTTCATCAATCAGTTCTTGCCAAATCTTAGGCACGTCTTTATTAGTCACAGCA
The DNA here is from genome assembly GCA_035220615.1 of Leptothorax acervorum. Lineage (NCBI taxonomy): Eukaryota > Metazoa > Arthropoda > Insecta > Hymenoptera > Formicidae > Leptothorax > Leptothorax acervorum. Next base: position 922,343 of record JASTWQ010001262.1, on the reverse strand, counting down.
GTCTATGTCGTGTATAAATCACTCAGTGGTCAATTAAGTCGGTGATAATTTCTACTGTTTCGGCAATTTTTCATTGCCTGATTTGTAAAATCACGATCTTATGAGACAATTTTACCTATGGGGATCAGCACAGAGGTCTAGCTGTAGATTCCTCTTGTCGTAATATCACCAAGTAGTAACAAGCAGTAGAGAATTTGAATGAAAAAAATTAAGTAAGAGTTATCTGAGGTAGGAGTGAAGATTGAATCTAAAGCTAAATAAAAAAAGAAATAAAAAAGAGAAAAAGCGATGCAATGTAACAAATAAAAAATCATGCGACGTAAGTCTCAGATAACTCTTACCTACTTAATTTTTTTTCACTCAAATTCTCTACTGCTTGTTCTTCTACTTCCTGCTCTCCTACTCCTAATATCGTACCCTCTGGCAGGAATCGATGGATTCTCTTTCTCTTTTTCACCTTCCTTTAGAAGTTTAGAGGGTTCGCCGATGACTCACCTAATTTTTCTCATGTTCTCTACTGCAGTTTATTCTTTTTACTTCCTGCTCTCCTACTCTCCCGTCATTACTGCCTGTATAAGGTTGGTCGATATATTCTCGATAGATTCTCTCTTTCTCTTTTTCACCTTTCTTTGAAGGGTTCGCCGATTTATTCGATGGATTCTCTCTCCCTTTCTCACTCTCTTATAAAAGGGTGCACCCGATTGAGACATTCGGTGAGCTGTCTCTCTATCTGAAAGACATCTTCCTTTCACTTTCTGTTTCTTGCGTCTGTACTATCCTTTTTTTCTCTCCGATCCTCTTTCTTTCAATTTAAAAATCTTAACGAGTAAAAAGGAAAAGTTATGAGAGTCAATCACGGTTATTAATGCATGAATTTACGTTATGAAATATTTAATTAATAATTTAATGGAAACTGTAAATCGTACGTTTCGATTTTACTTTGAGCCATCTTCGCGATTTACTGATAAATAAATTGAATCATCTCAGGCTCTCCGAAAAGTATAAGATGAGTATTTAAAAATTGAATCTACAAAGACAGTGTAAATTTTAAGAGAAAACGCCAGAAATATTCTGCTATTATTCATAGTCCGAAAAATACTCATTGTCAGACTATTAAACATGAAAATTGAGACTAATCGATCGACAAAGATATAAAGCCCACTTTTCCTTTTTACTCGTTAATTTTAACATCGAGAGTCTTTAGCTAATTAATCAGTTATTTAAAAATCCTAATCTTGTACACAGATTTATTTTTCTTTTCATCTCTCTGAAATATTCAAATTTAAGTAGCTCGTTTATTATCTTTACAGACGATCGTTAACAGACGATTCGCGGACCCTAAATGCAACCAACGCGTCATGTTGCTAAAAAGAATATTCGATGTGTCTATACATTTTAATAAAGCATTATATGTTTCGAAGCGGTAGCGACGGTTAACGTTCAGGGACATGTTTGTTTTGCGTGATGGGGTAACGGCACGCTGTTACGTCACGAGGTCACCGCGTCCCGCGCGGCCCGCGCCTGCACGCGCTGACCGGGCCGGCCGCGCTATCATTCGCATAGCGACACTCGAGGGAGTACGTAGCCGCGCAAGCCGCTCCGTGTTATTTCGCATTATTCGCTCCAAAGTACGATCGCAGCGAGTACGAGGTACCGAACGTGATCACTCTATACGATTATTAACTAGTAATTACGAACGCGCTGCAGGTAACTACGCTGTTATTAATGATCTGTTATCGAAACATCGAGGTAACGAGATTGTTCGTCGACGCGAGTATCTCACACGATTTGAAGGCGTGTTAATCGAAACGATAAGAAGAATTATATAGATTGATATTTCATTTAACGACGTTTACGGGCGGTAGTTGTTTCGCGGGACGATACTTGATTTCGTATCGCGCTTTTATTTCTTCATCAGAATGAAACTTGCCTATCATTTTCAAAGAGGGGTAAAGAGGTTAAATGCGATTTCGAGGCGATAATTAATGATTAACGTGAGACACAATAAGATACAGAATATTTTTGGCGTAAAGTATATTATTTCGCAGTTGAATATTTCGTGGTGGCGAGATATTTGTCATTTGTTGCCTACGGCAAAGCATAATAACGTGTATACTAGTGTGTATAATGTATGGGCAGCCGTTTTTATGTCGCGTAGCGTGGGAAACGGGGAAAGGCAGCGGGGAGATGGGTGGGCAGCCTCGTGATCACGTGATCTCGCATTGCTCTTCGAACGTTTATTATCTTTACAGACGATCGTTACAGACGTTTCGCGGACCCTAAATGCAACCGACGCGACGCGGACGCGCCGCTAGAAAGAATATTCGGCGTGTCTACACTTTATAAAGCATTATGTTTCAAAGCGGCGACGAAACGGTTAGCGTTCAGGGACATGTTTATTTTGCGTAGGGTATAGGGTACGGCGTACGGCACGCTGTTGCGTCATCCCGCGAGGTCGCCGCGTCCCGCGCCGCGCGTTGACCGTCCCGCTCGCCGCTCGGCCACGCTATCATTCACGTAGCAAAACTCGGACGGAGTACGTAGCCGCGCGAGCTGCTCCGTGTTATTTCGCATTATTCGCTCCAAAGCACGATCGCAGCGAGTACGAGGGTACCAAACGTGATCACTCTATACGCGGCTAAAGAGACACGCTATCGTTCCCTACGATTTATTGCGACCAACTGTGCGATTCTCAGCACGCGCGAATCAATTCCCGCGACTAACGAATCATAACCTTATTAAGAGGCGCTTTCTATTTATCGTAGATATTTCGGTTTCATGTTTAATTAATCTCTTTAATAGATTTGAGACGATTGCGAAGTGAAATGCGAAAATTTCAAAAACGCGAATAGCGTTATCATGAGATGCTGCCATCTCCTGCTAATAAAATTGACGGGGATCTTCCGGGATAAAACGTGTCGAGTACGAATTGCTCAGCGACGAAACTTCTTCTCCTTCTTTCCTTTTTACTGGCCCGGGCAGTGCTCCGCCCATACAGCCATCAGCTAGATTCTTGAGTGTAGGTGGGTAGTTCTTGATTTTCACAGGCTCGACGTCTTATTAGATCTGTCAGCGACGAAACTATTCCGGAGTATATCGGGCATTGATGACAAACGAAACTTTTCCGGGCATACCAGTTAGTTAAGGATTCGAGTTAATAGATGCATCGGTTATTTGTTTAAATTTTCCGCTCGTTTGTAATTAGTCTTTCACGCGTTGAATCGCTAATTGTCATACACGTCGAACGAATCATAGCTTGCTGTGCGCGCGATCGTACTTCCTCGAGTTGTTCTTCCGTCGCAAATCGCGTGCGATTGTCGTCGAAGGTGCTATGCGAAGTATCGCGCGATCGCGTGTTTTAACCGTGTTTTCGCCGCGAGTGTGTTCGTGTGTGTGTATAAAACGAAGGAATCTGAGAGGAGAAGGAGGAGGCATCGGGCGACGGCCGGGCGGTGGAGGAACCATGAGGTAATTTACTTTTCATTGTGTATATATTATGAAAATCTGGAAATTATGTAATTTTTTCGTTAAATATATCCCTCCGTCGGCAACGTGATTCTGGTCGTTGACGCTAGAGTAGATTTTTTTATTGTCTCGGACTAAATGAAAATCTGAAAAAATTCTTGTATACTGGTGAAAGCTTTAATAACGAGTTTTTACATAATAGAAGTCGGAATGTTCTATCAATTTTCTTAAAAATTACAATCAAAAATATCGACTGTGCCTTCAAAGGCGCGTTGTGCAAACGGAGGGGTATTTTACTTAAAAAATTAATTAATTCATAATTATTTTTTAAATACGCAAGGATAGTAATTACATATTTTAATATAAATTGGATATGTTTTTATTTTACAGATCAATGTTCATCCTGTACCTCCCTCCGCTGCTGCGCGTCGAACTGTCGACTGGTGAGTGTTTAATTATTTTATTTTAATTTTGAAGTAATTACGGACACTATATATATTCGCAAATATATTAGAATACTCCATAAAAAGCGCGCGCTATTAAACTATTGAAGTAGGATTTTTCTTCCTAATTCGTACTTTATGTAGCTAAAAAATAAAAAAATAAAATTAATAAAAGGAAAATGAAGTTAATGACGTGTAGTATACATTTTTATACGTATATATATTTACAAGTATTAATATATATAAACATTATATATATGGAATAATAAAATTTAATATAAAATTTTCGTGATCAATTTTACTACATTTCCTCAAAGATAAATTCGTATAATATTTCATCGGCAGTAAAGGAAATGAGAGTAGTTTAGAAAATTAATACTACGCAATAATTAATACTAGTTAATAAGAAAAACGCTATAAAATATAATATATGTACAAGACATTTAATTTTTCTATTTTAATTTCATATATAGGTATATATAAAATTGTTATCTTTTATATAAGGATAATTATACACAATTGAAAACGTATTGAAATAGTTTTATACATATATAATACGGAGAATATATTAATGAGTTAGGACGGCGGAGTTGCGCTGTCAGATCGAAGTTGCGATGGCGCAGCTTCGCTGTATGCGATGTCGAAGACGCTTTTCTTCTCGAGAAGCTGTTGATGGCGTAGACGACCGCCGCTTTGGAACGGCGCTGCACTTTCCGAATGCAAGTCGTCCTCGGATTGTTCGTATTGCGACCTACACGGTTGCATCTCGAGGGATCTTTCCGGCGATAACTGCGGCGACGGATGCGGCGCCGGGGGTGGATGAAGATAAAATGGCGGCGGTATTCTCTCGTATTTGTATTCCGAGTGCTGCAGCAGACGATGCTGCGTGTCCGAAGTAGAAGCTGGCGGTGTTCTGGCGAATATCTGAATCGGCGGGTCTTCCTTGAGATTACCCTCGGCCTTTCTCAATTGTCGCCCTTGACGCACGATAGCTTTCAACTGCTCAGATTCGACGTTCACCAGAGGTTTGATCTTGCGTCTGGTACGCGGCGTTATCTCTGGTGTCTTGCGCTCCGCAGTTAGCTTCTCTTTTTGCTTTGTCGTTTGCCTCAAGCTCCTACTTACCCAGCGTGGTAGCTGCTCCTCATCGTCCGCTTTTCTCTCCAATCTCTTCTTCTCCGCCTCGTCGCGTTTCTTATTGTACCAAGCCATGTACTTCGATTGTGTTTTACTCGTATCGATCTCGCCAGTTTTCGGGACAATTGTAGATTTCTTTTCTATCTTAAATTTTGATTTGGGCATTAGTTGTTTCCGCTGATGCTCTTCTTCCCTTTTTGGCGATCGTAATGGAGATGCCTTGGAGATGCCGAGTCGTTTCTGCGATTCGGCATCTCTTGTTTGCTTCTCTGAGTCACCGTCGGTGAACTTGCGAGATCGACGCTGAGAATAACTTGGCGCGGCTTTTTCTTCCGACTTATCAAGTACGCGTTTTCTCTCCTCGGAAGAAGGCGCCTTCGGTCGCTCAAGTTTCTTTTTTGTCTTTACGAAACGTTCGGAAGGTATAGTTTTTGCAATATACTTTTCCGGAGTTAATGATATATCATTCTTTTTACTTTTTATTTTATCTATATCACTTTTTTCAATTCTTGTTTTGTCTATTTCAATGTTTTCAGTTCTTGTTTTATCCTCTTTCAGATCTACTTGCTCAGATTTACTTAAAGGCAATTCAGTTTCTCTTTTATCATCTAATTGTTTCACAGATTCGGAAATCTCTTCGATCTTTTTGCGTTCAGTTTCTCTTTTATCATCTTGTTTCACAGATTTGGAAATCTCTTCGATCTTTTTACGAGGCGTAGCAATTTCGTTTTTAGATTCTACATCTTCCTTTGTTATCGGAATTTCACCTTTAATATCTTCCTTTGACATGCCGTTTAGTTCTTTAATACTTAGAGTCAATGGAACTATATCTTGAATTGTCGTCAATAAATTTTTTACTTCTGATTTGATATCAGTTTCTGGTATTTTAGTTTCGGCTTTTGATTCGAAATCTTTGTCTGTCATATCTTTATCATTTATATCTTTTAAATCAGATACGGGCGGAACTTTTTCAACGTCAGAAGAAATCTTTTCAGATAGATCAGCGATTTCCATGTCTTTTTTTAATTCACTCGCTTCTTCGGTTGTGATCGAATATTCTGTCTTTTCAATTTCATCGAGTGATAAATTGCTATCTGTATCCTCTTCTGGTTCGGTTTCTGCTCTCGCGTCTCCGCTATCTTTGATAGTTCGCACGCCAGACATTCCCGCTATTTCAATGCTTTCTTGCTGCTGCCACTTTTGCCGATGGCGCGGAGTATCATAGGGTCTCGCGGTCAACGTTGTTTTCCTGGAAATATCACTGGATGAGTCGCTCTCCTCCGAAATATCAAGTGTATCATCAATAAAGCTGCTAAAAATTGTATCGCTTACGTCTGCTTGCTGCTCTCCTTTGTCTCGTGGTTCTACGACTGCTGCGCTGTCAGAGACTGTCATAGAACTGCCTGGCTCACTGACAGTTGGTTTTTGCAGATCTGAATCTTTTGGCTGATCGATAGAAGGTTCCTTATTAATTATTTCTTCATCAGATCTTTCCTTTAATGTAGATACTTCTGTTTTTTCTTTATGTTCCTCGAGAAATGATTCTTCTTTCTCCTTTGCATGCTCAACTTGTAATTGTTCTTTAATAATCTCTTCTTTGGAAGTAGTATCCATTAAAGGCGATACAGACTTGTTTTCATCAATTTTCTCCTCTTTAAATTCATGGAGATCAGACATTTTTTCAGGAGATATGTGTAATTCTTCTTTAGTTCCGTGGCTTTCGATTTCTGTCTTCGTGAGATCATCACTTAAATGCTCAAATTCATCTTTATCAATAGTTTTCTTTATAATATCTGGTGGTTCGGTAAGCTCAGATTGAATCAAATCGTGATCTGATTTTGACGCTTCGTCACTAGTTTCATCAATATACAATAATGTATCATCATCGATTGAAAACGCTCTCTGAGTGTCATTTAAATTGCTGGTATCATCTGTAAGAGATCGATTGATATCGAGCGGTTCTTCAAACGCTTTAGTTGGCGATTCTTCCCTTTTCTCTGCATCAAATTCCTGAGTTACATATTCTTGTGGTCTCTCTACGTCACTTTTAATTTCACGTAACGAGTCCTCTTCATTTTCTGTCTTTATTAATTTTTCTACTATCTTTTCTTCGATATCTATTGCATCTTTTGTCGAAGAAATTTCCTCTTCAATATGTTCTTTTAATTTAGGACTTAATTCTTCTCTCTGATTGCTTTTGGTTTTATATAATTCTGCAATTTTGTCTTTTTCGCTTGAATGTAATGTAACATCTTTAATGTCTTTTGAATCTTTTTCTATTTCTGACGGTAATAAAATCATGTCACCATATAATCCATTTTCCTTATGTTCTTCTTCTTCTTCTTCAGTGTGTTCCATTTTAATTAATTCTTTCAAACTTTCTATATGTTTTTCCAATGCTTCAAATTTCGCTTCTTCGCTCGCAATCTTTTCGGCATCTCTTAATCCCTGCAATTCATGTAGTTCTTTTTCCGGTATAATTTCTGACATTTCTTTTTCTAACATTTCCTTTTCGGTTTCATAAAAAGATTCTTCTGCTGCTTCTTTATGCTTTCCGGACATATAAGCTTTTCTTCTTTCGACGGCGCTTCTGTTACTGTAAAATGGCAGTTTCTCCGGTTGATATTCTTCTAAGGTTTTTAGAGCAAGAGAATCCGGAGAAATTGTTCTCTTGCTGCTGTCATCCAATTCTTTATTAGAGACTTCAAACGATTCAGATTGTTCTTTGCTTGCAATGTCTAATATTTCACTTTTTAATTGCATATCTTCCAGGTTGTGAAGAACTGTGAGATCTTCAACAGCTTCCTTTAGCGTCAAATGTTCTTTGCCAAAGTCATGAGATGTATCTTGTTCACTTTCAGTTATAACAGCGGCTTTTTTTAGACTCATATGTTCTTTATCAAAATCGTGATGTGCACTTTGTTTGTCGCTATCGAAGATCTCACTTTCAACAGCAGCTTGCATTTGATGTTCTAGTTCTTTTGTCTGTGGTTCCATTGTGAAATCGTCAGAAAATTGTTGTATTATTTCGATATCTCCTTTGCCGTTTGTAATGTCTTCTTTATCCGCGTTTCTGCTCATTGTTGAATAAAGCGCGCTTTGCTGATCGATGTCTCTTCTTTGCGGCTCTGTGATAAAATCATCGGAGAATTTCTCACTCACGTGATCCAGCCTCTGCTTCGATTTTCGCTGATACGCATGATTCGATGGAATTTCTGAAGACTCCGTACTTTTCTTGTCGAAGTCCTGACTGGCAAACAAGTCCTTTTTGCCATTCATACGATCGGAACTTGTACTCGTACTCGGTTCCTCCGAGATACGAACGTGCTCTTTACGACCAATCGCTGCCAACTTTCGTGTATGCGACATTAATTTGGCAGTTTTCTCAGTCTTTGACCTGTCGTTTTCTTTACTCGCGGCACTTCTGCGTTTCTCGTACTCTCGGTCCTGCTGTACGATTTGTTTCTTGCGCTCTTTACGTTCAATCGGCGTTTGCCTTTTTATTTTTGCATGACTGCTTATCTGTTTGTGTTTCGCAGCTTCTTGACGAGAAGTCAGTTTCGACTTGTCCGGTTTTTCAAACGCGTCCTCGTACTCGGAACTGCCGGGACTCATAATCTGTGGTTGCTGGTACTTAAATTTTTCTCTTTTCGTCTCTTTCGATATACTTGGAGAAGTCTCAAACCGTTTGTGCTTCTTCGAGTCTTCTTCTTTCTTTGATGTACTCTGATCCGAATCTTTTTTGGAGTCCTTCGATGTTCCCGATTTTTCCTGACTCGTACTTTCAGTCCCAGCGGTCTGCGGTACCTTTCTATCAGCGAGTTTACTCAGTTTCTTCGTCAACATTGTAATCTCTCTTTCTAAAACTCGAAAGCTAGGTTTTATCACGGATTCTACTTTCTTTTGCTTCTTTATTCTACTCTCTTTCCTTAAACTTTTCTTCTCCGTCGTTTTGCGAATATATTTTCCGTTATCGACACTTATTTCCGGCGACGACAAACTCTCCACTGTTTTTTTGTCGGAAGATTCCTCATGTTGCTTACCTACTTCTGTCGACGAAGAGGAACCGTTTTTCTCTTCGCCCAGTACTTTGTATCCGATACTGCTCTCTTCGGTGTATTGCTGGCAAGTTTTCGCTGACTTTCTTTCCTTCTCGCGGTAAGTGCTTCCATTCTCGTCAAGAGAATCTGAGATTTCCCGCAGCACTTCAGGCTCCAAGGATACCTTTCGTCCCTCCTTCACTTCCTGCACTTTCTTCCTCAAGATGTTCAGTCGTTTGTCAAAGCACGGGCCCTCTTCTTCCTCGATGGGTGTTTTCATCCATAAAGTCCGTGTCCTCAATTCGCTCTCGCCGTGGCGTTTCTTTATCCTCTTTCGGTTTCGGATATCCTCGTCGGACTCGTCGTTATCACTTCTGCTTCGGACATGCCGTTCCGTTTGTGTCGCAGCGATTCTGTCAGTCTGCGTCGCGATTGCCACTTGCCCAGGAAGACTTTGGGTCTCTAAGTAACTCGCAGCGTCCATCATTACACCACCAGCGTGCCTAGATTCTCTCTCCAGCAGTAGCCTCGTCAATAGGGCGTTCTGTCTCGCCAACTCTAGATCGTGAAACGTGTACGACTGTACCGTCGTAGATTGCATTTGATCTTTGACGATCGACGGTCTATCTTTGGACGTCCCGGGTACATTTGTCAAGATCTCTTGGCGACGAACGTCCCGCATCTGCGATTCCGCGTCCATGTTTTGCGCCGTGTATTCGTCGTCCATTGCCAACTTTTGCGCGCCGGATTCCAATTCTTCCGCACGTCGACGTCTAACGTCCAGTTCCTCCGGCAGAAGGAGAATCTCCTGCTTGTGCTGATATAAATTTCTCGAGCGTTGATGAGAATCGATGGTGCGTATCACCTCGGCTTCCTGTGACTCGTGCCGCACTTTTTGATCCTGCATGAACCGTTGCAGAAGTACATCCTTGCCGTCCACTATGAAAGTCGGATAATGGCGATGTTGACTTCTATCCTCTACTTGTCCGCGCGTTACTAATTGTAGTACCTCTGCGTTTCCCTCGCGGTAAAAATGTTGGTCTCTTATTGCTGTCTCATTATTTAATTCAGGATCGACATATCTGTAACAGGATAATACGGGATATATCATTATTTTTTTTTAATTGAGAAAAATCTTACTGCAATAATATTTTTACAAAATTTTTATTTTAAAGTTTTTATTTATTAATTGTATATTTTAAAAATGTCTATTTTAAAGAAGGAAAGAAGTAGATATAAAATTTTACGAAAATAAATTTTGAGTTTTTGATAATAAAAGTATAGATATATAATATCATAACATATATTTTAATAAGCGAAATTGGTATAGCAAAAATCTGTAATGTTTATATTGCATGAGTTTAATTTTCTAATTTAGAAAAATGACACACATAATGAGATTAGCGATATTTCCCGGTTTATTTTGTACTTGTTGTATCCTAAGCTTATAGTTTAAGAATCATTGACAAATTATTGCTAAGTTACTATAAAGAACGTTCTATTATATTTCCTCATAACGCGTTTTATTTTACCTTTGTCTGTAAGCTTGACGCTGAATATCCGAACCACGTTCGATTTCATGTCGTTGCAAGGAATCTGCATCCGTGCCATCGTAATCTCTAACCTTCTTCTCGTCGACATCCTCTACGTATATTCTCTCTTGCTCTTCGATTCTCCTTCTCCTCGAAGGATCATAAGCCGGGCCGTCACGTAGTCTCAGTGACTCCACATTTGCTTGGTCGATTGGAGGACGCTCCGAAATGTACACAACGTCACCAGGTAGTGACGCTAAACCACCGTTCTTCGTGTTTCGACGATTAAATTGCCAGTTTCTTTGAGTTGGATCCGCGCTCCAAGCTTGTTTTTTTCCGTTCGATGTAACTGTTATTTGATACATCGGTCTTGTTAATAAGTCATAAATTTTCTTTATATTTAGAATTAATTTTCTAAATTATAAAATATATGAATAATACTAAATGATTGTAATATTTGCGAAAGAATTATTTTAAGGAAATACGTTTAAACGTTTAAAAGCGAAATAGTTGACAAAGAGTAATTACTGTCGACTGCAGCCATTGGTTTGCGATGAAGATGACGTTTTGGTCGACCATCGGACCGAGCGATGAGTGTTTCCGATGAGTAAACTCTGCGCTTTCTTGGTGCCATGTAAAATGGGCAGCCTGGGCAGATGCAACAAATGATGAGTGCCGCGATAGCCAGCAGCATTAGCAGGCCCAGAATAATCAGTAACCAAAATAGCAGTTTATTCTCCGCTTTGTACACAGTCTGAAAAAGAACCCTGATTTTTTATTTCTCTAAAATAAAAAATTGCCAACTGGTATAAGACAAAAAAATATAATTTATGCAAACGCGCTACTTAGCAAAATTTAAAATGCGAGATAATCTAAGCCTAAAATAATGAATAAAATAATAACATAACATTGTATTCTGCATTAAAAGTTGTATGTCCATATGTCCTGTTTACTACCAAATTATTTCTCAAATTTTTCCCATAATAGTGAATTTAACATGTAGAAAAAAGAGAAAGAAAAATATTTTTTAATATATATGTTTAAAATTGCCTAAAAAAATTAATTAATTAATAATAAAATATAAGTTAATAAGTAACAAAATTTTTATCTACGAGAAGTAATATAATTTTGAATGAAAACTGATGTGTTGATTCACACGATAAAGTTAACGAATGTGGACAATTAACGTCTACTTACTACTTCCTCGTGAACATTGCTGATCGTTTTGTTTACATAGGTCCCCGCGCTATCTCCCCCATCGTGAATTACTCCATCGATTGGAAGTTTCGTGGTAGTATTGTAGTATGTCATAGACCCATTGGCAGTGCCTGCGCCGCCGATGATGCCCACCCCATTCGCGGCTAATATGTTACGAATTTTTTCCACGTCCACCAGAGGGGTGCCAATTTCGGTTTGTTCGACGCGAGCTACCACGATTGTTCTATCAGAAGAAAACAGAAGTATGAAAGATTCATAACCGATTAACATAATTGAAATGCTAATTTAAAGATTTTTCTAACTTTTATAGCCGATTTGAATGGAATAATTCTAAAAATAATCGTAAATGTTCTTTTAATGTTCAAATTTACATCTTTTTCTTGAAATATAAAATCGAAACGTTCTGTGAATCTCTATCAACCTTTTTCCTTCCGCTGGAACAGTACTGTTTATTATGCCAGTTTTATTATCCGACACGTAAGGACGTGTATCCAGCACGGTAATTCGTCCACCAGTGATAGTGGCTAACGTTTCCGCGGTTTTCATTAAATTTGGACTTTCTCCCTGTACCACGAACATCATTATGCGAGCTTCCATGGCAGTTCCCCTGACGACAGAGATCTCTGTCTCACTCGAGAGATGAGGTACACCTAGAACATCGCGTTAATGAAGAAAAGAGAATAGTAAAGAGTATCGTTTCGCTTAATTATAAAATTTTTACAAATTTTCCAGTTCTCGTTCGTGATTTATTTCGCTCGCGAAGAACTACATTTATCATATGAATATTCACCAAGATCATACGCCCTGGCAGTTAAAGTGTATAAGATATCGGCTTCCGCTCGTTTTCTTCGATGCTTCTTTATCTCGCGTTGGCGTTCTAGTTTCGTTTCATTTGCGACGCTTTCCGTTGAATTTGCCACATCCGGAAATACTGTTGTTCTTACAGTCTCTCGTATCACGTGTTCTGGTTGAAGACTTTGTGTTCCTTTGTGCAATTTCTTCGAAAAATTGTCGTAGATGCTTTGCTTCTTCCGCCTGAACTTCGTGATGGGCGACAGCAATATCAGTTCTCCGGTGATCTCATTCAAATAAAATTTATTTTCATAATTTCCGTGAATCAGTTCGTAACGAACCTCGTTGTTCGGCGATTCGGCGTCGGCATCAGTGGCCTGCGCGCGCGAATTAAAACGTATTTTTATAAATGTATCAAATATATTCATTGAAAATCTTACGAATTGAAATCAATCAATTAAAATGGAAATATCAAAGATATCAAGATTTACCTTTATAAAGGCAGCTGTTGAAAAATTTGTTAAATCAGAATTCAATGTAAATTCGTAGACATCTTTCTCAAAAATCGGCGCATTGTCGTTTACATCCAGCAAATTCACTATCAACGGTACTACACCCGTGTTACCTTTGCCGTTTTCATCGCGCGCATTTATAGTTAATTGTAACTGTGCTGCCATTTCACGGTCCAAAGACGATCCCATCGCGACCGTGATTAATCCTGTATCGGCGTCTATCGCGAAAGCGTCGCTTCCTTGTCCTGTTATTCCTGTATATCGAATACTGCCAAAAAGTCCGGTATCTTTGTCGGTTGCATGTACCTGTCAGTAAAATCGTGATTTTTTTTCTCGAATCAACATAAACGATCGAATCAAATTCTTAAAATATCCTAAGGATATTATTACGTAATATAATCTATAAAATATCCAAGGATATTATTATAAATTAAAAATAGTAAAGTTGATAGAGAATATACTTATACTTAGATTTATTCTTATTATATTTATTTAAAACGAGAATCAATTATTATTATATAATATTGAATATTACTTGAATCACCCGTGTTCCAGCAGTGATATTTTCGGATAATGTAACTTCGTACGATTCTTCGTCGAAAATTGGCGGATTATCGTTAACATCTTGTATAAATATTACGACTGTTGCTGTTGCCGACAGATTTGTTGCTGGACCAACTTCTTGAGCAATAATCTATATATATCACACATAAATATATATATACGTATATACGTATAGTATATATACGTATAGTATTAATTAAATATTTTAATAAAATTAATTATTTTATAGTCGCTTTTACATAGAAAAATAAAAAATGCAAATGACTCAAATAACAAAATCGAATTATTTTTTCCATTATCTTTGTAATAGAAATGCATACCTTAAAAGATAAACTTTCGTACATCTCGTAATCGATGAGTGTGTTGTCTCGTACCATGAGTATAAAATCCGCCGTTCTTTCAGCAACAGTCGGATTTATTTCGAAAGTACCATTGTTATTCTGTAGCTTCAACGCGAAGACACCAGCCTTACCAATATCTTCATCGTGGACTTTAGTCGAATATTGCTCAGGGAACATTATCACGGAACCTGGTTCTAAATTCTCTGGTATTGATGCAACATAGCTATAAATAATATATATTAAGTATAAATAAACATTATAAATGAGACAATGTATTGTTAGGAAATCGCGCTATTTATTACGAACAATATAATGCGGGTATTGGAAAATTAAAAAAGCTAAATGATACCGATAACTTGTAAAGTATATGAAGGCAATGATGTTAAAAGTCACAGTTTTATTTGCCAGAAGTTAAATAATCACGAAAAGACATTGCCCTGACTCTTACGTGCTTGTTATTAAAATCATCGAGTACCAACTTATCATTCTCAAAATATGGCGGGCTATTGCCTGGTTCTCCAAGAAGGAAACCGACGTCGACGATCGTCGCCTGAGCTGGCGGCTCGTCCCTAGATCTCCGTATTTCTTCAGCGACGACGGTGAGCACGACCGGTGCGCCAACGTGAGTAATTTGCGTGAGTTCCTCTAAAGGCTTGGCGAGAACAATCTCACCTAAATATCATAAGTGATTTATAACGTTCGTGTTAATTATTGACCAATTTTTTATTCAACTAATAACTGATATATACTGAAAATAATATATATAAATATATATATGTATATAAATAATTATTAAAAATATTTTTCAAGAAATGATTATATAATTTGATATCGCATTATGCTATCTATAAGAACTGTTACGATTATTGAATGTATCCGCCAAAGTTTCATACATTTCTAAAATATTGTTTTTCCCAAAATTAGTATCTTTCGCAACATTAATTTATCACATTTCGCATGTCTCGCATCGTAGTAACGTGTACAAGTCTCATTTTCGCAAGCGCGCGACTTCTGTGTGAGATGATTCGTTATTTCTTGAACCACTGGTAGAGATGCTATATAGACTATTTTTAATATGAATAAAACATCGCGGAGATAATGGACGCGAATTCCCTTATCCTTGTTACTTCTCCGTCTCGGCTCGTACCGTACACGCACGCTGACCGGCAATAATTTTACATAATGTACCCGCGGAATCGACTTAAGAAATCGTTCACAGCGAAGGATGAATGTGTACATCGCTGGATGTAGGTGGAACCCGCACACGCAAGGAGTCGTAGTACGTATCGCATGCTCCTTGCCAAGGAATGATAAGCATCGCAAGTTGAAAAGCAGAGAGTGACCCCTGAGAACGATCGATACTTGGCCGTAGACTGTCCAGACTTATTCCGACCACCTTTAGCTCCTTCTGTTTACTCCTCGCCAATTTTTCTCACTCTTGCCTGACTTATTTAGGCTTCCACGAAAAATCTGATATTCCGAGAATATGATGATAGATAACAAGAGTTCCGCTAGCATAATTTTTCTTTCGTGCGTAAGTAGTTCTACTTAAAAAAAAAAAAGGAATATTATTTTTATGAACTCGACCTTTCTCATTAATCAAATTCTACTGTCCGTTTAACAAAATTATTTTGTTAACCCATAAAAGTTAACCCTTAAGGAAAATACTTTCGCTTTCGACATTGTCATTTATTAATTTGGAGTACATCTTGATGCTGTCTGTAGTTGAAAATTTTATGAGTATGAAAATTACATGATTTGTAACGGGATTTTTGTCTGAAACGTCCATATAAAAATTGAAAAATGCGCATGTGAGTCAGTGAATACAAGAATACGCGTGATTTCTTCCGCGGACTTTACGTGGAAGGTGGAACAAATTGCTTCGCCATCAAGAAATGGAAGATCGACATCGGCGGAACGGTAGCGAACAAATTTCCCTGCTTAATCATTGTCCGGCACTTTTCGCGGAATGAGGTCAGCCTTGTATACCAGAGGGGAATATGAATCAACGCCGTTACTTTTTCCCGTCATCGAGATTGTCAGGTGGAAACGACGCGTGACGTGCGATAGATTGGAGAATTAGCGATGACTCAACTCGTCGGCTAAATTAATTACACTACAATTCTAGTTTGCATCTGCGCGATAGGTGAAGTCCTTTTAACCCTTGAGCGCGCTCAATTCGCGTAACATAATTTGATTGCACGCAACCAAGGATTCAGAATGAAATGTAGCACAATCGGCGACGAAATTACTTTCACCTAATTTTCTTAACTTTTTGTCGTTCTATGCATACGAGATATAGAAAACTCGACAGTTTCTTACCGGTTGTTTCCGAAATGTTGAAAAAAAGTATGAAAGGATTGCCTTCAGACACCAGGCCGTACGTAATATCACGCGGCACCCCTTTATCTCCATCTTCCGCGTGAACTCGTAATATTACGTCCCCCTAAACATGACATAAAGGATTAAGAAGTATTGTCATAATTGAATAATAATGATTCAGAAAAAAGCATATTTCTATCGACATTCATATGTAGAATATAAAACATAGAACATTTAAAAAATATTCATTTTTTATGCGGACAACTAAATTAGAACGAATAAAATAAATTGTACAGTGATGCATTTAACTTACGATTTGCACAGAATTGTTAAGCCTGGTTAAAGGGGGTGCTAGGGTGAAAATGGGCGGCACGTCCTGTACGTCTTGTACGATGACGACGATATTTAGTCCTGCAATATTCCTGGTATCTTTTCCAGGTTCCGTGTACGGATCCTACTTGGAAACATATTGTATCGGTGACGTGCACGTCCTCGTGTATACCTTATGTTTATTGGACAATTATGCGTACCGTCGCGTAAATAGTGAGGGTGTACATCGATTGCGTCTCGAAGTCCAACTCGCCGATCAACGTAATAACCCCGCGCGTTTGCGTAGGCGTTTGCCGCTGCCGAATAGTGAAAAGTTCCTTTGGTTGCTAAAACGACGTCACATTTTTACGTTACGCTTTGTTAATTACGCAAATACGAAGTATTGCTATTAAACACCTACCCATAATTCGATGTAAACTGGCTTGCCGCTCCAAGAGTTCGCTCGTACGAGAAGGTAATCTAATTCCCTGCCTGGTTTAGCATCCTGTTAATACGTTTTGCATTAATTTTTAATGTTACTAATAGATTTTGTACTCATGCCGGTAAATTACACGGTAATTAGTGGTCACGTGCAAAAGAAGTTTATAGAACATTATACTTAAGGTAATAATTACGACTCGCACTAATTAACGTTGTTAGAAGAACCATTAATAATTACATACCTCAGGTACCATTATCAAGGAAGGAATATGAGGGAATATTTTATCACGCGAGGTCGTGGCGTTTGTTGCGGAAATGGTAGCCTGCATCGAATTTGAATCTCCCTTAGTATCCCGAACCCTGACGGCGAAATCGTGAAGGCGTCCCGGCATAAGGCGTTTCGTTAAAATTACATTAGCCTGACAGACTTTGTTATACAACGTGCACGGCAAGTTGTCGATTCTTACGACGGGTGTAATTGTTGCTGCAAACGAGATATAGAAATTATTTTAATTCTTGATTGACCACATTTTGATAACGATCGATACTTGTAGCCATCTTTCATCTTCTTATTTTTAAATTACCGGTTACTTCAAACACGAGAGGAAAGTCCGCATCCTGATCGGTGGCGCGTAATCGAAAAATCACGGAATCGACTTCGGCATCGGCTGGAACTAATACCAATCCCATATCCGTAGATGTGTCGAAACGTGGTCGCGCACCTTTGCCCCAACCGCAAACAAGCCCCAAATAAACCCACACTTTAAACCATGCTCCTATGAGGGGCATTCTGAAAGAAGAAATTGTTGAACATAGTCCTTTCCCATGCTATGTTGAGTATATAAGACATTCAGAACTAGAGGGCATCAAACCTATAATTTGCAAGGTCCACGTTAAATATAAAGCAAGTAATAGCAAATCGGCAATACTATATCGCTATAATCCACATGTAATCGACTTTAATAGCGAAAAGATGGCGAGTTTTGATACGATGGTAGATATCGATTTTATGATCATAAAATGAGGTCGTGAGTATTCATTGTCGCGTCTCAAAACAGTATATTAAGTGTTCAACATCATGTTTTCGATCCACATTATAAAGTATAATTTTGTCATAATCGTATAATAAATGGAATCTATTTTAATTTCCAAATAATATTGTCGTAATAATATATCGTCATAATGTAATACGTATAATGTAATACAATTTATTTAAATTGAATTAGATAAATATAATACAATTTAAACAAAAATGTTATTAATATTTCTTATATATACATATATTTTTAAGTGTTATAAAAATATACGTTTTTTTAAATATAATTAAAATATGACATTGCAAAATTAATGAAAAGCTATTTTATACATAACAGTTTATATGTAACGTATAACGCGTTATGTATATGATAAACAAATTATATAATACAATAATTATAATAAAAATTTTATATTAATTTACATTAACTTTATAGTAACATATTTTTACTTACATCCTACAACACTATATCTATATTATCTATCTTCCATCAGGAAGAAATTTGGAACATTCTATATAACTTCATTATTATCCTGGATAAGATTATTTTGCATATGTTGATATAATATGCGATTGTTAAAGTGAATGTAGAAATGTGGGTCATTGAATACACTCGTGTATAACAGAACTAATATATTGTCGTGTCCATCAGTACATCTGCGTTTCTGTAGGCACAGAAACTTTATGATGACATATTTTACCGCCTATCGGATCTATTTTTTTCTTTAGTCTCAAGTGAACAAAATATATAACCGTAATATAATATTTTTTTATATGCAGGTTGTATTCAAGATAGTAAATTTTAAAAAATTATCTAGTGTATTGCTAATGCGTGATTACTAAATAAGTACCCAACATATAGATAAGCGGGTCAAATTATTTGATTGTCGCTGATCGATCGTTCTGTCTACTTCCTTTTAAGCTTTTAGTTCCACAAAAACGTGTGTTTTCATATTCGAGAACCTCCAAACCACTTGATAGTCGCTTATTTTTTTTTTCAAAGCTTTATATCACGTATTAATTATTGAAGCACTGCTATTTAAAAGTAAATGATAACCGCGCGCCCATATATTGAATTTATTATTAACTATAGTCATCAGATATGTATATATAATTTTATTAGAATTTTTTTTCATCGATATTCGTTTTCTATATCATACAATGTTTCTCTCTGTTTCTACCTGCAACGGATAACCTCCGTCAATGTCTCATGCCTTGACATTGCATAAATATTCTACGGGGTAGCGAACGTAAGACATTCAATGGAATATTTAGTATCGACATTCTAACGTAGATCTATAATGAGTTTTGTTTGTGTAACGATGAAGTGGGGGCTTTAACCCGCGTCTTGCTATATATTTTTACCGGTCAGTGTCCACGCCGGAGCGATCGATAGGCTTTTCCTTTTTCGCAACTTATGTCGGCATTGCTGGATACTTACGAGAGTCGATATCTCGTGGACGAGATTGAAAATCCATGCGAACCTTCGCCGGGTAGTTTATAAATATATAATAAATAAATGCATGCTTGATGTGCATTGTGCTTGCCGCTGCGGTGTTTCAGTGCACGTGAGGGATGTCGATATGCCTTGTCGATTGCATCGACATTTTCATCATATTGCATCATATATACAAAACCGATATCTCATTGCAAATTAATGGAAAAATCCATTTACCTTATAACTTTCCGAAGGTATCTTCCGCGAAATTGTATTAGAAGAGAGAAATTATTTCCCGACTTTAAAATTTATATTATAAGACAGTACATTAAAGAAAAATAGCAAAGAAAGAAATTGTTAATATAACATATTGCATTGAATATTTAATAGGTACATGATTTCTTTGAAATGTGGAGTTTACTAATCCTTTGTCTTATAATTAAAATTAAGGAGTGTTCTCCACTGAGACGACTTATTTTTTTGTGACAAAGAAATAAAAAATGTCATCATTGTGTTTCGTCTTACTTTAAAACTTAACACCACTAGTAATTGCAAAACTCGCGCTATTAAAGTTGCATTGCGACGCTATTAAAAGTTTGTTATTGTTGCAAAAACAATTTTGCAAAAGAAAATTCATAGTATTACGATTTATAAATAGTTACTGTGCAATTTAAAAGTGTAACTCAGTCAAAAACTATTTACAAACAGACGTATATGTAGATTTACCTGAGAACACACACAGATAATCACGATATTGTTGAACAGTTCATGTTTATGCGAATACTTATCGATCACAGATTGACTTTTTCGGCAGTGATACACTCATTTTCAAAATGAAACAATTCGCAGCTCTTGCTTCTTTTGCATACAATCCTCGAGAGTAAGTTAACTTTCGCTTCGCCGTTTTTAGCATTATGTTCTCCACCGTTCGTTTCGCTGTCACATAATTATTTTCGCGCATAGGGTTCGAGTTTGCGTTATCATACGCTCATTACTCTCTTTCGGAAATTGCACTTGTGAGAAATCACTGAAATGCACGGCGGATAACCGTGATCCAGAGGCAGCATTCTCGAGTATCGCGTGGAAGCACACTTCACGCGGCCGCGTACTCCGCGCGTGTGAAAGAGGTTGTACTGTTCAACCCCTACGTTGATGCGGTTCTACGAGTCACGTGTACGTCACGTTCAACGACTATCCCCTCCATCATAATATCGAAGATGCACTTAAACTATCTGTAACCGATAATAGGTTTTCGAATGCTTGCAATTGTTCAAATCAATTAAGTAAGATAATCATAATGCATAAATAATAACTACTTTTTTACATTTATATAAAATAATACAGATCTTTTTTCTAAAGAGGTGAACATGAACACGTCGTATTACCGGTTATAAATATCAAAAACTTCTAAATTAAAAAATTTATTTTCTTAAAAATTTATTTTTTCAGTTTTATTAAAAATAAAATAAATGTTTTATAATAATTTTTGGTAATATGTAAATCTCTTATGCAAAGTTTGATAAAGTAATAATATGTCTGATTATTATTTGAGATTTAATTAATAATTTCTCCAAATTTTTATAAGGTTAGTTAGACAGTTTACATTAAATCCTTCAATTATTATTAGCAAAATGTCATGCAAAATAATTTTATGAGTTTGCCAAAAACTTGTTCTCGTAATTATGACATAAAAGAATAATGCAGCTTTTTTGATGACTCAGTGTTTCAATAAATCAGATAGCAGAGGTTAATTGCGATCTCCCCCAAATACGAAGGACTTCTTAACGCGGGTTTGCGTGTTTATTGGAAAAGAAATACTGATAAACATCAGAAAGCTAATCTCTGAGGGCCACAGTGAATTAGTGCTCACCTTTTCACCAATTTGAACAATAATAATAAAGCACTACGATATAATACTAAGTTTTTGGCTTTAAATACTTTGATCATTAAATTTGTATGTCTTATTATTATTGTTTTAATTGTTAATTGTTATTTTTACGTTTTAAACGAAAATTATGTTTACAAATAAAAAAAAACATGCATTGATTAAATACAGCTGTAAATTTATACGCATGCAAAGTTCTTAAAACGTTTTTGCATTTTAATAGTATTATTGCCGACGATAACTTTTCGCCGGCGGAACGTACGCCACCATAACTGCGGATGTATATGGAAAGGGCAAAGGACGCCATAACGCCTTAAAGAGGCTTGTACCTGGGTGAGGTCGACCACTGAGCCACTGACCGGTCGGTTATATAGCTGCTTTAGATTAGCATGAGGTTGCACGCAACCCTGACGTTCAGGAAGACGATAAGAGAATAGGTAACCGTTTCCTCGGCTACCTAACTTTTCAACCCGTGACCTGCTGCTCTGTGCGTACAATACCTCGATTATTGTTCGGACTCTTTAATTTTCTGTCATATATGTATATCAGGTGTTCACTATTCGACTGCTGTTATCAGAAGTCGTAAGAATAATTAATACGATTAACTGTATCTATATATTAGCGCGCGGTTTTACTTCTTTTTAAGCCGAAAAGAATTTTGTTTAGGAAATAGGAATACAGAGCTTACTGAAAAAAATCATTTATTTGTCTATAAAAAATACAAAGGTGTACAAAAATTTGTTGTACAATAAGTCGTTGTGCAAGTAGTCGGCGTTGACTGATATTAAGATATAAATTAAATCGTTCAAAAAACTCAGCACTCCATTATGATAATGAAATGTCTCTAGCCATGTCATATGTATCAATTCATTCATAAAAATAGATCTTAAATATGAATTAAATATTTTTCACATGTTGAACTTGCTACAATAAATAATTTGCAGGAATCTTGTATCTAAAGTTACAACAGTCGATGAGGAGTTATTCTATTTTCTAGTTGTTTATGCAACGTAATTATTTACAACATAATCCCGGGTTTTATTCTGCATCTAAAGAATACTCAGTGGCATAGGTAGCGTGAATCACGCGTGACCTCAATACTTATTGATTTGTTATAATTCCGTTGTTTCGATCTTCTTTCCTAGGGGATTGATCGTATTTTGTTTTGAATAAATCGGTGAATTTCTGTTAAAATTATTTTGAATATCGATACTCTCCACACTGTAATAATAAAAAATAATATATAATAAATTATACGTCACGCATTGTACATATTGGGTGTAATAATATCGCATTGCAAATATTTGAAATTTGAAATATAATATATTAATGAGTTTTCACGGTGTATAAATCCACTCGTCGTAATTACTAAGTTATTTTCAATTCTTTAAAACTAAATCGGCTTTCACTCAAGAATAAGCTGTAACAGGAGAGTAGCTTTATACCTAGAAATAGTTGAGACTCTTGGCTCTATGTAATATGGTTTATCCTCAGCTCTTTGGTTTGTATTAGCTTCGTTCATCATCTCTTCATTATTAAGTGCGTTCTCGTCGAGGGAATCTCTTTCGGATGTATGGCTGAATGACTCGTCGCTCTTAAACCATTCGTTTTCGTAAGCGTGCATCCATATAGGATTCGATCCTTCGACGCTGTGTTTGTTCGTATTCGGAACGCGACCAGGACTTCTGATAAATTCTGAGTCCGACGCACCTTTGAGATATAAACCGGGTTTAATATTATAATATTGGAAATAATATTGTGCGACAAAAATTATCAAAAATATTTCCTTGCAGATAATTAATTGCCAAAAATCTTTTTAAATTCATAAATTCTAAAACTTTTCATGGGAAAATCAGAACCATGTCAATTATATTGAAATTATATTGAAGTTCTAAAAGCAGGACATTAATTTGACAGAAGTCCTAATAAGTGATGGGGAATAGCCAGAGAGAGAGAGAGAGAGAGAGAGAGAGAGAGAGAAGCAGAATTGGTAGAAATAGTTATTTGTATTTCAAATTACCGAACGGTGATGCGTTCGCCGCTTTCAGTTGCCTTCGGAAAGACGCCCTTTGGGACAAACATAAAGCGACACATAGGATCAGTAGAGCCCCTAGAAATAGGGTCAACGTGAGAAGCCAGAAAGTCGTTCCAGCTTGTTCGTACTGTATAATCGGTTCGGGCTTCGCTGGCTGCGTATCGAGGACGTTGAACTCCTTGAATAGATTGTCGAGTTTCTCGATGTTCCTGTCGACCAACTCGAGGACCTCGGATACCTCGAGAATCGAATTGTCCCGACGATTCACGAGGTGCAAATATAAATCAGTTTTTGTTCTATCTACGGAACCGTCTTGATTTTCATGAACTTTATATTCGTCAACGTTAATTATAGCGCTAGTGACGTTACCCAGAATTCTGTGAATGGAAAATTTAGATGTTAGCTTACAATTAGATGTCTTCAGATATTACTTTAAAGTTAGATATGTTCTAACTTACTACGTAAAAACTTAAAGAAATAAAATTTCAAAAATAATCGGAAATATTTTACTTTATCATACTTTGCATAAGATCTGTATATTACAGTGACAATATATCATCCCCCAATAAACTATCATTAATTTTCTGATAAATATCTGCTATTATAAATAATAGCATTTTCTGATAAATATCTGCTATTATAAATAATAGCATTTTCTGATAAATATCTGCTATTATTTATAATAGCAGATATTTATCAGAAAATTTATAACTTTTTGCTTGATATCACGATAATACGAATGCAAAATATGTTGCACTTACTCTCGGAAAGTTTCGATTCGACTTCTGACTTCTGGCGGATGTTGACGGAGAACAAAACGAACCCTTTGGTCCTCTCGTAATAAATAGATAAAAACTCTCGCAGTGTCTTGCAAGCCATATGTATCATTAACGAGTACCTATATTCATACAATATTTTATACACAAGCAATATCTTATTTAACTTATATTTTTATTAAATAAAATAAGATATAAATTATAACAAAAAAGATCGAAAGTGTAGCTACTAAAATAAGAATACCATGAAATCAAAGTAGCCCTTCATCCCTCGTTGAGGATCAAAATTCAGACTCACTGCTCCATCATCCTTATTTACTAGAAAAGGTTGCAGTTGCATATCTTCGAAGCCTTCAGTTAACGTCATATGAATTTTGCCTACTTGATAATAACTGAGTACAGCATTGTCGCCAGCGTCAGCATCAATTGCCTACAATATATATTTACGTATCTACTAAATGCATTTAAAAAACATTAGATATTTCAGAAATACTAATTAATGCTATTAATTAATAATATTGAAAGACACAGCGAGAGTTTTCGTAAGGAAAGATTAGTGATGCTCTTTAGGGCATAATATAAAGTTACCTTCACATGCATAAATTGCGTGCCAAAATCAGCTTCAGTGGTAACACCACCCGTAAAAATATCTTTAATAAATTTCGGTGCATTATCATTAATGTCGTCAACCCTTACGACGACTTGTAATAAAGTGGCATCAGTCTTGTCGAATGTCTTTTCGTTTTCCGGCACGGTCTTGCAATCCTCCGTTGCTTTAATAAGTAATATATGTTCTTCTTGCTGTTCTCTGTTCAGCAATTTTGCAGTCTAAACAATAAATAATATCAATTCTTTTCAAGTCACCATAAGGTGAAAAATATGAAATATATACGAACTTTTTTGGATAATACATTGAATAATACATTATTTAATGAACGACTTACGCCAAGTTCATGTTTATAAATATCTAAAACGAACAGTCCGTCGTCGTTTCCGCCAACTATGAAATAACAGACTTGAGTAGGGGGATCTTCCAAATCGTCGACGTCGTCATTGTCAAACGTTTCTGGAAGTAACACCATCTCCGATCCTGGTGGCTGTTCTTCCGTGAAGTTAATGTGAAAAACGCTCACTGAAAATTGCGGCTCGAAATCGTTGATGTTCCGCACATAAATAATTAGATCGAGATCTGAACTTAAAGGCGTCGGGGTACCCAAATCGTATGCTTCGACGCGTATCTATATCGGGAATAATTCGTCAATATAATTTACGAAAAGATTGATAAAATAATTAAAAAGAGATAAAATTTAATTAAATCTCATGACTTTATGAGCATGTTTGCAAACCTCGTATAACTTTTGAGTCTCTCTATCGAGCGGTAACTTTAAGGATATCAAGCCAGTTTTTTCGTCGATGCGAAAGGTCTTCCAGTGGCCCGCGAGATCCTGCTTTAAACGATAATGTACATCGCCGTTTAATCCCGTATCGGCATCTGTCGCCTCAATTTGAATAATCGGACTTCCTACTGTTATGTTCTGAAATCGTTTTATTACATTACATCATTAACGTGTTTCGTGTGCATTAGAAGTACAGCATTATGCAAATTGGCGAGAAACACGAACCTCTGGAACACGGATGGTGGTATTGTGCTGGGGACTGACGAACAAAGGGGGATTATCGTTGTAATCTGTGACGCAAATTTTCAAAATTCCATTATCCTTATTAGATGGTGTTCCCAAATCGTGTGCTTCGACGTTTAACGTATAATTCCCAAATTTTGCTCTCAATGGCTGCGCAGCTTTTATCTTTGCTGTCCAATAATCGGTTTGTTCCAATATAAATAAACCTGTTGATCAAAATTTTATCGATATTATATGAAATTTATTGTACCTATATACATTTAATATTCAAAAAGATATATGCTTATTGTATTAGAATTTCATAAATTTCAGAATATATAACATATTTGCATTATTTATAAATTATAGATTACATTGCGGAATATTATATTTTATCGAACAATATTTAAAAATTATTTGCACACCTAATTCATTGCCCGAAGTGATCCTAATCATAACGCGTCCATTCGGCGTTGTCGGGTCATCGGCGTCCTTCACTTTTATAATATAAATTAAGTCCCGTATGTCATGAAATTCAGATATCGAGATGCAGTCTTGAGGTATATCCATTTTCGGAGTATTGTCATTCACATCAATGACTGTAACTCTGAAACAATATCTTCTGTTTTACAATGACACTATCTAAGCGACTTATAGTTTAAAATTAAGTTACAAAAATCATATTTATTATCAATAAATCGAGAAATTGCATACTGGATTTGCTTAAACGCGTTTCGGGACTCCCCCGCAGTATAACCAAATTGATAGTTATCCCACGCTTCTATGACCAAAACATAACTATGTCTAATCTCCCAGTCCACGACGTCAGCAACTGTCACCGATCCCGTTTCTGGGTGAATAGCGAAAGTCCCCTGTTGAAAATAATAGTTGATTGTAATAATAAATTATATACATTGATATATACTTATTACGTTACACCGACTTTGTATTGACTGAACAATCAAGCTAAATATTGCTAAGACTCACTGTAACGTAACAAGTAAATGTAACATTATTATAAGAATTTTTATGTATGTATATTATTACGAAAATGTAACTCTTGTCATTATACGTTTTCTACCTGAGATGACATTCTGTCCAAAAGATAGGTGATTTTTCCATAATCTCCGCTATCAGAGTCTGCCGCCTGTATTACAGTGATTTCCGTGCCAATTTTTGAATTCTCCATGACAGTTACGTTACTGACATTCGAAACGAAATACGGATTATTGTCGTTTTCGTCTAAGACTTGAACGTATACTTCCGATAAACTTGATCTACGAAATTTAATTAGTTTGCCATACATAATAGAAAAATAATGCTAAAATATTATTACTTATTTAGTGCTAGAAAATTGTTATTTAATTAATCACAAATTTCTGTTATTTTAAAAATTAAATTTAATAATGTAATGAAGTGAGAAAAGAGAATTGTACATGTCCAGGGAAATTAATGCCATGATCCATGTGCATAATATAATAACTTAGTAATTGTTTAATTGTATAATTCTTACCGAGGTGGAATTCCAGAGTCAGTAGCTTTAACAGTTAAATTCAGCCACGAGTACATTTCTCTGTCGATTTTGTTAGCGACGACCATTTCTCCGGTCTCAGGATCTAAATGCACAAGATCAGTGATCTCTTTCGGGCCTTGTAAGGAATATGTAATGCTACGATTTTTATCGGCGTCGTCGGCAACAATATTAGCGATATTGACACCATTTTTACTGTTTTCAGTAACAGAACGTCTGTAAAACGGTCTCCGAAACTTAGGATTATTGTCGTTCTCATCTTCGATAATTATACTCAGCGTGGCTGTAAACATTTTTGTATTATAGCGCTTTTTAGTAAAATACTTTTAGAAACATTTCAAAAACTTTTGCATGCGAAAAAATTTGAAGGAAGCCCTTATTATCTAAAACTACTTTTAAAACTAACCGGATGCAGTTTGTAAGCCTCTTACTGCGGCCAAGTCCTCGACTACAAGTCCCAGTCTGATAGTTTCTACTCGCTCCCTATCTAGTAGCCTTACTATGCGTAGCAAGCCATCCACTGCATTTAACTCTAGCGCTGCTAGATAGTCATATTCTTGCACTTTGATCAAAGTACCCTCCTCATTTCGTGCCTCCGATGAGTTGGGATCTACGCGATAACGTAGAATCGGGGCTACGTCCGGATCTTGCGCCACTATGCGATGAACGTAGGCACCGACCTGAAGTCATTTGCTTATTAATAGAATTTAGACATCAGCAGACAGACGTATGATAACATACCTGAGTGTTTTCTCTGATAGTGACAGTCCCGGGATCGATGAAAACGGGTGGTTTATTATTGACATCTACGATCGTGATATTCACGAGAACCTCGGCCGTCCGTTGAATTTCCGTACCGCTGTCGATGGCGATAACGTTTAAGTTGTATCTCGTGGTTTTCGGCGACGTAAGATCCGGATCCAAGTTCGAGCCCGGCGCAACTCGGATCACGCCTGTCTCGGGGCTAATTACGAACTTGTCTCCGGCCCCGCTCTGAATTCGATAAACTAACTTGTTGTTCGGCGACGACAGATCTTTGTCCCAACCTTTTACCTGTGCGAACAATTTTTTATTAATTATTTATCTGCGCGATAACATTTAATTGCTTATCAATCTTTTTCGTGTTTCTTAATTTTTCGCACAATTCAGAAATTTGTGTTTACAACTTTGCGACATATTACATAACGTATCTAATATTATACGTACTTGAACAATGCTTGTGCCGCCTGGCAAATCCTCAGGAATATTTCTCTTATACGAAGCTCTTTCGAAAACTGGAGCATTATCGTTAACGTCTCTCAAGTAAATAATCAGAGGAACATCAGAAGTCAGACTCGGTGTACCCATATCTCTGGCTCTCACTGTCAATCTTAATTGACGTATGATCGTTTCTTTATGTCCCTGATTGATAGGCAGAGCCTCGTAATCCAGGGGACGGATGGGTGTAACAATGCCACGTTTCGGATCGATGGTAAAATTTCGGGAGAATTCGCTTGGTACCAGAGAGTAGACTATCTCACTGTTTCGCGTTCCTGTTACAGATATGTGAGTGTGACACATCGTAGATAGAGACATACGTTTTATTCGTTTTTTATTTATTAAACGCTGCCTAACCGTTTAAATCGGTGTCGGACGCTTCGACGATCAGAGGCGACTCAAAGTGATCTTCATTCTCCAACAGCACCGCCTCGTATTTATTTTGCAGAAATATAGGTGCGTTGTCGTTAACGTCATCAATATTAACAATCAATTGCGCGGCGTTGCGATTCCCTTTTCCAAGATTGTCTCGCGCCTCGACGGTGAGATAATGCCGAGCAACTAATTCTCGATCGAAACTGGGTCCGGGATGCTTGACCGTTACCACGCCGGTGAGAGGGTCCATCGACAATCTATGACAAAATAAATTACTATCGTATGGTTTCATTATCTTATAATGTCTTATCGACTTTCTGTTATTGTACTGGGTAAATAGTTTTAAAAAAATACTATTTTTTTATTTTTTTTTTTTCATTGATTTATTAACACAGAAAGTTGTATGACGAAATTGTGATATAAAGTTAGGTATAACCGTGATTTTAAGAATTATTTTGATAATTTATTATCTTACGCATGTGCAATGCTACCGCCTAAAGTTGTATATCGTATTCCATGCGTTCCAAAGTTACCGCTGTCTCCATCCAAAGCCTGTACCCAAGCCACGGTCGTTCCCTCGGCGCAATTCTCTGGTATCGACACCTCGTAGATACTTTTCGTGAACTCGGGATAATTGTCATTTTGATCCTTTATAAAGACTGTAACCGGTACCGCGCTATATTTCGGCGAGACCGGCGTGATTTCTTTCGCAATGAGAGTAAAGTTTACCACTGCAAGAATCAAGTTCGTAAGTTTTGCACATGGCATAGTACGAAACGTAACGTTAATATTTCAATATTAACTTTGCAATACGGCTAATTTAATTATAATAAAGAAAACGAATATTACGGCTTTACCGGATATTTTCTCAAAATCCAGTTTACTCGAATCCTTAACGCGTATTAAAAACGGCGCTTCATTAATCCCGCGATACGGTGTTACATCAAATATCCCACCATCGCCTTCGATGAATATTCGAAACGTGCCATTGGAACCCTGAAAAACAATTCACTGCACTTGCAAAGAGCACTCCCCAAATTCAGTAAGAGAAAATTATTTTACAAGAGAACAGCATTTTTAACCGCTAATTTTCTTCAGCATGAATGTGTCACAATTCTATTTAAAAAATAACAATTTTTTTCATTATTTTCTACTTACCAAATCGTGATCAAAAATTTCTGGTACAGCATCGCCAATGAAATTGGCTGGCGTATTTTCCGGCGCGTTCTCGTTTATTTCGGCATGGTATAGCATACTTCGAAATGTCGGCGTTTCGTCATTTACGTCGGTGAGAATAATGGTCACCTCGGTACTGACAGACGGCGGCGGATTAATCTTCGACACTTCCTTAACCGTAATTTCGAGAATGAAAGTGCCATCGCTATTCTCCTCGGCCTCTCTATCCAATTGCGCTCTCGTGAATACGACGCCGGAAGTCGCATCAATATCGAACAGATATCTCGGTCCCTTCGTAATGCTATAAATCACCTTGTTGTTTATCCCCTTATCGCCATCCACAGCACGAACTGCAACAAGATTTATTGTTGGATCATTAGAGCCATAAAATTTTATATACAGAATCTCCTGCAATCACTGAAAATATCGAGGCCACGGTATTCTTCGAAAACAATTGACGTTCAATATTTGAAGAATGAAATTTGTTCTTGTCTTGAACGAAAAAATAAATATTATAATGTTTAAAAAGTATATTATATTTATTATATATTTTTCAAACACTATCCCAAAAAGAATAAAATTGCGTGATTTTAACAAATTAAGAAAATAAGATTAAATTGCCTTAAGATATGTAGTGATTTAATCTCATTTCCTTCTTTCCTCGGTTTATTAAAACCATACAATTATATATTTTT
This sequence comes from Leptothorax acervorum, assembly GCA_035220615.1. Taxonomy (NCBI): domain Eukaryota; kingdom Metazoa; phylum Arthropoda; class Insecta; order Hymenoptera; family Formicidae; genus Leptothorax; species Leptothorax acervorum. The sequence goes on along the minus strand of JASTWQ010001262.1, from coordinate 891,404 downwards.
CTCGCAATGTAAAAATTTGGAAAATAATAATAATTAATTATAATTTCCATGTATGTGTCCAATCAAAAAGTTAAATTTTATTTTTTAAATTAGATATAGTAATTTTTAAAATTATTAATTATTAGCTAATTATTAACTTATTATTCAAATTTTTATTTAAAAAAGGGTAGGATTTGTATATATTATTTTTATTAATGATCTCAATAGAGCAGAATTAATCCTTGTCTAAGGCGAGTCCGCAAAACAAAACGCAAAATGTACGATCACAGTCCTTCAATGTTTCAGCTTACCAACGCCTGAGGGTGCCAGTTTATGGCTATCCTAGTTTTAAAGTAATGAAGGAACAACGGTTCATAGCTCTTCGCGATCGTACTTTTCTCGCGTTATTCTTCCGTCATAATAGAGCAAAGCACGCATCACGATTATGCGATTATTAGAGCGATGCGCTTAGGTTTATAATTGTTGCAGCCTTTAAAGGCAGAAGTTCTATACGTGCGCGTGTGTGTATACGCATATATCGTTGCGTGCGTCTGCAAGTGACGAAGTATGTCGAAAAATGAAATTCTAAATTAATTGGCTGCAAACTGACCATTACATTATCTTAGTTAATATTTTGTCTTAATTAAGCAGCAACATTCATTATAAATGAATTTTATTATAAATAAAGTTATTTATTTATTCTGTGTTATTACGTTAAACTATATACATATACTTAAAATTAGATACCGCAAATCGGAAATAGTTTTGACGTTGTTTTATTCACGAGATAATACTGACCTTGCAAAACAGATGTACCAATCCTAACATTTTCGCTAATCCTTGCGACAGGCGTCATGGATATGAATTCCGGCGGTTGGTCCTCCACATCCTGTACTTTGATCAAAATCGCCGTCGTTCCCGTATTTACCTGGTGGGAGTCATGGAATCATTAAGAAATTATCTAAAATAATTAAGTATAAGTAAACTACCTTACAGGAAGTTGCCTGAAAGAATGGCTATAATAAATAACTGTAACGACGCTTATGTAGAATGTAGATGATTATCTTCTGGCATTGTTCACCCTTCACTGCGCTTGACTTTACAGGGAAAAGTCATTGAACTATTCAGTAATCATAGGTCGTACGGGTTTTATCTTATACGTAATATCCGCGCGTATCGCGTTTTGTTAAATAATATCCTATAATAACTTTTAAAGCTTTTAACAAACGCTTATTCAAGTATAGATATAAGATGTATACCGATAATATACATGCAGAATATCGAGTTATATTTACAAAAATAAAATAATCGCGCCCATTTTTCTTATCATTTACGATACTTGAACGAAATATTTGATAAAACGTATTTAATGAAGAATAATTATGCTCACTTAAATAAAAAATACCTTTTCATTTATTGCACGATCTACAGCCAAAACCCGCAGTTGATACAGATACTTTTGTTCGTAATCCAAAGAACCCACTAAGCGTATAACGCCCTTGCCATTGACGGTCGATATGCTGAAAACGTTGTTATCGCCATCCAACTCCTGAAGGTAATACACCACTTGACCATGAGCACCCAAATCGGCGTCGGTAGCTTCCACCGTTGTTAAAATACCCGGGCGTGAATCCTCCCGAAGTGTTAACGAGGTAGGATGTGGACGGAAAACCGGAACATTGTCATTAATGTCCTCGACCAAAAGTAGTAGACTTTGCGTGATGAAATTTCCCTCCCCCAATCTTCCATCCGTCAGTGTTAACACGAGTGCATACTCATCTCTCGTCTGATAAAGCACAAATAATACACGTTTAATATTAGATTAAGCTTTCTTTAAACGATCTATGATTCCTATCAGAATTCAAGACAGAACTTTTTTTTGTAATGCCGTGTAATACGAAAAACATTTAAAAAATCAGTATATATACACATGTAAAATTTATATTAAAATACATACATATATTATTATTATAACAAACAGAATTATATTCTAAAATCTGATGTAAACTGCTGATGAAGTGGAATTAATATTTAAAAGATATCGTAGGTACCGTATGTACAAATTGTTTGATATATTGAGATTGAGGAAAAGCAAAATATAAGAGATAAAATTATAATATATAATTTAAACCAAGCTTGATCGACGTAGGTTTTTAAAAATTGCATCGCGCGCGATGATTATTATATGATTGGAACGCGAGCACCATTACCGATAGAAAGTTAATTTCGGATGCGTTATTTTATGCGTGCACTGATGACTGCTACAAATGACAGCTTTGCGAAGTGAATCCTCGTAAAGATGATCGGTAAATTACGTTTGTCTTCGCTGCTGATACTTAAATTTCTCTTTAATGGTTTGTTGGATTGTAATATTGAAGTTGTGATCCGAAGAAAAGGTAAATTGCTCGTGCAAAACAGAAATAACAGTTCTGGGACAACGTAAGAATTATTGCGGTATCTCTTCCTGCGTTATTTTTGCTTCTCTAGTTGGCTCTCACTTGACAAAGTTTATAATTGTTGTTAAGACGAACAATTGTTAAGATCTAGTTTTCACTTTGCGATTGATGCGATAACTTAGAAAAAATATGTATTTTTTTTAATATAAATGTCTTCTCATAATTTTGATAAACTAAAAATTATTTAGAACGTAGATTTAAGATTACCTCTCTGTCCAGCAACTTATTTAAATAAATGTTGGCTTCACTGAAACCGAAATTTTCGACTCGAATCACGTCACTACCAGGGTGATCTCGAACGCCAAAAGTCAGTATATCATTATCTGGATCGGTGCCTCTGAGCTTGAAAATTAGGCTACCTGTAAATATAATTTTTTAATAAATTTAGCCTTTATTTATGTACAATACAAATGGAAAATGTGATGATCATATAAAAGAAAATAACGAAAAGAAATGTAGTGATTGTAATCTTTTTAAGATAATAGAGATTATCCAAGAATGAATTTTATAACTTTTTTAACTTATATTTAAATAGAAAGATTCGTAAAAAGAAAGAATGCAGAGAGCGAAAGAAAAGTCATAAAGAAAAGCATTAATTTTTACAAGCTTATTCGTGTGTTAAAAACAAAGTAGCAACGGTTTATAACAACTGTGTTTGAAAATCGGTGCATTAGATCAGTAATAAGTTTTGTGATCCGTAACGAACCGATGCAAGTATGCATGAAGACGCGCCCGTCTTTCACTATGAATTAATCGATCATAAAGTTTTATTCGACTGTTTACTTAATAAAAGCTGTAGCCATATACTAAATGCTTGTTTATTATACAGTTTATATTTAATTGATATCCGCTCTTTAAAAATAGTGTAATCTTTTCTAAAAAGGATGCATTGATTATCTTTACCAATCGGAGTTTCAGGCCCCTCTTTCAGTCTGAGGACAATTTCTGTTTGTCCGTCTATGAGAAATCTGGGAGGATTGTTTCTAGCCGAGCAATACGTCAACAAATATCCAAATATAAAGTATAACAATTCTATTTTAAACCGGCTTCTTTTACACGATCGCAACAGCCAGGAGGACGAACTCGTTTGCTTATCCGACGTCATCTTGGTCGAACGATACTTGTAATCGACATGTTCCTTCTCGTAGAATTTTTCACTTCTTAGTGCTCTGAAATCAATGCATAAACATGTAATTTATTAACAAAAACGTTGCTTTAAATAAGTAACAAATTTTGTCATTAAAAATATAGACATATTGAGTAGTTAGATAAGAATTATCAAATTGATTAAATAGACGAATACATAATCTAAATAATATGGGTTAAGAATGTGACACATATTATCATCGATACAGATTGATACACATTTAAAAAACATCATATTGCATATTTCTAATATTTTTATTGCGTATCTTTTGCGTATACATCTAGCAAACTTTGACATACATTTTATTTACACGTACGCAGTCTATTTACTTATTGCATTTGATAACTGGTAAACCGGTATTCACGCTGAGTGGTTGCTTTCTCCTCGGTAAAACGTCGTCTTGATGCAATGTCAAGAGTATCTCGCCGCGAACGATCACGGAGATTAAACCGGAGTGAAAGCTTACCGGAAGAAACGACGTTTTCTCACGGCTCTTAAATTGTGCTGTACGCAATAATTAAAAGAATGATTTTCCCAACTATAAATCCCGAGTACTCACATTATGCAAGATATATTTAATAGCTTGATCCTTCTAGGATCTTACTCGACTGACGAAGTGATGATATAATATCGCATTCTTAGGAGAGAAAGTGTTACGATTCAAAACGAGCCAACTCCAAATTTATCAATAAAAGACATTTTGTGAAAAAACGTCTAATAGATTTAATTAATGTCTGCTTAATTCTAGGTGAATTTTTAATAAAAGTTTAATGAAATTTCAATGTAAAGTCCTACAAAAATATATGACCTTAAAAATTTGAAAGTTATAGGGAATATAATAATTTTATTTTTTTTACAAAGAAAAATTAATTTTAAATTGCTTAAGAAACCTATAGTTAAAGATATTTGATAGTTTGAAGACACTGTCTAGCAAGGCTTGGCAGGGATACGCGGAAGGAACGTTCGCACTGACCCGTGTTCGTGTAAGAATCCTTCTTTAAGATAGTTTGACACTTAAGGAACACTGAGTGAGCACACCGAACGGTGCTCTTCTTGCTAACAGAGTGTATCGGCCACGCTCTTGACTTTTAAGACTCTGCTAAATAACAGGCTAGTGCGAAGCTTCTCGATGTGCGGATACCTGTGTATTCAAATGTGCACGAAGTACGTGCGCTATCTGATTTCCAGCGAATAAAGACTGTAGCTTCTATACAGGAAACGAGAATCTCTTCTTATTCTGATGAGTATTGATAAGAATTATACCGGGTAACACGATTTTTATTTACGATAATATAAACCAGGTCTTTCCGATCTTACTTCAGGCAATCTTTATGTTTATTTCCAAAGTAGTTATATTACTCTGAAAAATATACATTTTATTTATATTTAGTATAATAAATAACAGCTTAAATAATATCTTGGATATAGATATTTTTTTAGAATCTCTAGAATATTATTCTACATATGTTTTGTTGCGAAGATTCTTTGCTGTTGAAAGTTATCAATTGCAATTAATTATATATAATAATTCTTCTAATCTTTTATCCACTTAGAAATAATATTCGAATGCATAGCATGAAGAAGATTGCGTGACTAAAATTTTCTCTGGCTCCTTTACAACTGCATTCACCTTCGCGCATCGTGAAATTCTTCGAAAAGATTGATCGATAGAACGCTTTAGATTCAGTATAATTTTATTGTTCGACAATCGTCGGTGTTTACTTTCGACACAGGTTATTCGTACGGCAGCCAGTCCCCGTGAGCATTGACCGAAAAAGAGTAACATGTGTCTGTATAAAGGAAGTTTTCTCTACGCACGCTGGTTCGGATAAAGGAACAGTAAGGTCGTATTTCCAATGGGGGGCTGTCCCGAGGTGCGTGACGTCATTTCCTACACCTGCCATGCATGCTTCCGAATGATAACACCGTCCGGGATATTGACATTCACCCATAATATTGTCTGTTGCCCGGCCAACCCCATACAGAATTTCCTTGCGTGACGAACTCCCCTACACCATGAACACATGTGTAAAGGTCTTCTTGGTGGGTGCGGACACGTCAATTGTCTGTGATATCGATACGTATTTCGTTTTTATAATACTGCAAAATTTAAATAGTCGACGGAGCTAGAAGAAACGGACAAGAGTAATAGTTTTTCAAACAAATCCCGCATAAACTTTTCTAATTTAAATGTTTTAATCCTAATTAAGAGAAAGTACCTACATTATTTTAAGAAGATTACTGAACTTTCCGTTATTCTATTTAGTTATTCTATTTAGTTTAATTGTTATTTGAGTTTGAGAAATTAATTTCTTGAAAAGGAATATACGCAGAAGTTGTTAGAAATTTCGCCAGCAAAAATTCACCAATTCCGGAGTTCTCTGTATTAGTCTGCGGTTACATCTGGTGTTACGACAATAAACAGATGCTGCTGTGCGAACGAAGCATATAAGCAAAATGAATTTCCTTTTCACATTGTGGCACGACGAAACATTATTCGTGGGAGTGAAATTAACGGCGTCTTATCTCATCGTACGAATAATTATAATGAGATACAATGGCGGTGTGCGATTATTTAACGAGAGGAGATATAATTTCATAACACCCCATAAGAGGATACATAAGCCGAGTTGAAGCGTGATTGCATTCTTGCGTCATAAACATTCTCGTTTAATAATTAATATGTTGTCATAAAGAAATTTGGGTCAGTGCTAACAATCACCGATCGCTGTTCAGTGGTTAGCTTCGCTTCAACGTTTAATTTTGATTCCGTAATAAACGGAAGTCACGGCATGTAAAGGCTAATCACACGCAGGAGAAATATAAATATATTTATACAGGTGTGCAATAAATAATGTTATAGGATTTATTTTAATTCATCTTTATAAGTCGTATTTTTTTTAAATTAAAAAATTTTTATTTGATTTATGAAGAAATTTATCCGCGTTTGTCCACAATATATCTATCAAAATATAGCAGAAATATAGTAGAAATATATCTCATTTTCGCCCTTTCGTGTTACATGTAACACAATCGAGGTAATATAACTTCAACTTCTACTTCGATCGCGGAGAGAGATAGAGAGAGAGGCCTTCACTCCTTACTGAAGTTTGTTGAAAATTGATTGTACAATAATAAGTATACGAAACGTCTTGCTTTACGGATTACAAGGCCAGTTATCAAAGAGTGGCGAACAATACCGTTGATTCCGCGAATTAAACTTTCAGTGGTGGTGTCAGATAAGCATTAATTGCACGTCAGATACGTGAGATTCCACACTGGCATAATTCGTACCAGGATGTCGACTGTGATGGACGTGCTGTCTGTCAATGTCACGTTTTAAAAGTTCTGCGAAACTTTCTAAAAAATTGCGGGCCTCTACCTTTCCACAGCCAATCAAATCCGATAAAAGGGACAATTTGTTAAAATGTGAACATGACGTGAAAATATAGAGATAAATAGATTTTATACCAAACCTTTTAATCTTGCGACTCGATCGATTAATTTATTTACTCACAAGATTTATTATCAGAAATATCAACGAGCCGCTTAACGTGGTAATTTAAGTATATATCCTGCTGCTAATTATTAAAAGATATTCGAGAATTTGACACACTTTATTTTTAATAGATAATATATAAAAATACAAAAATCTGAATGTATCAGAACAAAGGCTTAAAGCATTTTTATAATTGCAAGTACAAAATTATACTATAGTGTTTGTTCGAAAGTATTTTGTACTTACCAGAATTTTTGTATGACGTATAGCACAATGGCGGGAACAGATTTGTTTGGTGTGTCTCAGCGATGAAAATGAATGTTTTTATTCACACAATTGTCTTATTGTAACTTCGGCTTTTAGCACGCTGTCAGTGCTAGCGTTAGCGTAATTGCGAAGCATGCAAAATGTGTTTATACATCCAACTGTGCCAGTAAACATTTAGATCGAATTAGTTATTATTAATAGAAAAAAAATTGAAGAATAGTCTGCAATTTTTTCTAAATCGTCGATAAAATATGGAAGTGACGCGGTACTTTTTTTCAATAACATTATTCATTCAGTAGTTTGTATAATGCACATAACACACATAATGACAAAAATTGACAAGTTTATTACAATTTAATTATCAAATCACTGTCACTATAATTAAGAAACCATATCCTTTTTTAAGTAATCACCATGTTTAAAATATTCACTCGAGTGCGAAGAAAAATCCTTTGCATCCTGCCATTAATCGGAAGCGAAAATTTGCACGATCTCATTCAGTGAATAAAACTCTTTTTTTAAACTCTTCTTGCATTTTAAATAGTGCATGTTCCTCGTTACTTCTGTGTCTAACGTGAGTAAGAGTAAGGTAAAATCGAATTCTCTTCACGATCGCGAGATTATGGTGCTGACAAACGAATTTGCGTAGAACCGTGTCATCGCCCGATCGACCGTGAGCGCGGCGCTCACCTGTCCGAGTGAGCTTACGATAGTAAACTGAAGGTAGACGGGCGAAGCCAGCGTGGTTCCCGTCGGGAGAGCGCAGATCGTTGCCTGGCATTCGTTCTGTGGCGTGAGCACTGACCGTGCACAGAACACCACAAAACATACGGTTGTTCAAAGTTAAATTCAGCCCGTCGTGCTCCCCGAGGCGTGCACGAGGGGGCTTTCCCCCCTCGTCACAACCTCCGGTCACCTGTGCCACCTCACCGCCCGCAGGGGAAGATATATTTTGTGGGCAATAGCAGGGCACCGCCTGCGGTTCGCCGATCGTTGATGGGAAAGAAACGGTAGCGCGATTATTAGCGCGGCGGTATAATCTTCCACATCGGATATGGACGCACCAGAGTCGGATGATATACATTTATTAATGCGGCGAACCCTTAGAGTGGCGCGTGGCTTTGTAATGAAGTTTTGTGAAAAGAAACAAAGTAATTCACGAAATTTAAGTAATTAAGTGAATTTAATTTAAGGAAGTAAATTTAAACAAGAAAGGCGACTTGCATACTTTAAGAATAATAGTCTAAAAATTATTTAGAAGAAAAATCTTATAAAAAGAGAATAAAGAGAATGTTGTGAAGAGTATTGTAGTGTAGATTCCCCCTAAGGAAATCAATTTATATGCATATCAAAGTTAATAATTTTACCATTCTGCTGAAGAAAATTGAATTACAGGTAGAAAATAAAAGAAGAAAAATACGTAAAGGAAAAAGGAATTGATTTTTATTTGTCAGTAATGAGTAATACATAATACACGTTTACCTAATATTTGACTTTTACCTAACATTATATGAGATTATTACTACATTATATTAATCTTACGAAGATATGAAGAAACTGATTTGTGAACTTATAGTTATAATCTAGTTCTAGCATGTCAGTGTTACAAAACTCTGCTTTACCCGCTAGAGATGTTATTGATACGTTAACGAAATAGCGTTACGACAACTAGTCTCGTGGCAGGTATGTGTTTAGAACATAGAAAAATTTAATGATTTGTCGGGTTTAAATAATATCTGGATCATCGTGTACCTACTGTGAGTTAAGTTTATTGAACCTGACTAACCGGCCAGGACAGTCACTTTCAACATTGAACCTCAGATGTCGCGTGCTGTTTTCTTGGAACTCCAAGTACTGTGAAAAAGAGTATTTCGGTTCCATCCTAAGATTTTTTATTTTTGCAAACCCCATGTTGAATTAATAAAAAAAATCCATGTATTAAAACTCGCAAAGATGAATCTATATAGTCATTTTGGCTTACAATTAGTAAATCCACGGACTGCCGGGACACTCACATAGGACATTTTTACACATTTTACACATACCCATATCACAAGTTTTTGTGATAATTCCGTAAACATTTAAGGAAACGTGGATGCACGATAAAATCTAATTTATGAATGGAAAAAAATAAGTAAAAATATAGATATACTTATTTGATATAGATGGAGCAAGATAGAGAAAGCCCTAGCTCATGTTTCATCACATTCCAAATTCTGAAATTAAAATTATTTTGTATATGTCAATATATATAAAATAAAAATAAAATTTGATTTGTAAATGGGAACTTAAAAAAAGAATCCTTATATAAAATTTATCATATCGGAAACATTAAAAAGATATGTGCAGATAATTACTAGCAATTTTTATTTATAGGATTAAAGAGAAGGATATTGGGTTCTTACGTTAAAAATGTGAAAAATAATGCAGATGTCACAAAATAAAATTTTATTGTATACAAAAATAGCAAAAAATGCAGGTTTTTTTACAGCTTAATTGTTTTTTTTAATAGATGTTTAAAAAGGGATTAAGCTATTGTCACGTCTTTATGCGACGTAATATCCATCACATCCTTTCATATTGATTTATGTTAAACTCTTTTATGTCGTTAAGTCGTTACGATCATCATTTGCCATCACCAAACATTCCTTCTTACACACCAATCATACGTTCGTGTCTCAAGGCCTGTCGTTTCAGTCGGTCATGACAATTTGTCGCCAGTTACGTGATCTTTACAAACGTGAAATCGAACTAGTAGACCTTGAAGGCGCCTACGCATGGTGAGCCGAGCGTAAAAAGTTCTACATATGAAATTGGGACAATGTATCAATGACGATCCTGAAAAAGGATGTCATCGCGTAGGATGATATGACAATAAATTGGCTATGAATGTAGAGGCTTGCGAACTATTAAAGTTTCTATACGTGCCTGCGTGTCAATGCAGTAATTCGAGTATCGCTAACGTCGCTCTCTCAATGCTTGCCTCATTTAAATTCAGGGATTTGTCCGTAGAAAAAAAGCAGAGGAAATTTATTATTGTCTGCTCGCTTTATCTTTACTTCTCCGTTTGTATCTCATTTGTATCTCGTTTGTTCACCTCCTATATCTTTCAACTACATATTGATTCTAGGACCTAGGTTATCGAAAGTTCGTTCTTTGGACTTTAGCAATTCTTTGGAGTTTTAACAACCGTTTGAAAACTAACTACGTCATTTTGTTCACGTCGAAATTTCGATCCCATTGATGGTCGCTATATCCGACTTGATGCGCGATTCGCCAAAAGGAACGTGGCGGTTAAACTGGCGCAACGTAGCTTAACGAAAAGAAGACGTAACTGTGCTTTAGTATACGCAGCATAACTTTTCTCATTCCTTTCTTCTCCCTCTTCGCTCTTATCCTCGCGCTTACCGTTACAGCTATCGGATGCTCTTTCAAGCTACATTCGCAGAAGATAAGCACAAAGATAAACTATTAACGCGTAGCGCGGCTCAAGGTTCTGCTTCCCTATTATTTCTCATTCACTCGGGAAGCGAGCATCATTAATTCAGCGATCGCCGCCATATAATTCGCGAAATTTAAAGTCGCTTTTAAAGTCTGATCGATATATTGCATCGTTGTACATTTCAATTTAATTTGACGCGGAGTAACGTGCAGCAAAGCAAGTCGATACATTTAACTTTTTTTTTATTTTAAAAATAGCGTTTAATTCAATATCGCTTTACGGCGCTCTACAAGGCCAAATTATTGATCTACGGTCAATTAGCCTGCAAGTATGCATGTCAGATCTATTACCGGCCAAACAGGATGCGCGTTTCATCGCGGCGGTGACCGTCATACGATCTCATCAAGTATTGCCTTCGGATCGCCTCGCAGCTCCGCGAGCGCAGCGTTTTTTGAACGGCCGTCCACTCGGCTAAGTATGTGACTCGCGCCGAAGAGAGTGTTGCCGATGTGTACCAGAAGAAGTGGTAGGGTTAAAATTAAAAAGAAAGAGAGAGAGAAAAGGAAAGGAAAAAAAAAAAGACGAAAGAGTGGGGGACACGTCCTTTATTCCGATGCATAAGCGTGCCTTGGTACAGGCATTAACCCCTTCCCACCATTTTCTCTCCTTTCTCTTTTCCTCGCGCGCCTCGCGCACCGCAGCTATAGTCATCGGATTCTCTTTTAGGGACCGTGCTAAGGCTGCCAGATGAAAGTATATAACCGGTTCGCAGCTGCAGCCAGTCTGGAGACCTGGGTATCGGCCGGTGTGCAACTGGCGAGCACACACCGTGGCGCCAGGAACGGATTCGTCGCCCGTGATCCCAAGAAAGGACACGTACGGTCGTCTCCTTCGGATACCTTGTTTCAAAAACCCCCGTTAGTCCTTTTCGCAGTAGTAACTTGTGCCTAGCTAAAATTTGGGTGCATAAAAACGATATAAAATCTGGTTTTTAGGATAAAACAGCAATCTAGACTTAAATCTAGACTTAGATTTACGTAGCAGGTAGCCAAGTGTCTTTACAAACTCAGGTAGGTCGCGATGACTGGTTTCCTGACGATAGTGTTAACGAAATATGTATCCCTTTAACTTGTCCGTTAGGAGTACTTTTAACATCCTACGTCACGTTGCATTATTTTGCGGTATTTATAGTCATAAGTGATGAAATCAATTGGAAATATATTAAGATATATAAGCGAGAACTAAATGCACATAACGTGATGTCTTTTTAAAAATCTTTCATACCTACATTATGCTTTCTCATTATGATGAACGTTTTGTGTGCGAAATTCATCTGTCTAATTTTTCTAAAGCGGATGTTCAAAGCGGACGTTTTTTCTAAAAAGATGAACGGACTGGTCGAAGGATATCCGCAAATCATGCGTGAGACTATGATGAGGCGGTAAGAAGTGAAGAAAATGATTAAAATGAAACGCAAAACGAACGTTGCACAGCATGTCCAGGAATTGGCAAAAAATAGCCAATGTTGCGTTAATTGTGAGAGTCAATTTCTTCGTAGTAAAAACGAAAATTATTATCTATTTCAATATTTTAGGCTTCAATATTTTATCCTGATAATTAAACTGACAAATTAACTTTCTGTTCGTTTTTTACGCGTAGAATGCGAGTGCTATTAGTGCCTCGAGATATTTGCAATGAAAAATCGGCTGAATGTTAGTGACACTTCGTTTTCCGCATATTCTGCAAACGAGCAACAGTCATAGTAGATGAACGGCGGCAAAGTGACGGAAGATACGAGGAGCTATGGGATAATCATGAATAGCGCTGCTCAGCTTATTACGTTCAATGATCTTCATAGAGATGAAGCGCGCTTGATCTTCCGTGACGGAATAAGGCGCGTCCTCCGACAGGATATTATATCAAAATTGAAATAGCACATAAATATAATGTACGATTTACAGAGGCGCCCAGAAATCGATTGCAATTATCGAATATTTAAAAAATACGCGGAAGCTGTTCAGATTGCAATCTCCTGAATTAACCGGTTTAATATTTTGGAAACATACTCTATTTGACAGATACGGCTAAATTAAGATAGGCTTTAAATATCTTTTTCACATATATTTAAATAATATATTTTGACAACGATATCTTTTAAGCTCTGGGTAAAGTTTGATTGTAAAAAAAAACTATTGTAAAGAACAGCATGAGTGAATATAATCGTGTTGGTCTTATGTAAATGTAACATGAAAGGGTAGCAAACTTCTTCGTCCGTATAATAACGTTAATTGTGGTCGGTTAACGGAATAATTACAGCGTGATAGTGAATTAAAAAAGTTACAGTATAGCAAAGTTTTCACACGCTATCGGACGCGCTGCTGCAGTTCGCAAAATGAGGGACGCCAGTCGGGATACGAAAGTATGCCTGCGAAGAGCTGTCGGAAGACTCGAAGAAGTAATGTCGCCCAGGTGCTCGACCGGCCTTTGCCGAACTCTCCTCCACCCCCTCTCTTTCATTTTCTTCTTTTCTCTTTCTTTCTTTCTTTCTTTCTTTCTTTCTTTTTTCCGTTACTCTCCTTCGGCTTCTTCGACTCGTCACGACCAGTCGGGCAGTTCCTTCTTTTCCACAACGCGGGGATCCTTCCTAGGACTCCACGTCCTTTCCTCTTATCCGTGCGCCATTGGCCATTAGCGACCGCGCCGTCCGTCCGTCGTATCATCGGGGCCCCAGCGCGGTAAAGGGCCCCTCTTACCGGGTCCCGCGGGCCAGTCTTTCGTCGCGCGTTCACCGGTACTCCGGCCTCCTCGCGTTCCGGACGGTGATCTGCCTCCTCGGCGAACGGACCATGTGATTTTGTCGGGTAAACGTATTTCTACGATGACCGCTTATGAGTGCATCACGTGGTCGACCTGGCGATAACATCCAGTGCACGCGCGATCGGAAAACTCGACGTTGCTTATCGCGCCGATTCGCCATCTGATAATCGGTCTTATTTTATCAATTAACGCTGACGGCGATGTCGCGATCGCGCGTATTAAGAGTCACGCGTTTTCGCCAAATTTTCTGTCAATATTGTCAAACAAACGACCGGGCAATCCAATCACGGTGAAAGAGATCTCACATTTCAGTTGCATATGCCACGGTGATTTATCGGTAGCTGGCCCAGATACGCGACAATTGTTATAGATTGAATCGTGATTTTAAAAGGATTGATCTCTCTCTCTCTCGACCTTGAATATTGCATCGTCCAATGAATGATAGTGTCTACTGCACGTATTTCTTTTTTATTTTTCCTGAAAATTGTGTCGCGCGCAATTCCGTATGTGGAGTGACTTTTTGAATATGATTCGTTTTGACAATTGAGGTGAAAAAGATGTGCGTGACGTGCGTGATGGCGTACGAGGACATAGTATTCGAATAAAGTGGCAGTCTCTCTCTCTGGTTACAGTCATTCTCACGAGGAATCGACATAAAATCAAAGTAGCTTTAATAAAATAATATCTTGAAGTTTTAATTAACGCATTCTTTTAATATCGGTACATATTTCAAGTAACTATTCTCCCTAATTAAGTCTTTAATTTATCTTATGAGATTGAAAGGATATCGTTTGCAAACCTGATATACTTTTTAAAAGTTTTTCACTAGGACAATTTTGAAATGTTTCTCAAAATTTCTTTAATGAATTTTTTAAATATTTTATAAAATTTTTCAATAAAGATATTGAAGAGAATATGATTTAATTAAATAACGCTGAAATTTAACTTTGTCTTTTCGCGTCCCATTTTCTCGAGTTGATCCTCGATTCTAAATAGACGATGAATTAATAATTAATTGGCTGTCATCCGTTTAATTTAAATCTGTTATTATTCGCGCACGCGATGTAAATATTAATTAGACATATATTTCGGTGCATAATGTAATACAAATTAGTTCTTTCTCTCCTTCGCGCATATTTGTATTCGCGATCCGAGCTGTCTGACGATACAAACCAAACCAGTTGGAATTCCAGTTGCAAATGTCATATCGACTATCATAATAAACGTGCAAAGGTCGACCAGTCTTTACTTCTTTTTCAGTCGGTGAAAAATATCTCATTTAAATGCATCTGTGATATTTAACCTCGTAAATTTAAAGCGAAATTCAAATCGACGACATATTCACTTAATTTATTATTAAATTATGTGATATTATCATTGACGTAAGAATATCTTGCTTCAGCGTTGAAAGTCCTTTAAAAGTGCTATCGATTTTTCAACGGTGAAGTTGAAGCTATTAGCCTAAACTTGAAAAGGATTATATCGGGAATGCAGTTGGATGCATCGTGATTTTTTCCCGAAAAGTGTCGGTAAAAGTAACGCGATGGTGAAACTTTTCGTCGAATTCGCACGGTATAAAACGAGAGTGCAGTGAAAATGCATCGCAGTGTTTTTTTTACGTGAACTGAAAAACAAGTCTGTGCATAGCTCATTTTAAGTTTTATCCCGAAACGTATCCAATGTATTCCTGAGAAAACGCAACCGGTGCCGACCAGATGGGAAGTGATGTATACTTATTATGGCAGAAACGTTCTCACAGAGATCCGTCGCAGCTAAGGTGAATTTTATCACGATTCATTAACCGTAGTTAAGGCGCTACGATATAATTAGGTTGATTATCACGGAAGAATAATGATCACATTGATACTGCTAATAACAGAGAAATGAAGGAACCGGTTAATTTAATAATTATCACAGCGAGAACGATCAATCCACACGTCTACACGTGTCTGCCCTAATTTGTTGATCGTATTATCTTTAAGACAGCCGTATTATCTTTAAGACAACAAAACGCGCACGTGGGTACCGAGATCGTGGAAAGGTATCACTGCCTCCCGCGTAGGCCACGAAATCTCGTAAATGTGGCATTGACGTATGAGAGGCTTTTAGCTGACTACAGTTATTCGTCCGAGAGGCCTTTTAAGCGCAAGTCAGACGGGGTATGTAATTTTCATGTACGACTCTCTCTTCCTCTTCTTCCTTTTCTTCCCTTTCTCGATAGGCGGCTGGGCGCAACGCCCGTGACACGCACGCGGCCGCATGCTCGCGCATTTCGCACGGAATCTCGCGCGTGTGCATCGTACGCATCCGTCTCTCGTCTCGTCTCATCTCGTCTCGTCTCATCTCATCTCGTTTCAGCTTATCTCGTTTCGTTCCGCGCAAACCGGGGGTGCGAGCGTGCGCATGCTGTAAGGAGCCTTCCTTTGCATCTCCTCCCCGCGGTCGCATCTCTCTCTTCGAGGAAACGAACGGATATAAATCTCCCCCCCCCCCCCCTTCGTATCTCGCTTCGCTTCTCTGTTTACGAACTCGCTGCGTTGCGCTCGGAACAATCTCGTACATCCCGAACTCGAACAATCGCTAAGAAGTTAGAGACAACTGTCAGAATGTTACATTTCGAGCAGAAGAAAGATCGCGCGGCTTCGTAAGGCGAACGGTGCGGATCCCGAAGCGAATTGATTCGCTGATTTCGAATACGTTAGCATCACCTGTGTCTGTGACGACTCGGGAGACAGACACAACATTTATTAATTTAGTGAACGACCGCGCGCTCAAGCATCATACAGTGGAAATAGTACGCTATCGCAATATAACTCGATTTATTAATTCGAAAGCGCTTCAATTTCACGGGTTTGAAATTTTACTTGATTGGCACGTTCGCAGGTGAATAAATAATGGAGTGTCGACAACATCCCGCGCGCCAAATTTTTCCGCGGTCCACCCCGATTGATATGCCCCATTATGTTTTCATTCCGCTTTGAAGTGTGCTTATTTCGTCTTTTTTTTCGCTATCAAACGCGCGTAAATCCTATTAAAACGCGAAACACGGAAAGGCAATTTCGATCGCGATAAAGTAAAAACGTTTTCGTTTGTGAAACAGTCTTGCGCCATCAGGGTACTTTATCAGTGTGCTCCATCAGCATCCCAAGTATCCACCGTTTCCGTTCGATAAACTCGGCTGAGATTAATTTCGCATTCAGCGAATTTACTAATCTCGTAGTAGGTAGCCAACGTATAGTTATTGTAGATTGCGTTTTAAATCGTCCGCGGGGTACGCGCGATTGTTCCCGTCATACACTCGATAGGTACACTGACAGCACATTGTACTCGTACAATGCTGACGTAATTTAAAACTTTTCGACGCGCGTAGCCGATGGTAAAAGCCGGATAGCAACGCGCGTTCACCCACTCGAATAACAAATATTCGGTTTTTTTTGTTCTACGTTTTAACCATTGTTAAAATCGCTGGGTTGTTTTACCGATCTATTTGACTCCCATTTCTTCACGTTAACTCAAAGGGATTAGTCGGTGTAACAACCGCTTTGTAAAAGAGTCTGATTATGAAATTATTAGCAGCAACCTCGTTAACATTATTCTACATATACATCTTTGTCTTTTATGCATATTATACTTATCTTGTTGTCAATCAGTCGTTTTCCTAATTTTCGAGATTGCACACTGTTAAATATTAAAGGATGAAATTTAAATCAATACCTTGAGTTAAATAACAATTTATTTTTAACTACCATGTGTGTCAAAATTTATTATTTTAACACGAAACAATATTTAGCTAAACCAATAGAGTTAAAATAACTCTTTTGGTTTAGTTAAATAAACATTGTTTTAGTTAAATTAACGATGTTTTAAGTAGGAGCAGTGGCGACCTGTAGGAATGATTAAAAATGACTCAAATTGAGTATAATTTGACACCATGAATTTAACAGTGTAAGCGATCTCGTTTTTGCTTCTGCAATAATAATACTATATAAAAAGAGATAATTTTAGAATCATATAATCTCTAAAAAGATAATCGATAAATTTCTGGCGACTATCAGAGCTTCGCAGATCGAACAATTTGAATTATTTTGATAGATATCACCGGGTTCAAGATTTGGCATGCTCTTTCTAAAACAGCCGATCTAATTATCGGGACGAGCTCTAATCGGGAGTCATCGATTTCCGATACCGTCGGCCCTTACGCGCGATGATTCGTTTCCCATTCCGCGATGGCACTCCGAATCATTTAAATGCTGCGCACGTTTTACGCAACGTCCTTTCTATCCTGCGTCGGTATTCTCCGTCACGACTCCCGTGACGGAGCGCACGAAAATGTCAACAGTTACAACGTGACTACGCTTGGTAAGCGCGGCGAACTATGCAGACTTGCGCGCGGATGCAATTTCGTTCGCGATAACGTAACGAATACCCCATTATCGCCAGAAACTGACATCTCACCTCGGTCCCTCCCGGTGGGATAAGCTCAAATCTAATCGGAGCGCGCGAGACTTTCTCAGACGGAGACACAAAGCTGTTTAATATCGATATCAGATAAGAGTGTATCGTTTACGATTAGCGTGCCTATAAACAATGGATGATGGAATTTAATTAGAAAAAATTAATTAGAAAAACAAGAGTAAGAAAATTAATTAAAAAACTATTTTTAAAGAGCCGATTTCGTCTTTTTACATTGTGCTCATGCAGATACTTGTCTTGACAGGTAGTTGTATATTGATGGACTTCTTTTCGAAATCACCTGCGAATCGACATCTCCAGGGCGTGAAAGTATTCGAGTCAGATCGCACGAGAGCGACAGTGAACACGACAGTGACACGATACGCTTCTGGCCTCTGGCACGCGATGGTTAATCGAATCTCTCGACTTCCGCATAATTTCGTGAAATTCAACGACCGGTGAAAGTGATCCTTACCATATATAAGATACCTGCACTTGCGACATAAACGGATTTGCTGCTGAACATGGGTGACCTGTTCGCAATAAATGCATGTATAAACAGGTTACAGCAGAAATTTTCGCAGCATCCCTCGAAGAAAGGAGGATGCGATATTTCGTTACTCGACATGGGCGATTTAATATATTTTCAATCTGTATTGTAGACTCTGCTGATAAAATATTATTTAAAGTAGAAAAAATAATAAATAAGCATCCCAATCTTTCTACTTGAAAAAATTGGAACTGAAATGGCGCGTTAAAATATATTAATAATTTAATTAATGTATTAAAATAAAAATACTGATGACTATCGTACTGGCTGATATTGCCTGTGCAAAATGTACATATTTAAATATAAAATATTACAATAGATAATTTTTATTGCTCACAAAAGAATGAATTATACCGGTTTCCATGCAACCGCGGTTCTCTAACGAATATGGAGCAACCGCGATTCTTCAACGAGAATGTTCTCCGTATCCGGACGAAATTGGATAGGTACTCTATGATGTTATAGTGACGAAAATTCCGTCAACAAGCTCGTTAGCCCGCATATATGCCACATTTCGTAGATGATGCGAGACGGGAAGAGTTGCGATTATTTCCGTACAATCTTCCATCGGTAGCGTATGAGACATCGTGCAATTAATGAGATATGTATATATATTACAAGGAAGAGTAAGCAAGAATGATTAAAGCAAGGATCCGCGAGGAACAATAATTAACAATAATTGAGGGAATCGGAACATAGAAGAACGCTGTAGGGAACTTCAATTAAAATAAAGAGAGAATTTACGTCTTTTCACTTATACACATGTTTGTCAATTACCAATTAATTAGTTTACTTATACACATGTTTATCAATTACCAATTAATTAGTTTACTTATACACATGTTTATCAATTACGAATTAATTAGTTTAATTAGTTTAATTTTAGGAAGCGTATAGAAGGAAAATAATCTTTGTTGACGTATTAGAACAGGTGCCGCAGAATGGATGATTGTGTCATTGCGTCATTCGGCTGATACTTATGCGCGACGTGAACGAGAGAATCGTATAGCTCAAGTGGGATATAAGCGATCGAATAAAATAACCAATGTGTTTCGCCACCGTGAAATATATCGTGGATTTATAGTGCCGTAATAATCGTAACGATTCCACGCTGGCGGCAGCACCATGTGCGGTGGCGGTGAGCGTCGCGGCGTCATGGAAAAACGGGCTTTTACATTCTTCGATTGTCGTGATCGTTCAATCGATTCGTTTTAACGCTCGTTTTAATGCCTGCGAGATATTAGCACGGCCGATTGCTCGCGCTGGTGGAAATGCGGTAATTGCGGAACAGCACGCTGTTTGCGCGACGCGATGCGGCGGAATCGGTTTTTATCATAAAACTAGGCGATGATAAAAGAAATTATAGACGTACATAAGGTAACTCGTTGATGTACATGTATATGTAAAAAATTGCATTAAAATAAAGAATATTTAATTAATCTGGAATTTCTAAAAACAAAATTTTAAAGTAAATTTATGGATGACTTCCTTCTCGAGTTATAAAATTACATATAATGTTTATAACAATTATAACATTATTATATGTATAATGTTATATAATTTATAACATTATTATTAATATTCGTAGCAAGCACATATTGAACTTACGTAACAAATTTTTATTTTAATAACAATCTTATCGTACAAAATAATTTGAATATATTCATAAGAAAAAACATTTCTTTTGAATATCTTGCTTTTCAATACTGACCTATGAATAATTAGGAGAAAGAGGTAATTTTACGTTTTGTATTCGTAATAATAAGAGCTGTTCCACCCCAATATTTTTATAAAACATCCATCCCCTATGGAATTCTCTCTCGGTGAGTATTCCAGCCCTTCTGCGCAGTGGCATAATAATTCAGGAAAATCCCAGCGATTCCGGGAGGAGATCCTCTCAGAGACAAGTTCGATGAAACACAACAATGAGAATCATCCGGGAGGATTAAAACCCGGATTATATTGCGGTACGAATCTACCGATCAAAATACTGCCAGCTAGGAAAAATTCGCCAGCGCAGAAACCGCGGCGGAATCGTAAATCAAACGCATTATATTCTGCTATACTTCAATTCGTAATTTTCTTTCCCGAATTTTCCCCCTATTATGTATTAATTCAATCGTGAAACTTTATTAAGCTAATCTATCTTTCGTTATTCGCAAATACCTAGAGCCCTCTTCGGTATTCTTGCTGTGGTTTATGAAAAAGAAAAATGTGTCCGCGTACTGTGAGCACATAATTGCGTTAGGTATCGTTATTTATTACGTCCCTAGAACCCATCCCCTGTATACTTTTATTTATCGTTGTGTTTGGAGGGTCGCTATTTTTATCGACCATATAATCGGCGCGCGACACGTTTGACCAAGCGAGAAATATTCTCATACCGGAAATACGAGTCTTTCGAACTTATTTATCAAGAATATTTTTTTAGTTTCGTTTTTTTTCCTACTAGCACAAGATATTGTTGCAAAAAAATGAACAAACCACGTAGAGCAAATTTATTTGTCAACGGTCGAACCGTTGTAATCGATCAAATATATTTCTAAATCGCATTTGTATTGCCATACGGTTCCTGCGGCATCGATAATATACAGAGGAAATGTGAAGTCGATAAAAATTTTCTAAGAAGCCTTCGTCGGGTAGCCTCCCTTTGAGCCGAGAGAAAAGCAGTTGCCTCTCGATCGAGGGTAGAAACGAAATTTTCCAAATTTCGTCTCGACGCGTGAGGGCAGGGATGATCGCCAGCCAAATTGACTATTGAAAGGAAATGGCGGGTCTGCGGGAGATGCGGAGGGTAGGGGGGGAGTCGCGTTCCGGTGTACGGATGTCCTCGAAACGGAAAAAGGAAATTAAATTCTTGTCGTAGGCCAGGTCTGCCTTTATTGTTCTCCAACGGCGTGTGCGTGGCGGTATAGTTTTCCCGCTATGTGATGTCGTTGTCTGACGGCCACCCGCCGGGTTGGGTTGTGACCCTTCGAAGCACGGTTGCGTCGAGCTGATAATTATTTCTCGACGAGCGTATAATAAACAACACATTGGAGAGAGCGTAAAAAAATATTTATATACATTAAGCACGCGAGAATAACAGGCTATTCGTGAGAATATTTGATTACGCAGTGGTGCCAAACGTCCGTTTCTCGGAAAGAACTTTGACTTTATTTGTATTTTGTTAGAAAAGAAGTGAAGATCTTTTTGTCAGCAGCCGCCCTTATTTAACATCTCTAAAGTTTTTCGAAAGCGGAAACTGCACTCGAGAAAACTTTTCTCATGCATCGCTTCTAACACGGAGTTCTTTCTGTCGCAGTACATGGGTTCGTTTCCTGTGGCGGTTCCCGACATTGCCAGCCGCGCGGAATTTGTGCGCTCCCAATTGGAGATCCTCAGGGTAAGTGCTCTCCCCTGATTCTGTTCGTGTACTGAAAACTATTTCTAATTTAGCATCCATCCCCTACGAGAATATGATTATTATTATGATTACGAGAAATGACAAATTATGTCTACGAGGTAACATTGTTTTCCTTCCGGGGACGGCAAAACCTGCTCCTTCCGGTAATGCGCGGCAAGACGAATTATTCTAGCGCGTCTCCTCGCATAATAAGAAGCAATAAGATCCTAGGATAATGGCGCGGCACATACCACCGGTCCCATTTTCGCCCTGTTTGTTTTCCCGTTTTGCATGCATGATGAATTCAACAGTTTTATATTCAAATCGCCACGCGATCTCGACATTATGAAAGATGTGTATACGAGATGAGCGTAAAACCGTATAGATATCCTCACTTACAATCTCTTAAGATATTTAGACATTACTTTAAAAAACCCGTTATCCCGATCCATTGTGTTTTACGATCACCTCCGAGGTATAATGGAATATCGTAAATAACGACGCATCATGACGCTCATTGATGGGGGCTTATTCCATCCGTTTTAATGCTTGACATCAATTGCAATCAACGGCAAATACATTTCGTAATTAGCCCGAACAGATGAGTGCCATATGGCAAAGGAATCAAAACGGCTCTCATGTTAGGGGGAATTATTATTCTAAGCTGCGCTATTACTGTAAATCTAGTAATGACTCTTGTACCTGAACGGATCAGCAGAATTTCGGCTTTGAGTTTCGTCGGAGTTGAATATGTTTGCCTACGAACGAGAATAACTCGTGCCAGGAAGTTCCTACTTAATCTCCGTACGTGTGTGTGCGCAGGTGTACGTGTCGAGTAGCCTGCGTGTATAAGAACGCGCGTTGCTACTTTTCCCGTGATACTACTTCATTAGAGTGTACGCGCACCACGCTCGTTTTGGTTAATTTTACTTGAATTGTTGCCAACGATTAAAATTAAATGCATTTGCGTTCTTATTGTGCGTTTTTTTTTTCCTTTATTGTAAATAATGATGAAGATGTAAGCCGATACATTGTATTGACACGCTCTTTACTATAATTGTTAATTAGTCAATTCCAATGCAGGCTTTAATGAGTAAATTATTGTGAGGAAATTCTGTTATCTAAGCATTATGTCTTCTGCTAATTAGGACTTTAATTAATGTACCATCCACATATTCTTGAAAGGGTATGTGTTGTGAAAGGAAAACTCCGAGGAAAACTCTTACAGAAACAAGAGAGTTTGAATTATTTAAAAAGTTATTTAATTGTTTAATGTGTCTCTTATCGCAGAAATTATTACAGATGAAGAATTAATTGGACACGCCGTGCAATATCTAAAAAAACGGAATAATTAGCTCTCCGACTTATTTTATGTATCTATAAAAAATTTATTTGTGGTCTTTCGTATAATAATCAATTCGGTCTTTTTTTGCTTATAAATAAAGTTGTAGATTTGTGGTAACGAAATGAGAGGATACGTGTAATCTCCAATGTAATGAGTCGTGAATTCGACGAGTCACTTGCTTCCCCGTGTTCAGATCGTTCCCACTCAATGCGCACTTTCGCAAATCGTCCCTATTGTTATACTTCATCGTGGAAGATCAGACTTTCAAAGAAGCGTTTAGTGTAACACGCCGTAAATGCGCGTATATCTCGTCTTACCCCTGCAACATTTATATTTATACGGCCGCCGTAAATGAGGCGAAAATCACGCTTGGTTGGTTAAGAGACGCTTCGCCGGTCACCTACCCCTGATGCCAGTCGGGTGTAGGTATTTCCATGTTTTGTATACTACAATCGTTAGCAACATTAAGTTACGAAATTTTATTAATGCAATCATCACGAATTCCTCTTTTTACTGAATTTTACGAAATTTTTTTCTAAAAAGAGATTTTATTTTATAAGATAAGATTAAATTACATTTTTTGCAGACGCTTTGATTTATTTATTTTTCTCTTTTCTTCTTCAAGCTTTTTGTTTATTTTTATAGCTTTATTTTTTTATCGAGACGATTATTAATTTATTGACTTATTTTAATAACTACGCATTTATATTTATATGTTGACTACAAACATAAACGTTATTTGTTAATTGAGAGATAAAATTAATTCGGCAAATTAATTTATAAACTTTATTCATGTAAATAATACATTACTCGATAGATTCAAGCCTCTTATGGCCAAGTTTGACTTTTTTTAAACTAGGTAATATTTAAAGCAACTCCGGCAGTTTGTATCGGTTCTTATAATGAGATAATCCTCTGACTTTTTATTAGTTATAAAACTCCGAGAATAATAAAATATTACATGATTATCTCGAGTAAACCTTTCACTTAAAACGGTAAGAGAGAAGGGATATATAATTTTTCTCCTGTTGTACTTTTAAAGCTGGAAAAGTGACAACTTACTGTACATAAAATTATAACACATTTTTAATGCGACATTTATAAAATTTAAAGAAAATTAATTTTGTTTTTATATTTGTCTTGCTGGAAACGTTTAAAAATATTTACAAATTAATTGTTATGTACATATTTTTTAAATGTACACGAATACTGTAATAATAGGATCTTTTCCCGTCATTTTAAATAATCACATTTTTGGGAAAATTTTTTGAAAAATTGGATGTGTCTAAAATGGCAGTAAACCAAAAACAACTATCGCAAAAATTGTCTGGAGTTTTCATCGTATTTCGTTTTCCTGCTCAAAGAACATTTTTCTACAGCAAAACGAAAATTTACAGCGGAAATCGCTCAAAGGGACTTTCGAGGCCTTTACCCCGAATTTAAATTGAAACAAAATCATTCAATGGCATTTATCTCGCGGGAGTTTGACAAAAAAAAAATGGCAGTGCGAATGAACAGAAATTTATTTGACGAAGTTAGAACATTCGCGCGGATAATTTCGTCGTTCTCTTTAGCACATACGAATTTCAAGTGTCGCGGAGTGGATAGGTTGTCAAAGCCATCTGCTTTAATTGCCAATTACATGAGATGCTTTTACGGGGTGTCAAACAGTGGTTCGAATTTTTTCGCGAGATATCCAGCTGGGACACATTGTACCGGTACGGTCGGTTAACGGAAATACATCGTACCGAAAAATCAATTCACCTGAAATAGCTCTTTCAAAGTTACGCACAGATTTTGAAATATCCATTATTTTTTTATCAAACATATTGCCATTACAAATTGAAATATTGTATAATCTTCTTGTCAAGAAATACTGTACAATTTTTGTCAAAATGTGTTCTCAATTTACATAATATGTTTCTCTATCTCGTATTAAATTTATTCATTATAAACATATTTGCTATTTTTGATATTAACTAGTTGTTTGTATATCTTTATATACTACTTTTATTTTTATGTAGCTTTTATAATTATTAAATTTTTTATTATTATACTAGTTATTAAATGCGCTTAATTTTATGTGATAGTGTATAAGATGAGATCCAAAGAATTCGCGGCCGCGCTATTAAAATTCAAAATCAAATCCATGAGCTATCGTGGAATGTAATTTAATCGGAAAAAATCCAATAAACGCATTCTACAGCGGCATGATGTATTGACATACCATCGGTTTCTTTTTCTCAGGTTTCTGTCTTGCTAAGTTATTAAAGCTATGACAAAGGCAGTCGTGTCAAAGAAATACGATCTTGAGGTATGCATCCGCAAGTGCTTGCGACAGCAAATAATCGGAAATCACTTCTAAAAAACTGAATAACGAGATAGAATTTGATATAAACTATATAGATAAAATTTATCACAAGTTTACTGTTTAAAACGATCTAAATGGATTGATCTATTTATGGTTCATTAAGATTCTATTTTCCTCTTTAATTTCCGTGACGATTCGAATATTAATATTTGCACCAATTCAATTATTCGAATGCGTTTACTGAAGATTTATAAATCTCTAGTATTGCAAAAAGAATATATCTTCTCGCATCGTTACACACGCACGGAATAATTTTGTCATCGTGCACCAGCGAGCCGAGAGTAAATAATGGATATACACAAGTAGAAATTTGTCACGGTGGTCAATGACATAGAAGCGTCGCTTTCGTTTCGTGGATCACGACGTATGGGGCAGTTTGTCACGGAGAAGGGTGTCTTTCCACCCCTGACACGTTGACCACCCTATAGACACGGCGAAAGGTCCCGAAACGCGCGAGAGCACGTGCGGGGTATATCGCAGACGTGTAGGTATCCATATTGATTTCGGGGATGCGTAGCCGCCGACCTCTTTCACTGGCTCTTTCTCTCCTCGGTATTCCGGGGCGCTCTTTTATCACGAGGCGAGGGTTGAAAATAAAGAAAAACGACAATGGTCTAATCTTCCGCGAGCTCGCGCCACACGCTAATTACCAGGGATCTCTTAACACCGTTGTTCTACCACCGATTGTTTTGTGGTAGTGTGTGATTCTCGTGAAAACGAGGAGAAGGACGAAATCCGAGACGATGAGCTGCTCAACTGTTTTTCGGGTCTTTGAAACTTGTACGATGAAGTCGCAAGCGCGACGGAGAACAAAGAGCGAAAATCACGTTTAACCGGTTCATCCTCAAATTACAATTCACCGCGAAACCACCACGGGGAATCATGGAAAATCGATCTATCCGCACTCACACTTTCCGCCTTCCCACATTTACGACGGTGCGGTTTCGGCATCGGTTTACCGGACAATCGTCGCCGACAACGTCGAGGACGCCGTTGCTACATATGGGTCATGTACAATCCGCAACGAACCGACCGTACCGATTAAAAACGTCTGCACAACTCTGGCAGGCGTGAATTTCGAATGTTGCGACCGTGCGAATATGATCGCACGGCCGCGATTGTGACAGCGCGACGATAGCGTGACGAAGTGAATTTTTCCGCTTCCTGTAGCATCGAGCTCGTCGAAATTACACATCGGTTTCAATGCCCGTTTTGTGCGTCCATCCCGCGTCCCTTCGGCCCGCTCGCGGGGCTCGCCCTGCTCGCCACCGATCTCCCGTAATCCCTTCCGTGGGGGTCGCCGTTATCAAAAGTACGCGCCTCTCCACATACAGCGGCGGCGGGTCTTACGAGATTGCCGAACACGGTTTAAAACGATAGCCTGCCGGTGCCCTGGCATTCCCGCAGGTCGTTGAACTGCCTTCGTTGAACGTGTGTGCGAATCGCCCTTCTCCCCTCTTTTTCGTTTTCTTGGTCCCGAGACACGAGTGCGTATGAGCACGAGCGCGGGTCGTGCGAGCGTGTTGGTGATGTAGATGCAGATGCGACGAGAGTGGGCTTTTGACGCAAAAAGTTTAGCAACGCCGGACACCGTCCCGGTCGGCTGAAAGATGCTTTAAATGGACGCTGTTTATGCAAAAATGAGTTAATCCGCAGAGTGGAAGTTTTAAGTAAATTCGGTTTGAAAAGGCGGAGTCTTCGCGTTGCCCACAATTATTTGGGAGAAACTGAGGGGGAAGGAGGGAAGAAAAAAAGAGAGGAAAAAAAATCGCGAAGTTAACTCGCTCTACCACAGCGAAACACCCACCCGCACCGTGCGGATATTCTCAGTCGTAGATTACAGAAACGTATTGGCAAGGAATTCGAGGATTATCACCGAGAAGTGTTCGGCACGAGCTCGCTCGGCACGTACGTCAATGCAACACGCCATCGATCGAAAGGCAATACGAAGCGGCTTATCTGTCGCTCTTTTTATTACTCTCCCGGGCTCACTTTTACGAAAGGATCCACCATCCAGACTACCGATGGAGTCTCTACAGCGCTTACGGTATTTTCCCCTCTCTTTCTCCCTTCGCTCCTTCTCTCTATTCTCCCTACGGTCTTCTCATATCCCATTCATCCTACCCCTTTCCTCCTTCACAGGTAAAGCAAGGTTTTCTTCCGAGACGCAGAAAATCGAGAGATGCTCGATTCAGGTCAAAGTCAAAGAGCCTTTCTACAGTTCCAAATATTTTCACACTCGATGTGGTTTCAACTATTCCTGGCAGACATCGGTTACGCGTCTTGCTCGACGATGTGGAAATCGCCCTGCTCGATGTAGCTATCAAACATATAATATGCTCGTCTAGAGAGAGAGGCTTTTTTTGCAAACCCTCTGGACACAGTACCTCTCTTACGAAATTTTTCAAATTTTTAAGGAGAAAGAAAAGAAAGTTAATAAGTTGAGAAACAAAATTTTCTTTAAAAGAAACATTTTTCTTTATTTTCCTGTCTCAGCACGTTTTAACATAAACGTATCATAGAGTTTACATATTTAATTCTTTAATTAACCGTACTATCTTTGTTATTTGCATTACAATTGAAAATTTAAACTAAAATAGACAATCTAATTAATTATGTCGGAAATGAGTCTGTAATTTTAGTTGTTCATCATTTCGAGGATTTATTCAAAAAGATATAGTTATGCGCTTCCGGTATCGGATTTCAACAATTATAATGTTCACGAGTCGATTCCCGAGGAAGAAAAATGATTTAATCCCGAATAAGGAAAGGTGACTTCCGCATGAACCTTGGTCGTTCTAAGACTTTCTTTATTAGATATAATAAAGAATAGCCACGCGATATTGCCTCTCTCGTCATTGAAATTCATAAATTCTCCCGTAGCCTCTCTATATTAGAGCTCTAAATTTTCGGGAAGTTACTTCGCGGCTACTCCGACAAGGAATATAGGATCTCTGTAAAACTTTTAATTGACATAATAATAAGAAGTATGCAATTTTCGAAAAAATTTTTTCACCGTAAAATTCATCATATATTTTATTCTTTATTTTATTTAAAGAAGAATTAATACAAATATTTATCTGTATATTTGCAAGAGAATACTCCAATGCATTTCTGGTACCTCTCATTCAAGTGCGCATTAATAGGTTCTAAATTAAAATTTTAAAAATGGTGACCCGCGCGGAAGGATTAAAATAATTATTGCCTCGATCACTGCTGCAACGGTACTTCTTATCGTGAAGTGTATTCAATCAATCAAACAGTCGCTCGAGTAACTCGCGCAATACGCGTACGCCAACGCAGGAGAAGGATAACGGCCGCACGCCGTCTTTGTCACTTATTCGCAGCATCAAGTAATTTATATCTTCCTCATCAACGCTATTATCTCGACCGACGCTTCATAGCGAGCGTGCAATAAACTCTGCGGTGCATTTCCATACGGACAGCGGCCGCCCATGTCCGGCTCGTTGGGAATCCTTTTGCTGGCGTAGGTTTATCCGCCTGTTCACTCACACTGTGAACGTCAGGCAAGCCGAGCACAACCGGATATTTACAGTCTGCAGTCTACGCGTTGTTCCTACTTTAATATCCTGTCATTGCCCCTGACAAACGCGAAAAGAGAAACAGCAGGCCGGGCGAAGAGCGGTGGTTCAGAAGGGCGAAGCTTAAAGGATAAGGCAAGGATAAAGCAAGCACAGACAAAGTGAAACCGCAATTTTTAAGTTCTCTTTTCTTTATTCATGGAATATTAATTAATTTTTTGTTGCTGCCTAGTCACGGTTGTTTGGTTATTCTTAATATTATACAATTTCTTATTTCTCAGTAATACATTTTTGCAAAGATATTGAATTTTTGCAAAAATAATTTTTGAATTGGAGAAAAAGAGTTATGCGATATGTATTTACTATCTAATTTATAAATATATAAGATAAATATATGATAAATTTTTGATAAGATTAAAAAATTTATAGTTATGACTTTATTACTATCAATGTATTATATAATACGACACGTTAAAAATATAACTCGATGAAAAGTACTATTGTAGCGAAACAATTCATGCGAATTTTGATTAAATAAATTCGGTTGAATGACACGAGATCGCGATAACAGAATATGCACTGAAATACGCGAGATATGGAAGAAATAGATACCTATTTTAGAGGCACGAGCGCGCCAATAATAGAGAGAGCCTGCGGTATTATTATTTAATTGAACAGAGCGATAATGGTATTACCGAGTAAAATATATCCAACGGATATTTTGCGAGCAAAGCTCGATATCGATTTGCAAACCTGCGAGCACTCTGTATTCGTGCGAAAGATGGAATACGTAGACGCGGTAAAGGAACCACGTGGATCCGTCGCGCATAGCCGAGGGTCCCTTCTCGGAATGGAGATCGGGACGCGATGTCTGTACTATTTTTCCCTCCTTTTCTCTCTTTCGCTTGCTGGACACGAGCCCATCCTTTGAAAGTATCTCAAATGATCTCGAATATTACGGTGAAACTCTGCCGTCGTTGCGGCAGTTCCATTCGCGTCCGTTCTCCTGCACGTTTTTCTTCTTGTAACTCATACCGAGTAGTCTCGGAAAGGAGAAAACTTCTTACACGGTGTTAGCTCGGTGCAGTTTCAAGGAAAACTGTAGAAGTAACGGCGGATTCTGATATTGGGATCATGTGTGCATGCAACGGTACAAAGACATCTCGAGCTACGATTCGATTTTACATCGTCAACAATGAATTTCTGGCTTTTTCGAAAACCCAGGTGGACTCGGATGATTTATCAGTAATTGAATTTCAGACAAATAATGGATTAGTATAAATTGGATTGCAGCGGATATTGATACGTACACTCTCGCAGCGATGCGTGTTATTAATTTGTTCTGCTTGTACGTTCAATTTCAAATGAACTGTTATATAATGTGATGTATAATCAAATATATTCGCGGCATCTCATATTTTGTATATTCGTAAATGTATATCTGAGAGTGGGGGAAAATGAAGAAGATTATATAAAATTTAATAATGGTAAAATAACCTCCTGTCTCACGTGTTTCGAAAACAACAATTATATTATTATTATCCTTTTCATTAAATCGTGGAAAATGCTGCAATGTTATAATTATTCTCTTCCTTATTGTTCTAACGTAGAAATAACCACAGAAAAGTATAAATAAATTGTATTAAAGTTCTAACACTAACAACAAGAAACAATTGTATAACTCGTATCTCAGGCAAGAAAGTTTTTATATAATTCTCTATAATTATTTGATAAATTAAGGTGTTATTCGACGGTTCTCTATTGTGATCACGACGTTGATCGATCGAAATAGCAGTTCAATCAACATTGCAGTGGTAATTTCCAGACAATCAAACTGGTATAATTAAGCCCACGAAATGCAGTTGTTTTTCCCGCTTTTTCTTCTTGATCCCACACAGCAATTTGAGCGATTATTGCAAATTCATCGCGTCTCGCAGTAGGTACCGATCATCGCCAATAATTATCTCATCTGCCGCGCCATAACTAAACCAGTTCTTCTTGTTGGCTGATTGGCTGTAGGCACCAGAGAACGTGTCATTAAATATTTACGAAAGGCTAACGCGCGACACCATGTGTGCTTTTGACTAATCACATCGTCCTTGATCACGTAACGTGGCGTTGTCAGTCCAGTCGCGTCTTGGAGTTCTATTTTAAAATAATAATACTATTTAATAGATTCTACTAATAAAAAGTTACATTCATAAAAACGCAAAAGCTGATTCGCTGATTTGCATGAATTCTGAAATAAAAGAAAATTTAAAGCGGGAAATTCGCGAAAAGGCTCGTCTTGCACAGATCTCGATGTTAAAATTTAGAATACGTTTTTCACAAAGCTATTCGAGGGCGCATTTTTGCCGTTGAAAAGCGAAGACAAACCGATCGAAGGGCGTATCTCGCGTCCCGCTGTGCGGAAGGGGATGACGTACATACGTTCAGTATGCAAGCAGGGGGCTGGGGTACAGCAGCAGGTCGGTGCCAGAAGCGATACTTTTTGGAGAAAGACATACGGGGTGGCGAAAGAGGAGGGGACATTTCTGGAGAAAAGCCGGAAGCCAGACCCGTCACGGATTTTCTTTATGGCGAGCCACGGGGTTTCCGCGCATAGCGCATCGTGGATAGAACGCCTTGTACGCACGCGAAAGGTCCAATGTGACGGCCTTCGTTCGAGCAAAGGGGTTGTAATATTTAGAGCACTGACTTTTTCGTGAATTTCTTTCGGCCGGATATGATTCGCTTTTGGACTTTTCGCGGAATGTTTCCGGCTTTTAAGCTGGCACGTATTCAAGGAGCAAATATATATGTCTGCATACGTTATAAACGAAATGATACATGACGTGCATACATACATATGATTCTTAAAAATGCTAAATGCGTAATAAAAAGAAAGGTGAATATAACTCGGATTCTTTGAGGTAAACCGCAATTGTCTCTCTCTGTTCCGTAACGTATTTAGAAATTTATTTATTACACGTTGCGAGTTTAAAAAGAATCGGGGAAATTTTGTTCCTCGCTTGTGGTCGATGCAATGAAAGAAAGGAAAGGTGAGGATAAAGAGAGAAGGAAAGGGGTCGACAGGTCGTAGTTGTGCTTTCTACCGTTTCCGCGGTTAAAAGGTACTATATCGTGGTTGAACACGCCCACCTAAAGCACCTGCTAAGAGCCTTTCCATTCCAGTTGGCGGTACGACAGCGTGTTGCCGACTTAAAAGGTTTAAAGAGCGCCGGTGCAATATATATCGCACGATGAATGGTGATAACGTGGTCTAGTCCATTGTCCTTGAAAGATATTTCACACATACAATTTTGAGCATATTGATTTGATAAAAAAATAGCATCTTTTAAATAAAAAATCGTGTTATTAGATTAACAAAGTTATTCGACAAAAATTATAGATATTAAAAATTAATTTGGATTGAATGTTTTCACTATTTATTTTTTTTTTTTTACACACGCGCACACATTAATAATCATCCATGGAAAACAATGGGATCGTTTTATAGTTGGTTTAATACAAAAATTTATGATTAAAAATTATATTAAAATAAATATAATTCTCGCTATATAATATACACTAACAACATCCTACATTTTTGTTACAAAAAACATTGCTTGAAATTATAAAAAAAATGACGTAGCCGACTTTGCTGTTGCAATTCCAGTCGCGATTACACTTCATATCACGAAATAGCAGGAAGATTCGTTCTCGTATTGTGTAGAGATAGCGTTGGTAAACATGTCCTCCCCATATGTTCCTTTTGGTCCGGACTGCCGTTTTATCAGACCCCAGACCGCCGCAAAGTGCAGTTACTGAATGGCCGTGCGGACGATTCGTCTCTTCGATGATCAGATATTCACGAACTCCGAGTAGAGACGGGTGGCTGCGGAGGAAGATGTCTAACTAGAACTGCGACGAGGGAGACAAGTTTGCCCATTCAAATTTCAGGGACGGCGGCGCGGGTTGATGATACAGCGATTCAATGTTGCATCCTTGTGAAGTCATTGTGTCGCGTCACCGTCGAGGATCACGTCAGCGAGGTCGACAATTTCAGTCGAATCCTCTCCAAATGTGCGATAGACCTAGTTCTTTGCAACAAATTTTTCGTGATGCTCATGTTTATTATTATACGCAAAATATAAAAAAATATAAAAAAATAGCACAAGCATATAATTGCGATAAAGAAAATTAGCAAAAAGATATGGTACCTCGCGACATCGATTGATCGGGTTTAGCAACTTGATGAAATAGATATTATCGCGCATCCGTTATTCGTTTAGGCCGGGGAGATTAGAGCAATCGTCGACACGCTGGACAAGGTTTTATTTCGGCAGTGGGCCAATAGAAACGAGAGATAAAGAGCTGGTCAATATCAGAATAGTGACCTCATTGATGTCGTCGTAAAGTTTGCTGATAGAACGGCTAACGGCAGTTTTCGAGGATCCCATTTCCGCCGATAGAACAAGAGGGAACAACGTGTCTTTTATCTTACCGATATTCCCTGGAGTTTCTCGGACTAACCAATCTTTCTCCACCATTACAGATTCTTCCGGTCGTTCATAGAACTTAAGCCTTAGTTTCCCCAGCGGGATATTGAACGATCTCGCGTTTTACTCTCTCGTATTGTCGCTGTTACAATAGGCAATCGGTAGTCTTAACAAGGTAAATTAATTCTGACAATTATCGAGAATGTTTTCCTACTTCGATCCTCATAGCGAAATATAAAGCGCAAAATCGCAAAGTTCGGGAAATTTATCCATCCGGCGGCGATCTATACGATTGCGATTCTGTCGGCCGCCGCTGTTTTACACTCGAACGTGTCGATTGTAAATAACTGATTCAAATTCAGCGCAAGTTCCACTTTCACGCTCGGGTAATTGTTCGCGCGGATCGTTGGATAACCAACCGATTCGTATCCTCGACGCGCGCCCGCGAATTCACCTCCCTCTAACTATTCTGAAACCAGACGAAGCGCTCGAGTCGGTGCTGAGGCACGTTCCTGCGCCTGCTAAATGATGCAAATACTAATAATGGCGCAGAGTGAAACGTTGGATAATTGAAATGTAAACATCGCGCCGCCATCCACCCCTGTTCTCCAAGACGGGCGAGACGCGGGATGAGTTTACGGGCTCGGTATGCTACAAACGTCGGGACCGGCAAAAGGCCGAGAAGGAAGTAACGGGGGAGATTGTCGGGGACCAAGACTCTCGGAGCGAGCACCGATGTAATATGCGCGTACGGGTTTCCAGGTTTATGAGAGACGTACGTTTTGACGCGTCGAGACTGACAAGCGGAACGATTAATCTCCGGAACGCGCCACGTAATTCAGCCACGCTCACGTTATTGTTTCACCTCGCACAGATTATAATCGATAATTCGACAAAATCTTGCATAGAGTATATTCCGAAATTGTAAATTCCCAGCGTTTGTCTGAAGTTTGCAATCCATTTTTTCTAAACAAGAAAAGTAGTGAGAAGCGTGATTGCTTATTGTGAGCTTTTTGGGGGGATAATTCTAATAATTGTGTACAACTATACGCTGTATGTCTACCATTCTTGAATGTCCCGTATAATCGTGCTAAATACAAATATATTATAATACGAGCGAGTTCTTGGGATATTGGAACTATTTGGCTGCTCGTATATAAGGTAAATGTAATAGGGTCGTAGTTATTGGCCACCAGACAGTTATTGGCCACTTGGGTTTACGAAGTCCTAATTAGGATAATGGCTATGTTTATGTCTTCTCCCAACGATCGGACAAGAAGCCGTTGCAGTCTGAATTACACTCGATATCGTAACGGTTTAAGCGAGTATTTCTAAAAAATCATCCTTGATACTCCCCTCTGAGCTTGCACCCTTTTTTATTTCAATCTCCATGTATTTACATTTTTTTAAATTTATTTCTTATTATTTCTTGTGTTTATAAGGATCATAGATCAAATTAGGGGAAACATATTAAAAGGTAATTTCAAATCGATGACTGGAGCAACGAAATATTGCTAATTACGCGATTAGCAGGACAAAGTGAGCGAAGCGAAATATAGTAGAAGAGATTGATTCGAAGCAGACGGAGCCGAGCACCGCGCATGATCCTCTACCCCCTCTGCACTCGTAAAGCTTTTCAAAGGGTGGTTGGGGCCCACGTGGCGCAACACGGTGCTGTCAGTCGCGTCCGACAAGCCAAACGCGTATCACGTCCCAGAGCAGCCTGATTTCACGCGTTTCGCGATCGCTCTTCCTTGATAAGAGGTATATAGTCAACTCCCTCGACGGTGCTGTTCTCGTCGTGAATCGTAATCGATCGGCTGTATCTATTATTGATCGTGTCGTAACTGTCGTAATACCCCGAAAATTCGAAGAGGTAAGAAACGTTTCCATTTTGTCTGTGCGACTTTGTTGTACAATTTCGATATGTATGCCATGTCAAAATCGTAAATCCATAAGTAAGTACCGTTTTAAATTTTTCGGAAACAATCGACGCAACCCTGATAACATTCGTCCAGTTGATCTGCAATTTCTGTTAAAAACGGATTTATTCTATATCTCTCTGATTTTCCTCAATATATTAGCAAAAGAGCTGTATGTCTATAAAAAAGGTGTAAATCGCTGTAAAATATGTTTCTTATTTTAATTTCTTTTCGTTCTATATTTTGGAAACTTTTTCACTGTTATTTTGTACTGTGTGATCGATAATGATACGGATTGCATAAAAGATACTGAAACACTCCAATTATTTCGCTACTCTGAACTTATTCTCCGTGCTATACTCCGTTCACACAGCAACTCTAATTAACCTTCCTTTGTTACACGACTTTGTCTCTCCAAGATCCATAATAATGACTTCACGACGCTCTTTCATATGTCCCTTGTTTTCCTTTATATAAATTTACATTAAAGTGAAATTTTTCCCTTGCGCGTTTACGTAGTTATTTATCTTGCATACAGAATGCCTGTAATGCAATATCTCGAGACGATGGAAGAGACGCAACAAAATCGTTGCATAACGTTGCGCCCGTAGTTGAACAAAACGTTGTTTTGTTCTACGAATTAATAAATTTGGTTAATGATTTCTTTTTATAAAACTTATCCATTTTGCAATATATAATATTATCTGGAACAACAAGAGATTCTTAGAAGCGAAGCGACAAATAATTTGCGACGTGAAAAGAGTTTTGATATCCGTCCTGAGAGAGAAAAAAAGATCGCTATATGAATAATTCGCTACTGCAACCGCTGTAGGGGCAAACGGTGTCGTGCCTTGGTGCATAATTAAAACGTCTGGCTCTAATCTGTGGAGACTGTGAACAAATAGCGACGCGCCTGCCATTAGAACGCCATGCATACGAAAGAGACGAATGTGTCGTGCGTGAGAACTGAGAACGAAACTAATCAATCGACATCCGCGAGTGGAGTTCGAAAAAAGTGAAAAAAAAATGAGTTTCGCGGTAAAAGCGGAAGAGAAAGAGAGACAGGGAAAGTATTTCGCGTGCACCGTCCATTTACGCATATTATAAATTACCGACGTGCTGCCGTCCGTCAATAACTTTTTCCACTGTTAATTTCCCTGTGTCGCGTCGTCTCTGTTAATGAGAGCTGCTCTACCTCTCTCGCTCCCGCCCGAGAATTAATTAGTTTGAGTAACCCAATTAAAAATGAAAGACTCGCACAAGCACTGCCGGGCGCACCGACCGCGCGATCGTTTCGCGATTCGTTAGTATGACAGTTGTCTGTTCTCTCGCAAAAGCGAGCACGGAATTTGGGGTATCCGGTGAAAATTAATTTACTTTTCGCAAATATCCCATTGACATAAGTGATTCGTATACGTGTATGATCTTTACATGCGTATGAGCTTTACAGCCGAGTTAATGTTCGGCGCGCTCAAATTCAACGGTCAGATTTCTCTGCGATATTATTAAATTTCGTAATACTCTCTAAAAATGATATCTCTTTGTTTTGTTACTGATATTTGCATGGTTTAATATCACGTTCGCCATGACTGAAAAAAAATCGATATCGCGAAATATCCTCGTGAATGCGGACGCGCCGGACGCCATTAAATGCACTCGATTGTACATACATTAAACGTATAGATAAACGTCAAAATAGTCGGAAATAAAATAAATCGAGATTCGTTACCGGTTTGTAATCGGAGTTTACATTTCAATTTTTCAGAAAATGCGATATTATCGCAAAAATATACAGACGGTATATTATACTAGAATGAATTAACCTGCCATAAAACCAATTCAGTAGAGCTTTTTTGTTGAATAAATTAAATTTAAAGTTTAATATAAATTATGAAAAATTAATATTAGTATCTTTTGAACCGCAGAGTTCCATATAGCGCAGTTTTATACGCAGTGGTATAATTAAATGTGTTCTGAACGTTGTATGTTATATTTTGTACGTTATACGTTAATTTTATTTATTTTTGATAAAAAAAGTCGCCCGTAAAATAGTGATTCACGTTTATGTGTAATTAAGGTTAATTACTTGACTTTTTTGCGACGATATTATTTTTTACACTTATTTTCGAGCGCCGGTGCAATTTTGGTTAATTAAATTTACGTGTTATTGGTAATACATTGTGAAATTTTACTTTGTTATAAAATTATATAAAATTTATTTTATTTCCTGAAAATGCTTCAGTGAAATACAGTCATAACGCGTAAGAATTCATTAATTTAATTTTGCCGATATAAAACGAGTCGTACTGCGAAGTTGTCCGAGCTATACTTATAATTAATGACGCTTTTAACAATTAGTTAAATTAGCTATTTAACATTGGATTATCTTACCGGCAAACACAATTTAAATAAATTTCTTTTATCCTATTGCGAGATTGAAAAACAGTAAAGACTTAAAGAGTTGGTCCATCTTATTAAAATAATTAAACACAGATCTGAGTGCGCGAAGTTTTACCATGCAAAGTTTTAATACTGCGTGCGTGTATGTGCGGCATGTATGTCATCTCTTTGTATCATTTAAAATGATATCTGAGTGCATTTCCGAAATTAGCAAATATATATGTAGCGTCATTTAAGGGTTAATTTTGCGGAGCAGAGGTTTGGAAGAACTTCACCTTTAAAACTGCTTTTTTATCATGCCAAGGAATATTGTGTGGTCATAAATCTTCTTACAGAGCGCTACGTAGCGCTCGTTCAATTAATCGGTAAAGCCAGCATCGTCAAGATTTGTACATAACTTAAACGGCACAGAAGAGCTACTAAAAAGCAATTTACAAACTAAATTTAATGAAAATCGTGCGCGATTTAATCAATAATAGATCAATAATGTATTTGTTTTTACAATAGCGTATTGTTATATCGATATCAGTATTTCGTCCAATTAAAACGAATGATTTTGTCATGAAGATAAAGAATATAGTTGCGATATAACTCATTATGTTACATCATGTTAAAAGCGTTCCGGGAGAAATTGCGGGTACCGCCAATTTTACATCGTCTTTTTCGAGGATTGCGAAATTTTTTTCGGACACTCGGCCCTTTGTGCATTTGCCCTTCCATTCGGGCGGGTTGCATTGATTGGTTTCGTAACCATCCGCCTGTGAAACAAATATATCGCATCATAGTTAAAAAAAGCATGAGCGACAAGACCGCTTTGTCGAAACGACAAACAACGCACTTCAAACCTTCGGCAGTGGTCGCGCTCAATTTTGCAATCACGGTTAACCATATCGCACCCCCTCGGCGAAAGATTATCTCGACTCGGAAAGTCAACTTCTGCGGAAAAAGTTTCCAGAGAATTGAAACAATGCGAGAAGTAGCGAAATATATATTACTTATCGTACAATTAATATAAAGGAAATTTTTATCATTCTACACTTGGTGCAATTTTGTATACGGGTTTCGTAAATCCGATTCGCGCAGTCGGAGTTGATCGCTCTCTGCGATTTTCGGAACATCCGCCAAAAATATCTCACGTAAATATACCGCGTGTGTTTAATATGTTTCCGAAGCCGAACGTAAAAGTATTATGAAACAGGAAGAAGAGAGAGCGAGCTTAAGCAACGCGCTTCTGGTTTTGATAGGTCGTCTGTACGTGACGTTTCGATAAACAGTCACAGCTTATATAGGTTTGCTGTTCCGCGCGCGAGGATCACGAAACGAAAGCCGTCGGTTTACGTCACGAGTTGGACGCGCCTTGCTACAGAGCTATTTCATTATACAACGCTCCGTATTTAGAACAAAACATTTCATTAACTCAACAATGCACGCGTTTACCAATCAAGATCGACTATGCGTAACATATGTATGTAGAACGTTCCGCAATTCCGAGTCTGATTGGAATTAAGGTTTTTAGCTTATTTTCAAATATCGATGTCCATTGCGTGCAGCCTGAGGCATAGAGTACCTACGTAAATAATTTTTGTGTTCCATTATTGTTCCGTTAAAAGTTATATATGAACGCTAAATTCTAATGCGTATAAACTTACGCGTATTAATTAAAGTTTCAATCGACGTTTCCATCGAACAAGTAGGGCGGCAGCAGCCGAGCATGACAAGTTGATGAAAACGGTGCATTGATTGACGGAACGCATTAATGCAAATTAACAGACTGCGATGACAATCTGACGGACACATCGGGATTGCTAAATATACAGAATCACGTTGGCGCAAAAATTTTTATGAATGACAGACGATGCCGTATTGCCAGCGATGGTCCAATCGAGCTTACCGCGCTTGCAATTTTGTCGTGAACCCGCGAGAAGAATAGCTTCCGTTCTCCCCGCAATCATCTTACCGCTTTCTTTCTTGAGATCTTTGTCGGATTTGTATTAAGATCGTGACGTGTAAGGAAGATAAAGATAAATTAAAATCGAACTTCTTGGAAAGCTCGCCCTGCGCTTTCCGCGTCGGTTGATACCCTATACCGTGGTACGAGCCACAGGTGTAATCTTCGAAAAGGCTCCATTGGAGCACGACAAGAAAAAGGAAGGGACATTTCGCATCTCGGAGGAGGATGCTGGGGAACGGGACTATCTCCGCCGACGACTACGGCAACGGCAACGATGACGACGACGACGACGATGGCGAAGGGTAGGCCAATCTAATCTGGCCGCGGGCAACGGAAGGAGATATCGGCCACCCTCTGTCCTCCATTCGAGTCGATCACTCACTTGATCATCCCTCTCCGTTTTATCATTCGCTATATCCCGGCACAGTCTCTTTGCCTCCTACGCATGGAGATCGACCGTCACGCTGGATCCTGATGCCGTTCGTCCCCCTTGTCCACCACCGTTCCGTCGACGTAACCCTCGTAAAAAGTTTCTGTTCTTGATTAACACCACGACTCGATTTAATACACGAGGGTTTCCAGAAAAACGTGTGGGACACGCAATCGTCGGTTTGTAGATGGAAGTGACCGAGGGAACTCGTAAACGCAATAAAGCTTGTTCTTCCTAGCGATTAATTTAACCTTGCTTTCTGACCGATATAGAGTAGACGTTATTTCTAATCTTGTTAAAGAAAAAGAATTAGATAAAGAGGAGGCTTGATTGTTGCACTAAATACATAAAAATTACAATTAAATTTTAACTTTCGTGAGTAAGCAAACAACAATATAATAACTAAAGTATACCTAAAAGAAATTCTACAAAACACAATTAGGAAAAAATGGATCTTGCTATGGACAGATTTTAAAATAAAATTTTGTATTAGATGTTAGAAAATTGTATATTTTTTGAATCAAAACGTACTTATCTCGATCACGCGCCACGGCGGGTTTCTTCAAATATTTGATTCCTGGATCAATGAACTATGAATCACGAGATGGTCTCACGTTATTAGACGAAGTTCCAAAGGGACAAGATCGCGAAATAGAGTGGCCCAAGGGAGCACTCGTGTCGGCTAAATGGAGAACATCCTGCAGATTATCGAAGATATACGGATCCTATAATGCTCTACTTAGTCAACAGAGTAATCAAGCGAGAATTCTGATTCAGATCGTGATTTATGGATACATTAATAAACTCGCTGTTTATTGCAAATTGATAAATTAATACACTGTTCAATTAGCTGTTGTTGTTCTTTCCGAGTCATTAGGTATAAATGTACAAATATGCGATGCTCGATAAAAGAGCGTAAATAAAGCTTTCGACACTGCACAATACATATTATTTATTAAATCGATTATATGAAATTAATTGATTGCTTTAAGAGAGAGGTAAATTGTAAGATAAATAAGTTATTTTAAAGTATCGTTGTTTTCTCGACAAAGCATTTATATCTTCCGGTATAAATCGGAAGGGACGGAAACGTTAATGGCTTTCGATTATTGTCGTTTATCACGTTGAATCTCTTCCATTGCTGTATAACCGGGACATCGAGTGCTTTATGGTCACTTGGTGGGCTCGCGCGGGGTTCATAAATCAAGCTTGCTTGACGAAATTCCATCTGGAAAAAAGACGCGCGAGCTTCTGGGATTTTTACATTGTCTGCGGGTGACAAATAACGCGTGCCACGCCGGCGGATCGTCGTCCATTCTAGAAACGAGGGTGTGTCTTGTAACAAGCATAAGAGCGGAAAAAAGGGGGATAGGTGGATCGGCGGAGTAGGTGAGTTATTTTCTGGCCTCCGTGGAGTTCGAATTGCACGGCGAATCGTCGTCGAGAGCGAATGCTCCATCATTGTACTTCGATAAAAGGGATCATAAATCTACGGGCGCGGCCGTCACTCGCGCGACGAAGTTTCCGCGAAGATAATCAAGCCCCAATAAGCTGAGAGATGTTAATGGCGGTATTACAAATTGCGTCTATAAAACATGTTAAGACGATTTTGTCCGCGATATGTATTCATGTTATGAATAGTCGAGCGTTGGTTGAATAACCTAACATTAAATATCATTTTAACGAGCGAATACTGGAAATTAGATATATTATACTTAACGGTTAATTGTTAAAGATATATGCTCACGCAGTGTGTTGAACTTTTTGAATTTTGTTTAATTAAGATTATTACTCGGCTCGAATTAATTGACTTATGTATACGTCGAGATGCGGATAGAATACCTAGAGCCGGACGCGGCCGAGCGAATGGTCGAATCGCGCCTGGATGAGACAGCTGAGAAAGCATGCACATACTTCATACAAAGGCGTACAAAAGTAGATCACATATGAAAGAAGAATATGTTGTAGTTTACCCGGATTTCGTATTCACTGACAAATTGTCGCAAGGAGCATATCTTTCATCATTGTGCTTCGGCTCGAATGGATCATAAATCAAAGGACGTGTTCAACCCGTTTCCGAGGGAATTCCTTTCGCTGTTTCCCGTCCCCGGTACGTATGTAATGCGGCATAACTAGTCTTTACCAAAGTTTTAATAGTCATCGCATTACCATACACACGAAGGGTTCGCGGATAAATATCAGATACAGCTCTTGTAGGGGTTAATGGTAGTTTCTAGCTAATAATTTATTTCTTTGAATGCATGGGCACTTGCTTCGCTACTTTAAATAGAATCACGCAATTAAAAAAATTATTCATTAAATAATTAAGCAAATAAGTTCGGTAGAAAATTATTCGTACTGAAAAACGTTTTCTCCAAACGTTTTATAGTATTAACTCTTATTATGGTATTGTATTCTTCCGGAAGAAAAACATCTCTCTCAGAAAAGAGCAAAATGTTTTATCTTCTGGATTTAAATGTGATTATAACCGCTTTCCGAGTCTTCGCGAGCGTTTCGTATTAAAAGATTTGAAAAAAGCTTCAAATGGTCGTTACTGCGGCGACGTCTCAAGATGTCAGTTCATCCTTTTTATCCACTCCCGTGGAATTTCCGAAGCTTCTGTGAAGGGCAAGGCATATTAAGAGCGAACCTTCGCTCTCGTCTGTTAATTGACTATAAACGGTTCAGTATTGTTTCCCCGGAAATTCGCCCGTGAAGAGAAACTCAATGTATCCATGGACCG
Organism: Leptothorax acervorum; assembly: GCA_035220615.1. Taxonomy (NCBI): domain Eukaryota; kingdom Metazoa; phylum Arthropoda; class Insecta; order Hymenoptera; family Formicidae; genus Leptothorax; species Leptothorax acervorum. The sequence goes on along the minus strand of JASTWQ010001262.1, from coordinate 848,225 downwards.
ACCCGAGACCGGCTCAATGAAAGGAAGAGAAAGTGGAGGGATGAGATAAAAACCGTATCCCCTTCAATGTCCTCCTCCTACCCTCACGTCTGCCGCCTGTCTCTCTGTCTTTTCTAACGAGCACGGAATATCCACCGATGGCAATGAGCGGCTGTTTGCAGGGTCAGCTTATTTCTTCGGCTTCCTATTATGAATATTTGTGCCTTCCATCCTCGTCCACGCGCTTCTCCTCTACCCCTGGTCGTCCCCGTCAGTCGTTGCCACCCGTTTCTCCTCGTCGCATTCGCCGCCGGTCGTCTCCTCATTCCGTCCTCGTTCGGCAAAGAGTTAAAGCATATTAGACCAGCTCTCGACTCCGGCTCCATTGCAAATGGGGGGGGGGGGGGGAGGGGGAATTCGTCGTACCCTCTCACAGCACTGGAGAGTACTGGTCAGCCCTTCAAAAGCTCCTTGAACCCCGAAGCTTTCTCCAAATATCACGGTTACCCGTTCGGTACCTCTTCTGGCGACAGACTGCCGAATAGCGAATGGCAAAATGGCGAACTCTCTTATGGGAAAACACAACGGCGCTCATCGGGGTCGCCATTGTAAGCCACTCGGATATCGAACGGCTACGACAATCGGAATCAACGTCGGAATTATTCCCGAGGAAACGAAACCGATTATTTCTCCTCGAGGACAGCGGATCGCGACTGTAGGGAGATACGCGCATTTCCGTAATCCATATTTATGAGGACGCCATCGCGCGCGGGATAAAGATTAATGGAAGAGAGGGATTAATACGCGCGTACACACACGCGATGTGAAGCCTCGCGTCTGAGTTAACGACGTCGTAAATAATAACATCAACGCGACGTTTCGATAATGCGAATGCAATCGACCGGCCGGGGTCGTTTTGCTCTTTTTTATGTTTTCTTCTTTCTGGCTTCGTGCCTTCATTTTCCTTCCTCTTGCGACGACTCCCTTCGCACCGGCTCACGCTGTTAGTCGTTCGCGACCGGCAACAATTCGCAGTCCTCGTTCTTCGTATTGCTATGAATGAAATTGCATTCATTATGTCAATTGCTCTACCATTCGATGAAGAGCCTCAGTCCCCCCGAGTCCCGAGAGGCCACTCTTCCTTTCGATCTTTCATGGAACAGCCATCGCGTCGCGGCGGAGCGGAAAAAATTGTGGCGTATGTGCCGTTCAGGCTTCTTCGCGCCTATCAATATCGATCTCGGATTATACCCGATTATAGCGCAGAAGACATTTCGATTTTTTTTCTCGACAAAAGGCACTTATACACATGGGGAATATTGCCACGTGCATCGAAACGTACACCTATATATAGGTGCACTATAATATATTATCGATCAGTATTACGATCGAAACTTTACGAGAATTGACGCCGAGTAATACCTATCTCCGCGCGCGTGAAATTTTATCTGAGCAGGCAAGATCAATTTGGCGAATTACCGAAAGTCTGGAATTCAATTTTCAATGACAGGGCGGATGATTGATGTTTTGCAGCCGGGGCTAGCGTCTTTGTCGATGGTTCGAACGGACGAATCTGCGTAAGCTACAACCGCAAGATCCACCCCGTGTGGATGCACATTTTGTTTCCTGGAAACAAAGTGATAGCAGTGCCGCTCACACCCCAAGGCCCAAACAGATTACATTGGCGATCGATTGGAACTGGATGATCCGCTAAAAAAAGCCCTCACGCACCTTTTCTAAAGAACCACTCCCGCCTATCGCGCCTGCTACGATTACTTTGAAGTCATATCGGAATCTCCTGACTCGCTTGGCTTCGACGGACGGCGATCGATTGGGTCTTGGCGATCAATAACGTCAGAGTTCCCGAGAAATATCTTATAAATTTACTGCTAAATGTGTAATATAATGTAATATAATATATAATATAAGATTAATATAATATAATATAATATTATCTGATATAATATAATATGAGATGTAATATAATATAATATAATATGAATCATATGTGATTTGATGCAAATATAACAAAAATACGAGAAGAATCTCGATGAAGTTACATAATTAGATTTGCAATTGCGCGATCAACCCAATAAGTTCGCAAAATCTAATTACGTGTTTTACGTCATTCTTTCGCGACAAACTCAACGGATGAAGAAAGTAAGAGCGTCTGTCATTTCCGGAGGACGTCGCTATGCCCGAGACGTATCGTATCGGGATACCGCCTTCGGGATACGTCACAGAGAGATCGAAGATTGCGTCAGCGCAGCGGGAGGATGGGAACGTACTCTTTCTGGACAATCAGGAACGCGCGGGACGAGACGGGGAGATAAACGCGCGACGGCGCTGAAGGGTGAAGAGGGAAGGCTTCTGTCGCGCGGAAATACTCAGACGGGGACCGATTCCCTTAATAATGCGCTATGCGCTCGGGAAACGTGCCGAGCCGGCGCGCTCTCTTGACGTCTTCCTCGTTATTCCTTGCTCCTATCTACTTTGTTTAGGCGGATTTTCTGTTTACAATCTTGTTAGCCACTATCTCTCGTCGCAAGAAGAAAATTTTGTATCAACCACACTGCAAGCCATCTCACATAACGATTACGATATTTCCAGTTATATCTATACGGACATTTTATGGCGATGCGACGTGGGCACGTTGCCTTGACGCAACTCTGTGTAGTAACTATTTATTCCGGTTTTCCCTCTTTCTTTCTTCCTTTTTTTGATCTCACCTCGTCGGGAGCGATTCAATTTTTTTTTTCGCGTTAATATCGTGGGAGCAGAGTGTCGCCGTAATATCTTGTCGTCGTTTTTGCCGTCATCATCATGTGTCTGCGTCGCTAAAGCGTAAATTAGCACGCCGATAGCAAGCCGTGATAAAGATAATCGAGCAGCGGCCTGCAAATTGCTTTCCACGTCCGGGAGCGACGTTGATAATTAAATAACATCCTTACGTCGGGCGTAATTCGATTGCTTTAGGGATAAACGCGTAACGGATGAGAATCAAAGAGAAATGGAAGCGACACGGCGAGGAATGAAGCAATTCTAACGGATAATAAAGACCATTGGGAGACATCATAGTTAGAGAACGCCTGTTGTCTCACACGTTGATCATTACTGTCCACAGTTATCCGCTGACGAGTTAAAATCAAATCCAAACGGCACAACGACGTCCAAAAAGCATCGTCGTTGGTCGTTGTCTGAAAGACGATTACTTAGGCTGGCTTAAAGATAGACCGCCTAAAAGACGTCTGAAAGCTTTGAGCAGCGCGCCGTTCTTTAGCCGATGAATAAATTTCGCATGCGACGCGACGTGTCGGTCGAAGCCATTCGATGCAACCGCCGTGTCGGCGGATGTACGGCGACGAGGGTTGGGATTCGGGTTCTCGGCGGACCGAAGGTCGGTCTCGACGAGCCTTCCACCACGCCTTTTCCGCGTATTCGTAACCGCGTCTGGCAGTTTCCTTAAACAAACCGTAAGTTCGCGCGGTGCACCTTGCTCAAACTTTCGCCGGGTATCGTTTCCGTTTCAACGGGGACGGTAATGACGGCGATGTCAACTCCGCGGCGAATATCGTCCGCATCCACGCAGGCACGAGGCACGAAAGGAGGCATTCGCGATACGGCAATTACGTGGATATTAAAGGGACTCCGCTATTTAGCTTGTTTTGAAAAGATACCTTGAAATGTCTTGAAAGTAAAAAAGACTCTCATTTGGATTGGTATTCCTCGTCATTGGTGTTCCTGGAAAGCAAGAGAGACGTAATTTAAAAGAAGAAAAATATATTGCATATTGCAGTTGAATGTCTTGCTCGGAAGTTTACTTGAGACGCTTCTTTTTAAATCAAGATATTTTTCGAGTTGAGGTAGAAGCGAATCTTTTCCGTTTAATTTACAAATCAATGCTACGACCACCATAACAGTCTAGTGAACATATCATATATCTGATATGTATACGCGCACTTTTCACGTTCCCCGACATCTTATTACAATACATCTTGTCGTGCGAAAGAAATAAGAGGATATGCCTCTGACGACGAGGAGAACTATGACGTTTCGTATTCGTCTCGTCGTGACGCCGCTTCGGTTATTCCTTGATGATGACAGCAGCGGTGACGAGAGACGAAAGAAGAAAAAATGTAATACAGAGAAAAAGCGCCATGTACCATGAATGCTACATCTGTAGTCTCCTGATGGGTATCGAATCGGAAGACGAACGTATAAGCAAGTCGCTCGAGCAGCTGTTTCGAACGAATCGACCGCTTTTTATACGCCTCGCAGAACGCCACGCTATTACTGTTTGACATGCGAATATTCTACTTGTCAAATTTCAATTTCCGACAAATTATCCCCTCCGACTTTTTCTTTAATATGTAGAATTTAAGAAACTAAAAAACTTGAAATTAAAAATTGTAGTTCTAGAAATTTTGCAAGTTTACCAGAAATTATTATATCGATAATAAATACTATATTATATTTAAATATAATTATCTAAAATAACAAAGGGAATATAAATATTATATTAGATAGAATATGCGGTATAAATAAATATATTAAAAAGAAAAAAGATAGCGCGAAGAGTAGCATATCAAATTTTGAATATCTGTTATTCAACTGAGATAAGGGAAAACCAGTTATAAACAGAAAGACAAAAAAAAACCAGATGACGGGAAGGCTTTCCTTATTGTAGGACATCCTTATAATAAGGAGGCATAATTATTGTCGTCCCTTGAGAAGCGAGGGCTCTTAGACTGCTTGAAGCTACACGAAGTACATTACATTAAATTACGCCCTCGCCGTCGTTTGCTTCCTTAAAGTTATCGTATTGAAATGCCTTGTTACGAGCATTCGCAAACAAGAGTACCGCTGACGTTGAAAATGTTAATGTCGAAGTCGAAGACGTTATACACAGAAAAAAAAAATATTCTTGATTTTAAAATATCTTTAGTTTTAACGTGGAAATCTTGAAATAAGATTATATTACGTTAAACGAAGAACATTAGCGTTAAACGAAGAATTATACATATAGTTGAACTAAGAAAAAAAAAGTTGAAATACGTTGAAATTTTTATAAGAAGATTATAGTGATCTTGCGTATATATGAAACAATATAATCTTATAAGAATTTTAACGTGTTATTTCAACTTTATTTTTCTTAGTTTAACTATATATAATTCTTCGTTTAACGCTATTTTTCTTCGTTTAACGCAATATAATCTTACTTCAAGATTTCCACGTTAAAACTAGATATTTTAAAATCAAGAATATTTTTTTTCTGTGTAACGTCTCTTCCGTATTGTTAATTTATAATTACCGTAGCTCGAGAGTTTGGTATGACTTTGAGGCATTTTTCTATATAAATGTGACTTTTATAATGTACCGTGTGCAATTATTAAAAAAATCGTGAAACCATATCTACGAATTGTTTCGTAGAGAGAAAGAGATAAAGATTGCACCAGCGTCCTTTATCGAACAACGCCCCGTGCGTTACCGTAATTATACCGGAGATCCCCTTTTGTGGCTCCAGCAACATCAACCTTGGCTTTTCAAGACAATGAACCGCGTCTCCGACGAGAAACACTCTTGCGTGGAGTCCGCTCTCTGAATTATACCGCGTAGCTTGCCAACTTTTCAATTTCGAAATTGGACGACCGTTTCAAAGTTGCAGGAGGCTCGATCTTTCCAATAGAGAGAACTCGGATGAAGTGGATGCTGGCCCCTTCTAAATACATGGACCGAAATTGTAAACGTATTATCGCACTCTTGCTCGACTGCTTTTCGTTCGGCGAATGCGTTTATCACCTATCACGATATCACGACGAAAATTTTGCATAATTTATTTTAAAATAAAAACTGAGATGTATCTTCGAAGTTATTAAAGTAAGCTACAGTCAAAATCCCATTTTACTTAATTTCAAGGATATTTTTATTACATAAAATTCTATGTATATGCTGAATACATTGCGTACATGCTAGATTCGAAAGCTGAGTACATCCTATGTATGAATCCTGAATTCAAACTTTATCAACATCGAGCGGAACTTGTATTTTAATGAAACAAACGCATTTGGATATTATTGTATTCGTGAAAATTTAATTCAGCCGCTACATGCACGACTTCTGATCTGTTTGTTTCAGTACAGCGATCGATTCACGCCCGTTCTCCTGATAGTCTCGCTCGCGGGGATTAAAGTATGCAGTCCAGATGGAAAAGTGAGTACTAGAGATGCACACACAGTTACTCCCGGGAAAAAGGATACCTCGCGTTTGTGCGCGGACGTTGTTATGGAGAAACCGTCTTGCCGCATATGCCTGCGGCATCTTCCAAGACGGAGCTTCATCCCCTGGAGCTCCGCGCGAAAAGTTCGCCTCTCTTTTTTTGCAGCAAGCACGACTGCATCCCACTGCATCGCGTTACCTTCTAGGATACTGGAATAGAAAAAAATATATATAAAACAACCGCACTGTGTTATCTTGTTAATTCTACTGCCACTTTCAAACAGTGTTTAGTTTTAAATATCTTTGTCACAATCTTTAGCGGAAAAATATAATGCCATTACGAGAAACGCGCTATAATTTACGATTGGGGAGCTGAATGAGGAGAATTGCTTGTATATTACGTTTACGTCGCATGTCGACGGTTCAGAAACATAAACGAGTCCTCGTAAAGGTCCTCGTTAAAAGAGCGAGCGACGAGGAGATAATACAGAGGGTTGAGCTTTCACAGGATGGCAGGACGGAAGTTGAATCGCGATGCGAAAAGCCTAATTTTCCGCGTTCTTGAACACCGAGTTCGATAATCCTTGTGATACTTTGTAAGACCTCCTTTTCAAACCGACCTTGTGACGTCAATCTTTCAATGCTAAAGACAGCTCTATGCCCTTTCGAATGAACCACTTTCTCTGTATTCCTGAAATATTCGTACGATGAGAATAATAAATGATCGAAAAAGATAATGAAACAATTAAATTGAGACTAAGATACGAAAAGGGAGAAAGCCCTTGTGATCAGGCAAGACATCTCGATCATTTATTTTACTCACTTCTAATCCTTATAGTATATAATTACACAGATATAAGAGGAGTAAGCAGAAATATATAGTAAAATCAAAATTTCACCGATTATATTATAAATTAAAATTTTGCCATGCAAAATTTTCCCTGATTCGAGGATGAAATTTGAAAACATATCTAGATATTCCTTCTGCAAATCCAACCATCAGATATAAAACGTCACGTCGCGCGAGAAGGAGCGGAACGAAAGTAATCTCGCCGCTGTTCGTCTTTTATTATTTTCCGGACTTTAATTGGGGGCCCGTAATCCTTATCGCATCCCTGCCAGTAATATTTCGAAGTTGGCTCGCCCATGCACCGACCACCATCGCGCGATCCGTACCCGCCGTGTTCACGAGCTGTACAGAACATATCGATCCTTCGAATTAGTGTTTTATTTCGAGGGCTTCTCCTAAGCTCCCGCTTTAATTTTCTACCTGAAAAAATCCTTACTTTCTATCCACGACCTTCGGTAAGCGCCTCTTAAAAAAGCTCTCGTGGAACGTTTATCGTGGTGGATGAGAAACGAAACGTCAATTTCTTTCTCGAGAAAATCTCGATTCGCTGCCGATTACGTCGCAGTATTTTCAGTCGTTCTTTGTATCCAAAAAACTCTCTAAATTATTTAAAATTTCTAATTACTTTACGTAAAGCGCTTTACGAAAAACAAATTATAAAGAACAGATGCGTGCAAAAATAAAAACTTTTATTTCATATAATTATTAAATTATTAATTGTTAAATTAATGTTATTGCAAGAGATCGGACAATTACGAAATAGAATCCGGGCATAATTCTCAAGATCATTGAAAAGATACGCTAAACTTTCCAATTATCTCAGATACGCTTATACCAATGCTTGCACGTTTATCGTAAATTTTCGCGTAACACGTGTTTAATTATGATAAAACGATATTAGTACCCGTTCGAACTGCCATATTCAGCAAAGGAGTAATTGCCGATTTTCGTGTTACAAGCTATAAGATATGAGGAAACTTTCCGCGATCACGCCGAATGCACGTGACTGCACAAGATGATTAAGGCGCGAATAGAAACTTAGAGAGTCTAATTAAACTAAGTGCGACCGAGCGCATTTAGATAAGTCACATGAGATTGACCTCATTCGATAAAAATGATATTGGTTCGCTTAACAAAAATTTAACTTTAAAAAAATATTCCAAACGTTTGAATGATGTGTGCTTGTTTTCCTGCCGAATTTGTTTATCATACCGTGTAATTCATGTCAAGCGTATCTCTTCACGCTCGAGCTTCTGTTGCACAAAATCGCGATTATTCCAAATCATGCACCGCGGAAAGTTCTCCGATGGATGCGCGATCGTGTGTATAATTCGCTAGAAAAATTGGCAGTCTACGAAAAAAACATTCTCGGTCGACGCGACATTCTGGTGATCATTGAATTACGGAGGAGTGAGATAGATATCAATGTAATGCAGACACACGAAAGATTCGGTGGTTATCGAGTTGGGGTTGTTGTGTAAACGCACGATGACGAATGGTGCCAATCTTTGCGAATGCAAGAGAGAAAGGGAAAGGGAAAGGGGGAGAAAGAGAAAGAGCAACGCGCCGTATAGCCCGTCGCGATCGAGAGGGGTGTATTTACCCTCCATCTGTGGATTTACTCGTGCATACATGGAAGAGCACTCCGCAATGATACGCATCTCTCCCGCCGCGTATCACCCACCCTCGTCGAACGGTGTCCACTCCAATGTTTCACCGCGAAGGAGGTACGGCCGCTGCTAATAATCCACCGTTCCTTTAGCCCCATTAAACCCTTTGCCTCGCCAAGCGTTAAAAAAATTCCTACGTTCCCTCCCGTGTGTACCCCCACGAAGTGTGCGCTCCCGTGATTTCGCGACATTCGGGCGGCTTTGAACGTTCCAAACTTGCGCTTTGTATATCAAGCGAACCGGTTACCCTGGCGTCGCTTTGCTTAGATCACACGACGCGAGTTTTCAGCATACACACGCTCGACTCCGACGTGACGGTTATTTCAGGAGCACGGGGCGTCCCGGTAAACACTTGTTTTCGGGCAATTTCTACGCGGCGGGTCTCTGAAACGACGTTTAAAATAAAAATTCAGTCATACACGATTGTACTCTTCCAATAATTCTGTTATCGTGGAATAAAATCACGCTGCGTTCGGTAAAGTAAACGATGGAATAAACGAGTTGGTTGCGGAAATACGCGTATTGCCACGGAAGATCAACCGACGAGCGGCCCGTGTAATTTTTGAACTCATATACATTCGCCACGATCACAGGATATGTTTATCCTTTACCTGCGGATTTACTCGTCCATACACGAAACAGCACTCACGCTGCAGCGCGTATCTCTTTTGCATATCTCTCTCTCTCTCTCTCCTCCCTCTCACCGCCGATAATATCCATAGGGCATATCTTTCCGTGATGTTCGTCATAAAACGGGAAACACATAGCTCACTGCTCGGAGATCCAAGGAAATATTCCGTTTATACAACACCAGAAACAAGAGAGAGAGAGAGAGGAAGAGAGAGTGAGAGAAGGATGGCGGTAAAAATGCGATTTTTGTTTTTCACGTAATAGAATTTTTAATACGTAAATCAGATAAGAGACTAATACACGGGGAAAAAATCATCAATTTATCTGCCTTCGGCAACGATTTCGCGGAATCTGCTCACGTGGAACCTTAAGAAAGAAAACCGGAGTAGCATCCGGAAACTGAGAGTCGTAAAATTTTTTACTGCAACCGAGAGCTTAACCCAACTCTGCCTTAAAATTTTTACTGGAGCCGAACGCAAAATCGAACTCTTAAACATTTAGAGGTTTCCCATCTGCGCTACGGATACGACTGAAAGATACATTTAGTACCGTCTGTGGCGAGTATTATTACTATTTATAAACGTGAACTTGTATATTCATATATGAGTGAACTTCTGCGGTTCAAAGCGCGCTTATCTGCGTCGTTAAAAGAATTATGCGAAAAGAAAACAGAATCCCGCGGTAAGGAATTAAGGCAGGGTAACGGCAAAGTTTCTCTCTAGGATAACAAAAAAAAAACGGTCTTTTACGGGTTTTATTTTTACGGTTTTATGTTGCTGAAAATGGAAGGCGGAAAATTCTTTTGAGATGCACTCGTTTGTCATAAATAAATCTTCGGTTCGCAACGGATGATTCTCTCGTTGCAGGAGATACTTTTACGTTCGCAATCGGATTTCGCGATTTGCTGGAAATCTCCGATTCCAGGTATTCTCGGAGCGGGACAATGGGTATAGGGGTTCGAATAACCGACGCAAGTGCTACAGCGACGTATCTCGTTGCAAAGGCGCAAAAGCGAGTGAAGACGAGAGCGGGTGAATAACGACGTCAATGTCCCTCCCGTGGAATATGACAAACTCAACGAAATCCTCTCCAGGATGTCGTTTGCCGTGCCAGGAGGCGATTGGTAACGCGCATAGTTGCCTCGAGATAGTTGGTTCACTTCCCCGTGTTACGGGGCGATTCTCGGCCCCGTAACAACTTTGCGCTACGCAACTATGTTTCGAGTGGACCGGCTCAGTCAGAAACTTCGTGTAATGTACTTCAATCGAATTTTTAACGAATTGAATTTTAACTTCCAAGCAGAAATCGAGTGGATAACTTTGCGCTTCGGTGTGGCTGCTAACAAATTAGATTGCACCTGCACAAGCTGAGATAAACTGATTAGGTCAACAGCTTATCGGTTAAAGATATACGTAGAAAACATTTCAACACGTTTTTGAAATTCTTACATCAATGATTATTATATCATAGTCATTATATTCTTTAAAAAATTGTCATTTCCATGGCATTTTATAATAAGAAAACGATTGTTTATACCAATGTTATCGGTATCTTCGTTATTATTCATTATAAACGCGATTATTACTCGCGCAAGTATAGAATAATTTTTAAAAATTTTTCTACATTTTGAGCTATTTAACAATAGCGATAAGAGGACCAGTCGAAGTAATGCCTATCCATTGGGCTTATAAGTAGGAGCAGCTTTTTACTGAGCCGGGTCCATTTATATCTTTCTCACGTAGAACTTTGCTACTTGGAGTAAATGCAGGTGCCATGAAAAATTCAGCACGAAACTTGATAGAATCGCGGAGTATCCCTGCCGGAAAATTTGCTCGTGTAGTATGATCATCTTTTCAATCACCATTCTACTCGTCCGCATGCTTACCTCTGCGAGAGAACGAATTTGACCGAGTATCTCGTCTTGGAGGTTTAAAGATGAAATCGTGTTTCTCTTCAAGAAAGACCAACGATTTTAGCGAGGATGTGAGTTGAGAGAGGAAACATTTTATATCGTTTATCAAATATAAATATACGAACTTAATATTTTACATTTAAATTGCAAAATTAACTCAGTCGCAGAGAAAATTACCGCTGCAATATAGAAATACGTATTATACGTAGCCTCTCTTGCACAAAGAAAAGCTTTTATACGCGCTGAAGCAATTCTGCAATCAGTACTGCGTTTATAGTATGCACAAGAGCATGGTGCCGCTACACAATGAACAGATAAATATTAATAGAACGTGCGAGCGAGGACTGTAAACATGCTCGATGTAATTCTACGGGACTGGGTAATAAAATATCAAGAGTGCACAAAGTGTGCCGTTGCGAGGATATAAAATTCTTGGCTGAAATATTAGCGAAATCTCGCGAAAGCTCCCTCGAAGAGACGAAGATTTTGCTCACTGGACGAGTTTTACTTGTACTGCTAAATTTATAGACAACATTAAAAATTTACGTTCCAGTACGGTATTTAAATTCGGCGAGTTTTGTGGCGATGATACATACTACTTTACATGCTACCTCACCAACGAAGAAAATCTATATGTATATGTATCTTATAACGATGTGTTTAAATTATCAGGATTTATAAAAGAATCTTTTTATTAACGCTCCATATTTCGATGGAAATTTTTTGTATAAAATTCTGAAAAATAAGAGTTTTGTAAGATTTCTATCGCAGTCTAGAAAAGGTATTTCTAAAATTATAATCGAAATGGTTTCAGCCAAGCGATCAAATTTACGCCAAAACTTATGAGCATCTCGTGAAAATGAAGTCTTAGTAAATCATTAAAGTTTTCAGAACGTATATAAATTCAGTAACAACCTCGAAAGTTTTTCGAGTGGCCGATAATTGAGCACTATTTCTTCTTTTTAATTCTCATCATTTCGATCGAACAGTTGCAATAATATGCAATTATGGAGATTCTTCGGCGCGTATAAAAACATCTTTCTGTTTATTCTGTTCCAGAGTAGTTTTCTAAATATTCGTATAAATGTAAAATATATCTATGTAATTTTTATATTTATTTGACAAATGCTATCAAAATCTTTTTCATAAAATGTCATTAATTAATGTAACTTTATACTTTAATTATTGTAGCTAGAAAAAACATCACAAAATATATAATAGTTCATATGTATATATTTCATTTAATTGTGTTAAGTGGTTAATACCCTAATAGAATAATTTTGCGTCAAATCATTTTTCTATCAGTCCTATTCGTGCCATTTAATTATCTCATTCTCTACACCTCTCAATTTAGGCTCACGCGATATTTTCTACGGTTGCTAACGAGCCATATGTAGTAAGTGATATTTATGACGATATCCTGTTTAATGAGGACGCTATAGTTTCTTCCATGGGTCTTAGCACATACGCAACGTTTTGCAGCGGAATTGATTTAAACGATTAAATCACTCAACAGGATGAGAGCAATAATAAAATGCTCGTAAATCATTTTTGTTTGCATTCAACACGAGGGTCACTCTCGAAAATATCTCTGAAATTGTCAGTCAGAGATAATTTGAATTATTTTTCATTGTGCTGAATGCACTATTCAAAATGATAGACTCAGATATCACAAACAAAATATTAATTTATTAAGTAATTGTTAAGAAAATTTAAATAATATAATTAAGTATTTTTTATTAAGTTTTATTAAGTAATTATTAACAACCGATATTACTTGCAAAGTATTATTTTCATTATTATTCATAATATAAAAAGAGAGAAGAATATAAGGGGAGGGTGTAGTCGCGAAATTATAGGGCAAATCTACCTATTTTTACACTCTTTTCTAGATCGTATATTAGCATTATCTTTTTTTATACTTTTTTGATATTATTGGCTTTAATCCTTTTTTTCTGAATAAACTTTCCAAGTTAATTACGGTTTTTAAAAAGTCAGTTTTTTGTAACTTTTATTGCTCATAACTTTTAATAAAATTATATATTTTTTAAATCAAACATAAAGTTATTTTATTTATTTCTGAAGCGATCAAAAAAAGAAATATAAAATTCGGTTTAATACTTCCCAAGAAAAAAGATCAAGAAACATGAGTTTTACAAGAGGGTACTTCAAAGATTTTTATGCTAATTGGCGCCGCAATCTCACATCTCTTGCAATGATTTACCCTCTTTTTTTCAAAATAAAGCTATATAAGTAGAGGACGATACTAGATGATAAATCAAATAAAAATTTTAACCAAACATTCTTGGTTATTTATTGGTAATCCGCTCTTAACTATTTCGCGAAAGAACTAAATATTCAATCTTTTGTTTTATATATTTAGACATATCCGAAAATCACTTTATATAGCTTTAAATGTGCAGGAAATAATCTTTCTTTTTAAAAAGTAAAAGTTTTAATATTTTGATCATTTTCAAGTGCACTCTCCTCCTTAAGTCATATTTACTATCGTAGTTGCCTATGTATCAAATTTCTTTACATCAAAGTTCTTACGAGCGGCTCTCAAGATTGGTTCTTTCTTTATTTCTGTTGCAGTGCGTGCAAATGGCGCACGCGTTAAGACGCATCTCTTACGCGACCTGTGAGCCGCAGCACGCGCAATTCAGCTTTCTGGCGCGAGAGCCCAGGGCCCACTTCAGCCAGCAGTACTGTCATTCCTTTATCACCGAGTCTGCAGAACAGGTCAGTAAAAATACGACTTTTTCTTTGATATTTCTTCCCTTTGCGGCATACAGGATGTGACTCTAACGAAGATTGGAGTATCTGAGAAACACATCAATGAAGTCATAAATCAGTCTATTTTTGTTGAATAAAGCTTTCACAAAAATAGATCCGATCTTTAATCATAAAAAAGCGATAGTAGTAAACGATTAGAACAATTATAAACGCCTAAATGACGAAAAAATATATGTTATTGTAATACAAGCGCATGTGGAACGAACAGGAATACACAGCGCTCGAAGTATTTTCAAAGTATATTACTGGCGTTCAAAGTATCTTAAATAATCAGGTTAATATAAATCGTCGAAACTAAGCCGGGATTTTCGACCAAGGTACTGTACGTGACAGGTCGACCCTTGCCAATGGACAACTGCGTTCGTCTCAAGTGGAAACTGGGAACTGTCTCGTCGTTTAAAGCTGATGGATCGCTCCTTTTGCTCTCGACAGTTCTGCCGGGGCATTTAGAGCCGCACGTTTAACAGACAAAATTTAAATTGAAAATACAAGACCGGGATCTTGTTTTAATTATAACTCGAGAGAATTCTTTCTAGATGAACGAGTCTACCCTACTAATTTCCACTAGTCCTCGTAAAATTAACTGAATTATTATATTAGTCTCTAATACGATCGATTTATTTACCAATTCACGCCTAACCGCAATATATTTCGCAATATATTTTGTCTTCGCTTTAACTATCAATACGATTACGAAGCTTTATTGTTACCATGATACGTCTCACCACTGTATCGCGTTTTATCGAAAGTCATAACAACCGGGCGTGAATCATACGAGGGAGGAACGTGCTTCGATGCTGAGACCAGCGAATACACGGGAAAATATCGTCTCGGACGTCGATATACCGAGCGACTACCGAATCCCAGGATCTAAAAGCCTCTTCCTGTTGTCTGGAAGATAACATCGCCCGAGGCTTCGAGGTCCGACGATATCAGAAAGGATAGAGCCGTAAGTTGGCGGAGCTTTAGCGAGTTGAGAATAGTAGACTTTGCACTTGGAACTTTGCACTCTCTGCCATTGCCTTGACATTTAGTCAACCCTAATGGCGCACTCTTCGGATTAAACTTTAAATACCTTCCGCCGAATTAAGAACGTCATCGTTCTTGAAGGTCTCGGATCAAGTGAGCTTACTCCGATAGCACGGCCGAAGAGATTGCGAGAATAGGCGGAAAATGAAGAGCTTTAGCGAATATTCGAAGGTTTCCGCGTTCATTGAAGCGGTTGACACCGCATTTTCAGTTTCCAAGCATCTTCCACGCTCTCTGTCAGGTGATTTGTCAACATGTGATCGGGGGAGGGATATGGAAGTTTAGAATAGTCTTTTGAAAGAAAAATAAAAAGAAGGAATGTCTCCGCGCGCGTGTCTGAATTCTATTCATATTTTCGTTATTGAACCAAAGGACTAGATTCATTCAGCAACTGACCGTATTCCTGACCGACATTCTGTAAGGTCTTACAAAAATACTGACTAATTCGAGATTCCACGATTCGTTCCTTCACACAGACCTTGAAGAGCGCCTTAAAATGTACATTAAGTAGATACAGGTACCTGTGGCAGGTACAGGCATTCCAAAGGAGGTATGCGAACATTCTAGGTATAGATGCTCGTTGCGAGAAATACCCAGGGGTGTAGAAATATTCCGAAACGTATTTGGGTGTAAAAAAGGAGGTATTTTACCCTCTAAGTACTTCACATTACCGGACACGACGCCGAACCCCGGAGTCGAAGCCGAAGTCCGCGATCGAGCGGCACGTCGCGCTGACGATGACGGCGGGTCAAAGAACGCGAATCGCAAACTCATGCGCTCCGTGCGGCGCTGGCTTTCTGTCGAGTCGCGTTCTCGGTCGTGGCAGGATAAAAAGAATAAGAAGCTGAGGAAAAGATCGTAAGAGGGACGAAGAGCGACGAGAGGCAGAGCGGGAAGGACTGACCGACAGACCGAGAGAGGGACAAAGAGAGCGTGAAAGAGGAACAGGGAGAGGGAAAACGAGAGAGAGAGAGAGAGAGAGAGAGAGAGAGAGAGAGAGAGAGAGAGAGAGAGGACGAGGGATAGAGCAAGGGCGAGAGGGAGAACGGGGACACGTGGTATTCAACAGCTGCCGTTGAACGTGTTCAATGCCGCGGTTGAAGCAAGAAAGCGGTCGGTCGGTCGGTCGCACCGCTCGGCTCCTCGCAGATCGCAGTGGGGATGAACACCGTGTGGGCCGGCCGGAGCGGTGGTGCTCTCGCTTCGTGTTCGTGTTCCTCGTGGACTTCAGTTCAGTCTCTCTCTATACGTACCGGGAGATATTGCCGTCGGCCGGGCCCGGTTAAGCACGGCGGAATCCAGACTTTGCGGCTTTGCGAGCTCCAATCGTGCGAGAGGCCAGCATAGCGACGGACCGCGGCGGCACCAGGACCGGCCAACGTGCGTCGGAGAAGACGGGAAGAGAAACTGCCGGCCTGGAGGTTCACCTGGTGGTCATCTCTGGTTGATCAGCGGAAAGAACCCGCGTGGACCGGGTCTCGCGCCTCTTTGGATCGTCCAATCTAACGGATAATCTCGCCGCCTCCCGCCTCCGTGAGTTTCCGCTTCCGCGATGGTACCCGGCTGGACCGTAGATCGGCGAAATAGGGAGACTGTATTATAAGACGACATGCGTAAAATATTATTCTAGTTTGTTGTACGTTTGTTTCATTGATCGTAACTTCTATAAGAATACAGTTAAAGAAAAGGAGGAAGGGAGACGCGCGTGACTCATCCGTCGAGCATCGCCAAGGACCAGCAGACGGCGCAAAATTCCATCCGGAAACTTTCTAACGATTGTTCAACCCGTTCAGCCCTTCCCTCGCGATTCCGGAGCAAGAACGATTACGTACAGGGGGAATTGCGCGCGCGAACGTTCGCTCTCTGGGGGCACGATCTCGCGACGCCGCAGCGCCGGTAACGGAGGTCGATCCTGGCAGCAAGTCCATCGGAAAATGTAGAAGGACGTTGCGACTGCGTGTGCGGTTGACAGACGACAAGTAAGAAGCGAGAAGCGGCCGCGGTTAACTCGTTAACCGGTTTCCGCGGATCGGCATGCAGAACGACACGTAGCCGAGGCTACGCACGCCATCAACGAGCTGCGCTCGCACGGATCCTCTCCGGTGCATGTGTCGCACGTAGGACCGGAATCCCGCGGGTCCCCATGACGTCGCGATCGTCGTCACCTGCTAATATAACCGCGTTCTCTCGGGGAAGACACGGGAGATCGGCGGCCGCAGAGGGAAGAAGCGTCAACGACGGACTCTCGACAGCGCTCCGCGATGGAGGTACCTTCGGTACCACCACCGTATTTCCGTTACCGAACGGATACCGGCGTCTCCGATTGCGTTAACCGTACGAGGTTCGAGTGGTGCTCATCCGCGTGTTGCTACGAGATATAGATTGGAACTTGGTGATTTTTTTTCAAGAGGCGCCTGGTCCCGCGAGATAAGAGGTGTTGGATGCGGCAAACATTTTAACGCGCCGACATGCCAGTCGTCTCGTGCATTTAGAAAGTGCGCCGCGTATAGTGTCCGTGAACGTGTGACCGGAAATGTGTGGAATATTTCTGTGAGAAGTGCGAATGACCGCGGTGTGATTGGTGTGATGGTACAGTAGCTTTTCATAGATGGTTACAACAATGCGGAATTGTTGCCTTGTCACTTAAATCTGGATAAATGCAAGTTGGCCGCTCGATTTTCACGCGCGGTCGGTGTTCGGGGAGAAAGTATCATCTTTCGTGAAAGTTAAGGGAGACGGTGCGTTTTGGAAGGACAAACGTGCAAGTACAACGCGTCGCTGTGGCATGAGGAGGCTCGCACGTAGGCGCAATATCCCGGCCGCGTTCTTTGCGATTATGGGACGCCTTGGCAAAGGCTCGCAGAGCGCGACGAGGCCCATTTTCAGGGTGCATTATCGCAAGCTCGTGGACGAGTACTCGCAGCAGGAACAGTTGAGGTTCATGCCCGCGCTACCTGACTATATGTCGTATTGCTGTTGCCGATGTGGTCACACTCAAAAGCTCAAAGTGAGTTCTATTTGTAATCTAGTCTCGCGCGAATTTAAACCTTAAAACTCGTACAACGTCGATGTTCTACGATTATTCGTTGCCTCCCGAAGTTTGAATAATAAAAGTTTGAATAATTCGGCTATCCAGTAGGAAGAACGAATAATTTTCGCTTCTATTATAGAATTGCAAATACCAGTTGATCTGATACGCGTACTTAATAAGACGATCTGGATATCGCCCCGGACTTCGCGGCGTAGGCTTTACCTCCTGCGATATTAACGGATCGCGATTAGGTCGCGGTACCGCAACATGACCCCGGAGACGTGATCGCTGCAACGGGCTAAAAAGAAGGAAAAGAAGTGAAACGGTCCTCCATTGTTTCATCAGGTTGTAAAACACGATCATTAACGTTTAGATGTCGCGTACCTAGCTCTACGAATTGTTCGATATTTCTTCAACGCGGAAATACGATGTCCAACAGAAATGCAAAAGGAAATTGAATAGATGTAATCCAAATAAGAATTGGTTGAATTCCCATGCCAAAGTCGCTCTCATAATTTCCAGTCGTTCAACTTTCTAACACCTACGCTCGTCGATACCTATTATCGGAATCGTTTAATCTTGTCAGTGTACGTGTTTACCCAGTTTACCCGTTTCTTCAAGATTTGAAAGAAATCAGTCCAGGTTTGGTAGTCACATTCCAGAATCTGTTAAAAGAGAGCCATCGAGTCGGTAGATTGCATACTGTAGTCTGAGAGAACGTGAGAGAAAGAGAGAGATGGTGGGAGAGGGAGGGGGAGAGAAGGAGAGAGAGAGAGAGAGAAAGCCTAAGCCCGGTAATACTACTATCGCGTACCAGAAAGAAAAAGAGCTAACGAGGGAAGGGAGAGTGAAGGGGGATAAGCCGTGGGATCGGACGAACGCATTCCTCGGCTTCATATAGCTGCTTGTAGCGCGAGATGCCTCGCTGCTTCGCTCGTTGGCTCCTTACCGATGGAGCGTCTACACGGCATTGATATTTTAGCGACGATATACGAACCCATCATTATTCTAGCCGGCATTCATCTGCATCGCGAGTGTTTAGAAACGAACTTTGTCGTATTAGAAAATAATAGAAACGTGCGCGTTAACAGCACATAATGTAGCTTTCTTTATAATAGTTTATATCGTTAATACCGTATGCTCTATAGCTGCTACATAGTATATTATATAGTATACTCCGGCAGCTGGATTATCTCGTATTGTCGCGCCAAACCGATTCGAATGAGAAGCTTCGAGGACCCGCGTACGACGACCGCCGTCCCTCCGTTAGTTCCTCTTGACTTCACAATGGAAAATCATAATTCGTGTCGACCCACCGCGTCCCGCGGACAAAAGCCGAAAGTCCTCTGTAGCGCTGATTCACAAAGCGCGGTCCGAATTTGACGAGTTTCCAATGATCTCCCAGGCGAGTTCACTATCCGTGAAGCCGCCAGGTGAATCCGCGCAAGGTTTCGTACCGGATTCCCGTCTCCGGCACGGCCGACGCGGTCGAAGAGATATTTTCAGCGGAAAGAGAAAGAAAAAAGCAAGAGAGAGAGAGAGACGGAGAGGAAACGAGTCATCTATCGTGTTGCGCAAACGTTACGGAATTCCTACTCCCGACATCAATAGAGCATCTCGCACAAAAGGTGGCCCATTACCGTCGAGGCACCTCTCGGTACAATATGAACTCTCATGTTATAGAGTATAGACGGAGGCATAAGTTATACTCGGTAGCTTCTCAATAACGCATTAGTTCCCCAGTGAAGGACTTTGTAATGGTCTCGTCACCGATTTTTCGTGCCATTCACATCGGAGCTGCCTCTCGTTCTCCTCCGTTTTTGTTAGCCTATAGCGCCTCGGAGCAGATGTGTGCTTTCGCATTCTTACACGCATGTGTACGACTCCGTTTCCTACTGCGACGGAACGTTCGCTTTTCTCTCGTGAAATCTGCCAATCGAGATTGGACAACTGACGCGATGACTACGAGAAACACGACGCGCGTGACGGTAGTGACGAATATCGCGGAGATTCCGTATCCCTTATGTCGTGAACGCTCAATTTCGTTAGTGCCCTATTATCGAATAGAGGCAAACGGTCGCAGAAAATCTATAATGATTCTCTACAAGTGCTCGACATACTGCCGGCTACTCGCGCAATTTACAATTTGAGATTTCTACGGTGATTCCGGGCGAGAATGCCGTAAAGTACCATTTTACAATGACTATAGGCTCGACTTCCTGCGCGCTTCCTGCCGAGAATGACATACGCGCAATGTTCATGCGCTCTCGGAGGTGTCTCGAATCGAGTGCACCGTCCCTCGCATTGGACGCACATGTCAACTATTTTTATCGTCGACAATGCTGCTCCCCTCCGTGCACGATGCGTTACTACCATCGTGCTTCATTTCGCTCGATTTCACAACACCTACTTCCGGTTTTGCCTTTTATTTCACTGCCGGCCGAGAATACAGAGTCACGATTATTCATCACGGAGATTGATAGCTACGTACCTTTCTCTCATATATAATTAAATAGAATGGGTTATACAATTAGGCTCGTTTGTGCTTTTCAACTGCTTACTCATATTATGTATATTAACTATTATTAACGTCTTATATTAGTATCATTTGTTACTGAGAAAAATCTATGGAGATAATCTATTAATCTTGATATCTCTTTAATATTAATTTTATAAAGTTTAAATACTGTACATGTGTTAATATCTTCTAAGGAAAGAACATCATTTTTATATTTTTATAATAAATATTAAGCATGAAGTATTTAATATTGAGGTATATCACATAGAAGAAAATAATTCACTTTTACTTTATAAGCAGCCTACATATACGTACGTATTAAGTAGATCAATATACATCTTAAGGTTACATTCTTCAACATTATACGGGCGCAGCATTCCCGATAGATAATGGGAGCTGATTGACTTACGCAACGGAGAACATTTGGATTACTCTACAATCTATACTGCGTAATGCGTATTGCGGATTAATACAACGTAATGATTTAATCGATACAAGCCAAATCCGATCATGACATTAGCATTACGTGTCTGCCGTGTAACCAACAGATTGCATAATTTCCAGCCGCGGAAAGACGTAGGGGTCACAAAATATTGTACTGTAAATTGGAAGAGTAAACGTTCGAACGTGAAGTAATTTCCATATTTTACACATCACAGTTAGGGGAAAAGTAGATAAAAATATCAGTTTATTTCTATCGTTCTTTTTACGTTACTTATTGTTCTGTCGGGATTGTTTGATGATTCGGCAAGTTAATATTAGTCGGTGATAACGCAAATTCTAGGAATGCATACCATTCTCCGTTGAATGTTTATACTCGTGCCGCTGAGAATCATTGTCGGAGCCGCGCGTTCGATAAGCAGGAAATTCGAGCGGTGAGAAACTTGGAGCGAAGCGTGATCTTCCTCGCGTATCGCATGCGTCCTCAAGGGTGCATTCTGGAGGCACCGAAATAGGTTTAATGACGGGGCTCAAGGGTACAGTAGCAAACTGTACGGGCCACAAAGTGGGCCGTATTGTCCTACTGTGATGCACGATTCACGCATCACTACGTCTTTAAGCTCGCCGCTTATTGTCGAGGGCCCCCATACGATAAGCCACGCCGACGAATCGCGATAGTAAAGCCAATCAAGGCCACAGTCGCTCATTTAGGCGACTCGATATGCGGGTTCCACGCTAATAATCCTTTAATAAGAACAAGTTGTACAAAGGGAATAAATTACTTCCCTTACATTAATTATACGATTTTCTGTTAACTCGACGTTATTAAGATGGAATGTGACGAATCTCAGATACTATAAACGTAATATTATTTTCACAATTACTTTGAACTTGTCATTGTACAATAATAAAGTTTATTGTAAAAATTTTAACAATTTTATATTGATATAATTTGGATCCAAAGATCTCTCAAATTTAATTTAGATATTCTAAAAATTTCATATTATTTCGACTGAAACTCTTAGATTATCTGAGATTTAATAAACCCGAGCTAGTCGTGTGCTACATACTTTCAACGTAACTTTTAAAACTCGGTCCGAGTATCTCGTACAATTTTAAAACGTGATATGTCCAAGCATATGAGCATACTAGCAAAAAGCTGCGGAAATAATGAATGAGCGTAGTAAAAAGGTGATTATTTTTTTTTTTCAGGAAAACCTGTGCTAAAATTTTTCAGAAAAATTAAATCAATATTAAGAATATAAAGAAATGTACGTTAAGTGGATGCATATAAACGATACAATCGGAATTAATATTATATTAATTTCGGGAAAATGTCGGGTCGTTTGCAAATTTAACTTGTCGCGGAAGCAATCGGCCGTATAACGAAGGTAGCCACAATGTTAGTAATATTTTGGCATCGCGTCTGTTAGATGTGAAACAGATGGAACGAGCAGCAGGCTCCAGTCGTGGCGTTAATTGCTGATCAAAGGGTCAGATTATGCAACGGTCGCGCTTCATCTGCGCTTCCTGACCGATGCATCTCTCTAGCTATATTCGATCCAATCTTCGACCGATTTCACGTTACGTCGAACAAAGTACTCGCTCCACGGTCAAACGATATTTCGGCATTATGCACCAACAAGGTTGTACAGCCTCTCGTGCGGATTTGTGGCTTGCTCGCAGAGTCCAAAAGCACAGACCCATTACCAAAATTATCGTTGCTAATTATTCGCTTTCCAGAGAGGTCCAGGTTCGAATCTTGGTTGGAATAATTCTTTCCGTAATAAATTCCTTGCTGGTTTATAAGATGCTTATTAGCGTCAGTAATACTAAATTAATTGAATCGGTCTAATAATGTGATAATTTATTTCCAGTTTTGGCTAGCTAAAAAAAGCTGCATTTCCGAATAATAATCGGAGCGTGGTTTAAAAGAGTATAAAAGCAAATAGAAAAAATTCTCAAAAATTATTATTAGACATAAGATCCCACCCTAAAATGTCAATATATCTTTATTCTATATTATACATCATATATCGATCGCTATTTCTTTTTTAATGTATCCGCTTTCCGTTTTCTTCGTGGTCTGTTATTCGGATGATAATTTTCTTTCACAGAAACGATCGATTCTTGACATTCGTGAACACAATCAAGGGAAGATAAGTGGTACGTCCGCTGCATCTTCATTATCATGCGAACGTGAATTCGTTCCCTTCACGAAAACGAAAAAGATGTTAATTCTTTTGTGAAGCCTATTCTAATTCAATTTCCGGAACAGATCCTGGCGTCGTTGAATAATCGTCATGAACGTCGTAACAATTGTTTCGTCAGTGGGTCTGACGCACGGATCCGGTCGTATCAATATAACGGCGCGTAACGGTGCAATTCGTATATTTGACATTCGAAACTAACCGTGCCTGTCATGAGCAGAAGCCCGTGGCACCGAAGGCGGAACTTGTTCATGCTTGTTTTAATCTGATTCGTCGATCGCACGAGCTTTGACAATCCTTGGGCACGTGATCTAGTTTCTCTTCTCCACAAACGGAGAATGAAAATGACAGAGAATCAGTTAGGCCTCTGTTAACTTTAACTAATGTTTGTGGATGCGACACTACCCAGCGGGGACGTCATGATTCGGTGTCATCTTCAGCGAATACAGTCGACATAGCATCCGCGCAGGCAAGTCGAAAGATCGCGAGCGAATGGATGAAAGAGGCCTAATTATTACGATGTTGATTTCATTATTGCATATCAGTATTAAAGAAAGAAAGTGTGAAAGCGCGGTTGAGCCGTCGCCATCGATGACGATGGCACTGGTCGCGAAGCGACGGTACCAAGATGGTCGGTGTCTCGGTTCGCGCGGCGCATAATGACGCGCGGCGAGAAACGTCCGTGTGTTTGTACTTCGTACGTACTCCACAACTTTTCCTCGCCGCGGCCATTTACACCCGGGGGGGCCCGGAGCGTCGCGACGTCGCGTCGAGGTAAACCAGAAACCGAAGCGAGGGAAATTTCAGAGGTGCACGACGAGGAGGAGGCCCCGGCCGGTCCCCACTCGAGCGCCATTATTGCGAGTACCCGGTCTCGTGTACCCGCGGCATGGTGTTGGTAGACCGGGCGTATGCGGGACGGGAAATCTAGAGGAGCTGGAGATATGGCCGTGACCGCGCGGAATGCATGGAATGTAGCCCGTCACGCTGCACCGGCACCGGCGCAAAGCCACGGCGCGATCCATCGCCCTTTCGGTCCCCATCCCATTCGATTCCCCGGTGTCCCTCGTCTTTTTGCTGGCGCAAACAGCGAATCGGACTGTGCTCGGGTGAGCTAAAATAGCTCCTCCGAGGTCGTATCTTCTCTCTTTTTTTTTTTTTCTTCTTCAAATCTGCGTAACATTCTGTAGGCGCGACGCTTGACCCATGGAGTCGATCTCTCTTTTTGACACGTGTGTCGGCACCTCATCTCGAGGGTTTCCGGTGGTCAACGGAGACCTGAGACCTCGCGTTCGCGCGACTCGAGGAAGCGCGGAGGATGTCGCGATTTATCGCGGGTAGCAGCGGCACGATCGCCGCCGATCGGTCAAACGGACCTGAATCCTAAACGCGGTGAAGAGGGTCAGTGCCTGGTGCCTCGAGTCAACGTCCAGGACAGGGTAGAGCGGAAAGGAAGAAAGGAGAGTCGCCCGGTGATGATTTCATCGCGCTTAAATTCCACCTCGGGGCGGGAATCTCAGGGCCGTATTTTCGATTCTCGGCGGAAGAGGAGAGGGTTCGAAGGATCCCCCAGCTATACGATCCCCCGCGTCCAGCGTTCCCGCCCACGGCGACGATAAATTCTCCCCTATGACACGATCCTCTGCCCTCGTCGTGAGCGAGCGAGCATCCATTGCCGGGACGTTTTCCTTCACGTTTCCGTGAAACATTGCGTTGATGGCAGGGACGTGCTCTTTCCCGCGATAAATTAGTCCTCAGATTTTCCCACGTTGTGAAGTATACGCGCTCATCTCATTGATGGTATCTGCTATTTTGCATCTTGACGCTTGGTGCACACGCATACGCACCCAATAAAAATAGCAAAGCTAACGAAAGAAGCTAAGTAGGGTAGCTGAATGCGCATGAATTTTACCGTGTTTCAAATTTCAGATGCAACAACTGATTGCGAGTAATCTGTTCGCGCCATTAACCCGCTATATATTAAGGGAACGATTACCTTATTTTTCTTTTTGCATAAATGGTCACCTGGGGTGATTTTTACAACCTAATTAAAAGCCATTGTTAATTACATATTGCATATTTTTCATTGTTCTATAATTTATTAGTATTTGAGGACAGTATGTTGTATATAGATTTATTCAATGTTTTCTGAAAAATGTGAGGAGAAACCAAAAAATATTTAAAAAACGAAAAAAAGCACATTAAAATTACTATGACGTGAGCTTTATCTTTTCGATATTGAGATATAAAAATGCCCCAACGGTCATCCCAGGTAACCGTTTCCGGGTTAAAGTAGTGGATATGCAAATATGCAATTTACTTTCTTCCAAACAATGAGGAAAAGATTATTTAACCGACGTAGGTATAACAAATAATTTATGTTAAACACATTCACTAATATGTCTCAAGCGATCTCACGTTTTTATAAAGCAGAATATATATATATATATATATCTGATACAACGGCAGACATTATCGCACTTTCTACGTCCTTAAAAGAAAAGTTCCTGTATACGTTTCTAGCGGTGGGAGAACTCATTGCGTAAGTAAATGGCGATTCATATAGCACTTTAGAGCGGCGGAAGAGAACGCTCGGGATATGACTTGGCCAGTTATGGAGCGGCCGTGCGTCCAGTATGCAATTATAGCTCAAGTCATCGCCTTGCCCCGCGCGCAAACGTAATTGAAATATCTCGTAGCTAGTGGAATCATTCGACCTGACCTCAAACCGCAAAACCATGAAATTATTCGAGCGAACGTTGCCGCGCGCGTTTTAATACAAAAGCTCGACTACCATTGTCCTGCACGAGCGCGTATTCATTAAAACGCATTACCCCCTCTTCCCTGCATTATTTTTTTTTTATTCGCTTCGCCTTTCGACATACCGAATGACCGATCTAAGCGTCGTACCTCCGCGTCCTCCGCCGATTCAATGGGGCTTCTGTAGCAAAGCGCGTCGAGACGAGAGCTCGCGCAAATCGATATGTATAGCATCATTGGAAAATACAGCGCGTTGCATTCGGCATCTGCAATCCTACCTCTCGTTTTTTGCATTTTCGTCGCATGCACGGATTTCGCCGACGAACCGTATTTCCTTGCTTTACGGGGCACGCGGAACCCAAGCCGCGGGATCTACGAGGATTTCCGCGTCGCTTGCAACAATGTCGTAACAATGTCACGAGGATATACATAGGCGGAGTACTATACATAGACGAAGTATGCGGGGCTGGAATCCGTGATGTACGTATGTACGTAGATACCCGCGACGACGGACGCGAAACGATTGAATATCTCCCCGGACCCCCGGACGGCGCGGCGCGGCCGCGGCGGTCTCGCTCGCGCGCCGCGGTTTGCACCGTGAAAGGAAAAGTTGGACGGACGAGAGACGTTAATCGCCGGCTCTCGTCCGTCTCCGCGCGCGTACAATGCTTCTCTTTAGACCCTTAGCCCCTCGTCGGCTCGACCCCGGCGTGCATTAATACGCATCGCGTCGCGGCTTTCAGCGACGGAGCTTTCGGATAGGAGAGAGATAGCCCTTCGCCGCGACCTTTTTCCCCCCATTTCTGACTGGTATATACGTCTCTGCGTGACCGCTCGTAACGCACGCGCGCGCACGTACACCCTCCTACATGATCCATCTGCATCTTGGATCGCGTACAAAACGCGAGGCGTATGCACTCAGGAGCTTTCCAAACGCGCACACGAGCGCGAGACCGAGGCCGAAAGCTCGCGCGCGGCTCCCCCCGCGAGTGCTTATTACACATTCAGACTCCGCTTTTGCGGCAGACTCCGCCGTCTGCTCTTCAACCCGACCGCATATGTTTCTCCTCCGCCACCGGGTCCGGAAAAATCTAATTGGCTCGACGTATACCTACAACGGAAGTATTATTTTTGCGCACCGTAAATTTTCCTAGACTTGCGCCAAGACTTGCTTGTAACGATGCTCAACAACGCGCGAGCAACATTGTTTTCTTTTCTACTTTATGCACCCAGCATTTGACATTATGACCAAGTATCCAATTTGAATAGTCTTCTTCTCTTAGGCTCTTCTCTTCTAGTTTAGAAAACAGCATTGCACTGACTGCAAAAACTGTTCGTCTAGAAACAATATATACGTTTCAAACTCTATCGATTATCTTACAAATTGGGTATATATTTAATGTTGCGTGAAAGATCAATTTCTGCTCGGTAATGTTTTAAGTATCTTGTACACGTAATTCGCGTATTTATTTTTTCCAAAGAGTTAATTGCGTGCGGATTAATTCGTCGCGCGGAGCATGGGCACGGAAATATTCCGCGTAATTAAACTGAAAAGCAGCGAGCCGCGGTCGCAATCGGATTGCGTCAGCGATATTGCGAAAGAGACAGCAAAATGCTGTGTTTAATAAAATTCGTGTCGGAACTCGAGCTTTCCTGTCTGCTTGCAGGCGGAGGAGCTGAACACCATCGTTGGCAATGCTTTCCGCATGGCGTACGTGGCGCAGCTTCAGCGCCAACCGATCCTTCAGGATGTAATCTCGCCGCGATCGACGACATCCTATCGCAAGGACAAGCAGGAGCATCGAACGTCGTGGGTACGTTTTCAAACATATCGAAACGACAGATGTGATTGACGGCTTGATATAAATGAATGAGAAAATGCGAATTACGCGAGACACAAACGAATTGTTATCAGCGCGTCTTAAGCTGCACGGCCAACAAAACGGGGCACCGTGTAGTTTAAAGTGCTAATGAAGTCATTTATTTTTGTCGCCGTCAGCTAGAGAGTTAGTTAAGTTAAACTTTACAGGCCGGTTAGGTATCGTGCCATCTGCTAGTTTTCTCACAAAAGCGCTGTAGATTGCAATTAAGTAGTTTTAGCAATTAGCGGACAGTTGCGAGAGATCTTCTTAAAGATTAATACGCTTGTTGATTACGCCTGCTGTATCGCGGCCATTTATTTCGCCACGCAAAATAAATAGAGGCATAGAAAGTGAAATCCGAAGGGATACTTGAATTATCTGGGAATGTTACAATTAACAAAGAACGTTACAATTCAATCGTTGAACGTAATAATTTTTTGTAATCTGAAAATTACGCACACCGACAACCGCGTCGTACTCTCATAGCCCTTTAATTACCACAATTTGTTGGTTCATTATCGAGAGTCCGAAGTCTCTTTTTCTTTTTATTATAATTCATTATAACTTTCCTTATACAAAATGGATCGAAATCACCGAGATTGTTTATCCAAGTCGCGCAACTAAATTCCTCTTTCCTCGTCCGCGCAAGCACGACACTCCGGAGGCTATTGGAGCAGATGCTAGCGTTTACTATATGCCGGGAAGCAGAGAAGTAGATACTCGGGATGCATACACGTACGGCAGTAAGGAAACGGCTGGAGCAGCTCGCGGAAGAGCCTCTTAAATATCCAAGACGCGCGCGGAGACGAAAGGGACAACGACGACAACCGTGTCCTCTCCCGACGTGGTCTCACGGGGGCCACCGACTCCAGTAGGTGTCCCGTTCACAAGCCGCGTTAATTATAAATTCGAGACCCGAGTCTCTCGCTTACCGCCTCGCCTCGCGTCGCGTCCGCGTCGCCTCGCGTTTCCAAGTAAGTAAACGGTCAGTCCGCCACAGTCCGCCCGATAGTCCCCGCCGCAAAATCGCCTTGGGAACCGCGCGATTCCGCCGATCAAATATTCAACCCCGGGAGAATCAGAATCTCGAAGAGACCCGGATCGTCCCGACGGTTCTGCCTAATCAACGATTCGCCCGAGAGCGATCCCGGGGCCCGCGGAATTCGCATTTAAGGCAACGATTGCGCGTTTGAGAGAAATCGGCCGATCTTGAAGGAAATGACCGGAGGACCTCTTTAAGTACACGCAGTCGCGAGCGACGGCGGGATATAATTTTGGCAATGACCGCCGTTTCGTTTGCAGAACAAATCGCTGCCCGCAGACGACACGATCGCCGCGGGCGCTTGCAGGAGCCCGTCGTCGAACTCGTGGCTGAAAAGTCGGACGTCGCCCACCTCCAGGACTGGAAGGGGTCCGTCCGCAGCGGATATGAACGTGCACCTCGGCAGCGCCGGCTCGCCCACGCTGCGACTCGCCAGCGTAAAGGTGATTTCATACAAGTGGTAACATATATTTCGTCGGTGAGCGGACCGCTATTATATATTATACTCGGACGATGTTATATACGAAAGCGAATTAGCCCGTCTGGGTAGTAGCTTAGAGTAAATTAACTTCGCGGAACGCCGCGTCGACCCCGACCGCGCGCGACCACGTCTCTTTTAAGCTCATGTCGCAGCGATCGCGTCCATTTCTCGCGTGACGCGTTTTGCGAAGCACGTTTAAATATCCCGACGAACGAATCTGCCGGTCGCGCTTGAACGTACGAATTCGGAAATAATTCTAGACGCCGAACACGATCCCGGGTCTGCGGCCGTCGTTCACGAACGTCCTCGGTCCCATAACGAACGTGGACGAGCCGAAGAGCATATCACAGCAGAGCACGCCGAGCAGCGATGAGAGCAACTCGCCGACGGAGTTGAACTCGTACAAGAGGCTAACGGACAAGCCGCCGCTGATAAAGCGGCTGGCGATGGGTCTGACAGGTGGACGCGACGTTCTTGGGCTGAACGGTGAGGATGACAGCTGCCCGCTCGTCAGCGGTAGCAGCACGCCGACCAGCCCGTCGAACAGGCCCCATTCCGGGGGCTACATAAACGAGGCGATCATCGACTCGGATGGTACGAGGCCGTCGTACAACAAAATCCCACCGTCCGAGAGCCTCGACAACACCATCAACGCGTCCATCACCAACGCGAAGAACTTCAACATCGAGAACAACAGGTAAGTCCGGCCGTGTTCTCCGTTTTTCCTCCCCTCTGCTTCCCCCCCCCCCCCCCCCCCCCCCTCTCCTCTTCCTCGCATCTTTCCGGGAAGCGGTCGAGGGATCGGTACGAGTCCGTGAACGACAGCTCCTTCATTTTCAGGATAGGTCACAATTGCCCGGACTCGGGCACGGAGACGGAATTCAAGTCGAAAAGAAGATCGCAAATTAGCACGTCGAGCAGCTCGGTGCCCGCTGACGGAAGCACTCATGGCTCCACGCCAACCCCGCCGCCTTTACCCGAGAGAACAGACAGCCTGAATAATCGAAGCGAGGAGGCCGAGCTACGCAAAGCGCCCTGGTTCCAAGCTGGAATACCCAGGT
The DNA here is from genome assembly GCA_035220615.1 of Leptothorax acervorum. NCBI lineage: Eukaryota > Metazoa > Arthropoda > Insecta > Hymenoptera > Formicidae > Leptothorax > Leptothorax acervorum. The sequence continues at coordinate 817,737 of JASTWQ010001262.1, read as the reverse complement.
TGGTCTCCGCGACATTACTGCATGTCGGAGTAAAATATACACGCGTGCACACACAGAGAGGAGAGACACACACGCGCCCACGTGCGGTGTGCCTTCTCGGTGCGCCAAAATAGCCCGTCGCCTCTGGCTAATTTTAAATATTCGTCGGGTGATCCAATTCACAGTCCAGTTTCCAGTGGCCGGTCTTTGTGACTGGGGCACGCAAATCCGATCGCGCGTCCTCGCGTCTCCCGCACGAAAAGACATATCCCGCCCATCTATCATTAACGAATACGAAACCGTGATTCCAGAGAGATAACGCTGGAGGTATTGAGCCAAGAGCCGGAAGGAGCGTTCATGGTGCGCGAGAGTACCAGCAAGCCCGGATGTTACGCCCTCTCCCTCCGTGTGCCCCGTGAATTCCAGCCGAGCGGAATAGCCCATTATCTCATAATGCGTACAAACAAAGGTTACAAAATCAAAGTAAGTCTCTCTTTCTCTCTTCGGCCGAGCTCCTTTGCCGAGCATCGAGTATTAAAGTAGTCGCGAGAGAGGTGCTCGCGAAAGTCAAAGCGAATCTCCCGTCGGTGAACGAGACTATCCGCGTTGCCGTCAAAGGACTAAAACAGAAAACTAAAACCTGCAAACTGCTTAATGTTTCTCTCCGAGAGTAACAGCCACTGATTGTTTTGACAGACGCGATGCTTATTCTGTTTTATAACGTGGTACGTCCTCAGACAGCCGAATCTGTTGAAAATAAATTTTGCAAGGTGTTTCGCTATAAATTTTATCCCCAGAATGCCAGCGCGGAAATATAAATATATTTATATCTTAAATATATTTATATTTTCTTAATATATCATTTAAATGGCTACGAAACAGATTCTGTTTAATTCTGCAGAACACGAACTAGACTATGCAATTGGTGTCAATTTGCCGCGACATTCTGCTTGGATATGCCAGCAAACTAGCTAGCGCACTGAGCATTTTGCTTATTGGATCTTTGCGTTCGTAAGTCGTACGTAACTAGACGTCGTTTCTGCAGGAATAAAGCACTTTTTCACTCTCGAAACAATACCAACGGTAGTAGAGAGAAATCTTCCTATATATGTATAAGAGCGAGTTAATATTGAAATAAGCTGCACGGGATGCTAATGCGCGAAGGGCCGAAGCTTTTAGTAGCCCGGACATTATACTCGGGACTACCACGCCTGGTGCAAAGCCACCGTGCATTTAGCCCATTCGGATACGTGTATTTAAATGGTCGAACTTCCCCCCTTTCGTAGCGTAGATTAAATGAGTCCGTAGACTTTGATAATCTCCGAAACCAGTATAAATGAGTTTTGTTGGATGTGCCCGCGGATGCCGTGGGGAAATCAAAACTCCGCTTTCTCTCTCCCTCGCAACGACTGCGAAATTGCATCGCGCTGTAACAAGCACAGCGCCAGATTCGAATGAATGCCGCTCGGTGTGCGATATAGCCCTGATACCGCGCCGAGGCTCGTGTCAGCGCGCACGTGTATGATACATTTAATGTCGTCTCGTTATGCAGCGTGTTTCGCAACACGACTGAAAACGCGAGGAAAGACTAATATCGCCGACCGACTAATATCGCATTTCATTGTCCTGGCAACGCGTGTTACAACGATGCCCAGTACCATGTGCACAATATTGAATAATACAATGTGCGCATGATAATAACCGAAACAATACGTTCCGGTTACATTATCACTGCGTTACTTACTTCGAACGGGTTTTCCTATTTATTGTTTCAATAAAATCTTTAGACTCTGCCGAAACATCTCGTTGGATTACGAATTATCTCGAGCTCTGTCTTGAAACAATGTTATATTTTTACATGCATTTTCATTCAACATCTTTGTCGTCGATTTTTTTTTCTATGAACGGAGCCGTTCTTGTGTTTAAAAGCAAAAGATTTGCCGCTGCATGCAAAAATATATAGCGTGTAAAAAGAATTCTGTTTTTATTTTTCCACAGACTCTGTGTGGATGAAAACTGTAACGTTTCGACAACGTTGTATAATTGCGAGAGAAAGCGGAGATATTACGAGCGAAACAGGGGTGGATAAACTTCGAAAAGCGTTAGAATTAATGTCGATACAGCACTATATGAACGCTGTAAAATCTATAATGTCGTATGTTTTCAGGGCTTCACAAAAGAGTTCACAACGCTCACCGCGCTAATCACTCACCATTCGGTCATGCCGGAATTATTGCCGTGCCCGTTATCGCTAAGCCGATATAATCCGAGCTTCGTCAAGACTGACTCCAGCAAGGATTTCGCGGACATCGATTCGGACCCGGATTACAATACCCTGGCGGATTTTCGCAAAATGATGGCCGATCTGAATGTCTAGAACGATCGTCGAGAATTCTATCTCTCTCTCTCTCTCTCTCCGTACTTTTCTGCGATCTGTCGATTCATGTGAAACCAGTTGGAACGCGAGGCACCGTTCGGTATATTTGTACCTGGATCGATTTTGTGCCATTGCATTGTACGTAAAGAGCCGACGTTTACTTGCGATCGTCGTCCGTGAAGAGATCTCTGCATCGGCGCAACGCACATTGGACGACGCTTAAGTTAACGAATCTATGTTCCGGAAAGACTCGCACAGCCACCAAGTGATACATACTCGTAAGTCATTAATAACGGTAAGAAACGGTAGCGTAGGTAATTTAATAACTCCTAGTGTTATATATGGATGCGTGACTGGAATAGCGATGCGTTTTTTTTTTTTTATTATTACAGCACGCGCGCCTAGCGAGATATTAGTTTTAAGCTTGTTATAGCGGACGAAGCGAAACAATCGACGTCTGTCGAGTCTTCAATCGGAGTAAATTATTTTCGCAAAACGAAATACATATATGTTCAAGTGTTCGTTACGAAGGTTATTATATTTTTTGCGGATTTTTCCACGGTTAAACGGAAGTAAATCGAGTTTTGTTATCGTTTGGATCGCTCCCGACAGTTGCAACGATGCCAAACAATTCGTTAATATGTTCTTGTTATAAAACGCGCAATAGTCGAGTGATTGGAGTATTAAGAAGATAAGTGGAACGAATCAATTCATTGTGGAAGATTATAAATTTAAGAAAAATTTTGAATAAATTTTATTTTATAATTACAATGTCAGGTTGAAAGGATATTAAAAATATATGACGATTCAAAAGAAAACTGAAGGTGATATGTGAAAGATACGTTCTCCGAAAGAAAAATCAATAACTTCTTTCCGAAATAGCGCGTTATATTAAGATATTTTTCCATCTAGTTCTCTCTCGATTGCAGTTTCACGGCATCCGAAAATGACCTAGTAATTTTTATTTGACTGAAGCGATTATCTAATAATTTTTTTGTACGATATATTGAAATAATTTTGAGGATCGTGTTAATCATCATCACACGTAGCGTAAAACTATATTGATCTTTGATTGCTTCGGAAGCGGAAGGCTATTGTATAATAGACAAACGCAACCATCTCCTCCGCTTTGACTGGACGTTATAATTAATCAAAAGTATATACTTGAAATGCGAAAAAAACGAGGGAGAGCGTCACATATTCTGTACCTCGAAGAGAGTTGAACGTTTAAAAGTGTTCGAGCTTGGGAGCAAATCAAGACGTAACTGGTCCATTATCGAACCTGTACATGTCGAAGTTAGATTCCTTCGTTATCATTTAATCGCATTCCCGATTTATATCGCAATCCGATGCTATATCGAGGACCAAAAACGAAAATAACATTCGCCGGAATTTCGATGAAAAGAGAAACAGCTCGTTCTCGTTTAGTTTTGAAAATGGAATAAATAATTTTGATTACCACATGTTTCAACTAATATCACGTATATTAAGAATAAAATTTTCTTAATTTTAAAAAACAAAAATTTTTAGATTTATTTCTCACTCCACAATTGCACAAGCGGAATAATACAAAAATATTGGAAGCTATATTATAAGTTTGTGTGATGTAAAACGAGAATAAGGATGGATGAAATATTTTTCGCTTTTGGTCCCCGATCGCAATATTGATGTACATGTGTTTATATGTATATATGTTATAATTATTCTCATTCGTGCATTATATTTCCACACGGTATATTTAATTAATAAACGTCAAAGAAGATTAGTAAACGGCATGGAATCTTGGAAATGCGATTACGCCTAAGAGAGGACACAGAACTTCGTCGAAATTTCGACTCGGTGAAACACGAATTACCGTAATAGGTGATAATTTAGTTTCTCAGCTATCCTAGTCTTGTACAGAAATTTCGCGCATAGCTGCGACAATGAAATTCATACGATTATGCGTAGATAACTATCGTATTTAAACGATTTTCAGCGGCGACCAGATACCTACTAAATCGCGTGGCACTTTTTTACATCAGAAAATAATTTTCCGAGTATGATCACCACGTATTATCAATTTCTTGACTATATACAAGCTAATAAGACTACATCGAGATCTTTAAACTGCCAGTGTAACATCTCATCAAAAATAAAATCGTTCATTACGACCATCATTCATTACGGAAAATAAGAGCACAGATTAAGCCCGCTACGATCTCGGTGATTAAATTTTGATGCTGTGTAGGAGTATACGAGAATGTAAAGGCGACATAGCGTACATTTTTGTAGCATCAAATATTAAGATAACGGTTTCGATTCCTGAGCGAATGGAGCAAATGAGAATGCATCGATAACGTGTCGACAAGTTTCATATTCAGATTTATATCTAGTAACGCATTGTGCTGCGAGAAAGCTCAGAATGATGCATATGATGCATTGAAATCGTATGTATGATATGTATAATAGATTTCTGCGAATATGAATCGCTGTGACTTTCTGCTTCTACAATGTGTTCCTGTGCAACGCTTTAACGACAACGCGAATTGCTAAGTTATTGTAATAACGAAACGGAATATCTCATAGAAATATCTGTATCTGTAAAATATCATTAATTCCACCACAAATCATTTTTTAAGATCACGACTGCAATTGCGTAAAAAAAAAGATGTGTCTTATATCATTAATTTCACACGCACACGCGCGACCTAATGGATCGAGCAAAAATTTAAAATAGCGTTTTTTGAAGTTAAAATAACGAGAAAAACGAAGAATATTTGTATTACGAAATTGATTAATGCGTGCTAAGATAATCGCGCAAGAAACGCAGCATAATTAACTGTTGTAATGTACGCTACGCATGACATTAATCACTGCTTGAGGTTTGTAATGTTTTATGAAATTATTATCGCGATGCGTTGTATAATGTCAAGAGGAATTATTTATTACAATAAATATAATACAAAGTACTCGTTACGATCACACAACCACGTAACGGTAAATAATGCTGCTTCAGCTGTCCTGACCCACAACATTCTTTTGCCTCTCTGACTTGAACGGTACTGTTCCTTTTTTGGAATGATACCGCCTGTTAGCCTCTCTGCAAGATAAAACAATATTTTAAGATATCGCTTAAAACTATATTATAAATCCGCGAGTGTTACAATTTAGTTGTACTTACTTGCGTCCAGCCTTCTTGCGAATCTCTCGTAACTCTGCCTGCGCGTTGAATATGCGTTTCGGCACGTGTCGGTGGCGTGCAATTCGTCGAACTTCAGGATGCGCCGCGTACTTCTCTTTCAAAGTGTCATTGAGAAGCAGCGCGTTTCTTTCTCTGGCCCTCAGCTGTTGGAAGTAGAAACAGAGATAGGAATATAGTTATCGATAATTTATACTAAATTATGTATGTAAAATCGTGAAATCGTGATATTGATGTTTACAATGCCGAGCTTCTCCGACGCTTTAGCCTTCCATACGCGAAGATTCATTTCGTCGCTGCCGCTAATTACGTATTTGTTATCGAGAGACCATGCTACGCAGGTAAGTCTGTGCATGCGCTTCGCGTGGTACACCTCTCGCGAGTGGCCTTTATTCGTCTCGAAAATACGGATCGACTTGTCGTAGCTGCCTGAAACAAATTCTCTCCCCGTCGGCGAATAATCCACGTCTATCACGGCCTCCACGTGATCCTTATGTACATTAACTGGCGTTTTCAACTTGCGGACATCATACGTGTACAAACTGAAACAAATACGTATTTAAGAAGGAAAAATTGCGCGAAGCGTAATCCTTCAATAATCCCTCCTTTATTATATCTTACTTGTAATCTTCATTGGCACAGGTAAAGGTAAAAGCTTCCATGGGATTCCAAGAGAGCTTGTTGCTCCGTAATTTCATCACTATCCTTGTTAAAGGTCCCGTTTCTCTAGTATCGTATACAATTATGCTGCGATCGCTGGCGCAAGAGGCTGGAAGTTAAATTTTAAATGGTAAAATACTTTAATATAAAGCACAGACAGTTAATTTTATTTTACTGACGATGTCTCATATATAAAACGATTATAATAAAAATATACTCATCATATGTCATACCTAAAAGATCTTTCTGTATAGGATTAAATTTTACATCAAGTAGACTATCTACACCCCATTTAAACGTGCGAAGCGGCTCGTTACGAGTATCCTCCCACATTTGGCATATTCCTTCTCCGCAAGTAACAAATACAGGTTTGGTCCGATGGTGAGTTATACCGGTTAATACAATCTATCGGATAAAAGAAATTGTTTAAGATTGTAGGTAATTTCACGTTTGGCAAATCTTAAGGAAAACCATATATGCGAAAGCTGCGTACTTTGCTGACAATAGTATTTGTGGGTTCCTCCTCTCCGCCAGCGGAGACAGCGTCCCAGGTCTTGATCGTCTTGTCGTCGCCAAGAGTAACGAAGTGTTTTCCATCTGGCACGTACGCGATGCCGCGAACTAGGCCGTCGTGAGCCAGAAACGAGCGCGTGCACGTACCCTGGCCGAGATTCCACGTTCTCACCTCGCCGTCGTAAGCGCCGCTCAAAAGAGTGGACAGCTGTGAGGGATGTTTACACATGCAGGACACCGAATCCTTGTGGCCTTCCAAACTGCCTAGAAACGGCTTAGCGAACACCCTCTCCAGTTTAACGGCGTTCAGCGCTTTCGTGTACTCCCTGGGTGCTTGAAAGGGATGCAAAGCGGGATCGAAGTTTCGTGGAACTGCAAACGATAAAACGATCATTGTGCTGCATCCTTTGCTGTTTTAGGTTAGACCAGCGATTTACGCCAACTTACTTTTGTGAATGTCACGTTTAGTCTCCCGTAAGTACTCATCAGGATTCCTACTTAACACTTTAACCTTCATCCTCGAGTAAGAACTACGCGCACTCTTCTATTAAAATATACATAAAAATTGTCTTCCAGATATCCAGACCCCTCCACGTGTTTGTTGAGAATAACAATACCTAGAATAACCTAGGAAACTGGCTGCGACCGCTGGCGCTGCGTCTTCATTGGTTCATTTTTGACATCACTGATGGAGACTGCGGACTGCATGTTAATTTCGGTCGGTAATACAGTTTAGGTAGAAATGGGTAGAAAATAAAACAGAATGAGGGATTCCTAGTAATTGTTTAATAATTTAACATAATAATAATTTTAAAATAATAATTTTAACAATTAAGAGTAATACTTATTTAATATTTAATAATTTGATATTTGTCAAAAATTTTATATTGTCATATAAATCAATAATTCAATTGATAACAATTTTATATTGTTATTAATTATTATTAATAGCTAAAAGATTTATACAATGTATATATTTTGTGTGTGTATATAATATATAATATACATATGTATATGTAGATAGTATATGTATGTATATAATACACGGTCTGTCCGAGATCCAATGAGACTGGTCTCAAAAAAAATACAAAGCGTTTATTATTTTGATTTTTTATTCTTGTTTATTCAAAATAGTCTCCTTCTGAGTCCATACAGCAATATTCCTCGCATCGTGGTCTGTTGCATTGAGGACTAAACAAATTGAGTTTTTATGTGTCAAATGTGTCAAATGTGTCAGTGTCTTTTTTAGCAGAATTATAAAATTAAACTCATAAGATTACTCAATAGAATTGAATTCATCCACCGTTATGCTTCGTATATTTTCAAAATATACGAAGCATAACGGTGGATGAATTCAATTCTATTGAGTAATCTTATGAGTTTAATTTTATAATTCTGCTAAAAAAGACACTGACACATTTGACACATTTGACACATAAAAACTCAATTTGTTTGTCCTCAATGCAACAGACCACGATGCGAGGAATATTGCTCGATGTTATGCGAACAATTAATACTTCATCATCATCATCAGTGGCGCTACAGCCCAGATCGGGCCTTGGCCTCCTCTTAGAGGTTTCATAATCGCTTTAAATTCAGATGTGCGGGTGATTAGCCCACAGCACCCTGGCATGGTGGATATTGCCATATATAGTATATTTGGACCAACGGTTTAACGTCTCTTCCGAAAGACGGAGCCCAGTTTTTCCCATTTGAGAATTTTTCTCGCATGGGGGGCGCAGTTTCTGGAAATAAATTCCAGTGTACTCAAGTGGACTCGAATCCGGTTCTCCGGATTGTGAGTCTGGCGCTCTACCACTAGACCACACTGCCGCCCACATATTTATATGTAGATAGTATATGTGTGTATATAATATATAATATACATATATGTATCTGCAGATTTCTCTGTATGCGATATTTTGTATGATATATCATGTATGTATATATTTTGCGTATATAATATCTTGAAATTTCTTGGATTAATAACATGTGACACTTCTCTTGTTAATAAGTGTATCCCTCCACGTATATTTTTAAATATCTAAATAAAATTTGATCGAACTGATGGTGACTATAGTATGTATATAATCGTTGTACCAATCAATAAATTAGATATACCTAATAGGAAAGGCGTAGAAGAATATATGATATCATGCACGTTCTAGGTAAGTTTAGTATTATCATATGTAAAGAGTAAGCAAAAGAGAGAGAGAGAGAGACGAGTGAAATATTTCGGCAAATAAGATTACGTGAGCGATAAGATTACACGAGCTTTTAACTCAACCTACAGATATGATAAGCACCATCTCGTATTGAGGCTTCAACCGTGCCGAATCGATTTCCATCATGCCAGGTGAGCAAAAGAATTTCTCTAAAATACATTAAAATAGATATTAAAAGAATATCAAACCTTTCTAGATATTTGCAAGATTAATTTTCTGCTTTCTCATTTCATAAACTTCTCCGATTCTTATCGACATTTGCTATTTTGTGGATATTTAACTGAGTGTCATTGTTTCCTATATTTTGATCTTCTCGTTATTATAAATAAATGTAAATACACCAAATTTTAAGATTCAAAGTTGTAATAGAATTACAATTGTATTACGATCAAGATAATATTTAAATCTAATTAAACAATAGAATATAGTTCTTATTACTGAAAATTAATTTTCCGAAATTCAATTAATTTCTTAGAGAGTAATCTAATCTAAAAGTCTAATAGTGATGTAAAATAATTTTTAGATTCTTTTACAATGATAGTAGTTTGAGATTAAAAATTCTTTGACACATTGCGTGAATCATATGCTTACGTGTAATGTTTGCATTATACATATAGAGACTAAAACAAACTTTTTGGCCAGTTGGGTCGAGAAAAAGCGACTGTTATTTTCAATATTAATGTCTGCACTTTAGTAATTTGTCAGAAACAAAAAGGCGCGATTGTTGTCACATTGTGGAAAAGGGCGAAAACTGACAGCGATTGCCACTAGGGTAGTTGAAGGGCTAATCGTGAATAAAGAATCACATCGACCTACCTCTTCGTAAGCTTTCGCGACTGGTTTCGTTCTGGAGACCGGCGAAAGATAGAAAGACGTGAGTCTTTTGTGTCACTGTTGCCTTTTCAACACAGACTTCGTCGTTTGGAAACGTTACCGTCGGCTGGTGGACAACGATTGACGCCGTCCAAGAAACTGAGGAACCAGCACCATGCGCGATATTTAAATATTAATGGCGATGCTTAAAGAGAGAAAAAGTGCCGACGATATTGGTGACACCATCCTTTGCATTGAAGTCTACAAAAAATGCTCTACGTGTCCTTCTTTCATTTATATCCATTTGACATTTTTGTGCAACAGAGAATTCCTGTCAAAGATTACGTATGGCTTATAATAACATAAATAAATTAAGTTAATTTTTATTTATGCAAAGTAAAAGAAGAATATTACAAGATCTTAAATTATTCCGAAAAAAGATTTTAATTAATTAGAATATTCAGAGATTAAAATATCCATACAAAACTCAGTTTTAATTTGTTTATATATTATTTTTTATGTTAGTATTACTAGTGTATCCTATTTAACATAATTAAAATGGACGTAAGGCTCTGTTAGAAATTCACGAAAAGCAGAGGAGCAGACTAATTGAGAGCTAGGCTCGGTAAACGGTGCACAAAAGTTCCTTTATAGTAGAATTATGTTCGTAAGCTTCGGTCAAAATTTCGGACCATTATCAGCTAACTGTTAACTGTATTGAAGAAAAGTAATAGTACTCCTACTTTCATCCAGCGTGACTTAACTCTACTATTCGTGGTTTTCCAACAGAGCCTTATACATACATACATTTTGTGAAATCATTTTATGTTAAGAATAATTGCTGTACCTACTTTCAAATAGAAAAATTAAACCGTATAATTGGCCCGTAAAATAAATAAGTACTATTTCTTGCTTTCTCATACCATAATGATATTTTAACAACACTGTACGTACAGTTTCTTAATATACTAATAAAATAAAACATTTTAGCAAAATATATAGAGGAAAATCCCCTATTATGAGATAGGCTCTTAATATGCGATAGCGAGGTTTCTGCTAAACTGACAGGCCCTATCAGTTAGTTCCACCATAAACTTATTGCACTTGAGGTAAAACCTATTTAGTGTAAAATTCATTGTTTGATCGTGCGTGTGGTCGTTGTAGAGAAAGAAATTGTGAAATTGGATGTTGTCAAGTGCCGTGGATATGAAACTTTAAACCTTGTTTATTATGTAATTAATAAATATTTTGCAATGAGTTCTGCATGCAGCGATAGAGTAAGGTCGTGTTAATAGAAAAATACAGGATATATTGAGTTGCTCAATTGTAGAGATTATATTTGGTGATCGCGAAACCGCAAGGCGTGGGGCTCGTAACATGAGATACTCAGGGTACTCCTGGGTTGCTGGAGTATGAAAGTTATTGTACAATAATAAAATAAGAGAAAAAATACTATATTAACATTAAGGAAAGGTTTATACGAAATTATAAGTGTGTACTGACCTTGATTTGAGGGGGAAGGGTAGAGGGGGCAGATTAGGTACAATATTGGGTATAAGTGTGTTTACGATTGTTGCAAATGTGCTTCTCTATTACATTTGTCTTTTAAAAACTTTAAATAAAGTTTTCTTATTACAATATGATGTATTTTGCACTTTATTAGCGATTTTCCGGAGTCTCTCATATTAAGAGCACACTTTTTAGATTTTGCCGAAAGCTCATTTTTTACATTTTTCTAATTTTCAGAAAAATCAAAGTTTAAATTAAATTTTACATTTTAGCATCTTAAAGCTTATTAAATTCCCTTCAAAATGACCTACTATATTTTTCAAATCTGCCCATAGACTTCCGGCAATCACACAAAATAGATGTGGTATCTCATAATTGGGGACTTTCCTCTATATTTTTTTTTTAATTCTAATATTTTTTTGTATCAAAATCTTGAAGAACGTTAATTTAGTTTATTAAAATAAATTTCTCGGAAATTTGGCTTTTCGGAACTCTGTAGTTCTGTACTAGTAGCTCCGATTTTATTTAGTAAGTACTATCATACCTGTAAAATTTCATTAAATCGGTGGGCGGTAAGTTACCGCCGATAACCTTCTAATGTCTTATCTTAATATGTAATTTATAAATTATTTTCTCGATATTAAATTTAATTTTTCTACTTATAGTAAACTGTTGTTAATTTTGCAATTTTTATAGCTTCTAATGTAGATGTATAAATTTTTTATTGTCGGTAATAAAGTACCGATGTAGTAAGATGAAATGTTTAGGATTGTGCCGAAAATTTCAAGATTACATCTAAATGGACTATTTAGGTATTGATTACGTTATATATTTACACGAATCTTTTTTATGTAAGCAATAAAATCAATGTAAATCATTTAATTATTATAAATTATATGATTGATTGATTAATTTCTTTAAACTGTATTTTTGAGAACAGTTTTACAAAAGAAAGGGTAATTTTAAATTAAACTAGATTAGATGCATTCTAATTTTAATGTATTTATTAACTGTACAGTGGCATAAAAGATGCATAATATTAACATAAAAATATTATTATTTATGTAGGTCTCTATGAGCTTTTAAATGATAAGAAGCAGTATATTATTTTGCTCACAGTTACAACACACAATATGCATAATTTTTTTTACACATACATATAAAATCAAAATCTATAAAACCATCGTCAATTTTCTCCATCTTAAAAATTTTACCCAAGCTAAATAATAGCGTTAAAAATAAAATTGCAACAAAATAGGAGATTATTAAATTTCCAACGTTTCTGACAAAATACAAATCTTTGATGATCCTCTCCATAGATTACTTATTATTTATATAGATAACGCATTAAATATAGTTAATATTGTGTACACATAGATATAGATTATTACCTATAGTTAACGCGTCTTTAACATCCCTTGTCCTTAACGTCCCTTGCTTAATTGAAAATCCGATTCCGGCCGCGGTACTTCAAACAACATAGGATGGGTACCGTCACCTTTCTTTAATATGACATTTTTTATGAGATCTACAGACGGGTACTTAAGATCATAAGCTTGTCCTAATTTTGCGCAAATATCAATGAATAAGGTGGTGTAATTCATTTCATTATTTCCTGTTTCGGACAACCTGTAATCCCACGGGAACACGTGGTGGTAATTGTGATAGCTTTCTCCTATTGTTACAAAGTTAACAATATTGTTGTTTGTCGGTCTTATGTTCCTAAAATTCAGAAACTGTGTTGGTAAATAAATATCTTAAATAATAAAACTAACATTCTGTTTATAATTATGTCAAAAGTCATCTTAGACTTCACGCATGTCTGAAATTAAGGCCAAAAAGTATGCATTCACTTTCTCACAGAAATGCTAATTTTATTGCAATGTTTTGTCGCAAGAAAATTATCTGCTAATAAATACACGCGTGTTGAAATCACGAATATTTAAAATTTACTTTTTGTCGCGCATGGATGCAACTCTATTAAAATGCAAATTGTAAATTGTATCGCAATTATATGCATTCAAATTACGCACTTATCGTATGGTTTAGTGTCCCACGCATGAGCAATGTTATTGACAGTCCACACAGAGTTCAAAGTAACCATGTATCGTATGAACACTTGCGACATGATGGCCATGTCCCAAGTCTCGTTCCAGAAATATACTGGTACCGCCGTAGGTAGGATAAAACAAAGAAAATGTTGAAGAGGCAAGCAGTATCTGTGAAAATGCAACTCTTGTCTTTCGGAATTTGTTAAGCGCGTTGTATACTTATTTTATAAATCTGGAAATATATTAAATTACTTAATAAAAAGAGAGAGAAAAAATATTCGAATTTACGTTTTGTGTAAAAGAAAGGTGGAATGAAAAATGTTACGAAAAATGGTATGAAAGATGGAATTAAAAATGCTACAAAAATGGTATAAAAGAGAATGGAAAATGCTACAAAATGGTATAAAAGATGGCATTAAAAATGCTACGAAAAATGGTATGGAAAATGTAATTAAAAATGTTACGAAAATAGATGTGAAGGATGGAATTAAAAATGGTATAAAAGATGGAATAAAAAATGCTACTAAGAATGGTATGAAAGATAGAATTAAAAATGTTACGAAAAATGATATGAAAAATAGACTTAAAAATGCTACAAAATAACATAAAAAGATAAAATTAAAGATGCTACAAAAAATGATACAAAAGGTGGAATGAAAAATGCTACGAAAAATGTTATGAAAGATAGAATTAAAAATGCTACAAAAATAATATAAAAGGTGGAATGAAAAATGTTACGAAAAATGGTATGAAAGATGGAATCAAAAATGCTACAAAATGGTATAAAAAGATGGAATTAAAATGCTACAATTAAGTGTGCAAGTAGAAACTTGCACATTGCTTTCTCATATTTTTAAAGTGTGCAAGTAGAAACTTGCACATTGCTTTCTCATAGTTTTTAAGTGAGCAAGTAGAAACTTGCACATTGCTTTCTCATAGTTTTTAATCATAAGAATTAGAAACTTGCACATTACTTCCTCACAATTTTTAAGTATGCAAATTATAAATTTGCACATTGTTTAATCAACATTTTATTTCTCTCATAAAGCTTCCTCTATGAGAAAGCCAAACTGTGAGGGAGCTTGTTTTTTCTTTGATGTGTAATTATTAGTGGATATTTATTAATTTGGTTTTCTCATGGAGAAAGCTTTATGAGCGAAATAAAATGTTGATTAAGGAGGTTCGAGCATTACTTGTGAGTCAAAAATGCGATTGAAATAAATGTCATTACAGCGATCCCGAATTATTTGCAATATTAGTATAATGAATTGTGGATGTTACTTACGTGCTATATTCTTCGTAAATTATTAGTGTATCTATTATAGTATATCTAAAAAAGCTATCGATTCGAATAAAATTTAGCCGGATGTTCGATGAGGGAGGGTTTTGTGCAGCCGGCTCTCCTACTAGTACTATATCTGTTAAAAAAATACAAAATAAACAGAAGAACAATACAACTGTTGCGAAATTATGTATTTAATTTCATGTGACACAGAAATAATAAATAAATAAATAATAAAACGTTTACTATATGTTTCTTCTGCTGTTGTCCGATCCGATGCTGGCTTTTGTCTCTCTCTTTTTTTTATTTTTTATGTACTTTTGTTGTTACTTTTTTAAAACTTGTTCATGAATTTTTATTTATACAATCACATAATTCCATGTCTTAATATATCATAATTCCAAAAAAATATCCAATGTATTATATGTCCTTTTGTGGTAATATTACGTTGTTAAAACTAATTAAGATCCAGATCATTAGACAAATAAGATCAACACGCCGTTGATCTTATTCGCCATCATTATTAAGGCGAGAGACATGGAATAATAAATTCTTTATGTATTTTTAAATACACAAACCAACGTACTATTTATTTAAAAGTTAGATTTAATTAGGGGGAAAAAGAAGGGATTTTAATGTTCCAATAAAAACTGTGTGTCCGACAAAAAATCGGGCGCAGTTTAGTAGGTTGGAAATTTGTGTACTTAAAAATACACGAAAAATTTATTATTTTATATCTGTCGCTTTAATAACGGCGTGTTGCTTTTATATATTTGCCCCGATATTTGCCTTATGTAGGTAATAATCTTGATTGTATTTCTTGAGAGCGTGTTTCTTATTATTATAATTAAGATCCAATCTTTTTGACAAGTACGATTATAAGTATATAAAATAAATATATACAATATTATTTTTAATTAAAGAAAGTATAAATTAAAAAAATAAGCTTCAGCTTTTGTTATTCTGCATATACAAGTAGGTATGTATATTTTTATTCTTGTTGGTCTCTACCAAATTATATATTGCTTTTACATTTTCTCAAGTGTTAGTTGTATTCTCTGTTACAAAAACATAATATACGTATCCATATATTCTATATTGATGTAAAGACTTACTCTTTTCAGAAAAAGGTAAAAAACGCGCCAATAAGTGTACGCGTACAAAATATTTATTAAAAGAAAATTTGATCTAATTTAATCTTATAATTTAATTTGTATTTTTATTACAAAAACAATGATATTAGAAAATTTTGGCGTGCCCTTTTTATGCTGCAAATATGTAAGTATTGTAATATGTACCTACATACATATAGGTACATAGGATAAAAATACTTATACATATAATTTAGTACAATCCAGAACAAATAAGACTAGCACAAAAGGACTTTACAATACGTACCTTACGTTTTCTTCGATATCCTCGCGAGCAAATACAAAAATATAATTAATAAGAATTTAAATGTCAGACTTTTATACTTCAGTTTTAATAAAGTGCGAAGCTACATCAAAGTACATAACGATAAAGTGAAAACAATATCTAGCTGAAAGAAACGTTTAAAATTTTAAGATTTCTAGGTTTATATAAGATTTTAAAATTTATAAGGTTTAAGGTTTTAAAAAGATTTTGAGATATATTTTTTATCTTAATTTCTAATATGTTACAATCTAATATTATAATAATTTAATATTACAACTTAATTTTTTTAAATTTTATTTATTACTTTAAAAACAATTTGTACTGACTTATTTTAAAGACTATTTGTACTGTTTCTATGAATAAAGTAAATTTTTTGAAGTTAAATTACAATATTTTTTATGTCATGGCAACCATGTGGGTAATATGCTACTCTGCAACACTATTGTAGGTATTTCTTTCTTTCTAATAGTAAACAATCAAAATATTTTATTAAAATCATATAGAACTAACAGAAAAAGAAGGAAAAAGAAGACCATTATGCAAAGATACTTGAAAGAGAAAAAAAAATAGAACAAAAAATTGAATTTTTGTTAAGTGTGGCATATCCTCCTCCAGTTACTCTATCTTTTATCAAAAAAATTTATGACATAAAATAACGTTATATAATTTTTTTACACAAATAAACGGAAAATTTTTTGTAAAAGTCAATATACATATTAAATTCGTAATATATTCTTTTTTTGTGTTGTGTCACATATGCAAGGTGAATAATTACTCGTTGTTAGCGCCTCTTTCGTCTTTCTTTCATTTACGTGAGTTGGGACTGCTCATTGACAAATATCTATTGGAATTAAAGTAGTTGTTATTATGTACTTGTGTCCCAGAATATTTGGGACTTTTCTCAAAAACAGATAGAACGGACTCAACTGATTGTGAGTCGAAAAGTCCTTTACCATTTTGCAATTTTCGCAATAGGTAACGAGATATTAATAATTAAAAATCGCCGTGTTAGCCCGGTCTACCGCCAAATGCAAGCGCGCGGCGAGATGCGGCCGCCCACTGCCCACCGATCGATATCCGCGGTCGGCGCGCGGGGAGTTGTTTACTACAAGCGGCAATACGAGTGGCGCGTAACGCTGGGCCCCCGTTCTGAGATAAGATAGTTTCTCGCCTTTTTTTTAATAAAAATAAAATTGTCAGACGGCACAAAAATTTTCTATGTGTGTACGTGTACATGCATGTGCACGTATGCATGTATGCAACGCTCAGAAAAGTATCAATTTTACTGCATAAAAAAGCAATTGCTCAATTTACTTTTTTTCTTTTAGTAAGCAACAGTTATCTTTAACAAAGAATAATTTCTTGATGATAATGTTAAAATGTACTCATCACAAATTTTAGAAAAAGTCATTATCATGTACCCGCAAAGAGAATTTATATTTTTTCTTTAAAGAATGTAGTTTGTAAATGACTACGAGATCAAAATCAGATAGTCAAGAAAACGAGAACATTACACAGAAAGCCATTATCAAAGAATCAAGTACAACGTTTTATCCGAAACAGCACACGATAAAGAGGTTCCGAAATAACGGTCTTGTCAAGAGATCACACACATGGTAAAATATTTGACTATCTGATTTTGATCTCGTAGTCATTTACAAACTAACATCGTTTCTGGATCTTCCAATCATGAAACTCACTAGAGTATAATGGAGAACTTGATCAAATATTAATTTATATCGCTGAAGATGGCTCAATCCTGAGCCGAAACGTACGGATTGAATGTACAATGAATTAATAAATCAGTAATCTGATATTTCAACGCATCAAGAACCGCGTCGACTCTCAGTGCCCTTTACTTGTTTGTTTAATATTTTCTTAATAATAGTCTTAAAATTCACTTATTATTTTATTTAAAAATTTTAAAATAAATAATATTTACTTAACATTTCTTTGCCTGCATACACACACATACAAATAACATACTATAAATTACTTGAATTAAATAAATATTACTTATTTCTAATATTTCACAAGTTCATAGAAGAATATAAAATTAAAATAAAAATTTGACTTGCTTATTATTTTAACTTTTCTTCGATAAAATTTTATAATGTTACATTCTTTAAAGAAAAAATATAAATTCTCTTTGCGGGTACATGATAATGACTTTTTCTAAAATTTGTGATGAGTACATTTTAACATTATCATCAAGAAATTATTCTTTGTTAAAGATAACCGTTGCTTACTAAAAGAAAGAAAGTAAATTGAGTAATCGCTTTTTTATGCAGTAAAATTGATACTTTTCTGAGCGTTGCATACATGCATACGTGCACATGCATGTACACGTACACACATAGAAAATTTTTGTGCCGTCTGACAATTTTATTTTTATTAAAAAAAAGGCGAGGAACTAAGTCTTATCTCAGAACGGGGGCCCAGCGTTACGCGCCACTCGTATTGCCGCTTGTAGTAAACAACTCCCCGCGCGCCGACCGCGAATATCGATCGGTGGGCAGTGGGCGGCCGCATCTCGCCGCGCGTTTGCATTTGGCGGTAGGCCGGGCTAACACGGCGATTTTTAATTATTAATATCTTGTTACCTATTGCGAAAATTGCAAAATGGTAAAGGACTTTTCGACTCACAATCAGTTGAGTCCGTTCTATCTGTTTTTGAGAAAAGTCCCAAATATTCTGGGACACCCTGTATATAGAATAAATAATCCTACAGTAGGCGCGTGGGATATATTTTACACCCCAAGTTTCTTAATTTTTTTTCAAAAGTTTTTTGGATTTATTTTAATACAGATCCGATTATTATCGAAAAAACATTAAAATTAGTTTTAAAGTGTTAATATACTTACTTAATAAGATATGTGCAATAATAAAAAATATTAAACAAGAAACAAAAAATGTTAATTAATTTAATATTTATAAGCATACGTAAATAATTTGTGGTGCAATTTAATTACACCCTTATATACGTAGCATTTTGCGTCTTAAATTTTCACACCTACTGGAGGGTTAAACAAGAATAAATTAGTTGGTGTTTGAAAAATTACCGTTATGTGAGCATATCATAAGATATTAAAGACAAATCATAATCATTTATTCGTATTATAGTACCTAATTTTTAAAGGTTTTTATATATTAAGATAATTTCTCAAATTTATTGTTATTGTAAGGAGAAGAAACATAATGCTATGTATAATAAATTGCATAATGTTAAAAGGCAATTAAATAATTACCCATCAACGACGCTTCTTTGTTTTTTTTGCTTGTTGAGGCGATGCTTACAGCTGCTCGAATAGGTGAGGTAATGTCCAACTTTTCTGGGTCTGACATAAGAGATTCAATATTTGCAAAAGAGACTGTCGATTCTGAGTTACTCGAAACAATTCTGTATACGGCATAATTAAAAAAATACATGCAATAGACGTTTCAATTATAATATTGTAGCCTTAAAAATTTCATAGTTGTGTATATTACCAAATTATTTAAAAAATTATTATTTTTGTGGTGTTATTAAAAAGAAAAGATAAATTAATTATTTAAAATATTGCAGTTATAAAATATGCTTGTGCGAAAAAATCAATATTAACTACTAAATTATCATTACGTTGTATGATATAAACAAAACAAATATTTACTCATAATTTAAAAGTGCGCCTCTTTCTTTTCTCGTTTGTTCAGATGACTGAACAGACAAGTCAGGTCGTTCTTGACTTTTACGTTCTGCAACGTGATCCATATCATAATCCGTCGAACTTGAAGTACTTTCTCTGCATTAAAATATAATTAAAAACAGAAATGGAAGAGTAATTAGTAAAAATTTCACAGTTTTAAGTTATATTAGCTGTAGTGTAGAAAAGTCAATATTTAACTTGTAGGATATCGTTACATTGTATAATATGATCGAAACGAATCAAGCGCGTCTGCTTTTCCTGCCGTTTGTTCAAATGATTGAAAGGACAAACCAGATGGTTCTTGACTGTGACATTCTGCAGAGGGATCCATAATATAACCGGTTGAACTTGAAATTCTTGGTCTGCATTGAAATGTGGAGCGATTAAAAATAGAAAAAAAAGAATTATTATTTAAAATATTACAATTTTACGCATTATTTAACACTTCTGTACTTATAGATAGCTTAATCTATAATGGAGTAAAGATTTGTATAGAAGGAGAAAGAGAGAGAGAAAGAGATAAAAAGAGAATGTTTTATATCTCGAATTTCTGTAATAGAGTATAGACCGGGGACAAAAGTGTCAGGGTAGGTATGCAGCTTATATGTGTAGATACTAAACATAGGTACTTACTTATGTAGACTCTGGATTATTGTGTTATGTTTTATTCTTAAATGTCGTTTTAAATTGTTATAGTCCGCTAAGTAAGATAATATTGTACCACATTTATTACATTTTGCCTTATGTTCTGGTAAATCCGAGTAATATTGCCGTAGCTTATCAGGTAGTGTGCGATCTTTATCGAGAAAAACTCCATGTCTACTTAAGTGTGTCCTTAATGTTCTTTTTGTGTGTTGTTTAATGATCCGAATTTCTTTTTCACATTCCTCGCACTTTATCAACGAATCTTCTAATCGATCGAAATAATCCCACAACTCGTTATGTTTTAATGAAGCTCTTGCAAGACTGCAAAGATCGAAAAGAAAGATATTGTTTATTTATCGGGATATTTATAAATATAAATATATAATTTGAATTTGCCTAGCTATTAGATAGATCTTACAGCTCTATCTCTTTTTATTCCATTATTATAACTTTCCGTGGGCATACGTTTCTTCGGTAGATACCTTCTCAGTGCATACGTGGGTCTGTCAAGTTCTACGTTATTTTTCCCTACCTTAAAGTATTTAAAAAAAAGTCTGAAAAAATTCACGAAACATCTGTCTACATTATAGTTGATGATTTTATAGTCATTTTGATAAATATTGTTTATGTAGTATTTTCTGGCAGGCTTGCAAGTTTTACAGTTTTGAGCAATTATTTGGTTTGCTCAATTGAAAGGGCAAACCAGGTGGTTCTTGACATATGTATGTCAAAAAAACCAAATATCATTTTAATTTTCCATAGTTTGCTAAATGACATCATTTTGATTTGAACGCCGTAGACCCACGTATGCACATAGAGAGTTAATTTTAGAATTATGTTAAATTACACGCAGTGCTTATATACATCACGATTCAAATTTTTTTAAATTATATGCAAAATAACTAAGATTATTATTATTACAATTAGATAAGCACATGTATGATCGGAATTGCAAATAACTGTTACATAATAGAGGCCCTGATAAAAACTTTTAATTGTTCTATTTTCTTTAGCTATTAATTGTTTTACTATTATATTTATTTTAGAAGTTCTCGGAAGTTCTAGTATTTTAATAACTTTTTGAATATGTACAATACTTACTCATATAAACTCTGGATTATTATGTTATGTTTCATTCTTAAATGTTGTTTTAAACTCCAATAGTTTGCTAAATAAGACATTATTGTACCACATTTATTACATTTTGCCTTATATCCTGGTAAATCCAAATAATATTGCCGCAGCTTGTCAGGTAGTGTGCAATTGTTATCGGAAAACTTTCCATGTCTACTTAAGTGTCCTCTTAATGTTCTTTTCATGTACCTACATTCTATCAGATACCCGAATTTCTTCTTTACATTCCCTGCACTTTACCAGCAAATCTCCTAATCGATCGAAATAATCCCATAATTCTGGCCGTTTCGGTAATTCCATTCTCTGTCCTGTATTGCAAGGTGTCTAATACTAAATATGATACAGAAATTGCTTCAACAAGCGCTTGCAAAACTGCTCACAAAGGTCGAAGAGAGAGGTATGGTTTATTTATTAGGATGTATGTAAATATAAATTATAATTTAAATTTGCCCAACTACTAATCTATCTATCTACTACAGTTCTATCTTTTTTTATTCCAGCACTATAAATTCTAAATTTACGTTAAAACGCTTACACATAGGGGGGGTCCCGTTTGCCTACAATCCCGATTGCCAACAGCTTTGTTTGCCCACAACATTTTGCCTACAGCTTCGTTTGCCGACATTCCCGATTGCCGACATTCCCGATTGCCTACAAGCATTATTGCGCACATGTAATAGTTAAAAATACGAACAGTATTATACGAACACAAAAATTGTACTGTGTAATTATTCATGAAAAGTAGATGGCTTATAACTTTCGCTCCCGTACAATTCGCGAGGAATTGCTTGAGGAGTCCGAAAAACAGCCAATTCTTGGCGGCGATGACACTGATGGAGCCGAAGACCACGTGTCCAAGCAATATATGTATATATATTATATATATAATATACAGGGTGTTACTAAAAGACCGCCCACTAACTACATAGCGGTATTCCTTGTCAAAAACTGAGTCGAAAAGTCCTGAACCACTTTTTTCTATAATGCTTAACAAAGCCGTAATCATTGAGTAAAGTTAGTCCAACCAGCGTCGTTCTTTTGCCGGGCGAACGTCGGTGAGCCGCGCTCCTGATAGTGTGCGTGAGCGCTCCGCCGCGCATCGCGCATCGCGCGGCGGCACAACGGCACGGCCGCGGTCGGCCGCGGCGGTCGCGTTTTGCTTTCGCGCGCGTCGCGTGCAATATTCTTATGCATTGTAATAATAGAAATAATTTTTCCTGCACTAAAAATCACTTTTTACTCTTGTCAGAAGTACCTCCTTGCAGAAAATTTTGATAACGGATAAAACTTTCGCCAAGACATAACTATTATTAAGATATAAAAATTTAAACAAATACAAAAAATTATACTGTGTATTTTACAATACAAAAATTTACAATACAAAATTTTACAATATAAAATTTTACAATACAAAAATTATTTTCTAATCCGTTTCGTTAAATATCTTTGCGTTAACTTAATTTAAATTATAACACAAAGCACTTATTGAATCTTTCTACGAGGTTTGCCCATAGTTACTCAGAAGTAATAAATTTTTTAAGGGAAATTTACTGTAACAATTAGATATTTAAATAATCTCGTACTTAAAAGGAAATACATTACAAATATTATTAAAAGATAAAGTATTCAAAAATAAAAAAAATTTTTTTTTTTATAAAAAAAAGATTTATCCTAAGTTATAAATAACGCTATCCAGATGTACAATCTTTTTGAAACTTAAGGGGATCCTAAAGCGAAGGCCGAACTCCGACGATGTCGCTGTTTTACCGACAAAATTACCGACAACCCTACAAATTTTCGCACAGCTCCAGCTTTTTAGAATAGATACACCGCCAAGGTTAGAGTTGACAAGTCGTGAAAACATCAGCTTTATACACAAATTTGGTAGCTTTCATGCACAATGCAACAACAGAGCCGCGTCCGTTGGAGTGTCTACTTTAATTCTGCAAAAGGAATTATAATTCTATACAGCCAATAAAAAGTTGGAGCTCTGCGAAATCATGGAAATCTCGGGCGTATACAGACCGAAAATTTTCCGGAAGCTCCAGATTTTTATTGGCTGTATAGAATTATAATTCCTTTTGCAGAATTAAAGTAGACACTCCAACGGATGCGGGGTGTTGTTTGCATTGTGCATGAAAGCTACCAAATTTGTGTATAAAGTTGATGTTTTCACGACTTGTCAACTCTAACCTTGGCGGTGTATCCACCCTAAACGTAAATATAAATGTCATTATACTTTCTTTCTTCCTCTGCGTAAAATCGATCACACCCGTATCCGTTTGCGTTTATACTTTAATTCTGGAGAAGGATTTATCATTCCATGCAGTCAAAAAAAACCTGGAGCTTCCAGAAAATTTGTCAATTTGTCGGTAATTTTGACGGTAAAACAGCGACATCTCGGAGCTTTAGGATCCCCTTAACGGCAAATAAGAGCAAACCGCCGAGCAAACAATATTAATTTTTATAGCGAATAATAAATAATAACACGTTTAATAACTTAAAACAAAATACAATACAAACGCTTTGGCCTTAGTTTAGATCCTCTTTATTGTAATATTTCACAATAATCTTAAATTGAATCGTTAAGGGGATCCTAAAGCGAAGGCCGAGCTCCGACGATGTCGCTGTTTTACCGACAAAATTACCGACAACCCTACAAATTTTCGCACAGCTCCAGCTTTTTAGAATAGATACACCGCCAAGGTTAGAGTTGACAAGTCGTGAAAACATCAGCTTTATACACAAATTTGGTAGCTTTCATGCACAATGCAACAACAGAGCAGCGTCTGTTGGAGTGTCTACTTTAATTCTGCAAAAGGAATTATAATTCTATACAGCCAATAAAAAGTTGGAGCTCTGCGAAATCATGGAAATCTCGGGCGTATACAGACCGAAAATTTTCTGGAAGCTCCAGATTTTTATTGGCTGTATAGAATTATAATTCCTTTTGCAGAATTAAAGCAGACACTCCAACGGATGCGGGGTGTTGTTTGCATTGTGCATGAAAGCTACCAAATTTGTGTATAAAGTTGATGTTTTCACGACTTGTCAACTCTAACCTTGGCGGTGTATCCACCCTAAACGTAAATATAAATGTCATTATACTTTCTTTCTTCCTCTGCGTAAAATCGATCACACCCGTATCCGTTTGCGTTTATACTTTAATTCTGGAGAAGGATTTATCATTCCATGCAGTCAAAAAAAACCTGGAGCTTCCAGAAAATTTGTCAATTTGTCGGTAATTTTGACGGTAAAACAGCGACATCGTCGGAGCTTTAGGACCCAGGCCCCAGGCTTCAGACCCCTTAATTACGTTTTTTGGATAAACGTTCCGATTGGTTACCTTCCACTCCATTGTACTTCTTTTCTATTCCGCTTTTTCCTCCACGTGGGATTGCATCTTTATTTAATCTTTCCACGCGTGCTCTCGTACTATTTCTTCGCCAGCTGTCGAGCTGTAAGGTCTGTGATATATTTTGCTCGTCGACGAAGATACCTTTATATAAATCTTATATTATAGTTTAAACAAGGAGGATTTTATATATAAATATATAGTAATTAAAATAAGGTACGTATTTATTTTTTAATTAAGGTACACTACAAATATATTTTATATATATATATATATATATATATATATATATATATATATATATATATATATATATATGATATATTTGCAGTGTAAAATTAATTGTAGTGTGAAATTAATTGTTATTTCTTTCATTTTTATTTTTTTTATTTTTATTTTATTTTCTCCTTCAATAATAAAACCTATCATGCAGTAGCTATTGTAATCGACTAATTTTCACGTTAAAGATTAATTTATGTGAAACTTCATATTTATGGAATTTTTCACTTTTTCACGAATTTACACTAGGGAAAAAAATACATATTCGACCCCCTAAATAGTCACATAAATTAATTTTCAACGTGAAAATTAGTCGATTACAATATAGCTATACTGCATGGTAGGTTTCATTATTGAAGGAGAAAATAAAATAAAAATAAAAGAAATAAAAATGAAAGAAATGACAATTATTTTGCATTACGAAAAGTTATATCGATCACGGGCGATAAAAATATCTCAACATAACCTCATTGACCTTTTTGGATTTTTTGGGATGACGCGTGGCCCGCGCGCGCGTGGGCCACGTGGGCCGGCGTGGTTTCGGTGCCTACGGTGTGTGTGAAGCTAGTGTCTCATTTTGCGGAAACTCACAAATTATTGAGAGTTCTAGCTTCCTTTTTAATAGTTCTAGAGTTCCTGATAGTTTAAACAAATAGTTCTGGCCATTAAAGCCAAAAAACGCGTGAGACGCTAGGTTCACGCAGCGTTGTCGAAGTGACCCTAAATCTGATTAACAATTTGGGATTTTATTTAGAGATATTATGTAAATATTAGGTACAATTAGTTGTCTTATTATTCAGTAATATTATTGTGATGTATGAAGGATTGGCGGGGAAATAATGGTACGGTTTGTCGTTACCTCTTTATTATACTGTGGCATAGGCGACCGTCGAACTGAACGTCGTCTCACGGCTTACAAGGGTCTCCCCCCACTTACGCATCGCTCGCTGCCTCATGCTCTCTCTCGTGTCGTGCACGCATACACCACACTTCTCCCCACTAATACAATAAGGCTGCGTCGGTAGAATAACGACTTTTCTCGATTTTCTCTCGCTCCAAAAATATGCATTCCCGTTCGTACGTTATGACAATGACTGCTGGCTTACCTACGTGACTCGATACAATTCTGTTACTATTATTATTTGGAAATAGATGTTTTCGCCGCCAGTCTTTTCGATCTTCGTGGCCCAATAGATCCGGCGTTATCGCTTTCCGTCGCTCGTGACTTACTCTCGCTCGCTTTTTGTGAACATTTCCTAATTTGATTACTATGTCGCTTGCTCGTGCCCCCGCTCATACGAACTACATGTGTTACTGGCGTCTTGTTTTCGGTCACGATCGCGCTTGACCACTCGGGGGCATTCTTGCTGTAGTCTCTCACTCGCACTCTCTCGCCTACCTCAAAGTTAACGTTACGCCTTTTCGGCCTGTTTTTAACCTGCTCTGCTTGCTGTTTATCTACTTTCTCCGCAATACGTGGTCGCAGTAGGCTAAAACGCGTTCGCAACTCTCGCTTGTACAATAATGAGGCCGGTGTAGTTCCGGTCGTGGCGTGGGGGGTTGTACGATAATCGAAGAGGAACTTTTTAACCGCCTCGTCTAAGCTATCCCCGCTACGTATCATTTTCTTACGTATTCTTTTCTCGGCAACGGATATTGTTTAATTACCAATGATGGGTTTAACGTTGTTTTAAAATCTCCACAGATCTTCACTGACCCATCTTTTTTCTTTAGGACTGGGACAATTGGGGTTGCCCATTCACTGCTATTAACGGGTTTTAGAATCTCTCTGTCAACTAATCTATCGATTTCTTCGCTGACTCGGTCGATTAACGCAAGCGGCAGTGGCCGTGGTCTTAAAAATTTTGGCTGTGTTCCTGGTTTTACCTGAATTGACACTTTACCTTTATTGAAGGTACCTGTTCCGTCATCGAATAATTTCGGGAATTTTTTCTCGATTAAACTCCCCAATTCTTCTTTAATTTCTATTGCATCGATTGCTCCGAGAGCTAAACCCGGCCATGGCCACAACCCTAATTTTTTTAACCACGGCCGGCCGAGTAACGGCGTTTCTACTTCGACTATATAACAATCGCCTTTTCCTTTTACACCGTTAAACTCTATTTATAGATCGCGCATAACTCCCGACGGCTTTGTTAACGCTTCGCCTACGACACAAAATTCCTGCTTCGGTTCTTCGACTGCGACTGTCGGAAACAATCTCATTTTGTCTTTTTTTTGACATGGTTGCTACCGCGGCTCCCGAATCTAATTCCATACGAACCGATGTACCGTTTATCAAAATGTTTACGAACTGAGGGTCCACGCAATCCCGGATTTGATTTATTGACCTTTGTCGATCGTCGCCGCGTACCGTCTCGAGTGTATATAGACCATGATCGCCTTGGAAATCGTCTTCGCTGCTGTCCTCTATTTCGTTGTCGTCTTCTTCTTTTCCTGGGGCCTCGATATTGCCGATAGTCAATTTTTTCGCCGGATTGCTGCACCTAATTTTTAAGTGCCCTTTTTGACCACATCGGTGGCACGGATAATTCTTATAGCGGCACTCCGATGCCTCATGCCCCGATCTTCCGCCACTTACGCATCGCTCGCTGCCTCATGCTCTCTCTCGTGTCGTGCACGCATACACCACAATTATTAAGAAAAAACATAATTCCAAATTGATAGTTTTAATACAAGTAATTTTTTAAGTTGTAATAATCATTTCCCGATTGGCTGTTAAGGTTGTGTTAGTAACACGAACAGCCGCGTGCGCCAATCAAAACGTCCGAAAATTTTTTCGCACTACAAATCGCACAAATGAAATCTCACGCGATGACGATACTGTCGTTAGAGTTACAGAATAGGACTAAGCGCGCGCGTAAGCGGAGATAGGTCTGCATGCTATTTTACGTTCCGCCCGCTATACGGGGGAGAAAGTAATCACTTTCTCCCCGCTACGTCATCAATTTTCTTTCCTAGGGAGGAAAGTAAGCCCTGGCGTGAAATTGGCCACTTTTGCCTCGCTCTACAGGCACGGAAAGTTGAACTTTCCGTGCAGGTATTGTGAAAATATACTTGTTCCATGTTGAAAAAATTTTTATATTAACTAAATATATATAACGTACTGCAGAGAAGATGATCATGGTGGTACGCAAATTTCTGCAGAAAATCACATTTTAACATTTGTATGGTTTTAATTACAATTAGGATTTCTCTGCACTATAACACAGACATACTTTTGTTAAACTTCACCCTTTTGTTAAATCGTTACTCGTTGCCCGCTTTTTTCTTAAAACTGAGTTTATTAAACATATTCCATTGAGAGTGCAAAACTATAGTTAAAACTGGTGGCGCTTTATGTAATCCCGACAAAAAACTCGAAAACTAGGGGGTACTTAGTGCCAGCGAGTTTCTTCCAATGGAATTAAGGCGCTTGTAAATTAACTGAAAGGTCCGTGGTTCAAACCTGGTCCAACCTTCGTCCAGCGTAGGTATAGGGGAAAGTCAGGTAGTACCGGACAGCGAGCAGTATCGGCCACTAGATGTTGTAGCGTTTCTATAATAGATGATACCACTCTTTCCATCGCAGCTGATGCAGTATTCGTATACTAGTATACAACGTGAGCGGCAAATTCATATCAATATAGGTTTGCTCGTAATATTGCGGAATGTTTGTTTGACTGCAGATTACGTGTGCTGCATTGGTAAAATTCTCTGGTGTCACTATACGTAACTCCAAAGAAATATATTTTAGCAGTTATTATCGGTATGTATTATCGGGTGCATGAAGCTTGTGCTAACATATCAGAATATTCAGAACAATATATTTGCGATTATTGCACTGTATAACATGCGTAATTTATTATGTCCGATACAGCCAGCCACTTTTTGTGTTGCGCATTTTTCTTACACTTGTAATTTTCTTAATAAAGCTTTTATTCTCTAAATATAAGGGTGTTTAATTCGATTTACTGATAGGTTGGAAGACAATAATCATTTCTCAAAAGATACTTTATAAATATCGTATAGGTTCTGATAAAAAATATGAAAACTCCTTAGAGGGTCGGTACTGCCTGACTTTCCCCTATATACCTTGATCAAGAGGTGGATTCCCTGTTTATAGGGATGTTTAAGGATTAATGATTAATGCATGGATTAAAAATCCGTTTAAGAGTTTAGAGAAAGTTCTTCTTTTAAGAAACAAAACCCGGTAAAAAAATTGTCATATAAAAACATATATAAATATATATATTTAATGTGCATAATTTATTACACTTATTGTTAGCTAAAGATATTAAGAATTATTTATTTTATAAAAAATAAAAAATGTTATTAAAAAAATGACAAAATCTAAGAAATATACAATAATTATTTATTAACAATTTATTCTGTTAGATAAAAGAATAACGCAATAGTAAAGACATTTTTAAGTTTGACTGACATATTTTAAATGTTATGTATGTACATAATATTCCAGTACAGAAGTATAATTTGGGCCTAGAATATTCTCTGTATAACAAGATTTGTTTTATTAATTAAAATCTTTTTCTACAAGACTGCGTTCTAGTATTCATTGTTATAGTACTAAAAATCTATAGTTTACGTCACGTACACATGCAAACAAAAATTTTAATACTAGCAAGATAAATAAAAGCAAGTTAAACTTGGATTATATAATTTTTACACTCTATAATTATAAATATAATATTATAATGCATTTTAGCATATATATGCTACAAAAGCAAGGATTATTATTCTCTATATTTTTTATCTTTTTTCAGGGAGAAAATATGACATCCCATAAACAACCTTTATATTGCGAGAGTTGTAATCGGCATCCGTATGTCGGCAGAGTATCCGTACGAGAAGAAAATAGTGTTGACTTCATCTATCAATTTGTGAAAAAGAGATTTGTTGTTAGCCACCACCAGAATCTTAGCATATTTTGTACTGCATCTGACATAATTGGGCCACCCAAATTTCCAAATTATGGACAAATATTTAATTCACCATTTCTTTTTGAATTTAACGAGAGGGTATGTGTATATTTCTTAATATTATTTTCCGGTAAAAAATTTTTTATATAAAAATATATAAATACATATATACATATATTTATATAATTATATGTATGTGTATCAAATATGCCTATACATGTTTTTTCTTTTCTATAATCTCCTGTGTTCGTATGTATATTACAGGAAAAAGAATAAAGAAAAGAATCTAAAAATGATTAAAAAGATTATTTTTGCATTGCATTTTTTAAAAAAGTGAAGTTTGAGGTAATGAGTGACAATATGCCCATACAAAATGTAACAGTTTTGTTATACAGGGTCCGCCAAAAGTCTCAAGACCCCTGAATATTTCGAAAAATATGCATTTTTGTGAAAAACATTTTAAACAAAAGTTGTAGGGCTTTAAGTTACGCATTACATAGTAATATTAGTATGACCTTGAATAGCACCGTCAAGGTCACATAAAAATTACTATGAATTTTTTAAGTAGAACCCCCTATTTTTCATTACATACTTTTGTAGCTTACCTCGAGAGCTTTCCGAAACACTGTAATTAAGTTATTTTCTTTATTAAGTACTTTCCGAGTTATGAGGCTTGAATGTTACGGTACTTACCGCGCGCCGGCGCGGCATTAGCATCACTCAAGATCTACCACGCGGAGGTTTCCCGGTCGGATTTACACCTAAGAATTTAGGAAAGCAATCCTAATTTTGAGGTGATCATGCCCCTCATGTTATACTCTCATTTATATGACCTTTAACTGTAACAGGTACTGTAACTTTTAAGCTTCATAACTCGGAAAGTACTTAATGAAAAATAACTTTATTATAGTGTTTTGGAAAGCTCTCGAGGTAAGCTACAAGAATATGTAATGCAATATAGGGGGTTTCATTAAAAAAATGTAAAGTAATTTTTATGTGACCTAGACGGGAGGGCTCCGTTTGCCTACAATCCCGATTGCCAACAGCTTCGTTTGCCTACAACATTTTGCCTATAGCTTCGTTTGCCGACATTCCCGATTGCCGACATTCCCGATTGCCTACAAGCATTATTGCGCACATGTAATAGTTAAAAATACGAACGTACTTTTGCGCACATGGCTAAACACATTGCACACATGACTTTATTGCACACAAGCAGATTGCACACATGACATTATTGCGCACATACACATTGCACACATGACTTTATTGCGCACATACACGTTATATTGCACACATATGTCGCAGGCTTATTGCAAAATCAGCTCTTTTGCAAAAAAACTAGCCTCTTTGCGAAAGACCGGCCTTTTGCGAAGCACTGATCGTTTCCCAATAAGACTGAACGCACTTTAGGCTTTTTGGCACACATGGGCTGGTGTTAGGCTAGGCACTTTGCAAAAAGTCTAAAATACGTTAGTCTTATTAAAGAAACGATTAAATGCTTTCGCAAAAGGCCGGCATTTCGCAAAAAGGCTAGCCTTTTTGCAAAAAGGCTGATTTTACGATAAGTCTGCGACATTGTGTGCAATATAACGTGAATGTGCGCAATAAGTCATGTGTGCAATGTGTATGTGCGCAATAATGTCATGTGTGCAATCTGCTTGTGTGCAATAAAGTCATGTGTGCAATGTGTTTGGCCATGTGCGCAAACGTACGTTCGTATTTTTAACTATTACATGTGCGCAATAATGCTTGTAGGCAATCGGGAATGTCGGCAATCGGGAATGTCGGCAAACGAAGCTGTAGGCAAAATGTTGTAGGCAAACGAAGCTGTTGGCAATCGGGATTGTAGGCAAACGGGACCCTCCCACCTAGACGGTGCTATTGAAGGTCATACTATAATGTTACTCTGTACTTAAAGCCCTACAACTTTTGTTTCAAACATTTTTCATGAAAATGCATATTTTTCGAAATATTTAGAAGTCCAGGGACATTTGGCTGACCACGTATATAATTATGTATAAGAAAAAAGTGACTGTAAAAAGGTTTTTCGCCCCTTTTGCGGCCCTCGATTTCGGGATCGATTCATACGCAAATCAACTCCTTATGATAAGATATTAATAGAAAAAAAGTTTCAACTTGAGGTGACATTTAGTTTTATAATAGAGATATGAGAGTTCAAAGTTATACTATATCGTTTCATTTAACTTGATTCTGCCTAATATCTTGGGATATAAGTATCCATATAAGTATTGGAAAGAAATGTTTCAGAAAGGTCCTGAATATTTTTGAAAGGGATATATAATTGTACCGATTCATTGTCCCCCCCCCCCTTTTCCCCATGTTAGGGAGGGGGAAGGAGCCAAACGGAGAATATCAAATGGGGACCACTATTTGTAATTACAAATGCGGATTAGATGACACGAAACACATTGCAATCGGATGAAATGAGTAAATACTTTTTCACTTTATTTTACGGTCACCAGATATTTCTACTAATTTTTTTCTAGGGCAAAAGCACCAAAACTCTGATATAAGTAGAACATACAAATTAAACTTTTAAAGCTCTGTAAAAAACGACCGTTTCGCTTCGTATTTTAATATATAACTTTTATTGTCAAAAAGTTATCTATAACTATAAAAAACAAAAAAAATGACTATAAACTGTAAGTTATCGATGACTATAAACAGGGTTTATCTCTGGATTTATTATCTAATTAAAAAACACTTTAAAACGCGAAAATAAAACAGCATATTCCGAAATAAGTTAGTTTTTTCAGAACTTTGACCTCTCATATTTCCAAAACTAAATGTCACCTCAAGTTGAAACTTTTTTTCTATTAATATCTTACCATAAGGAACTGATTTGCATATGATTCGATCCCGAAATCGAGGGCCGCAAAAGGGGCGATTTTTACAGTCACTCTTTTTATCATTACCTCAAACTTTACTTTTTATAAAAAATGCAATACAAAAATAATCTTTTTAATCATTTTTAAATTCTTCCTTTTATATATTTTTATATAAAATTTTTTACCAAGATTTATTTGTTATTTTTCCGTAGAAGGTACCTAATCGCAATCTAAGCTTACAAAAGTTTATAACATTTAACATCTTTTGTGACTTTTTAATACAGAGGAATCCTGATATCTCAACTTCTCCATACGAAAACAGAGAACCTACGATCAGTTGGATTGATTTTGCAACATGCGGATGGAATTATGGGACGATTAAAACTAATTATATTGGTATGTAATATTTAAATTGATATAAATAAGGTATTGTTAAAGAAGATATGGTTTTTTTGAAAATAGTATAATTATATTTTCTATTTTAAAGATATAGAGTTTCATGAAGCTGTGTATCCAATCAGAGTCTCTATTTACGAAGTATATACTCCTGGAAGCGTAATTCAAATTTCGGTTCAAGATTCTAAAAATCAGTGGTTTAAGTTGTGGGATGAATTGTCTCACAATCAGACCCATTCAGTACCTTCGACATCAAGATTATTTTCTCCACCCTTATCGCCGTGTGACTTTAAAACCAAAATGCTTAGACTAGTATTTAAGAGCATCAGCTCACCCGAATCTTACACAAAGCTAGATGCTGTGATGCTTATCGGAACATCAAATTTGATCTCTTCAAGAAATTCTGACGAGTGTTTAACTAATCTGATAAGGAAAATTAACTGCATGTACTCTTCATCTCTATATCATGGCGATGATAATTTAACAGCAGATTTGAAAAACGCACAACTGGATATAGTTCATCTGCAAGAGAATTTTTCCAAATATTGCTTTATTCGTAAAAGGTATTATAATTGTTGACAATAAGTAATATTCAATATGTTTTTATTCTGTTAATAATAAAAATTAATTCGTTTTGATGTTACTGCAGCGATACAGGAACTTCTCGAGAAGTAATCCCTAGTTATATGCAACCTTTTGGACAGAGATGCTTGCATCGTGGTTTATTAAAAAGTCATTCAAATTGTGCCAAGCGCATAAAACTCTCTTCGGATGAATCCGAAGAGCTATCACAATGCACTTTATCTGCGCTTCCTGTAAAGTATTCATAGAAGTCTATATTTCTTGTAATAATATTTATTACAATATAATCTCATGTATTAAAATTTTATATTTTATCTTTGCAGGATGAAATATTGCTAAAAATATTAAAATACTTGGATGTTATGACGTTATGCCGCATGAATCAAGCAAATAAGCGCTTCAACAATTTAACACGGGACTTTGAACTCTATACACGTTTAAACATACGATATCTAAACCTGCCTTCTTCCAAAAATTTTCAAACAGTATCTTCTTACTTTAAACACAGTTGTAAAGATTTGAAACAGTTAGATCTTACAAGTAGCTGGTTTTGTATTACCGAATTCCTAACATTTCTTAATAATTGCGGCAGGCGTTTAACGCACTTAAGATTAAGTCACTGTCTAACTGTCAACAATTTTACCCTACGTAAAATTTCAGAGATATGCAAAAATTTGAAAGGTACATATAAATAAATAAAATATATATTTGTTAAGATTGATAAATTGCATATAATTAATACATATTCTTTTTAGAATTGGATCTAAAAGGGTGTGAATTTATAGATGACAAAGGATTTTCATATCTCAAGGAGCTGAACAGTTTGGAAAATTTAAACTTTAGTGGTACAAGAATAAAAACTCAACGTCTTTGCAAGATATTGCAAAAAAATCAACGGATGCGTGAATTACATTTGGCACCTAAAAACGTTATAATAGACCTGGACGTAGTTGCAGTAGTATTGGGAAAAGCGTGTCCGGACTTGGAAGCAATAAATTTAATGAGAACAAGTCAATTTAGATTGCAGGGTATTCACGTTCTCGCTAACTGTAAGAATTTACGAAAAGTGACAATTGACAGTGATGATGGGTGAGTGTGTGCTTTTTAATTTTGTTTTTTAAATACATATGTTATTGTATTTGGCGCATCGTCTTGTATAAAATTGCATATATAGCTTTATATAGTAGTGAATTTCGTTCTTTAGTTCGATTCTATGTTACATTATAGTTGCATGTTAAACTCGCTTGCATTCTTAGATTTAGGGCTCAGACACAATGTGAGGAATAAAGAACAAGAAATAAATATCAATTGTCGCATTCTGTTTCAATGCACGTTTATTGAAAAAGAATTCGATTATGAATTCTATTCCTTATTCCTTATTCCTCGCATTGTGTCTGAGCCCTTAGTTTCTATTATTTACGCGAGACATCGGTAAATCGCGATCGATATACTGATGATCCCAGATAGCACAATGACATCCTCGGGAAGTCCGAAGGACATCCAGGACGGACCAGTGGGATATCCTGTGGATATCCCAATTAAATCCCGGGATGTCCTCCGGATATCCTGAGGAATAGCAAATGATAGCCAAATACTAGTCCTCACGATGTCCTGAGGACATCCTGTTGGATGTCCTCCGGATATCCTGAGGACAAACAAATGATAGCCAACTACTAGTCCTCACGATATCCTGAGGACATCCTGTCGGATGTCCTCCGGATATCCTGAGGAAGAGCAAATAATAGCCAACTAGTCCTTAAAATATCCTGAGGACATCTTGAGGACTTCTATGGGATATGTTATGAACATTTTTTAGGCGTCTAAAGGACAATTTTAATTTAAGATTTGAAGAAATAATATTGTTCCACATTTAAAAAATTTTTTTACAATTTGAAAAACACATCTTGCTTTGGAAAATATAGTTTTATATATTTATATTATCGCAGCAATATTGCTGGCAAAGATATGTCTGGCGGATGTCATGATTTTGCTTCGCCTGGACCTGCTTATATTCGCTCTCAAATGAAATTTACTTACGAGTTAATCACACCATTATGCGCCACCTATCGGTGTCATCGCAAGCTACCACGGAAAGATGCGCTACCGTGCATCTTTCTGAAAATATCTCAGGAAATTCTAAACAAAAGAGAGTTGCACTATAGTGTTTTGAAAACGTCTTGACAAGGGCTACAAGAATATGCAAAAAACTATTTTTTATTTAACTCCCTATGGTGTTTTTTTAAAAAATTTAAGGTTCTTTGGATCTAAATTTTTTATATAAAAACCCCTATTTTTATTGTGTATTCTTGTAGCCTTTGTCACGACGTTTTTAAAACACTATAATAAAGTTCTGTTTTGTTAAGAATTTACTGAGATATTTAAAATTTTGTCATAATATTTTTAATATAAAATATGAAATATCTCGTAAAGTATTCACTTTTTGATGACTTTACCTTAATACTTTTATATATAGAATAATCAAAAAAATTGAATAATAATATTAATTTTTACATTTTTAATTTTTCAAAATTAAGTTTGTATACAAAATGCAATCAAATTTTTTAACATTATAACTTGTTTTTTTTTATATCATTCGATTTCTTTCATTACTCTACGCATAAAAGTATTAAGGTAAAGTCATCGAAAAGTAAATACTTTACAAAATATTTCATATTTTATATTAAAAAAATAATGACAAAATTTAAAATATCTTAGGAAATTCTTAACAAAAAAGAGCTTTATTATAGTGTTTTGAAAACGTCTCGACATGGGCTACAAGAATATGCCAAAAAACTATTTTTTATTTAACAACTTATGGTGTTTTATTTAAAAAATTTAAGGTGCTTTTGATCTAAATTTTTTATATAGAAGTCCCTAATTTTTATAGCATATTCTTGTAGCCCTTGTCAAGACGTTTTTAAAACACTATAAAAAAGTTTTCTTTTGTTAAGAATTTACTGAGATATTTTAAATTTTGTCATAATATTTTTAATATAAAATATGAAATATCTTGTAAAGTATTCACTTTTCGATGACTTTACCTTAGCGCTTTTATACATAGCTAAATAATCAAATAAATCGAATAATAATATTAATTTTTACATTTGTATTTTTTCAAAATTAAGTTTGTATACAAAATGCAATCAAATTTTTTAAAATTAATTCGTATGTTTTTTTTTACATTATTCGATTCTTTTTATTATTCTACAAATAAAAGTATTAAGGTAAAGTCATCGAAAAGTGAATACTTTACGAAATATTTCATATTTAATATTAAAAATATAATGACAAAATTTAAAATATCTTAGGAAATTCTTAACAAAAGATAGCTTCATTATAGTGTTTTGAAAACGTCTTGACAAGGGCTACAAGAATATGCAAAAAAACTATTTTTTATTTAACCCCCTATGGGGTTTTATTTAAAAAATTTAAGGTGCTTTTGATCTAAATTTTTTATATAGAAGCCCCTATTTTTTATAGCACATTCTTGTAGCCCTCGTCAAGATGTTTCTAAAACACTATAATAAGGTTCTCTTTTGTTAAGAATTTGCTGAAATAATTAAAATTTTGTCATAATATTTTTAATATAAAATATGAAATATCTTGTAAAGGATTCACTTTTCGATTACTTTACCTTAGCGCTTTTATACATAGCTAAATAGTCAAATAAATCGAATAATAATATTAATTTTTACATTTGTATTTTTTCAAAATTAAGTTTGTATACAAAATGTAATCAAATTTTTTAAAATTAATTCGTCTGTTTTTTTTTACGTTATTTGATTTTTTTTATTATTTTACATATAAAAGTATTAAGGTAAAGTCATCGAAAAGTAAATACTTTACAAAATATTTCATATTTGATATTAAAAATATAATGACAAAATTTAAAATATCTCAGGAAATTCTTAACAAAAGATAGCTTTATTACAGTGTTTTGAAAACTTCTCGACAAGGGCTACAAGAATATGCAAAAAAACTATTTTTTATTTAACCCCCTATGGTGTTTTATTTAAAAAATTTAAGGTGCTTTTGATCTAAATTTTTTATATTAAAGCCCCTATTTTTTATAGCACATTCTTGTAGCCCTTGTCAAGACGTTTTTAAAACACTATAATAAAGTTCTCTTTTGTTAAGAATTTGCTGAGATAATTAAAATTTTGTCATAATATTTTTAATGTAAAATATGAAATATCTTATAAAGTATTCACTTTTCGATGACTTTACCTTAGCGCTTTTATACATAGCTAAATAATCAAAGAAATCGAATAATAATATTAATTTTTACATTTGTAATTTTTTAAAATTAAGTTTGTACACAAAATGTAATCAAATTTTTTAAAATTAATTTGTCTGATTTTTTTACATTATTCGATTCCTTTTATTATTCTACGCATACAAGTATTAAGGTAAAATCATCGAAAAGTAAATACTTTACGAAATATTTCATATTTTATATTAAAAATATAATTACAAAATTTAAAATATCTCAGAAAATTCTTAACGAAAGAGAGCTTTATTATAGTGTTTTAAAAACGTCTCAACAATGGCTACAAGAATATGCAAAAAGACTATTTTTTATTTGACTCCCTATGGTGTTTCATTAAAAAAATTTAAGGTGCTTTTGATCTAAATTTTTTATATAGAAGCCCCTATTTTTATTGTTTATTCTTGTAGCCCTTGTTACAAAGTTTTTTAAACACTATAATAAAGTTCTCTTTTGTTAAGAATTTACTGAGATATTTCAAATTTTGTCATAATATTTTAGGAGGAAGAGGAGGAGGAGGAGTTTTACAGGATGTATTCAGGATATCCTGCGATACTCCTCAAGATATCCTGGACGTACATAGGATGATTTTAGGACTTCTTATGTTATTTGAGTCTAGTGGACATTTATGAAAAATTTATAATTTATTACGGTACTTAAAGCATTCTGAAGCTATTTTTAAGTATTTCACCACAATTAATAAAGTCAAATAAAATATTTACAATAACACATGTCCTGGATGTCCTTCGGATTTTCCGAGGATGTCATTGCTATCTGGGAAACAACTAAGTATCCTGAAAATATCCCAGGACGTCCTGGACGTATTCAGGACGATCCTGAGGACGTCTTGTGCTGTCTGGGATATCACATGCTACTCACTAGTCGGTGCTGCCATCGTTCATCCACCGACGCGGGAGAATTTGTCGAATAGGGAGCAGAATAGCAGATTATTCACTCACGACACGTGTTGCAGGATCGCTCGATCGCTCCCGCACTCACTGTCTAGTCCTCGTCGAGCACACATCAAAACTCATCATCAAGTTGTCCCTGAGAATACATCGAAAAGTCTCGCCGTCTACTATACATATCGCGAACTCTTATCTCGGACGAGTGCACGAATCTTCTCTGCCTGCTTGGCCTTGGCTTGCTTTGCTTCCTGCCTTTGCTTGCTGCCTGCTGGTTTTTGCTTTCCTTGCCCTTTCTTGCTGCCTGCCTTTGCTGCTTGCTACCTGGTTGGGCAGACCTAGAAGGAATCACCAGCCACCAGGACTTGCATCGAAAAGACGAGGCCGGGTGATGAGTCGCTTTTCGCTTTTTGCATGCTTTACACGCCGCAACATTCGCTTTTCTCGCGTTGAGAGAGACCGCGATACCTTCCTTCTGGTCTTTCGAGTTAATTAGATACTAATCTATCGTCTCCGGAGAATTTGATACACCTCCGATCAGTAAGTATTCCTTATCAAAACTTGTGTTTGCTTCTCTTGCATTTCGAGAATTTTGAAAAAATTAACGTAATTTCTTTTTGCGATTAAAGTACACTATATAATAATTATATGATTTTTCTTTCAATCAGGGGGGTAGGGGATTTTTAATTCTCCAACGAAATTGTGTTTTAAAGTCTGACAAATCGGTTGGCACGCAGTTTAGTAGGTTGGAAATTCGTGTACTTGGAAATACACGAAAAGGATTTGAAAAGTTTATTAGTTTATAATAAATTTCAAATCTTAAAAACGCGTATATCGTGATTGCCAGTAATCGTCGATTAATATTCTCAATTTGGTTTATAATCACTGGCGAAGTTAATGTGTTACTTATTCGTTTATATGATTTTTGTTACAGATTCGAAGGATGTGAGGATCGTTTGAGCAGATTGCTTTCTTCCTGTCAATGCCTGGAAGAAGTTTATTTGCGCGATATTTCTCTCCTCTCAGATCGCATTTTGGAATTACTAACGCAGTGCAAAAATTTGAAACGGTTATATCTTAATGGCTGGCTTACAGTTGATGCAGCTGATATAAAATATTCTGTTATTATGGAACATTGTCCTAAATTGCAAGAATTTTATCTTATACGCTGCAAAATTAGCAATTGCTTGGTTAACGAATGGAAGGAAAGATATCCGCATGTGTCAGTCTATACATACGATATGTAATTCGATGTATAATTTAAATCGTTTTTGTTTACCATTTTGAAATATATGTACATATATATACAGGGTAAATTTTATTTCGTGAACCAGTCTTTTACCATCAAAGGCGAGATACCAACCGTACTTGTAACTAACTTATCGGCTGTGGTGTACGTTGGGCCGCGCGAACCGAAATCCCTTTGAATTCAAGCTCCTTAAGGGGATCCTAAAGCGAAGGCCGAACTCCGACGATGTCGCTGTTTTACCGACAAAATTACCGACAACCCTACAAATTTTCGCACAGCTCCAGCTTTTTAGAATAGATACACCGCCAAGGTTAAAGTTGACAAGTCGTGAAAACATCAGCTTTATACACAAATTTGGTAGCTTTCATGCACAATGCAACAACAGAGCAGCGTCTGTTGGAGTGTCTACTTTAATTCTGCAAAAGGAATTATAATTCTATACAGCCAATAAAAAGTTGGAGCTCTGCGAAATCATGGAAATCTCGGGCGTATACAGACCGAAAATTTTCTGGAAGCTCCAGATTTTTATTGGCTGTATAGAATTATAATTCCTTTTGCAGAATTAAAGTAGACACTCCAACGGATGCGGGGTGTTGTTTGCATTGTGCATGAAAACTACCAAATTTGTGTATAAAGTTGATGTCTTCACGACTTGTCAACTCTAACCTTGGCGGTGTATCCACCCTAAACGTAAATATAAATGTCATTATACTTTCTTTCTTCCTCTGCGTAAAATCGATCACACCCGTATCCGTTTGCGTTTATACTTTAATTCTGGAGAAGGATTTATCATTCCATGCAGTCAAAAAAAACCTGGAGCTTCCAGAAAATTTGTCAATTTGTCGGTAATTTTGACGGTAAAACAGCGACATCGTCGGAGCTTTAGGATCCCCTTAAGGGGATCCTGCAGTGACAGGCAAACTCCAACGTGACAGCGCCAGATCTTGTCTAGAGCCTTCAAATCTTATTCGATTTTAATGAAATTTTTTTTAAATTGTAGCTTATTCAATTCCAAACAATGTTGTCGAAGCCGATTTTTGAATTGGGTTTTCTTTCAAAATGGCGGATGTAATATAGCGGCTGGAAAACAGAAAGCATTAAAGCGATTTGTACTAACAATAAATTGCGTATATGTATGTTTTTGATGTCGCAGATCATGAATTTGCTTTAGTGCACAAAATTCTTTTACATGGAAGCAAGATTATACTCACATTTATTACCAATCGGTGAATTATTTGAAGGTGCAGGAAAAACGTAATAAAAATTTCTAGTGATTTAGAGAATATCACACTCGAAAACATTGCAGAAGTGCAAAAAATAAAAAATATTAAAATTATAAAATTAATTATAATAAATTTAATATGGTCACCATAAACAATAAATATATATTATATATCGTACTAGTAAATATGAATAAATGTAAGTATCATGAACTGATTTGCACAAGATGTACATATAAATAAATATTTTTAAATTCACTAATTGTGAATATGTTGCAACAATTAAGAAATTTCAAATAGTGGAAATGAAGTATGGTGGATGCCAAAATTAAAAATAAATTTAATTTTTGTTAAAAATTATATTAAAACGTTTAAAAGATTGTTGATTACATTATCTGCAATCAAAATTGCAAAAATCAAAATGGTGCATTCAATATGGCGGATATTTAAATAAAAATTGTTTTCTAGTTCTATAAAAAATAACATATAACGATTTCCAAGTAATTGATTATTCACGCGAGTACTCCAAATAGTTATACTCCTCTTATGCGACAGTGTTACTTTCACAAAAGTCCAACAATAACTTTTGAGCTTCAAGGTCGATAGTTTTTGAAGATTGTTTCCACTCTTTACGTTGACTACTTATGTACGGATCCGACGAAGTTAGAAGTTTCTTAAGGGGATCCTGAAGTCGTATGAATTACCGACATTACAGTTTCTCAATGGATCTTTTAATTGGCTTTATAGAATTGCAAAAATCTTTTACAGAATTAAAGTACGCACAAAAATCTATACGAGACAACGGCGATTTTATATCAAAAACACCAAAAAATTAAAAATATTATTTATTTGGACACATACAGCTGTCACCTGACGACAATATTTGCTTAAAACAAAAATTCTGCAGTTTATACATACATAATGTTTATCATCTAGTATTGGGTAAACATGTAGGAATAATATCGTGCAAGTAGAAGTAAGATTCAATGCGTACAAAAAAAGATCCATTGAGAGAAAGTTTTAGTAATGCAAATTGATGCAAATACGGATGCAGACTGACAAGAAGAGCAGTATTGCATGCATCAATAGTTGCCGGATCTTGTCAGAGATGGCGCTGCCTGCAATCTGACAAGGACAGATATACCGTATAGGTATCCATTAGACAAGGACAGGTATAGCACGGTAACACAGAAAACATAGTAAACGATCGAAATTATCGATTATTTTTAGTTCCGTGCTAGATCGTGGCGCTGTCACGTTGGAGTTTGCCTGTCACTTCAGGATCCCCTTAATAAGGTCTTCATTTGTTGCACTTCTAGAATGTTTTCGAGTGTGATATTCTCTAAACCGCTTGAAATCTTTGTTACGTGCTTCCTGCGCTTCTTCAGATAATTCACCGATTGGTAATAAATGTGAGTCTATAATCTTG
This sequence comes from Leptothorax acervorum, assembly GCA_035220615.1. Lineage (NCBI taxonomy): Eukaryota > Metazoa > Arthropoda > Insecta > Hymenoptera > Formicidae > Leptothorax > Leptothorax acervorum. The sequence goes on along the minus strand of JASTWQ010001262.1, from coordinate 774,792 downwards.
CTCCCATGTAAAAGAATTTTATGCACTGAAGCAGGCATGTAGTACCAAGGATACAGTTTAATGTACAGTTCTGCTGTTTCATAAGCATAATTTTGAAATTTAATAATATTTATTTTTTTTCCGCAAGCGAGAGTCTGAAGAATAATTCCGAATCTTCGAATAAGGGTTTCATTAACACCAGTTATCTTTGAAGTCATGTAAGGATCTCTGAAAAATCTTCTCGCCGTGTTCCCATCATTTGATGATCCAGAACCTTGTTCTGGAGTATCCACATATAGAGCCATTTGTTTTCGAAATTCTTTTTAAATATTTTTCTTGGTTTCTTTCATCGCCATATTATCATTCATGTGAAACCAGTTGGAACGCGAGGCACCGTTCGGTATATTTGTACCTGGATCGATTTTGTGCCATTGCATTGTACGTAAAGAGCCGACGTTTACTTGCGATCGTCGTCCGTGAAGAGATCTCTGCATCGGCGCAACGCACATTGGACGACGCTTAAGTTAACGAATCTATGTTCCGCGGAAAGACTCGCACAGCCACCAAGTGATACATACTCGTAAGTCATTAATAACGGTAAGAAACGGTAGCGTAGGTAATTTAATAACTCCTAGTGTTATATATGGATGCGTGACTGGAATAGCGATGCGTTTTTTTTTTATTATTACAGCACGCGCGCCTAGCGAGATATTAGTTTTAAGCTTGTTATAGCGGACGAAGCGAAACAATCGAAACGTCTGTCGAGTCTTCAATCGGAGTAAATTATTTTTGCAAAACGAAATACATATATGTTCAAGTGTTCGTTACGAAGGTTATTATATTTTTTGCGGATTTTTCCACGGTTAAACGGAAGTAAATCGAGTTTTGTTATCGTTTGGATCGCTCCCGACAGTTGCAACGATGCCAAACAATTCGTTAATATGTTCTTGTTATAAAACGCGCAATAATCGAGTGATTGGAGTATTAAGAAGATAAGTGGAACGAATCAATTCATTGTGGAAGATTATAAATTTAAGAAAAATTTTGAATAAATTTTATTTTATAATTATAATGTCAGGTTGAAAGGATATTAAAAATATATGACGATTCAAAAGAAAACTGAAGGTGATATGTGAAAGATACGTTCTCCGAAAGAAAAATCAATAACTTCTTTCCGAAATAGCGCGTTATATTAAGATATTTTTCCATCTAGTTCTCTTTCGATTGCAGTTTCACGGCATCCGAAAATGACCTACTTAGTAATTTTTATTTGACTGAAGCGATTATCTAACAATTTTTTTGTACGATATATTGAAAGAATTTTGAGGATCGTGTTAATCATCATCACACGTAACGTAAAACTATATTGATCTTTGATTGCTTCGGAAGCGGAAGGCTATTGTATAATAGACAAACGCAACCATCTCCTCCGCTTTGACTGGACGTTATAATTAATCAAAAGTATATACTTGAAATGCGAAAAAAACGAGGGAGAGCGTCACATATTCTGTACCTCGAAGAGAGTTGAACGTTTCAAAGTGTTCGAGCTTGGGAACAAATCAAGACGTAACTGGTCCATTATCAAACCTGTACATGTCGAAGTTAGATTCCTTCGTTATCATTTAATCGCATTCCCGATTTATATCGCAATCCGATGCTATATCGAGGACCAAAAACGAAAATAACATTCGCCGGAATTTCGATGAAAAGAGAAACAGCTCGTTCTCGTTTAGTTTTGAAAATGGAATAAATAATTTTGATTGCCACATGTTTCAACTAATATCACGTATATTAAGAATAAAATTTTCTTAATTTTAAAAAACAAAAATTTTTAGATTTATTTCTCACTCCACAATTGCACAAGTGGAATAATACAAAAATATTGGAAGCTATATTATAAGTTTGTGTGATGTAAAACGAGAATAAAGATGGATGAAATATTTTTCGCTTTTGGTCCCCGATCGCAATATTGATGTACATGTGTTTATATGTATATATGTTATAATTATTCTCATTCGTGCATTATATTTCCACACGGTATATTTAATTAATAAACGTCAAAGAAGATTAGTAAACGGCATGGAATCTTGGAAATGCGATTACGCCTAAGAGAGGACACAGAACTTCGTCGAAATTTCGACTCGGTGAAACACGAATTACCGTAATAGGTGATAATTTAGTTTCTCAGCTATCCTAGTCTTGTACAGAAATTTCGCGCATAGCTGCGACAATGAAATTCATACGATTATGCGTAGATAACTATCGTATTTAAACGATTCTCAGCGGCGACCAGATACCTACTAAATCGCGTGGCACTTTTTTACATCAGAAAATAATTTTCCGAGTATGATCACCACGTATTATCAATTTCTTGACTATATACAAGCTAATAAGACTACATCGAGATCTTTAAACTGCCAGTGTAACATCTCATCAAAAATAAAATCGTTCATTACGACCATCATTCATTACGGAAAATAAGAGCACAGATTAAACCCGCTACGATCTCGGTGATTAAATTTTGATGCTGTGTAGGAGTATACGAGAATGTAAAGGCGACATAGCGTACATTTTTGTAGCATCAAATATTAAGATAACGGTTTCGATTCCTGAGCGAATGGAGCAAATGAGAATGCATCGATAACGTGTCGACAAGTTTCATATTCAGATTTATATCTAGTAACGCATTGTGCTGCGAGAAAGCTCAGAATGATGCATATGATGCATTGAAATCGTATGTATGATATGTATAATAGATTTCTGCGAATATGAATCGCTGTGACTTTCTGCTTCTACAATGTGTTCCTGTGCAACGCTTTAACGACAACGCGAATTGCTAAGTTATTGTAATAACGAAACGGAATATCTCATAGAAATATCTGTATCTGTAAAATATCATTAATTCCACCACAAATCATTTTTTAAGATCACGACTGCAATTGCGTAAAAAAAAAAGATGTGTCTTATATCATTAATTTCACACGCACACGCGCGACCTAATGGATCGAGCAAAAATTTAAAAATAGCGTTTTTTGAAGTTAAAATAACGAGAAAAAAACGAAGAATATTTGTATTACGAAATTGATTAATGCGTGCTAAGATAATCGCGCAAGAAACGCAGCATAATTAACTGTTGTAATGTACGCTACGCATGACATTAATCACTGCTTGAGGTTTGTAATGTTTTATGAAATTATTATCGCGATGCGTTGTATAATGTCAAGAGGAATTATTTATTACAATAAATATAATACAAAGTACTCGTTACGATCACACAACCACGTAACGGTAAATAATGCTGCTTCAGCTGTCCTGACCCACAACATTCTTTTGCCTCTCTGACTTGAACGGTACTGTTCCTTTTTTGGAATGATACCGCCTGTTAGCCTCTCTGCAAGATAAAACAATATTTTAAGATATCGCTTAAAACTATATTATAAATCCGCGAGTGTTACAATTTAGTTGTACTTACTTGCGTCCAGCCTTCTTGCGAATCTCTCGTAACTCTGCCTGCGCGTTGAATATGCGTTTCGGCACGTGTCGGTGGCGTGCAATTCGTCGAACTTCAGGATGCGCCGCGTACTTCTCTTTCAAAGTGTCATTGAGAAGCAGCGCGTTTCTTTCTCTGGCCCTCAGCTGTTGGAAGTAGAAACAGAGATAGGAATATAGTTATCGATAATTTATACTAAATTATGTATGTAAAATCGTGAAATCGTGATATTGATGTTTACAATGCCGAGCTTCTCCGACGCTTTAGCCTTCCATACGCGAAGATTCATTTCGTCGCTGCCGCTAATTACGTATTTGTTATCGAGAGACCATGCTACGCAGGTAAGTCTGTGCATGCGCTTCGCGTGGTACACCTCTCGCGAGTGGCCTTTATTCGTCTCGAAAATACGGATCGACTTGTCGTAGCTGCCTGAAACAAATTCTCTCCCCGTCGGCGAATAATCCACGTCTATCACGGCCTCCACGTGATCCTTATGTACATTAACTGGCGTTTTCAACTTGCGGACATCATACGTGTACAAACTGAAACAAATACGTATTTAAGAAGGAAAAATTGCGCGAAGCGTAATCCTTCAATAATCCCTCCTTTATTATATCTTACTTGTAATCTTCATTGGCACAGGTAAAGGTAAAAGCTTCCATGGGATTCCAAGAGAGCTTGTTGCTCCGTAATTTCATCACTATCCTTGTTAAAGGTCCCGTTTCTCTAGTATCGTATACAATTATGCTGCGATCGCTGGCGCAAGAGGCTGGAAGTTAAATTTTGAAATGGTAAAATACTTTAATATAAAGCACAGACAGTTAATTTTATTTTACTGACGATGTCTCATATATAAAACGATTATAATAAAAATATACTCATCATATGTCATACCTAAAAGATCTTTCTGTATAGGATTAAATTTTACATCAAGTAGACTATCTACACCCCATTTAAACGTGCGAAGCGGCTCGTTACGAGTATCCTCCCACATTTGGCATATTCCTTCTCCGCAAGTAACAAATACAGGTTTGGTCCGATGGTGAGTTATACCGGTTAATACAATCTATCGGATAAAAGAAATTGTTTAAAAGATTTTAGGTAATTTCACGTTTGGCAAATCTTAAGGAAAACCATATATGCGAAAGCTGCGTACTTTGCTGACAATAGTATTTGTGGGTTCCTCCTCTCCGCCAGTGGAGACAGCGTCCCAGGTCTTGATCGTCTTGTCGTCGCCAAGTGTAACGAAGTGTTTTCCATCTGGCACGTACGCGATGCCGCGAACTATGCCGTCGTGAGCCAGAAACGAGCGCGTGCACGTACCCTGGCCGAGATTCCACGTTCTCACCTCGCCGTCGTAAGCGCCGCTCAAAAGAGTGGACAGCTGTGAGGGATGTTTACACATGCAGGACACCGAATCCTTGTGGCCTTCCAAACTGCCTAGAAACGGCTTAGCGAACACCCTCTCCAGTTTAACGGCGTTCAGCGCTTTCGTGTACTCCCTGGGTGCTTGAAAGGGATGCAAAGCGGGATCGAAGTTTCGTGGAACTGCAAACGATAAAACGATCATTGTGCTGCATCCTTTGCTGTTTTAGGTTAGACCAGCGATTTACGCCAACTTACTTTTGTGAATGTCACGTTTAGTCTCCCGTAAGTACTCATCAGGATTCCTACTTAACACTTTAACCTTCATCCTCGAGAAAGAACTACGCGCACTCTTCTATTAAAATATACATAAAAATTGTCTTCCAGATATCCAGACCCCTCCACGTGTTTGTTGAGAATAACAATAACCTAGAATAACCTGGGAAACTGGCTGCGACCGCTGGCGCTGCGTCTTCATTGGTTCATTTTTGACATCACTGATGGAGACTGCGGACTGCATGTTAATTTCGGTCGGTAATACAGTTTAGGTAGAAATGGGTAGAAAATAAAACAGAATGAGGGATTCCTAGTAATTGTTTAATAATTTAACATAATAATAATTTAAAAATAATAATTTTAACAATTAAGAGTTTGATACTTATTTAATATTTAATAATTTGATATTTGTCAAAAATTTTATATTGTCATATAAATCAATAATTCAATTGATAACAATTTTATATTGTTATTAATTATTATTAATAGCTAAAAGATTTATACAATGTATATATTTTGTGTGTGTATATAATATATAATATACATATGTATATGTAGATAGTATATGTATGTATATAATACATGTATGTATTGTATACTTTCTAACTCTCTTTTTTGAATAATTATTTTGCACGAACACAACAAATATTATAAATATTTTTAAATTTTTATTTTGTTGCAGGATGCTAGAGAGACTAACTGCCGAGGAAGAATTGGAAAAACGTAAAAACGAAGAAATGATAAACTTTTTAAACACCGATAGAGCTGACCCAATAATAAGACAATTAAATGAAATAACAACAAGAAAAGATCAATATAGAGAAGCAGTAAAAAGGTAATTATTTTTTTAATAACTATTTTGCAAATACCTACTATTATAAATAATTTAAAATTTTTATTTTGCAGGATGATATCAAACATAGAAATGAGAGAGGAAGATGAAAAAAATAAACTTGAGGAGCTACGGGAATGTTTTACAAACATTGAGGACAAACAAATTGAGTTTTTATGTGTCAAATGTGTCAAATGTGTCAGTGTCTTTTTTAGCAGAATTATAAAATTGAACTCATAAGATTACTCAATAGAATTGAATTCATCCACCGTTATGCTTCGAATATTTTCTAGAAAATATACGAAGCATAACGGTGGATGAATTCAATTCTATTGAGTAATCTTATGAGTTCAATTTTATAATTCTGCTAAAAAAGACACTGACACATTTGACACATTTGACACATAAAAACTCAATTTGTTTGTCCTCAATGCAACAGACCACGATGCGAGGAATATTGCTCGATGTTATGCGAACAATTAATACTTCATCATCATCATCAGTGGCGCTACAGCCCAGATCGGGCCTTGGCCTCCTCTTAGAGGTTTCATAATCGCTTTAAATTCAGATGTGCGGGTGATTAGCCCACAGCACCCTGGCATGGTGGATATTGCCATATATAGTATATTTGGACCAACGGTTTAACGTCTCTTCCGAAAGACGGAGCCCAGTTTTTCCCATTTGAGAATTTTTCTCGCATGGGGGGCGCAGTTTCTGGAAATAAATTCCAGTGTACTCAAGTGGACTCGAATCCGGTTCTCCGGATTGTGAGTCTGGCGCTCTACCACTAGACCACACTGCCGCCCACATATTTATATGTAGATAGTATATGTGTGTATATAATATATAATATACATATATGTATCTGCAGATTTCTCTGTATGCGATATTTTGTATGATATATCATGTATGTATATATTTTGCGTATATAATATCTTGAAATTTCTTGGATTAATAACATGTGACACTTCTCTTGTTAATAAGTGTATCCCTCCACGTATATTTTTAAATATCTAAATAAAATTTGATCGAACTGATGGTGACTATAGTATGTATATAATCGTTGTACCAATCAATAAATTAGATATACCTAATAGGAAAGGCGTAGAAGAATATATGATATCATGCACGTTCTAGGTAAGTTTAGTATTATCATATGTAAAGAGTAAGCAAAAGAGAGAGAGAGAGACGAGCGAAATATTTCGGCAAATAAGATTACGTGAGCGATAAGATTACACGAGCTTTTAACTCAACCTACAGATATGATAAGCACCATCTCGTATTGAGGCTTCAACCGTGCCGAATCGATTTCCATCATGCCAGGTGAGCAAAAGAATTTCTCTAAAATACATTAAAATAGATATTAAAAGAATATCAAACCTTTCTAGATATTTGCAAGATTAATTTTCTGCTTTCTCATTTCATAAACTTCTCCGATTCTTATCGACATTTGCTATTTTGTGGATATTTAACTGAGTGTCATTGTTTCCTATATTTTGATCTTCTCGTTATTATAAATAAATGTAAATACACCAAATTTTAAGATTCAAAATTGTAATAGAATTACAATTGTATTACGATCAAGATAATATTTAAATCTAATTAAACAATAGAATATAGTTCTTATTACTGAAAATTAATTTTCCGAAATTCAATTAATTTCTTAGAGAGTAATCTAATCTAAAAGTCTAATAGTGATGTAAAATAATTTTTAGATTCTTTTACAATGATAGTAGTTTGAGATTAAAAATTCTTTGACACATTGCATGAATCATATGCTTACGTGTAATGTTTGCATTATATAAGTCCGTGGTTTGCATTGTATTATTATACTGCATTGAATAAATATTGTTGTAATAGCTACATTAATATAACTATAAATAACTGAAATATTCTATTGTTTAGAATTTTTAGATTAAACAATAGAACTATATTCTATTGATTAATTATTTTGATTGTAATACAATTGTAATTCTATTACAATTTTGAATTTTAAAATTTGGTGCATTTACATTTATTTTTAATAACCAGAAGATTAAAATATATAGGAAAATATAGAAACAACGACACTGTTAAATATCCACAAAATAGCAAATGTCGATAAAAATAGGAGAAGTTTATGAAATAAGAGCTAAAAATAACTGAATATACATTATTTTTTATCAGAAATGCGCAGAAATTTACCGTTAAATGTAGTTACTTTATTTTAGAAGTATGTGTGAGTCATGTGGATTGTAAAGATAGTTAATGTGTGACATGTGAAATCATCGATTACAAGAAACGTCTGGAAAAGTTTTATCAGATCAATTACAAGGAACGTGGTGTAGTATCAGTGCGCTTAAATATTACGTAACACGCATATTCGTTATATATACTACATCCGTTATATATTATACTATATTGTTTATAACTGTCTGTGAAAATGTGCAAAATCAGATTTGTATCATAGTGGAATTCAAACTTTCATTGTTAGACACAGCATTATTAAAATTAACGAGTATCAATAGATTAATAAATTATCCAAACAAATTAATAATTTTCTCGAATATTTGAAATTTAAGCAGAAAAATTAGCAGGAAAAATCTGCAATTTTTCTACATTTTATCTTATCCTAATTTTCTATTAGAAAAAGGCTATCTTATTAAATATTAAGTAATATGAGTTTTTCATCTGCTGACAAAATAAATATCAAGAAGCTGAAGCTTAATAAGTATGCTCGATTTCACTAATTTGTTAATTTACCCAGAGCATCGATCTTGCTGACAGTATATCATTGTTATAGCCTACAGATGGGTAAGCCGTAACAGCGGTCAATCGCTGCCAGAAAACGTGGTCGCCGGCGGTCGTGACGTCGACGGAAGCACACTTTACGTCGGCAGAGCGTTTCACGATGGCGACATGGTTCCGGCGAAAGTGAGCCCTGACAAGGGTGTCGCCTACATTTGTCACAACGGCGAAGAACATCCCAAAGACAATTACGAGGTGATAGTGCAAAGCCAGATGAATTTTTTCTACGTTACGAGAAACGTGATCAACTGCAAGCAAAACTTTGCGCGCTTTATCGCTTTATCGTTCTGAGAAAAATTGAAACACAAAATCGCGTGTAGTCGATTATAAAATACATTCTACTGCGTTTTTAACAAAGAAAAAAGTTATGATTGTTGAGATTAAATCGACTTTAACCATAATTTCTTCACAGAAGTGATCATCATTGATTTTCATGACAATTCACCGAATTGATTTAGATTCGTCTAAAGAAGCAGCAACGACTTTCTTAAATTTTATAACAGCGATTAAAAAACAGTTACATCATTTTCGTAACTTACGTAACGCGCCGTAAGTAGGTACATAGTCGAAGTACAAAACTTGCTAAGATTAAGCGCATATCGGTTTTATTAGACTCAAGATAATCTCGAGATCTCAATTTTTCTCCTTTATCTCTTTTTCGGAAGTAGCTATATCGATGAAGATATGATTCGATATAGGCGGTTTAATAATTCGCACAAGATTATAACGATATATTTCGCTATCTGATAATCTTCGTTGGTTAAATAACAGCGATAACAACGAACGAACGCTGGCGGGATTCATTGTCAATGGTAATTATAAGCAATTAATTATTAATTGTTATATGTGTAACAATATTACGATATTGTCAGGTCCTTTGCCAAGGGGAATTCGCATGGGAGTTCTGCAGCAACGGTGAGGTGCCAGCGGAAGCTGTAATCGCCGGTCAAACCGCGGACGGAGAACCTCTGTACGTTGGCCGTGTCCTCCATAGTGGATCTCAAACGATTGGCAAGGTCGGTCTTTTCGGCAGCTATTAATCTCAGGTCTCGGCAGTAATGATAAGCATTCGAAAATACGGAATAACGTCTCGGTATTCCTGCAAGCACGCTTCTCTGCCAAAGTGTTCTCCAATCTACGCTCCGTATTTGGCAAGCAAAACTCGCTTTTATATATCCTGCGCGGCCTTTTCTTACAATTAGATAAGAGAGATATAATTCAACTGTTCAAAAGTATACATATTCAAGATATATATATTTCTTCAGGTACAACCGAGTCACGGGTGCCTATACATTCCGTTTGACGGCGAGGAACTGTCGTTCAAGGATTACGAAGTACTCGTCATGCATTAACTCGATTGCGGATGCCCGAAGATTGAAGATGTAACACGCATTTTATACACGACCGTATAGCTAATTGAGTCAAGCAAAACAACCTCGAAACAAGCTGCTGCAGCAAAAACTGAATGAAAAATTATTGAACAAAATGCCCAGTTTTCTAAATATTTGTAAAAATTTATTGAAATAAAACAACGAAAAATAGTCTAAATAATAATTTTTAATTATTTCTAACGAGCAAATAATTTGTATCGTAGATTTGTATAGGATAAACGATTATTTTGAACAACGATTCGTATTGCTTATTTATCTTAACGGTATGACATCGTTATATAAATTAAATATATAGATACACGAAAAATCTTCATTCACTACAAATATCATATAATAACACGAGAAGTGATATTAAAATTTTATGAATAAAAATTACAATTATCTTCTTTTCCATATTTCCTTCGTTCTCAATTTAATGCCCTTCGTGTTTTAACTATACACTCTATATTGTTAAAAAACTAAAATAATGCGCAATATGTTGATAAAGAAAACAACCTAGTTAAATTGTTATCAACGAGCGACGAAATAGAAATCGCCTGCAAGGCAAATGAGCTACAAAAATAAATAATACATTGGTGACCTAAAAGTGGCTAAAAGTGATCGTATCGCTCCGATGTTATAAGCAGGAGAAATCGTTTCTGTCCCCTAAATTCGATAGCTGCGAGAAAAAAAATCGAAAGTTGCTTTATGCGCTGGACGCGGAATTGAAATCGTTAACTGGCTCCATGGCTACTAGTTGGAAATCCATGATTCTCGAGCGAGCGGTTCAGTGGAGCGGGAATGCAACGAAATAAAATATCTTTGTCGGCCGTGGTAATTACTTGTTACCAATTAGGCGATGTATTAGTTGGTTTTTGTCGATCGTAGCAAAATAAACCAGTTGGTCATCGCGAAAGAATCGCACCTCTCGCGCGCCGCAAGCACGACCACCATGATGGCTGGCCGACGAGGATGGCTCTTGAGTAATGACGGCCACAGACGCACCCTCGTCGGTCGGATATCAAGACAGAGAGCGGGAGAGAGGGAGAGAGGGAGAGAGAGAGAGAGAGAGGGAGAGAAAGAGAGAGAGGGAGAGGTGCCGGTGACAGCTCTGCATCGAATATTTTATAAGCATCGCTGTGGAATTGCGAGCATTACTCACTTGACGGCATCATACGTCAGACTTAAAAGCCAGGGCCGCCTCTAGATGTCTTTCGTCGCTCTGATGCGACCTTGCGGATTTTCATCCGTTCGATCTCGCGCGCGGTGCCGCGCCGCGCGAGCTTCGAGGATCTCGCGATCCGCGCTATGGAGGACTCGACTCGAGGCCTCTCCGGTCGGTCGAAGGACGAGCGTGACGCTTATCCGCGCGAACGAAACGGGCAAAACGCGCTAGGAATTCGAGACGATGATCAGCGACGGTGGGACATCCATGAAAATTTCGCCGCTCGGCGGCCCGCGGCGAAAAACCGCGATATGGTTGCGACCAGCCGTTCGTCAGGCCGAGCCGCGCGCGAATATAGCTTTGAATTCACCGTCGCAGATAATGGGGCACTTGGACGGCCCTGTCTAAAATAGGCTCCGACTGTAGAACGCTGGGACCGTGCGTAGTAGTGATTACTTTATCAACGAATTGTCACATTTAACAGCGCCTCGTCGAGTTAGGTACGCGCGGCAGAGCGATTCGACGACCGCTGCAGCCTGTTTACGCTCACCAGTTGCCATCCGTTCGACAGCGTCGACATCGGACGCGGTCGCCCGGTGAAGCCTATACTTCCCGCTCCGACCAAACCGATCTTAATCGCGTTTCTCACGCCGGTTTCGTAGAATTGTCGAGCGCGCGCGGCAAGTCGAAAATGATCTTCACGCGACTGCACGGAGTTCCCCGTCTGATAGAGGAAGAAACACATAACACGGATAACGCCGGGCTGATATTAACCACCATTATCTAATACGAATTTTCGCAACGAGAGGAACGTGTCAAGGACGGCCCCGAAGGCTGCTGGATCGATCGACTCCGGATGGATCGCTCGGTGAAAGAAGCTTACGCAAACGGTGATCGCACGAGGTGATCGTACGGTTTCGTGAGTTAGCCTCTTGCGCGAATTGTTGACATCATCGCGGGCGCGAGGACGTTCGCACCGTGGGAGAGATCACGATAAACCTCGCGGGGATCTTCAACGCAAGTCGTTCACCGACGGCGCTTTCTACATCCCTCGACGTAGTAAACGCGCGCAGTTGGTGGATCACCGCGGGTGATCTAGATCGTTCACGCAGAAGGGAACAATATGTATCGTCGAATCGTCAGGTATATGAAGCCGAAAAAGATCGTCGTTCGCCGACGTAAGAACAAGTATTCCCTCGGTAGGAAGATGAACACGATAATCATGACGCGTCGTTCGTTCGTCAATATGTCAATGCTGAGCTCTAAATGAATTAATGACCGAGCTGGATTAGACTTTAATGCTATACGCGCGGAGAGATTTGGCGTGTACGAGGCGGCGGCACACGTTATGCTCCATCGCGGAAGACACCGCGTGTGTCAAGGTGATCACCATGTTTTTCGCGTGTCGAGAAAGGAAAACGAGGGAGACCGGAGGAGCGACCGCCGAGGAAGAATAGGATTTTAGCGCGAATTCAGGATAGGAGCGCGGCGCGGCCGCGGGAGGACCTCCGGAGGCCTCGGGCGCACCGTCCGCGTCGTCCGCGTCGCGTCGCGTCGGGGGGGGCCTGACCTTGACCCGAAAATTTCCGCGGGGCGGAATCGGAAGCGACTCGCGGAGCGCGCTGGTGATCGCTGGCTCTCCGTGGAGGCATTAGCCGCGTGTCGTGCATACCGCGGAGGAGCCGATTAAGCGCGAACGTCGTCGTCGGCGACGTTGCCCCGTGTGGGGCTGGCACCGCGTGTGCTTAGTGCCTGGGTGGATGTACGTGAAGGCGGACCAACTCGCTGCGCGCTGCAGGAGGCCGATAGGAAGGAACGGTGAAACGAGCGGTGACAGCGCCCGGCCCGGGAAAGAGGTGGTACGCGGGGTACGCTGGTGCGCTGGCGGTGACCGGCGAAGGAAGGAGACAGACAACGCCGCTGTGCCTATGCGTCTCGTTATGCACGATGGTGCATTAGCCGAGAGTCGCGGGACCACCGTGCGATTTCTCTCGGGCGCACGCCGCACGACCTGAACCGCGCGAAATCCGATCCTCCTTCGTGGACTATCTCGCGAGCTCCGTTCCTCGAACCACCACAGGCAGCTTGATGATCTTGAACCGAACGTATACCCGGACAATTAAAAGAGACTCGTCTCCCCCCCCAAGAGAGATCAGCTCGATTCCGTTTCTTCTCTGACGTGGAAATATGACCGAGATCACGACGACGATCGGTACGCCCGCGGGGCTCACCCCGGAGAAGAAAGCAGCGATTCCAGTGACCGAAAAGTCCGACAGCGCCGTCACTTGGAAGTCCATGAGCATCCGGCAGAAATGGTCCTTCCTGACAAGCAACATCACCGTCGAGCCGATGGTCGCGTGCTACGTGATCCCCAGCGTGCTGTCGCAACTGGCCATGCAGAATCTCATCCTCGAGAAGGCGTGCCGGGTGAACCTGGCCTACCCGGACGAGATCTGTTCAGCTCTGGCCGCCAGGAACACCACCGGCTACGAGGCCGAGGAGACCGCGGTTCAGCAGATGGTGGCGCGGATGCAGACCTGGAAGACGCCGGTGCAGAGCGCGATTCCGGCCCTCCTGATCCTGTTCATGGGCGCGTGGAGCGATCGCACCGGTTTGAGGAAGCCCTGCATGCTGTTGCCGATCATAGGCGAGTTCTTCAGCAGCGCCACCCTAATCGCCTGCACCTACTGGTTCTACGAGCTGCCCATGGAGGTGGTCGTGCTGGAATCGGTGTTGCCCGCGTTAACCGGCGGCTGGTTCACCATGTTCATGGGTATCTTCAGCTACATAGCGGACATCACGACCGTGGAGTCGAGAACGCTTAGGATCGGCGCGGCCAACGTGTTCCTATCCTTGGGCGTACCGATCGGCATGGCTCTGTCGGGGATACTGTACACGAAGCTGGGTTTCTACGGTGTCTTCAGCATCGCGATGGTGTGTTACGTAATGAGCTTTGTGTACGGCCTAGTGGTTATCAAGGAGCCGCCGAGGGTGGTCACGGAGCGCTTGCGGAAAAAGTCCCTCCCGAGCGAGGGAAAGCGGATCTCGTTGTGCGCCTTTGTTCTGGACTTCTTCTCGTTGAAGCACGTCGAGGAGACGTTTCGTGTGGCGTTCAAGAAAGGGGCGAACAATCGCCAGAAAAGGGTCATCGTGCTCATGGTCATTATTATGGTCGTCATCGGACCCCTTTACGGTGAGTAAATGGCCCGAATGAATTGTGATTCTTTAAATAAATGTTTTCTCATCTCAAGCGCTAAGCAGGAGTCGACAGTTGCGTGTAACACGTCTCACCCTCGTTAATAGCGATACTCTGTACCTCGTGCGAATAAGTTTTTGCTATGTTAGATCGGTTTTAGACGATCTATTAACTCAAAATCCAGGACACATTTCTATTTATAATTTATTTATATATCACGTAATGTGCGAAAAACAATTTAAGAATCAGGACATATTTCAAATATACAAAAACTCTATGTGATAATTAATATCTATAAATGCAGAATAATTTCCCTGAATTCTAAATTACAGACAGTCTAAAATGGATCTTATTGTGAAATGTTTACTATATAATTCGAGATGTTATCATTACAAAAATAGGTGCCGATATAATTCACACATGTTATAATGTGTTTCCTTTCATTAATAATTCCAATTATTTCTAATTTTTAAGATAATATAACTAAATTTACAACTAAATAAATTTAACTCGGCTTTACAAACACATAAATAATAAATTGATAAAACAGTGAGATTTAATATTGCTATCACTGGTATAAAACGTTACTTTGAATTAAAATTATATGTATTTATATGGCAATAAATATTCATGTAAATGCATAATTTTTTATTGAATCGCTCTTAAGCGGAAATTATTGCGATTATTATCTGTTCGCATTATATAAAGTAGTAGTTAGCAGAAGCATGAGACGTATAATAACTCAAATATTCAAACAATTTAATTCGCGTACAATTAGATAAAGAAAAAAAAAGGGTAAAACCACTGGAAAACAGTTAAAAATAAAATTCATCCATCATTTCTCATGCACGTCCGTGGCACGATAAAAACTCACTGTAATTCTCGTTAATCTTGCTACCGCGCGTTGCAGTAACTGTGCGCATTCCCATCGGTAATTACTTACGTCCGACGGTGTGAATATTGTATATCGTATGCCAGGGAAAGTAAGAGAAGATATGGCAAAACTAGGCACACATTTTACGAGAACGAACGTGTAGCGCTACTTTGACGCTACTTGAGATACCCGAATAATTCGCGTATTTTAAAGCGCTAATAATAAAATATCCAAGTGCAACCTTATTTCCTTGGTACTTGAAATCCTTGATATCGCGCGATAAATCTTCCAATGGTATTGGACGTAAATATACGTCGTAAATATACGTTACAGAGACCGAAATATCAATAAACAAAGTAACAAACATTTGTTACGTCCATGGCTTTGTTACGGCAGAAGTTTTTTTATGAAGGCCGCGCGCAGTTTCCGGGTGGAATCTATTTTCGCAGTTTTTTCTCGAGCAAACGTACACCTCTCGGTACGCAAAGAGCTCGTAAATAAAAAGTTACGATACCGATACGGACAGCAGCTAGCAGCGCTCGGTACCAGCGTTCAGCCTTAGTGGCCGGACGGTATCGGCAACAATAAAGCCTCCAGTTTCTGCCATAGTAGCCCGTGCAAGCACGCGACCACACGAATCATTCAATTTTTCAATTAGCGTGCATTTGTTACAGCGCGCTATCGCGACTTTAATGCGATCGTGTGTGCGCGCTCGTACCTACGGCGACGACGCACAATTCCAGCACATTTCGCGGATGCCCTTGTCACAATTTAATTATATAGGTAGCCCCGTCGTTACAATGTCTGGGTACGCATTAGCACGCATTACCCCAGCTGCTAAGTGACGCGGGCAGTCGTCACGCTTATAACAATTTCAGTGTAATGGGCGTCTTCCTGATTTCGAATGCCGTAACGCGGATATACCTGTAAGACTCTTCTTCTCGAGACGTTACTTACTTTTCTCGACTCTCTCATTGTCGTCACAGCCGCACGGTGCGACGTCTCATAAGAGCGATAATTTATCCTGACAGCTTAATTTAGTACCGCGAACGGGCATGCGAGATCCGTATACAGGCAAACTTCTACAGAGCTACAGATATAGAGACCAAAATAACATTTAAATGATCGTAAAAATATTCCACACGTCACACGCAAGGAGATTTGTTCAACTATTTATACGTCTTTAAGTTATATCGTTTCTTAAGAACTTTTTGACAGAATTGATATTAATTATGAGGAATAGGTACAATGAAGAGTAGCAATCACGATTCGACACATCTCCCTTACCAGGAATATAAGGAAAATTACAAAAATTTATACGCACTTGCCTTGGCATAACATTAGTTTCAATATACACAGCAAAATGCGATAAAAAAGTATGCATAAGGAAGATGTAAAATTCACACACATTAGAATAGATTGACAAGTGAATGACAAGTGATTGCTTTTAAGTGAACGTTTTAGAGATTATACTCTAAAGTGCTTTACGATAATTCAATATCGAAATACAAAGTCTTTTTCAACGGATTATATATGCACGTAAAATATATTAATGGACAGGCACACGGCAAAATTACACACTTATTTGTACGCAATCTCCGACGTCAGCACGTATGCTAATCGCGATCCGAACGTGGCTGGTATATCTGTATATTCACGATGTAATTTCAAATCTCTGCTCATCAGAGGTACATAGTGAAAGTCGGCGACTACTACGTTATATAGTTATATTTTCGTTATAATCCTGCGCGGAGTGTGTCGCATCGGGGATACCGCATCGGCATTAAGAAACGCGCGACGAATTTTAATGCGGGAATGAATTACGGAATCCGTAACTTCTCACATTACGTGGCGATCGTGTAAACATGCCATTGCAGGTTTCATGGGAGAACGCGCGCATCACCAGAATGCACACGCGTGTGCATTTCGAAATGACGAAGACTTAGATATATCTTTGACAGCCCCCCCCCCCCCTCCCCCCGGCCGTTGAATGTCTTCTCTATTTTTGCAAAAGAGGATTGTTTTACGTAATACTAACATTTGCGTTTGACCTTCGCAGCTAACTTGGCATTACTACAGGAAGCAATTGTCGGTCTAATTGCAGCCGATGTAATCGTGAAAATCGTTTGTAATTGAACAGAAAACCGTTGCGCTTGGGTGAATCTGCAAAATATCTCTCCGTACCGTATATAACAATATGAAACTTCACGATAATGGCCTCGTAAATTACGATACGTTGCCGCAAGTCAACCGTGATTACCGATAGTTTATTCACGTACCGAGACAGAGTATATAAATCACAAATCCGCGCGTTAGTTGTAATTATAATTAAAAGCGCAAACAGATGCTTGAAGCAAAAATCAAACCTGTCCAATCAAATCTTAAAAGTCCCCCTTAGATAGTGCCCCCCTACATGAGCAAGCTGAAGAGATTGATTAAGTAACGAGACTTGACGTAGTGATGAATGAATCTTGGATAAATATTCGATAACGAGTGACACAATAGCGAGCTCGTCACGAATCAAGATTTTTCTAAGAACTGACATCCTGAGAGAATTAAAATCCATTGTACAAAGGTTCATTCTTGAACGCGTCACAAAGCGAAAAAATTATACATGAGAGCCGTTAGCATGTTCAATGAATAAATATAAAACTTAGTAGCTAGAGTCTCTCGCTTACAGATCGGAGGATCATTTAATGCGGGTCAGGTCAAACTTTTTATTATTGCACACACGTCGATTGATCCATCATGCCTGTTCCTCAGCCGAGACAGAGGCCGGCGATTACGCAACGGAGCGAGTGGTATTATCAAGTCTGTTTCTTTCACAGGCGAAATGGCGGTTCTCTATCTTTACACGCGGTACCGATACAACTGGAACGAAGTGACGTTCAGCATGTTCTCCACGTTTGGCATGGTAACTAATCTGATCGGTAAGAAAATCATCTGAGAACGTCCGCGCGCGTTAACAATTTGCGCGCGAGAGAAAGGAAGAAGAAATTTACGCGAGCGCTCGTAAAATCCTCCGTGACGAACTCTTCCGGTTCATTCATTGATCTCGTCGCTAATTTTCAAGTTAGAAATGTGTATTCCGCAACACGCGGAGAAACGCGGACGCGACGTGCAGAATCAGTCGGAGCGCGCGGATAATCTTCTCCTCAGATTGCCGTTTCGCGCAAATCGAAGGTATATCCGTTAGTTCTATTCTCGTAATGATGCCGTACATGCATCGGGTTAATCAAGGCTTTTTGCGTTCATGGGTCGATGAAAGCAAACGGGAGACGTGTCTTACGTAAGAATAAATATCGTTGCCGAGCGGAATCACCGCGACTATCGCTTTTATCCCGGCGATAATCGTGGAAGGCAGGAGTCGCCTTGAAAATGCAATCTCTTGTCGCACGCGAATTAAAGAACATTAAGAATATTTTGCAATAGAAAGGCATGCCACACCAATTGCGTGATGCGTGCGAGATAAAAATTGTTTCAGAATTCGCAGTTGCCTCACGGACGTGATACTTTAGCGCGTTCGCCGTACTTGAATACCGTATCGTTATTCCCGTTTGACTTTCTATTTGACAAAAGCTTTCTATTTGTCGATTCTACGCGAATTTTGCAAACGCGCGATCCGGCTTCTCTCGCATTTTTCTTTGACTAACGGATCACTCGGGATCTTACATAGCGCTCGTCCGTTCGCTGATCCTTCAGGAACGTTATTCGTGCGATCGTCCAGCGCTCGACGCGCACGAAAGAGTGAAAGATCTTTTCTCATCTGTTACACAGGTACCGCGATCTCCGTCGGTATCTTCAGTCACATTCTCAAGATAGACGACGCGATCGTGGGTATCATGAGCTGCACGAGTAAAATTTTAGCAAGTTTCGTTTACGCGTTCGCCACGTCCACTTGGATGGTCTACGTAGGTCAGTCTTTTTAAAACGGCTAACATCAGGGTAACAACTACGTATATAAAATATATATACATATTATATATCACAGTATCAGTCCCGGTATCCGACGACAGTGTATCTAATAACGGATTAATTACCTTGTTTCAGCCGCTATCGTGGAGATCGTGAACGGCACGTCTTTCATCGCCATGCGGTCGATAGCTTCCAAGCTCGTGCCCACGGACGAGCTCGGTAAGAGGGTGCAAATTAAAGATATGGTTCCCCTTACGCCATCGTCTCTTTCATGCCTCATATGTAGTTTTTATCAAGAAAAAAAAATATATATAGAGCAGATGTATAAAAGATTCGTATATTATACACGTGAAGACTGTGAAGTACTTATATACGTGATAGCTTGAAAGCAATCAGTTCGCGGACTGAATTTCCTGTGTAAAATTACGTAGGAAAAATACTTGAGCTGCGACAAAGTCAGACACACTATCTGGTGTACCTATATATATCTCATGTTTAGAAGAGGTCGCCGGAGAGGTGAATAAAATAAATGAGCGCCTTTATAATGAGCTCAAATATAAGAATTATATACGACTATTATACTAATACTTTAGTGCCACTTAGGAGTGTTAATCGAGCTTGATCTTTATCTTGCGAAGCACCGTGTGTCTCGCGGAACCGCGTAAATCGGATAATTTGGACACCAAATTACATTTACGTGGCGATGCTGCTTAATTTTTCCATCACGAACAAAGCGTAACGAGGCCTTCCTGCCCGTCTTACCGCGAGGAAAACCCAACCGTGAAATTTTTATTCTCCGCTCCGAAGCTAAGACCGCGTTACGTAATTTCGTAGGTAAGGTGAATTCGCTGTTTGGCGTATGCGAGTCCCTGATGCCGCTTGTTTACGGGCCAATGTACAGCGCCATTTACGCGGCGACCATGAATACGTTTCCGGGGACGTTCTTCATCGCCGGAGGATGCATGACAATGCCCGCGGTGTTTGCATTCTTGTGAGTATCCGCCGATTCATATGAGTATCAAATCAAGTCTCGCCGATTACACGTTACGTTCACTAAACACTGTGGTCATCGTCCCGTGACCCGTGATACACCCGATTCAAACGCGACAAAAAAATTATCTGAATTATATAATATACAGATACCTGAATTAAGTTTGTCAGCTACGATTGCGTAACGTTATCTACGTATTTTTTTTTTTAACTGCTTCAGCTGGTTGTACACGGAGCACCGAAAGGATCGCTTACTGAAGGAACAGGAGGAACCCGAAGCTATGATGAATCATAAGAGCGAGGAGGCGACAGATTATAATTTGAAGGCGTCGAACCCTCGGATCGTGGACGCGCAGAAGAGCGCGCAGAAGGCCGAGATGATGAACGGCATAGATAACGCGGCCTTCGAATCTGAGCAGTTGTGATCTCACGATTTACGTGATCCCTTTTTTTTTTTAATACGGAGACGTACGATACATCAATAATACCTCATCGAAAAAAAAGGAGGGTCCGAAAGGATACCTCAAGGCCTAAATGCTGGTCACGTTGCTGGTAAAGGTTGCTAGCGAATTTGCTTTACGAGGGGGATACCAAAGGCATTTTATTAGGAAATACCGATCGAACGGTATGTCGAAATTCAAGGTGTACGAAGATTCCGGTGAACCATTTCTTATCACATTTCAATTAAGAAAGTCGAATTTGAGACTTTCAGTATTTAATAAAGATGACAATACGATAGTAATTTATTAGAGGTAACGCGAGAACGTTTCTCCAAAAATGAAGTCTAACGGAACTCTCGTTCCGGAGTTTTTAGTACATGAGAATGAATTAATTAGGTTTCTGAATTAGGTACGGCATTTCTCAAATCCTACGCAACTGCTAACTGTTATCACCTTCATACTGCATCAAGGTGTAAATAAAGCACTTTATTGAGACTTCCTCTTTGCCATCCATGACTTCACTTACTGCAGCTTGTAGATCTTATTTCAAGTATTCTCAAGATGTAGAGATACTCCGAATGAAGGATAACTACCAGCTTATTTCTAATTTAACGTTTTTAGTGGAAAATAGTACCTAACCAGAGTTAAAAGGGATTATTTTCTTTTTAAGATTTGACGACATATAACTAATGCAGTCATTTCCGAAAGGACGTTATTCCTTTTTTGTTTTCCGAAAACCACTAATCTGCTGTACATAAATACCGTACAATAAAAGTCCGTTTTCAAT
The DNA here is from genome assembly GCA_035220615.1 of Leptothorax acervorum. Taxonomy (NCBI): domain Eukaryota; kingdom Metazoa; phylum Arthropoda; class Insecta; order Hymenoptera; family Formicidae; genus Leptothorax; species Leptothorax acervorum. The sequence continues at coordinate 753,326 of JASTWQ010001262.1, read as the reverse complement.
ATATCTTTGGAATAAAATCCTTCCTAAGATGAATCATTTAGTTATATGTAATATATGTCATATATATGTAGTGTACATATAATTTGTTCTAATTTCTTGCAAATCTCTCGCCGTCTTTAATTTAGTACTTGTTTAAAAGCGACAAATCATTTACGTGCAACAAAAGTATCGCATTTTAACAAAGTGGCGTTAAACACGATATACAAATTTTTATTTAATATAATCTATATTATTCTATATATATATATCCTTTATTTCGGGTACATTAGTACAAACTGTACTTAAACAGATTACGACGACAGCGTGAAAGGAATATGCGCATCACAGATATTCATGTTGGCTCTGTTTCTTATTTTTTCTCTATCTCTTTTTCTCTACAAAAGAAAAATGTAAATCCTACTTTCTTCTTAGCGCAAATTTTGTAACAAGCACGCTGATCGCGTGATAACATTACGATTAAGAGATTTTGTCGAAAAAAGCTTCGTGTAGACAATCGTTTTTTTTTTTATCAATCTTAAGTAGAGTTTAATATAAACTTAAGATGTAATTCATGTATACGCGTTATACAATATAAATCCAAAATTGATAAAGCAAATGTATTTGTTACCGATAGCGTAATACACGTTTTTCACATACAATTCCCACATCTGACATTATTTTTCCGTAGAGCAGTTGTTGCGACCCGTTAAGTTTTTACACAGATTCGTAATTTCGTGTGTGATAAATTTAAGTGCTATAATTTAATTAAATGTATAATACGATTGTAAAAATCGGTTGCGTACGTTAATTTCATGGATCTGATTAAATAATAAATAAATAACATAAATAATAAATTAAATAAACTGATTATATTAAATGATAAGAAAGATAAACCGATTGTTCTCCGTGCCTATGTCTGCATTCCGACACACTCGACAGTTATGTATTTATAACAAGCTTTAATGCTCGAGCTCATTTTAGTTAGACGATCGCTATAATTCGCGTCAGAATTTAAGATAATCTTCCATTTATTATTTTATGTGCCGTGTAATGCGAAAAACAAACAGCTCAACATTGTTTTACATTCGACATATATCAATAAAGTTAGGAGATACAACAAATTTTCTATGCAGTTAATAAAAAAGTAACTTTGGATTCGCTTTAAATAAAGTTATATTTAATGCTTATACATATGCATCGTGTGCTAATCGCAGAAATTATAAAGTTTTAATGGAATCAGCAGCTTCTAATTCACTTATCCCTCTTTAATCTTTTCGGGACGTCCGTAATAAACCACGTGAAATCGTACAGTTTCGCAATAAAGAACGTAAATTGATCATATTATTGCGTTTGTACAGCTGTAAATTATACAGTGATTATCTGTAAAGACTGAAACTGTAAATATAGCAACAGTTATAATTTATCCCGTCCTTTCTGGATCTTGCTCATAATGTGCACAAAAGTAAGAAAACAGCAAATAAAACTAGAATTCATAAAATTGCAAAGATTGAAGTTTTTAATTTCTCTCATCATATTTCATATTTCAACCAATTCTGATTATATTTTGATGATTAGCTTTTACTGAACTCGACCAATTTTTTAAATCTTATAACTTTCTAATAATTTTTGAGAGCTTGATTTTCAGCAGACTCTCTTAATGTTTTGTTAATTTTCGAGAGATCGTATTAGGAATCTCTAGTAGTAGTCTTGTTCCATCAAACACACACAATTAATTAATATATATATATATAATACAGATGGACAATATAAAATTATCGTTGTGAAAATGTAATTATCGATATGAAAGAAAAATATACTTACCGTTGCATGGTGGACTCTTATTCCATCAGTAATTTCCTTCGAATGAGTTAATGCGATTAATATCACAACAGTGTGCGTTAATCGACTTAGAAATCAGATATTCAAAAAATGGACTCGATACTGAAAAAATCATGAAAATATCACATGATCGAAACAATGTAATAAATATAGATGCTATGATTTGATAAAGCATTATTTCGAGATACAAAAATATGAGAAAACAATAGTTTTACTTTCAAGAATACAAATATTCACGGAGGCCTAAGTTTCGTACTATCTTCGAAGATTGGATTATCGAGGGGTACGCTTGGACGATGAAGGATGCGGAAAGAAATACTCCTCGTGTGATTCATGTTTTCAACAATTTACTCCTAGGCTCTTGTTCTGGCCAGTTGAGAATGAGACCGGCGCGCACTCGCGGTCCCCCCCTTTGTTAATTACATAATACATAAAAATAATGGTATGTACAAATGTAGGGAGAAATGTTAGGCACTCAATGAACAGAAACGGCGAAACTTATAAATGGTAGCTTTGTCGCGCGCGCCGTGCGGGCGGGTGGTGTTTTCTACGGCGTGCGATTTATATCGACGAGGTACGATGCGCTCGGAGAGCAGAGAGCGGGAGACAAGTTTTTAGGGATACCGAGGTGCGAAAGGTAGAGCGCATTTACGCGACATGGACGCGCCAGAAAAACCAACAGTGCGATCGGCTTCTCTTTTTTTTTTTTTTTTTGCTTTTCAAATTTGGTTCGCCACTCGACTGGCGTCGAGTTTTCAGAATTCGATTGTCGCGGTGAAGTGACGCGTTGGAATGTTGACGGTCGGGCAACAAGCTTTTTTTTACGTGGAATGTGCTCCGCGCGAAGTCTCACGATTATCTTTATTCTTTAAAAATTAAGTCGCATTATCTAAGTACCGCAGTGTTGTTATACAACGTTAATAACGCTCCTCCCCGTATCTTCACTGGCCTTCGTCTTCATTACGGTGAACGGCATGGACACGTTCGAAAGGAAGGACTGCTATTCTGATCTTATGCGTACCGGCGCGCGTATCTTTTTCTTCCCCCTATGGCCTGGGCACGTCTGTAGACTAGAGTTCCCGTGTCGTTATAACGTTGGTTTGTGAATCAAAACGTAAAACTCGCGTAAAACGTCCTACCGTCTGAATTTTTTCCCCTCCTCGTGTCCGGATACGCAACCGGTGCTCGTATACCTGCCGATTATTACGATCCGATTCCAATCGATTAAATCCGTTTCACCACATGCGCTACTATGCTAAACGTAAAAATAAGGACGTAGTCGCTGTTGTATGCAAGCGGTTTCTTGATACTGCCAGTCCGATATAGTCGATGTCACCTTTCGATCTTATACAATGTCCTCTCCATCGCTTTATCAAATCGGTCGACATACAAACTGCGTGATATATCATTGTTTTTTTTTTTTCCCCAAGTACTCGACGTTAAAGTCCACATTACGCAGAATAAAATAAGTTACACGATTTGTCTATTTTTTCCTCATTAAAATATGATACAAATTACAATTATTTATGCTTGGAGTATAAGAGCCGTTAGTTGTGAAACTAGAAAGCCTTCGTCCTTTTATTCGCGGTCGTAAAAACTGTCTTTCCACGGATGGGATACAATTCGATTTGTACAATTAGAGCTTTATACATATCCTTGTAAGGTACGGTTGATATGACTCCGCGTTTATGATTAAAGATCAGCACACTCGCCGATGTCGAGCGATGTATGCGAAAAATATCTATTAATTAGTGCGGTAACGTGTTCAAGCCGGACGTGATCGTTTTGCCTTCTGTGGACCAGCCGAGAGCCGAAGGTTTCCGCTTTCTCCACACGATCGATCGTCGACGGCAAAAAAGGGGGCGCGTTATACTATGTAATAAAGTACGCAAAACAATACGAAGGATTCGCTGTACATTTGGTCACTCAAGAGTTTGTCCTTAACCATTACTTATCTAAGTGTTACGTTTAGCAGTGCGTATTACACGCTAACGGCCCTTAACCCGCTGATAATATCACAGATGAATGAGTTTCCGTGTTGTGCGTTACGCAACGCTATCTAAGGTTCCTAACAAGTGCGTTGATCCTCTCGATTTTGTCGCTGAGCATTCGCCTCTCGGAATCAAGCGCTGTTCTGGCGGACAGGAGCTCGTAGAGCTTCCGATCTAACTGAGCAGTCTCGGAACGCATGTTATCGGACTGTGCTATCAGTTTTGATTTTTCGCTTGTCAGAATCTTCCTCTCCAATGTCTTTTCTGTAAAATAACAGAAAATACATGCCCACATTATTACATTGCATCGTATGAGTGTCATGTGTTAATTATATGTGATAGAAAGCTTACCTTTCAAATACTCGCTGTAGGCGAACATAACATCCACGATTCCAGTCCACCTTGGCTTTTCCCTTTTCTCACTCATTTCGTCGGCGCTCTCGCTGATGTCTATAGTTTTACAGTGTTGCTTCACGCCATTCTCACCAGGCATAGGAAAAGGATACTTCGGAACCAAGGGTGTTAGCGGTGGTGGTCGTTCCGGAATATGTTTCACTTTAACTCTGTCCAGAAGACGCATTTTTTGAGGTGGTTTTGGTAAAGCTGGAGGATTCCTAGAATAAACTTTGGCGATTTTTTCACAGTAGGCAGTAACGGAATTCGCGCTTTTCCGTTTCTTTCGATCCGCCAGAACGTACTGCCACGTCACTTCTGCCTCTGCAATCACAAATTGCAATTGAGATAAGTGTCTCGTTTATTGTTATATCTCATAAAAGAAATATCGTTATAATAAATAACAAAAATAGAATAATGTATTCTATTATAGTAGACAAAAAACTACACAATTTTTTATATCTGTAATTTCAATATTATATCAATTTGATTAATAATATATTTACCATCTCTTTTATTCGGAGGCATAATATCGAGACCTATAGTCCTGAGAAAGCCAACTTTTGGCTCGAAATCTGGCGTGTGAAGCAAAACATCTGGATGCTCACGTGGAATCGGTAAGATGGACTCTACTACAGGTTCTATTTCCAGAGGTAGTTCTGGTGGGTCGGGATTCAATCTGTATCTTTTTTCCACCTTACACAATTCTATCTCTGCAAAAATAATAATAAGGTCACTTAAGTAAATTAACGTAAAGAAACGTAACAAAACCGTTATTTTCTTACCGTTCCTAATAGTCAGTGTAGTCAGTCCAAACATGGCTAGGAAGGTCAATTTGTCTTCCGAATATTGTAGCTTAGCCGGCGGACCTTTCGTGATCCAAAGATCCACGTCTTTGGTTTCCTCCTCGCCCTCCGAGTCAGAGCTACACGAGATGCCCGTGTTCCTTTCCCTCCTCCGCTTACGCCTTTTCTCGGCTAGATCGAGGGATGACGTCAGCTCCTTCGGCATCTCAGGCATCAAGAAGGACTTTTCGCTATTGGTGACATCCTGCTTGACCAGGGCTTTGCTGAGGTCAGGCACATTTAGTACCGCTGGTTCACACTTCACGGAAATCTCAGTCAAATTATTGCACTTGTCGGTAAAGCAAAACGCGGTCGTTTTTAGCTCGTTGTTGCTCGTCGAGAAGTTGAGGAGTTTTTCCTGATACTTCGGGATTTGCAAGAGCACATTGGATACATTCTGACAAGTGCGCAACACCTCCTCAGACTTGATGCTCTGCATCAGCTGCGTCGTGTCCATCGGCTTCTGCGCAATGTCGTTTATGCTGAACTTAAAGCTCGGTTGAAACGGTAATGTGGACAAGACGTTGTTCTGATCACATTGCAAAGTACAATCGATTTCGTTCTTGCACTCCTTTTCGCCGAGGTTGTAGTTCACTGGATGAAAGGGCTTCAAATTCTTTCCCTGCTGTTCATAAGGCAGATGCGGAGTCGCGGTTTTTTCCTGGAGCGAATTTGTCGCGACGTGATTCTGATTCGGCAACTGCGGCTGCCTGATTATATTCTCGCTCACGCTCTTTTCGTTGCACGCGTTCAGCTTGTTGTCTTTCGCCGCGACGTCCGAGTTGCTTTTATGATGCGCGTTTGTATGATTTGCAATTTTACTACCGCCACTTACTTGAGTGTTAGCACTGAAACTGCTGTTGGTCATTGCCTTCTCGCTGGAGACACAATTAGTCGCGCTATCATTTCGCGAGGTCATCGAGGTGGTTGTCGTTTGATGAGACTCGCCGACGTGATGCGCGTTCTGTTGCTTTGTGATATTCAAATTAGTCGAATTAGTGACGCTCGTGCCGCCGCTACTGCTATGACTGCTGTTGCTAGTGTTTATCGTTGGTACATTGAGCTTGGGTTGAGAATGATGCTGCTGATGAGGTGACGACGACGACGACGACGACGACGACGTTGAAAAGTGTGGCGGTTTGTAGAGACTTGGCACGTGCGAGACGGGTATATGTGGATGATGGTACTGTTGAGGTGGTGGATAGGGAATCGGTTGGGAGAGCGCTTGTTGGCTGTTCATGGACTTGTTGTCCATCAAGGAGTTCTCCTGTATCACCTGACTACCCACGGTTTGAGAAGCAATCGGCGTCATCAATGAAGTCTTCAAGGATAATGGCTCATGATGGCCGATTTGATTGACTATACTGTGATTATGACTGTTCATTATCGGTTGTCTCTGTTGCATCTTTGTCGAGGAAGAGCGGAACGAGTCCTCGAAGGGCCTGACGAAAGCCGGCTGCGACGTTGTTGTGGTGCTCGTTGTGGTAGTCATGGTCGCCGTCGTAGGCAACGTCCCCGCTGTCGTCGTAGTTGTCGGCGGTTCCTTGCTTCTGGATACATGAACACCGTGGGATAACGGCGGGGACTTATGCGCCATGTGATTAATGGAGTTCAACGTCAACGAAGAACTGTTGGGCGGTGTCGGCGGCGCGTGCGTGGTCATCGCACCGGACAAAGAACTCGTGGTGGTCGTCGTACCGCTCGTACTGTTCACGCGTGGTTGATGTTGCTGCTGCTGTTGCGACGAGGGCTGTTGATGTTGTTGCTGCTGTTGATGGTAAAGGGAACTGGTGACCGTGGTAGTCGCGCTGCTCATTATCGTGGCTGTGTGCTGACTAGAATGAATGGTACTCGACGGCACGGGGGTCAAGTGAAGAGAGGGAATGGAGATGATAGGCGGAAGGGACATGCCTAGGGACAATGGAGGTGGCGGCGGTGGTCCTATGACACCAGGTGTCAAGGACGGGATGGAAGGTATCGGTGGACAGATCGGCGCCGAGTTTATAGCCGCCGGCGGTGGCGGTCCAAGATTCAAAGGGGGCAAAGTGGAACCCAAGGGGGGCGGAATGGACGCAGAACTGGCGGCGCATATAGAAGCGGAGCCCAGGGTCGGTCCGATGGGTGCCGCTGGACTGGGAAAGGGTGGCAGACGAGGATGGTAGATAGTGACTGCCGCTGCTGCTGCTGCCGCTGTTGGATCGGAAGGCGGTGGTGGTGGTGCAGCTGGAGGAGCGGAGGACTGTTGCTCCTCTTTTCGGGATTGGTGGTGATTGCTACCGACACTAACGGCGGGTCCGCTGATGTTGCTGTTGGAATTACCGGTGCTGCTGGTGCTGTTCCCACAAGCGTTACCGACGTTGCTGGCGTTGCTGCTGCTGTTACCACCACCGCCACCGCTACTGCTCTGTCGTTCTCTACCGTCGCGTTCTCGGTCCCGGTCGCTATGCATCTGAACCGCTATGGTCGGCTTCCTAGCTGGAACAAATCCCGAACACAGTGCTTGGTGATCTTCCACTCTACAATGAAAGAAATCTTGGCCATGACAATACATTGTAATCTTCCTTGCATTGCTTGTAAACATGCTTTGTATGTACAAGATCAATTGTCATTCATGAAATAATTTTGAAATTTGAAATAAGACTAAAGAAAAAATTATTTCCTGAAAGGTTTTTTTAGGTATAAAGAAAATACAACATATCGTTATAGCCAGATTTTGCCATCTCGTATAAATAAGCCAAAATGTAGTTGTTTTTATTTCAATATGATTTAAATGTTTTGTTATATTTTGAGACAAGCTTTTACGATAAGCCCGCGCGCGAGGAGAAGCGTTAAGAAAACATTTGTGATTGTTTTTATTGTCTCGAGCTTATATAAGTTTCATAAAGTTATGCTGTGATTTACATCGACTAAATTATATCTCCTTTTAACAATATTTCCAATTAATGGCTGCAATAAATTTACGCATTAAATGATGATCGCATTAAAAACGCCTGCGCAATTAATATACAGAATGATGGTATGCAACACGAAATTTTACGAATTTATTTCGTAATTATTAGTTCATCTATTCCAACTTACCTTTCGTTTTGCTTAATTATTCCAGCACTATAAAAATATATTCCTTAAATATATTCGCATCGAAGTATTGGGGATGATTACTGTCATATTTTCAATAAATAAAAAAAATTAAAAAAAAAATAGTAAACCAATTGTCTCTCTCTAAACTATCGGGGCAATCGCTATCATCGTTGTTCTTAGTATTAATAGTAGCGAGCGTACTTTTCTCATAATAATAATTACAGTAAAATACATATTAAAGTAATCGAACTACGAATTACGGAATCTTCCCCAAAACTGTTTCAGAAAATGATTCGAGGGTCAAGAATTCCAAGTCCACTAAAATTGCAATATTTTCTGCAAGTTTTATTTTCATTTATAGTCCAAATATACATGTTTACATAATAAATTATATATAAAAATGGTGTAATTTTGACAAAAGAACATGTATGATAAAGTTTATATACATCGGTTGATTCAGTCAGTATGAGGAGCAACATATTTACTATACAATTAAGGGAAACTATGTTGACATTAATTGATTAATTGCAAAATTTCTAAAACAGTTGCGGGAACTAACGCAAGAGTGCATGGCGCCTGACAAAAGAACACTTGGTATCGAAATAATTAATCTATTAAATTATAACATTTACGCACCTACCTAAGTTCACGCCTTGAAATTATAAATATTTAGCCACATATGCATGTGCATTATATATAATCAAATATGTTTTTTGTTTCATAAAACATTACGTCATTTGTTTAACAATTCTAATTAACAAAAAATGTTTATTTTATGATACCTAATAAAAAATACTAACAAATAAATGAACGCTCAAATCATATAGAATATCAATAAACATACAATTTTACTCATATATCTTAACAATAATAATATATAAAGAAAAAAATAACTTTATATCAAGAAAATTGAAAATAATCTAAATATACCGTTTATCGTATATAACAGTAGTCATCTTTCCATTTAATATACAATATATCTATCTCCTGTAACTGGGAATTACCACCGATTTCAGGACACCTAATTTTTCAGTATTAATCATTCTCGAAACTCAACGTTGAAGTTCAAAAAATCCTTTTCTTTAGAAGACGTGCACTCTTATGTTTAAGTTTCGCTGTTATTAACTACAAAAACGATTAACTATATAACGAACCTGCCGTCGTACAGTAAGTAGTTTCACATTCGAGTACCACGAAAAACGATTTGAAACACGTATGCGAAGAACATCGTGTACACAACAGGTAAATAGTCGACCGAAGGCCGACTTACTGTTAACATGACATTAACAAAAAGCGACAGCAGAAGATAAGTCTGACTTCGGTCCGTAAATAGATAATAAAAAACAGCTAAATCGGGTCTCGGAAAATTGGATTGCGTTCATAATTTCGTTCGTATTCCAGATCGAACCAAGATGGGTAATTTTTTTGCCACTAAGCCCACTTTTGACAATTTGGTGAATGTCGAGCCGAAGGGTGATATTGTTAAGATGGGTATATGTCGCAGAAATTTCGTGTAATTCGTTTTTTTTTTTTTTTTGCAAAATTCCTAGAATCCACAAAATACGGGATATTTACACAATCTTACTAAAGATTTTGTAAAATCCTAGGTTCTGTCAGTGAAATTGAGTTAAAATTTTTATTAATTTATATTTATAAATATATTATAAATTATGTTTATAAATATAAATATAATTATACAAATTTATATTTATATTTATTTTATTTATATTTGTATTATTAATTTTTATTCACTCTCCACAATATCCCGGTTTTTTGTAAATTCCCTAGGAATTTTGCAAAAAAAAAAAAACAAATTACACGAAATTCCTGCGACATATACTTATATTGAGCGAACAAACAACGAAAGTAAAGCAAACGCGAAATCAAGTTACTTTAAACTTTCCTTGATGTGACTACCTTGTGACTTAACCAGAACTGAACGCTAACGAATATTTCAAAGGTTCACAATCGCTGCTCGTTCGACGTTCGTTCGTTCGCAGAGTATACTTTACCCACCTTTAGACTCCGCTCCGGCTCCAAATCGCGTATTTATCTCAAAGATATTAACGCTACCTGCGTAAGAAACAAAAAGTATAACTATGACTATAACTTTCATTAAGTCTAGATTAAAACTAGAAGCGTAGTATGTTGTTTGTTCCGTTTGTTACTTTTCTTTCCGAGTTCTCACCGGGTCACAGTCATATTTCTACAACGACTTCTCCTCGCACGCGCCGCCAGTCCGTCTATCTACAGAACTTTGGCTCACAATACAGGTCATTCGAACGCCGAATGAACGACGATCGCCGCTGAGAGTACGATCTCTCTTGGCGAGTTCGGTCTCGGAAGGGGGGAGGGAGAGGGGGGATTAAAATTAAACAAGACAACGTGCGCGTGTCAAACGAGCAATTTATATAGATATTGCAGATTCTGTTCTCGGCACCGCTTCGAGAAAATGCTAACTAAATTACTAAACTGTTTATGGCCATATGAAAGAAATGCACGACAATTCGCGCGATGTTATATTTCTGCGCCGCAGAAAACTTCGTAATAAAGAAAAAAGAAGAAAGGAGATAGAACGAGCTCGCGCGCCTTAACGAGCGATCGCACGACGGATCACGATCGCGCTTCGATCGACGCTTTCTATTTTTTCTTTTTTTTTTTTAATGAAAGGCAGTGGGGGGTGGAGCGACTCGCTCACCTGCAGTATCGGCGGATGCAGGGGCAGGCGCGGGTACCGGGGCAGCGGGAGCAGAACTTCTCGCTGCTCTTCTCCTTTCCTCCTCCTCCCGCATTGCAGCCTGCTCCCGTGCTTGCCGCAGCCTATGCTCCTCCTCCAGCTTCAGTCTGAAAAAAAAGAACCGCGCCGCGGCGTTAATGAAGAAGTTCGGCATTCCCGACCGCTCGCTCAACGATTCTTCTTCTTTCTATTTCTCTCTCTCTCTCTCTCTTTCTGAATCTTTTTACTTACCGTTCGTGCATCACGGGAGACATGAGGCCTAGAGAGGCGGGCGGCGGAGGAAGCATATCGGGACTGTATCTCAGTCCGTACAGAGGATACGATGGCAGTCCCGGAAACAACGGCGGTCTTATCATTCCACATCGCTCGAAGTACAACTGTTCCTCTAATCTGCGATAAGAACACACGGAATTAGTTAAAACTTTGGCTAAAACTTTAGAGAGAAGGGCTTCAGAGATTGATAATAGAGGAAAAAGGAAAATTCTTCAATTCTCTTTTCCTACTTTGACAATGCTAAACTGTTAAAGCAATATTGTTGCTTACCTATAAGCGTGCGGCAGGTGCGGCGGTGGATAGAGACCGGAATGATAGGCGCTATAGGTCGCGGGGTCCAAGGCGAATGCCGGTGGATGGGCCGGATGATGCTCGGGCCGGTACGGCTGAAAACCGGAACGAGCCAGCAATTCGGTAGCCGCGGCAGTTGCGCTGTGTTTGCTGGTTTCAACAGGTCTGGCAGTTGTATACAAGGAGGGAATTTCTTCAGGTCTTCGTTCGTGCGTCGATCGCTCCTAGAAAAATAAATTTAACGGCTCTCCTTAGTCCATGCGGCAGACATATATGCTTTCTTCCTTCTTTCTTGCGGCAATTGGACGATGTAATCGATAGTACTCGATGACGCAGTTTCTTTATAATATATCTGAATAATTCATGCGTTTCACACTTAGTCTTCAAAATGATATAGATGATATATCGCAGTTCATCGAGCTAAGGAATTAAAAAAAAAATGCGCGAGTGATTCGTGGGAAAAAAAATCTAGTGCAAGGCACGGTTCTGTTCCGAGAGTTAACAATATTTCCAAGACGATTTCCTGGAAGGCGCTAGGCGAAGACGCAAATTGCCTGAAATTTTCTTCAGCTTATAGTCTCTTCCGCCACTTAGACGTTACGAGCGGTCTCGCAGTTTATTGCCGGCCGTTGTAACGAAGTCGTGCACCGAACCGGCAATGAATTGCCGCTCGGATGACTTCGTCATGGAAATCGGTAGCAACAATGCGTACCTTCGGACGATCCAAGACGACAAAACAAAGAATTCACTGTTGTAGACGAATGTTAGGTAACGTTAGGAAGATCAGTCCGACGGGATCTGCAAGATTTCTAGACTCAGGCAACATCGGCTCATCCGATTACTTTAAAAATCTTATTTCCGTTTATTCAAGAAAGAGGTCCGCTTCTGCTGACGACGCGATATACAGGAAATTTGAATTTTTCTGTTTACATTGTAAATAAGACGAAGCTAAAAAAAAAAAAGGAAAAACGTATACCGCTCAGTTCGGATTACTTAACCCAGATTGTCAGCGGGAGCCAAGGCTCGGAAAAGTCTCACATTTGCAATGCAATAGCGCGGGCGATATATAATCGAGGTAGAAAAAGGATCTTTGATCTCTCCGATTATCGGGGAATTGGAGCTACCTTATATTCTCTTTCCGCCAGAGTAACCACTTTTTTCATTTCGTTACCGAGATTGGCCGCGTTTTCGATCTACTTCCGAGCCTTTGATACTCCGCAATCTTTCCGAAGAGCCGTTTGATTCGCGTGCCTCCGAAATAATTCCTCTCTTCCTACCGCGCCATTTGGCAGATGTAATTTTATCCCACTTCGACACTTTCGCCTTTGATGACGAGACATTAATTTCCGGTAGCAATTACTCTCGAAGAATAGCCCGAGATATCACGCGCAGGATGTCCCAGAATTCACACGCTTTCTCTTAATTACAGACTCTCCGCCGCACAAAAATCGGATGAAAAGTCATCTATTAAAATTCTTTAATTTTCCAACATATTTTCAGGTCGCTAAGCCCCGAATTAAATTTCTGCGACAATTTCTGAGATAATTTCCGCCTTGAGTAAATCGAAAAACATTTTGTCTCGCGTACACAGACTTTCTCCCGTGCGATTTGTAACACACGTGACTCGCAGAAGGTGCGCACGACTTCAGAAATTTTCATGCGTATACTGCAAACGCAATAGTCCCTCTCGATAATGCGGTAAAATAAATCGCGTCATCAGCAGAAGCAAATTCACAAAATTCCGAAGAACGCAAATATATGCACCCTCCTCTGGCCCGTGCTCTTGCATATCCATCTACGATATTCTTCGTCGACCTAACCGTACAAAGAGAGAGAGAAAAAAAAGGGAAAAAGAAAAAAAACGGAAACGCGTCGTCCACGTCGCAAAGGCGAAGAAGGAGCCAAAGACGACCGATGTCAACGATTTTTCTCAGCCGCGCCCGCTATGTATCTAAGCGGCCGCTTATTATTCCGATCATGGGGACCACCGAGTCTGAGGTCGAGGGTATACCTTTGTTCGCGTTTCGAGACGGATGCACTTCTCTCCCCGAGAGCGAGAGAGGCCGAGGAAAGAGGGATAAAGGTATATAACGCGGCCGGTGCAATTACTCACCTTAGCAGGGGAAGGACCTCTGACCAAGGGCGGTGGCGCCCGGTTCTTCGGGCTGGCACGGGGTTCCTCTTCCTGAGGTGCCGGGCCCGCCTGCTTGGCCAGGTTCCTCAGGGCGGCGGCGAAGCTCCTGCTGTTCTGCTGCCCGCCCGGTCCAGGTCCCGGGGTGTGACCCTGAGGTAGTACGCCGGAACTGGGCCGGTGGGACTTGCCAATCGAGGTTGGCTGAGCTTTGGTGCTGGCGGGCTGTAGACCTGAAAAGTGAGAGCGCAAGAGGTCAACGCCCAGGTCCGTGTGAAATTTACGCTCGCGCATAACTTAACTTGGGATATACGGGGTGTAGATCTTGACCTCGATGGTCGGGGAAACACGTCCGACATGGCGGGGTACGAATCGCTTTTGACACAAATAAATGTCGCGGGTCTGATGTAATCGCGATCTGCTTGAAATGCAACGATCTCCTCTCGTCGGATTTTCGCAGCCGACTTGCCGAATCAATCTCCCGTTCGTGACGGTTCAAGGGATGCACGTGTCGCTCGGCGGATACATATGTCACACGCCTAATTATCCCGAACCGAGAATTCGATTAACCGATGCCATTTGCACGAATCTACCTATCGATGTCGTGCTCGAGGCTCTCACTATAACACAGTGCTCGCGGTAACAAACTTTCGATAAACGCGTACGTTTCGTACGCTCGTCGTGAAAGAGGCGTTATCGGGGCGAAGATTAACGAGCGACCCCGTCGTCTCCACACACGTGCATTCTCTTCCTCTCTCTCCTTCTCTCGTGCTCGGTAACGAGCGCGCCTCATAATTCTCCTCGCGGGATCGGAGGTCGCGCTCGTGTTGACGTGACCCGCCGGGGAGGTCGGCCGAGCATGATCGACTTCGTGGGAGATTAATTGCGAGGCGGTCGGCGAGAGGTAGGCAAGAAAGAGAATAAGTATCAACGAGCGTGTACACGCAAAGCCAGACGCATCGGCCCAAAAGTACCTTCTCGGTCGATCAACCCGAAACCCCGAATTTATGAACGTCTGAATTTTTCGAAGAGTTTAATAAATCACTTGTCTCTTTCTTAAATAATAGCAACATAATTTTGCATTTTCTAGCTTACAGTAATTACGACAGAAATAAGAGTTCTTTTCTTTTTTTTTTTTTTTTTAGCAAAGATCATGAGTCGCGATGGCTAAAATTAAGGACTATTATTAACGAAGTTCGATCGAATTTCAATGTCAAAAGTCTACGATTTCCTTTCTCGAATTTCTGATTTTACGACAGACGTGACGAGTGATAAAACGCGATGCGCGTTAGGCCGCCGTAATGGCGGTAATAATTAAAATTTACGGCGAGGAGTATCGAGCGAGCTGGTAATAAAATATCGTCGGCCGCTACGCGCGAGCCGGCGTTCGTTAATTAGACAAACCGACGGCGACAATTAATCGCGGCTGGTAAAGCGAGCTGGATAATCGACAAAGTAGACATAATTTTAATTCCAACATAATTATAAATCGATCGTGTTAACACTGTTAACGCTTCGGTAAAATAAGCGTGTAATAGTAGATGGGACGGAATAGTGCTTTTATTGTCAAAGTACGTGCGGCGAGGTGGCATTAAGTTGCAATTTGAACTTTAACTTGAACCGCAACTTGAGATGCAACACATGCCGAGATACTGCAATAAAAGAAATACGATTGAGATAATTAGAAAGGAAGAATTAGATCATTAGATGATACAGCAATAAGTGCGATATACCATCCGAGTAGTGAGTACCTACACTTACAAAATAGTTTCGCATTATTTATATAACTCGCGTTATTAATTAAAAAAATTTTCAATTAACGTATGCAGAAATACGTGTGACCTATGTCCTTCATTATGTTAAAAAATACCACGCGCAACTGCGCAGTTTAATTAAATGGCGTTATGGTACAACATCCTTGACACCAATGTGATGAAGTTCCCGAATGTATTACATTTTCATGACATTGTTTTCTAGGTTTCTCCCAGCCATTGCATCGCGCATACGTACAATGTTGCGGATATATGCATATGTATACAATCCTGCACAAAGTTGCAACGCTATGATATGGCATAAAGCATTGATATTTCAACATCCGTTTCAAAAGATTAAAATAAGTTCAATAGGGTAAAGATTAAAAAAATTAAAATAAGTTCAATTGGGTAATCGAAATCAGTTCAAAAATACTACTGCATAACTGCTGTCAAGTTACAATTAAAGGTTTGATTCTTCCAAGGAATTTTAGAATTCCTGACACATTTTAAAAACAATTCTGACGATTAACTGAATTAAAAAATAGGAGCTTGAAGAGATGGACCCTTCATATTTCCGTTAAGAAAATTGGGCACATCTTTTGTACCTCAATAAAAATTAAGAGATCTAATACTTTTCGATATAGAAGTCTTGAGACTATTCAAAATTCTTAGAAATCTTTAAACAGCCAAAAAAGAAGACTTCATAGAAAACTTAAAAAATTTTTATTTAAAAATTGCCACCGAAAAATTGACGGAACTCTTTCGCTTCAGATTTTATCTCTTCGAGCGTTAAGAATCGTTACTGCCTTTCGTGCAATTTGGACGTGTAAAATAATTTTACCAGGCATATATCGATACCGCGAAATCTCAATTGAAATAAGAATAAAAAAACCCATGCAAAAAGGGCAGAAATTGCGAAGCGACGCTAGCGGTGAAGAATCGCGGCCGTCTCTCTTCAGGCTCCCTTTTTTCCAAAGTTAGCGACGTACGTCAGCGTGCGAACGGTCTTTTGTTTTCGCAAAGAGAACGACCGAGAACGAAAAAATCGCCCTCTCTCCTGCCTCAAAAAAAAGCCTATGGATAGAACGAGAAAATAAAGAGATAATGCCTGATGGCCCTCGCCTCCTTCTCAAAGGGAGTACTCTACCCCGCCATTGAATTCTTCATCAACGGAATGCAGACGTCTTCGCGCTGCTGCGCGCCCTTTTCTCCCTCCCTCTCTCTCTCTTTCTTTTTCTCCGGGCTACATATTCATTGTTCATCTCTATTCAGCCTATCTCCTTCGCATCCCCTTCTTCCGCCATTCCCACCCCCGAAACCGGAATCGGATTCCTTTCCGCCTCGCATTGTTCACCCCCGCTGCGCTCACGTCGCTCGATTTCCACGCTTCGGTATCCGCTCCGCTCACCGACGTCGCCCATCTCTCATTTGTAAATGTTGCCGTAACAAGGAAAGAGCGAAGTTAATGGCGAACAACTGGATAAGGTAAGTACAACGTATGTCAAGCTGCTGGTCGTTAAAGACAAAGGCAAAAAAAAAGAGTATCCGTCATCGGTTTTTTTCCCGCGATGCTGCAGCAAGTGTCGCACGCCATCCCCGAAGGGGTTTGTCCGCCTCTTGCGAGAAGCGCTCTCATTTAACGGCACGGTATCTATCTCTCTTTCCACTCCGTGCTCTCCTTCTTTGTTCTCACGGACTCACGGTCGGCGTCCCTTCTTCATCCCTTCACCGCACATCCCACCCCCTGCTCGCATTTGAATAAACCGCGAGATGTCGCGTCTGGACAGAATCCGCGCTCATGCACTTCGTCGCCGAAACTTCCGGCCGCAAGTTTCGCCTGTTTCTCACCAACTTATCTCCCCCTCCTTTTCCTCTCCCTTCGCTATCCTCCACCGACACTCTATCACGCTAATCGTCGTTTTCCCCCCTCCTCCTTCTCTTCTTCCTCCACGCTTGGATATACATCTCCACGAAGGAGCGATCGTCGTCGATGACAGACGAGAGATATCCTCTCCGCCGAGTCGAGAGACTTCTCGCCCGCTCGTTACCAACGAGGGTGCGAAAACATGCCCGGTCGCGGAGCGGGGAAAGCGAGAATGGCGAGATGGGGATGGGGATGGCTGGGCGGAGAGAGGGAAAACGACATTTACTACCGTCCGCTCTGCCACGAGTATCATGCGGGGTGGGTTGACTCCGTGTGTCGGTGCCACGAGGATTCCGTCGGGCTCGGAAGAGAGGAGGAGGAGGGGGAGGCTGCGGCAGGGAGAAAGAGAGAGCGAGAAAGAGAGAGAGAGAGAGAGAGAAAGACGAGCAGGGCAGAGCGGGGCTACTGGGGGGTGTGTTAAGCGGCTTACAGTCTGTTACCATGGTAACGCCACACCACTAAGACAGGAAGAGAGCCTGAATCCGGCCCGTTACGGTCCCTGCCAACTCTCTCTCTCAGTACACCCCATCAACGGCGCTCTCTCGTGTCCCCGCGAAAGAGCAAAGGGAGGAGAGCGACGACAAGGGGGGCTCCTCGGCCCGTAGAGGGGGAAGACGCGCGTGGATGGGGATGGTGGCGACCGGATTACGCCACTAACTCTGTTTTTACACCGAAGTGTTTTCACCGAGCGCTTCCGATATACAGGGTCGTCGCGTAAATCGCACCTGTCCTCCCGGCCCTCCCTCTCCCTTCACCGAGTTAAATCTTCTAAGTCGCGAAGATCTTCTTCCAGCGGAAAGTTGACCCGCCATTCTCCTTCTTATTTCTCGGAGTGAGACATCCGAGGAGGATCCGGGGTTGAGGATAAAAAGGATAAGATAAGCTGCGACGCGACTAAAAATGAGAATAATAATAGAAAATAAACCGATCATTAATTTCGCGAATATGTATAATTTTAGTATCAACGTGAAAATATTCAGAGGGTATCAACCCGGACCAGGCAAACGAGTGCGAACAAGAACGAACGACTCACCTGAATGAATACGAGCGGCTTACTCGCGGATACTAGCGAGTAAGCTGTTCATTTACGCTCATTCGCTCGGCTCGTAGCCGGCTTTACGACAGAATATCGCTTCATCTCGCGTGTCGCCCGTGACACCTCGCCGCGCCAGTGGTCGCGATGAAGTTATTGCGATTCGCGTTTACCGGGCCATTACGTACGCCAGGATCCCGGATTATAAAGGGGCGGCTGGGCGTAGCCGGGGCTCGCGCGATAAGACTCGGGGGCAAGGCTCGAACACGACGTTCGTCGGCAAGTTTGCGAAGTGCTTAAGGACACGAAGTCCTTCGGATCGTGCATACAAGTGATGTAATAAGCCGACGACGACGGAGTCGCCGACGTTGCGCTAAGTAATCGACTTGCCGGCTCTCAGTAGAAAATAAAACGCCCCCGTTGAAAAGCGGGTCGCTTTCAACGCGCCACAATCGCGCTTGCGGAAATTTGTTCAAACGCGCGGGCGGACGAAAACGTACAAAATATGCTCCGGGGTCATCACGCTGCGTGGATAAAATGCGTCGCATTATGGTGCGCAGATCAAAGGAAAGTCCACCCCTCCCCCCCTTTACGTGTGCCACATTACCCCAAAGAAGGGGATAACGCCACAATTTAATATTACCGATAAAGTAATTATCATTTTCGTTCGTGCGACAGATATTATTAATTGACGATGCCGAACGCACAAAGAGATAATTGTCGCATCGCTGAAAAGGTGGAAGCAAAGCGACCATCATTTTATATCGTTTATAGAGTCACGGACCGGTCACGATAATAAAAGATTCATTACGAGCACAGAGGCAACGAGGCAAAGAGCAGCAGGTCGATCTATCATGGAGGATGCAGCATTTATAAACCACGCAGCAACACTGAGAAAAAAAAATGTTTCATCCAACTAAATATCTAGTCCGATACGTTCAACTAAACATTGACTACGTGAAACAGAATATTGTTTCCAACAACATAATTTGTTACTATTGTAAACAAATTAGGAATTTAGGAACAATATTTTGTTTCATCGTAGTAAATGTTTAGTTGAACGTATCGGACTAAATATTTAGTTGGATGAAACAATTTTTTTTTTCTCAGTGGACGCGAATTAATCGTTCGACAGGCTCGGCAAAATATATTGTCGATAATATCTATATGTATATACTGGTTCGTGAAACGCAATTAAATATTTTATAATTTTACACAAGTGCAACATTAAACATTATACAAATATATTATTTATCTCAAAGCGCTCGCCTCATTTTTATCCATTAAGATCCTATGTTAAATCAATTTTTAAATACAAAGCATTAGATAAAATGTAAAGTTTATCTTCTTTTCTTATTAAATTGACTACAAATTTCATTAATATTTTAGAAATAGCAATTTTAGATTAACTTTTTCCATATAAATTTTTAGACATTAAAAACACACACACACACACACAGCGCGAGTTTGCTTATCACATTTAAATATATTATATTGCTGATTATTGCAACTTTTAATTAGTAAGCCGCGTTTGGATTTCCCATATATTCCGAGTTTAATTATGTTAAAAACGTAAAATGAAGTCACGACGGAAAATATCCAGGCCCGGCATTCGCGGATATAAAGAGCCGGAGAGACAGACAGACAACAGGTGGATAGCGATTTCTGTAAGGTTGACAAGACCATCGACGCGGATGGCAGGCGCGAAACATAACTGGGAGATGCCAGGCGGGGTGAGGAGGGAAGGGGGAAATACGCCGTAGTCGTTGCCATCTGCGAGGGTAAAATTCCGACCATCCTGCAGGATCTCGTCCCTCTTCTTTCCCTCTCTTTCTCTCTCCCCGTTGCGTTGGTTCGCGCGAGGGGGCGAACGTTCGATCGATTTTCGCGTCGCGATAAACGGGGTATCGTTCCGACGGGCGGGCGCATAAATCCCCGACGAGAGCTGGGGCGCCGCGACGCCGGGCGTCGCGCGAGAGAGCGGCTTCGTCGCGGAAATGCTGGACCCGCGAGGGAAGCGCGTGTATGTACCTGATGCCTCGCGCGGCATGAATTATTTAAAGCGCCGTTTGTACCTGATGCGACCCGTCGCCACTTATTCATGACCGCTCTCGCATTCTCGATAAATTCCGATCGCTGGCATAATCGTAAAACGAGTCTAACGAATTGCAAATTAGTTTTATGGTTCAAATGTACGGTTTTAAATGTCAATTCTGCTTCCGCCCGCGAAGACCGGGAAGTCTCCTTCCGCTATTAATACGGCGACCACCAACTTTTATGCATATAAAAAAAAAAAAAAAAAAAGAAAACCTCGATGATTTTGTAATCTTTTC
Organism: Leptothorax acervorum; assembly: GCA_035220615.1. Lineage (NCBI taxonomy): Eukaryota > Metazoa > Arthropoda > Insecta > Hymenoptera > Formicidae > Leptothorax > Leptothorax acervorum. The sequence continues at coordinate 732,725 of JASTWQ010001262.1, read as the reverse complement.
GCGCAATTTTATCGCGACGAATGTATGACGTTCGCGTTCGTTCGAGCTTTAACTTTGTTGTCGAAAACCGTGGAGAGAGACGTCAATCTTGGCGAGGGAGATATCTGGCGCGTCGTAAAATGCGCGAAGCATCTTCCCGACATTTTTCCGCCCACCGGTCGGTATTTGGCGAATAATGCGACTATTTCGCGCGAGCCATCGTAACACCATTATAGCTCGATATCTCGGGTATTCTGTGTAAAAATATCCGGATGACGTATAACAGAGAATACTACCGTTACGCAACACTATCATCACGCGGCCGTTGCGTATTATGCATGAGACTTTTATGCATAAGACATGACTCAAACCGAGCGAGAGGGAATGTTCCTCGCTCGCTGACGTCTAACTCTCCAGGGTACTTCCGGTATGTGCAGTAAAACATTGACGGAGATCGTGCCCGGGGTCAGAATTGCTCACTGAGATTCAGTAGCAAGCGACGCGTGAAAGGGGACGCCCGAGAAGGACCGGAAGGGAAGGAAACGCGAACAGGGGCGCGAGAGAGGAAGAGAGATGTCGTCGTCTGACTTCGGGGGAGCTACAATAAGTAAGTACGGAGTCGTGACTTATGAAATTTCAGCGGTAAAATGTAGATGTACAAAATAATCTGCAATTGGTATAAAAAAAAATGATAGGAAGAATAAATAATTATTATAATTCATGCTTAAATCCAGGGTTATCCTACGAAGATCCTAGTGGAGAAATATCGCTCGTATCGAGACGAAACGTCGTGTACTCTCTCACGTCCTCGTCTCTCGGACAATTTGTCTGCCGACCGTGTTCGTCACCTCGGAAACTGCCGAGATAAATTTTCACGGTCCTCGTGCACGCCACCGTCCGCACTTTCCGTATACGTTACGGAGAGGTGTCGTCCATGAAATCTTAACGCGGGTCGTGGCGGCTGGTCTAGCTATCAGGGTAAAAATAACGCGGTCGATAATAGCCGGCTGCAGCGAAATCGCGTGCCGCCGAGGCGAAAGTTAACATTATTTTTAACGGCAAATCATCGGGCGATTTACTCCGCGACGTGCACCCTGTTGGCCGGCGGCTATACGAGCCCTTTCCCCCTCTGCGCCCCAAGGGAATAAAAGTCACTCTCCATCGTATACTTAGTTCCCGTTGGCACACGTGTACACGTTATGAAATGTTAATCACGTTCGTTCGCTTTTTATTGGTCTGTAAGACGAGGTAATCGCCGAGGGTTGTGCACGAGAAAAGCATCGACGAAGAAATCGATACGCGACGTAATACAGTCTTGAGAAATTATACTAGTCTTGTGGAACGAAATTGAGATGAAGACTGGAAAAAGGACGAAAATACCGTTCACTTATGTCGAAGCGCTTAATTTCGCTTAATTTTATCTTGCAGAATATCTAAATGTAACAAACGCATGAATTAATAATTAATAGTGACTAGAGCTGTAGTTGACCTCTACATATTAGTGTAGAGATAAAAGAAGAATGTTAAATTAAAATTCTTCAAGAGTTTCAAAGAAAATTAAGAGAAGTGGCGATAGGCTTGGCGCAACTTTATACCAATCATAATTACAAGGCAAAATTAAGATAAGTTTCAGAAGAAATTCGACACGAGGGGCGGCGGCACCGGCAATCTTTTCCGAGGAGCACATCTGCGCGGTGAACACAGGGTGGTTGGAAAACATGGCGGCGTGTAAGGGTGAAGAGCAAGAAGGCTTCCTCTGTGGCCGGGGAGTGTCGCGAGCGCGAGCAGCCCCTCGATATTAAAGCGTTGAAAAAAGAGTCGAGGGAAAGAGCTGCCTCTGTCGGGCAAAGTTTTCCCTTTAACCACCCCTGTCGTCGAGCGCCGCGATACGATACGATGCGCGTCGACCGACGAGACGCCGGGGTTGTCGTTGACGATATTAAATTTCCGGCGACGATGCTACCAGTTTACAGACAGAACCGGAAGGGTATCGACCCTACGCAGCGCGTATACACGCGCGGACCCGATATCGGTTCGCGAAAAAATGTTACTGGTGTCCATCACAATTGTTGCTTTTGGAAGAATGCGCAGCACCGCAATGTTATATAATTTAATAATATTATAATAAATTAATAAAGAAAAAATTAATAAAGCAATCCGACGTTATATTATGTAAGACTTATTTATCAGAAAGATCTCCTATTCTATAAGTTTCTTTTCTTAGACAAAACCTTTTTTTCAGACGAAAGAAATGATTCAGACGTGAAATCATAATTTAATAATTTGTAATCTTACATAAAAAATTGATAACTATTATTGAGATCATGGCTAAAAAATCGCCTTATTAGATATACACTTATGTCGTAAAATTTTAATGAACTGACAAATAATAATCCAATTATGGAGATATAGCAAAAATAGGTCCATTGGTTCTTGTTTTATTCATCCAGGAATAAAAACATCCGGTCAGTTACACACGTGGGCGACAACTGGCCGACACTTTCGTTAGGAAGGAGCGGGACATCGGGCACAAGTTGCCGCAAAAGGGCAGGCGAAATCCCCGATAATTCGATGAGGCTCCAGGTCGAGTGTCTCACGTGATTCCGTAACTCGGCGGTTGTCGTGTCGACGTTCGATAACCAGTCGAGAACACCCTTGGGGGAGAGAATCGCGGATGTAGGAGAGGGGCGTCCTGGTCGATGCTTGCAGTTCTCCCTCTCGCGTGCCCTCCGGTAGGCGAGCGCGGGTGGCAGGGAGAAAAAAAAAAGAAGAGAGAATTTGTTTCGTTCTTGGCATATTCCCCGAAGAACGCGAGCGTTATAAAACATGTAGAAATTAAGTGAAGTAATACTATTAGCATAACAAAAAAGAAACAAAGGTCGTGTATATAAGAAGCAATATGTATGTGTGAGCAAGTAAAATAAATTTAACAATATCACAAGTATTTTAATAGCAAGTAATGTACTCTCTTGCTATTTGCGACAAGTGAATTAGGTACACAAAATCGAATTATAAAATAATAAAATTATTAAAGATTTACAGTAAATAACAATAAAAACAAAGAGCAAAAAACACAAAAAATTTGTTCACTAGACTGGAGTGAAAAAGTATGGAAGAGGTGAAGGACCAGCAGAGGTAGAGAACGATGTAACAGCCATGGCCGCCCTTCGTGTCAGATCGTGTGGTTGACCTTTTCCTATTTAATCTCCTGACTCCTCGCATAACCCTCTATCCCTCTCGGTTTCTCTCTCCCTCTCTTTCTCTTTCTCTCATGTACGAAGAACCCTCGGTCGCACGGAAGTCGGGGTCTCGCGTGAAAAATCGATGCCGGAAGAACCGGGGCGGCGGATTAGCCGAAGGGGAGAAGGACCGGCTCGGCAAGAGGGCAGTGTCTAACAGAAAACGACGAAAGGGCCGGGAAGACAAATTGCGGTTCGCGAGGAAAGCGGATTATATGTGCCGGCGATTTGTATTCGCGGACCGTTTCCAATCGATTTGCGGCCGAACGAGATACAGACGGGAGAAGCCCGGGGGGGCGATCCTTTTTAGCGAGGCTGTGATTGTACGCCGCGTCTTCATTCGCACCTTTTTAACCCGCGACTGTTAATCTCGCGGCGATTAAGCCAGGAGTTTATCCAGGAATTGCCGTCTATAAATAAGTTCACAATGCATTGGCGAACAAACGGTGAATCTGTCAAGTTCTCGAGACTTGCCTTTCTCATTCAGCTTGGAACTCTTCTTAGGGGATAAATGTTAGCAAAAATACCGTACGAAAAAAAATTCCGTTGTATCAATTTTTTAACGATTTTAATCGTACATTATATACCTTCATTAGATCTTGTTTATTTCGCTCTGCACACATCGGTTATGCAGGTGCAAAAACTACAGGTACATCGGCGCCTTCTTTGAAGGTGTAGGTTTGCGGAGTTTACACGCGCATCATGTATGTCGACGGAAACGTCGATGAAAGGCGCACGAAAAGGGGTTTCTTGGAAAGCGGTGCACGCGCATCGCGAACGAGATCGGAACATATAACAATTACGTGAAGCAAGCGGGCGAGCTGTCTTTCTGTCCCTCTCTTTTTTCCCCCCTTAGTCGTGATGAAAAGTATAGTATTCATGTACATAGTAGCGAACCGTAGTAGCGAATCGGCCCCTTCGCTCTGATGCCGCCGATGCCGCCTTCGTCGTCGAGAGCACGTCGACCTCGGGGAGGAGGCCACGACAGTGCCATTCTAATAATGAGACAGAGCGGAAACGTCACTCACGTTCGATTCTCGTTCGCGGTTACGGTACGTCGTAGGAAATAGCGTGCGACGGAATCGCGAGATCGATGATTACGACACCGCGAGCGGGCGCACAGGCGTTCCGCGATTCGCTTGACGGCTCGCGTTCGCGAATTAAGCGGACACGGATTTACACAACGGAAAACCGGCGATATTACCTCGCTATTTTTAAATCGCACGGGGCGCAACGATCCGTCGGTTCTCGTTACCCGCCACGTCGGGACGAGCCACGTTTGATTAACGCGCGTTTGCCATCTTTCCGAAACTGATAGATTATATAATCCCTGAAAAAGCAGAGAGATAAAACGGTACTTACGGTATTTCGATCGTCGCTTTTCCGGAGTAATCGAATTATCTCTAACAGGAATATCTGTTCTAGAAAAAGCGCGTTGCAATCCGGTACGAACCGTCCCGGCGAGAACTGATCTTAACCATTGAAACTATATAACCGGCTTCGATTTCAAACGACCACACTACACACTGCTTGCGCGTTCACCGATTTGGACTGAATTTAAAATACAGTTAGATTATCACACATTAGACATGACTCATGGTAAAACCGTTTTGATGCACGGGCTTTGGTTGTCTTTAGCCACAACCAAACAGGGTCGCAATGTTGCGCCTTTAGCAGTGCTTTAGCAGTAACGAAATATTCTAGATACGTTAGTAGTCCACTTTTCATTTCGACGCAACATATTGACCTGCAATTTTAACGTTAAGTTAAACTCGTCAGCTCGCGTATGAATACACGGGGCAGTCCTGTTGCGCGTGCACTTGGCGTGAGACACTGCTGTGTCTCTTGATAAAACACAAACAAAGAAACACACAATATGTGAAATTTACTTAAACAGCGCACAATTAAATGTAAACAAAAAAAGGGCTGTTTATATAAGATGCTTAACCAAATCGCGTTAAACATGTAAAACAATAAGACCTTCGCTAAGGATAACCAAGGCCCATGCATCAAAACGGTTTCACCAGGAGTCATGTCTAGTGATAATCTAACTATATTCGAAATTCAGTCCAAATCGGTGAACGCAAGCAGTGTGTAGTGTGGTCGTAAGACCGGTTTCTCAATCAATTCGTCTTTGTCTCGACACGGTCATCGCGCGTAAAAAAAAAGCTAAACGAGCGTCATTCGTACGCACGTACGTACATACGTATGTATGGACGATCTGCATCGTCAGCCCGCATTCGCGGGCTCCGAAATGCCGTTGTTCGCAGCGTTTAACACTGGATTGACCGGCTACCGTTCTACCGTGCCGGGATTAAGCCTGGCCGTGTAAAACGATCGGGGTCCGATCCGGTGTGTAAACACACGTGTAGACCGGGGCGCGCGGACCTCGGATACACGTTACCATACATGTACGACGGTGCACGCGTGCACGCGCATTCGCGCGGACATTGCCGACGCGCGTGTGTCACTTCACGACCACATTGCGCGTATCATCGACACGCTATCACCCGAGTATCGCGCCAGCGGCTCTTAACTGTCGAGAGTAACGTAACGCCAATTGCAAAATGCCGTCCCGGAATGTTGCCGATCCTCTTTCGAAGAGAGACAGGGAAAAAAAAAAAACGATGAACCACGAGCGTGTAAATATTGGCTTCACAAAGCACGCATTGCTTCAAATTAAAACGGCAATCGCGTAATAACCATTTATCTCTTGAAATACGCGTTTTTACATTCGAAAGTGTAATTTCTATCGCACGGATTTTGCCCCGTCCGGAATTATTCGCGGGTAATCAAATTATACTAAATGAATTTCGTACACAATGGATACGCGCGCATCGATGCGAAATGAAATCGCGTGAATTTCGAGGCCTGCCGGCCGATCGCGTTTTCGGCCAGAGGGATAAACCATATTTCGCTCCCGCGAGATTTTGACAGAAATAAAGCGTCGCGATGGGAATTTCTCATAAATCCAAAATCTGTTTGGCTCGCGGATCGCTCGCGAACCTCGAGGGGGATTCGCGGACGGATTGCATGAATGGAGAACCTCTGGACTATATACGGTCGCGGTTATCCGATACACGTATGTACGGCTCGGCAGCGCTTGACAACCACACACATGCACGCCCGCCCGCTCGGCCGGCCCCCACCCACGTGGACGTACACACGGAAACCCGACGGCGGAAGTCCTCGAGGGCAGGGACGAGAGAGAGAACCATTCGCCGGGGATCACAATCAGCTCGCTCATGCATCGCGCATTTGGCCCCTCATGCTTCGATCCGCGTGGCGGTGAGCACCACGTTTGTCTGTGCACCCCCGCGGGGGGAGACAGATAGTAATAATGCGCGCGCTCGCGCATTAACCGGTCGCTGCATTATGTCGCATGCATCGCGCGACAGCTGCATTAAAAAATAAAGAATGCAACATGTATGAATATATTATTACCGCGACTTTGGTATAACTCCGGTCGCCGAAATGCGCGCGCGAAAGCGCGAAAACACGTACAGGTACTTTGAGCGTGTACGTCACGTTAACCGAACAGTGTTTACAGTGTTGGAGCAATCGATAATTATACAAGGGATGAAATGTTGGTGGGGTGAGACGGTTAAACTCCATTGAAATGGACGGACTTCGTACAGTTTGCCACGTGTTGCTGAAAATTGCCGGGTTCCACTCGGTTGCGCGGGGGGGACGAGAGAGGGGCGAGAACGTACCGTTTCGATGGGATATTGCGAGAGATAGATTCTTTTGTAATACATTCGAGGGCCATATCGAAACGGGCCTATTATTGCCACGCGACCACTTGTGTCAAGTGCGAGCGATAATGAACGAATTTCGGATGATCGTTACGGATACGTTCTTTGAAGCGAGCACGATCGGTCGCTCTATTGAGAGACGTGGTTGTCTATAACATTCCCCTCCTTGTTTCTACCTCGCGAAATAACGTTTAAGCGAAATAGTTTTCGCCGCGAGATATTGAATCACGCGTGTTAAAAAGCCAGCATAATTATTGTCACGTTAATGTGGAAAAACCAGCGGGCTTGCGACCGCAGCTTAGAAAGCGCGCTTTACTCTTTATCCGCGTCTGAGAAAATAAAAAATTAAAAACGAAGCCGCAGGAGCTGAGGAAAAGGAAGAAGGGGTAGAGGCAAGAGGAAGGGAAGGAAGTTACGCGCCGTCGGTGTAAGGTAGCCTCAACTATTCTCCGCAAAGAGCGCGGCGAAATGAAATAACGGGTCCGGGTGGTCGCGAGAAATGGAATGAAAATTCGCGCGGAAACGGAGAAGCGAGAACGCGAAAAATTAAACTCGGCCTCTCCCCGTTCGTTCCCCTCGTCTCTTCTCATCCGTTTTCCTTTCCGACTACTCCATCGCCGCCATCCCGTCGACCGCGGCTTTTTGTCCCGTCCGGATGGAGAAGAGAGAAAGAGAGAGAGAGAGAGAGGGAGAAAGAGAAAGCCGATCTGTGTTTGCGAGCCGAATGTGATTGAAATCAAAACGCTGCGCTGCGCCCGCGGGGAATGGCAGGAAAATCGGAAAAACGGCCGATCCGCAAATCAACTATGTACGCAACGTCGCCGCAGTATCGGCGTATTGTTTTGCTTTTCGCTGGTCCCTTTCGCGTTCGGTTAACCGGCGACCGGTTGCACTCACAATCGAACGAATGTAAAAGAACGTAGTAAAAGCTGAACCCTAGCAATCTGTGCGATTTCTTTTTCAATCTATATAGGTATAATGAATTTCCGAAATTGGATTGCATCTCGGAAAATTTTCGAGCTTTCTAAGCGTTGAACGAGTCGACAACTTGATGCGATAATTAGCGCCCTGAATGATTTTCACGCGAAATTATATTACGTTCTTTACGGCAAATTTCCAGCGTGATCAAGGCGCGACTTTCTTTCAAGAAGATTACGCTTCAGCGAGCCGCAATTTGTCAGCATAACGGTTTTTCTCACCGATAAACTTCTCGTAAAGGCAGAGCCGCGACGGTGAATTTAGCGGATAACGCGAGGCGGGTATAGAAGATTGTGCGAGCTATTAAGCACCGCGTGGGTATACATTGTTTTGCGAGCGCGCGCGCCTCGGCCGATTGCGGCAATCACGGCGTCGTTAGGCGATCTGCAATTATTTTCGTGGCGTGTTATTATCGTGTTCAAGGATGAAAGACTGCCCCCGAGCTCCCGCGCCATCCCCCGTTTGACGGCAAGGCGCGAGGAATGCCCGCCTGTCTTCTCTCCGCGCTGCCACCCGACTTGGCGGCGTTAATTACGAGGCCGATAAAGCACGCCGTGCATAAAGTTTTATCGCCCTGTTAATGCTCTCTCGAGCGTTTATTTCCTTTCTTGTAATCCCGTAACCGACGAGTGCGGCTTGCGTAATCGTGAACTCACCTCGCGATATCACGAATTCACGTCTCTGGTCTCTCTTCTCAAAGCGATCGTTTTGATGCTGCTTATAGAACTGCTCAATTAGAAATCAGGAGTGATAAATTCAATTTTCATGATTGATCGTGCTGTTTCTCAGGCTAAATTTTTCCTTTATATTATATTATATTAATAATGAAGTCATTTGCATAAAACTTGGAGTACGCTCTGCGTTATCTATCATTCTGTAGCCGATCTTCTTTTGCATTTCGCGACGTTAAGTGTGTTTGATCCGCGGGGACGTGTCTCGAGGAGGGAATGCCGGATATGATCTCAGCAGCACCAGTACGTCGAGAGCTCCAACAGGTACACAGCGCGATCCCTCGGGACGCCGCGTATACAACGAGCGTAGGGACCAACCCTTTTAGCGATTTTCTCACCCCCGTTGTACACGCTCGGTGCTGCCGACCAGGGGGTGCGCGCACACGCACGTGAATTACTCTCCCCCCCCCCCCCCGAGTCACGAGCGTGGAAACACGTGAGGCCTCCTGGCAGAAGGGTGGAACGCCTGCGGGGGACGGGGAAGAGAGAAGGGGACGCGAGACGGAGTCGATAGAAGGGGTGCTCGAGAACCATCGCCGTTGCCGGGCGTCGGCAATTAGCGCGCCCCGACGCAAATCGTCCCCTAATCCGGAGCTTATTTCCTCCGCGCCATTGAGCTGCGGGCCGATTGGAGAGTTCCGTATGGCCGGTCGTGAAAAAAAGTAAGAAAGCAAAATACGAAGCGAATGTTGCTGTTAATTCGTAAAAATCGTCCACTTAAAATAGCTCATTTTTATTCTCGCGATAGTTTCTTTATATAAAGGACTTTATATGAAGGATGAAGAAGTCAAGTGCAAGAATAAGCATTCCGATAGAAAAAGCTCAAGAGGAAAGGGATACTTGATATTGAAGACCGAGGATCGATATCATCGAAGTATCGATACTAAAAATAGAAAAGCGGTGTAATCCATTCTTTATTATCGTCAAGAATAATGTACGAACGCCTAAAATACTTGGTATCAGACGCAAACGAATCGATCGCGTACCGAAGTATCCCTTCCCGAAGTATTCGTATCTTTAACTCCGACCGCTACGTATTAAAGGGTTAAATGCCCGGTGTGTATTCGCGCGCACGTTCACGTTCACGTACGTACGGTGCGTGTTGTACGCGCGTGCAAAGGCAGACGACGGGGAATATTTTCCATGGCGTGCGCATTCGTTATTCGACCGGTCGATGCCGGGTAATTGAATACGCGGCTTTTATACGCGGCCGGAGGGTGGTGTGTGCGCGGTTCATGTACAGAGTGGCGGGAAGGGAGGGCTGATTCTCTCTCTCTCTCTCTCTCTCTCTTTCTCTGTGACGGGACAAAGGGCGGGTGGCGGAAGTGAGGTACGGGGAGAGTTTAGCACACGGCTCGTACCGAAACACGTAGGACGGCGGGTAAGGGAGAAGGGTGGAATCGGCGGCGACGAGAGGGGGTGTAGTCACTGTAGGGGGAGGGTGAGAGAGACCGCGGGGGGGGGGGGGGGGGGGGGGGATAGCTCGCTCGGTGTGTTCTGCTGTTCCGGGGTTTTATAGCGGCGGTCGGAATTAATGAGGGACCGTGTTTTCACGGCGACCGAGTGGCGGTGCAGATTTCATTTTACTATTTACCCCAGGGAATTTATTTGGCAACGAGCGGCGGGGGCAGGGTGCGGTACTGCCGGTGGTTGTTGCCGAGGGTGGTGGGGTACTTCGATGCGCGACACGATGCCGCGTTTGACCGGTAATCCCGACGATTATCCTGCCGTCGATCGTACTAATTAGCGAAAATCTTTTTGAGGCTTTAGATAATTCATAAATGTTCCAGCCGGGTATTTTAATGAAGAAACTAATTTTTCAAAAGAAAAATTCGGTTATTTTTTTTCACAGGATTCTCTCTTCATGAATTGTTGGAACATGTCCTCGAAGAAATATAATTTTTACCTATACCTACAGAAAGATGTCAAAAATTAAATATTGCAAACAGGGTTCAATAATATATTATATAATATGATAACGCTTGGAAGTCGAAGTCGTTTCATCTAAATAGCCCTTTAGTCGCTCCCTTTTCCATCCGCTCTTTTCGCTCTCTCCTTGTTGTAGCGAGCGGGGAGGAGCGGGCGAACATGGGGGTCGTCGCGATCCCACCGGTGCCACGGTGCCAGCGAGCAAAACGTTATTAAATCGCGGATTCGCGTCACGTTTCACGATCTAACGAATTAATATGGAAATTCCAAAGCACCTTACGAACGAACGAACGAACGAACGGCGTCGACGCGAAATCCCGCAGACACTCCCGGGAGCAACGGGGGTAGCAAAGAGATCGTATCGCATTGGCGTCGACATACCGTCGACATACCTCGTTCTCTGAATTTTTTTTTTAAATTTTAAAATCTACATTTCTTGTGATCATCAAACGGAGGATAAACATATTAAAACGAGATATTTAATTCCAGGAAAAGAATTCCACATGAAATACATAAGATAATTGTGTGATATGTATACAATTATATTACATGTTTATAAAAAGCCGAGGCTTACATAGTAGGAACGTAAATTACAGGGTTCAAAGCGAGAATATATACGTTAGTCTATAATTTGTAAAGAGAGCCCATTTGGAATATGAAGTATTGTATTTGAACGTAAAAATTATAGACCTATGCCGCTGTTTCTTCGAACCTATCAATTGACAGAGTATGACGGCTCATTAGATGTGCGCCAGCACGCGGGGGTTCACATAATTATAATGCGAGTTTTCGGTGGCGAGATTTGAATCGCTCGTTCTCGGGGAAGGCGTACAAAACGTGGTGAAATTCTACGCCCATGATTACGGGACTAAAATGAAACGTATATTTGGGGTTAGGGCGGATCAGGGGTTGGAGCCTGGCGGGCCCTGGAGTCGTTTATATGGTGATTCAATGGGGGTGCTTGGCAAAATGTCAAGGGACTCGTAAGGGCGGCCTCGGAGTTTCGGCGCATTTCAGCCACCGCCGCCGCCCTTGCCCAGTGGTTATTCGTGCAAAAATTTCACGTTTGCAGAGTTTCGTGCGTTTCACGAATGTTGAAGAACGAACTTTTCGTGATAACACCGACGAACTTTCCGAGAAGTTTCCCGAAAGTAGGATTTATCAGCTGTGCGATACCAAACGCGAAACAAGAAACGTTAAAAACACACGAAGGTGTTTTATAAACATACATGTGTGCGCTAATATAGGTATCCGTCGCGCTGTTGATTGTTCAATTTGCAACAGAAGTGGCAATAACGAATAATAATTGTTTCACCGTGCGTTTCAATTATCGTGTGTCTTTCGCGTATATAAAATGGCAGGTAAATATTTGACGTAGTAATCGTTGCGCTTTTCAATGCGCATTAGAGGTTTAACGCTAATCAGTCGAAGCTTTCTATCGTTTGCCGCGGCATTGTGTCCCTGACGTTAATTGATGCGGCGCACGATAACGGGGTGCGCCGTGTTATGTGGCGCGAGCAATTTAACGCCGAGATGCTTTCCGACCTTGATACTATCCGAACCGATGAATCGACTGCCATTCGTGCCGCATATAGGACAGATGTTCGTCCAACCGCGATCGACAGTGGCCTTTGTCAAGGCTGTAGTTTGCACACGCTCGTTACGCAACGAAAAATATGGGCGAACGAGAGTGGGTGGGCTGCTGTGAACTCTGATAGTCGATTGTTACCGCGAGCGTACAAAGCGTCACCGAGGAACGAGAGCGGATTGCAAGCGAGAAAGGTTGCGCTGTCACCAAGGCAAAAGGGCATGGGACGAGCCGATAGGAGAAAATTTGTATCGATTTTTGGGAGGATTTAGAGTCATAATTCGATACCACGGCATGCACTTAAAAATAATCAGTCGAAGATTTACTGAATATGATCCGCAAAGTAAACTTTAAAGGGCTTGGACAAATTAATTCGTCTCGAGATGAATGCAAGCGGAATCCTATCGCTATCGGCGCTATCTGCTATTCGCTTCGGACTTTTAAATCGCGAGGCAATTAGTTGCAGCAGCATTTGCACAATGCGAGATCATTTAACGAAATTGGAAGTTACCGTCGCGATATCCGGGAACGAATTCTCTTCAGCATTATTTAATGCGGCGAAAGGACTCTGCCCGGCCTCGTTGATGGTCCCTTCGAGCGGAAAGGGAAGGATAATTTCTCTCCTCCGCGAGTTTTCCTTTTTTTACGACGCAAGCTTCGGCGGAGGGGAGCATTCTTTGATAAAGCTGAGCGCGCCAGCAGATAAAGAAGGCGCACGCGGTGCGGTGGGAGGGCGAACGGCGGGAAACGACATTATTCCTTCTCCCCCCTGCTCCTTTCTTCTTTTTTTTTCTCTGTAAGGAAGAAAGTAACGTTTCTTGGAGCAGCGTCGCTGGTTCCGCCCTTTCCAGACCGCTCGAGCGAAAACCATTAGCAATTTTCTGTTGGACGAGGGAGCTGGGAACCGGTTGGTACCGGTTGACCGATTTCACACTTCTGTCACGGCGAAATGCCGATTGTAAACGACCGTGTGCCTTCCTCATTGCTTCGCTCATTGCCGTAAAGAATGCAATGCGCTGAAAATTTACCACAATATCAACTATGCTAAGAAGTCGTCTTAGCATATACATCTTCGAAGAATTTTGAAGTGTGTATATGTATAATCCAAAATAATACTAATTAATAAAAATTAATTAGTAATAATAGTTATTTTATTAATTCTTATTTAAGCAATACTGCTAATTTTAAATCCTTTAAAATAAAAGGCATAGAAAGACAGAAACATATACTAAAGACTTGTGCTTTAAATTGTTATGAGAAAAAAGATCCGAAGGACAAATCAAGTGAAGAATCGAACATTCAAATTTCACCGACTAAGTATCCCGTCTATTTACGAACGCAATACTAACTCCGACTAAAACAAATTCAATTCCAGGATCGATTAACACCACCGCCAGCAATCCGAGATTTCTCTCCGAATCCTTGCGCTCGAGAACAAACCTTTGGCGAATTTTCCGAGGATCGTCCCCCCCCCCCCCCCCCCCGCCTTACTATGTAGTCCCGAGAACTTTCATTACGAAAGTTCACCCCGATCGAGTCGATGCGCACGTCGCGGGTATGAGGGTGCTAGGCGAATACGAGCGTGTCGACCTGTTTCATTTCCGTACGCGAGCGAGCCGGAAGCGAGTGGGATCGATACCCTTTTCCGATAGCGCAATTCTGGTCCGTCGTCGGTGCCAACGACGACACGCTTTCACCCTTCAAATTACGAGCAGCTAAATGGTTCTCCTCCTCTCACCTACTTTATTCCGCAGCCCGATATCCGTTCCGCACGAAAACGATCTTAATAAGTTTCGATTAAATAATTCCGTGATGGAGCTTAATACGTATAATTAAGGAAAGTCGGCTCGTTTTCATTCACTTTGCTATTTTCTCCGCTCTTAGACTTTCCTAATAGATTTTAAATAACAAATTTTGTTATATTATTAACTGTTATTTTGGTTTGCTCAATCAAATAGGGTGTATGGAATAATTTTATTTTTTAAATAATATTCACAATTTTGCAAATTGGCAAATTACATTATGTCAACTAATTTTAACCAAATATTATGCCAATTATTAGGTAAAGTTTGTCCTAGATCGTTAAATTTAGTTTTCTTTGTCCTTCCTTTTTTTACTGGAAGCAGCATAATACAGGGGTTACGAAACTAGTCGCCCCGTTCTAAACTCAGCCAGATCTCCGTGCCAAACCTCTGGCTTTCCTTCCTTTTCATCCTACATCCCCTCCAATAAGAAAACTCGGCGCGAGGATGTGGGGTAGTTGGAGAGGATTGAGAGGGCAATATGTTTCCGAGAAGTCTCCAATTTCCTCCGCACAACCCCGCCATGACATCCGCGTTTTGGAAACTACCGACAGATACTTCCTTCTCTCTTTCTCTCCTTTTTGAAGAATATTCCGATGCACGTTTCAAAGATTTCGAGAACGAGAAAAAAGACGCGCGCACAGAAATTGATTCACGACTGGAATATTTGGATACGTTAAATGAACATTTTTTAAACGTCGTAATGGACGTTTTTTTAAACATCGAATACTGTAATTTTATATAAGTCTCAAATTGTAAAGACCAGTTATGTAAAAATTTATGTAAAAGTTCGTGAATAATTCTCGTTCGCGATCGCTTAATACCGAATTACGAAAATGACATAGATAGATAGCTAGGTAATTTTTGGAAATTTCGCATTAACCCCATTATCTCTCGTTTAATTTAAGGGCAACCTCAAATGAAGGAGGTCATTTTCCAACGTTGGGATGAATTTAAAGGGTGATTAGCAGCGACTAATGATCTGGAAAAGCCAAAGAGCAACTTCTGCACTTTCTCTCTCTCCCTCTCTTACTGGCTATCCCGAGTAATCAAATATTTAGGTGGTCCTCGTGATGTCACCGACGCTAATTAATATTAACGATCCGGTGTGTTGCTAGGGTCGCGAACACCGACCGATCTCTCAGAGTTCCCTTGACTCGGAGAGTTACATCGAGGACTCTACGAGCGACCGTAAAGCTGAAGATAGATTATTCCGTTCTGGGTAAAGTATATCTTTCTCCAGCTATTCGTGAATTTGTAAAGTCAGAAAAGAGATAAGGTCTATCGTAGAAAGACGGACTAGCCGATGTCGTGCTATAAATTCGCGGAATAAATTCGTACTCCTCGGAGACGGAATATATCTCGAAATGTATTTATTTTGCATGGGCACGTGCACGCGAATAGTGAGCTTAAGGATTTACAACCGAGGATCTCTCGCGTAATTAAAATCGTAATAATCTTGACGACACATTTTTACAGTTAAAATTAATTAATTAATATGAATGTTGACATTATCCGCTGTAGGGAAGGACAAAATATTTCGTGCGTTGCCAGCGAATTTTATTGTTAGAACAAGAAATGTTCAGTGGAAACTACTGACATATACCATATCGCAAACTAGTCTGTTATCGAGGAACCGTCTAAAAATAGAATAATTATATGTGTTGCAAGCGTGCAATAAATACGTAAAACATATCGTGGACAACGATAAAAGAGCGTTTGCCATGCCTGGAAACTTGAACTTAAATTGACATCAATTTACGCGCATACAAAGTAAGTATGCTGCACGACGCGACGATGTCGTGTCAGCGCTCGTGCTTATCTTGACACACATGTGGGCGGATGGATGCAGGCCGCATTGAAAGAAAGAAATATGAGGCCAAGCGCTGCTCTTCCGATAACAAAAGTCGACTGGGAATGAAGGCTCTCGACCGCGTCTCGAGTGTCCGGGCAATCGATATCGTCGGATGATTGTATACACACCTACGTGCGTTTTAAACGCTTGCCAAGTGTACTTTGCTGTGCGTTGCGACGAGCTGATGAAAGATTCGATACTTTCTCTCGACCAACCGAGAGAGATTCGGTCAAACCTTTGCTGGTAGCTCGCGACGATCAGGAGACACGGCATTTCCCGATTATCGCGAGCAAGATGTTCAACGTTTTACAACAATCGCGCAATCACGGGCGAAAATCTCCGTCGGAAAATACTTTCCGTGCGAATTTTGTTCGCCCTCGCACGATAGCTCTCCGTTTCTCGCGTTTCGCCACGTTTTTGCTCGTCTAAAAAGAGCTTTCGTGCGCTCGCGAGTCATTTCGCTCTAGCGGTTTGATAGGCAAGGTAAAGAAACCGTCGAGACCCCGCCGACCTTCTCCCGGCACCCCTCCACTGGGAAAATTCACTTCGGGTTTCCAAGTAACGCACGATAAACCTCCAGAGGGCGAAGATTAACGGCCACGAGAACTTCTCGCGTCAAGTACACATCGGCTCTGGATGTTCAGAAAAGATGAGAAAGCTCGAGTGATTCGCTGCGACTCGCGTCTCTAAGTCTCTAATTTGTCACGTCATTTTGCGAGAAAGGAGATGTCACGGATTCAAGGACCATTCTTAATGCCAAACTTAAATTCTTACCAATAAAAACAATAGAGAAACGCAGCACAAAATACAAAAAAAAAAAAAAAATAAGGTATCTCTTTAAATTATAAATTTTCTACGAGAATATCTTGCTTTTATTAGAGATGTTATTACAGATTTTATATATTAGCTTTTAATAGAAATTAGATTATAAATTCTCTTTTATCTTCTTACGTTTCACATGGAACAATATAAATTTTCAATTTGGCATAAATTTTCAATAGCAAAAATGATATTCTTCAGATCGAGAGTTTTTAACCCGCAAACGATCTCAGCTGCGGTTTAACAAACGCGTTAGTTGCTCGTATCATCCCGTTTGAAATAACGGGTTTTCTTCCCGTTTTTTCGTGATTACATTTATTTTCCTAGATCTAATTTAACCTGTATATAATTCATGAGAAGTATGATTTTAATGATTGAAGCGATATCACGATTTTTCTAAATAAAATAAAAAACTTATGAATAAATCATGAACACCTATGCTCATCAATGTTCTTCGTTTTATTGCAAGTAATATTGCAGAAATTCTGCAAAGATGACTGGTCACAGTGAGTCATAAATCTTTATACACACACGGTGTCTCTGATCAAACACATTCTTGTTCAACTCAGTCTCGATATTTCCAAAGTACAAAGTTCTTGATTATTTATTCAATATTGATAATTAAAGATCAATGCGATTGGTTATACCGTGTGCGTAAAATATCCATTACGTCCACATGGCGGCGACAAGTAAAATTACAAAGCGGCGAATCCGGAGTTTTTTTTACGGTTTTTAAATGCTTCGTTAATTCCGTGATATCGTGTCCCGGTACAAACGACGATACTTTTTTCACTCGCGTTTGTGTAAATTGCAAAATATGCATTAAACAGGAAGCGTACAATGTCGATCGGCTCATGATGCCCTGCAAGCATGAACTTTATCATGAATTTTCAATATTTATGCCAGTCATCACACGGCTGCCGAGTAACTTTTTACGCTTAATGACGGTATGAATTTTTATGAAGGCGACATTTTCAAGCTTTGAATTGCATAAACGATCACTGCAACACGTCACTTTTTACGATATTAAAAAAGGGAATGTGCGAATCTGAGAGAACATATTGTCACATATTTTACATGTTGTTTGCGACTAGGAAATATTTATGAATAATAAAAGATTCTGCGTACATGATTAAATGCCATATACAATTAATAAAAAAGTCACTTACAATTACTTTGAGACAGCTCAGATCGCTATTAAATCATCAAGAGTTTCTACAGACACATTTCCAAGCTTATTCTTTAGATTTATCTTAGAAATATCCGTACGATTTTTTATGCAGAATGTTCATGATTTCTGGCAGAAATTAGCGTTCTCTCTTGCTAGCGCATGTTTCTGCATATTATCCCATGTTACAAGATTAGTATCACGAATTTATTAACCGTCCCGCAGCACGCACATCCTCTCATGCTAATCGTGCGCGCTCCGGGCGCGAGTCAAAGACAATCGAGCCGATGGGAGTTAACGAGGGGGCTTCGTTCGCGTTAAATACCCAGACGTAATGATTTCACGACCGAGCAGCCACTCGCGCTCGCTAGCAAGCTCGCGCGACGATCTCGCGCCACTGATGGCGGCGCGGGCGGCCGGCACGGTAGTAGAGTCGTCGAGCCAGGGTGCTCTCTCATACGCACCGTCGCCCCGTAATCGCGGTTAATTAACAACTCGGGACCAGTAACGAGGCCGCCGATTGCCGGCTGAGAGCAACGGCCATGATTATTCTCGCCCCCCGGGTCGCTTCCGGTTCGCCGATCGCCGGTCCGATTGTCATCGTCGCCCTGAACTTCGCCCTCTACACCGTTTTTCCCACCCCTCTCGTTTCTACTCGGCTTTTTTTAATCGCCGTGTTCGTTTTCGCTGATTTTCCACGCTTTTTCCGACGTATCGTCTCCGGGGCGATTAACGTTGGCAAATTATTGGCCGTTTCTTCTTTTTATAGAGCGATAGCAGAATGGTAATGTCTCATTTGTTATAATAATTTCTCGGAAAGACGTAAAACTAAAGTGTCCGATAGTATTTGGTAGTTTGAAGGATGTTCTATATAGATCACGCATAAATGATATTATTACTCTACTTCTCATGGCAGAACAATGTTGATTGTTTTGATTGCGAAGTACCGGCACATCTTCGGTGTATACATATATGTATTATGTATAGTCAAAGAAATTGGAACACGATATTTGAAATACAAATTAATAGCGCGGCTCACACGACTACTGGTGATACTGAAGCCTTTAGTAGTAAAGAAAACGTTGTAGAAATTTTTAAATCTTTTACAGAGAAAAAGAAGATTACATAAAGGATCGTATACATTGAGGACCTCGGGATAGCGTGCGCGAGTAGGAAGTACGATGCTTGAATTTCCAGATGCGGTATAAATGCCGAGATTTCCTGTCGGATTTTAGCGGATAAATGTGTTTCCCGGGAGCGCGCGACGAGTGATTAAGACCTCGCGTTCCGTTCCCCTCCCGCGTCGCGCCGACGCGGAGACGCGAACGTTGTGCTTCTCTAGCCCCTGCCACGAAACGGGAGAAGGAACAAGCTTGAAAAGGATCGCGAGCGGCACGTTTTTCTTCTTGCTCGCTTTAAGCAGCCGGGCAGCTTTTCTTCCGCGGAAAATGCGGCTTTTAAATCTCGATTCGCGTCGTTTCCCCATCGGAAGAGCAGCAGAGCTGGTTTCCCTTTTTCTCTCTTTCGAGAAGAGTGGGTGGCTGAGAGAACGGATAAACGGCGAGGGTGCCAACGGCGACGTGCAGAGCATAGGAAGAGAGTCGTGAGAGGAAGAACACGAAAAAGGGAGGGGGGTGAAGAGAGGACCCCCGGAGTCGGTGTTGCCTACCTCCGGCTGAAGCGACGGATAAGTCGAGGTCTCAGGCGGGATTCTTTATTAAAAATGTCTTTCAGAAACAGAGAGAGAGAGAAGGGAGAAGAGAAGGGTCTTCGAGATGTAGGATAATGCGAGAGTTCCCGCGAGGGTGCGAGGGAGTCGGAACAGAAGTTGAAATTCTTTCCGATCTGCCTCGTCTCCGGATTAATCTCGCAGAACGGCCCCTGGACCGTGCTCTTTCCCTCACGTTCTTTTGTCTCCTCGTCCCCCTTTTGCCAACGGATCAGACATTATTAGAGAGCATTAGAACCCTCTCAGCGTAATTATGTCCATCCCTTTATTCTTTGCTTTGGTAAAAAAATCGTACATCTGCTTCGTCATCGAAATTACATTATCTGTTAAATATTTAAAGCAATTGTTTATGTCAAATTAAAAAATAGCTGAATATAACTATTGAAAAATAGCTCAATAGCTCAGCCGGAAGTGCCAGTGTTGGTTCTACGCTAAAACAAACGCAACGGTGCACGCGCCACATAGTCGGGCCAGGTCCGAATATAACTCGCGTGCACATCTGTCTTAACACGCGTGTTCCATCTCGTGATCGCGTGAGTTAACGCGTCTGTCAGCCACGCACTTCGGAGTTCGCAGGAGGTGAGATCGTTACCGTCATATAGCACGACACTTATTACTCGTTACATATTACTAGTGCACGTGTTTCGGTTTACCTTCTGCATAGAACTCTCGACAAACGCCTTCGGAATACAGATATCAGTTTGCCATTATATAAGAAAACGATGTATTTACATTTTCTGTAATATAATATGAATGTATCGTATGTGTGTATGTGTGTGTGTGTTATGTATTGTAATAGTTAAGCTAAAGAATGTATTAATATAATTGACATATATATAATTATGTAAACGCAATTAAGTTGTTGAGGAAAAATTATACGTTCGAACGATCAACAACTTTTTCATCTAGGAAAGGTTAAAGAGGTGGACTTATTGAGCTATCATAATTTCAATTTACATACGACTGGACTACATTTTTTCTGTTTTTTACATTGCTCTTATATTACTTTATAACGAGCCCCAGAGTAAGATCGACATAAATGCATAAACGTTTTGCGCAATTATCATTTACGTATAATAAGTTACGTTTCCGAGCACGCGTCGAATTCGCGATATAAGATTTCGAGAAACGACACAAACTAAGAGGGCAAGTGCGCTCGGCGGGCGCAGTTGCGTGACGCGATTCTACGCGTGTTACGCCCGGGGTTAAGTGATGTCATCCGGGCACTTAACCCGCGATCAATGAAACCACAGAATTCTCAAACGAAAAATTCTCCGTCGCCGTCGCGTGCGAATCATGTGCAAAACAAATAATCGCTATGCCGATTCGACTGACGAATTATCAATTCGTAGAAATAAGCAGAAATAAGCATTCACACACACACACACACCAACGAATATCTGGCTGGATAATATTTAATTACAAACTACTTTCATAACTAATTTTAACAGAATACATTAATTGGAACGATTTCCAGCAATTCCAGCTCTGATTTTAACAGTGGTCTCATGTTCTCTTTGGCGTCATTTACTTCTGAAATTTCGCTAATGTATTTAGGGTTTTAGTTTAATATTCGTTTCCGAATAATTCGTCAGCAGCGCGCGATGCGTACCAAAATATTTACCGAGATCCTGCCATTAATTCTGGCGCGAATGAGCTTTCATAATGAAAACCTTGTCTACCCACGCGAACCTTTGAAATTTTAAACGAGTCGAGCTGAGTGTTCTCGATTACTTTCAGCCCGAGAACGTTGCCTTACACTAACGCAGCTTTTTTCCACGACAAAATAATGAAAATTTTTCGAGTAAAATTTATTCTGCGGTGCCAGTGAAATTAAAAGTAAACTGAATTATTTTATTCTAAATGAACAAGAGGCGGGCACGAAGACAAACCGAAAAACGTCTCGGAAGCATTGAAAATGTGCAGGGAAAAGTCAATCTCGAATTAAAAAATTCACAATGTCATGAAGCACCTTTGACGAAACGAGAAAATATTGGGAATCTGGTCACTGTATATTTATAGGGTTAAAGTCGGGTTGACAGCCACAGCCGAGTTAAGCTGCTCTTTCGCTGCGAGAGATTTCGCGCTGGTCATAACTGGATTATGTGACGCACACGTTGCTTTCTCCGCTACCATTCATTCTGCGCCCAGTTCTCTCTCTCTCGCTCGCTCTCATTCTCTCGCCGGCCGTAGTAGACGAGGCATCGACATTCGAGGTAATCGAGTTTGCGCGGACGTCGCCACCGCTCCGCCGCCACGGTCGCGGACGCTTTGTCGTCGGTAATTGATTTATATAGCGCGCCTTTGATGTCGGTCCGCCCCTTCGACGTCGCCGTCGACGTCGACGTTCCACGTGGAAATGCGACGTCTCCGGCGGAGGACAATGTTATCGAAGACGACGACGCGGCCCGATGTAAATTGCACGGGTATCCGGCGCGTCTTGAAACTCGATAGATCGGCTGTACGAAGAGACGAGGAAACCGCCGACGAATTTTGATGAGTTTTGACGGGAAATATATTGATTGATTCAACTCTCTTTCTACATTTAATCACTAATTACCAAAAAACTTTGGACATTTTATTATTATATGACATTTGTAGTACAACAAAATTGTCGTTGCTATACCAGGATATTAGGTAACATGCACCGTACCAACGGAAAATTTACATGAAGATAAAGAACAATTTTCGAAACATTTGTGGTATTTCTTATCTTAATAACATTAATAACGGAAAATATATTACTCATTTGAAATTGTCATCATAGAGGCTATCGGTTGCTACTTCATGCGAATTAAAACTAATTTCTATCATTATCGGTTGGACAATATCATTATTACTGTCGTCATTTTGCGCAGCACTAGGGAACTCGGCTGCGAGCGTTGGAAACGAGGAAACTTCGCATCAACGAGGCGTTCTTAGCGGGATCCGAAGAGCGTAGTAACCGTTATCTTCCGTCGTTTTATCGACTTCACAGAAAACTTCTCTTTCTCTCTCTCTTAGCGCGAACATGCAGGAAAGAAAGGCCATCGTCGCGTGGTCGATCGTCACGGTTAAATTCAACGAAACGGCAGCACGCGACCGGAGTTCTCGGGAAAGCGTGTCTAAACCGAGTCTCGCTCGTAAAAGCGCGAAACTAGCCATACGTTTACAATCAATTACGTTTAGGAGTGACAGGGGCGAGAACGCAGCCGGGTCAGCGTTTGTTTTGCGGCGCGAAACAGCTGTACACGCGACGAGTAAAAGGGATCTCGCTGAATTAAATTTAACGCACGCCCACATCTCTTAAACGTCCAGCGTTTTAAGTAGACGAACCGCGATTTCGACTGCTTTACTCACTTGTAATGCTTACTTACGTGTAAACGCGCGGACTATTTTTCACGAAAGCGGAACTAGACGATTAAAAACGATTCAGGTATTGCTTACGAGAAAAGAGACTAGAACAGGAGACAGAGACAAATTTTCGCGATAGGTTTGAATGCAGTCATTATTCATCGCTTGTTTCAACTTTTTACTTGCTGAATAAATTCCTACCGATTCTTTTCTAATTATTTATTTTTGCGGAGTGTGTAAAAAAGAACGGAGAAAGAATACACCACGAGCAGCGGCTTGAATAAATTCGTGGTCTGAAACAATTTAGTGGTGGATTCACAATGGAAGTCGAGACCGGGGAAAAAGACAGATCGCTTCCAGCTGAACACGCTGAGGAACTCGCGTGCGCGCGAGCGCGTGTGAACCGAACGAGCGCGCGAGCGTGTGCGCGGCTGCAGATGATTATGGAGAGCGATGAGGCCAGGGAGCAAGTTTAACAGGCTGGCAAGCCGATGACTCGGAGTCATGACAACGCGCGCAGCGGGGTCAACGAGTGCCAATTGGGGCCAACCGTGTCAAACGACGGCAATAGGCTGTTGGGAAACAAACGTCGTCGTGTTCGCGACGCTCCGTTCTGTATACTCCCGTCGATGGACGAGGGTTTTGCTCGGGAAACGAGAGAGAGAGAGAGAGAGAGAGAGAGAGAGAGAGAGAGAGAGAGAGAGAGAGAGAGAGAGCTTGCAAGCTCGCCCTTAACTGCAAGCCCTGCTCCAGTTGCAAATTTTGACACGTATTCCGGGGAGAATTACTCCCCAGCAAAGTATAAAAATTAAATTCGAGGCTGCTCTCGCAAGCAATTGTAAAAGAGAGAATTTTTCGTTATATGTTTGACTTCGTGCGTTACGTAAAAAGCGTCCCGATACAAATGTATTTGGAATTAATATTTCAAAATTGCAAAATAAAGTCGATACCAAATTAAAATAACAGATTGCAATATTTTTAGATAACAGTTTTTGAACTATACAACGATATTTGCCACACACTCTTAATTGTATCGTGAAAATATATAGACATGCTAACTGAATAGCGGCATTACGACAATATGTGCGAGTAAAATTAAAGAGGATCAAAGGGGATAGAATGCGGCGACCGTGCGATGGAAATGGAGACGCGGGAAGCGAAGAGGCGGAAAGATCGAGAGGAAATGAGAGATGAGAATCTTCCGTAACGCGAGAATCCCAATATTAATCCAGCAGCCGGCGAAAGTAATTATCTGTCGTTTATCTGCCAGCGACAGTTCGTTTAGGCAGTCCGTCCCGGCTTGATTTTACCCTTGAATCTTCACAAAGCACCCTATTCCAGTTTATTATTCCCTCTGTCCCTCTTCGGAACCCGTTCAAAGGGAAGACAGGAAGTACACACTACTAGAAAAGATTTCCCGACATGTTGATTGTCTCCTCTCTCTTTGACTTTTGCAATTTTAGTCGCGGCGAGAAAATAATTTGCATTGTCGATTCGTATCCACTGAACGAACAGCTCTCTATAAAATATCGACAGTTTATAAC
The DNA here is from genome assembly GCA_035220615.1 of Leptothorax acervorum. Taxonomy (NCBI): domain Eukaryota; kingdom Metazoa; phylum Arthropoda; class Insecta; order Hymenoptera; family Formicidae; genus Leptothorax; species Leptothorax acervorum. Next base: position 708,276 of record JASTWQ010001262.1, on the reverse strand, counting down.
AAACCAATCAATCGTTTGAGCAATAATCACAACCGGAGATACCGTTTCCCCCCAATGAAAAGTTATTAAAAATTTGCTCGCGACGAAGCGTTTCATAAATTCGTTTATTATAAATCACCGGCCGTTATGAAATGCAATCTCGGTGCGCAACCGTGTTTTTATCATATCCATGCAAAAACAATGACGACCCCCCCCCCCCCCCGATCGTTACGCGTAACAAATAATATCGGATTAATGCGTGCGTTATTATCGTGGCGTCGTCGCTTTTCCACGTGTTGCATAAATTACAAATCACCGCGCGCAAAAACCGCACGCGGAACGGCTATAACGGCCGCTATAATCCTATACAAGAGCAACAAACACTGACGAAAGGGGCGATTTCATCGTCAGAATGCAAACACGGTGGCAACGGCCGCGCCGCGGAAATTCTCGTTGATTGGTCCACATGTACACTTGATCGCGAAACACGAGATTTCTCGGAAGCGCGCGCCGCGTTTAATTCCGAGGGCGCATCACAAAAAGATTTTAATTCAGGTTCTCAGTGTTCTGCACAACACCGAGGAGTTCAATTCTAAATGTTGTAAGTCCTGCAATTAATGTTCATACAGAATATAAAAATTTACCGTTTTTTAAAATAAAGTTTCTTTACAAATAAAATAAATTTGTCTTTTCTATAAGCTTAATCTTAATATAAAAAGTTCCTACCATTGCCAAGAACAATTTCACCAAAATCTTGTCGATTAATCATTAATGCATGTTAGAAAATCTAACGAGAATTATTTTAGGCACTATGGGTTGAAATAGATACTGTATTTACTGAAATTAACCAATAAACTCGCGAGACAAGCTGTCCATCTAACTTAACCGCGTCGAGTAAGTATGGGCCGAAACATTTTCGGTTTACGCCGGTTGAGCAGCTTCCGTGTCGGCAGCATTTACGTCTCAGAGGGAGGAGGGAACAGGTGAGAAGGGAAGATATCGGGGCAGATTATTAATTTCGGCGGCTAGCCTGGCTATGTAATCGATTGGCCGCGCGCGTCCACGTTCGCGCTCATTAAAATTACCGAGGACTCGCGCGCAGCTTGTACGTGGACGACGAGGGACCGGTTAACATGCACGGGCAGGACCGCGCATTATTATTAATTAATCCGTTTAGGATTTATAGGACGGATCGCCGCGCCGTGCCGATGCGCCGGGTATCGCGAAATATCTCGCCTGACCGGACGACGTGAGGAGTGCCGATCGATAAACTGGATTTGATCGAGGCGTCAGACGCTGCCGATGATCTTAACTCTGGACTTGAAAGAATAAAAGAAGTAAGCTTGATATTTACGTCATAACGAAAAATACGACAAAGATATGAGATTTGCATAAATCTAACGATAAAATCTTTAATTTTACAATTCAATGTTTTTCTTTTTTAAGGGTAACTCGTTTCTAAACCCGAGGATAATTAGAGAGAATTGGAAAAAATAGAATAATCAATCTTCAATAATGTAGATATATAAATGTTGTAAAGATACAGATATGTAAAAATATCTATCATTCTTTTTCACAAGCGACCGAGTCCTGCGAGAATCGAATTTTATCTCCTCGATATTCGAACATGCATGGCCGAGCTTTCATGTTTCTCTCGAGTATCCGAGTTACATCGTGGAGTTTGTAAACGGAAACCCCGAATGGAAGTTTCCTTTGACTCTTCAAGCGCCAAAGTCCTACGCTGAATATCCACTTCAGCGTAAACTTCGGTGCAGGCGCAGCCGAGATCAGTTTTTCTTTCCTCTCAACTTGCAACTTTAAGTCAAAAACTCTATAACCACCTGTCCATAAACACGAGCTCTTTCACGACGACGAGTAGATACCTATTCGGAAACTGATAGAAACGATCGAATTATAATAAATGATTGAAAGAAATAGCTTTCACTTTGATTTTTAATCTATTTTTCTAGCGAGATGAAACTTTTCTCAATATTTAGCGGAATCCCCGCGGAACCGTTGTACAAAATGAAAAGATAAAACGTTGTTATCAAGATAAAAAGTTAGCATGTCCATAACGTCTTATTAAAAGATCTTCGCGAATTGATTATACATATAACGGCTCTCACGGTGCATCGTGAGCGAGGCACAAAGCGTAGTATAACATTCGTGTGTTATACTCGCGGTACCATCCTGATTTCATCAAATCTACTTTTCTAATAAAAGTTAAACGTAACAAAAAGAATCGTTTCGCGAGATCAGATAGCGCAGGGATGCAACGTGCGTCACTTGCAGCGGCGCACCGGTGGATGGAACGAGCGAGACGACTGGTGGAACGTGTCTCGAATATCGTGTACATCCGTCGGTACGTGGTGGTAAGGAGCGAGATTACGGGCCGCGCTTATATTCAGGAAGCGGACTATGACGGTGCCGGTAGCACTGCGGAATCCCAAATCCTGGGTAGGTTCCAAGATATCGTTTCGCCGCGCGCATATACACACGCGATGCGATGGCGAGGCGCGCACGCGAGACCGCTTAAAGTATCGTAAAATGTGCCGTTACGCCGAGAGCTATCTCCTCACCTTACGAAAGATGCCTATCGAAACCTGCTAATGATTTAACGTCGCGTAAAACGTCAGAAGTCGGCGATAATTACACCGACGCGGCAATAATAAATCCCGATTTCCCCGTGAAATTATAAGTACGTTGTAGATATCACCGATGTGCCTCGCGCTTTTATAGCAACCTCTGCAGATTGTATTTCATTCCGTGACGTTAGTAACGAGCTTATAAAATTTCATATCAATGAATAAGATTCAGTTAATCAGGTAATTTGTCAATCAACTCTACGGCCGCGGCGCAGTAAAATTTAATAATATCGCAACGCGGTTCTTCCAGATTCCTCTCAGGTTTTTTAAATTAAAATCTAAATATTTTTTATAAGATTTAATGCATAAAAATATGACTTATTGTAAATTTATAGTTACTTGACAACTTATAATAAACTGGCATGTATTACTCGTGGAAGACGTTTCGCAAATTAAGAAAGCAACGTAAATTAGTTTATAGAGCCATAATTGCGACTCTGAGCATTCGGAAAGTCGCATATACGTAACGTTCTGGGACATTAAAGATACCGGTAATACCGTGATGGAAAATGCCGCTGCAGCGATCGATCGATGGGATGAACGGTTCTCCACGTCAGATTGAATTATCCGGACAGAAATCGCCGTGTTCGAGAGCCCCGAAGACCTGTCGCCCAGGTAGGAATCCGTAACCGGCCCAGCCGGCAAATGGAGACCAGCCAGCTCTTCAGGCCGGAGATGGAGTTATAGAGGATCCGAATCGTGGACGAGCGAAAGAAGACAGGAAGTGGAACACGCTCGTTTCCGCGTACCGGTTTAACGGGTCAGAAGTCCCCCCCCCCCCCCCCCCCCCCCCGGTTTCTTGCTCGCGTGTGTCTAATAAGTGCATCTCGCGCGCGCGCGCGCAGCGCGATTTTACGAGGCCATAAAAGCGAGGACGCGTACCCGCGCATCTAACGACCGGCAAACGAGAAAAAGCGGAAAGGACGGAGAACTTGGTGGAAGAATAGAAGAAGAAGAAAGGAAAGAACGTGCTAGGAAAAAACGAGTTCGAACAAGGCCGTGTCTTCCCTTCCTTCATCCTGTTGGCAATCGATAAATGCGTAATTGCAAAGAAGAGAATGTTCTCCTGACTAGAAGATAAGTTTTCACGCGAAAGTAGGTCGGAGCCAAAGGGAAGAATGAGAGGAACGTGACCTTCGTGTCGGATTCGCATGCGGGATCCGGATACGGCGGAAGGGTTAAATTGCAAACCGATCGTTTCTAAGTTACTGGATAATTAAAATTCTATCCGACCGATCGATAACTCGCGGCATTCGCGAAATGAAGACGAGGAAATGCTTGCGACACGAGAGGCGGGATGAGGAATGAGGAGGAGAATTTACGACGCATCCTGACAAGATCACGTTCACCGGCTAGAGTCGATCAAGCTCGAAAGGAACGGAAAGGCGTGGTAACCCGCTCCAGTAAAACGCTCCGGGCAGAACGATTCGTCCGAAAAAATATCTTTCCGTTCAGCAGAATGCGCAGAGCAAGAGAAACGCAGAGCGATGAGGTGCGAATTCGTCGGAATTAGAAAAGCTTCGTAATTCGGTAGTCTTACTGAAGTCTTAGAATGCAATCCGAATCTAAATAAGATATTTCGAAAATTTGAATTGATATAATACGACCTTAGTGATTGTGCCAAATTGTGATATATAAAATAATATAAAAAATCAATACAAAATTGCATTTCATTAAAACTCAAATTAAAAAGATATTTTAATATAACCTGTAATATTATTGCATATGTATATCTGATGCTATATAAATTTACACACGTGTATATCGCAGAAATGTAGAAGAATGATACGAGCAAAATCCACGATTCTGTCAGCCAACAAAAGGCAGCGAGATGAAAAGCTGAGAGAAAAGGAATTTACATGTCCTGACAAGATCGCGTTTCCCGACGAGACTCGATCAAGCAAGTGAAACCAGAGAAAAGGCGCGTAAAAGAGGAGCCGAAAAGCTGCTCTCTGTGGCGTCACGGAAAGGAGAACAAGCGGTCGGGGTTGGAACCGAGAGAGCTTTTCCGAATTAAGCTTGATTCACAACAAAGAAGGCTTTTTGCACGGTACTTTCTTTTTATAATAACACACTTCAGGCGAATGAACTTTGTATGTATAAAGAGTTAGCCTTTATTATTTTTCTACGTAATTAGAATTTATGCTTTTCTTTTTCTTCTAATAGCTGTAAGTTTCTTCTAACGGGAAATGTTTGATTTCGTACGGCTCGGGCGCATGGGCGTCCAAATGTCTATCAATATTGGTATTTGTATTTTTTATGCGAGGAAATAACGGTTTCCGATGTTGATAGATAATTGGGCCACGTAAAGATTTTAAATACGGACCATTTTCTGTCCCGGCAGATAGATAAGTTGAAGCAGACAGTTCCACAAAAGCAATTTCTCTCTCGCGCGCGTACGCAATTCATATATATTGTGAACTAAAGAGTCTTAGCGTAAGTTATTTTCCTTTATCGGCGACAATTATTATAAATTAGATTCATCTTTAAATATTTATTTTAAATATTGGATTTGTTCACTATATCTAGCAATGATTTACTGGACAGATAAATTCATCGGTCCGATGACAGTTTGTTTTCTGAAGGCGATTGTACAAATAGAATGAATAAAGCTTCACATAGTTAAGCAAAATATCACCCCAGGAACGTCACCTCTGATCCCGGAGTTCACCGATGAAACAGTCGGTGATGACGACGCTTTTATACGGTCCAATAAAACTGAGATCCGATAACCACGCGACCCCGCTGCGGATATCCTGGAATTACGAGCTTTCGTAAGCCACGGAAGCTCGCGGCCTAGTTGGTCGGCGAAAAACTTTTTCAGCCCCTCTTCTCTGCCCTTTTCCTTCTTTCTCTCCTTGCGAGGGAGGATCATAACCGCGCACGTTGCGATCATAACAGGCCGTTCATGCTCGCATCTCTCGAGTTCTCGAGGTTGAATGCCTCTCTCGAGAGAATTGCGAGGACACAAGGGGGATGGGAGGCAGGTTAGAAACAGCAAGAGGGGATGAGGAGAGATTTTAACGACTCTCGTTGCTCTCCAACTCGCGGCGATCCCGCTCGGCTTAAGCAAATTGCCGAGGGAATTGCGCCTCAGCCACTCGCCTTCCACCCGGTTATTCCGATAATTTGCTTGCCGGTGGCGGCGAGAAAAGATCCTTAGCAGCCGAAATATCGCGACGCTACTGTAGACATCGCCGCGATCGCGTAAAACGTCAAAACGCAATCGTCTTGTCACAGAAAACTGTCTATGGTCAAATATAGAAACAATATGTAAAAAAATTTTTAATTGTTCTTTTAATCAACAATAAATGTTAATAAACTGTTAATAAACAAAAATTGAAATTTTTAATCTCTTTTATTTCCACACTTTCTCGATATTTTACTCTCCCTTCCTCTCTATTTCCCTCTCTCTCTCTCTTCCTGTACCTCTTCTGTCTTTTAAAGCTACAGAATACCTTCCGGTCTTTAATATGTTTCGTCGAGCAAGTGACAAAAATTTCATGACGCCACTCGCCGTGACCTGTGAAAAACGACCAGCGACTTTGTCGCAAAAAGCGGCTCGAGTCTACCGACAAAGCACCACCTCTCGCTTTGCATAAATGTTTATACATTCGTAGCTTTCCTCTTACGCTGGCATTGCCGTGTGAGGTACACGAGGCTCATATGGCCTCAGGATAAAAGAGCGCACGGGAAAAGAAGCAAAGATTGAATAGCAGACGCGTGGAATAAGTTCACTTGCGTTCTCAAGCGAGTGTTGTATATCCCGTTTACTTTGGAAGCGAGCCAAACTCTTAAAATTTCATCTAAATCCAATTTAAATTTATCCTGTGTAACTTTTAGTGACAGACGCCGTGAAGAATGTGTTAAATACTATATAAATACCATTATTATACATTTTTCTTGCCATATTTAACTACATAGTAAAAGAATTTTACGATTATTTTATCGATAAAATAATATTATAGAACAAAAACGCAAATATTTTTTTCTTCCCACTGACAAGAGATATTAAGACTTAAAAAGATAGTCGTGCAATCGTCTCGTCGATACGAATGAGATTTAGGACATATCTTTATGGTCTCTCAAAAACCGGAAATAAGCTACGTGGTCTTTGTACTTAAAAGAACCGTGTTCACCGCTCGACAAAAGGAAACGTTTCCTGAATCGACTTTAGCCGTTTCCTCCCTTTGAATCGTCCCGGTCGTCTTCTTCCTTTCTGCTTGGCGATGCCACGGAGCAGTCTGCATCCATGAATATTTTAGGGACGAACAGGTCCGAAATGGCGGACTCTCACCCGCGGGATTCGGCCTATCCTAACGTCGGTCATACTTCACGCCAGGACCCTCGGGGAAATCGACCGTCTTCCCAGGACCGACTACGTGATTCGCGAAATACCCGCGACATTAGGGACATGTCCTCGGTGAAAAAGGTCTCCTCGGCGACCACTTGACGCGTTGCGTGTCGGAAATCTTTTTTCACCACGCCCAATTCCTTAACTGGCGCGTTCTCTCCACGGATCATTATTTACGACCTCATCAAGATAATATTTACTCTCGACATTCTTTTTAAGACAGATTACTCTCCTTTCAAGAGGTTCCTTTTAAGACAAATTTTAAGATTCGAATCGCATCGATTCTTTGGGCGACGAAAAAGCCCTTTGATTCCGTGCGACTTTGAAATTCCACTCTCCGTATGGCATCGCTCGAAAGTTGCCCTTTCCTTCTCTCGCCCAACCGCCCTCCCGCCCCTGAGTCGCGAAATATGTGCGTGCACACGCCCGGCACGCCTTTGTATGCACCGCGGCGTTCACGCACCCGCGCGCGTGCCATGACGGCGGAGACGCGGCGTCTGTGCGGATAAGGTCGCTTGATATGCAAAGCGGGAGCAGCGGCTCGTCGGAGATCGCGGCGCGAGCGCGGGTGCCGCGGCTCGACTTTATTATTTCCCGAGTCACGTTAACACGACACGGCAGATGGCCATTGGATTATGTGCAGGATCATGGAGACGAGGGCTAGAACTCGCGGAGAGAGAGAAAGAGAGACAGAAGGATGCCTTAGGATGCGCGAGATATCGGGGAAAGAAAAGGAGCGCGTTTCGATCTGTTCCTTTAACAAATCCCTTTTGATCTTTGCGCCTTTATACGTTCATAGTCCACTGGCTGCTGCATTCGCGGCTACTTCACTTGGCTATCGCGCGCGGATCGGAATAGTTCGAGAAGCGATAAAAGTCCACCCTATGTCGAGACACCACCATCGAGCGCACGTATATACACAAGGTGTGCAACCCTTACAACTCTCTCACGCTGTTGCTTCGATCGAAGATACTATACCCGTCGAGCCTTCTCGATATTTCTCGCTTTCTCGACGTCTCTCTTTCGTCGCCTTTTTTCTCTTAGCTCCTCGTCATCGACGGCGATATCCGACTTCCACGATAGAAATCCGCGATCGCAGGAAACTTTAACGCCTCGATGCACAGTAAGGTCTTTCTTGAAAGCTGATAGCCAGCGTTTGAGCGCGACGCGATATCTTAGCTATGAATCTTTAAACACGGAAGACTTCAAAACGAGCAAAAGATGCGATCTTTTGAGTGGCTTTAAACTCCTTTCGTAAAGAAAAAAAAGGCGAGCTATAATATATTTTTATAATATATTTCTGAATTATAAAAACTATGCATAGTTTACAACAAAGAGATTACAAAATAAGAAACCTAATCAAAGTTAAAGAATCTGATTAGAAACGAAATAATTCAATAAAGAAAAATGCCGAATAGTCGAATTTAAATTTTAACATACATTTATTCTCGAAATAAACACGTCAAAATGCGGAAACAAAGAAGGCCACTGTGAGAACGGACGTTTATCCATTTAAGATGTTTTTCAACAATAATGATAGAGAAACATTATTACAAAGATTCCGCGGCGGATCGCCCTTTCTACGCTCCAGGGCGTGCTTCGCGATCGTTGTTATCGACGACGACCGTAAAGACGAGAGATAAAAAGCGCAAACGGGCGAAGGATAGACGATTACGCGACTCCTCGCAACGAGCAGTCAGCAGCCAGCAGCCTGTCGGCAGGAAGCGGCCGGAAGCATCGCCTGCAGCTGCAACCGACGCGAAACGCGGTTAACCGGGCTATCAATTTTCATTACGAGTGAAAGCTGCAGCTTCGAGTCGAGAGGCGCCGTCATCAGTCGAGAGTTTATTCGCTGCTGGATATACAAGGTCTCGAGGAAAAGAAAAAAAAAAGGGGAGGAAAACGAGACCGTGAAATCAAAAAAGTCACACTGCTGGGCGCACGTCCCATTTATATTTCAATTTCCAATCTAGAAAATGAAGACCCGTCGTCATTCAATTCGCGGCCGGTTTCGAGTAATGGAAAACGATCTATTAAGAGACGCGGCGCTCGTTGAAATCGCTTCAAGTGGATGGTCGAGTCATAAGTATTCATACGCTGTCGCTGAAGGAAAAAAAAATGACCGGACGTCTTTTTGTGCTGTCCCGTCTTGGCGGCACAAATACTCCAACTCTTTCGCAATCTTCCAATCCTGACTTTATCTTCAATTTATTTAAAAAACTGTTTACAATTCAAAGGTTTTCTTTCGCAATCCAACGTGGATTAAAGAATTCAAGTTGGTGATTCGAGATCGAGCGATCGATGCCGTCATATACGACATATCTTACTGTTGACAAGGCCGTTCTATTTTCCGCTCCTAGTGGTTTATTAATAATGTCGCATGTAAGAGCTCATTAACATGCGACATGCGTTTATTCTCAGTATTTCTCTCGTGCGTCGCTAATACATTCCTAGATAGCGCATTTTTGTCAGTTTAACGTCGATGCATTGATTTATACATGATATGGACGATATGGTGAAATATATAGATAAATTAGATACATGTTTGCGAACAAAATTCTTATATTACAGTTCTCTTATTCATATATTCTGTGTTTTATTATCTGTAGCCTGAAAATGCAAGGATACACGTCAGGAAATGATTAACATTATTATCAACAATGTGCAGATTATAGTTATTATGCATCACGTTGTTGCACGTATTTTTAAGCGTCTCATGTTTATACAGGTGGAGCATGCAACTCGTCGCTCCTTATCTCCGCTTTGCATTCATATATTCTTTGAGCCAGCATACGTGACACACAACGAATGGATAAGTGTCCGCTAATATACCGAGGAGACTTGCATGAACGCCATTGTTTCCAAACCGTGGCGTATTAGCGGATAATATCCCAATCCCTGGTGACTTCAGCCAGAGATTAACGTTTTGACAATCACAGACACATTTACAAAATTAGGAGAGACTTAAAGAAAATGTATTACAAAATCAGTCGAGATTAATAATGCTTCATTGCGAAAGCCTCGCGGAACGGAAGCTCAAAATGAAGAAATCGGCCGTTCTTTTACCGATTTTCCGCAAATGGCCATTACGTTCGCGATAATGATGCTTAAGCATCTCGAAAGGGTCACGCACAGCATCCGGATGTGAGAGTTTATAATAGCGCTAAAACGTTTGGTATATACAGCAGAATTTCCGGCGTATTTCGCAATGCTTCCGATATAAACCTAATATTCCGTTTTTATTTCCGATACGGAAGTAAATAAATGGAGCGTAAAATTAAACAATCTTTTTAATTGGCGATAAATTTTTTTCACGGGATATTTATCTCCTCAGACTTGGAATAATCTTGATGTTCGCAAAATAGAAAATTCTTCTTTTACGTAAAATTTTGCTGATAATCGAGCGGATTGAAAAATTCGTAAAGGAAGATGCGATAGCGCAGTGGAACATCCTGTACAGGAAGGTTACTCGACTAATATATTTTTTACAAGCTTGTCTTGCGGCCGGATTAAAAAGGCGACTTCAACGGCCTGCTCGAGTGCAAGTTTACGACTCCTAAATGGCAGGTTTGCACGGTGGTCTCACGCGTCCAACGGCGTAAACTCGAGGAGACGTGCCTTCCTCCGCGCTACAGAGGCGTGCACCGCCGCCGCTAAAGTCAGAATGAAAAAGGAAGAGAACAAGGCGAAAGTGTTACAGGCTAACAGCAACAAAGCCGCAAGGGAACCTTTCGCGGCGAGAAAGCTTTTCGGGCAAACGCGCGCGGTGTCAGCGAATAAAAATGTAACGAGATGCATTACACCTCATGTGCGATATTGTCGCATTAATCTTTTACGTTCTAAAATTTGTTCGTACAGTTAATACGTGTAAACATATAACAGTACGAATTATTAAATAATTTAAACATGACGTAATTGATCGTACCCCTTTGGGGTACGCGTGGAAAAAAGAAGCATCGCAAGATATAATTACGGAGCGTACACGAAGTATGCTCGCAGCGGGAAAGATATTGCTCGTAACACGAGACACACTTAGGGCAGGTTCACGAAGATAAGGGAGAAAAAAGAAGACACAAACGAGGAACAAGAGAGAGAATCAGAAGAAGGGCAATGGAAAAAAAAGCAGCGAAAATTCGCTCGAACGCAAACCATCAGAGACTATGTTCTCGGCCAGCTCTTCACCGCCAGTCTCCTTTTGTCTGTCGGATTTTTAAGAGTACCACTCACGTCTCATCCACCCTTCCTTCCACATCCACCATTCGCCTTCCACCGTACCTTCTGCCCCGCCGATTCTTTGTACAAATACGCGCGTGTACATATATATATATATATATATATATATATGTAATATGTAAATATTACTACATTATTTTATTGTCTAAATAAGATGTTTAGCACACTTGAAGCATATTTAAAAGTATACTCAGCGAGTTTTAAACTTTTCTCGTCTCTTGCACAGTACTTAATGCACTCAGTACTTCTTAATTAAAGAATCAACAACTCTCGGAAGGTTTTCTCTGGCATCGGTAGTTGAAGCACACTTCCGTTACTTAGATAATATACCAAGTTGACTTTTATTTAACCCGTACTCTTTAAATTGAAACCATTCTACTGTGAAATCGCGCAGAACGGCTAATCCCTTTAAACTTCTTGTTATTAGTCTCCTTTTTATTCGCATATCCAGTTTAAACTACATGCGAAATTATATAGCAATTTTTAAATATTTAAGTACCACAAAAGATTTATTAAACATCGATATTAATATTTATTAGGATTATGTATTCTCGCTATTGTTATTTTTCGCTTAAGGATACGCTCGTAATTTCGAGATTTTAGCTGGGTGCTTATCTCTTTCCGATCGGAAACTTTCTCTCCTAAGAGCTAAATGATACAACTCTAACGAGTTCGCTATATTGATCGTAATAGCGAAATGCGAAGATTGCGACCGCGCGGTTAAACACTGTTAATCTATTTAAAATTAATTAACTTATTAATGACAATCGTATTTCTTGCACTCCGCAAATTCTCGTCCGTCGATAAATTTTATCTTACTTTAAAGTGAAATAAAGCGGTTAATACAACGCAGAGTGTGCACTAATAATAATAATAATAATTCGTGTAAATTTATCAGCGATTTAAAATAAATTTTATATTTATTTCTATATCCGAGACAAGTCAATATGACGAAGAATATGAGGTAGATACCAACTTCCGTTGATAACTTTGCGCGACTGAAAACGCTTTTAGTGGCGTAGAAATCTGCATATCTCTCCGGCGTAGATAATCCGACGTGAACATAGTTCGCGTTTCTATGCGAATAATATGCCGATAATGCGCTAAAACGCCGATCTCCATGTCGGCTATTGTCTCGCAAGTACGGGGAGGGCAAAATAGCCGGCGGACTTGTTCCCTAACTCGTGATATAGGATCTCTCTTATAGTTATAACTTATTAAGGCGATTTGTATAATAGTAAAGAAAGAGAGGTGAGAGCAGAAAAAACCAAAGATCGAGAGGAAAGAGGCTATAGAGATTTTGCAGATCAATTTCCGAAAAAATTGCAGATACGCTACGCGAACTGTAATATTAAAAGTTTCTCGAAATAACGGGAAATACATATTTGATTTCGTATAGGAAAACTTGGATCTTTAATGACAGCCTAATTTCTTCAAATAGAAGTTCTCACCTTTGGCGACGCACGCGGGTTTTAAGCAAAGCTGAAAGTGGCTGAAAGGCCTTTCAGCCATGACTTGTTTTATCCATTGTGTTTTCGCTCCTTCTCGCTTTTTTCTTATTTGTGCAACTTATTAGCCTCTTGTAGCAGCAGATGCAACGTGTCTCGCGGCTGCATCTCGGCACCGTGCCAGTCTTCGGCCAATTTAACTTGCGCGGGCGCAGATGAAAGAAACGCAGTGTACAAAGTAGGTGACTTCAAAGTCGCGACAATTAATTAACGCCGCTGATGTGTCGTCCGGTTATTTTAGCTCGCGAATCACGCCCCCCGAACCCGATATAGATTCGCATAAAAGTTATATTAAATTGTCGATGTTTCGCGGTCATATCGCGTTCTTGATCAATAAGAAGCGTTTTTTATACGAGCATCGTTATTGTCGCGATAAGACATATTCATGAGTGGAAGATAAGAGGACAATGTTAACACAGCTTGTTTCATCAATTTAGAACTGCCATCTGTAATTTTACTGACCTAGGACTAAAAGGTTAAAAATCTCGGACTTTTCCGACTAAAACCCGGACACCCATAACTTATAATATGAAATTATTGCAACTGCTGATAAAGCGATGAAAATAAAAGTCCCTTTCATTTTGAATTAAACAATCATTCATATTATTAAGTCATTATTATTGAGAATTATTAATAATAATTAATAATAGTAATAATGACTACTACAATATTATTTTTTCCGCTGTCAATAATCCCGACCGACGCCCTGAAGTACCGACAATACCCCGTGCGCGAGCGTGTTTGGCAGTTTAAGCCAAGAGGTGGGCAGTTAAGGTTTGAGAGAGGGCAAAAAAAATTTTTAAAACTCGATACAGGGACAGAAAAAAATTTCAAAATCATAAAAGTCACAAATCAAAAGTTAAAAATATACATATTAACTGAGTATAATAACATGCTTTATTAGTGCTTTTTTAAATAGCAAAAGAAGATAAAGATGCATGTATTATTAATATCACGGTGATAGTTTACGATTAATATCATATATCGTTATCTCATTCTGAGCCGAGTGTACTATTCGAGATGTGTTGTCTCATTCATCTCGCGTTCGACCAAGCGTGATCACAGAAATGAAAACGCGCAGAGCCGACTTTTCGACATCGCTCTTTACCCCGCGCACGGTCGAGCACCAGTCCAAAAGCAATATCTCGCACACGCCTCTCGTACAATCGAATACCGCAGGCGGAAGCGTCGCGGGGAAAAAAAAAAACCTATCGACATCTATCAGCCAATAACAATCGGCACGATGGAAAAGCGCGCGGTGAGCCCGACCCCTCCGGCACGGTGCGGCGCCCATAAAAGCTGACAGCGGGAGTCGCGCTAATTTCATTACAATGATTTCACCCTCCCCATTTTTCCAATCCATTTCGTTCCCAGTCGGGCCGCGCGTCCCCCCCTGCGTCCCCCTCGCCGCTACCGCGACGCGTTTGCGCGAACGAAACGTAAATTCACGCGGTAATTGAAACGCAAACGCCGTTCGCCAGTTACGTTAATCCAATGAAATACAGCTCGTTGCGGGGTTGCCTCCACGACCGCCATATACCGTGACTACTGTCCGCCTCTCTCTTCCGTAAACCACCACCGCCGCTACCGTCACCATCAACGCGGGTGCGCGGGTTTATCAGCTCGCGGCGAGAAGTCCGCATGCGAGAGAGCCGGGAGGGCCCGCGTCCCGGCCCCATAACGGCTCGCGTGACTCTAATGATTACGAATTAGCCATAAATCGCGCGATCATGTAAAGCGCCTGGTAATTTACAGCGGCGAGCCGCGATCGGCGACGGCGGCGGTGGCAACGAGAAAATAAGGGAGGGTTAAAAAAAATTAAGAGGTAAAAAGAAAGGCGGGGATCTCCAAAGGCGATCTTGATTAGTGCATGGTGCCTTGAAAATTCTCTTTACTCGACACCTAATTCTCGGTCAACACGCCGCAATTCTCGCCGTACTCCGCTTATAAGCTATCGGCGAATCGAAAATGGCAATTTGGGCGCGCTCGCATACGAAGGCAGCTCACGTGTGGAGAAGTGCGAGCGGACGCATTTAATCACGGCCGTAGCTGATTCGCGGAGTGGAACGTGACGCGACGGGAGAAAATCGGGTTTGGGCCGATCTATTTTCAGTGTAAAAATCGATTTACCGCAATATAACCCAGCGCGTATCTCGCGCGCGAGAGGAGCGGGAAAAAAAAGACGCGCTATATGTATATCCGGCGGCGCGATGCGTGCCAAAAAGGGGCGCGTCTCGCATTTCGACCGCATCACGATCGAACGAAGTTATCCCCCTCTTCAATAAAGTTAATGCACGTCCTCGGCCGGTTTGAAAGCCCGACGAAAGCTCGCGTCGCTCGCCCGACGATTGAGATGCAAAGCGAACGAGAGAAATCTATTTACTATTCTGGGACAGGCGACATTAGAATAGTTAGTAGTAAACGAACTGCATGCGTACAAAAATAACAAGAGTGGAAGAAGATATAAATTCCCGCGGTATAAAAACGAGTTAAATTATAATTGTTTGATCAGCGCTTACAGCGAACCTTTCCAAGTGTCGATATATTTGAGAGTTAGGTATAAGCTACCAGCTATTCTAACAAAAGCTGAAAAAAATTATGTTGAATCAAGCGACGGAAACTGAGAATGAGAGAGAGAGAAAAAGCGAGAGAGTGATAAAGGAGAAAAAAAGAATGTGCCGACACACAACGGGCCGAAAGGGGGATCGGAATTTAATTAACGCACATTAGAAAATGGCTCGCTGAAGGAGACGGACGGCTGCACAAAGAGCGAGGTTACCGAGGCTACAAAGCGGGGAGGGAACGAAAAAGAGACGAAGAGAACAGAGCGCGCGGTGCATCGCACGCATCGGGCGTGCCACGCGCATTCCGCTCGACGTTGCGGAAGGTGCGAGGGCGCGAGCGGATGTTTAACCCTGTTTTGACGAACGACACGCTTTTTACCGGATGATCACAAAGAGAATTGCGTCAACGAAACGGTTTCTCGAGGCCAGAACTTTAGACATGACGCGATAGCGTGGTTCCCGGGTCTCATTCTCGTTACATAATCGAATTAACGTCAAATTAGCGATAAATCAACAATTTAAATGCGCGGCATTCAACGAATCTTCTCGTCGTTTTTCACGGAAGCGAACGGCTACGAGAATCGCGAATAAAAGTATAGTTTTGTGGAACGGAGAGAGAGAAGAGGAGCGGTATTCCATTTGTTGGAATGCGGTTTTTTGTCATCAATGCGCGAAACGCGCGGTTCGATGTTACGATGGTGCACGAAGCCGCAAATGGAAGTGGTTGAAAAGACGAAAAGATTGCGATATACCTGCCGCTTTACGACTTCCAGTTATATCGCGCCGCTTTACTGAGCTGTTTTACACACGTTACGCACGCACACGCGCGTGCGACGTAACGCAGCTGCTGGTCGGGAAGGCAGTCTCCTCGTGCCCGGCTTATGAAAGGGGGATGTTATTGACGAGGGGATGAAGAAAGAAGAGAAAAAGATGAAAGAACAGAAGCCGTTCACGCGCACGCGATGTTAACCGAGTCTTAATCGATCTCGAAAATATAAGGATACATGTTTATATGTATTATACATATAACTAGACATCGGATTTTTCATATGCAGATTGGTGGAAAAGAGAAATTAATAACTAAGATTATGTTATTTATAATATCCAACATATTTATACTGCACAACATATGTTAGGTATAAATATGTTAGATATTATAAATAACATATAATCTTAGTTATTAATTGCTCTTTTCCACCAATCTGCATATGAAAAATCCGATGTCTACATATAACTTCATTAAAATGTAAAATTTAAAATATTTGTGTGTTAATTAAATTACAAATCTTATACTTCTGTTAAATCCATATTAGATAATTAACATTAATCAAGACAATTTTAACATAACTCAAGTTGTAATGCTAAATACTTTCATAATTGTTTCGGTGTATGGAAAATTTTCTCTAAAAGAGAAGATATCGGACTTCCTAAAGAGTTACCAAATTACCAAAGAGCTACCCTCGTTAAAATTTTACGCTATATGGTGATTATGCATTATTACTTTGCATTAAAAGGGCCGGCAGTAGAGTGCGAAAGAGCGAGGTCGGTACACAGAAAACATTGATAAATTAATTTCGAGGGGATCTGAAACGTGCTCCTCCCCTTGTTTGGCAAGAACGTCCTCCTGATTTATGCCCCCGACGTCGCCGACCTCTGACCCACGGAGGGTATCTCCGGTCGGCACGGAGGAAGCCCGGAGAGAGGGATGATGCTCGGCACTCTCAAGTGGTCGTCCTGAAAGGGACGAGAAAGAAAGTGCTGTATGTCGGAGCACTTCATCCCCTCTACCCGGATTTGCTCATCGCCTGGCGTATTGATCGAAATCGAAGGGGAGAGTTTTCCGATGTGTGCGGGGTTGGGTCATACCTAATTCATAGTTCCCCAGGTTCTTCCGACCCCTCGCGGCGATTATTTCACCGCGAACGGGAGGGTCGAACACGGTGGTTACAGGAGGGGGTGGAAGGGGGAGGGGGTGGTGGGAGCAAGAGAAAGACAACAGGAACGGCACACGCTCCGCTCCGGAAATCGATGTCTCATCCAGAACATCGCGATCCAAACAGATCGTATCGACGCGCGTCGATGCAGACATTGCAGACTCGCCTCGCGGCGAGAAACGCGACCCGTGGCATTTTTCTGTGACGACCGTATGTTATGTGTTATATAGCGTCATGACGACAGCAGAAAATAACAAGATAACAATCTTGTATTCGCTCGTTCAATTTTCCAAAATGGGAAACCGACTGTTTTCGGATTCCCGATTTTATGGATTCTTCTTTCAACGCTATCAAAGACCCGTGAAAGAAAATAAAAATACAAAATGCTTGAAATACTGTTTCAAATCATTGTTTGCAGCAAACAATTCGATCGAAAGCACGAAAAATATAATTCGCGTGCCGTTATTATTAAAAATATATATATAATTTATAAAAAATATTGCTATCAAGGAACAGAAGAAAATGGTGTCGAGGTGCGTTTTATTTTTGAACTGCAATGCGATGCAGCCGGAAAAATCAGATACCCTCAGTTAGAATTGTCGGAGAAAATGTATCTTCCACCTTGCACGACACGCGATACGAATGGTGTCTCTAGCGAATGCGGCGACGGCGGCGGCGGCAGCTATCGATGCGTCGTTAATGGACAAATAAAGCGAGAACGTTGGAAGAGAGAGAGGGAGAGAGAAAGAGAGAGAGAGACGAAGCAAAAACGTCGGGGCAGTGCTTAATGTAGCGGCAATTTATGGCGATTTAACCTCTCCTCTGCCCACGGTTTCCGTAACCTTGGCAATTTACGACTCCGCGCCACTATCGATTAGCCGGTAAAACTCGCACCTGATCCCTTCCAATTGCACGGGCTCGCGGTTTAACGACGTCGATATATCCCGCCTGTGCTTGACTACGCCATGACATTCAATTAAGCCGATTGAGAAATCAAAGAGAACCGTTAATTCGCGTCACCTGACGTGCAAACCCAGGCACGATGCTCCGAATTCGAAAATAACAAGAGTCTGAGAATCGTCACTGTAAGGCATAAACTGTCATACCAACAAACGCGAGTTTCGCGAGTCGTTATATAAAGCATCATGGCAGCCCGCAACGCCGTAATTTCTTTTTCGTGCGCGGTATTAGCGGTATTTTGCGTCATTAGCATATATTCAATTAACCCGTAAGATTGCACCGACGATTGCCGTACCGCAAACGCGAATGTCAAACGCGACGAATATATTAACATTTGGTCGAGTGATGATGTAACGCGGAATCACGCAAATACCGTTCGCGCTGTTCGCCGTTGTCGCTGTTATACACACACTTTTTTATGACGAGAGTAACGTAATACGCGTCACGGTAATTCCTAAGCAAGCCACGTAAGAACAAGACTCAATCTTTAATACACTAGAACGATACGCATCATTTCTTTCTGATTTATTTGCCTCCAGAACTTGAAATTTCTCGTCATCGAAAAGTGCCAAGACGATAGCTCAAACTTCGACCGATGCGAGTATCCAGCGCGATTTATTTCTCTTTTATTTATTTCTTGATACACGGCACGGCACTCTCGCGACGAAGAAGCAGTATCTCGAGGCACGACAGCCCAAGAGTAATATTCGCGAAGCTTTACGGCGCGCGTCTTCGCTCTTTCCGTGAAATTCATCGCTATCTTGTGGCAGGCGCCACGACGCCGCTCACTCGTTCTCCGTGCATAAATAAAAATCATCGAGATACGTTAATAATCGGAAGTCAAAAGTTTTTACGCCCTCGAGAAAGCGCGCATTTCACCATAGGGATTGACGCGACATTACAACGAGTTACACAACAGAAAATACAATACTCAAATTTAAAATTCTACAGTCGAGGTGAGCAAAAATTTTACGTAATTTATCGATTCGCAAAAATACAGCTTTATTATGAATTTAAGATCAGATTTATATTCGAAGCTCATTCGAGCGAGAATACTTTCCTTTTTTTTTGCAATGATTTCTTCATATAACGCGTGTCCTCATTATCACGTACCATGAAAAAGGCCCGAACGAGAAGACTTAAAAAAAAAAAAAGAGAAAAAGATCGCAGCGCTCGCTTTGAGCAGCGCCGCATTTTTTTCTTCCTTTTTAGGGAAAAAAAGAAAATGAAGGAAAGGTCGAAGCGAGGGCGACTCCTCGAGCGTACTCGAATCCTCGGCATGGTCGCTGTCGAAGCAGTCAAAGGACAGAGAGGCGACAGGTACACGCGCGCGCAGATGATGGAGGCCATGGAGGGTGGCGACGAGTGCATTTTGTCACGCGAGAAACCGGGTATACGCAACATCCGCCTCGGCAGGGAAATAGAGATGGGAATACGTCCAACCTCTTCCCATCGTCCCGTCGAAGATCGTTGTGAACGTGCCTTTAGAATCTACAAAGCGGTATGCTGGAGTCAATGTGGGCGAAGGATGGAGAGAAAGAGAGAAAGAAAAAAAGAAAAAAAAAAGAGGGGAAATAAAGAGAAAAAAATATTTATTACAGTCTTAGAGTCGAGCCGTCAAAGATACGCAGAAACGATAGGCATATGTAAATAATTTGCGGAAAAAAAAGCAGTAATAAGAGCTGAAGCACTTACGAAGTTTGTTCCAAGAAAAGAACACGAAATGGAAGAAACGGTATTATACAAGAAAAGTGTAGAAATATAAGTGTAAAAATAAATGGAAAAAGAAACGCGACGTAAGTCGATGGGGAGCGGAATCCCACAGGTTACGTGCAATCAATAACGATTTTTTATTTAGGGTAAGCGAGAGAGGCAAGGTGTAAGAGAGGGAGGCACAGGCGACTGAAACGAGGCGGGGGGGGGGGGGGGGGGGGGGAAGCGAGTCGACAGATGCTGAATGGTGCTTGTAAATACCGTGAACGTCGAGACACAAAGGGTGCACCAAAGCGGAGCGGGGTGCGGGTAGGCAGAAACAGGGACGGGAGAGGGAAGGGAGGAGGGGGCGATGTACGCGGTCGGTTCATCGTGTGCCGGGCCAGAAGGATAGCGCGCGTGGTGTTTCCCTCCAGGAAAAGGAGAACCGGAAAAGGGTCGGGGGTAGCAACACAAAGGGTTGTTTTAACAGCCTTTTGTCGAGTGTGGTGGAGCAGGAAGAAGAAAAAGTAACGCCGCCGGTTCGCAATTATTTAGCGAACTTGTGGAGAATGAGAGCGAGAGTAGCCCGGCGGAGCAGGCCGGGAGGGAGGATGATGCCGAGAAGGGATAAAGAAAGAGAAAAAGGCGGGGAGAGGGGAGAGAAAGGGCAGAGAAAGAAGCGGTTTCTTATGAGAGTCGGACGGCAGGTAGAAGGATCAAAATAAGCGTAAATAAACGACTGCGGTGGATCTGACCGCGAAGAAACCGACGGAGGAGGGGGGGGGGGGGGAGCGCGCGAGAGATGCGAACCATCGTAAGACGAGGAGCGGCGAAGGGGAGAAAAGGAACAGTTATGCGAATTCGGCGTGAGGCTAAAGGGACGAGAGAATGAGGAGGAGGAGATTCGCGCGCAAGATCCAAAGAGGAGGTAATGGACTTTATCAGGCCGCTAGGTGGTCGACCTTCCGTTTTTTCCTCCGTTCCTCCTCTCTTCCTTCTTCCACCATACTTCTTCTGATCCTTCGCCGCTCCCTCTAACTGCCCCTTCCCTCCCCCGTCCCCTCCTTAATTGTCTTCCACTCATTTTTACGCCCGTTCCACTTCGTTACGGTCCGAGTGCCGGGCAGGCCTTGCGAGACATTTGCGGTGCCGCACGGGTGGGCCGGATAAAAAGCCGAGAGGGATAGCGGAAAAAAAGAACGGGAAAAAGCGGAAGAGTACCTACGTTCGTGCCTTGCCGAACGCATTGCTTCTGAGGACAATTTCACGAGAGGAACGTTGAACATGTCAAAATCATACACACTATGCATCATAGCGAATAAAAAAGTTATAATAAAATTAAAATAATACCTAATATAGAATATAATATGTATCTAATAATAATTAAGAAACATATTTCTAGATTTTATCTTGAGCGTCAAAAATGCGTCACAAGGAGATGCCACAACACAATGTCATAATATTTTCGCAGAATTGACACGTCTTCAGTTCATCGGCTGATCAGGAATTGCATCTCCCATGCGATCGAAGAAAACCATGTTTCGCTTCGGTATTACTTAGCTTGGCGAGTGAACTCGTGCGCGTGCAGAGAGGACACGAGAATTAGCCGAGTTAGACGCTGTTAGCCGACCACCCGGATCGACGATCCCGTAATGGAACTGGATTTAACCCTGGGGCCTGTCAGTGGGGCTTCTCTCTCTTTCTCTCTGTACCGCGCGAGAGACTCCCGCGGCCGATCTCGCGGTATAGAGGCGCTTCGTGCATCAGTAAATAAGCTAACGCACGAACAGCGTTCGTCTGCCGACGGCTTTCAGGAAGGATTAACTCGCGAAGAGTGTTAAACTCGAAACGAAAATTATTTTGCTTTCTCCACCCTCTAATTCTAATTGTTGAACACAAATATTATTCGCGCGAGCAGGCGAACGAGATTGATTCGGTAAGCTTTTAACTAGGAAAAAAAAAAGAGTAAAACTCTGATCGTTTGGATAAGAGATAATCTACCCCATTCTTCTGATTCACTCTTGGAGCTACGTCATAATGGAAGGCTGATACGAGCCCGCATAAACGAACACGTGGAGCGGCGATTAATGGCAGCGTCGTCTTTTATGCGTTATTAATAACGAGGCGGGAAGGCAATCCGTTGACCACGCGTGCAATCGGCACGATTACCGTATGCCGACGCGACCGTGTATTGAACGCCACGTGGAAAATTGGTATGGTTAAATGTCGCTTTTAAGAACGAGTTATTTATTTTTATCGCGCGCGCGGCATAAGGCCGCGGCGAGCGATAAAAGAGACGAGCTGTGAGTAATGCACGCGCGCATGCACGCACGCAGACAGAGGAGCCGCGCAAATATCAGTTAAATTAGCCGCTCGATAATCAATACGGGTCACTTAACGACAAGGCCTGTCCTGCGGAGCGTGCGAGCAAGCGTGACGATTGCACACACGTCCAGTTGCGTGACGCGACTAAACATGATGACGGTTTGCAGAGCGAGTCTGCGGGCGGGCCAGAAGCGTGCGCGAATCTCTAAACAATTGCGCGATGTTAATGAGGGGATCGATTACGACCGCATCCGTGGAATTGAAAGCGTCGTGCGATGTTTATCGTTACGACACTGCGCGCAAACCGTCATTGCCATCCGGCCAGAAAAATATTTTAGAATAACAGATTAATCAATTAATACAGTACAGAAGCCAGTTATCCTGTATCAGAATGGAAAAATATACGAAGGAACAACTAAATAAAATGTGCTTACTGTGCAGTGAGTTTCGTATTATGTGTGTCACATGTATAGGCTGCCATCTGTAATTTTAAAGACCTAGGACTGAAAAATTAATTCTTTCGACACGTATAAATAATCGAAAGCCTTGTACAAAAATCATAGAAACTACATATGTATAGTCGTATCCAACATCATCCAAACATTCCTAAGGCTGTATTGTTTCCGAAGATTGAAAGGGTTGAATTCAATCTGGGTGATATCGCGGTTGCGCGAGTAGTTTAATCGGATATCCGCGGTGCGAAACCTGCGTTTAGACGCCTCGTGAGTGAATGCCGCGAATTCATGTAGCGAAGTGTACCTCTCAACGCGTTCTCTTAACGGGGTACGTTTCTGGCTTGGCGCGTGTTAATAATTTACCACCGTCGACTGCCTTGCGAAATAGCAGAACTGCTCGCGGCAGCGTTGTCAGGCGGCTCCATGGCTCGTTTCATCGCGAATAAACCTTCCTTCCGGTTAGCTCCCCCTTTCTGCTTTCTCATACGGCCGTTCCTTCTGCTTCGATGCGCTCGTCAATGTCGACGTGCTTGATAAACGACTTTTTTCACGGAACGATATTTCTTTCTATCGATATACGATTACTTTTTTTTTAGCTCTCATTTTCGCTTATAAGGCAATTATTATATGTTTCGTTAAATGACGAAGCAAGAATTCCAGAGTACTTTAAAGATCCAGTCTCACATCTCGACTTCTCTTCAAATTGTTATACCCAAAATCTGAACAATTTCAGATTTTACAGCTGGTTACACATAGTTAAAAATTGTCCAAAATTAGTTTTACTCCGAAAATAGTGCCGTTCGCTAAAATGTAAACTTCTTGATCTGTTTTATTCCTCTTACTCAGTTGTAATCTTTAATTAACGTGAAACAATAAATATAAAACTTTCAGATCAAGAGTACGTTACTCCCTAATTACTGGAATTCTTAGAATGACATTAATAACAACAGAGATTATGATTTTGATTCGTAGTGTTCTGAGGAAAATAATTTTGTTCACAAATGGATTGTACAATATTTATGATCTTCAATCAGTGATCGCGTGATAAGGAATCTCTATCTTAGTCCTCCGTCTTTATTGTCGTATTTATTGTCTAGCAACATTTCAGTATGCGTTTGGGCATGGTCCGGCATGGTCACACTTCTCTTAATCATGATCATTATAAGGATAAATCGTTCGCAGCACTTGCGTATGCGGAGTCACTCTCGTTTGTGTAAGAGCGATAAAAATAATACAGCTTATTAACCCTCTGGAGAACGTCATTGTCAACGTGCCATTATAGAGTGGGTGGCGGTCGTGAATGACGAAAGAGCGAAGGCAACGGGGACGGGTGGCGAGAACGCGCGTTTGTTCGGCGGAGGTACGAGAGAAAAAGTGAGCGGGCACTCCGAAAGAGGATACGAGGGAGCAGAAAAGGGTCGACCGAGCCGCGGAGGATGGAGATGGAAGAGGATAGTAGTCAGTCGGGTAGTCTAGGGTGAAAGGAAGGGGCGAGAGGGAAGTTCCCTGTCGCCGGCACGTATTGATTTTGCCCGACAGACAGTCGGCTGTTGGGCTGTCTGTCTCATAAGCCTAACTCGCCGCTCTGTAGGATGTCGCGTGGGCCCTAACGCGTGGACACGCTATTCCCACATAGGTCCCGGCTCTTCTTTTGCCCTTCTTCCCGTGGAGTGAGCGATGACACGGTCCTGAGTGGCGTGAAGGGTACTCTCTGTTGATCATTGTGAGGCACCGCGTACTCTCGGGCGACAGTTAGAATACAAATGGCTCGTTTAGGATAACTGAAGATTCCAAGAATTTTTGCATCTTTGAGAAACCGATTTCCGTTGACCGCTAATTACCGTATCTCCTTCGTGATGTGATATCCAAGAGAAGTATAATTTTAAAATTGGAATTTATGTTCCCGAGGAATAAGCATAGATTTCTTAAGTGGGTATATATACTTATATATAATATATATATATCGAAAATCGGTTTCTCAAAGATGCAAAAATTCCTGGAATCTTCAGTTATCCTAAGTACGCGGCGCCTCGCAAGGATCAAACCTTTTATTTTAAATAAATATATATATATATCGCCAAAAATATTAGTTTCTCGTAGAAGGAGGAAAGGAGGAAGGAAGTGCGCGCAGGCAGGTATAATACGATCGTCGAGATCAGGAGGTCGATTAAGGTCGGTCGATCTGGCTTAGAGGGTACCGGGGGTGGTGCTCGAGGTGTTGGATAGGACTTAGCGGAGGGCTTAGAGAGGAGCTTGCGCACGTGGATGAAGCGAGGGAGTTAAAGTGCGGAAGGTGGAGTGTGCGGCGTACTATGGGTGAGGAGACGCGAGAGAAATGAAGGCGGAATGACGGGTGGCGGATTCGCGGAGGAAACCAGCCCGGAGGGGGCTGAAGGAGAAAGAGCAAACGCCCGCAGCGTGACACCGCATTGCGCCTACTTGCCAACCCGCCCAACACCTAAATTCGAATTAGGGAGCCAGCCCCATCGTTTCTCGTCAACACGCCTGCCGTCCTCGTCTCCACCTCGACTCGTCCTCGCCCACTCGCCCATCGACCCTCTTCACGGTTAACGTACGGGGCGAGATATCAGTCCTCTCTCTCACCCCGTCCGTCTGCGTGCACGACGTCCATCTGCGACCCTCCTCGATCTCTCCTCGCTCTTTCTCTCTTTTACTCGCGCAGAGAGCAATCGGCAGCGGAGTACCCACCGAAGCGTGTTGCCTGCCTGTCGTCTTCTTGCGGGAATCGATATCAATGTCATCGGCGACTTGCCTCTCGCGTTCCTTATCCCTCGATAACCGGCATCATGTACTCGTGGCTGTTCTAGTCAGGCACGCGGCCAAAAGGCTCGATTTCTCTCGTGTATCCTACCCATCGCTGTCTCGCGGATCGGTGCCAAAGCGTGACCCGATCGACCCCCCCCCCCCCCCCCGGCTTCTCATCTAGATATTACTTTACGAGCTACTGTAGCCTTCATCAGTATTTGCATACATCACTTAGCTACTAAAATAAGATCGAAGAAAATCTTATTCCTTTAATTTATTTTTAGTAATTTTATTTTAATAAAATATTAATTTAAAATTTATTTATCAAAATATTTAATATAAAAATTTGAAAAATATCGAAAAGTAATGATATCTAATTCAAGTTTGGTAAAAGAAGAATTAATTGTTTCAACACGTATAAATAATTGAAAGCCTTGTATAAAAATCATAGAAACTATATATATATATTTTTTGTTCCATGCTTTAAACGTGCGGAGCAATGAGATCAAAAGGCGTTGCCTTCGGTTTTAGCACCGAATATAATCAAATGATATACACTCGGCATTGTCGAAAACAATGTTGTCACGTTCATAATATCTATAATTTACTATAAATCGCCAAAAATTATGGACCATGCGAAATAATGCCCCTCTTAACCGTTTATAGCATGGCACACTTCAAAGTTTTATACCTGTTTTTTAATAATGGCGTTTAACAAACTGGGTGAAAACTAGGTTTAATCTTCTTACGTTAAAATTTAATTGAACGCTATCCCCTTAGCTAGCTTTCGAAGTTTCTGCTTTATGTATTAACTAACCCGCACCGCAAAAATACATATTTAGTAATAATTTAATTAAAATGTTAAGAATTTCTTCTTCAATTTTTGCAACGCAAATTTATCCATCTCTCGCATATATATTTTCAACTAAAGTGCAGTTTTCAAATGTCCGTTGCAAATGTCGTACTAAATTCACGGCGGAAATTCAGCGCGAAACCGCGAAAAACCGCGACGGTAATTTGCCACTTCGTGGCTCCCAGAATCGTGTTTTAACAATTTTACATGGTCTGAAACGCGTATGGCTTTTATATTCTACACATGAATAATCGTGAGAAAGTAGAGTCGCGAATGCAACGCGAATTTGAAAGACAGGTGGGAAAGAATACCAAAACCTATCGCAGTAATTACGCAATATCAACAACTGTCGTGTTTTAATCGCGGGTGAAATTACTTTCGTTAATCTAACCGAAGTGGATACGTCGTGCTCGCAGAAAATCGGAGATAATCCAGCGGCATGCGATATCCGGATCATAATCCGTCATACTTTTTTTTTGGCCTCCACTTTGGGGGATACGATCGCGCGCGCGCCCGTTCAGTGCAAAAAATGCGAGCTCGCTGAAAATCCAGCCGTATTGATAGATAATTAATTTTTCGCGCAGCGGGGAAAGTGGCGGCATCACACTCGAATGTCCACTTCGTTTTATCCACGGATAAGCGAGAAGCTGGTTAGAAATCTCTGGGAGGAAAAACGACGCGATGCGGGACGGGGATAGGAGGGACGGAGAGGCTTTTGCTATTATTGGGTATCCGCTAAAAATCTCGGCGTATTGATAAATAGTTAATTTTTCGCGCGAAGCGTCGGCGGGGACAAAAAATGATGATGTCACTCGTACGTCAGGTCGTTTTATCGGTCGCGGTGGTGGTGGATAGATAACGGAGGAGCCGGGGAATCTCGTTGGGAGGGATGGCGAAGGGAAGGTGCGGAAGAAGCGTTTATTATTGCCAAAGGGACAATGTCCGCCGCTCGGCTGCGAAGTGATTTACGGTTCGGACGACAGGCTGTCTCGCCGGCAAGAAACGATGTCGTTTGCCGTGCAAGCCGGACGATCATCGAGAAAGATATATCTTGAATAAAGTGGAGTTAACCTTTTCCGGCCGCGGCGCGAGAGAGCAATTTCGATAAACGGAGTATATTTCCCTCATGTGCCGGGCAAGGATTGTAATCGCGCAAGTGAATCTCGGCGATTTCCGCGAACCGTCGTTCCGAACCTAGCAACGATTGATTTTTATATAGAAATAATAACCATGGTAAATACGCGTGGAAGTTGCGAGAGCATGGATATTGACGTCTTGCATAAATATGCGTGGGACGTTATCGGTTCGGCGTTAAATAGATGCAGCTCTCTCTCTCTCTCTCTCTCTCCCCCTCTCAATGCTACCTAAATACTTCAAGTATTTCAGTGCTACGTAAGTACGTGATAATATGCCAGTAATATCAAAGGTAGCGAATAATTCAAATCGATGCGCGGCACATTACACGAGATAGCGATATCATGCGAAACACGTAGTGGAAAAACGTTCGTCGTAACCCAAGGCTAAGCTTTTTACGCTTCTCCAACAGCGCAAGGCAGAAAATATCACGCTGAAAAATCCGTTACAATATCAGAAGCGAAAATCTGTTGGAATACCAAAGTGACGCACGCCCGACTAATCTACCATCTTCTAGAATCACATGTTTAGACTTACATCGAAACAATTTTATCCGGTTTTGCTGATAAACCTGAGAAGTCAAGTGATATCATGTTATTAAAAACGCTTACATTCATTCAAATGAAATGTTGACGAAGATATTCGACGCCGAAATGTTTCGATTTTGATTTAATAAACAACCGGTCCTCGTAGCCGCTATCTCCGTTTCTCGTTATCAAAATGAAGATTGGACAGAAAGAGAGAGGGAGAGAAAAAGAAAACCGATAAACGAGAATGAATAAACACGAAGGCATCGCACGCACGATTGCGGGGAGAGTCGATACGCCGAAATAGCTAACTCGCAGGGCTAATATTTATCTCTGAACGTGTCCGATAAAAAAGTCGCACCCGCGCAATTAATGATGTTATGCTGTATTAATAAAGACTATAGTGCGCAACCGATCGCCCTCGGGCGAGCGAGGGGACGCGGGGAGAGGGAAGAATTGGAAATTGCAATCGCGGCCGGCGCTCTGCTCATATCGTCGCTTTTAATTTTCCTGTGCCGTGGTATAAGCACCGAGCAGTTAATTCGCACGTTTTTCCGAAACGAGCCATCGACCCTCCAATCGATACGGCGATCGTGTGTGTGTGTGTCGGGGGAAAAAACCTGGTGAATATAACGGCGGATGTTCCGAGGGATTGGCGCGCTATCGACGGCAGACGCTTAGCGAATTCTCTTTTTCCGCTCGGTAAAGGACCGCGTTCTACGCGGATTTATTGGTATTTCCACGGGTATTTCGTGGGATCGACTGGTATTTCTCTTAATAATCGCGAAACGGTAAACCATAGCGGACCGTATGCTTCAAGTTTCCTGCAAGACTTCTTAAAACTTAGGAAAACACTAATAACAAAGCTCGTTTCTTTCATGATTAGATGTAAAATCATTTGCTTAAATTAAGAAATGTATATTGGAACACCTTTCAACATCCCTCGATATTTATATGAAGTATTAATAATGCGTCGATGTTTCCGCGACTGAACACGCTGCGTCACCGGCCGGTTTAGATGATGCAGCCGGGAAAAGTATCACGTGTGCGCCGGATACTTCCCTTTCGCGAATCGCGGATCGCGGGATGACGCCCGCAGTCGTCTCGTTTCACCTGCAAGATATCGGAATTATACGCGTAAGCGAACGCGCCCGCGGGACGAAGTGCAGCGAGGTGGTTAAGGAAATTGTCGGCACTTGATCGGATGCGCGGCGAGCGAGTCAAGTTTGCGCGCTCGTTTCCTGGCGCCGCGATGCACCCCCTCCTACCTCCTTCCTTCTTCTCCTGCGTTCTCCTCCTGCCTCTCCGCGCTTTGACGGCCAACGTGCAAAAAGACATCGCGCGAAAGGCCAATCCTGGAAACTGCAACGCGGCGCAACTTCTTGTCGCGCGAGCGCGCACGAGAGGCGAAGGTGAGAGAGCGGGATTAATTTAATCGAGCACGTTTTTCCGATGGAGCGTTATCCAAGCGCCACTTACGAGGCTGTAATTAACTCGCGCCGTGAAATTTACCGGTGGCATAATAAACGCGCTTAAAAACGTTGTCGCTATTTATCTATTCGGCGCGCGTGCGACGGACGTTCGGACGCAAAATATGCAGAGGAATGCATCTCGACGTTGAAAACGACACGTTGCGAGACAGGGAGAATCTGGGGAGGGGAGCGGTAGAAAATACGCCGAGACATGAATTTATATAGGTACGACTGTTCATGAATTCATTTATACAACATGTTCGATTGCGTTCAATCACGTGATAGCAACTATTATAGAATCTGGTTCTGGCCGTATTTGACCCGGCAGTGGGTCCAGGAGTCATCGAAAAGACGAAGAATAAGCAACCAGAAATAATGCTTTGGGTTTTGGGATTTGAGTTTTCTTTTCATACGACACGTCGGAAAACCAGTTTAAAGAAAACAACAGATTGTCGGCGAGAGAATAGATCGCTTTGAAATACCGAGACAATTTCTAAACACATTATTTTGAGAAAAGATCAAGTGAAAACTCGGGGGGGATGCAGCTTAGACGCGCTTCAGCGAACTGAGGCGTATTTCGGCGTTCAAAGTACGTATAGGCTTGTCTCCCCATGCTTTCCAATCCCGACTCAGTTTACCGATTCCAATCGCTCTCGTGCCGGGGAAGCAACGGCGTTTGGGATACGCGATCGAAATAATTCAGCGTCAATCTCTCCGTTAGAGCCTAATCGCGTATTCCTGATGCACGGAGCCGTTCTCCGGCGCGATGCACCGCACGCGCGACACGATCTCGACATCACGGGCGCATTAAACGTGCATCGCGTGTTAACGGGTGTCGCGTGAATAGCGTTCATCACATCGGCGATCGCGCCGAAAAACCGCCAGTGTTCAATGCTCGGATTCGAAAACCCATCGTTCTTTTCGTTTCCGGCAGGGAGTAAATATTTCTTAACAACCTCTTGATTTTTGATCCGACATAGTAAAATACTATTTATACACTCGATCAAATATCATTAACGTATTTTTAACAATCTGAATCGAACGATATTTCAATCTTGACCAATATTAATTCGAATTAATTCATATTCTTTCTTTCTTTCTCGAAAGAGAAGGCTTAACATTTCTTTTTTATTTTTTGTTAATTTAATAGTATCTGAGTTTATATACTGAATGTATGGTTCAATATTTGGAGAGAAAAGAGAAACCTGACGCTAAATGTAGGACAATCTTAAGAAAAGTCCTGACAATCTGAATTAAGCGATACCAATCTTGATCAACATTAATTCGAATTCGATTAATCACCAATATTATTAATATCATTAATGTATTTTTAATAATCTGAATCTAACGATACTTTAATCTTGGCTAATATTAATTCGAATTAATTCATGTTTTTTCTTTCTTTCTCAAAAAAGAAGGCTTAACATTTCTTTTTCATTTTTTGTTAATTTAACAATATCTGAGTTTATACATGAGGTTATACTGAATGTCTGATTCAATATTTGGAGAGAAAAGAGAAACCGGGCGCTAAACGTACGACAATTTTAAGGAAATTTCTGACAATCTGAATTAAGCGATACCAATCTTGACCAACATTAATTCAAATTCGATTAATCACCAATATTATTAATATCATTAATGTATTTTTAGCAATCTGAATCGAATGATACTGCAATCTTGACAAATATTTGCATCTTGATCAATATCAATTCAAATTAATTCGAATTCTTGACCAATATCAATTCGAATATGAATTAGTTCGGATTCTTGACCATTCGATAATAAAAAAAAAAAAAAACACCTTATACCTGGATAGTAGTAAGGGTGTCCAGCGTGCGAGGGGTGCACGAGCGGATGTGGCGCCCGGAAGTCCATTTTGACAGCTGGTCTCTCGTCGAGCGGTGGTGACACGACGTGCGGAACACGGGGACGCGACGTTGCGGAGGAAGCTACGCCGAGGGGACGACGACGACGGCGCGACGATGCCGACGAGTTTCCTTCGCGAGCCGATCGCGAGGCATCTTCTGCTCCTCGAGCAGGCCGTACGTTACTTCCGGTCTCCGCGATTCACTCTCACCATACACTTCCGAGCACGTGAATCCGCGCGGACGAGGAATTTTTCGGTCGATACCGATCGGCCGGAGAATCACCGGCCGGCGCGCATCCTCGCGGATGTCCACCACCGACTACTCCTCGACTCCTCTCGTCCACGCGCGTGATTTACGGCCTCGGGCGCTCGTTCTACCGCCGTCCACGCAGGCGCGCGCGCGCACACGTACGCCGAGAGGGGCGCCGTCCACGGGTCCACCTTTCCGACCTTACGACACGGTAACGTTCGCACCGAGACGAGATTCGTCTCGTCGTCTCGCGACAAGAAAGTCTCTAAAGTCTCACTCTTCGCCGCCACGCGTGGACCTACCGTCGGAGTCGGCCAACGCGTCGGAATGGACGACCGGCACGTTATGCGCGTCCGTATATGTATGAGAGAGAGAGGGAGGGAGGGGGAGAGAGAGAGAGAGACGCGAAAGCGACGGCACAGCCCGCGCGCA
This sequence comes from Leptothorax acervorum, assembly GCA_035220615.1. Lineage (NCBI taxonomy): Eukaryota > Metazoa > Arthropoda > Insecta > Hymenoptera > Formicidae > Leptothorax > Leptothorax acervorum. The sequence continues at coordinate 676,323 of JASTWQ010001262.1, read as the reverse complement.
CTAATCACCACTTAATTGACCGCGACCGACGCGGCAGGTCGTGCCATTACGGCTAATTGACTGAACGCTTCGGCGCTGCCGCCGGCGGCCGGACGGCGAGGATGTATTTTCACGCGCGCGTCTTTCGTCGCGACGCGACGTAGCGGGGGACACGCGAAGGTAGGGGGAGAACGCGCGTGAGCGCGCGCGCGCGCGCGTGAACGCGGATAGATTCCGGATACCACGATGGCGAGAAACGAGAAAGGGAGAAAGAGAGAGCTCTCTTTTGAAACGCTGCTCTCCTCTCCGTGCGGCGCGTGCGCCCCGTTTGCACGTAGAACCGTCTGGCCCGCCTACGCGGCGTACGAGAGAAAATCCATCACTAACGAGACCCACGTCCCCCGCCGGCACGTCCGCTTGCCTCTGCCGCTATCACACACATACGAGACGCGGCACTACACTCCTGACTCCGGTTTCCTTCTCGTTCACGTGGCGCATAAACGTAACGATCGCCACGACGCACGACCGACGGCGGCTGACACTGGACTGGTGTGAGAGCGCGGCGCGGCGGTGGCGGCGGCGAAACGTCGTCACTCTTCGTTCATCTTCGGCCGCTTCCGCCGCGCCGCGCCGCGTTCGTCGATCCCTACCACCTGCGGCCGACGCGACGCGTCCGCCGTTCGCCGCGCGCTTCGAACCAAGATCGAATTGCCGGCGGGATAGAGTGGGACAAATTCTCCTTCTTTCTCTCCTTCCCTCGTCATGACGGCTCGTTTTCGGCGAGAGCGACGAGCCGTCACACGTTATTACATGCATCTTCGCGAATCACACCGCGAGGCAGCGACGAAAACCAAGCAAAAAGATTACCAAGAAAAAGATTACTAACAAAAAGATTATACCAAGAAAAATCAAGAGAAAGATTGCCAAATTCTTATAAGAAGATTATACAATGAACGCGTTAATTTCAGCATATGTTTGGATTTGACTTTTTTATTTTTACTCCTTTTTTTTTTCTAAGCATATATAGGTACTAAGTTTTCCTCGTTTAACGCAACATAATCTCATTACAAAATTTCCATGTTAAAACTAATTGTAAAAGATAGTTTCAAATAAAAAATATTCTTTTTTTCTGCGTGTAAATTACTCACACGTCTAAATACAATCTGAATCTCGTTCGATATACCTAAAGACTCGATTGAGCGTACATACATACGTCGCATCGCATCGAAACAACGAAATGCGTTTCGATGTGATAAGAAGACAGTGTTTAAGGAGAACGTGAGCACGTAGGCAACGATCGCTACATGACGCCACGAATGAATAAATGATTCCCGACATCGAATATTAGCTTCGTGCCTCTGTGTGTTGCTCCGTTCTGAGAACCCAAGTCAGCCTTATTTCTTCCTACACCGCGTGTGCGCCAATAACAATACTCGCATCAGTCGCATCGTATGAAACACACCACCACGTTTCCCCATTAGCATCTACACGCTAGCTATCGCCCCGTAGACCTTCCCTCTGTAAACACCGATCGTTTGTAAAATAAGCCTCTTCGTCACGAGAAACTAGATAAGCGAAATATAATCGGGATGTCGGGATGCCCGACTCGTCCCGCTTGAGAGTCTAACGGACCCCGGGGGTACGTAATCCTCGTGCCACCCACGTCAACGATCTCTCACCCCTATGGCCCTATACACGAACGGGATACTCCGAAATCTATAGGGCTAAACGTTTCTCACGAAATCCCCTCGGTAGGGGGGAGAAAAAAAAAAAAGAGGAAAACGACCCGGGCGTTCATTCTAGGCCCCGAGAGCTCTCTGTCCCCGATGTCCCGCTCCTTGCCATTCTTCTCGTCTTACGCAACCAGCAGGCCTCGAGCTAAACGCCAGAGACGAGAGGAGTCTCTTTCGTCCCTTTCCCTCGTTCTCATTCTATCCTCTTTCCATCTCCATTCTCCATTCCCCTCTCTCGCTTTATCTCTCCTCATCTCGCTCGCTCATCCTTTCGGGGCCATCTGGCACTGATGCGGCACGCGCTGTGCCGCTTCAACCAGCACAAGCCGCCCCCTCTTCTGCCTCCCTCTCTCAACCACCGCAGTCGCTCTCACACCGTCTATTCACCCCCTCGCACACGCTCCGACTCTCTCCTCTCGCCGAGGTCTGAAATCCAACCACTCTGCACTCCGTCCAAGTTCCGTTCGCACCACCGACGCCGCCGCGCGCCGTCGTCCTCTCCCTCACCCCCCCCCCTCACCCCCCTCGTCGACGTCGTCTCTTCGTCGCCACCACCGCCACTTCACCCGGAAAACCCGAACGTTAAGGGGATCGAAACGATGTAAACGCGAGAGACGGATTGAGAGAGGCGAGCGAGTGGCGCGAGGGTGACGTCGGGGGGGGATGAAAGCCTGACGTGGAGATGGAACGATTACGAAGTCGGTGGCTTCCTAAATAATTCGCACGCGCTTCCGAGGAGGCGGTGCATCGTCTGCAGTATCGTCACTTTGACATACGCGCGGATCTGTGCCGTCTATATCCGTCGTTGCTCCACTACGTAATTTGACTTCCGCGAAGCGGAGGGACAACGCGGCGAACTCGGCCAATGACACCCGCGCATTCAGCGTGCCCATTATCCGTTAACCCTTTGACGCGTGTCGACATCACGACTCTCTAGCCTGGCCGCTGCGCTGTATATAATTCCGTTGCCACACATGCGCTATCATGAAACTATCAAAGTTGACTTACCCGACCGTGACAGCTTATTTCGTCCCATATTTTCTACATTACGTCTTAATAATACAAAGAGATTCACGTATCATTACGCAGAAAGTTATTTAGTCATTTATTTCTTATGAACGTCGCGAAAGGCCGTTGAAGGATCGTTCAGAAGAACGTTTACGAGACAAGCAGTTTGTCAAATTGAACACAGCGCGACATATTAAACATATTTTATTATATCCTACGTACAATTTCATGTACACGATCGAGACTGCATTAATAACGACGTAATTGCAGAAATTTTAATCAGCCCGCGTAAACACACGATTAGCGTTACGATCTTATTGCAAAATAACAGTCGTGCATTTTCTCAGAAAATATTTGCGATTTCTCTGCGCGTATCCATTGCGCTTTAATTACGGGGTCAAGGCTGTTGCTGCTGCTGCTCGGACGAAGGTAATTTAGCTCTCCGTAAAACGCGGTTTTACCGGACGTCACTCGGGAAGATTAGAGTCCCTGTGTGTCACCGTTCAACCACGATGAAAGTTGCACAAGTCACCGAAGCCGCGAAACATAATCTGCGAAACCGTCATGGTCAATCGACGCTAAATAGACAGTCATTTACGCGAGGTCATGTGTGCAACGATCCTAATGCTGTATATTACAGCGTTTAGCGTGCGAGAAAGCAAACGCTAAAAATTTTAACGAGAAAATAAGTACTCGAGCCAATATCCCTGAGAGTGTTGCGTAAATTTTGCATTTCCTTCGAAAGACACGCGCAGTTTGCAGTCACGGGATTAAAGTCGTCGTGCACATTTTATTCATTTGGTATCGCTCTAGCTAGGAAGTAACTCCAACGACGTCGTCGTGCCGCTCCGTCAATATTTACGCGACACGTCTATATTCATCGTCGTCGACGAGATAGCTCGACGCGATTATCTTATCCGCGTAATTTACCATGGCTATTAACCGCGGAAATTACCGCCATATCGATCTATTTCGATCCGAAGGCCGTCGAAATTACCGACACGCTAATTCTTGTAAACGGGTAATTAACTTCGCGTCGCGGTCGCAGCATACGGCTTGCCATCGACAAAATACGCTCCCGCAATAATATCTCCTCCCTTTGCCACGTGCACGATATAGGTTTCACGTATCCGCGATGCGCAATTAATTCCCCCCATTCGCGGGGAACAATACTCGCGGCTATTGTAGTCGGCAATCCAATAAACTGATGTGGCCATTAAAGTTGATCGTTAAGCCGATAACAACGTAGCGTGCTCTTTCAAAGTGGCCACGTGTGTGTGTATATTAAAAAGAGCCGCGCCGAATGATCCCATCGATATACATATAATATAAGCCTCAATTTTTGCGATGGAAATCATTTTCCCCGCGCTAACAACAAGTAAAAGGGGCTTGGGATGGTATTCAACGTAGGTATGTAGCGACAATAAAATAGCGCTATTTTACTGTGCTACGTGTGCAGTTATATACGCAGAAATGTACGCTCGAGTCGCAGCTATGCCGGTAGAAAACCTGGCGATGTGGCGATTTATCGCGCGAAGTAATTTGATACGATATCGAAACGTCAGGTTTGAAATGCGAGGTATTCGAATACAATTTTGTCCGTATATGCCGTTTGTAAATATCATCAAGCGCATGTATACGCGCTTTGTGCATTTACGAGCGCCTGCTGCATTAATTGCTCCGCAGTGGGTTGATAATTAACTATTAACGCGCACGTTATATCCATGTCGATTACAGCGATATCCCGTTATCGATTTTGCCAGCATTATGCTCCAGTCAGATGCAAGAAAGGGAATAATTAAAAGGTCTTTCTCTCTTTCGCTCGTCTCGCAGTATCAATCTAAAATAATTGCCGAGAAAGAACACAAGCTGAGAGCTATCGATCGCAACATCGCCCGGTATCTAGGACTCTAGGCGCAACAAGTTTCCGTTAAACACTTGAAAAAAATCTACGTATTTAACGTTTTTAACTTAACGCGAATTTTATACGACTATCTGCCAATCATCCTTTACATTATTTGGCAATTTTTAAAACTCGATACAGGGACAGAAAAAATTTCAAAACCATAAAAGTTACAAATCAAAATTTAAAAATATTGTATATTAACCCTGATATACCTAAATTTGAGCGGATAAGGAGCAAAATTATGTTGTTTAATGCTATTCTTCGAGGTAAATATTCACCATGTTTTATAGCAGCACAATTTAAAGTCGACATTTATACATCTTGTATCAAATAATCTTAAGTCACTTAAAAGATCATCGCGATCTTGATGATTGTCTTCTTATTCTTAAGCAAGAACGGCAGTATTGAGATTCGTTCCAGCAAATCCGACATTACATCCTCCACATTTTCTACGTAACCAATCAGTGAATCCTCGATTGAACTATCGTCGTGCGATGTAGCTGTCGATGACAAACGGTCCTCGTTTGGCTGGACGTACGAGCTCGAAGGTGGCAAAACAAGCTCCTCCGGAGTCGCCGTGCGATTCTCCGGGAGCGTTACACCGTCACTCGCGACGGGCGATTTATTGCAGGTGCAACTCGCGTGAAACAGCCTCTCGCAAGGAGCCACGCGGCGATGAATGGCGGCGGCAGCTGTCGTGGTAGCTTGCACGAATGTTTCGCGGACAGGACGGTGTTCCATATTCGATGATCAATTAGCCTGTAAGTCGCAATCCCGCATACGGTGTGTTCACGCAGTGACGAATGTCTCCGATATATCTGTTGCTCGCTCTCCGTTGTGTTACCGCAACGCACGCTTGGTATACCGCGTGCGTTCAACAGCTCCGGTGCACCGGACGGTGCTGGTGAACGATATTTATGGCTTCCTTGGGACTTTCGGTGCGGAAGAGTCGGACTACGCGACGTAGATAGACCGATTGGGATCGAGTGCCGACACGTTTGACGGGCGCGAGCCGGGTTGACCGGCAATCGATCTCGAGAACGCACGTCTGTCACGTATACGACCTGGAGACGGACTGACAGCGAATAGAGGAAAGGATAAAAATAAAGAAAGAGGAAGGACAGCCCGGAAACCCCTACTCCTGCCATGGATTTTGCTACGGTTGTGTAGTAACGCTCAACGAGTGACCGAGTTACGCAACATACACAGGAAAAAAGATAAAAAAAGGATATTAACTCTGCGCGTTCAAATTCGTCGCCTCTCGTTATTGCAACAGCAACATTCTTTTCTGAGAACCTTGGCCATAGACCGAAACGTTTGTAACTTTCTCAAATATACGTGAATATCGACACTAACACCCAGTCTTGGCTCCGAGCCCTCTAATTTAATTGTGATTTTTAATCTTTGAGCATTTTTATATTTCATTTTATATAGTTCAACCAAGAAAAAGATTACCAAATTTTTATAAGATTATAGATTGTTGCGTATATGTATACGTATATGTATACGAAACAATAAACGCGTTAATTTGAGCATATAAGTAATAAAACGTATCATTTGTATTTCTGCGTTTGATTTAATTTTACGCGTACTAATGTAACTGCCGTTTGATTTTGTTTTAACCGATATTCGTACATTGAGGGATGGCCTTAGTAAGCACATTTTATTTATAAATTGTTTATAAATTACTACTTACCTTGTTCCTTCTCCGGAATTTTTGCAGATGCCTTTTTATCGGGTGCCTTTGGTGAGCAGTTCTTTCGCGCTGGCCTAACGGTTAATGTCGGTGGAACCTGTCGGAGATAAACAGACGTAGCTGTAGCAATCCATCTGTGTTTGGCGTATAATACTTTATCGTTCATTTTCGCTTGCATTATGTGCAAACACATAAATGATATACTCACCACTTTCTCGGATCTTTCGCCCGACGGTAATCTGGCTATGGCCGCGTCGGGACTGTCCTCGGGCGGTGGAGGTTGCACAAGCCAATTGTATTCTCGTTTCTCAACAGGCAGGCCCCATCTCTCGTACTCGAGACTCTGCGTACGCAAGGTCTCGTAGCAGTCTAAGCACACCACCGCAAAATCGCCGTTCTCTAACAGTAGGCTCTTCTCCGGGACCCTGTGATACCTCAGGAACGGGAAGTCCTTTACCGGCAGCGCTCGTGCCCGTTTCCTGTACGTCACAATGCCGCAAACATAACAGCAATAGTCGTGGGTGTTATATTGGCGCTCGGCGGCGTTCACTTGCTGGCCACCGGAAAGAGATTCGTGCTGACGCCACTGCGCCAACAGTGAATGATAACAAAACGTGCAGACCAGGGCGGAGCCATCCTCGCGAAGCTGCTCGGCGTTCGGCGGTGATACGTGACGCAACAGTTCCGGGAAAAATGGCGCGTTTCGGCCCTGAGGACGACCGTACAATACTCTCGCCAGAGTTAAATCACTGTGTAAACCGCATAGGAAACAATAGATCGAGCTGCTCGACGTGCCCGGATTGCTTCCGAACGTTCTATCCGAACTGGAGCTCGGTGGCGTAGCGATTGACCGGTTCACGTCACCATTTGGATGTGGACTAGGAATATCATATCTGGAATTTAACAGACATCACAAATGTTACATTTTTTTTATTAACATCCTCTTAATATAACATTCTCAATAAAGATAATTTCTAGAAAGAATTATTTCTTTCAATGTAAATTCACAGAATTGTACAATTATTATCTAATCTTTTACAAAGATTAAATCTTCGTGGAAATATATATACAAATAGATATAATCAGATAGATATAATCATAGATAAGATTTTAATCACGCAAAACACTTCTTACTGTATTATTATGCGTAATATATGCAAATTATTTAAGAATAATAGTTAATGTAATTTACAGTAGACTAACCTGCGGCGTTCTAAAGGAACCCGTTCAGCATCCATACTTTCCCACTGTTGCCCAAGATGATACACACAGCGAGTACACGCTAATACCCTCCCATGACTATCCATGCAAGCGTTTTCAGACGTACGTGCCATTCCTCTCAAGCAAGGAAAATGCATAGCATGTGAATTCATTCCCTCAGGGCTCGTAGATAACCTAAAAAAGTAAAAAATAATAACCTGATATCCTGATAAGGATAAAATATATAATTATCGATATCTCGCAGTAGGATTATGTTAACTGCAATTTTCTGGGTTATATTTATACAAAACTTACCACTCCATTTGAGTGCGAGGAAACAGTCCCTCACAGATATAGCACCTATAATTTTGGCCCAACGCAACAGTCCCATTTTCCGCGGGACCATTACTAGGTGAATTTCGTTGCCCAGGCGTGGGAGCTTTCACGGTGGTACTGCTTCGTTGCTTGTTTGTAGCAACCGTTGACTTGTTTAAGTCGTATGGCTTAAAGCGAATATCGCTACCAGCTGAATTGGCTGGAGATTTTGGAACAGCGGGCCGTGGCGAAGGACCTGTAACGAAAATATTTAATCCCTTTAAACACTGTCTATAAACGCTAGTAAATAAAGTGTAAAATAAGAATAAGTGTAAGTAAATGCAAACGAGTGTTCTTCAGTGTTCTTCGAGATTAATGAAGATTAACCTTGTTGACGGAAATCTACATTTTGTCCGGCTGGCTGCGCCTCGTGATTTTCTCCGCCAAACACCTGCTGCTTTTGCGGAATAGCTTTGTAACAAATGGAGCAAACCTGCACCATTCCCTGAGGACTAATAGGACTAGCTCCTGTCGGAGGTCTCAGATTACGAATAAAAGGGAAGTACGCCTCCTTCTCTGGATTAGAACAGCAATACAGAAGTCTAATACTGGATGAAGGGTACTCGAGAGCGCAAGTGTAGCAAATAAACGTAGTTGTATCCATTGCAGGAGCTTGTCGCTTACGAAGCGTATAATTTCTATCACTATGCGGTACTCCTTGCCGCGTGTACGCTTTCCATTGTATTTTAAGATGATTCTGGCACGCTGAGCAGGCCTAAAAAAAAGATGTATAAATGTAAATATAAACTACTATAGAAATATTGAAAATAATTTTATGATAAGCACACCAAGAAAATAAGTATGTCGGAAAATATACCTGCACTCGTCCAGCACTGTCCATAGGTCGACTTCTACTCGGCCTAGGATGAAGCATCAGTGATGGAAAGAACGGCGGTGGACTGGGAGAAGAATGCGACGGGGTTGGCAGTGGCTTCGCAGCGATATGACTGAGAGATCCCCTCTTAAATTCGTCCCCGCACACATAACAGACTTCTGTGACCGAGTTCTTGTCTGGCATCGACAGATCCAGGATGTCTGTGCCGACGCTAGATGATGATCCGCCGCTGTAGATAGCTGTAATCGCAACGTCAGATGATTGATTACGCGGTCCGTTCATTATTGACAAGCGCTCTATTCGTCGCGTGAAATCCGTAAACGCGCAACGACATAACTGGTCATCCTATATACTTGTCCCGGGAATCGTACACGCCTTCGACATTATCGTCGCACTACACGTGGCCCACTTAGAAACTGTATTTTTCGCGGGTTTATCTCCACGCTGTATCCGAATACGGAGAATGTTGATAGTTTCTCGCACTTTCGTATACGACGATGTAACAGTGTTTCAATAGCTCTATTTCGAATGACCCGGTTATCTGTCAGGGCACCCGCTAATGAATATCAGATCGGTCGGATCGAAATTGTAGAGGTCACCGAGGCTCAATAATCCCGAACGCAAACGCGCGCGGTGCGCGGGAGGAAATTCGCCTAGAATCGCCACTCAGATCGGACGTGCGTCTTGAATGAATCGAACGACTCTTCGCCGCGATCTTCCACACATACTTCTTATCTACAAAACTGTTAACCTTTACTTTCAAACGTTTACATTAGTGCACGGAAGGACTAAGGCCAGCGTAAATAACGACCTGATTCGTATATTTACCGCGTACACATTCTAAAGCGAGATAACGTAATAGCAGTGAAAAACAGTTTTTACTCCTATCAGATAGCGCTTGTCCAAGGTGATTTCACGTCCATTTCGTTAAGTGCACACTTCGGACTTGCTTTAAGCATTAAGCGCATTAAAACGCTTCAGCACAATTGCCGCTTAATATTTTCACACTACGTCGTACACATCGTAGATACTTTATCTATATCTAAACATACTGTTGTCGCTCTCTTTATATAGGATGGCCAGTAAGTCGTAATAAATCGTAACCGGCAAAGAAGTGATCTGTATCTTATCATTTAAAAATATCGGCATCAGGTATTTAAGTATCAGACAGAACGAAAGAAAAGTGTCTAATCAATAAGTACGAATCTCATATTCTATATTTGTGACCAATTTTGTTTTTTTCTTTTTCATTTTCATCGAAATAACTTCTTTCAACTATTATATCACAATTTACCGTATGACGAACAGTGCATTCTTTGATTCTCTCGAAGTTAGGAATAAAAGCAGTAAGTTGACCTCAGATAAAGATCCAATTAAACTCGGTCAATTTAATAATTAGAAAGATCCCAACAGTCGTCTCTTCTCCTCTATATATAAACACATCTCTTTGAAGAACAATTACTTGTCAATGCAGTAATATTATCACCAGAAACACCTTACTAAAAAAAATTAAAAAAAAAATAAAAATAAATAAATAAAATAAAAAAATAATAAATAAACCAGTAGAATGAATACGAAGTTAGATACGCGTTCTCTTTTTCTTAGCTTCAAATATGGATTAATGAGGCGCGACTGATGAATAATGATTATAACCTGCAGGCGGCGGTAAGGTGGGTTGTGGCGCAGGTGAGGTTCTAGGTGCATGTCTCAGATCCAATGCCGCCTCATTGGATATTCTAGCGTCTTCGACAGGCTGCCGTGGGCTCTGTAACCTTTGATGAGGCGACTGCAATCTGTGGTGGGGAGATTCCATCGTGAGCCTCGCTTGTTCCAAGTGCCTGTGCGTTTCCGCCGTGTTAGAATGCGGCCTTGGCACCTCGGCAACCGAATTCGACGGCGGTCTTGTCTGCTCGACTCTTGGCGAGGGCGAGTTCGGTGGTAATCGGGGTGAGATGCCGACTGGCCGACCTTCCTGTCTGAGCTGCGGCGCCTGATCGTTCGTCAAGCCCAGAACCTGGGCGGCATATTCGCCCTGAAGTGCCATCTCGGCCCCCGTGAACGGTCCGCCGTCGAGTCTCTTCAACCAATAAATCCGCTGGCTGTGTGGTCTAGCCTCGCGCTCGTAGCTCTCCCACTGTTGCAACAGCAGTATGTAACAGAGATTGCAGGCCTTAACAGCACCGCTTCTGGCACCATCGCCGCGGTAGCCGTTTGGCGGCTCGTGCGACTCGAGAAACGGAAAGTAGGGCTCATTGGGCGAACCACCTGGACTTGGTTTCACTCGTAACCAATGCTGCTCGCTGTGGCCCACCGCGCCACAGACGAAGCAGATCCTCGCTCCGCCGCCGTCCTCCGGCGGATTGGGCTGCGCATTCGTGAGCGATTGCCCCTCAAGTCCCGGCTCATTCTTCACATATAATTTTCCTTCCATCATGTCAGGAAACCATTGGATCCCTTTTTAACGCCCTCTTATATCTTCGTGTTTGGCACGCATGTACGATCAGAAATCACAGTAATTGATAGAGCTTCTATCTCTTGTGTATATCTGAAAATATAGAATAGGTTCATCAATATAAAATACATGGTATATATTTGATTTTTATTATGGCTTAGCGATTGATAATTAAAAAATAATACATTTCTTTGTGTATCTATAAGCCAACTGTTATACAAAAGTGCACTTAAACCGCCTTATTATATGCAAATAAGATTATCTGAGTGCGGGTGTGACATCATTTTACAGATTAAATCGCTAAATATTTTACAAAATAATAATGGATTTGCAACAGTTATTAATGCACTTAAAATTCACAGAGAGAGAGAGAGATAGTACTCGTTTCAATGATATCAAAGCTTCTAAAAGTAACTGTGCTTTAAGCGTAACTATCGGTTTAAATAGCAAACTGTTTCAAAGAATTATAGCACAATCGACAAGGATTCTCAGTGAAAAAAAGAAATCAGAGAATAGGAATCATTTAAATTGGTTTCTCAGCTTTTAGAAATTGTTCGGTAATCACCTATTGTGCTACGTTCACTGAACAATTTGCTAACAAGTTGCATTTACTGCTGCAACGACAAAGACTTTTGAAAGTGAACTTTGTGATTTTTAATTTATATGCACAACCGTCCTCAATACCAATCGTCCGTAACTCGTCAAGCGTGTAAGAACAGCGCGGTAATTTCGTGCGCAAAGCATATCTGGTAAGCAAACAGACAATCCCGCAAAGTGACGACGGTCAACAGGCGTGTTTAAAAGAACTATACGTAAAATCGCGACGAGATACCGCGGGCACTTGTCCGCGGCATCTAAGTATCCGCGATGCATTTAGACCGCGCCGCAGGCATGCGGTATATTTTTGGAGCATCGCTACATCGACGTTTACCGAGTCCGACCAGAGATCAAACTTCTCGGTACATCGGTAAGCGAGTGCTAAAGGATCGTCGTTCAACAAGAAGCGTGTGTGTCACTCTCGACTCGTGTGTGTTTTCAGCGGGGGAAGGAAGCGGGGTAAGGGAATCGGTATGCGGGCGAGATGCGGACGCAGAGGCGTTTTTTTCCCCGACCGCGTCCCCGACGGGGACGACGGGGCTGGAATCGCCGTCGGCCCGGCGGTCGGGCCGTCGTTGACAGCGGGGCGCGAGCGGAGCGCGGTTCCTGCTCGCCGCGAGAATCCGCGAAACGTGGCTCGCGAGCTGGCGTTCGGGCACAATGGTGGTGGCGAGCGGCGAGCTCGCGAATCGCGCGGCCGGCCGCCGCGTTCGCGCTTTGGACCCTTTCGACCGTCGTTTCGGCGATTCCGAGACGACCGCGGCGGAGCAGACGAGCTGGGGCGACGCGTCGCGCCGCGTCGCGTCGCGTTTGTCGAGTCGCGCTGCTCGCCGATCCCCGCGAACGTCGCGATCTCGCGCGATCCTCTCGCCTTCTCGCTACCGAAATTACGCAGGGGCCGGATGATCGAGGGGGCCGTCGGCGAGCGCGCCGCGCGATTCGTCGGGGGATCGCTCGCCCGTGGCCGCCGCGAGTAGCCGAGCCGAGCACACGACACTCACGTTCTCACAGTTCGGCAGGGCTGGCCACAACATCGCGTTGCTACTTGGTGCTCCTGCTTCGACGGCTGCCGCGGCTGCACACGGACAAAAGCTGGGGCTCCCTTATCGCGCGAGCCCTAGTCCCTGCCATACGTACTCCAGCGGCGCACGGTGCCGCGGGGTGTCACCTTCGTCGTCATGCTGCCGGCCGTCCCGTTCATATTTACACGCGCCAACGACACCGGTGGACGTACGAAACCCAACGCCCGGACACGTATCTCCACTGTCGCGCGTGACCGCGAGGTAACGACGGGTTCACTACTACGGGCGACTAGGGAAAGATACGCTTTCCGATGGCACAGCACCCGCGACTTCGCCCTCACTTCGCCGCCATGTTGCAAAATCCGGTCCGCGATCCGCCGTGCCGTCCCGTCATGCCACGCAGCTCCATCATATGACAGCGCCGCCGGGACGGCGAATAGGAGCGCGCGGCGCCCGCGAGCCCGCGACCGGACTGCCGCCAAATTGCGCCAAATACGAATCGCCGCTGGATATGAATTTTACGTCGCGTCGCCGGTGTCGGGGTGAAATCGCGTCTTATGTTATGGGCCAGTTTCACCATCTCCGATTAACGTGATCCACCGATTAAACTCACTCTTTGTCTCTTTCTAACTGGACAATTAGAAAGAGACGAAGAGTGAAATGGAGCTCCGAGATAGTGAAACTGGCCCTATGTCCATTTCTACCAATGCGGAACCTAATCTCTTTATGACTTACTTTTTATCCTTTTCTAATTCTTAAGATTAGAAAAGAATAAAAAGTAAGACAGAGATTAAAGTTAATCTACCTTGGTAGAAATGAACATTATCTGTCCCATCTCTTATCTGCACTTGAGTCCCTTTGTCTGTATCTCGAACTTTTAATATCTTCAAAAGTTTGTCGATGAGTTTAAAAAAGAAATCATATAATTTGTTATCGTTATCTTAATGGCCATTTTCTTTCTTTAAAACTGATTTCTCGAGCACGTCCTTTCGCTTTATCGACATTCGGTGGCAAATTTTGACAATTGTTATCATCAATAAAGATTGACGAATCGATTTACTTGACCAGAATTTAATCGCGAGGTCAATCATAAAACTTAAAAGAAAATTGTACTACCTTCGAAATAAATATGGCCATTTTCTACTTTTGTTCCACTCGCGCTGAAGATAATTATGGATTTGAAGATCAGATGTGATCAAATTTATCGCTATGAATAAGTTGTCTGATAGGAGGGATAAATAAATAACGAAACGGTATAAAAATACCACTCGCCGTTCTTTCGCTATTATTAATTGTCCCTCTTACCACGATTGATTATCGATAGTAATGAACTGTAGAGCTCATTGATTGGTATTTCAAGCGAGAATCGCGTTTTATCGAAGCGCAAATATCTCGACACTGCATCTTTATTTTCATCCGATTTACTAACAAGGCAACTCAAAAATTCTGATTCCAAATGAAATCTCACACGCAGAGGGGGGGAGGGAATAGACGAATTTAGAAATTTTCAATTGCGATCCAAAAACAGTTCTAAACCATCCCTCATATGTAGAGCGGCTTTTTGCTTTTGCCGATATATCTCGCAAAGTATTCAAAACGTCAAGAAATGTTTTATACAAAAATTTCATAGTAACAACACCCTCTATTTAACCACATTAATAATATTTTGAAAAAATAATTTTTGTGAACACTTTTTAATTTCTTAATATTATTTTTTTATATTACTAATAATAAGCGTTCCCGAATTAGCCTGTTAATTTGGAATAATTTTTCAATCGTTAAAATTACAACCGCGACGGTACGTACGCGATTTCGAAAACTGCAGGGTCAACATGGACCGCGAAACTGCCGGAGGCAGAGATTTCGTTCGTCTGCTTTTTTTGCGCAACGCATAAACATAAGAGAGAAAAAATGAAAAAGAGTAGACGACTGTGCATTCTGTAATACGGACTCGCTTTCTACGAACGCGCCGACAAGCCAACCGGTCGTTCCACCGCGCGATGCTAATTTTTACGCTGACACACAATATCTGCTGAATAGAGGAAACCGAACGTGCGTGAGAAGTGCCGCGACAAGCCTCTTATGAAACGCCAAGCAAGACGTTTCGCAACAAAACAAAATGTTAAATGGAAAAACGTGCGATTCTAGGACGTGCTTTATCGCTTAGCGGTACTCGCGCCCACAATTATTTAACATAATTAATATATTATATTACTAACATATATTAATATATGTATATGAATATAATATACAAAATTATAATACAATAAATTATACATAAAAGAATATATAATTGAATAATATTAACATATATGAAGCTTATTTATATAGTATATAAAATTGAGGGATTGCTTATAGGGATTAGATTAGAGGGAAAGTAATAAAAAAGGGTCGGTATTTTCTGAATGTTTCACGGTATTTAATCAACAGATTGGAACATCGTATTGAACGCTAAAATTTACGTTTCGTAAGTTGTAATTTCATATGTTACGCGCGCATCCACCGTCTCGCACAGGTGGAATTTTGATATAATACTAAAAAATAATTGGAAATACTTTAAAAATACTCTTTGCAAATTATAACTTTCAGAAATATACACACACACTCTCTCTCTTTCTCTCCCTCTCTTTCATTCTCTCGGATCATTTTTGTCTCTACCATACATATCTATTTGCTACAATATTTTGAATTTTTTTCTTATACGTTTTATACAGAGATTTAAAATCACAAGAAATTATTATTCGTAACGTGTAATAGTAGCGTTATTGTTGTCATCATTATTAGTAATCTTACAGCTATCGACACGCAGTAATGGTACAAAGTTATTTTGTTTTTCACATTCGCGACTGCAGACTCGCTATAATTCGTAAAATGTAATCGCAATTATATCGATCGTTTCCAAAAGCTTATCGTCGAGATTATCCCACGGCAGTTACGCGATATTTCACGATAGAAATATTTTTATTTTGGCGCACGCAGCGGTTGCCTAGTTACAAGATTGCATTGAATTGCATAATCACGATTTTAACTTAACGTTTTTACGTACACGCAACGGCAGAAATGCCTGGACATTTGATATAGAACATTTGTCAGATGTCAAATGTCCAGGCATTTCTGCCGGTGACCTTACGTACTGATCGCGTTAATATCTAAAAAGAATAAATCACTCATAAACGATACTCTGATCTTGCAGAGACAATGTAGCTCCGCTATCATATCGTTCTAGAAATCCGCAAAGTGTCTCGCAGTAACATAGAATACTAAATCTGCATTTTTCAAAATGGAAAGAAAGCTACACTGTAACTGAAGAGGAGTCTCTTAAACATTAAACATAGCGGTGTGTAAATACACACTATCATCTTTTCTTATAAATAATTACAAACTAAGTCTGCTTTGCATTGATAAATGACTATAAGATCATTATTTTTTCATTCTCTATCTTTCTTGTTCTCTCTCTTTCTCTCTCTTTTACTCCCTATCACTTTCGTCACTCATACAAAGTTCATAGAATGCTACTGATGGATGTTAGAAATAATTCATTAGAGGCTATCATTCCACATTTTACTAATATCGAATTTTTCGCACTGATCGGAAACAAGAAGGAAGAAGATTCAATGTTTCGAATTTTTAACCAGCTTAAGATGCATGATTTAAACGAGAATGCGTGTTACTTTTATTCAGGAATGGAACTTCCTTTGTGTTTCCTTGGACACAAAATGCCATTGACTTTTTACTCTACAATTTATCTTTTAGGTGCAAAGCACAGGCAATTAACTTGTTTCGCTTTTATTATGACTTACTCGAAGGGTGACGTATGTATGTACGTAGTATATTAAAACAGATTTGACATTTGGTAAACTTATGACTTTTACTCATTTGACCCTACTGTTGCGGGTTATCTCATTTCTTATATACATATATAAACAGATATTACGGTAATAAAGTTTCCTTCTTCATATATGTAGAATGCTTCAATAAAAAAAAGAGGGTAAGATACAATTCGCGGGGAATCGTTTTCGACTAACAATTCTGCAACGATTACAATTTATTTCTCCTTGTTCACTACGTGTGATAAAAATATATTCACAATATATATCTAAATGTGATGTCCGCAATACGTTGCCTTTATCACTACGATGTACCGTTTAGTTAAAATGATAATGCAATATATAATACTAAGTCCATCGAAAATCGTATATAAACATCGTAATTAATGTAAATATATCAACACACACATGATTTAAATTTCATTTTATCGAAACATCTGGTAGAAGCGGCTATATTGTAGCAGTTGTTTTTTGTGAACGATACCGTATATACGTAATGAATAACGAATGTTGTAGTAAAAATATGCTGGGTCACCGATTCCGATAAAAGTTCTCGACCCAATGTGTATGTATAACCTGCGAGCGTTATCTAAATCAGAGTAAACATTATGACCAAAAAGAAGCGTATCTATCTAAGAGGAACACAGAAGCATTGAGAAAGATCATGAAATAACAAGGAAAAAATTGGTCCGATCACTTCAGTTAGAAAATAAAAATTTACTCCAAGTGCTTTTGGATCTTGTACAATATGGATTACAACTTTGTTCGCACACGTCGGCAGCACTGTTTCTCGTTAGATCCATGCTGCTAATAGCACTTTTCGGCCGCTCGATTAAAGGGACTATTTGTGACACCATTATACGAATATGTAGACACAATGATGTAATCCCATGATTCCCTCGTTGGATATACCTACGCTATACCCTTGTATATCTCCTGCGCCTTCTCAACAATATCATCTTTAATCACAGTACCGTCAAATCATTTCTCATTTCAGTATTTTCAGATCGTTCACCCTGTTTGTTAATTATTAAAAAAAAAAAAAAAAAACAGTTGGACTATTCCCGAAAAACGTATTTCTTTGGTCAAAGAACCAAGAAAAAATTTTCTTAATAGTTTCATTAATTTTTACTGAAGGAGCAACCGAGGTGTCAAGATACGTGATTTTGCATAAAACAATGCTTCATATAAATCAAATAATTCAAATAACTTCATAGTAATTTCATAGTAATATAAATTTCATAATTTTAAAAGGAAAGTGATATCGATAATAATGTCGTAGTGTTTAATCATTCTGAGTAACACAATAAAACAACGTATATAAAAAAAGTAATTATAGTAATCTTAGAAATAAATCATTCCTTTTATAAATTAAACAGATAAATTAAGAATAAAAGCAGAGAAACATCGAAGTAACATCAAATAATAATAAAATATGCAATTGCACGCAGCTGAATTCGTCGCGCGAAATAAAAGTAAAAGTTTCAAAAATCGGATGAAACCCAACGAGCGCCGTCGCGGGATGCGATCCAACGAATGTCGAAACATTCGATCGGTCACTCGATGGGTAAACAGAAAAGTCTTTCATCTCCGTATCTTAATACGCCCTTCCTGCGCGGCAAGTGACAATCCTGAAGAATCTTTCGAACGCACCGAGTTCATGTCCGACTCGACGCTCTCAAATGTTGCTGTTCACCGACGCCTCGCTGTCCAAAATTCTTTTGTCTTTGATCTCCTCTGTCAGCGGCTTGCTGAATACTGGCTCGATCGTCTCCGACAGCAGTTTCGGATTGTGCTTGTCGATGTGCGTCAGCTCGATCGGGAGGTATATCGTCCGGCAGTAATCGATGTCGGCCCGGCATAACGGGCAACGCTCGCAGCGACGGGCGCAGTCCAGACAGGCCACAGCGTGTCCGCAGGGAAATAGGGCCGTGTCCAGGCTCCGGTCCATGCAGATCCGGCAGAGCATAGCGTCCAGCAATCTCGCCAGGCATTCTCGAGATTCCTGAAATCGTACGAATCGTTTGTATCGAATGCCTTCGGTGACGAATCTTCCGATTGTTATTAAGCACGACACAGATTAGTCACTCACCTTGCACTTAGGATTCTCGCACTCCCCGCAGCCGTGCCTATCGAGGATCTCGTTCTCCTCCGGCAGAGCTATGGTCGACGCCTCGCAATAAAGCGCACGCCGAGCATTGTCGTATACCTCCCGGCAGGTCCTGCGAATGTCAAACACGTATTTCTTGCCCAGGGTAGAGTCCTCGTTGAAAATGGAAATTATTGTCCCCTGGAAGAAAGCAACGACGCGTAATTATACCGCTATTCGGACTTAATAGATAAAAAAAAAGGCTTAGGAAGAATAGTCGCATCAAAAGAGAAAAAAATGGTTTAAGAGGTCGATTGAAAAAAAAATCAAATATTCAAAACGCTGCGAGAATATACCTTTAAATCGCGGATAAACTGTGCGGTAACCGCGCTCCTAACTGTCTCGCAGCTGTAGAACGCGTGTTTCTCGGTGATCGCTCTGTAAAGTCCGCTGGCGGACTGGCTGGAGTCTAATTTAAAATCCAGCGATGTCTCCTCGCCGTCGAGTGAGAGGTAAACCAGGTGGAACATCCGCCGTTGTGACGTGGCGCTTTGTATAGCTGTATACGGTATACTGTAACGCAATACATAATACATCGTATAATAAATTGAACCACGATGAAGGTAAAGTAAGATCTTGATGTTAATCTTCCTTCTGCATAATGGATGAGGCGAAAACATGGAAGGGCTTTATTGATCTTATCGCACGTAAACATTTTCTATTTATTATTATTATTTTCGTTAGGATTTTATTAATGTAGAAACACAGCCTTGTCATCTTATATTAAGCGCGGATTGATAATAAAGTTCTCTCAGTAACAGCTGTTGAACGATCATCTCGGCGGATGGTATAACGTGTGGCAGCCGGTACGTGCCGTCTCCTATCGCCGACAAGCAACATTAAAATCGACCTGAGATTTTGCGTTGATAAATATGCAACTTAACGCGATGGTACTTATTTTGTTAGATGAATTGATTCAGCAATGTACAAAAGCGTTTGTTTAAGCTTTCTATTTTATCTGCGTCTAAATTTATTACAAATAAAAATGCAGCTTGGCAAAATATGTATTACGGCAAAGTTTCAAGTTCAAGACGTTCAAGTTATCCTGCATCTCAATTATTCTGCATCTTTCTTGAACGTTAAAAGAGAATTTGTCGAGGAAAATTGTTGACTATGAGCGAAAATTAGTTTCTGTCTATATCTCAAATATATATAGATATATATACATATATGTAGATATTATTAATGCATAATCACTTTTGTGTCTCTTCGTCCTGATTGCGGTAGACCGTGATTCCGTGCGGACCAACGCCGATCATAGACACTCCGTTGTATCCAAATTTACTGTGAAACATTTCCTGTCCGAATGCATCAAGGTTTGATATCTCTTTCAAGAGCCAATATTCAGCGGTCGATGCTTTCATCCCCTGAAAGTTCATATATGTCTGTGATATTCATGTAGAATGTAGATCGTGCGACGCATATTCATGCAGCAATATTCAGTTATCAAATTGTAATAAATCATAAAAAAAGATTTGTTAAAAATCCCCCCTTCCTCGAAAAAATATATTGTATTTCTCTACAAATATAACCAACAGATATTGTGTATTTTCTATTAAACGCCATCACACGTGTTCCATTTCAAATAAAAAAAATCTAAATTCAAACATACAGATGTAAAAAAAAAAGGAAAAAAAAATAGAACGATAGAAAAGATTTATTAAACCCTGCAAAACGAGAGGGCACAAAGCTTGATCGGCGTATGTAAAATTTATTAGATAAAAGGAAAATAAAATTTAAAAAACACATGTATAGGGTGACAACCGGGAAGTTGCTGAAACTACAAATGTTATTTAGTATCACGAATGGACAGAAAAAAATAAATCAAACCGTATACTGCAGAAGAAACTCATCATTTTCAGCGCGTAGTGCAAAAAAATATAGATTTATGAGTTTGGAAAAATAAATATTTAAAAACCCCGAAAATTCGGCTTGAATGGTGATATATGTTCAGCAGATCTCGACTTTGATCATTTCCACGAGATAAATTTATCTGAAATTCTTCCAAGACACAGATACAATTAACATTATTAGTGCTAGATGTATTTCATAACTTTCAAAATAGCCTTGATTATTTATACAGTTAAATCATCATTTCGAATGTCAGTGAACCATGCAACCAGACGAATTAAACCGACTCTTTTTTATAATATTTATTTTTATACGTTCATATATATTCTGTCTGCATTACATGTTAATAAAAATGACGGGTCTCTTCTACAATGTAGTATTTTCATTTCATTCTGTCTCTCTCTCTCTCCAATCATTATAAAACAACTATCTAGTTTTAGCAACTTCCCATTTGTCACTCCATGTGTGTGACGGCTTCATGTGGTGAATCAAATTACAATTAATACTTCTGTCGGCGCACAAACCTTGATTTCCTTGTGCTGCTGCACTATCCGCAGCAGGAAGTCTTGCGGTTTCGGCTCGCACGGCTCCGCGGGTTGTATGTGACAGCATTGGGAGTAGAGCGCGTGCGGCGGTGACAGCGCATCGTAATCACCGCCGTCGGCTTGCGCTATCAGGGCGACCAGACGGGCCACGGAGCTCCAGTCCGCGACCTTCAGCCTACCCTCGACCAGCTCGAGGCGGGAGTGCAGGTAGAACTGGTGCCTGCAATCACAGAAGGCGGAGGACGACAATGAGACGACGTTCTCGGACGTGTTCCGCAAGGAAGCGGAGAGTTATTAATTGCAATTAGTTCAATTTCGCGACGGGCGGACCAGCTAATGTACACGATACTCCCCGGCTAAAGTAAGATTGATTACTCCTCCGTTCTCTCGGAGAGCATTGTTTTAAGGCTCTCCTGCGCCCCCCCCCCTCCCCTCCCCTTCCGCCCCTCTGCCAAGCTGAACAATGCGGTAATACAATAATGCAGAAATGATTAACGATCGAGGCACGTTCGCAGCGGCGAAAAATACGTTCGCGATTTAATTGCACGCGGCATTTAGGTATTATCGCCGAGCGAGAGACGTTCTCTCGCCTGTGCGTGACGTGAATCCCCCGCGACTCGCTGCTCCGGGATGGCATTCAATCGCACGAGTTGGTGTTTCGCGTTATTTCCATTTCCAACGTTTTATCTCTCTTTTTTTTCCCCCCCGATAGACCATCGCGGGAAGAAGCTTCGACACAGAGGATATTTTTACTTTGGTTCGCTGAATTTCTGGTTGACAACTTAAATGATTCATATCGCGCATTTCCACGGTACCATGACTCCACGTTCGCATGCATATTTGAAGAATAGCGGAGTGCGCGCGACCGGATGGAAGGGGTAGCTCTCTCCAAAATACCTCCGAGCTCCTCTTGCATACTCCCTGAATATCCTTCAGCTGTACAATGCATATACATCTCGCGATAAACATGTTGCCGTCGGAGAAGTGGAATTACGCGTCGAGAGGAAGTGAATCGCCCGTTCGCGAAGTACCAGAATACGATAAAGAATCTGCATTAGAATATACCGCGCTGTACCATTTTTCACGATTCTGCATGCCGCTGCACTCCCTTTCCTTCCTTCCTTTCTTTTTCTCTCTTTCTCTCATTTAATTCCCTCTGGCGAACTCGTGTCGCGGAGACAATGGATAATCGAGGCATCAAAAGACTCGCGCGCACACGCCGATGGCAAAATAATTTGGGAAACAATTTATTGTCCGCAAGCATCGACCCTCATTCAGGTCGCGAACGACACTTACTTATAAAGCATCGGCATCAAACTCCATAGCTTTATCGTCGCATCAACGCCATTACCTCGATATCTCAATTGATTAAAAAAAAAAAAAAAAAAACGAGAAATATATCTGCGGAATATATTCCCGAGCAGTTCACTCACCACGTTCTTGACGAGAAAAATATCAATTTCGATCGAGAGTGAACCGGATCGACGCGTCCGAGTAAAACGATCGAGTCGACGAAGATCCATATTTGCAGCGAGTTTGAAGAAAACATCCAATGGTCGAAGATCTTCGAGTTTACCGAACATTGTCGGCGGTATATCGAGAAATATTCTTGAGTTCGGCTTGTTTACCGAAAAACTTCGGTTGACCTCGATACTTTTTCTCTTAGGAAATTATCAAGAGAACGTTCACGGAGAGACGTGAAAGAGGAATCGCGTCAGAAGGTTGCCGCGTAAAAAATTTGGGTCGCGGTCGTAATTTTGTAAGATCTGCAGTCACGAACCCCGCCGGCCTCATCACCGTCGGATCTTGAAACGCGTCTCTTCGAGAACAGCCCGCGCCGTGGAATTCTGAGTGAATTAAGCGATTTTCCTCGCCATAAAGTTCCACCAGTGCCAGTGCTTTGCGCTCGTACCCCTCCCCCGCAAAAAAACGAAAGACGTTATTTACCGCGGGTCGTTTTCCCGGTCGCGGATGTGCGAACAATCTTGCCGTTCCCGTCGGACGGAACTTACCGTCCCCGTCGGCCCCGAACTTTGGCGAAATCCGCGGGATGGTAGGAAGTGTTCGAGGACCCAATGACATTTGTCACTGTGAGAGAGAGATATTGGTTCTGCCCGAAGTTCCCGAAGGGAAGGTCGAAGAGAATGCCGGAATTCCTTCGTCGGCGGACTCATTGTTAACAATCGCGCGCGACGAAAATTGCCGCTGGAAGACCAAACCCTTCCGGCCGAAGATTCGCGCGAAGGCAAAAGGGGACGATTTCGAGCCGCTCTCGCAGATTGACACTCGCAGACTTAACCCTTCATCGAACGACGTCGCTTCTCGCGATATTCCAATAACCGAAATTACTTTATAGAACTACGAAATCGTTTCGTTCCTCTTCATCCGCGAATATTACGAGAATACTCGACATTACCGCGCAATCTCTGCATGATTGCGAGTAGTGACCGTAACATTTCGATTCTCGGAATAATGGAATAATCAGAATATCAGTCTAATCGAGTTCACTTAATCTCGATCTGTCCCGTAGAGGAGCTTTTGGATAATTAAGCAGAGTTTGCACTTTGCGTCTGCAGTGTGATACTGTCTGTCTCATTAAATCTGAAATGATATTGGATTTAATATTCTTGACGCATTCCACGTCGCTTTTCGTGCCGTTTATTTTCGGACGCCGGTTAATCTCGTTGCAGGACTTTATCTGATCTTTCCTTTCGCGGAAGATTTTTCCGCTCTGCTAAAATCGAGACGAATGAGGCAATAGGGCACATCGAATTATGAACAACGCTTCTAACACACCGGACTTACACGCGGCAAGAAGATCTGACTAAACGAGGCTAGGCTGAGTGCTTTTAGAAAGCTTTCAAGCCGCCTTGAATGCTGGGAAATCCCTCGGTAGAATAAAGCTTTTATTAAGCGCTATTACAAACGCTCTATTTTTGGAGAGTTCAGAGCGATACTTTTTGTACTTGACGAAATATTTATTAGACCGCATGCCGAACGAGTGTCGTGTGCCGTGCCGTACTGTTTGACGAATATAATATAACCGCGTCGCATGGAGGATATTCGAATTAGCAGGAGTCAAGTAACTTCGATAATATTAACGGCATCGTCATAGAAACGTCTGGGTTGGTGGCGTACCTATATTTCATTCATGACGTGTACACAGCACTTTCCCATACATAATTCAGAAATGGAAACAAGGTCGGCCCTTCCGCGCCGAGTTTCAAATAGGGCGTTCCAGTCGATTGATTGCGCAAGAGGTACTTATAAATCAGTCATACTGGATTAACGCGCGAAGTGTTGGTAACTACCTACGTGCACCGTGGATCACCGTGAACACACCTGCGAAATTCGAGGACGGAGTCGCCGCGAATGTTTCACACGAAAATCGAGCACCAGCAATTAATTCTCGTTTCTCTGAGAGACTAACGTATCGTTATCTAAATCCCCAATAGTTCTCGTTAAGCTCCTCTGAGGAACAAATAGCAAGACGAGAGCAACGTATAAAAAAAATAGACAGCTGCAAAATGTTGATCTCTGCGATGCGATGTGATCAGATATGATTTTCTTGGGTATTTTTTCAATAAAGATTATGTGTAAAAGCGACGCGCATCGTCGCGAGTCAGCAAAGGGTTGCCCGAAGAGCGTGAAAATTTGAGCCGACGTTTGCGCTCGGGCGGACAGGGTCGCGGAAAGCTGCAGACTGACCTCCGTGTGGTCCTGCGTCCACAATATTTCCTAGTAAATAATTCAGAGGTTATTTCCAGACCGGTCACGGGTAATTTTAAAGTGGCCACCACGGTCTGGACTCTGGGCTGGTCCTCGTGGACGACGCGAAAAGCGGAGGCGGCCCGGGAACAGCTGCGAAACAAACTGGAATTTCTTAGGGGAACGGAGCGCGTTGCAATTCGCCGCGGCGAGTCAGCTGCATGCGGATTATCATTAGCGTGCGGTTGCCACGCCGCATGCGGACTGTCGCCGGTGACATTAGCCAGCCGCGTTGTAAATGAGTCAACACCAGATCCGACAAGCCGTGAATTTCAAAAGGGTTGCGCCGCGCTCGTTCGCGGCCGCTCAGATTTCCGCGCGGGGAGTTTCCACGCTGCAAAGAGGATCGGCTTTGGTAGCGGCCGTAAAGACCGGCTTGCAAAGTGACCGCAAGGCGATCGCCGGGGAGCGCTTTAAATTATGTTTCACAATTCCCAGGCACGATAAAACGGGAACGTCGCAGGGATGCACGTGCATGGTATTAACCACCGAGTTAATAATGCATACGCGAATTACGAAGTTTCCTGTCGGTCGAAGAGAATTGAATAGTTAAGTGATAAATAAAACAATGTTAATTTAACTAAACCAATGGAATTAAAATAATACCATTTTGTGTTAAAATAAGAAATTTCGCCACACATGGTAGTTAAAAATATAACAAAATGTTATTAACTACCTAAATTAACTGATTGTTACATTATTTTTTATTTGTTGAGCGTACTCCAAAATGATTATACAATGAGAGTTTTAAAGACCAAAGTAATAAACATAAGTAAAATTACCTATTAACATAAGCGTTGAATGATATATTACATGAGAGAGAGAGAGAGAGAGAGAGAGAGAGAGAGAGAGAGAGAGAGAGAGAGAGAGAATGTGTTAGAGCATATATAATATTATATATTTTATTTTTTAGGTTGATTTGGTGACAGATTTGTATAGCGAGAACTGTACTGTTAAATTCGTAGTGTCAAATTATACTCAATTTGAGTCATTTTTAACCATTCCTATAGGTCGCAACTCGCAACTCAATATGTCGTCAATTTAATTAAAACAAGGTTAATTTAACTAAACCAATGGAATTAAAATAATACCGTTTTATGCTAAAATAAGAAATTTTGCCACACATAGTAGTTAAAAATATAACAAAATGTTATTTAACTCAAGATATTGCTTTAATTTTCATCCTTTAATATTTAACAGTGTGTGAGCACAGATTTAAATGAAATTGAACTCTTGCAGCTTGAAACGTGTATCAAAGATAAGCAAAGTTCTCGAGAGAGATGAGTCATTTTACGTTTATGTTGCATTTCATCTTGCATATTTCTCTGTCATGGTTATTAAAATGTACTTATTAAAGTGTTTTTTTTGCAGTATGTGCATAATCTGCAGTCTTTATTCAGCCTTTTAACATGTTTAAAATTTTTTACAACAGTAAAACAAAGCCATGATAATGGAGGGCATGAAAAAACAGGGTCACAATAACACGATCTTACTTATATCGTATAGATGTGCGGCACATATATCTTTCTTGTTATTGCTTTTTTCTTTTTATCTTTTTCTTTTGGATTAAAATTCTAGAGTAACAATTGAAAGTGCAAATATAATTGATTTTACAACGTTAACCGGCGAGCGAAACTGACATGATTCCTTAACTCGCATTTCTTACATCGTTTTTAACATACACATGACGCATAAAAACCTTATCTTGACTTTTGGCTTGCTGGCACAATGCCACAATTAAGATTTGGTACGAACAGCGTTTATCTGTAAAATGATATACCATGGCCGAAACGTCGTGAAATCACATACTAAATTGCAAGTTAGTGTCAATTTAATCTACTCCTTGTTTTTATTCACTGGCGAAAAAATTCGTTCTTGATAATTGATTTTTTTAACTCTTTAGTTTTGCAGTTTACTCAGCACGTAAAAAAAAGACAGACAGACAAAGAGAGAGAGAGAGAGAGAGAGAGAGAGAGAGAGAGAGGAAAAAGTGTCTCCCCAATTTCCAAACTCCTTAACTCGCTCCTTTTCTTACGCAAATACCCGTGAAAGCGGCTTAAAAATAAAAATAGCGACGATGTTCTCGAGAATGTCTTCGCGCGTTCATTAGCGACTCGGCGGCCGAAACCCTCGCGGGTGCTCCAATTATACACACGCTCTAGAACGCGCGCACACAAACGTGTCCTCGTGTGTATTTATTCTTGTCCGTGCCCGCTGCACAACGCTTTAATTGTACCGTACGGTCTTGCCAGCAATTTTCAGGCACGCCCGCCGCAGCGACCACGTACGGTTTTGTATCTAATCGGACCGTGCGTAATTAATTATTCGCTGAGTTGTAATTAACGAGCCAGCCCTCGAAGCAAGTCGTAATTACTTTTGCTTTTTCGGCCGCGACTCTCTTTCCTGCTTCCGTGACAATTTGGTTTCAGCGAAACAACTCATATGTCCTCTTCTAAGCACATAAGTATATTAAAGCGGCTGTTGATTAACTTACAATTAGATAAGACAAGGAATTGCAAAGTATCGAATTTCGTAACTTGATGTAACGATTATTTGGACAATTGTCGTAACATAATATATATTGTATGTCGAAATAAATATAGAAATAATTTAATATTAAATTTAAGAGATTTCCATTCCAGATTTAAATATATTCATTATGACTGCCGAACTCTGTTCATTATAATGTTGAATCGATAATTCATTATTATCGTATTTAATCGGAATAGGAATAACTGGAAGTTCACAACTGCGCCAATACCGAGGATTCAATTTTGCATTATGTGGCTCTTCCTCTTGGCTATAAATACGCAGGTAGGTACGCAGTAGAGTGTAGTCGTATATAATTCAATTATCTCGTGTCTCTACAATTTTCTGCCACAAAACTAACGCAATCACGATCCTGTTCTCGAAATAATAATGAACTGTTATCGAAAGTATTGGGAATCAATGAATAAGAGCCGATATCGGGCTTCCTTTTATTTTATGAAAATTTGGCGCCACGGATATTAAATTCTTCGTGCTTATCGGAATTTTAGTCTTTATTTTAACGGCTTTTAATGCTTATCGGAGAGGAAAGGCAATAATAAAAACCAATAAAATTATAATAACCCACACAAATTCCTTCTCTCGTGACCTCTTCCCCCCTTATCCCGCGTCGGTCACCTCACGAGCACCGCAATAATTGACTTCGCTTGTTCTTCGTTAGTTCATAATAGAATTTTCTCTCTGGATCCGCGCGTTATGGCGTGGCAAGCGTGAGACCTTATGGGAAATCGCGTCAGCTCCGCGAGTAATTAATCCTCGTCGAGGGTACACTTGATAATTAAAGTTCAGGAGCAAGTAATCCGCGAAGCGTACTCGCGGTCGGCGCTTTCTTCCCGCGTCGATCGACCCCGTATCCCGTATATCGCTCCGGCTGCCCGCGTATTTCACAGCGCGGATCTGCTTATTATCGAGGATCGAGATTAATGGAAGCCCGTTTTGATACGCCGAAGCGGCTATACGTATATCTTCCCCTGAGGGGCACCCAAGAAACTCCCCCGACCGTGAAAAGGCAACTCGATCTCGACCACTGAATTTTCCACCACAGCGTTCCGCGATGTGATCGCGTAATAAAATTAACGAGGGCTGATTCGCTGCGCCGGGGTGCTCTCGATTGATTGATTTGAAGTTATTGCGCGCTATGACACGCGACACATGTGGAGCGCAATCCTGATATTTATAAATATTGTTAGCCTCTCACGAACATTGTACCAGAAATGACACATGGCCTATACGATTCGATGATTATGACGGAATAACGAATAATAAATTCAGAGCCCATTGAATCCAAAAGTGTACATTGATTTTGGCAGATGGGCTTTAATATCTCACATATCTACGGATGCGGCGCAGGGGGGTCCGCGGATTTATTTTATATATGCTCGCGAAATGGAAGTTGCCAATCAGATTATAGGATCCGCGTGGGAATACGCGGGAAAACGGCGGGTTACGTGACACTGAATAAAACAAATCTTTGACCTGATAAAGTTCGTGATCCGAGTTACTGCGAGGGCGGATGATGGAAACTTGAGAACCGGGAAAGCCCAGGGGGCCGCCTTTTCGTCGATCGCAATTCTATTTGCGTTTGCACAGCAACCGTGGGGCGAGATATAATTCGTACGTATAACACGAGGGTATAATTACATTTCTACAAATTCACGTGGTGAATTCAAATAGATATGTTCACGCGTGTTATTTATTTACCGCGTATATAATCCACCGAATCTGTACACAATGGTCCCGCAATTTTGTTGATGGAAATAAAATGGCTATTTTAAAAAACTGAGGCAACTCCATCTGGCATCTCATAAAATATTAGGATATATGGTTCGTCTCGCTCAAAAGTTGATAAATTAAAAAAAAAGGCTTTTACAAGGTGGATATGGATGCGTAAAATAAATATGAAAAAGTGTGACACACTTGCACTGTCAGAAAAGATTCTCTATACTTTCAAGTAAACAATTCTACATCACACAATTTTACATCAGCACTGGCGATATTTTTGCCATGTGTTCATTTAGAGTAATGCGTTCACCGTGCAATTTAAAGTCGCAAGTACCCTCACTCATAAAAACGTTAAAGCCAGCATACTCTCCCACATTCTTCTATTACGTTACACGCGCGCAGAGAAACTCCGTTCTTATGCATTTTGCGTAAATCTGGAAGGTAATATCCATCCACTATGGGATAATGAAGTACTGCAAAAAATTAATTGAGACAAATAAACACGAGACTACCACGAGATGCAATCTGAGCGCGCTAATAAACATCCTCCGCCTGCAGTCTCCCCACGGGAAACCACTCTGCAAGTTTTTCCGCTGTACACGGCTTGTCTCGCTAATAGCGCGTATTTTAATAACAAATTCTTTAATGATGATTAAAGTCGATTCATGCACCTTGGAAAAATTTAAAGAGAAATTATTATGGAGATTTAAGGATATTCATTAAAATATCGCGTAAATTTATCTATGTGTTTCTTCATCTAAACTTCTTTTTCTGCGAATCGATAACATGTAACGTTTCTCGTGAAAATTTTTTGTTATTCCTGTTATTCATATATTCTTCCTCAATCGGCGATAAGCGATCGTCTCGTAACGGAAGATTTCCAGTATATCGATATCCACCGCGAACGAAAAGAAAAACTCTTTTGTAGCGAAAGACAGTGTAGTCCTGAGGGATCCCCTGTAGGAATTCCCTCCGGAAATCCGGTCGAATTTATCTGACGAATTACTTCCGGTGCACTTGACTGAAGACGAGTTAGCGGCGGCGAGTATTCGGATTCTGTTTGCCGCTAACATTGCGCTGAAATTTCGAGCAGCGGAATGGATGGCGGATGCTTGGAGGAAGGAGGAGGCAAAGAGGACCGTCTACGAGCACTTTACCGATGTTCACTCGCAAAGTCTCTCGACTAGCGACGGACGTTGTCGTCGAATTCTGACCGCCGAAACTATCCGGCGAAATTAAGCTTCGAAACTGCAGCGTTCACGAGCATCGCGAAGCCGGTTCGGCTTTTACCCGCGAAGAAGTTCAAGTGCTTTTCGTGTATCCATCTGTTCTTCCCCGCGGTCGGATCCATTTATCTGCCTATCCGTCCGACGCGAGTTTAGCCGTAACGAGCGTCTACGTGTTGAGGGCTTACACGCAATTTCGGCCTCCCGCACCGCGGTCTGACCGACAAAAAGCCCCGCAACCACATTAACACGCTCGTGCGATGTACGATTTCGTACTACGGCAAGCGATGCGGTTTCGAGTTCATTCGACGCAACTGGATTTGAATATTTCGCGAATTCTATCAGAGACTACATAGTGAGATAAACAGCACAGACAGTGCCACAAAAAGAAGCTGGATGTTTAATATTTTATAATTTTAGATACAAGATGAGAATCACCAAATTAAATTTCTTTTTCTTCAAATTATTTTATATTTTTACGCGATAACAGTTTGTAAAGAAACTGATAGTTATATGTGGTTTATCAGTTCGTGCATAGAAGACACACCAAATTGTGCATGATTGAATGGCGAATGGTCTTTCTGCCGCGATCTTACGCTCTTAGGCAAGATCTGAATCTGTAATTTTGCAAATCTCTCCGAAATGGTACGGAAACGCTCAGAGACCATTATTACTCCTGCCTAATTCTGCCGCAGCAGTAACACCGAGCACCACATATCGATCCATTCGATTAAAATTAGGCAGAGAAACTATCTGACCGATATAGAAGTTACACGAGATCATTCGATTTTACCGCAGAAGTTTTCACGGACCTCTGAATTTCGTTCACCTGCACTCTCTGCCGTAGGAGACGTTAAAATGCGACAAATTCCATGACTAAAAGTAGCAAGAGATTTCCTTGATGTTCGATTGCGCATTAGCTAAAACATTTTATTAAAAATGCACGGCAATTTATACAAAGACTAAAAAATATGATATATGTATGTTTTGTGAAACAAATATTAAATAGGACAAATATTGCAGAAACAATACAACGATAATATTAATAATATCAAATACTAACCTTAATATTATTAAATATTAACCTTAATGTTAATAAATAATATTAACGTTCCTAATATGTTTGATAACGTACGACATATGCGTAATTTGATATGCATTATAAATTATATCATTCAACAAACCGCGATTATTTTAATATTTTATAGAATAAATTCATAATTTTACGTCAAAGATAATTACACAAGCTTCAACACATTATCTAGTTTGCTATTTCGATAAAATCAATAGCGCCTACAAGAAAAAAAGTGACGTATACCGTAACTTATCCCACGCTCAACAGGTTTTAGTTTCGATTTATACGCTTCCCTTCTCCTTTTTTTCTTTATTTTATCACAACATGACGCGCGTAAAACTTTTACAGTACCTCCGATATTTAACCTGTCTATTTCGGGTTTATAAACTAAACTTTCATGTTTGCTAACAAACTATTTAAATAATCTAATGGAAAAAAAAAATGTTTTAAAAGATCAACGAGCCGGCATGCGTCTAAATCTCTGAATAGAACATTAAAGATACTTATTGCATTTTGAGAGCTATTATAGATTAAAATGCACGTATTGGAACACATACCACATTTTTAATTTTAAACTATTCGGATTAGTACATTTACCTATGTATAAAAAAAGGTCAGCACTAATTGACGTTCACGTTTTGTCGCAAACGTAACATAACGCTATCGTATTGCGACAGTTTATTCTCGCAACGAGCCTGTAAGGTTTACCGTTACAGCATCGTTGCATTACAACGTGATTACATTACAATAACGCATCGGAAAACAAGCGCGTTTTCGCGCAAATAGGTAAAACGCACCACAAACGCTGTTATATTTATCCGTAACGCGGAAAAAAAAACATTTATTCGCGGCATAAAGGACACACGTGGCGGCTCATTATACCATTGCTTATCCTGCGCAACTTTCCGTTCCGCCCGTCTACGCTTACATTACCATGGAATTACATGGCCGCACAGCTATTACATTCGGGATGCTTTCACGAGCAATTAAAGGAAATCCCCTTAATCTCAACGGCGAGTTCCGGAAAAACTTTGGTGCAGCTACATTTCTCAAGAACCACTCCTTCGTGATGTAACGTGTAGTTCAGACAGAGAGAGAGAGAGAGAGAGAGAGAGAGAGAGAGAGAGAGAGAGAGAGAGAGAGAGAGAGAGAGAGAGAGAGAGAAAGGAACGGAGAGATAAAAGGAGAAAAAAGAATAAAAGGTGTGCTTCTTCGCGGAAGGCTGTAATACCTTCAGATTACAACACCAGAAATGCCAGATAGCCAGCTCACGCTAAACGAAATCTCGGAAGGGAACGCCCAATTTTCCGGTATAGCGATGCGCCGCCTGCTCTGTTTCCATTTCCCTCCTTTTTAGCTGTCCTCTTTCGAGCCATGACTACTCCCGAGTGCCATGGTGAAGACCGAGATACCGACATCCGACCGCCATTGTATCTCCTTTTCGCGTTGACATGATTACAGATTTTTCACGCCGATAATTTTCGAAATTTCCTTTCCTGTCAGACAGGCTCGTGGCCACTCTGAATTAACTCCAGGTTCAACGGCCCCCTCTCGTTGCTTATCAGCGCCGACGGTGATGCTTGGTAGGACAATACCGAGTCAATTAGGGGACAATAATTTGGAGGATACCACAGACTGATGTTCACACAACAGCTATGCATCGATGCTTCATTACATTTCAATATTAATAGGATCGGAAGACTAATTATGCAGTAATAAACAATGTAAATGTCAATAAATCTTTGTACTATTTAGTTTGAAATATCGTATATTAATATTAACGCATTAGAAATTCGTAGAAATGTGAAAGATGATGGAACAGGCGTGAAGTAAATGATTTTTTACTGAAATTTTTCTAATCATTATTGAATGGCATGGCGCGTATAAAGATGAGGAAAATGTTTAGAGATATAAGTTCAGAAGTTGGGTGTGTGTGTGTGTGTGTGAGATTAGTGAATAAAAGATTGACAATCATTACCCTTAAAGAAATTAATAAATAAATATGTGTTAACTGATCGCATTTCATCAAATCATTTTTGGCTTGGGATATTGCAAAATAGATTTTGATTTAATAAAAACGCGAATGCAATTTCTACGTTTATTAGTACCAGCATATACAAACGCAACAATCTGCTTAAGATTCCTAATTGTGCTACACTGATGCTACTACGTACATCACTGTACAACTAATTAGTCCAAGAACTAATTATGTCCTATAAGCTTCCTTCGAAGCTAATCTCTCTCAAAGGCGAATCTCGCGATCGGGCAATTCGCTCTCCAATGTGAGCCAATCGTCTTCTCTTACCTTCATCCTCGCTTTTCACGTGCGGCTTATCCCTTTTCAGGGACATGCCGCAAGAAGAAACAAAAAGAAAAGAAGGATCGCTTCGGATATATCGTTATAGTAGGATCTCGGTGAAAAAAAGTTTCTAAGAGGAACTTTGGAGCAACTCCAAGCGCTTAACTTGACGACGACCGCGATTGCCATTTTCGAGATCGCTCGCAATTAGGTCCGTGGTATTTAAAAGCGTTTAGGGACTTCGGGGAAAAGTTCTCTCTCTCTCTTTCTCTCTTTCTCGCGCGCGCAATCACGCCGAGGGATAGGTATGTCCTTAATATCAAAAGTTGGCTCTTTTGCGGCGCGCGCATAAAAGTCCGAAAGGAGCTTTACGAGCTTCTCTCAGATTGAGATTCCGCTGTAAATCAGATTAGCCTTTCACGAGGCTCACTTCCGCGCGATTCCCGTCGATTTTCCGGGATCGTAAACGGCGCGCCGCGCTTCCCGCTAACAATGCCGCCGCAAAATTGATATTCTTCCATCGCGGAAAGTTTGGGAAGAAGCCGAAGGCGGAAGCGCGAAGGAGCATTCAGCCACCGGTAAAATGCGAACGGCGGTAAATCACGAGCGTGTCTCGGATGCCATCGATCGCTGCAGCGAGCATGCTCCCGCCGGTGCATTCGAGGTAGTTAAACATACAACGGTAGACGGAGCGTGTAAAAAAAGATCTATGAAAGAGTGTTGCTATATCGGTGACGCTCTCGACCGAGAATCGTGATATTAGTAGCGATAACACTCCCATATGATATCCGCAATGTAGCGTGCTGTAACGAGGTTTTTGTGTAATAACAATATCGAGAAGCGAAGCTCAAATAAAAATCAATGACCGCAATATTTTATTCTCTAGAGTATTTTCGCTTTATATGAAATGAATATATTGTTCCGGGGTAAATCTATTTCACGTACAAAAAAGGCTGGATTTTGTGTTTTATGTGCCGCTTATAACTTTGGACCAGTTAAGTCGTGCCGAAACATTTTATTGGAACATCTGTTCCTATGCCCTGTATTGCTAAAGCAAACATCTCGTTCAACAACAAAACTTCTTTTTTAAAATTGCGTTCGAAAAATAATGGTTTCTCTTATTGTACACTTTATTTCTTCTTTATATCTCATTGTAATTTCTAATTAATTTTTCCTGGCTAGATTCAGGGTTAAATTTCCAGGGAAGCGGCTGGAGGTGAATCTACGAGAAACGCGTGACGACACGAAGAGATTCAACTCCTTACTCGATTCGATTTATCAAGCTATGAGTTTACAAACCATTACCGGAACTAGTATTTTACCCCTGCCTCATTTCCCAACTCGGAGCACAACTCGAGACTCACTGTGCGCCAAGCGAATAAGCCTCTCTCTCCTCGAGCTTGGCTCGGTCCGAACACGTTGCCATCGCTACGTTAACAATGAATTACTTATATCCTAGGCCACAGCCACTTCATAATTGTCCGACGAATTTCTTTGTCTCGCGACGCGAAATATTATACGATAATAAGCACAAAGACGCGAATTAACGCATCGGCGAATAAAACATGCAATTATATGATTTGATATTCTCACGAGAAATCAACGGAATTTTTTTCGCTTCCAGAAGATGTAATGTGGCACAACTTCCGCAAAAATATAACGTGCAGTAAAAAAAATACTCAAATTAAAATGCGATAATTGCTATATGCATAATAAAATTGTATTCTTCATTTAATTTAAAATACAATTTATTTTAATTTTTTATGTATTTAGCTATTTTAATTTTATTTGCATATTATTTAATATTAAAAGATTAGTAAAATGTGAAAATAAATTTGAATCAATTTATTCTAAAAAAAATCAACTACTAACTAATCAGAAAATATGTTTGAATATACATCTGCAGTGTGTCGTAAGCATATAGGTATATATCTCATAAAAAGATTCGTGAAATGCGAAATAGTTTAAAAATCGGATTAAGGATCTACATATTGAATGCATATTAAATACGTGTTTAACAGTTAGACATCTGAAAGTTAGAACAGACGGAGCGAATTTACAAATTCCGCTCTTTACGTCATTCCAATTGCATCATGCGAAATTTCTCCGTTCGCAAGAGTGCACCGCATTCACTTGGATGCGCGACGTTACAGTAACAATGAATTATGCACTTAAATCCGCCTTGCGGCATGTGACGTAGAGATTTGCCGGAATTGTCATAGGTAGTTGTGCGGGTGAGCGTTCGCACAGCCCGAAAATTGTTGGTTTATATCTTCAACATGCACATACACATTCCGCCGACGAGAGAGATGCGTACGAGTGGACTTAAGTACCTACGTTTTTTTCTTTTCGCCCGAATCGCCAACGAAGTATCCTACACTACGCGAGCGGATTAGCGCATCATGCAAACGTTGCGAGAAAAATGTCTGGAAAGAAACAAAAGTTATCATGCCGCAAATTAAAAAGACATAACTTTGTGTCGTCGGATACGACGATCCGAAAGATCGCATGTGAATGTCCTATTTCGAGGATACATTTTTATAGGGCACGAATATCTGCAGCGGTTGTTCCGCATTGAACACAGCTCTTCCAACGTAAGCATAAAATTATGCCGGCATGCTGCAAGGTGTAGCGCATTTTCGCATAAGTTTTTTTCCGAATCGTGTCGCTTTACGATGCGATAAGGAAGCTCGATATCGCGAGAGAGAACAGCCATCGTCAGCGTGTCGCTGGAAAGAGATGCGCGCGAGGGGGATATCCGTGAGTATCTTCCGGCACTCAACGGCAAAAGGCGCGGTAACCCATTCCCGAAAAGCCGTTCTCCGTAGAAACGATATATGGCACGATGAACTCCCGCACCGCGTAACCTGCGCGCTCAAAATCGATCGATGCTTTGCCCCCGCGGATTCTTCGAAAGTTACACAAAAGCGATTGTCAAGGAAGAGAGAGAAAGAGAGAGAATCAGCGAAACTTGGGGGAAAACGGGGGCTTCAGAAGCGGGACGTGGTTGTTATTTGCCTTAAATTCGACGTATCAGTCGCGAAATCGACGCGACGCATCTTTGCAAGATCTACTTTGAAGGGGACGATAGTCAGATACGTAAATTTACCTCGATGGCACGCGGAGACGATTTTCCATCCGCTGATAGCGCAATAACGAACACTTTAGCATTTTATTTCCGCAATTTTATTTTACAATCATTTTACACCGTTGAAATTTATGGAAATTTACGTAGGATGACGTTCTGGCAAATGCGGCGTAATAAATTTAAGCATAAAGCGCCGCTAATTAATGTGAACCATGTACGCAATGGCGTTCAGCGAAATTTAACTAAAATTTATTCAAAGAATTACCACGTGACACAGTAATATTTCATTTAATTTCTCGCTGTGCACGCAGCGACACATGCTCGAGTCTTTAACCCGCCACCCGGCAGGGTTGATTTACAAACGACTAACTCCCTGAATTATGTCGTCCCTCGCTAATGAACCCACCGTCTCCCTGCGAACTCCGCCATCTCTCGTACACAGCCGGGGACAAATCTCTCCCGAGCAGGATAGTACTTGAAAACGTATCCGCGCGTGATGCGTCGCAACGTCGTAAATGCATTAACGTGCGACTTAAGATTTACGTTGCAAGCTTTTCGAGCAAGCCGGAAGCAAGCCAATGGCAAAGAGAAGCGCGTAATCGCGGAAGTTAGGAGCCAAGGAGTTTGAGACGTCACGCATTAGAATGCTATAAAAAAATGCGCAGATCGGCGAGAAATTTAGCGCGAATTATACATGTATAACTGTCGGAGTTGCGAGAGTCATCATTTCACGGTTGTAAAGAATTTTACTGCGAAAAAAAAATGACGAGAAAATAATACAGCTGGGAGAGAGTTCGCCGATTTTACAATACGAAGAGATAAGAACGATAAACTAGAAACTTTCTCGCGTAAGTATACTAAAAGATTTTATTCTCGTAATAAAATACAATAGGTACACAAAAATTTAAATTATAAATTATTAAATATTCTACCATTGTGGAGAAAATAGAGCGTCGTTTTATTTAGGTCAAATTCTCTCAGAGCGTTCGCCAATATATTCGAATATCCGCAGCAAATTCTAGATAGAATCGAAAGAAAAAGCGACGCATCTCGTCGGCAGATCTTAATGTGGCTGCTTGACGATGAAATATTCCGAAGTCGTCGGGATATCGGCCGATATATTTTACGACAATATCCCGCGCTGTTAACGAATCCTGATTTATATTCCTAAAGCGATTCGTTCTCTCGAACTCTTCTATATTCTCGTTGCTATCAGCTCAGTTCTTTGTTATGTCGCCACCCTATTTTGCCTTTTTAGCGTGCGACCAATACATTCGCATCCTTTTTTCTCTCTCTCCTTTTCCGTCGCGCCGATTATCTCTGTTCGGTTTTCCCGGCCGAAAGTTTTTCCAGGCCGACCTCTCGATGCAGCGCGCGGCCGCTTTTACCTGAACCCGCGTCCTTTGTGGCAAATTTATTTTTGTTTTATCGACGAAGGTACACTTCGACCCGCGTGTTGGCGTCTCCTGGCGTTCGGCCCACCCTTACTTTTTCGAAAACCAGGCGGCGAGTTTTGCCTCGCGCGGAAAACTCGGCGAAGGGGATCGAGGTCGGAGCCACTGACAATAGGGAGAACAGTCTGAAAAAGCCGAACTTCCACGCTGCTGTAAAACACTCGCGCAGCGTTTCGAACAAGATCCACGATTCTGCTGCCCTTTACAACTTGCGTTTCTAACGCTTCAATGGTCACTAGGGAGATTAACAGCGCGCAAATATAGGTGCAGTTATTTCGCATCTTGGAGAAAACGCTATTTATAGCCGGAAGCGATCACCCTCTACCTTCGTTCCCCAATTGGAAATATAATTAATAGCGGATCGTTATTCATAGATCTATGTTCCGCCAAACTACAATGGGACACATTTCTTGTGAGAAATTAGCATAGATTGTCAGAGATTCGTAGATTCGCGAAACTACGCTTATTCATCAAATAATGGCCGACTATGATACTATGAATACCGCTGTTAGGAAGGTATAGTTCGTCCGGTCGACTATTTCGCCCTTGTCAAACCCGGATTAGTGAGCGGAATATCATTGAATATATATGCTACGCTCATATCAATGCTATCGTACAAATATTAATATTAATGAATACTACATCTCTGAATTCATCTGCTTATTCAATCTCTATCAGATCTATATGGAAAACGACTGTGATATAAATTATAAAATAATGACAGTCGAAGATACACATGCCATGTGCAATTTTCAATTCTCGCTGTTTTTCGTCCATAATTTTTAGATGATTTTCAGCCTCGATCTTCTTGAATTCTCTCGAATCATTAGCACCGTTTCGCCAGCATCACGTTTGCGGTGTGCCGAGACGAAAAAAAGTTCGCTCGCGAGTGCGATGAACCCGAATTTCTTCCTTTGTAGCGTCCTCGTTTCTGACGCGGTCGCACGCCAACGACATTTTTCTTTTCATCAGAGTTAAGCCGTATCCGGGGCGAGAGATAAAACTTATAATTTATAACACGTAGCACATGCCCGCGCTACTAGCCTTTCTCCACGCGACGCGAACCTCGACGGCGGTGGACGAAATTTTAGACGCGGAACGATATTTTCTTTTTTTCCCGATATATACAGGCGATAAAAAACGGCCATTTCCTGCCCGCGCGTTTCCTGCCCATCGGTTTTTTTATCCGCGCAAGCAGAGAAGCGCGACACATATATTTTATTTTATTCCGTTTATTACCGTTACGGAAATGTTTGTTTAACCTTTGGGACGTAAACCTTTTTTAATACCAGGCTAAAACATGTAATCATAGATTTCGTGCTATTTTGTCAATTCCGGTGCTGTTTGGTATTTATAACATTACAGACTGATATCACACTCTGATTCTGGCAATCACACTGACTGTAAAGATTGCAAGTGTTTGTGTTCTAGTGTTAAAATGGAATGTTCTATGGACCTTGGCTGCAGAAGAACAAAGTGCTAGTTAGAAGTCAAATATACTGTGACTCGGAGATAAATATTGAGACATAAATGCAAAATTACGACATAGTTTCCTCATAGGTATGCGAGCGAAAGGTTCATGTAAATTTAGATAAATATGCTAAAATATCAAATATGCATATCGAATAGTTACATTTGCGTATCATAGAAATGTTAATAGCGATTGCAATTACTGTTCAATTGTTATTCATTACAATTGATAATTTCTCAATTGGTATTCACGTAATAAGGAAAATTAATCGGCACGACTCGCGCTATTATTTGTCTGAATATATTTCGATCGCGACAGACTGGACGAATCCAGACGTTTTAATTCTTTAGGAACAATCTCTAGTAAATATATCTTCAGCAACGTAGATATGTAAACGATTATAACAAGATTTATATGAAGGGTTATAAATATTAATTTATCTGATACGTACATCATTAAAAATTTCTCCTCGAATTCAGCTAAATGCCTTAATCGAAATTGCTTTTACCCTCGATATATTTTATGATTATTTAACGATGTGATAATTTAGTAAAGCTTCTATTTCGCGTTTATGACCCTCCCGACTATGAACGAGGGTTCGAAAGGGATCTACGTGTAATCTCGTAAACTCCCGAGGGGCTCGCAATGTTCGTTGTTCCTTGGCAACCGGGAGATTGAGATGGACGGATAGTTTACACGCTCGACAGACAAGCAATCCTCCGCGATTGATGGGTCGATGTGATTTCAAGTAGAGGCTTATTTCGGGGATTACCGCGCGACATTGTCTATAGTTCAAATTAGACGTCGATGATACCTAACGGGATCATGATAATCTCGCAATAAGACTCCTCCGGAATGCTCTTTTAATCCTCCGGTAGAGCTCTTAATCCAAGTGTCCCACGTCTTTCTTTTCCTGCAATAAATTTCCAGTATCGGTAACT
Source organism: Leptothorax acervorum (assembly GCA_035220615.1). Lineage (NCBI taxonomy): Eukaryota > Metazoa > Arthropoda > Insecta > Hymenoptera > Formicidae > Leptothorax > Leptothorax acervorum. The sequence goes on along the minus strand of JASTWQ010001262.1, from coordinate 635,557 downwards.
GGAAGTAGTTAGACCAATCCCTCTTTGCTACCGTCGCCGCTTTAATTACGGTACATTTGCATTGTCTTCGAGCCCTCTCTATATACTGCCAGCCGTACCCCTCTCGCGCTCCCCTTTATCGATTCTCGAACGTTGAAATACGGAAAGTTTTAAAATTCAGTCGAAGTTCCATTTCGTAATACATATCTGTTGCACGAGCGCGGAGTGCGTTAATGCGATACAAATTCAAACACGGTATTGCGTTCTGTACGCAGTTTTTAATGATATGTAATAAATCCCGCGAGGACAGAGCTGTCCGGTTGTGTTTTAAAATCAGCATCCGGTGTCGTAAACTGCGTAATGAGAAACTGCCTCCGGGAAATATACGTCGCGGATGTTTGGCCGGGGAAGCAGAAACTCATTTTGTTTGAAGTTCTGATTGGCTCGTTACCGCGGCGCGACGCCGCGTATTCAAAGCGAGGCTCGTCCGCGAACTCTCTCCGCGGCAGACGCGAATTGTTCCGCTGTAATCCGACGCGCGGGTGCACTCGTGCGAACGCGACGGCGAGAGGGAGAGATGGGGGCTCTCGTCCGAATTGAAAATCGTTGCTGTCCTAAAAATCCTTCTCGGAGGGAGAGCCAGAGAGCGAAAGCCAGAGAGAGGGAGAAAAAGGGTAATAAAAAAAGAGAGGGAGGAGAGAGAAATGTGGCAAGAGACTGAAACCGACGGGAAAAGAGAGAGAAAGAGAGAAAGAAGGAGTGCTCGTGCAATCAGAATTCCTTGGGCACGATCCGCGCGATCCATCGATCCTCGAGCAAGCACGTACGAAATTGCATGCTTGGCGTCGCCATGGGAGTACTGATTGCATCCGGCGATACCGCGTTGTCGGATATGTGTTTTCGGGTGCGAGCGCGCGGGAGCGACGCCAGTGCGCTTCTCCGCGCGGGCGAGACGCACGGTAAATAATGTTATGCACGGGGCGCCGATGTGATTTATTTTGCATTATTCGCGGCATTTGTATCGGCGCCGTCCCGATACGTGACATTCCGCGATCGTGCCGCAATACAATCGCCGCGTCGCGAGATTGAATCGCGTCGGTGGAGATTGTGGAGAGCAGGGAATATTTGGGAAGCTCTCGCGGAGTTTTCTCGTGAATTTCTGGCCGAACGGATCACGGGTCCGGCGATGAGAAATTTTGTCCGAAAGATTTAATGAAAATGAAGCTTGTGTGTGAACAGGTAGACTTTAATTGCGATTTTCGTGAATAGAAAAACTCGTTTGTGTCACGGAAAAGTAGTTAGATATTCGAATTTCGCATCGGTATGTTCCTTCCCTTCTCGATTAAGCTTCGGAATTAAAAAGGAGCGATGTGTTCTCTACCTAGAATTGCTTCGCAACTCCTCAGAGCTTTTAGTGGTTCTCAAAGCGAAAAAATTCCCGACGCGACGGTCAGGCGACGAATACCCTCGCTCGTGTCGAAAGTTTCCGATGAGTCGACGCAATTAAACGTAGCTCGGATCGATTGTAATTAGTAGCGGCCCGCAAATTTCAACGGATCGAAACGTAATTTCAATTTAATCGCGGTCGTTCGAATTACCCCGCGTGAAGCTAAATGCGCGAAGAGTAATGCGTCCGGCGTGCGAATTAATTCGTCACCAATATCGCGACGCTGCAGTTGTAATTACGCCAGCTAATGCGACGTAACTCTCTCACTGTCCAGCAATATGTAATCCATTAGATTTACAGCGAATCCTTCTTGCTCTGCGTGTAGTATGAGACAGACTTGATGGTTATATCCAGACATTGTGAAATATTTTCGGTAGAAATAATATATTTCAAACTTTAATTAAGAAACGAAAAATAGATTGTCAGATTCAGAACACTGTACATCTATGATATATTGGCCGCGTTCAGAAGAACGTTTATTTTGCAACTGTTGGAAGTTTTCTGATCTCAGATTGGATTATTCCTTTAGATCTCTAAAAGAATAATCCAATCTGAGCTCAGAAAACTTCCAACAGTTGCAAAATAAACGTTCTGCTGAAGGCAGCCATTATGAATTGATATTGAATGTATCCAACTTTTTTGATATTATAAATTAATAATCTTAAATAAATGAGTTTTTGCAAGTTCCGTTAATAATTAAGATATTTAATTGTTAAAAGCGAAACTAATAATAGACAAAATACAAGAGCGGAATTTTGTTTAATTAAGAAATTAGGCTTTTACGCAAGTTCGCGCGAGCGAGATTTTACGCCTAGCCTAGCCCGATTACGCCTCGTCGGAAAAGCCGATTTCACAAGCTTCCCTCAGAGCCTCTTAATCCGTAGCGCTTCGACGTCCCTTTACGATGTGTGTCTTTTGACATTGCCGTATGGTCGACCAAATTAAATCCGATCTACCGAGAGATTCACTTTTCATGAATTAACACCGTGCTTTCAGATGCGATTAGCGAATCTCCCAGTATCGCATCGTCAATATGTGATCATTACTCAAGACGTAGATTATTTCCATGCACCACAAGCCGGATACGTTATCCCAGTTACGTGCGACTTTTAGCTGGGGGGGTGGCGAGTCGCAATTAATCTCTTGAAGGTACTTCCCAGTACGCAGACACATAAGCGAATTAATCTCTAACAAAATTACGACATTACCACATCGCGCTTATTTTCCACTCCAGCCGGGATATCTCGGAGGGTCGTGTGTATACATTCGCGCGGTGGTAAAATCCGTGGAGTGTGGCACGAGCCCGGGCAAAAGGGTTTGTCTCGGAGCTGTCACATAAGATACCACAAAATTAATCCCGACGTGGGTCAGATTTAATTGCGTTACACCATGCCGTTCGTGACGGCTCTTTCCGAGAAAGGGACGGGAGAATCAAGGTTTTGCAGGACCGCGACGCGCTGATGTTAAAGCTACTTGATGTGCAGATGAAATTAGTATCCGGTCAAGCAACGTCGAGCTTTTACTTTTATATCGTGAACACGTATTCTGTCATTTCCGTGTCACGATATTATTGCATTATCGACGAAAAACTGGCGATTGAAGTGTTTAATTATTTGCAACTCGCCGAAATTAGCTGTTCGTATAGTTTATATCGCGTTTGATTGATATCCTGAGTAATTTCGAGTCAGTTAAGCTCGTCGGCGATATTTTAATTGACTGCCTTCTTATAGAAATGCGCAGGATAATCGTAAAAATACAAAAATGAGAACGATGATTTTTTTACTCGAAACGCAGCGTACTTCATCATCATATTTTATCACAGGATATAAATCACGGGGTATCACGTTAATTATTTGACGCCATCGACTCTTTCTGTGATTTATCGATCTTCATTTTTTATCCTCTCACAAAAACACAATTCTCCGATCGCAAATTCGGACCTCTGTCCGACGTGGAAGCTTCATACCGGCGCTCGTGTTTGATTTATCGGCGATCTAAATTTCGTTTGCAACGACGTCACGACTTTCCCGTCACATTCCGCCCGTAAATTTTCGAAAGATATACGGGCGCGGAGTGACACGCCTCGCCATTATCGCATCGTGGCGTGATCGATGATTAAAAATACAGCGCGTTGAAAATTGTTATATCCATATTTTATGACTGATAACAGCGAAAATTAACGGACTGCGCAATTAATTTCGTAATAATGATTCGTTGCGAAATTTCAATGAACGCCGCCGCTGCACACTGTATCCGTCGAGTTTACGCCACGGGTAGATTGAGGAGCTAAATTCCATTGCTCTGTTCTTATTAATTCGCACATTGCACTTTCGCATTAGCGAAATGTCGTCAGCAGGATCGTCTATCATATGTCGCAACGGTGAGAGAGAGAGATCGCAACCCATTTCTTCCAACCGCAAAGTCGCGACGTTGATAAAGACAAAGTGTTTCCGTATCCAAGGTGGTCGGAACTTATAACTAATCTGCAGAATTATAACTGCAACTTTTTATAAGAATCCCACAATGCGCGAGTCATTTGTCATTTCGTTCGCATCGCGAAGATCTCAAAGATTTGCGTTCGAGGGCGAGAAAAATTCGCGAAAGTGTGCGAGCTCGAGGATTACAACACCGTTACTTTGACCATTGAAACTATGTTTCTAACAAATTGGAATATTTAAGACAACGGAGCAATTTGTGTGTTTGCTGCAAATATTAACAGCGAATATACAGAATTTCCGTAAACTATTATTTCGTGAATTATTATTCGCTCGTAATATATTCGTAAATTATTACGTGAATACCAATTGAGAAATTATCAGTTGTAAAGAATAACAATAGAACAATAATTGCAATTGCTATTAATTTCTATGATACGCAAATGTAACTATACGATATGCATATTTGATATTTTAGCATATTTATCTAAATTTACATGAACCTTCGCTCGCATACCTATGAAGAAACTATATCGTAATTTTGCATTTATATCTCAATATTTATCTCCGAGTCACAGTATACCTAATTTGATTTCTTTAACTAGCACTTTGTTCTTCAGCCAAGGTCCATAGAACATTCCATTTTAACACTAGGACACGAACACTCGCAATTGTTACGATCAGTGAGACTGCCAGGATCAGTGTAATATTAAAGTCTGTGTAAAAGAATTAAAACATCTGGATCCGCTCGATCTGTCGCGATCGAAATATATTCGGACAAACAATGGCGTGAGTCGTGCCGATTAATTTTCCTTACCTGGTAGCCTCCTGCAGCAACAGGTGAGGCGGCACCCAAAACTTAACCCTCAGAGCGAATCTTAAAGGCGCCACGCCGCCGCCGGTCTGCCGCTCTATGGGGTTTCTCAGATTCAGCCAGAGTTCCTCGCCCTTCGCGTTTTGATACTTCAGCCCGAAGTAATCGCACTCCTTGCTGACTCCCAGACAGTCGCAGGCCTGCAAACAGATCGATCGTATTATTCTCTCGCGAATTCTCCCGCGTCATCGCGCGATTGAACGTTCGACACGACTCTATATATTTCAAGTAAACTGCAGAACGATCGTGCCAAATGCGCTTTCTCGCAAATCGGCTTGCTCTCGGGATACGACCCAAATTTTCAAATGACCCGCTATATCTCTTCGGTTTAGCGTCTATAATTAATCGTTGATCCGCGACACTTCGACCGATTAATCCGTACGGGATTCTCTCGCGGGCGAGAGTCCGGAAGGCAAACAAATCGCCGGCAATAATTTAGAAAGTTACAGCACGCGTGGGGTAGGTACCGTCCGACCGCGCACAGATATCGCGGAAAAGCGCGCCGCGGAGTCATTATTCGCTCCGCGCCTCACCTTCTCCGCCTTGCTTCCGCCGCGGCCGCCGTTTCCCCATTCTTGTCAGTAATTTTTCCTCGCCCACGGCCCCCGTAATTGCGGACCGGCAAAAATATCGCGATCGAGGCGGCTAACGTACGCAATTAAATCAAGCATGTTGCCTGTACGCTCGAAATTTCTTTTTGCGCGGAGTGTAACGATCGTTCGGATCTTTTCAGGAACGCCGCCTCGCAATAAGTGAAAATACGCGCTGCGTCTTAAAATCACATACAATAAAATATTTGCGTCCAGGATTAAGGTTCTTAAAGTATAACAAAGAATGACAATAAGATAAAGCCGCTTACTTCGTGGATTATGGAGATCAGGAGATATCGAGATATTCCACTTCCATTATTCCACTGAGAAATCCTATTTTCTTCATCCATCTGAATTATTTAATTATTATGGATCTTTCCATTTGATAGATTATTTGATAGATTCAGTTGGAGTCAATCTTTTCCAGCCAGAGATTCCCAGGCGATTTGCGACTGGCAATTTCTCGCCGAGTTTTTTAATATTCATCGTTAGACATATATTGAATTGAAAGGCAGCTAAAAAGTATTCAGGATAAATTCTTAATAAGCAGCCTTTTCCATTTACCCACGCTCTATACCACCGAAGAATTCTATTCATCCGCAGCTCGGATCGTTCTGCATTATAAAATCGATATTCATGGTGATACCGGCGATCATACTTTTATCGTAAATTATGCCTTTAGCACGCCGCTCGCCCGGCGTTATTGCGAGTTAATATCCGTTATTTACGCCAAGTAAACGCCGCAAGTGGCGTTGGAAAAATCGTTAAAAACATTACGGAAAATGACACGTGCTCGACTCTAATCCGCAACATCGATCTCGCAATTTAAATCACGCGTTCATGCCGCCGCACTAGCTCATTATTCTGAATAAATCATATTAGAACGCAGTCTCGCTCGGAAATTCGTGTGAAAAATTCGCGCGGCTCATCGAGAGTGTCGCGACTGGTAATTATCCCTCGCAACCTGGTTGACCCAGATAAGATAATTTCGCACGTTGTACTTTTGCCCACGGACAGAAGCGTTTTAATTCATTCACCGTAACGCGACCGCGTAATTTCTCCTAATAAACGACGCTAATAAATTCATCCGGCAACACGATCAGTGATCGACCGAACGCGGTGCGGTTACGCGTTGATTTTCAAATATCTATATGTGGTAGCACATAAATTGTGGTAGCGAGATTCAAATCACGGGATATTAAATTACTGATAACGCGGTAAAAAAAGAAAGAAAAAAAAAACGATTGATACATCGCAAAAATGTTTGGTGCAAAAAAATTAAACCAAATAGCCGGGGGCTAAGTGGAATTTACACGCAGCATCAGCGAACTATCGGGAATGTTACAACCAATCGATTGTTTGTGAATGTCTGTATACGTATTTATATATATTGTATATGAGCGAGAAAATAATCCTTTGAACACGTGCGGTATTTATATATTGTATACGTATTTATATGTTGTATATGAGCGATAAAATAATCCTTTGAACACGTGCGGTTCTGACGAAGAAATAGGGAAAATATTAAGTACTACAAGTACTCCCTCCGTATCTTATTTGCTTTCATATGTCTCATTTTGCTTTTGATCTTGAAAATATTTGCTGCATCGAAATTACGGTTAGTATGTACTGAAAATTCCCACACACATCCGCCGCAACATCCGATATAAAGAACTAACAATTTCTATTTAAAAAACCGCTTTTAAAACGTTGCACGATCGATGGGCCAAAAATAAAAGCTATTATTTTTATGTGTTGACAGAGTGCCATTTAAGCCTCTCAATCGACGAGTGACACATACTTTGACGACGCAAATAAACATTTTATTGGTCGTTATTGATGGATGGCTGATTTTATTAGAATAATGATATCGACACCCAACTAATAACGAAGATAAAGTATCGACGTTAAAAATTCGGTTAGAAGCATCGATACTAACAATAAGTAAAGTTTCCAAACGAGAAGTATTGCGAGTGTTGCGAATTTCAGTATAGCGATTCTCTCTCTTTCTTAGAAGAACGGATTTTCGAGATATATACCGATGTGTTACGGGCAAACTCGGTCACGTGTGTTGCGATAAGGGAAATTCATGGAGAGCGCTCGCGCTCGTTGTCCCCGCGGTAATTTAACGCGTCCGGTCAACCGAGCGGTGGCCTTTTCCGGAAGTAGAAATGCACAAAAACGATTGATGACGAGCCTCATCCACTTTGGATCCCTCCCTCACGATGCGTCGCGTTCGCATCGTGACGCGGTGAGGAATGCGCGTCCAGGTTCACATTCGTTCTTGCGATTCAGACGAATGCGTTGCATCAATCGTAATTGGCTCCGATTGCACAGAAGGCAAAGTTCCTTCGGTTCCTTGTGCTTCCCTTTTATGCTTGTTCGATATGCATGCGTAGAAAATCAAAGAAGAGGTACAGAGTAGAATTATAGCACGCTATCTTTACCTTCATTTCTAGCTTTCACGAATATAAGTACTTATTACGGCGAATAAAGCTTATTATTTGGAAATTATATAATATAATTTATTATACTTTTTTTTTCTATATTGCGGCTAGTAAAATTATTATGACAAGTGCAGTGCCAGGTTTTTAGGCGAAATATTGTTGAAGCACACTGTATGTCGGGGGATAGTTTACATAAGAAGACAGTTATGAATTCTTGGTTCAATCGCTCGAATGTTGTTGGCTACGCCCTTTAATCTCGCGAGTGCAACGCGCGACATGCGGTTTCGTTTGCTCTTTATGCGAGGAGACGAAACTGCACCAACGCAATGACGCGGCTGGCGACGCATGAATTGCAGATTCAGATTGCCGCGGGCAAACACAGTTTGGGAACGAAATTTATCGTTCAACGAGGCCTTATGTTTATGCACCGTTCGAAATATTCCGGGAAAAATGCTGCAGTTCTGTGTTTTAGATGAATGCCAGACGATTTACTCAATCGGAACGAAACAGTCTCGTTCCGACCTGTATTGCGCGTCCGAGAACGATCATCTATTTCTCCTTCACTTCCCCAGGATATCCTTTGAAAGATATCAAACAATACACGAGAATTGCATGCAGTGTAGCAGAATAACGATATCGGTTCTTATAATTGATCTCATGACTATGTTTAATGCTTCTTATTGATGATCTAACCTTAAGTCGTTAAATATTTTAAATAGACGTTGACACAATCTAATTGTATCAACAAAAAGCAAAAATTTGATCAATATTTAACTGAATGGTAAAGAATACAGAAACAATTTCAAGATATTCTTGAAACGACAAGGAGCGACAATGAGAAAAATGAGTAATTATACTTAACCACAGTGCAGAAGATTAATGATCGACACTTCGTTTATAAATATCCGGCAGACTCCGCAAAAGCGCAATATTGAAGCCTTCATTATTGGATAAGCCGGCAATTGCGCCTCTATTGTCTCGAGTAAGACTACAAACAGGGCGCAAGCAACCTCCCCTTGTTTACCCGTCCTTGATTGGGTCGTGAATCTATAATAGGTCAGAACCAGTTTCTCGCCGAACCAAGAATTGCAAACGCGAAACTTTATCCGGCATATTTTTATCGTTCGCCGAAGTTGTTTGCATCGTCTACTATTCGAGAAAGACTTGAGCATTGCGCGTCTCGGGGAGTTTCTTTCTCTCCCCCATTCTCGTCGGGGAAAGTTCCCTCACATTATTTCGCCGTTGGCTCAGCGGGTTCGTATAAATTTTTGCGCCGCCGCGCGGGTCGACTCGTGCAGCTTCCAGAAATGATTATGTAAATTCCCGAGAGTGAATTGTGCACGCTCTATTTGATTGTGAGTATTTAATCAAGCGCCGACATAAAGGCGCCGTGCTAAAAAAAAATATATTACGCGAAGCAAATGCATCAGATAATCTGCCTTCTCGAAAGAAAAAAATTATGAGAACGAGATAAACGCAGCAATTGAGTATCTGATGACGAAAACACGTTGCGAAATCAGTTACCGTTTCTATATCTCGAGATTTTACACTGAATATAAAAACGATCGCAACCGATAAATCCACTATTGTAACGCGAAGGACGCGTCTCTCGTCGTGCTCGACAGCGCGCGTTCTCCCAATTCATATATGCCAACGTATAAGCATAAAGCGATATTATCATCGATGCTGGAACACTCGCTACCTGACGATGCGTTTTACGCATATACTCGTGCGCTTCCGCTGCTGCAATTTTTCGCTATATTTGCCTCGTTCGAAAATAAAACGACGTGATAGCCGACCGGTGAACCAGCCCAGCTAGGTACATACTTCAAAGACTTTGGCATGAGCAATTTCCATGCGTGCCTACGAGCTCGCTCGCGCGATTATACCGACATTCGATTTTTCAACGAATTCGCATATTGCAGTTCTTTTAATCCCGATTTTATGAATGTATAACCTGTATTTCTATGAGCGCTGATCATCAGATCAAACGTTTCAACGCGTTATGCAAAATGGCTCCGTCGCCGCATGCGAATGTATAACGGTGGAAGAAATATGAGAATTTCCTAATTTCCGTAACTTTGATGTAAAACTTTGATATAAAACTCTGCGTGAATTTTGAAAAAAATATGATCCAGGTAATATCATGCGTATCATTTTTGCAAAGTTGGTATTAATTTTAAAGTTCGCGAGTGCGCGATACGTTTTCCAATTTGCTTCGCGCAAGACAATATATCAGAGGATTAATGAAGAATAACGCGATATTGAAATGAATGCGAGCGTACGCCGCGCCGCCGTGGCTGCTTTTTCTCGCTCACACGAGAATGATATACGATTTGTCCATTAAGCTTTAGTGCAGAGACGCATCTGGCAATATTTCATTATTCTAATTAGCTGCTCAATTACGCTCGATGGATATATTTTATTTATACTAGGCTTTACGTGACAAATGCGTTAGGTTGTCACTGTTATACACGCTTGACGCTTTACATTCAATTACGTTTTGCACTTATTTGCGCTGGCATTATACTTGACGATATGCAAAATAACGAGATAAAATAAATGATTAATTGCTAAAAGCATATTTGCATCGCATATTTAATGTCTCTCTTTATTTTCTTTAACATTTCTCTGATTTTGATCAATCGCACATATTAAATGTACACGGCATAAATAAAATATACGGACTCCACCATTTGGTGTCATCCTTTTATGACCAATAACATTAATCGACGATAATTTATTAACGAAATGGGTCCAGCAATTATTGTAGGTAAAAAGATAATAAATGTTTCAACGAAATATAAATACGCTCGTGAATCAAATTCTGTCGTCATATAGGAGAGCGATATATGCATATATGTACCTACTTTCCATCTACATATGCTATCAAACCGCTCGATTTATTTTATCGGCTTACGAACGACGCGTACGGAGATGTTCGCAATCAAAGTTTGCGAGACGCGAGATGCGTCTCTACTTCCTGTCTTCATCTGTATTCCAGCCTCGCGCACGTGACACGACACGACGTGTCATAACAGCTGTAGCGACTCTTTATAAATACGTGTAGAGGTACTCGTGTGCCGTTCTTTCTCTCCTCGTCTGACTTTCTAGGGCCGTTTATAGTTTTGCCGTATGTAATCACCTGTGTGCCTCCTTCCGCGAACGCATCTCCAGTGCGGTCCCGAGCGACACGCACCACCATTCGCGTGATAAGTGCAATGAGTGCGTTGCACGCGGCGACTCGTCCGCTTTTCATGAATATTCAGGTGTCGCGATGCCGGCGGGCGGCGCGCGGCGGTGGCATTCTGAAAAATCGTCGACATAACTTTCGCGGAGACGTGCTCCTACGTGCCCTCGCGTCCACATTATAACTGTCACGGTGATTTAATCGTATTCACGATTAAGCGGGCGCGATTAAATTTGCGAGTCAAACAGTGATTACGGCTAATTCCAGGCTAATTCCACCACTGTCCAATTTTATTTCAATCGATAAATGCCATTATAATTTGCGTTAACTAGGTGGCTGACAAATTATAGAAGAGAGATATTTAACGGGGGAGGATAATCGCCACGTGCGTAAAATTCGCACGCGTAGCCGGCACGTGTTAGAGGATAAACGCGCGTCGCGACTAAAACACGGAGCAATTTGCACGTGTCGCGCCGCAATTAATATCTCGCCCACAGGCGAATCACATGGATTCATTAATTTGACAGAGAATCCAGGATTATATAAACGAATTTTATCGCAGTCCAGCCGACGCTCACGGAATTTGCGTCACCGAGCTAATCCGCGCCTGTTGACGCTTCAAAGCAAGAGAATCGGAAAAAAAGGCAAATCACGACGTAACATGCGGAGAAATTTCATCCGCGAACTGCGTCGCACGTGTAACTTCGCTGCACCATGCGAATTGCGTCGCGTTAAAGCCACGCGCGGTTTAGATTACGCGGCTCGCAAAGGTCAACTTCGTTTTTCAGTTTGATTGCAATCGCGGTGGTTCAGTGCGCGCGCAGGGACGCAAATTGCAGTTTGCACGGGTGGAAGTTACGAGCATGTCGCGAAATTAAATTTCTGCGCGTTAAACTCGTTCAGTATTATAATCTCGTGGCACCGCCCAGCATCGCCCCCTGTCCCCAGCCACTCTCGCGCGCGCGTGCTTCTTCCACAACGTGGGTGCACGTATGTGAGTGTGTTGTATAATGGCCAAGTTCGACGTTTATGAGTTTCTTACTTTTAATGCGATTTATATAAGCGGCGCAATATAGCACCATGTAGCGCGGCGTAATATTCATATTATGCGTTAATGCGTATGCATAATATGAATATATCAGTCACGCTCTAAGGAATTCGTTACAACGAGATCAATGCAAAACTGTACATAAATTACAATAAAAAAATTCTCTGAACTTAGCTGCTATTAATGTCTCATTTATATATCTATTAATAGAAACCTACATGCAGATCGTACACGTTAGATCCATATGGACCATGTACGGATATATGGCGGTATGAAATTCAAACGTATCTATGCGAATTCCCTCGGGAGAAGACAAGAATTGCCATGTTCGGTTGCACGCTACGTAAGAGCGCTCAGGGTTGATTAACGGATGCGCATATTGCCTAGCGGATATGCAAGTGACGCGACACGGATACGTCAACCACGTGTCGGGTAATAAATTCAACCGAGGATGTGTTTCCTGTTGAACAACCGCCGTTCCCGATGGATGTCAAGAGAAGCCGACGCGACGGTTTTTGCAGGAAAACGAGAGAAAATTCCCAGATACAAAAAAAAACATATCACGTGTATGTAAAATTGATTTGGCAAATATACGTGTGATTATAAAGAGGTTTACGCGTCTGAACAAGACGTACTCGTGAACGCACATCGAAAGCGAATGTGTGCCATGCTGGGCCCGGAAATTTAATTTGTTCGCGAATGCCTGACTAAAGCAGCAGTAATAACACGAGAGGAACGATGATCTCAGGCGAAGTCGCAGTAGCTGAAATAATAGCTACGATAAGGGACGGCTTCATGGCATTCGACGCGAACGTTTTCGCCGCGGAAGCTCCTGCGCGGGAGATTATTTTTCTACTTTTAAAGTTCACTTCATCCCCCCGAAAGTTTCCCGCTCAGCTAGAGACGCAGAATCGGAGTAATATCCGGGTGATCGAATTTCCTGCGGGTTTCCTGCCTTCTTGATCTCTCCGTCAGAGATATTGCCATTCCGGGGGCATTTCCGCGCGCGTTTCTCACCGATAAATCACCGCGAAATTCTGCGCTAGTCACTTCCCGATACTTTCAACGCGACTCGACGGCCGAAATCACAATGTTGCTTCCTTTGCTGTTTTCTCGCGATGTCGCAGCTCGCGAAAAACTTTGCCGTATCGTATTACAATAAATTAAAAATTCGGAAATAATATAGTCATTAAATACAATATTTATTATCGCGAAACAAATTATCATCTTTTAAATAATACGTTACCTTTATGTCAAAACCTTTAATATTTTTAATCTCTCTCAAACTGCTGTAATTGCTGTTTCAAAGAGAAAATAGAAGGGGGTGGGTCGGTTAAAAGCTTTCACGTCGCTAAAATACACAAGTGCGACACGTCTCGTGCACTATGCATTTCGGCTAATTATAGTAATGGAAGTCCCACTGTTCTCGTGTGCTCGTTAATGTTCGTTTGATTTTCGAAAGACGAAAATGGAATGTCCTGCCACCGTGCATAAACGACTACGCACGTGATGTTAAAACAGTATTTATAATTGATAATCTGTACCGGCTATCGCAGACAGCTGGCACACTTACCGGAATTAATAGCCCTGTACTAAATGAACCGCATATTCGTTACATATATGTATAATGTATATCGTTTATATGTATACCTTATGAAGATATACAAAATAATGATTTGAAACTTTGCATCAATTTACGTAAAACAATCGCAAAATATTATTTAGCAAAATAATTAAAAGCAGCTTGTTTGTCGAACAAATAACACTACAAAAATTATTTGTTTGATACAGTTTACGTCACAAAGTTTACATCTCTTTTACTTTAATAAGCAAATTTAAATCTTTTATTTTATTTAAATTTAATCGATACTTATAGCATACAAAAATAGCAACAGTCTCATCAAAGTAACTTGGAAAAATTGCTACTGATACAAGGATAAGAGAATATCCAGTTCGCTGCCAGGAAAAGTGGAGAGATGAGAGAAAGAAAGTATTTCGCGGGAGAAAGAGTAAATTTCTATCCTGACTTACTTGCTATATACGTCTCGCTCGAAAATCTCGCATCGAAGGAATATTGGCCAGAAATAGAAGAAATATACAATAGCTATCGTATGGCGGTCGCGTACAAGCTTGCGTTATCCTGATAAACGATACATATAAAAAAGAACTTTATTTAAAATAGTTTTGCATGTCACTAATTTGCAAGTCAATTTTTGTAAAATAGAAGAAACAAAATGAGCCGAAATATTCGCTACGAGCACTTAAATAAGTTTTTGGACAAAAAACTTACTAAAATAGCACCGAAAGTATAAGCGTATAAGCTTGCATTGTCCTGATAAACGATACATATAAAAAAAAACTTTACTTAAAATAGTTTCGCATGTCACTAAGTTGCAAGTCAATTTTTGTAAAATAGAAAAAACAAAATGAATCGAAATATTCGCTACGAGCACTTAAATAAGTTTTTGGACAAAAAACTTACTAAAATAGCATCGAAAGTCAAGAATTCAGGATATCGCCGATAAGAGCGCAAAAGATAAATATTGGAAAAACATGTTGATATGACCAATTGTAATAAAGTTGCCACAAAATAAAAATATTAGAACTCTTGTTGAAAAATCTTCATCTTTTTCATCTGTTTTAGCCGTTTTCTCATAAATATACATCTAAACAAGTAGCCTGACAATACCAAAATGCATTTTTGTGAGACGATTTTTAATGCAACTAATTAGAGATAAAAAAGTTACCAAGCAATTTAAACAAGGCGACGCTTGTCCAGAAAGCTTGTCCATTAATCAAACTATTATGTCGACACATCTTTGTATAATGTTAAAGTACCAAGTAGCAAGAAATTGCAAATACGGAGGTAACCAAAACGAGGTACATTGAAGACCTCCCAGAAAGCCTATCGCAATGTTCTTGTAAGAGGAATTCTATTGTTAATTCTCGGAAGCGTTATTACACGGAACAAAGTCTCGGACTTAAACACTGCTATAAATCAACAGGTATAACTCTAATCTTAGCAACAAAAAAAAATAAACGAAGTAATATTATAATAACGATACTGGAAGGAGATGATTTAATGAAGTGCTTAATCACACATGGTATATAACATAGATATAATTTTATCATCGATTGTAAAAGAAGTACGCAAAGATTAATGCATTATCCAAATCTGTGGATAATCTGCGACACGAAGTCGCGGACGCGAAAGATTTTCGCGAACCGTAAAGGAAGACAGTAACGAACGACGTCCGAAAGCGAGAAAGAAACTCCGCGAGCGTTCCAAAGAGCGCGCAGTTTCAAAGCGGCGCGCTTTTCCTGGGATATCCAAAAGGAATTCACCGAAGCTGCTTACTGCCGGGAAACTTTTCTCGCGCAGCCACATTTCTCCACGCCACCGTGCCTGCCACGTGCACGCGCGCCCGCCGCGCACTCCTTACTTCCTCCCCTTTCTTCACCCCCTTTGCACCCGTCGCTCCGACCTCTTGACACATCCCGCTCCGAGATACTTGCCTTTGCCATCCTCTCTCGCTCCTCTCTCTCTGTCAGTTTCCCTTTGTCCCGGTCGGTGTTTTCGTACGCGAGCCATTTATTTGTCTGCCGTTCGTTAACCCCGACAACACCTCGATGAGTCCGAGTCAATATCAGCGAAACGGCAATGCCCTAATAGGTGCAACGCACGGCGTAAATCACTAAAGCAAGAAGCTCTCATTGTTTGCGCAGCGATCGCACGACGTGCCCTCTGAGTCAGCAAACCGGATACGACTATCGACCCGATATATTGCTACACTTCGTGGCTAAATGTATTTTTAGATTTTCTCTTTCGGGAAAAAGGGAAAAAATATTTCAGAATCTCTTCTTAAGAGTTCCCGTTCCTTATTTTATTTTGTGTCGATTTAAAAACGGAGGAAAAATTAACGCAAAATTATCCTCACTGTTGAACGCGCGCGATATCTTTTATCATGCTTCAAACGATAAACTACAGTTCTGCAAACGCGCTTCAAAGTGGATAGACCACGCGTGTGCATGCGAGCCGCTCTGTGAAAATATACGCGACGGTGATAAAAATTACTGTCCGCTATTACGTCTCCCAGGTCACATGGACGTGCGCGTCGCGCTGTTCGCAATTATTGTCGGTCGCACTTTCGGGACGAAACGTCAATTAGAAGCGCCGGGCACGCATTTATAAACGACATTTCCCATGATAATTAACCAGCCGTGCCATTCGTGTCCGCGATATCTATTCGCGAATGAGTGTGGCTTGCGAAACGTGCCAAATGTTTGTGCAACGTTAATTAACCATCCGTTAGAAGTAAACGTTACCGTGACATTTAAATTCCTTTTCGCGGCAAGCACGTAATTGGGCGCAACATTTAATTTATCGGATCAAAAACGTGAAACAAAAAATTTCTTTGACGTCAGTCAAATCAATCAACTGCTTTTTATAATAATATATAATATATAAACGAAGCGAGGAATGATGGACGACATGGACGTGTCGAAATAATTAGTATTCTACTTGTAGTGTGTTAAAATCTACGTGCGTTAAAAACTATGCAAATAAATTTATACGGTTTTTAAAACGATAAGCTCTAATTGATATAATAATTGCAATAAATATCACAGCATGATGAAAACAATTTTCAAATGTTGTTCCCGGCGATAGAGAATATTAATGCGCCAAATAAACAAATATAATTTTGCATGGTGCGGTATACGAGTATCAATTATTCCTTCTCTAATCAATACCTATATTTCGTTATGAAATTTCAGCCGTAATCAATGTCATATTCCGCACTCATTTCGCAAAAACGATACGTGGTTTCGCCCATTCTCATTTAAATCAAAATTACAAACTTTGCTGAAAAGTTGCGCGCTATTATTGCTTGTTTAGCAACGAGTAGACAGTCGAGCGAGACTCGATATAATACAACCAATTCGATATACGAATATAGCGCGGTTGAAGCTGAGATCCAATAAGTAGCCTCATTGTACAAAATATTCCTCATTTCCAACGTGTTTAATTTTCCAGACATAATAAATAAAAATAAAAGATTAAATGGCTATTAAATGAGAAGATTACTATTAAAATACTAATCACTATTAGCAATTAAAAGTAACTAATTAATTAGTATATGATAAAACAAACTGTATAATATGATAATAAGGATAACTATGTAATAATAAGAAAATTAATGATAATAGAGGAGTCTTTTCACGTCGCAAATATCAATAACTCCAAGCGTGAGAATTGTATAGCGATGCCCATACAAGGCTCTATCGATTTTCGTATAATCCGCAAGTAATTGGCTTTCAATTAGCAAAATGTCAGTTAGGATCAATGTACAGTAATGCCTGAATAATTTGCCATCGAGAAACTTTATCACGCGCGAATATCTTTTAAATTGGAATGCTTTGTCGTCGCTATTAATTAAAATAGAGCTTAGAACATCTCGTTCTGAGATGATGAAGATAAAGATACTCGATCGCAAAGACCGCCTCTCGTCGCTAATAGCGCACTACGCGCAAATTCGATAACGCCTGGATATCGAACTCGTCCGCGTGCGGTAATTACGCGATTCTCTCGAAGACAGCTGTCACCGGACGAATCCTCGTCGTCGAACAATTTAACCGCCTCAGAGTGAATCAAGTCTGATGAATACCCGACGGACGTAGCAGCTTCCCGCGTCGATTATTTCTGCAAGCGGCGGAGGTAATCTT
The DNA here is from genome assembly GCA_035220615.1 of Leptothorax acervorum. Lineage (NCBI taxonomy): Eukaryota > Metazoa > Arthropoda > Insecta > Hymenoptera > Formicidae > Leptothorax > Leptothorax acervorum. The sequence continues at coordinate 617,823 of JASTWQ010001262.1, read as the reverse complement.
TAAAGGAACCGCTGACCTCTTTCACTCGAGACACTTCATTAGCTTATATCGCCCAACGTCGGGGTTACTCACGGTCGAGAGAAAAAGCAGCAAGAGAAAAAAAGAGAAAGAGAGGGAGGGAGGGACAAAGAGAGGGATAATAAAAAAAAAAAAGTCATCCGCCTCGTCTCGCGGAAAAGCGCTGCAGATTCTTCCGCAAGAATTCCCTTCCTTCACGTGGAATCTCGAAGGACGTCCTCTCCCGTGTCGCGCGGCCTCTCGTTGGCTCCCGACGACTTCCTCTCTTTCTCGTCTTCTCGACCGCGAGCGAGAGCGGGAGACGACGCTTTAATGACTGTCGCGTAATTGAGGTTTTCCAGGTACGGTGACACGGTCGGTGGCTACATCGGTGGCACGTCCCGCAACTTTTTCGACGTCCGTTTGTTCCCGCTCGTCTGCTTCTCCTCGCCCCGAAAAGGATGAGGAGATCGTTAGGGAGCAGTGTAGCGCGCGGTGATAAAAACTGGCCGGATATCCTCTCTCGCCTCTCTGCTCCTGCGTTACTCGAACCTCGGCATTTACTTGTCCGTCCGCCCCCGTCCCTGCCTATCTCTCCCTGAGAATGATGTTTATTACCCCTCAAGGGGTAAGATATATCCTTCGCAATACATTTACCAACGGTTTTACACCACGCAAAATCATAATGATAAGTAAAAATGCTTTTAACAGATGTTTTGATTAAGCTCACAATGTTTGTGATCATATAGAATTGTAACATGAGATAGTGATATCGCACTCTAATATCTAAAACGTTATTTTGTAAAATGCAAAGAGCAATTGAATGAATCAATTTTGTGAAACGCTCAAAAATGGTTATCTTAAAAAATGGCAGTATGCGTCAGAGAATATTACGGCTGGAAAATACGCTTTTCCAATAACGGGCGAGCGTACCAGGAGGCAAAATAATCCGGTATTTACACAATTCCAGATTAAATATAATTTACTAATACCTCTTCTCCGCGCGAGGAGCAACAGAGTTGCGCGACAAACAGCTTGGAATTGCTGCGGACCACCCCCAGCACTGATGTGGTGCACTTGCACTTTCAATTCAATATTGATTTTTGATCAATCCTCCAAGAGGCACCCCATTGCAATTTTCATCTTATGTAAAAGTTCTACACCTACGTAACGTAATTTAATGCGGCAATTCAATTTCAAGAGAGCGTGTCAAACGCAATAACACCGTGCACTTAAAGATTAATGAAAATGGCGAGCATGCGAGATGTAGGTACTCCGGGCAACGAGGACGCCTCTCGCACCTGTGTAACGTACGTAGACGATTCGCTCGTAGACGGCTGCCACAGTTAATTCACGGATCGTATATTGCCCGGCCGTGATCTATCGGGTGGCGGGATAACGGTGGGAACGAGGCGCGGCCTCGAGACGAAACAAATTCTGCCTGAATTCTTAAGCAGATTATCACCCACGAGGGAATTTCCTCGCGACGTCGCGCGTCGCCTCGCATTCGGATCACGGAGCGTGGGAGATTTGTCGTGCGCCGCGAGACAAATCGTTTTCCTCCGATGGCCGAATCTTTTCCCGCAGGAGGAAAGATAGCCGGAAGTGAGGCTTTTCACAGGCGACGCACGTCCGCCCTGCGACAATCGCGTCCGCGCTATAACTTGCCTGTTACGCAACGTTTCTTTCGTCCAGGGTATTAATTTGTACGCTGGGAATAGGGAGGACGTATGAGATGTAACACATTCCCCTGTGCATTTGTGCAGTTTCAAGATTTCGGCGATCTTTCGCGTAATGTCGAGAATCGATTGCTCATTGCATGCAAATAAATTGCTCATTTCACGTGCAAGAACAAGTTTAATATCAAAAGTCTCATTAAAAAATTAATGTTGAAGAATTAATAAAGAATAAGTGTGTTATTTTACATTTTAGTACCAAAACTATTCTCATAATAATGTAAAATCAAGTTCAAGTGATTGAAAAATTATTTTAAGTAGTATTAACTATAAGATGCTGTATGCAATATAATTGTAAGTTGTTCTTATAATCACGATCCGAATAAAATCATCTTTGCAAATCATCGAATCCGCAGACGTGCTAAAATTACAAGTTCGTGCATTAGTTTCAGTATATCGAATAATATTTGCCTACAGCTATTCGATGGATAATTATTATTTCTCTAGAAGATTGCTATAGGGAAATAAACTTTATCTCACCCGAAGGGAGTTGATAATAGGACCTGTAAGATGCTCGCTCAGTCGAGAAAACGGCATTTTGCTCGCCGTAGGGGCGTGCGATGGTAATGTCCTAGTATATCAGCCACAAAGATATCGCGTAAATATCACGGGATGGTAAAGCGGGTGAAAAACGGAGAGAAATAAACGCGGGAAAGGGTGAAGTAAAGGGTAGTGGCAGTCGCGGTTTATGCGAAAGTCTCAGATGCCCTGTCGGAAATATGATAGCGTTTTCCACTTCCCTATATATGCCCCTTTCGTTTCACGACTCGACTGTGGATATCGACTTTGCATTTAGTGCATCGATACGGCTCGTTCCGACGCGCCGCACAGCCGTCCATATTCCGCACGCGGAATTTCCACGCCTCCCGTACGACTACCTCATTTTTATCGTCGGCCACAAACGTATTCTCCTCTTTCATTTAATATCTATTCAAGCGAAACGATTCCTTCCGGAAAAAAAACGCATTTGGATTCCTTCGCTTAACATACAGAAATCGTAAAGGTGAAGTAAACGGAGAACAAAATATCAAAATATAATTTTTAATATAATTTTTCTCACATTATATTTATAATCTGTCTGAAAACATAATTGTCACCTTAATTAACCCTTTTCATTGGACGATAATTGTAAGAAACTTAAGGGTAAATAATTTAATAATCTAATATGATAATGGTTATCTATATATAAATCTGCTAATGCGTGGAGTAGAAAATCAGAGGGAAAGTAGAGTTCGCTTAAACGCTCTCGTCATCGTGAGATAACGTCACGCGTCATTAACCACTTACCCGATTGTAAATAATAAACACATTATGATGGCCGTCAAGCGCTAATAACTTGCAAATCGCGTCGTATTATCGCGTACAAGTAAACGACGGATATCCGTATAGACACAGCCCGCTTTCAGACGAGCATTGTCGTAATAACCCGGTACATAATGAATTATCAATCTCGCAGTTATCCTTTTTCCGTATGCGAGGAGACGCTGCAAGAATCATTTTTAATGTTAAAGCTATGATTCCGTACTGGTTCTCTGCGATGCGTATTTTATTTTTTGCGAGAGAAGTCGATAAACCGGGCGAGTCAACAAACCTTAATAATTAAAAACAACAAAACCGTTTTTTGAACGCAGCGACGAACGCGGAGCGACGCCGAGCGCGCCGCGGAGATAAATGTCGCGCTAGAAGTATGCATATTATTAATGTCAGAGTGGAGCTTAAATCACGATTAAATTAAATCTCCATTTATTCGCAGCGTGCGCGCACGCTCGTTATGTGATGCAATCCGTGTCGGAGTGGTAACGGCCGATGCAACCGTTCAGATTTTTCAACTGGGAGTGACTTCTCTTCCCATATCGCCGCGAGCTAGCTGAAGCGCGAACGACTTCTCCCATCTGCGAGAGAAAATCTAAGGCTCATATCGCGTATCGCCGTAAGAGGGTGAAAATGCAAGGCGATAAGCTGCATTCAAAAGGGAAGCATCAAGTGAAGAAGTTGCACATTAATACTAAAACTATAAATACCAATTAATTTCTACTATTTATGTGTATATCTTTAAAAAAAGAGATCAAGAAAGAAAGTAATTTAATCATTTAATCAATTCACATATTGCAACAATGGAAAATTACATACAATGCACTGTTATTAATTAGAGTAATTAAAAAAATTATAAACAAGTCATTTTGACTGCTTTGATAGATGTAGGTGTTAAAAATACTATGTTCCTTTAATAATGAAGACTCGTAATCACCTTCTCGTTGAAATAAAATATTACGTTGCACCTCTCTGACTGTACAAAAATACATTCTGAGATAGACAGATATTCACGGTATTCAGATATTCACAGTATTCACTCGTTTGTTAATGTTCAAAGAATTTTTACTGATTTAAAAAAATTATATAATGTTACAGATTGAGTGCAAGTATTATCAAATCACAAAAAAGACATAATATTATATATATTTTATATATAACTTTTTTATAATTTGGATTAATAGCAATTCGTAACTCCATGTGAGAAATTTCTTCAATAGGTGTTTTCTCACATACGCGAAATTATAACAATTGTAAGCAAGAAATACATAGCTAGTGGTTCAACGATAGAGAGAAACAGCGAAACATTTTGCAGTCTCGTTTGCAGTACTCACTGAGCTAAATTCACGATGTTTTCCACGTAACAACAAAATTACCGATTAATTAGACTTCGCGCCGGTTTTATGCACGCTCGGGAATACTAATTATGGCGCAACCCGTAATTTCCGTCGCAGTTTGTCACGCGGGATAGTTGCGGGGCTATACGGAAAACGGTAATATAGGTGACAGCAGACATATTCGATGCATCGAATTTTCGTAATGTGCGAGTTTCCGACCCCGAAACATCCGCAGATTCGCTGACTCGCGAGAGCAATTTATTCGGATATTCGTCTGATCAAAGAGTAACCGTAACAAATATCCTGAGTAAACGGAGTATTATTGGAGTTCCTTCGTTGGACAAACTTTGTTCGGCCCTAGGGATACAGCGGACAAATGAACGGACACCGCGAGCTCCGGTATTACTTATTACGTCATCCGGGATTATCCTTTTATTTGCCGAACATGGTCGGCACGTGCAGATTCCATTTCCCCGATAGTAGTATATCGTTGCGCGCAAATACGAGCAAAGTCTGCGAATATTTGCTATAGCCCGAAGAGCATATCGATAGAACAATCAACCTGAATTGCATAGTTGGGAATTTAAAAAGAATCAGCAAATTTATTATGTGCTTCAAAAAAAACGGCGCGATGTAGGTATATGTTTAAGGGATATATATAAATCGACCAATTTCCGGCCTTGTCGCGCGTGGAGTAAAAAATTTTTCATTTCCTCCTTTACGCTTGTATTTCTCTCTCCCACCCTCCCTCTCCCTCTCTCTCTTTTCCATTCCGTGCGGTCTTTCACATATCGACGTCACCCTCGCGAGTTTCCGCACGAGTGAGCAAACCGGGACGGGACGGGACGGCGAGCGATATTTCATCTCCCGAAAAGTTCCTTAAGTACCGTACGCTCGAATTTATGCCGTCATAGCGCGAAAACGGAGCGGAAAAAAGTACCGGCGAAAAGTTTCTTCTCCGGAAACGGAGCCTTTCTCCTCGCCGTCCCACAGTGTCTCTAATTAATGAAAAGCAAGTATAGCGCGTTTATCTCGTTAGAACGGGCTCTCCCAAGAATACGTCGTAATTGGCTTGATTTTACTCTTCAATATCCTTGTCTCGTTTCATTTGATAACAGTAAATGATAATCTCGTAGCTGTGATTAAAAACAACTTTTAAAAAACACACTTTCATTCTCTTTAGAAAAATAAGGTACAGATTAATTTTATATGTTGCTAGAATTATTAAAGATGGGATATATGTGTCAGTTTTAAAAGAAGCAGCGCGTATTAAGCCACATATACGATATTATAACGAGAAACAAGTTGTACACGTCGCCTGTTTGCCGTCCAAGACGGACGAAACGTTTCGTAAAACGACAGCTTGGTCGTGGTCGTAAAAATGTTTCAAGCAAACGCGAGTCTTTTGTGCCAGTTATTATATGTCGCGGCCGAGCGAGCGCAATAAACGCGAATTGCGAACAACAAAGACCGAAAGAATTCCACTAAACCCCAACTTTGCTCGCGTTACATCTTAAAACGATACGGCGTTTTCACGATCCTTGACGCGCCGCTGCACTTTTATTATAATACTTATCCTCATCTCGAGACGCGACTCTTGTGTCTGCCTTTTTCTCTCTTTTCGGACCGATTTAAGTTGGCAGCTGCAAGTTTTTCATCTCAAAATAATTTTCCGTAGCGCAAATTTACGAAACTATCGAGCAGTAAAGAAACGGCTCTTCCTTCGTGTGCTTCTTCAATTTCCTTGATCATCTTTACGCCATCTTACTTATTTGACGATATGAATATCCACCGTCTCGCTTCGAAGCAATGAGAAATATTAATACCGAAATATTAAAGTTTATATATATATATATAAACCAAAATATGAAGGTTTATATATACTAAACGTAATAAAAAACAGATAATTTTTGGCTTTTGTAAAATTACGTAACGAAAAATTTTTCGAGAGATGAGAAGAGTTATCGCCAACTCGATTAAAAATAAAATAAAAATTAAAATAAACGCGTCTCAAGATAAACATATGTAATAAAGGTTATATACATATATGACAGATATAAAATAATTTTTGCTCGCGTATAGAATTGCTGTAAATTACTGATCTATAAAAGATTTTCTGAGATTAATTTAAAAAAAACACTCGATCACAGCTTGGAAAATTGCATGGATTGAAAAGTTGACGATTAACGGTATTTATATAAGTGACGAAAGAATTAAAATTTTTTCAAATATCTTCTAAAAGAGTATAGCGTTGCGTAAGAGAAATATTTTTACCTGTACGCGAGCGAGCTACGGAACAACTGCGTTTTATATCATAGCGCTTCCCGGCAAAACTGTATCGAGCACCCGTATTTTTGACGCTTTTCCGATACCGGTTTCATGAACTCACCTATACAAGTTCTCAGCCTTTCAATCCCTTCGATTCTACTCCACGGTCGTTATTCGCAATATTTATTGCAGACAGTTGCGTTTGCGTGCACGATTTTGTAGTCGATAATTTAGTGAGGCAAGAAACACCATTGCGATTTCTCGAACGAGCGAATAGAAAATTTTCTCTTAAATCGTCGATTATACGTTAAAAATCATACTCCATAATCTGTTCATGTTTCGTAAAGCGATCAAGTTGCACAATTTCCATTAGTATATTGCGTTGGTTATCATAACGGTAAAAAAGTATTATGCATGATAATGAATATACAAACAAAGAATCATGCCTTGATAAACCATTATCCTAATTACTTGCAATGGAGATCAAACAAACTTATCTTACTTTTCACTTATGTCTCGACTTTACTTCAAAGTACTTCCTCGTATTTTACTCTCCATGCGCTCAATCTTCGTAGGAAAGTTAATTTAGAGAAAATATTTCATTACATTAATGAAGATATTAGGTCAGGATTGATCGTGGAAAGATGGTAGGATACGTTTCCTTGAAGTATGAGATTTTAGATAAACTTCCACTTGGCGACATTTGCATATTTTCTCTGAATGAAAGTCTCGTTGAAATTGTCTGGAAAGCTTGGGTAATGCAAAAAGTTTTGATTATGAAATCGATAGTTCGACATCGAACGGCGAACCAATGGATTCGTATCGCGCACGGGCGCTTTTAACGAACAAATTCTGTGAAACGATCCGATTCACTCGACGAACCATTCGGGGATACCTTCTATGAGGTGATCTCACGGGATCGAGGACATCCGAGGCGCTTTCCCGACTCCACCTAACGATTTCGACCTTCTTTGCTCGGTATAAATCGGTTTCCGCATTTCCATACCGCGGCAGCCTTTAAGCGTATCTTTCCAGACTTGGCAAGGATATGCTTTTATCAGAGATTCCTTGAGAAACGGCCGACCTCGCTCCGGCAACTTCCAAAGGAATATGGAAAAGGCACCTCCTCCACGTCACCACGCCACAAAAGACGACGACACCGAGGAAAACCTCTTCTGATGCTAACCAGCCCGTTAGCATTCCTATTCGATTTACTCCAACGTGGATCAAGATTAAAACAAGCGCGGTGATTCTGCTACTTATTGACGTGATATCGTATTATACTCAAATTTCGATAGAAATCTTTATTTGAAAAATCTGACATCTAACACGATTTACTAAATTATCATATTCTAACCTTTTGTCATAAAAAATTATTTGAAGAGCGCAGCGTTTTTAATGTAAGCTGTAATACGTTTAAAGAAAAATCTGCATCGCAAGAGAAACGTGTAACATTGTGCTCAAATCGCAGGTTTTTTCAAGGTTTCTCAAAAGATGGATCATCTATATTGATAAACGTGAAATTTATCTGCAATCTTTTAATTGATTGTTAAGCAACACAGATTAAATGTGTAAAGTCTAATATGTGAGAAATAGCTTTAAATTAAATATCTATAATATTGCTTTCACAAGAAAGACGGTACTAGTGACAAAACATGCCGCAAGATTCTATTTGAACTTGTCTTCGTCACATCTACCATATTTATTCCCATCCTCATGCATCACGTGTCGGATCCATTGTTTCACGGCGCATCAAACTTTCAACTATAGCGTACATCAATTGCTCGCACTTGTGTAAAACGGATTACTCTCGCCGCTGTTCTTAATTATCTGGTAATTTAGGCGCGACCTCGAGAGTCGCCAGAGAGACAGATCGCAGGCAGCAATTTGCGTAGAGTAATGGATAAGCGTCATCTGGGATTTGCAGCTCTCCATTTTGAATTCTAGACCGCGCCGCAACATTTAACGTCCTCCATCAAGGAAGACGCTTATCATGCTGAAAGAGCCGACATAAGTCGCCCGACGATGCTGTGTAGTCCTTCGCGCCATCATCGCCCGGAGCATTCGTCATTTCCGGCGTAATTAATGAAATTTGTTTGCCGTCTTGCCGGTGCTCTATCATGCTCGCAGACAATTGCATTCATTTACATTACAAAGGCGCTTGCGCGCCATAAATTTCGACGATTATGTGACAATTTTTTGTAGCTTATTACTGAAATAAATAAATATCCCCAAATAATAAAAACTCAAGTTCGGAAAGAATATACACGGGGTGCCCAGGTATCAGAAAATTGTTATCATACTTATCAAAAATTGGAACTATCCCGTTTTTCTATCTTTCGTAGCTTCTAAACCACTCAACAATATATCTACCAATGTCCTACATGATGAAAGAACATATTTTCTGTATATAACATACATTCTGTATTCGCTTGCAGAAGCAGTCGAGTCACTTGCACAGAATTCCCTCACGTAGGGACAATCGGAAGATGAAGATAAAATATTTAAGGCGAGATACGCGCTAGAGAGACGGTGAGACAACGAGAATGAGTCACGATCGACCTGTCCTGCATTTTTATGGATCGTAAAGCGCGAACGAACGAGAAAATGTTGCCAGATAACCGCCGCTGTCTTTCGCCGTTTCGCGTAACGTATATATCACGCCGACACACGACGAACATTACGACAGGCTACTGCTGCGTCGATCGTTACGGCATTTTCGTACGATCGCACGGAAGATAATGCGACACTTTTGCCGATAAACATTGCGCACGCCGCGCCGGCGCGGCGCATCGTTCGCGTTAAAAAACGAACGGCACAAGCCAATAATGCCGAGCCTGCACGTTCCTTTTTTAATGTCGTCCCTCGTTTGGAAGAAGTATACTTGTTAGATATACTACGTCTCGAGATAACAGCCATTAATCACGCACGGTATCGTTAATTATCTGAAGTTTCCCTGCTTGCAAAGACAGTTTTCTTAGAAACCAATCGTGATAAATTAGGAGTTTCGATACAGCTCGTTTCCTCCTCGCTAACATATATTTACATTTCTCTTCTCGATTTTCTTCAATCAGAATCACGTTTGTCGCATCGGAAATGCAACCGAATTGCATTCGCGTCGATTAATCCGCGATCTAGCGATGTGAATTGACGGGAGGGAAATTGATGGAGGCGATCAAATTGCGTACGAAGTATTTATTCGTAGGATTTCGCGCAGCAAAATCAGTGTGCATTTCATAGTTTTATGTTTCTAGACACGCATCTCCATACGACACTGCTGCACCACCTCGAACACGTTTACCTTCGATGCTGCTCGTCGTTTCTCTCTGTTACTCGCTAATTCGAAGTTACGATCACCGTGCGAAACTATAGACTAGTCGCGGGAACGAGAGCCGAAAGAATGGGCGTTATTTCCACTGAGTTACGGGTTGAGCAGCACCGCAGCCATTTTATCGGCGATACTACTGCTGGACGATCGAATTCCGCGTGATAAAGATAAGACGTGTAGTAAAAAGAATTTATTCTTTTCAAAAATTGCCAAGAACGCGCGATTTTCCGACAATTATAATATATAATTTAAAAAATTTATTGGAATCAAGATATCGGAGTAGTAATATTATTATCGCAAATGTGTGCTGATTGCGTGCAATAACATAAAACGATTATGTATAGGTATATTTATGTTTTTCTTACATTCAAGATATAACGTCTCGGTACCTAGTTAAGTATATTATAGCTTTCCCCTTATGAATCTCGCGGCTATACTTATCTGAAGATCGGCTTACCCTTAAGAAGGACTCGGATTGCCGCTCTGCCGGCGGCGACGGATTACAAAGCAACATCATCGACGAACGGGCGGAAAGATAATCAATTTTATACGAGCGTAAGTTATTTCGGGAGACAGTAAGAGGATCGGCCACGTATTTGCATAATCCGTCGAAAGGCAGGGCATCAGAGACGGAGCTGGAAGGTGGAAGGTCGCGGGCCGATAAGGCAACATTGCCCTCTCTAGCTTCGATAACGCCCGGGGGCGCCAAGTTCGCGCTCGGATAGGCCTAGGGTCCTAGGTCTCATGAATTATGCTAATGAGCGACCCGACGAATCTACACCGCTTTGCGAGCGGATCCGGCCGCGTGTGTGAGTGCGTGCAGCGTTGCACGCCGCTGTTGCTGCTGCTGCTGCTGTTGCTGCTGCTGCTGCTGCCGCTGATCCGTGTCTCGGTCCCGCGCGAAAGCAGGCGTGTAACGTTATCGCGAGATTAATGTGCGCGTCAAGCAGGTTTCGGTCGGATATTAATTATCCCGTTCTAATCAGCCCCGGCAATTACGCATCGGCGCGTGAGCGGTGCGTAGTCATGCCGACGCCCGAGTGTATCTGACGGGTGTATTCTCGTTGCGTCGACGTTCCGTCGAACTTAATTTAACGGCCGACGAAGTTCACTTAACCCGTTAATAGAGAGAAGCGCGCGTTTTTCTTTTTTACTTTTCTCCGCATAAGAGACAGACAGGCGTGCATCCCCCTCCTGTCAGATTCACGAAACGTTCGATATTTATTGCAACGTCAGACCTCGACTTTATTATGATTTTCGACGATGTTTCGAATCAATTAAATTGAGAGAAAACGCTTAGCGATTTTTCATCAAGATTTTTCAGCGTGACGATCCTTTTGGCACGATGGCCTGCGAGCAATTTTATGGTGCATTAGTGCGAATCGTGACAGATGGAGCAAGCTCGTTAAAAGTTTGTATCAGACTCGGATGTTGTTTTCATATCTCACGGAACTAATCAAGCGAGTCACACAATTGTGTGCACGTATTTTTTTTCATTTGAGAACCACGACGAGTTTCGTCACATTCGGCCGAGTTGGAGGTTGGAATTTAAATCAAACGACGGTACGTTTATATCAAAACGCTTATAATGCAAAGACAGCTAAGCCGAGCGTAAAATTCTCGCTTTTATATAGGATCGTAGAAAATAATGCATTTTTAACAAAACTTTAAAAAAAGTGCTAAACTTTCTTGTTTTTATTGCTTTATCTTGTCGTATTATTTTCCATCTGTAAAAAGTCTTTCTAAGAAGCCTTTTTAATATTAATATAGCAATAAATAATAATCAGTGTCCATATTGTATAATGCAATATCATCAATTAATAAATTAACACGCGAAGAAAACTCTTGTCAAGAAATATAATAGCAAAAATAATATTGACGCAACCTCGAGCAGCACACAACCGAACGGGCGAAAAAAAGAATATCAAGGCTTTAAGAGTTGGGTTATTTCGAGTTATTTATGACATCTATCACACCATAAAAAAATTCTATGAGTCACCAGGGTATCATGATGTCATCTTATACAAACAATTTGCTCCTGCCAGGCTATAATAAGTATCTTGAACATCGCTACGATATTTTATGACGCAAATGACACGGCTAGATAAAAACAACCCGTAAAAAGTAACTCCGTCACATTTCTGGATAAACAAAATTTCGGAAATCGATTTTATCGCGATTATTTTTTCACGTTCAATTACGAATAGTCTATCCGCGGATTGTATACTCCCCGTTATGTAATTAATAATAAAAAAAATTTGCAGGTATATACAATCACAATTTAACACGTCAGACAATTAAATTTTCATTCTAGATTAAAAAAGATTATATTAAAATGCATTTGAATGGTTAGACATGCCGAATCTTTTTTCTCTTACGAACACAAAAGCCTCATGTAAATGTCGACAGCAGGCAGCATCTGTCACGAATTATTATGTCGATGACCGAATATTAATATCTGAAGTACCGACATACAAGTAACGCAATAATGGCCGCCGGAAAGAGAGAAAGAGATAGAGCTGCTCTATTAACTATTCCGTTCATTAATCGCATACAACACGTGGCAGTGGCACATTGTCGTGACCACAAGCACATGACAGCCGGTTATTATGAGTTATTAATAAACCAGTTTGATCTACTAAATCGTGTTTACGACGTACCACACGCAAATAACAAGCGCATTAGGGCACAAAGAACATTCCTGTTACTAATTACTGGCGCATGTAACACAAGCTGCATGCGGTTTCGTACAGAGCTCTAACCGGCTCAAAAAAGAAAAAGGAAAATACAGGACTTTTTATCGAATTGTTCCTGCACACATTCATGACGTTTTATGATTCAACTTGCCCCCCCCCCCCCCCCCCCCTGCAGAATGTATAAAAATGACATCGACTACATTTATGTGATCATAATATGTAGATCACGCAAAATTCACGAGGAAAGTTTGGAAGCTATTTTATGACTCACGTCAATGACCGAGAGATTAATGGGTGATACTAGAAGCTCATTTTTCTCGTAGTAATGACATTCCGGCGTTTAATTTATGTCAGACGAGATAATCGCGCTATCAAAACCCGGGAATTACATTATTGTCCGAGAACAATCGAGTATCGGAGTGGACAGATCTCATTGAAGACCTCGTTAATCCGTTCGACAAACGGGAATTTCTTGTCGTGTAGGAGAGAGGCTCGTCAAGTATAAGTAAAAGTTCATTTCAGCGAAATATGAAAAGTTTTCCGCTGTCTCATCGAGTATTCTCCTGAAGAGTATACCTTCGAGAAAATAGTGTAGCGACCGACGTCATCGGTGAAAAGAAATTGGCGCTCACATATATATTTCGTTAAATTAAATTAGATATAGCCTATTTGCGTTTGTGGTAAGAAGTAGGTTAAACATAACTGCAAGAAATTACATACATTGTTCAAAAGTTATGAGATAAAGGCGACTTTATAGGAGGATATCACTGATTTATGATAACACTAGAGTATCAAAGCTGCCGGAGAACTCATCTTCGATTGTATAGAGAATCACAGTGCATATAGAGAGTGGACAATAAATCACACCGTTCGAAAAATGTACCCGAATACATGCGTTAAACACGCTGTTAATTTTTAGAAAAAGAGTGCTCGCTGTGATGTTTATTTTTCCTTCTAATTGATGTAGAAAGGATTATCTCGTTCTCGCGTCGATATCGACGCGGAATGCGGTACGGAAGGAAAACAGAGGATTCGCGTACGCCCGTAGAAATTATGAGGGAGTCATGTCAGGATGATTTATCGACTGTGAAACATCCGTGGCGGGTAAAGACACGTGTCACGCGGAGTAAGGCGGACTTGTAATATTAGGGTGAAGTTTGCGACCCCTTCGAAGCACATGCCGTGCGTACATTTCGACACGTAACACATAGGCAAACGAGATACATAGCCTAACCGATGTATACGCGATGGAACGGAGGCCGGAAGGAGGGGAGGAAGCTAGGAATATGTACACTGCGAAAGCCATATTGCATTTGTACATATACGATGAATTCTCGCCTACGCGAATGTAAAGCTTACGCGTATGTGTGTAGTACCTATAGCAGATTGCTATATACGTTACAGCCAATGCATTCGCATGACGAATAATATATAATTAATGAGCTTCTGGAAAACTAATTTTCATTTCGAATGATTGACGCCACGCCTGCGTGCGTGTACGTCTTTCGTCAAAGCTAAGTAAGTCCTTCTTTTCGCATTTAATATCTTGATTTATGCTGCAGTTACCTGACTGCTTAAATACTCCAATACTCGATATATATTTGTAACAGTATTCAGTTATTTTTTAAAAGCACACTGCAGGGAAATATAAAAATGTTATTTCCCTAAATTAATATAAATAAACTTATATTTAAATATAAATTCAATGTTATAAAAATAATTAAGTATAACGAACGCGCGGTCGGAAGAGAGAGTACGATTTGTTTCAAAATTCAAGATTAAAACAAAACTCACTGCCGAGAATTCTACTTGGTTGCATGATCAAAGGATTACAAAGTGAAGCCAGGCAGTTTAACGTTTAAAACAGTAAGATGGTGATTCGCTCCAACGACTTAACGAAATTTACGAAACAGAGAATAAAGATCCATTTCGTTTCACCATTCTGCAGGAGACGCTATTTAAAGCTCCAATTTTAGTAACGTCTTGAGAATTTTGATTAAGCCGGGATGAGATACGCTACTCGCGCGCCGCGATAAGGAGATAAAGAACTGCTGTTTCCGGCGCCGAGAATAATACTGCGCCGGAAATTCGCAACACTCACGAGCGTCCTTCTTAAGAAACGTCTACGTGCAGTTGCATAGAAATGCAACTGCATTTCAATTCGGACGACATTACGCGAGTGAAACTTTGTCGGCTCTTCCGAAGTATCGAGCCAAGATACGTAACTACTCGCGTGATTCCTAGACACGTTCCTTTGGAAATTTACGCAAATTACGATAATGCTCAACACGATTAAGTATTACAGCTTGAATTTCTACGCGAATTGCGATGTGACTTATTTTCAATTTCATATTTTATCGCGTTTGATAATTGACGAATAATGGAGTCGTATCATGAATAACGAAGCAGTCAAACAAGAGGAGCAAGACTCGTTTCTTTCTGTCACCGTCTCAAACTTTATTCGAAAAATGTCTAATCACTGCGCGAAGGTTAATGAGTGCGGCAAAGTATAAAAAAAACTTGTTAATATAATTAGATGCAAAAATATCGTGTTCGAGTATTAATGGACTGCCGATTGTCGTTTCATTACCATACAACTGATTAAGATATGCATTTTACCTTCAGTCGCTTATTGGAGATAGATTGAATTGATATTTTAGTAAAACGGATAGAGCAAATACACAGTACATGGCCGAATGCAAATAACGTATGTCTGACGTATTAATCAAATGTGAGATGACTGCAGAGATTTAGTAAAAAAATCTGAAAATTATGCGAAGAGACGTGTGTGCCAGACGTTTGCGTTTGTCGTATTTGCGCGGAAATCGTGAATAAAGTATAATACCACTTGCGAAATGTACAACATGAACATCAACACAATTTACAGGTGATCAAAGATGCAACCGTCTAAATTAACATCTATTTAACTCGTAAACAATAAACGACAAATTGGTCACATTGGACAACATGTTCTAATTGATGAAATTCGCGATCAATGTCAAAATTATCAGCGAGAAAATACGAGAAATAGATATTTAAATTCGCGGTTATTGCTATATTCTTATGAATATGTATAACAGTGAATGGAGTACGATTTCAAGAGAAACTAATCGCAAAATTATACCCGCGTCTGAAACGCATGCAATTGAATTGTGATTTGTATGCTATGAAAATAGATCAACAAACATTTGCAATGGATCGGAATTATCGATGTAGCACGCCTATTTGTAATTCCTCTTTAATTAATTTGTATTTTATCAATGTATTTTCGGCGTTCGCTGCAAATGTAGCGATAAACGTTAGATTACACAATTACGCAAGTCACGTCAAAGAGATAAATATTTTAACAAAAGAATTGTATAGGATAAACTTATCTCTAGTGACATTCAACTATTAGCGCATTTACGGTTGAACGAAATTGATGCAGTAAGATATCTAAAATAAATCATATCTTCAAACAAATAACATATTTAAAGGCTCAAATGGGATAAAAAATGCGAAAATCCTTTTGTTAACAAAAATTCCGCAGCAGGGTGATTCGAGGTCCGAGTGATTTCCGACGGAAATGTTAAACGGACCGCGAAGGCACGTAGTTCGCTGGAATTTCGTTATCTGAACTTTGTACGTGGGTCAGCCGGGATAATCTTCGAAATGATTTCATGGATTGCATCGAGGAAAAAGGATTCGCGCCCGATGTTATGCGCACGTGATTTCCTCTCGATTCGTCAAATCCAGTGGAGAGAGATGCACGCACACAAAAAACAATCGATGCGATATAGCGTTTCGTATAGTCAGCTTTACGAACGCTTTTTTGTTGGTTTAACGATATTCGTATTTTAAAGCTCTTTCCGTTTTAAGATTAAAAATGTGCAAAAGCGTAACGAAAATGATTTTTGTATTTCGACCCGCATGATATTTTACGTTCAAAAGTTCCTGTTTTTATCAAAATTATGTTGTTCAAAAAGATTGCGCATTCTTTTTCAAGTATGATCTTTTCTAAACTGTGTTAAAAATTCTACGGGGAAGAATCAATCTTTAATTATGGACATTATATAATAAAGTTCGTAGGAATTGCTACTTTTGAGAGAAAAAGGAAATAAAAATAATTTCTTTACATTCTGTATATATGCTTGCTGCTGTATTCTCAGGTATTTTTCAGGATTAATTGCGCACAGAATCAAATTTTATTTGCCTTTTTTAAAAAAGCAACATAAATAGTACAAATTAATGATAAAATAAATGATAGAAGTCTACATCCACAGAGTTAAGAGTTAATTTGCGATATCTTTAGTGGCACTTGACTCACATACAAAGGCGATTAATCAGTCCACTCAACAGGAAAAGATACACTTCTTAACGGATTTTACCCCCTGCAAAAGTTCTATTGGTGCTCGATAATCACTGATCCATAGCTATGATATCCCGTAATTCCGATGGCCCGTTTACTGATTTATTCCCCCGCTTCCCGTTCATAGGCCCCATTCGACCGATCGCATTTGTCACTCGACTCACGAACTGCGAAAATCTCTCGCATGAGCGGCGACAGAGTGTATGCCTGTTTATCAACAACTGTTGAATTTTTTCCAGCGACCGCGTGCGAAACGTTCGACGGCGAAACCGACCGCGTAATTGGCGTTACGGTCTGGTCGCGTCGCGGATTCAAAAGAGAGGAAACTCATGGGGAAATAAAACCGATGTTGCTTTTCCCTTTGCATCGACGGCAGTCGTTGCGAGCGGTACCAGTGGTATGCTTCGGTGAAAAAAAAAGTGAGAGAGAGAAACGTTATTGTGTAACAAATATTTTTAGTTTTATCTTTTTTTCGGCAACGCCGGTAGAACTCAACGGAGTGAATAACCGCCGAGAATAAAAATTTGACGATCAACCGAACTGAGTTTTCCCATGCAGTTTAGCGCGATGCAAAGATAATAGCATTTCGCATGCGCATTCAACGAGCGTTCTCTCGCGTTATACAGTTGAGAGAATTCATGGGCTTAACTTTCGGAATAGATAAGCATGAGAACATGTGAAAACACGTCCATTAGGATACACTTAATCTAACTGGATGCATGCGAGAGTCAAGAAAATCGATCTTTCGGATGTTTATAGATACAATAACGAACGATAAATGCCGCGAATATCATTTTTCTGAATCGTTATCGCCCCGTAAATAACAAACAATATATGAGTTTTAGAAGTTCAAATTCATTAACATAATATTGTCCACAAGATAAATTCAACTTGCTTTTCAAGTTTTCTACGGAAAAACGACATTATGAATAATGTCGTTTTTCCGTAGCTCCCCAGCTGACGTAACATGCGTTCGCTTGTGAACGCTAATCGCTAATTGCTCTCATCGCTAATCGCGCACAATAATAATATCTATCGCTCAATGACGCAAAAAGAAAAAAAATAGTTTTAATGTAGCTCTACACCAAACTCGCGCGACACACGAAATTCTTCCAGCTCCGGGTTATAAATCACGATTTATCGTGGATCGAAGTTATATCGCATTAGATTAACTTCTTTCGGGAGTAAACTTCTTTTCGTCATCTCAAACCCGGCGCGAACCCCTCGTAAAACGCGAAAAGATGGGAGGAAGTGTCGCGATACGGGAAAATGAAGAAGGGATAAAGCGGACAAGAGAGGATGGGAAAGGATCGGGGAGTTCCCATAGGGACTTTATACTTCGAGGATGATCTACAGTTGCCCTTACTCCGCTTATCCCCTGCTACGAAATATCATTACGCTCTTTCTCGTTGTATACGGAAAAGATATGCGCGAGAGAATTAGATCTTATCGCATCTAATTTACAGAAGATCAAATTTTACGCATGTAATCAAATTTTATGTATCATAATTGATCATAATCGAATTTTCTGTATCACAACGTGAACTCTGTTGTCAAACCAATATTGCGGGAGATATCCATCGTTTGTTATCGCTTTGTTATTGTGATATAAAAAAATAGAGTCGAAAAAATGATATATGCATGTAACTGGGTTTGAAATAAAAGAAAATTGTTTTATTTAAGCGACATGAAAAAAAGCTGCGGGTTCAAAAGTGACCATATGTTGCTATTTTTTCCAGTATATTTTTGTAACCCGCACGTGTCGTTATTAATGATGCATTCGTCAAAACTGAACTTTTCGCGGATGTAATATTTTCGCCGGCAACGTGGCGAAATGTTAACTGCGATGAAAAACCGTTATGCAAATTTTCTGGCGAATTGCGTGAGACGGGACTTGGGGCGCACGGAGTATTCCGGACGGAATAAGATTCAAAGTCCTCCTAAAACGGTTTACCCGGCGCGATTCAAAAGCACGGACAGGAAAACGACGACAACGAAATTAAACTGCACGACGGACACAAAGGCATGCAGCCGCGAAATGAAGCGTTTCGTCGAGATGCGCGCGCGAAGACGTCCGCCGAGAACAAAATCCGAACCCGCGTGCGCCGTCACAAACCTGAATACTCCTCTCGCAATATTTTCGCGACGGGCAAAGCGCTAACACTAATATTGTACTGTCGTATTTCAGTCGCGGTATTTTAGCCCGCGTTTGCACCATGCGATTAATCCGAGGATTAATCGCGTTTACAGTAACGTATATAAATTGCCGCTTAACGAGTCCAATCAAATTTCGCTTTTAACGCACGGCCGTCGTGCGTATCGTCCATGTGGACAGCGTTATTATTTTCTCGTACTGAAATGGACAAAAACGCGCAATGGCAGAACTTTTAACGATTAAATGTCAATTTACTGTATGTCGTCGGTAACGAGTTTAGCTCACGCGCTAATAGACCGAAAGCTACAATTTCGCGCGTTTACCGGGTCGACGAGCTAATTTCGCATCGCGAATTTAAATCGAACGTTGCAACAGAGACTTGTTCTGTAATGGAAATATCATCCTTGAAACAAAACAAAAAAAAGGGGGGAAAAAAAAGAAATAACGTCGAGAACGTAGAGCTGTCGCGAAACGAATCCTATACGGGAGACAAGGGAAAGGACTGGGAATTAAAATACACTGGGGAAAAAAAGCAGCAGGAGGAAGAATCATGTCGTTTTTCCGGAGCTTCGACAGGAGCGCACGTTCCCGAATTTACATTAGCGAGACAGACGTGTCTATCGATTCCCAATCGAGTGCTGTACGGGAAAAAGAAGAGCGAAACCGCCAACCGGGCGGGCAAGAGGCTGCGGCGCGGCGGCGGGATAAATCGGCGGTACGCGACGGCAATCCGGTTAATTGAAATCCAGGTGTTCCCCGCCGTTCGATCTTGCTGCCTGAAATACGGCGACGCGACGCGACGGCCTGCAGCGAGCGGATCGGGCGCGGCTCCCTCCCAGCTAATTGAAATTATTAATTACCGAGATTGATGCATTGATCCATATATCCGCCCTCTCTCTCCTTCCCTCCGCGCGTTCTCGCGGCTCGTAAATCCCGTCGGGCTCGCTCGAATTTCGCGCAATCGGCAATAAAATACGCGGCGCGGCGAAATAATGACGCGTTGGTACATTGAAATGAGACGATACTGATATTCTCCCGAAGGATATTGTGAAGCGCAGCGCGCAGTCGAATTATACAATTAATTATGGAATTAATCGAACGATTAATCCAAGGCAGACTCGATAGTGAAAACATACAACTTCGTACGCAATTATTATTGCTCCTGACGCTCGCAAAACGCTATAACGCGTGTGTATGAACGTTAAGAGGGAAATAGGAACAGCGATAGCGATAACGACCAATTAGTTACAAATGAGCCATAATTAGCCCTATGCCATGGTTTACGATGCACTGACACGTGCGGCTATGTATCGCCGATACAGTCGCTGCTCTGCAATGTTATTTGTACGGCAGTTGCCCAACGCGATAATTATAGTGCGGTTTCACAGCGAGAACGTGTAATTTGAATTCACCTCAATTGCGAGAATTCACCCCAACTGAAAGAAGCTTTAATATTGTCGATGAGAGAAGAGGGATTCCCCCGTATCCCTTCGTACGCAGCGAGGAAAGCAAGTCGCGCAAAATGAAAAATCTCCCGATAGCGAGCCTATCGCGACCTCGTGTCGCCGTCACGTCGCGAGATATCTACCGTGGGGAATCGATCGATTAACGTAATTGAATCGGGTGGGAAAACACGGAAGTCGCCTGAATGCACTCTCAAGCACGTAGCTGGCAGTTTTCCCCCCGATGAAGGGAGAGAGAGAGAGAGAGAGAGAAAGAGATTAGAGAGACTAGTCCTGTCGGCGACACACGTGTACTTTCATGAATATTGAAACGCCAGAGAGTGGTCGAAACGCACGCGCAGGCAGAATAGAATTTCGATCTCTGGCAAATAATAAATCGAAGCGGCGAGACGCCGTTTCTAATTAGCGTGAAACCGGATGAGATCGCCCGAGAGTCCGCGTTCCGGTCGAGAAATTGAAAAACCTGCGATCCGACGATAAGGGCTGTATTAATGTGAGTTTCTGCCGCACGAAATCACACATGCTTGTTCTACGGAAACGCGGCCACACTCGCGCGAATAATCAATAATCGTTTTTGAAAACGCGTGTGCCTTTCGAAGCATGATGGAATATGGTGAACGCGCGTACGAATAGCGTACAGTAAGCGTAATCCACTTCCATTTTCCAAAGAGTAGTAATGAAAATGTGTCGCATGAAAGATCAAATCGGATTTCCCTGAAAAGCGAACTTTTCACTCATGGACCGAGCTGTAAATGTTTAATTGAACGAACGGCTCTGAAATCGAGCCGGCTTTTTCGAGACGGAAACTACTTCTCCACTGACAAAATTATGATACATTACAAATATCAAATAAAAAGATTTGTATACAATACCTATACTAACAGTTAAAGCAATAATTGCAAGAAACTTGAGTAAGTTGCTGAATTTCATAATAGATAGGACAATTAGCGCAAGATTTTTGCGCCAGTTGTTCTGTCGTTCTCTCAATTTGAAAAAACTGATATACGTGCTGCATGAATTTTTATGTACAGTACACAACGTCTTTTGTGTAGATATTATTCATACGACGTGATAACTCGTGACTTATTTTATCATTACCGATACCACAGCTTGAAATATAAAATTGCATGACTGAGCAAACGTAAAATTAATAAAACGTTAAAGAATAAATAAATATGTATGTACACATAATAAAACTTAGGTATCTCTGATATGATATTTTAATATTAAATAAAATAACATGAAAAAATAAGGGTAGATGTTTATAAATGACTAACATTATATATGTGCAAATTCTACATTCGTAAATTTGAAAATTTGAAAATAAAAATTACCAAATAATTATATTTTTTATAATCATATAGAATCTTAAGTTACGTAGTTTTAATGCAATATAAGAACAAAAAATAAACAGAATAAATGTTTCTGTTATGTATTTTTTATTTGTTTTAGTATTAAGTACTGCGCATTTATAATATTTAAATTAGTGTGCTAGCAGAAATAATTGTAGTTAAAAAATATTAATTCTTACGATTTACTCACTACTTTAACATCTACATGGCACATTTAAAGTTAGATCAATCATAATTTTTCTACAGTTAAATTTAGTCTAAAATTTAGTCATTTTAGCCGTGGTTTCTTTGACAGTTATGTTATCATTCAAGCAACAATAATCGTAAAAAGATGGACAATAAAAACTGTGGTAAAAGATACTGACAGTATTACTAATAATTCTGTTGATGAGTAACGTTTTTCGTGCTGTTTCGTTTTATTAAGTCACGATTTCTATATCGCTATATATTGCCAACAAAACGGTGATATTAAATCACGAAAGATAATGCACGTGCCGCACGACGTGCATATAAAATTTTAAAACACTTTTTTTTCTGACGCAACAAAGTTAGAATTGCTATAAAATGCCCTGCATACTTCCATATTATTGGAATTACCAAACGTAAAAATCCATATATTCGATACTTTCATATCGATATTTAGGAATAAAAAATTAAAACTTTGATATATTCTCTTTATGATATTGTTAAAAACATATTTTTAAATTATTCTAACGATTTTTTTGTAATACTATTTATGGATTATATTAAATTTTCATGTAATTCTCTTTCTAAAATATATTAACATTTTTAACATATTTCTAAACACGGTTATCTACCTATAAAAATTGTTGTTTGAAAACATTTACGTCATAAAGACATTACAAAACGCGATTTTAATAAAAATACTGCAATCTCTGCGGCATTAAAGCACATTAAACCATTTTATATATTTGATATATTTTATTATATCGATAGCAGAGCACAATTTTTCCTATAAATTGTTAGTCGGCTGGGAAGACACGTTAAACGCTACGTAACGTAACGCACAGTAATTTCAAGTGAAAGAAACCAATATGAAGACTGTAATCTTCTTATTCGCACTTGCGCTCGTTGTCGCAATTATCATCCCGACTAATGGAGAACCTGCGGCCGAACCTTTGCCCGAGGCTTTGGCCGACGCTCTGGCCGAATCTTTTCCCGCAGCTCTAGCCAAACCTTTTGCCGAATCTTTAGCTGCCCTTAGGAGCTTTCTTGAAAGCAATGCCTAAGCTGAAGTACAACGTTTAAGGTACAGTAACCTAATCTCGTTAACTTGAACTGATTTGACTGCATATCTTAAAAATATTTTTTATTACTCATTTATATAGTTGTCTATATTTCACAGTGTAAAGATAAGCAAACAAATTTTCTCATATTTTGTAAATTTATGACTTAATCATTATTTATGTTTATCGCTCATTGTTGGAAAAAATAAATAATTAAAGTAATTTACAAATTTAATATACAATTACCAAGACTTGTTTATATCTTTACACAAAAATACAATACTTAATATGTTTACGCAGCTTTATCATTGAGTCATGTTTAATTTTGTGAATTTCTTATTTTGTAATATATGTGAAAAATTATAAGAAAAGAAAGTCAAATTTGTAACATAACATAACATTTTAACTCTTTTGATATCATTTTTATATTAATCTAAAATTTACATATCAATAAATCAATTACCTAATAAATTTATTAAAAAATCTATGTTTATATTGTAGGAAAAACTCAAAGAGAATACGAAAAACTTGGTCCTAACACTATTAGACTATGTTAAACACAAAGTGGAAAAAAATGTGTTTCATAAAAAATCTCAAAAGATATGAGATTTTGCTAATGTTTGATACATTATTGGCGTTATATCTGTAAAAAATAAACTTGTTAATTCCAAATAAATGCAATAACAAATTAAATTATTTTATTTCTTATTAAGTTGATCAACTATCCCATCCATTCCATGGAAAAAACTTTTACATGCAACAAAATAAAATATACATATAATATTTCGCGTTAAAACTTGAAAGATTTGTTAAAGAAAAATTATACCTCAATACAAAAAATATTACTTTGGAAAGGTAAAACAATCCTATTATACATATAGATATTATAATAAATATCATTCTGCAGATTAATTAATTATTAAAACTATATAAGTACCTATAGATTAGAAAAATAATATAGCAAATGTTTAAAAAAAAGAAATAGAAGAATTAAAAAAAAGACCTATACATATACGAACATAAATAAAAGAAAAATATGTATAAAAACAATATTCAAAAAATATTAAGAAAATGTAACAAACAATTGTATAATGTAAATGCAAACAAAATATGGCAAAAAGACGTTATTTCTGTAACACAATGATTATGGATTTCTATTTCAGAAATTTAGATTAAAAGATAATTTTGAATAGTAGGTAACGGAATGATAATGAATAAGATGCGTATATTACATCTACAAGCAATCCTTTAATCGACATTCACGTCTATTATAGGTATATGTGTGCACCATAATATTATATCTATAAATGTGGTTATATTATAGATAGATATTTAGATATTAATATTTGATATCAAGCGTTAACATTAAATGTTAAATATTAATTAAAAAGTAATAAAAGCGGTTCTCCTCCAAAGAGAACACTGCGACAGTTCATTAAGCATGCAAGCGAAACCATTAATACACTCTGATATTTCCAACTTCCCCAAACTGTATTTAATTATTCCGTTAGGTATATTAAATACATTTGAAAAGAGATAGCGATGGAAAAACGGCTTACTTTTCGTCATTACACGAGCGGCCCAAGAAGGTTGTTTTCGCAACTATTTTCCGGAGAGTTGGCGCCGCGCGATAAATAAAGTTTCTCTCTTACCGAATACCTCAAGTCGAGAATCGGCTTATTAATACAGCCAAGCTGAATGGAGAATTCCGAGAGCAAAGTTTACGAAGAAGTACGAGCGGCCCGTGCGTAGTGCGACGGGTAAATCCTGTTAGTGCAATATAATGTTAAGAAAATTCCGTTATTTATCGCGAGATAATTGCTTAATTGGAATGCGCCATCCTCGAGGAGGCCAAATCGTTTCCTTTCGTAAAAATCAATTTTTAGTTAACGCCGGATGCAATAAATGTTTATCAAATTGATTAAAATCAGGATGATTTACCAGTCAACTATTTGCAACGTTTGCATAACTGTTAATTGCAATTTACCGTTAATGTTACTGAATGGCAAATTTAAACATTAATTTTATGGGTCATCAAAAATTTACTTTTAATTACTTTGAGGTACAATCATTGCTTAATAATGAAATACTTCGAAAATGAAATAAATTCAAAACTGCGAAAATGCCAACAATACGAAATTAAAATGATATGATTAACACTGAAATATAAACGTGGCGCGTGGTTATATTTCAGTATTTTCTCTGCTCAGCCGAGTCAGAGCGAAAGGCTCTTAAAAAAGAACGGGAGAGAACAGGAATATAGTTGAAATTAACTGGCATTTAAAATGGATAAGCGTCGCGACGATTTATTCATCGAGCTCCGTCGAGAGTGACGGAAAAATTACGTTGCTCGCACAGCTGGTCGATGTTTAAATGCTAAACGGGCGCAAGTTCAACAAATTCCGTCGGTAAAAAAAAAGGTCAGAGGATTGATCGAGATATTTATGGGTACGCGGAGCAAGGTGAGCAAGTATCGATCAATTTCGAGACGTTCGACAATCCCACGCGGATTCGCTCGAACTAAATTCCGTGGTGTACAAGAATGCTCGCGATATGGTTCGCCAACAATTAGCGTGCTTTAATTTCGGTCTGTGTTTCGAGCGTAGCGAGCGGAACCGGACAGCGGTCGCGGAAAAGTGCAAATTTCTCGCGGCCATATCGGAAAACAAACTAACGGGCATGCTCCTCCCCGTTAATGTGTAACGAAGTTTACTCGCGTCGAGAGATTTTGCGGGCTACCCGGCCGGAATATTTACGAGACAGTGAACAGAATTAATTATCCGCAGACAATTTCTAAAGTCTCGGTGTGGCGGTGTGGACGTGTTGACCGGGGAAAAAAAAAGAGGGAAAAGACTCGAAATTGTTCGCTCGGCAATCCGAACGGGCGAAACGCAATTTCGTTTCCGCAAATGCGCAATGAAGTTACGAAGTATTCCAACGGAGGACGTTCGAGCGCGGTCTGATTTTATTTTCACCGAGGTTTCCTCGCGTTTGCACTTCCGTTTAATCGACAGAACTTCAATTTTCTCATTTCTGCCGCTCAATTTCGTTCATGGAAACCGCCGAGATGTATGTTAAAAGAGCACGACAATTATTCAGCGTGAGCTAAAACTTCGTTAAAGTTTCTGCCGTAACATTGTGACAGCTGCCGTGACTAATGGCAGTCGCAAAATGTTAAAACTGTGCAGCAGCGGGACGTGTCCTATACACGAAAAATCAACGACATAATGCAACTCGCTCGCGTATCTTCCGTTTCTCTCTGTTACTTATTCCGTTAAGTATAGCTCGTCGAGTGGAGCGAAAAGTGGGCGGTAAGAAAAACCGAAGTTGTCCGCTGCGTGTCACAAGTTGGAAACTGAAGCAACTTCATTCCCACAAACGCTTTGGCCAAGACCTGGTCTATGGTAAATGAAGTTCTACCTGGGCTTCCGACGCTACGAATCGCGAGAGCTTGCAGGGGAACGCCTCTAAATCGAGAACGGAGGAAGTTCGCGGACAAGCTCGTCGAGATGTTTACGCGTAGCTAGGAAAATTTATCGTCCCTCATTACATTCTTTCATAGAAAAGCGCTCGTGTTGCCATAAAAGATCACATTGTAAGCTTGTTTAGCGATTCTTCATTCAAGATAAAATAAAATGCACTCATATATAATCACTTGTGTATATCGAATAAATTATACCGCACAGAATATTGAAATAGCACATTTTAAAGATTAATATGAAATTAAAATATATCTATCGTATATAAAAATAAAAATACTATGATAGCTTTAAAGTTTTAAATAATCAGAGTTGGTCAACAATATTATCGTTTACGTATCAAAAAATTGTAATTGCGTTATCAAGAAACATAGAACATGAAAGACTAGAATAAAACTTGCGAATTAGATAAAAATAAATACAATTAGTAATCGCATTAGCATCTTTTTAAATTAAATAAATTAATTGGGCACTTCCGACATTAATTATAAACGATGCGTACTTTGTTATATCGCGAGGAACGAATAACGCGGAAAAGAATAGAATTAAATTCAGTCGCAATCTACTTGAAATATCCTGTCTGTATATAAAAATTATAGTTTATTGTAACAAACGTTTCTAAAATGACGAAATTTTGTAATTTTACTTTGCAACAATTTCGTTCAAAATTATTTTTATTTGTAAGAATAGCGAATCGTGGCCATGCGTGTACCGAGATGTAGATTCGCTTCGTTTAATAAGTCCTAAATTACGTTCCTCGCGGATCTGACCTACTCCAGAGGAACCGCACGTGTACCCAATGGTAATTATCGGCCGCCTAATTGACATCTCGTACGATAAATTGGACGGCCAAAGTCAACCCGAATCGAAATTCGATAACGCTCTTTACGATGACCGACATATAATTTCATTTCGGCTGGTAATCCCTCGATCATCGCGAGTCATTCCGGCGATATCCCGGCAGTCATTAATCTCGTTTGTTATCATGATGAACAGTCACGAATTGTTCCGTCCGTGATAATCGTCGAATGATGACTTAATCGATTCCTTCTTGCGTGGTCATTTATAGGTCAATAGATCGATTAAGTTCTACTTCTGCATACTTATTTTTATGATGGCGAATTAGAATTTTGAGTATGAATACCACGTGTCCGAAAAGTGATTCAATTTTAAAGCATATCACTTGTGCCTTGTACATCTTCGTCACTTTACAGTAATTTGCATACACCGATATTTCAATATAGGTTGTATAACATTTGTTACTCAAAATTTCCACATTTTTTGTATGCATTTACACCACGCTATTCTATCAATTTGATCAAATTAATCTCGAAATTAAGGACGTCTTTTTCGGATATCAACTCGCGTCAGTTTACAAATTGAATTGTTCACGGCGTAATGACCGACGCGTGTCATGTCCTTCTCGTCGATATCACGACGTTCCAGATATTAATTATCGGCTTACCATTTACAAGCTATCCTTGCGTAATAATGACTAGTTGCGCAAGCTGCCGCGTGCAGGGTACAGACGCACTTGAGATGCATCGTTCGTTAAGCAATTATCACGGACGTTAGACCAGCCGGATAACAGCGAACCAGATGTCAAGTTCAGGCTAATCGTTCAATTAATGTGTCTTGAGCATGGTCACGGTCTCTCGCTCGGCTACACTCGGCCTGCATTACGTTTTTTCCGCGCGACTGACGTCGGACGAGATTGCATGTGTCGACTCGAATGTGGAAGTAATCCGAGACTCTCGTATCGTCCGTGTAATATCGCGTAATATCACTATGTATCACGTAGCCTGTGATAATAGCTCTTCGTTGAACGTTTTCACGTTCTCAGTATACATCGAAGGCTCCAAAGATCCAAAAGAGCGCGAAATTAGATTGAAGTTCGAAGAAGCTTATTTTTCCACACCGTAACGAGCTTTCTTTAAGACCATAATTGTTTCCATTTCTTTTGTTTTCCACCCCCTTTGTCGTACAAATTGAATTGTGCAACTCCGTATAGATTTTGCGAGCTTATCCACAATCAATTTGCAACACGTACAGAAAAAGAGCTGACATATCTAAACTACCCTATTTTTCTCGCTACTTTGTATCATCTTGTAATCGGATTAAATAAATTAATAAAAAAAATTTATATTGTCCCATTATTACACCTTTTCTTACTTAATTCATCTGATTATAAATAATTTATGAAAAGCAAAAGAAATCAATTCAAATAGAATTCCGATACCAACGTTCTTTCATATAAATTCATTACAAAAATAAAAAAAAACCACAATGATAATTTTAAAAAACAAGAATTAATTTGAGCGTGTTTGTTTGACAAGTTGCTTTATACGCATTTCATAACGATGTGCCGATTGTCCGACGAGCAGACAGGACGAATGAAAAGGGCGCAAAAATCTCGCGGAGAAAGAGCCGCGAGACGTCATTTATCCCGGCGACGCGCTTTTATTACAGTTCGCGGCCGTCTGAGCGAGCTGGTTCGGGCCATTATGCTTAGCCATGGCGCAGCGCAATTGCTCCGGGCTCGTAAATAATCCCGATGAGATGGCACCCTCATAACAATATGAGAGATGCGGTAATCCGGGCGTCCGTAAAGCGAGCGCGGGGAGACGAACGGCGGCACCTCTTCCTATCGTCGTGCAATTCTTATTATCGCCGACGCGACAGCAAGTTTCGTCGCGCGAAACTTCGGGAACGAAAGTAATCGTCCCTTCCTGTTGTACCGAGCATCTTAAGCCCCGGAGTATCGCACCTTAAGGATCCGCCGCCGCGGAGTAGTTTCTCCCATTTCCTCGAGTACGATCCTTCTTCCCGGTCGAGTAATCCTGTTAACCTCCTTCGTCTAGGATCTCGGCGAAAAAAAAGGAAATACAACCCGACCCGTAACGACTTGTTCGATAAGTTTTATCGAACGCTTCTTTGCTTCGTTATTTTACTTCCCTCCAGCGACCCCTTAATCACTGGCTATCCATCCCCGTAATTCGCGCGCCGTGCCACGCGACGCGAGATATCAAAAATGAGATTGCTAATCCCGCGACATTTATTAAACTCGAATCGGTGTGTTGTTATTTGCATATCTGTATTTGTATATAAATATTCATGAAGAGGTTGAAAACGCGCTACGTGTATTACGTTATCGAGATGAAGATACGTGCGTATTTCGCTGTGTTTAAAAACAAAAATTACGAATCATTTGCATATCCGTTTTGTACAAGTATATCCATGAAGATACGGCGGCTTTTTTTACATAAATAAAAAAAAGGTAGTTAGATTTCGCTAGAGTGCATATCGCAATCGCTCTCTTTTTAACCGCGAGATATGAGCACTTTTTATGATAACATATTTGCCATGTACATTCGCGAAGATATGATCCCTCTACTCTTTTTCAATATTCACGTAAGTGAAACGACGTTTCAGCGGAAATTATGAAAATAAAGTGACACACACGCAGCTTTCTGACGATGTACAACGAGACGTTAAGTACGTATACCTACATGGCCGGTTTTAATCCTGTCGCATTCACCGCGTTATCAAAGACGTCATATTCGTTTACGTACAAAAGGCAGTCACCTTAAACGCGCGCTTTGTCGCGTATCACGCTGAGAAATGTTATACCTGTGCCGGGGAAATTGAACGTGTCGCCAAGATTATAAGCAGCTACGTTCGAGCCCGCAAATGCCCCTTTCTTCAGCGTCAAATTGAACATTTCATAGGACGGGTCCGTTCCAAGCTCGCCCGAGAGCCCTGGCGTTTTTCTCCCGTTTATCTTTGACGTCGCGTAAAAGTTAAGTCTCATACATACAAATCGGGTTCCACGCTCGGTGCGCACCACGCGACGTCTCGCGCACACGTGTGTAATCTGATATTTCCCCCGCCCTGTATAACACCGCCCCGTCAAACTTTTACGTAATTCATCCGTTTAGCACATCGCATCGCTCTTATTCGTCCCGCTGCGACGACCTTACGAATCATTCTACAGTTACTCTCACGTATTCCATCGAGTAAAAAAATGTATTTATGCATACCATCGTTATTTCCACAATACTGTTGCAACAAAGAATTGCAAAGAAAAAAATAGTTAAAAATAAAAATAGTGAAAATTATATTTCGCTAAATTATGATTGTGTAATATTATTGAAGAACTGAATGATTAATATACACATATGTATATCGAGAGTGTCTCAAAATGATATACAATTAAATTATTGAGCCATGAGTAAGCAGCTTAATAAATTATATGAGAATTTCGAGCACACCTGCCTGCGCAAATGCAGAAATATATCGGTTGTATTTGGATTACGATAGCTTGCACGTAATTAGGAGTAGCTTAAAGCAGCTTTGCCGCAAATTTATATGCATATGTATATATGTACCTACGTCGACATCAGTAATAAAGCTGACATATACGCGAGACATATCGATGCGTTGTCACTGAATGCGAACGCAATTATCGGAACTGGCAACAATAAAAGTGGCGGTCGTGGACGGTTGATGAGATCGACAATGACCGCCAATTTCGTCAAACAATGTGTCCGAAATCACACGTAATTATGATGATTTGATGCCACCTATGCGGCGGTTGCATTGATTAACGCTATATGCTCGCACTACTCGGCATGCGTAATTAATTTCATCAAAATCCGCAGTCGAAAGTCCATTGAAGTAATAGACACATCCATGGGGAAAATATATTTTAACAAATTCAAGGTTAGTTATTTACAGAGTACAGTCAGTTATAGATTTATTTTACACACGTAATGCTAACATTGCCGAATGTCAGGATAAAAATTATACTAGAAATTAAATTGGATATTTGTATCTGTCGCGTGGATTAATTAATGATACACTCACCCAAAAATCGCTTTCTTTCTTGTTGTAATAAAATATGAAGCACAATTCGCTTACCTAAAACAAAAAACAAATAGAAAACAGTCAATATAACATGTCACAATTTTAGCGAAATTAGCACACATTATCGTTATATATATAAAAGATTATTATGATGAGAAGCAAAAGTGCGTCAACATAATATGTTATTACGAAAAACGTTTTCGCATTGAAATTTTTAATTACGAAGCACCTCATACGCAGAATAATACACGAATATATTCAGGCTTTATAGGGAGAGTTGTTTGTACACTCACTACATAGAGAGAGGGGAAGGTGCGACAGATATAAATAAATTTTTTAAATAAAAAAAGACTCCCCCGACTGCTGTCTAAAGTTAAATAATATATAAAAAAAACAAAAAACTAAAAAATTAAATGGCAAAAAAGACAGGTTTAAAAGGTTTAAAATAATAATAATAATAATAAAACAAAGTCTTAAAAATTAATTGGTGAAAAAGACAGTTTTAAAAAGTTTAAAATAATAAAATATATAAAAAGGTAATAATTTTCTTAATACTTACATACTTATATAATAAAAAGTACTTTTTTACTTTTACGCTATAATTAATTGAACATTTAAGAAGAGCAGTCGGGAGATGCCACGTCAAATCTAATATTTCTCAATCATATTTTCTATCTTACAATATTAAATACTGTCAGGACTAAGAAAAGTGTTTTGACATTTCATTGACTGATGTAATTCCCTGAATACCAACACATGGAACTGTTCGACACAAAATGTATTTACATATTGTATTTCAATACAAATTCCTCTCTCTCTTCCACTGCTACAAATAAACTTACCCTTAAATCAATGTCTGTAAATAGGATCTTCTCGATAAACTCAAAAACACGCGGCCCGATACACGCGCATAGTGGTGAGGTTGTAATTGAACGCCGACCGGATAAAAATCAATATTGAAACACAGGATAACGACAATCCGATACAAACAACGGGAATATTCTTTTAAAAGGAGGAGAAAAACCAACGCGCGTTTACTTGAACAGATTTCCAATAAGCTATGTATTTTAATAAATTGACAAAAAATGTATATATCAAAAAATTCGCTGTGTGATTATTGTAGGTTTATTCTGGAATAATAAAGGAAAAAGAATTCGTTTAATAAAAATTCTTTTCCGCGCCAACACATTCACTACATAAAACTACATAAAAACGAAAAATACAGGTATACAATGCCATGGAATTACATTATAAAATATTTTAGACCAAAACTAAAAAAATTTTCCGATTCAGGATGTCAATGAGCGTTTTTCGAAGAAATTTAACCGATGGTCTTACTAAAAAAAGCTTTCGCAAAGCTCGTGTTTACTTGACCTAAATAATCGGTCGACAATAGGGATCGATCTCCACGCTGCATCGCTTTTATCGGTCACAGATTTTCGACATGATCACTGCGAGTCTTCTCTAACGGGAATAATCTCTTTTGAAGGGCTTAAGCCAATTTTCTCTAACACAGTCGTATTCAGTCCACAGATAGCGCGCCATATCCGGAGAGATTTTTGTTCATTTATGAAAAAGATTGGTTCTTTTTGTATATAACAAGCTCTTTCTTGAAAATCGCAATAACTTCTGTATGCTATATTCTCCAGCAAAATACGATATTATCCTCGACTTTCTCCGAGCAGAGATATAAAAGCTTTCGAGTGGCTGCTTGTGTAACCTGATACAGCTGAAAAATCAGCCGGATATCAGTGACAGTCAGAGCTCCGACTTGACTAAAACGAATCGTCTGTCCATCACCCGTCAGGAAAATAGAGCACTCGACGAATGCAGAGCCTCTGCTGCTGCAAAGGCAAGCTCGGGGCATCTACGGCGAACGGAAAACCGGGTTACGCGGGACAATCGCCGGGCAATGAAACGTCGAGAAAACCGCGCGCGGAACGCGACGCGATAACCGAAAGAAACGCGGTTTTCATCTCGCGATTGATACTCGACGGTGTCATCCGACGCGCTCTCTCTCTCTCTCTCTCTCTCTCTCTCTCTCTCTCTCTCTCGCCGTCGATCGCGTGCCATTCTTGCGAAAAGTCGAAAAATGCGACAGAAATGCGTGACCGAGAGAACACGGTGGACGCTCCCAGAGAGGGTTGGCGGTAGAGAAACGGAGGGAGGAAAATAGCGATGCAAATGGAAAATTGTGATCGGACGATTCGACGACGCGACGCGATGCACTCGAAACTACGAGGGTGCTCGTTCGTTCGTTTTAATGAAAGCAGTCGAATGGAAATTGCGATTGCGTTCCACTTCGGTAATTACAATTATTGCGCCGGACGTTAATTAGCTGGGCACAATTTTAATAACGTTTTTAATTAACCGCAGTCGCGCGACAGAGCAGAGTTGTCGTGTGCGCGACATGTTTAGGCCTAAGGCGATACAGATGATAAAAACTACATGCGTTTTGCTCTGTATTAATGTGTTTATTTTGTATTTGTTCTGTATTAACGTTATAAATACGTATATTGTGAGATAATACCCGATAAATTGTTTAAAGATTTTTTTCTCCGGGTATTAAACTCCGTTAATCGCGACACGTGCATTTTCTGCATTTTTAATATTTTTTACAATTCGTACAAATAGAATCAAAAATGTAGGTATTAAAAAATGTATTAAAAATTTAATTAAAGAGACTTATGCAGTTTCAATATTTCACAAATTCCAAATTGTCATTTAATTATATCCACTAATTCCAAGCTATTCCTGTATAACCGACAAACGAGAGAGAACGCGTACGCTTTGTAATAATAATGCCGGATTTATACGCGTCCAGTATAACATTGACGAATTAATCTCTCACGAGTAAAATTTCCGTGATTCGCAGCGGTCGGAGTAGCGAAGCGGCCCCGGTATTAACGTGACTAATGAGTTTATTTAACTGCACGGCGACAATCGGGCGGGTGTGTAATTCAGGCGGGATATATCGAGTTTAAAGAGCGATCGCAATCACGCGACACGCCCTGTGGTGCATGCGTCCGTTTGTTTCCTCGCGTCGTAATCGCGAGCAGGTAATTTCCTGCCACCACCGTCGCACGTCGTTCGCGCATTTCATAAGACGTATGTGTGCCGCGGATGTATAGCTCCGAATGTGTAACACGAACGAGAAGTTTCATGAAATTTATCGAACTAATTCCAGAGCACGAGAGTTAGATGTGTTACAAGTAGGTATACATCGCGTTCCCGCGACTCTGTCAACGACAGTTTCTTTCAAATATTAAATGCATTGTTCACGTACATTTCAATGTAAGTGAGAGATTTGCAGAAAGATACTTTTCTCCTATTTAAAATATTTATAATAAAAATAATAAAAATTTCTTAATTTATCCGATTCACATACGCCTATATACAATCTTCAACATTATAGTATCGACGATTAAGCGCTTGAGATAGCTATAGAAATTGCCAAAATAAACACTTCAATCAATCCCTTTCTATATTCCTCCGAAGTACGGAAAAATGTAATCAGCAACACAACAACGACCTTGTCTCTCGGAATTCCTCAGTTTCAGTCTACAAAAATTCGTTATATTTGCAATTAAATTGAAACTTCCGCAATTTCGCATTTCGAAGAGCACCGATGCGCCGCGCCTGGACGAGAATGACCTGCGGCACGGTAAGTAAATCGGAAATGCAGAAACAAGCCGGATGAAAAATTTTGTTTTCCTTCTTATCCGCGAGCGTCCATTTCGCGTAATGCTCTCCCGCGGGAATAGGGGAGTCGGAGGGCAAGAGCGGCGAGGAACGAGGATGAAGACAGGGGGGGGGGGGGGGAAGGGACAATTGTAACCTACTTCCGTTCCTTTTGTCGTGCCGCTGCAACGTGCGCTTTCTCGTGCAAGAGACATTTTCCACTCGCCGTTCTGCCGGTTGGTCATATATGCCCGCCTGGATCGCATGGGACCCTGTTTGACTTGCCTGTCCCGATTCAATTAACGATAAGTTATCCGAGATGGTAACCCGATGGAGAACCGAGTCCTTTTGAGCGCACAGCGGGGACCTCGCGAGAAAGTGCCGACGTCGAAACACACGAAACGGCGATGCGTGATGCGCATAGATACACATCGAGCGAGGCTCTTGGATGCTTACTCGATCTGACGAAAATAGAACACGATCGAAGCTGCAGCCGTTTTCTATTATCGTGGAATTTCCGTTCTCTTGGATCCCACGCTTATATGAACGCGTTTTCATCCGATCCGACGACGTTACGCAACGCGGGGCTTTTTCGGAGCATCTCCGGGCTACTGTCTTCGACTTAACGTCTGAAATAGCGAGATAAGCGCGAAACAAGTATCAGACTCTCTGCGTAAGAGAGCGCTTGTCGTATCTTCTATCAGAAAGGAAAACAAAACGAGACGCAAAATAACATTTTCTTCCTCGCAAAGATGTGACGGGGCTTCTCTCGACGGAACACCGAGGGGAAAAAAAGACGTCACGTTAACGTACTACTATACTTTCGTCCGTTATACCTCAACGTGCACGAATGTACTGATACCAGGTGGCGAGTCGTCGGAAAAAGGCATTTTTCTATCGGCTGCTCTTTAATACTTCAAAGGTTAAAACAATGAGAACAAAGAGCTTGTAAATTAGACGGAAATTGCAAGAAATTCAAGATGTAAAACCGAGATCTCAGTAAGAAAAATAACATTAGCATATTCTTATGCAGTATCAGGTAATTGAAATCAATGCCGTTGTTGAGATCGCCGCGATGATCTGATTAAAATGCATGGAATTTCAGAAATCTGTCCAATTTTTATTGCAGTGATATATCTCTAAATGTATGGCCCTTCTCTTCAATAAATTAAAATTGAAAAAAAGTCAAGCGTTAAAAAAAAATAGTATTAATTGTAATTTCTAATGTTCACAGGTGTGCACAGTATTTAAATGCTGTTCTATTTTCTGCAACCAAACTGCTGTCACGGATACGACGAACGGAAAAAGAGAAGAGTTAAAGCAGGACGTGTTGAATTGAATAGATTCAGTTCATATTTCCGACGAGAAGAGAAAAAGAGCGTTGCTTCTATCCGTTCATCCCCCATCCTTGTCCCCGCGATATAAGAGCGTTCCAGATATTTCTCGAAATACACTTTATAAAACGACCTCGTTGAAATGAATCGTTAAGTTCTTGCCAGTTCGCCATCCCCACCGATCTATCACGTACAATTTTAAACGCGACACCTTTCATTTGTGTAAATTGTCAGGCTAATAGATAATGATTGAGTGTCTAACTCGGGTTCAAAACTTGCACTGCCGAATTTTTTTTTTTTTACATATTTTATGTGTAATTTTTTTAACATTTTATTTGTATATGTAATATGTATTATTTGTTGCAAAGAAATAAATATTTGACATATTTATTGTTAGATACGCCTTCATATTTTTTGGATAAAATAATAATAAAATTAATGAAATATTTTTACACAAAAATACTTTTATTTTTATTTTTTAAAATGGTCGGTCGAGTAGACTCCCTAACAGTACAGGCCCTAACGGTTTACAAAATCAATGTACGTATATCCATGTGTCATTTTGGCTCGGGCGCCTCGTCAGAGAGAGAACTATTATTTTTTAAAACTACTAATTATTAAAATATAAAATACACCGTTAGGGCCTAGTATTGTTAGGGAGTCTACTCGACCGACCTTTTCAAAAATAAAAATAAAAGTATTTTTGTGTAAAAATATTTTATTAATTTTATTATTATTTTATCCAAAAAAATATGAAGGCGTATCTAAACAATAAGTAAGAGGCGGATATAACATTGTCTGTTAAGTGACATTTTGTCAATAATGCAAAGCCTAGCTTCGTTCAAAGATCAATGATATCGCCGACTGTCAATGTGATAAACCGTAATGTAACAGAGGAAATGACACTTTGTCAATACTGCTGTTAATGTTACTAATGTAATATTGGCACAACCTTGTTTACGTTATTACCTCTGATATGAATATCACTTTAAGACCTTTTAAGCGACCGACTGCATCAATTACATATCGCGATGAATCTATAGAATAAGTATTATCCGAGCAAATATTTAGTTTGTTGTAAAAAATAAAGATAAACATCCTGCGCATTGTACATTGCTTCAATAACAATAATTGAACTCGTTGTAAAAGTTCATATGATAGGAAACCGAAAGAATCGGTATTCCTTGCAAGGAAATAATTTGAAAGTACCGTTGGAACTGTAATATGATGAGGGTAATGTAAATGGCGGAGTGTGCAATTTTTGAAAGAGATAAGAAAAGATCTTTCTCGCGTAGCAACGGGGCCATTAGAGCGGCCATATTCGATGGCTATGTTACTTCGCGATATTAGGAGAAGAAAAGAAGTGAGAGAGAGAGAGAGAGAGAGGGGGGGGGGGGGATACCGCAAAGAAATCCAACCTATTTCCATTTTCTTTGTCGCACGGACAGAGCCGACAGTGCGCTTCTTCGAGGGCCATTTTCCGGCTATCCCGTCCGACGATTGCTCGCATGTGGGACGTGAAAACTCTCCTTTTACGTCGTCGTATTGCGGATACACGCTCGCATAAAGCTCACGGCTAGTGCTGATTTCGTGGTCGTTCTCAGGCGCGCGAGCAGGGGGGAAAAGTTTCGGCTTGAAATTGCACCGCGGTACGAGTTGGTCGTTCCCCTGCAGCGGATCCATCGGCCTGAAAGTTTCAGGGTTGATGCGAACGGGAGGAGAGCATATTTCGCGAACAAAGTGCGACGCGGCCGTAGGGGACGAAAATCGGGCGATACTCTGAAGAGAGAACGTCCAAAGTTTCTTTTTCTATGTGTTCATCGAAAAGAGGGAGATCAATCTTGGTCCTTCGCCACTCTTAACGATTGTAAATTGAGGGGAAAGGGGTTACTTTCTAAGAAAGTTCGAGCTTTGAAAATTTGATTTACTAGGAAAGATTCTTGGATCAAATTCAGTATTCAGTGTTTGCGCAAATTTGCGTGCTCTCTGGTATATTTTCTGGTAAAGATAGGATTGATTCTTCTGTCCTGGTTTCCTAAATCAATTTTCTTTTACGTTTTTCATAAATTCGTAAAGATTTCCAGAACGACGGGAAAATAGCAGACTATAACTAAAGTTCGTCAGTTTCCGGAAGGATGACACCTTGTTGTATTGAAGTTCTATTATAAGAACCTGAGTACGAGACTTCTCTCTCAAGAGGACTTGCACGAAATTAGAAGAGCAACGAACTTTAATTAACACGCGATAGCATAAGCTTCACTGTGCACTTCGCAACAGCGCTATCGCAGGCTCTTATCGCAACTTCGCGATTTTCTTGAATAACACAAAAGGCTATAAGGAAACTGCTATGTGCTTTAAGCGCCTTTAATAATTATAGATTAAGATTCACGTGTTATGTATCAATTTCACAACATTACTGCTCTTTTCTTCTTTTACTTCGTTGTTGCATTTTTCTTCTCCGCATAATCGTCATGCTCTATCAAAAATTAATAAATATCATAATTAAAAAATATTTCATAATTTATTCTCCTGTTCCATTCACTATTTTAAATTTCCAATCTCGATTGTTATTAATAAACAAATAAGGAATCAATTTTACTGTAATTTAATATTTGGAAAAAAGCCGGCGATTTTTCGCGATTCGAGGAAGCCAGCGCTCGAAGAAGAGCGACAGCTGCACGTTTCATTTCTCTAATCCTATTTTCCAGAGCTGACGATAACGGATCGACACTTCATTCCCGGAGTAGGATGGAACCAATCACGAACCGTTCACTTCGCTTGGTTAATTTAATACCGTATTTTATCGCCCGTTTACTACGTCGCTCGTCAAGGGGTAGCACATTCTGGCACGTTGCGTAAGCCGTTCGCCGAGATTTAATTGCAATATTGATAATAAAATTTACTCTAATTAACGGATTGAGAAACTGAAATTGCTGAAGACGATCCCCGATTGTAATTGCATTGTCACAAAGAAGAACCGCATCTCAAGTTTTCATAAAAAAGAAAACGTAAGTACCTAATGGTGCACTATAAAGCATACAAAATTTTTAAAATTCCTTACATCTAATATTAATTATGTAATAATTATGAGAATAATATAAACATTGTTTAATAGTAATAAATGGTCTTCTACTATCATTAAAAATGTTGTAACGTCTCATTTGTCGCTAATTTTATTAATTGAATCTACGTCGAACCGCAGGTTTCGTTCACAGATCACTCGCTCAATTACGAAGTTACTAATTGAGGAGCCTTTTTGCCGGCTCGTCAATTACAACGTCAAGGACGTTCAGATACTCCGTAAGGGCGAGCTTTGGCTTGAACCCTCAACGGTCCCTTTCAGGGCGACCCGTGCCATTATGCTCGGAGTAACGACCATCACGGAATGTGCCCAATTTAACCGGCCGCTGTATTTCGGCGACGGTATACATAAATGTCCGTGTATATACATACGTCTTTATGTGTATGCGTAGGTATATACCTATACATATATCTATAAATGATGCGGGGGGAGAAGCTAAATCGGGGCGAGAAATTCCACTTGATTTCGAGGGAGAATTTCAGCTCTCGATTGCCAAGATCTTAACACGAAATGGAGAACGAAGTAATTAATGATAAAAATTACGGACTATGAAACCAATTCCTATCGAAGCAATTAAATTGTGTACTTTATTTTTTTGAATACCAATCGATATATAAAACTATAATTTCAACATCAAAAATCCTTTCTCCACAAATTCGTGTTCTGTAGGTATATAATTTACTTTTAGAGAGAGAGAGAGAGTAAAATTCGATTTTCAAACTTCTCACGAAAATATCGTAACGCTAATAATCTGCCACAAGCGAGATATATCTATATATATATTAGCTGCGAGCGAGATTGAAGAGAGTTTTTATCGTTCGTGTAATACGGTTTTTTTAACAAGAACTTTTTATAAGAATCACTTTTACCATCTAGTTGCACAGCTTCGCCGTTCTCCGAAGAATTTCAAGTTCTTCTCTCGCGTTCTCAAATCGGCGGAGGGAAAAAAAGGGCAGTCGTATACCGAGGCCAAGTTACCGAGGCGAAGCAACAGTTTCCACGAACGGACTGGAGTGCGAGCCAAACTTTAATACGCCAATTAAAAAGCGCGGATATTACATGTTCTCAATCGCAAATCGATACTTTCTTCACTGCGCTCAAGACGCTCAAATAATTTTGCGGTGTAACAATCACATTTACGTTTCAGAACCATCGATTTGACAATATAAATATTTTGATATTAATGCCACAGACCTTGGATATAACATTTCAAAAGATTAATCATGAAAATTTGTCTCCTCTCGCAGCAACCGGTACGGTGAAAAATTCGCGGCCTCGGAGGTGGGCGGCATACGCGAAACTCATTAAATTTATTAGACCGATATTTATGCGGCGTATTAAGTTCTCTGCCGCGCGATTTACGGCTCCCGATATAACGCACGGTCGAACGGATGTAATTTCGGAATATTAAATTTTCCCCGTCGACGTACGCATACGCCATCCCCACATGTATGACGTCAGATTTTCCTGAGGAATCTGTCAGATGCTTTGCGCGCGGACGCGCAACTAATAGAAGCAGATTAACGAGGCGCGTTGTTGGTCGATGGGGTTAGCGCTATTTTTAATCTCTTCAAGATGCACTTGACAGAGAGGGCCGATTTGACTTCGATCAATAACGTTTCGATGCAACGAAAATTTTTGTTGTTTTTCGGATATTTAAACCGCCATTCCCATTTTCAGATAAATGTAAGATTTTGAAGATAAGATTTTGCAAGTATTACGACTTTGCAAATTGCATAACAACAACCGAACATAAGATAAACCGCAGATAATTATTAAGTTAGATGC
Source organism: Leptothorax acervorum (assembly GCA_035220615.1). Taxonomy (NCBI): domain Eukaryota; kingdom Metazoa; phylum Arthropoda; class Insecta; order Hymenoptera; family Formicidae; genus Leptothorax; species Leptothorax acervorum. The sequence goes on along the minus strand of JASTWQ010001262.1, from coordinate 576,355 downwards.
ATATAATAAAACAGAGAAAAATATAGAAGCTTTGTAAATTATCTTTCAACGTGTGGTTCTAATCTAATAAGAATAATTTTGTATTTATCTCATCCAATTAATTCGAAATAATTGTACTGTCTCGCAACGTGTTGTATTATGATTATAATCGTACACCGACTTCGTCGACGTCGGTCGCGCGTTATATATTTCACAGTGAAAATTTTCCAGCGCAACGGCTCCAGCGCGAGAAGCTATTTTCCAGCGGCGTATCACGGTGACTATAGGCGATTGTCCGTCCGGCGCAAGCTGCTCCTCAAGCGGGCCGTCCAATAAATCCATTCTATCTTGGGCGAGCTCATTTTTCGTTGCGCCGCAGATTTCCCGACGCGGGATAAGAACCGCCCCGTTTTATCTCTCCTTCTCCGCGAACGATGAAAAATTAAGAAACTTCTATTCATTCCCCGTCGTTGTTAATATCTAAACCTGACTTTTATTAAAACCAAAATTATAAAGTTGCTCCGAATTCTAAATTTGTTACTCAAATACATATCTCTTCCTCCGATAAACTTCTTTTTTCGTCTTGCACGGCAATACTTTTCTGTCGTTCGTCGCGACGTGCGAAAAAACAGGAAAACTGCGTTTCTTCTTTTCTCGCGGGGAAGTCTAAGTGAATTAACGCCATTTGCTCGACCACTTATATCGCGTCTTTTCTTTCGCGCGTGTCCGGTCGCCGGATCCGCGAGAAAGCGTGCCCGAGTTCAAGGGCCGGAAACGGCATCAAGAAAACGGCACGTCGAGAATTCATACCGAGGGCTCCTTTGTCTCTCGCCATTGTCGCACGGATCCTCTTTTTTCATTCAAACCGCCGTACCGTGACACCGCTACCCCCGGACCGGCCCAGTCGCCCTCCGGCACGGAAAGAATTTCCTTCTCGTCTCGTAAATGCCGACCATCGCTGTCGCTCGCCTTTCTATGCCCCGCGATTAATCCGGGCGTGCTTTCTCGCTGCCGGTTCTTGTGCCGTCAAAATATGGTATTTTAGTACAGCGTGGATGACGCGGCCTGTCATCACCTTAAGTAGACTTTCTGAAAGACTCATGACGTGAAACGAACAGGAGAGATATATCCTCATGCAATTTTCACGTTTCCCTTGTTTTTACGACCTAACTGACCTAACAGAATGGTTCTGATAAATAACGTCAAATTCGATTATCATAAAATTAACATTTGATCTGAATTTCATTTGTTTAACATTGCGTTTAAAGCATCGTCCTGCCTGAAGACCAATTCTTCCTGAAGGTTGGAAGCTCTCGAAAACTCAACGGTTTTCGTCCGTTCACGCTCGGCATCTTCTCCTACATTCGTTAAAATTCAACGTCCTTCAGTCCAGCGCTGTCGAACCGATTCTCCTTCGTGCCTTTTTGATCCCCGGAAAAGAATTATGGTAATAAATATTTTCACGAGTATCCGACGACATTGTCCAATTTTTCTCACGAACGAGTTTAAGTCGAAGGTGAAAAATATTTTAAACTGTTCTCGTTCGAGTAAGAGTAATGTTTCGACTGGCAAAATGTCTTACGTTGACGTAACACCCATCGTAAACGTAAGAAGCCATCGATCCATCTATTTTACTCTATATAAGCGCATTTTCAACAGTGTAAGTTTGTAATAATACAACCGTCCAACAAAGTGTACGTCCATTATTTACAGGATTTCAACGAAAAATATTATACAGGTAACACAAGATAAACTTTTTCGCGACGAAAAATGCACGTACAGCGAGATTGCCGACACATTATAATTTCTAAAACAGGCAATTTAGTGTCTTCATAGTACAAATTCGCACAGTCAGATAATACGGGCTAGTTAATACGGATATAACAATAATACATCGCGCGTGAAAATTGTGTAGCAACGCGAAAAATAATTTTTACTTTTTCCAACGTTAGTTCGTTTTAAGGTGGTTGTCTCGCGGCACTCGCGTTCTGTCTCTCACACACAGAACAAGTATTTATACAGATACACTCTACCGTAGTGATGTGCCCAAAACCGGTTTCGGTGGTAGCATGTGGTGGCGTCAGGCGTGTAGAATGAATAGCTCCCGAGCCGCGCGCAAGTGTGTGCTGTGTGGCTCAGTCGCTTGTTACGTCAAATAATCGTGAGAATCGAGGTCTATTTATTATTGTATCTCTACAACTAAACGGTCAATAATTTTGGTTTTTTTTACTAGTATTCCTAAAGTGTCCTTCTACTATATATTCGTTTTTCATCACTGTGTTGTGGTTTGTTCTAAATGTAAAAAATAAAAATACGAGATTTTCATGCGCTTTATATGCAATACATAGGAAAAGTGCAATTTTTGATAGCGATCTATCTCGGGTTCGGGACGGTCAATAACTTTTAAATTGAACAAACGTGTAGATCTCACATTTATTAACATACAGTTAAATTTTCAAATTTTTCTTGTGGATTGTGATTTGCGAGACAACTACCTTAATAAACATTTTTGCGGAAAAATTAATATAACAGAATAATGAAAAAGATAAGGGGTTAAACTTAAGATTGATTGAGCAAATAAATCGAGGAGGAGAGAAGTGAATAAACTTCAATGCAAGGGCAAGTGCATAAAGTTTCGTGATGCTGTAAGAAAGCGCGACAATCCAGACGGCTCATGGAAAATCCCAATAACTAATGCGGAGCAGCGGTGCGGCGTGCCAAGAAGATACTATAATGTATATGCATCTGGCACGCGCAGCAAACCTTGTATCACAACAAGCATTTTTGAAATTTTCGGCGTGGTAGCGAAAATAAAGAAACCACGACCGGTGAGAATGAATTCTCAAGATGTTAAAAATAATTTGTTTCTGATGAGAAATTATTCTACTACAAGAAAAAAATTTTGAGCTTAATAAAAATGATCTGTAAAAATTGACGTTGGTCATTCGCGTGTTATGTCACGAGACCGTTTGTTAGGAATAGGAAATGCGACATAAATCAATATAAAGTTGTTACAGTACAGTATATGTATATTGCGAGACGAAGAAAAATAGCGGGACAGCCCTTCATTATCCACAATGCCGGGTTTTATTAATTTAACACTCGGGTGCACACGCAAAAAATACAGTTTTATCTTCATTTGAGAAACAATGAGTCTGCACAAAAAAATAGAGAGTAATTAACAATTCTGTCGCAATCGTGAAAAATTGAAAAATACTGTTTAAAAGGGATGACAATTGTAGATAGAAAAATAAATGCTCGAAGAGAAAGACAAATTGAAGAAGGAAAAACTATGTGATACATTACGATATATCAATCATGAAGCAAATTATTCAAAGATAAACAGATTACTTGGAACTTTAAACGATTTGTATCATTGCCATATGTAGCAAGACGAACAAGTTTAACAAACAACTAGGGCGATCAATACTCAGTATTGCAAAAAACCATTGAATAATAGATGAGATCGTTTTATATTTCGTATAGAGTACATTACGATAAAAAGTAGAGCTATTATTGCGTTAATTACGGGGAACAAAAGTAGCTGGCGAGAAGGAAAATAGAAGTGCGAGCACGACGACTACCGTGTCGGGACTATTTTTTCACGGTTACGAAATACGAGAGTCCGCGAGAGCAAAATCGCTAGGGGCGGTAGAGCGCGAGTTAACGGTTCGCGGGGTGCGCACATCACGGTGCCCGGGCTTTCTCTACTTCGCGAATGCAACGAGCCGGCAATCCCTTCCGATTGGCTGCATTTGCGCGGCTGCCGAACGGTTACCGGTGCATTCGTCACTGCGAGGTACGCGGACCCGTATCTCGCGGAAAGAGGCTTTTCGAATTTACACCGACAGCGCGCGTCACTCCGACGCGGCCGTCCATAAATAATACCCCCATACGCCATGTCATCGCGCTCTCTGCGTTCCGACACACGCGATAGGGAAGTCGTTGCCGTATATTACACAACGCTTAATTGGCATCGTTACATTCGCTTTCCTCCGCCGCGCCCTCACGTTAAATTTTTCCCTACTCAATAGCTCAATACGCACATTACCGCGGGTTTTTAGATTTGCATGGAAATACGAAAGACATGTTAAAGCTGCAAAATTTATCCAAAATATAATATAGAGAAAATTAATCTAAAATAATTAATGTATTAAAAAAGTACAGATTAAAATCAACAAGTAACAAGGAAAAGTGAGCTTTGAGGGTCAAATGCGGTTAGTTGTGCGTGAGTTAACGTTACCTAAAACATGTAATTAATAATTTAATACAAATTATAAATCGTACGTTTCGGCTCTACATTGAGCCATCTTCAGCGAAAAAAATTAAAATTAATTAAATTACTAAAAAGTTTACAAGTATTGTTCGCTCTGGATTTTGTTTTTTTTTTCTTTCTTACAGCAGATTTAGCAGTTCGTTCAACCTCCCTGTATTGCGTAGGAATCTGTCGGTGGTATTACTCATTACATCGGATGGCTTTTGCATGCAGGGTGTGCACGCTGTTGATAAAGCGCCGCGAATGTTCAGAGACCGGCCGTCGTGATTATCGCTGAACAAAACCGTTTGTTAACCGGGCCGACCACCGAATTTGGGCAAGCGCCAACGGATATCAATAGCAATGCCAGACACGAATAAACTTTCTTCCCTGCGTGCGCGAACAATGAATATTTGCATGCGCGTGCTCGAAAATTGAATTAACCGATGGCGAGAGAGGCCGGTCGCGGCCGGATGTATTATTATACATATTATACGAACATGCTCGATAATCGCGCGTACAGACACAAGGCATGTAGTGATAACAAAGCTGCGACAGCTAATGACATGTAACTAAGCGCGCTGATTAAGGCGGAATATATTATGTTATTGCACCTGCGCTTAAGTTGCGTCGAGAAGCATACGGTTACATGAGAACCATAGTTGAAATCACAGTTAAATAGCTGTTATAAAAGCTAAAATCAAAGAACCAAACGCTTCTGCGTTGAGATCAAGAGAGAGGCTTTCAAAGTTCGGTTTAAAAGTGATAATGTACTTCGCATCGCGAAAGTATTCCTATAGTAGTTGAGTATCAGATTAAAATTCCGTTCAAAGAAGATTGACTTAAAGTCGAACCAACAAAGTTTCGTTATTTGCTTGGAACTTAATCGAATAAAATATTTAAATTTTCGATCGCGCGCATCTCAGAGACTATATCGATGCGTCGATGCGTGCCGGTTTGCTTTACGTGATATTTATTTAATGTAAATTTAATAAAAATATACGATTTCCCCGTTAATGTAAATTTCAGTCGGATGGATAGAACCGCTTGAGGAAAAAATTTCAAGGGGAAAAAAATTATATTGTATCGAGTAGATAAGTTCCGACGTTAATGGAGCAAATCAAAGTTTCAATAACAGAATGCAACAATAAGCCGGCTACATATTTAAACGCGCGCTAAAGTGTTTCGTGCCGGCACGAGGGGAGAACGGCGCTCAATAATGGAAGTTCGACCTGCAGTTTCGCCATTGCGGCGAATGAATTGCATATTTGCACTGTAATACTATGTAATACCGCCGGATACCAAGTTTGTTCGAAAACTGTCGCGTTATATCCTGGTCACGTAGCGCGAGAGCCTTGAGAGTTTTGCCCCTTCCGCTCCTTTCCATCCGCCGCGCCGGTGCCGAGCTATCGCACGTCATCTACCCTACTTGGCGAAATCCACGAATTTTCGAAGCTGTGCTCGACGCCATGGCAAATTGCTAAGAGCGCGCGGGAGCTTCCGAAATTGCGCGCACGTCGATAAGTCGTTGACAAACACCAATTTTGCATGAATAAGCATCGTGATTTACTTTCGGATTATCCTGCAGGCGCCGAGCGCGCAGCTTCAACAAGCATACTTTCACGTCTCGCACATTGAACGCTAATCACTATCTAATTAACAGCAACGTGTAATTATTAATTTATGCTGAAATAAATTAAGCCCACTGGCATGTATCGATTTTGCAGATTCTATTGTGCGATCGTATGCGTTATCCGATAAGCAAAGATCATAAACATAGCGGAAATTTCGGCTTAACATTTCGCGTTTTACGTCGACGTAATGGTACAATAAATATATTAATTGCAACAAGACGTGATCGATAAATCACGTCATCAGCGGCATAGAGACGAGTCGTCTAAATGATTGACACGCGATACAAGAGCAAGATCAGCTGTAACGAAGCCAATCGGCCGCTATCGACCGCGATGAAGGCAATGGCAGTGATCGACATTAATGGAAGCAGCAAGACGGTAATCGATAAGTCGGAGCTGAATGACATAATCCGCCCGCGATCACGTTACGGGTAGCTTGATCGAGCTGTCGCCTCGGCGTCGGCGCAACGGTGCGGGAAAGTGAAGTTTACGTGGCGTATAAGAAGCACGATTTAAACCCCCCCTATCCGTCTGATTCGTCCGCGCATTGCTCTAAAACGAGTTTGTAATCCACCTGCAACGCGTCGGTCGGCTTAGCCGTCAGCTGCTCGTTTGCCTGTTCTTGCAACGCCTGCATCTCGCTTGCATACGACGCAACGCGAACGACCGCGAATACCAGGGATTGTCTTCCCGACGAGACGGGTTGTTTTATTCGTAATGTTACGCGAGAGCGTAACTTCGCTTTTGTCGATCTTACATATGTCCATACGCAAGTTATCTGCCCCGTGCAAAACATGCACTTTGCCATCGTGCAGCCGCTTGCTAAATTAAGGCAACGAGAAAAATCCCAACTCGCCAAGAACATGTCAGAGAGAGTATCGGAGCTTGGGCGTGAGAGAGTGATATGGTATGAGCTTGAAACTTGAAATACGTCGAGAGAAAAGCATCGGTTTCCTCATCAATTACGCCTGCGACGCAATCGCGAGAAAACAATCGTCTCTAGTTAAATAAGATACCGATCGCGTTGATAAGAGAGCAGAATAGACGACATTTAACGCGTCTAATGGAAAACTCAAAGTTAGGAAATGCAATCGTTAGAAGTTGAATTTATCCGGTCTCTCACTGGAAGAACGTTCGGGCGGATGAGGAGCTCGGTAGAGGTGGAAGAAATAAAGGTGAAGTATGTGAACGAACTGACCCGGTTTCGATCACGCCCTGCTTAATTTCTCGCGGCAACGCTCGGCAATTAACGCCTTTGTCCCGCCCGATCGGATAGGAACGGATCGCCCCGCGACTCTTATCCCGGCTTAATTGGATTAATGTAGACGTCAGCCCGTCCCCCGCACCTGCTCGCCCACGCTTTGCGCTTTGTTCCCCGACAGGTGTACTATACACACGCGGAAGCGCCTTCGTTGCGAGCTACCGCCCGAGGCTCATGAGACCGAGATCGAGTGTGCAACGTGCGCCTGATGAAATTCAATTTGCACGACGTTTAGAGAGGGGGACCGCGCCGATCGCGGCGCGCAATCTCCGGCACACGAGCCCGTGCGCACAATCGCGGCATAATTAATTTAACGCGGCAAAAATTGCATCACGGGCAATCGAGACCGTGCGCGCGGTTATGCGACGCGGTTATTAATCGCTCTTATTGAGGGGACCACGGGGAGGCGCGTGAAATGCATGTTATGTATAATGTTACCCGCTTCCCGCATTACACGCGTTTATCGCGTACAGGCTACATTTGCGCTGACCGCACCATAGTTATCGATGTGGCTCCATTACGTAGATTAAAACACTATACGGACGCCATACGTCAAGCGACCGGCAGGGTCGCGTCTCGTGACGTTTGAAATTCTCGGAAGAATGGCTATACGCGAGTCGGGGAAGATGGTATTCATCGCGGGAAGATTAATCGATCGATTGGATTGCGTCGCGAATTCATTTGGCAACGAATCGACAGATAAGATGGATGTAACTTTGCTCTACTCCCCGTCTGTTCTTTTCCTACCCCATCCAATCTTCACTTTCGCAAACTCTGCCCGATATCTCGATCTTCGTCACGACCGACGAAACGGCATTCGGCACGGGCCGATGTGGTCCTCGAAGTCGGGTGATATAATCGTGACAGAATTCGTAATTATCTGTCGTAAATCTCGCCCGCTTCGGGAAACGCGTCCGCGTCGCTCCCACGTTCGCGATTTAAAATTACGAAGGACGAAACCCTTGACATTTTAGTGCAGCGCCAAGAACTCTTTCGAAGGTCAGCGCATTGCCCAAATGAAATATATTTGTTACAAATCGGCGACGTGCATCTATGTGGCGGCTTTGTAACATTGCCAAGAATGGCATTTCGATGCTACTGACGTGCTACACGGAACATGCTTGGAATTCTCCATTTTGCGCGATTGAATAAAAATACCATTATGCTTTCCCGCTAATTAAAGGCCGCTTGAATAAACGAACAAAGGGACCCGCGTTCTATTTTCCATGAAATGCCGCGGTAGAGTGTAATATTTCAAAAATGTATCCTATTTCACCATTGGAGGAATAATCGCTGTTATAAGATGATATGGTTATTCATATACGATGTTGTTCATTATACATATAATGTAATTAACTCTATTATTTGATATGTCAATTTTTGTTCTTTGCAAATTATTAACAACATTGAGATAATGTGATGTGACGTATAATAGTAATATAAAATAATTAAATTACAAAGTATCTTTTTCGAGAGATACTCGTATAATAATTAAAATGTATGTATGTATAATCCTTCTAAAAAATTTCACAAGTTATTTATATTATTATTTTTTAAGTCTTATTGAATGTTTTTTTCTAGAACTAAAAAGATTATCTATACTATAAAATAGGAAATATGCATTTTTTTCAATAACAAAATTTTTAATATTTTAAAATTTTTAATATTTTAAATAACATTGAACTTTACAAACACATGTTTATGACACATTTTGCTGAACAACATTAGAGCTTGCATATTATTTAAATTATTAATGTAATCCAATTAGCTGTTAACATCGTTAAATATTCATAAATGAGAAATCATCAAAACAAACTATCTTTTTGTTAAAAATAGTATTCAATAAATAATATAATAATGCAATTTTATGCATTCTGTTATTGATAGCCTATTAATTAATATGTTTAGTTGTATTTCTGATAATAACATATGTTTTGTTACATTTCTGATAAAAGATTCTATTGATGAAGGATAAAGGTAGAAGAGTAATAATAGGAACAAATAAATTATTCGTATAACGCGATTGTAATCCTGAAATATTTTTCCGTTGAGCACAATGGCTATTCCTTACACAAAGAATCGATCTAATAAAAGAAATGTCATGGAAAGAAAAGTAAAAGAATTCCATCAAGATGCGTTAAAATAAATTAATACTTTACTTTAAGAATAATAATTGTGGTAATAAAATAGATAACTAATAAAAATGTTAAAATTTTCTTTTAATAATCTTTATAATTAATGTCTGAAGAACGTTGTTGCTCACGAGGCTTTCTCGTTGACAGCGGCTATTCTTTACATGAAGATCCGAAAAAAGAAGGAAGAAAAAAAAGATAACTAAGCAGACGGTATGAGCTGGATTTTTATAGCTTGAGTGAACGTAACTCTGGAGAGCCCGGTAATTTTGCGGTGCCGTTAATCAGAGTCGACTATTCTCCGACGAGTGGCTCACCACGAAATGGCTATCGTCACTCCTATCCGAGGCAATCCTTCCGCGATAACTACGTCCTTCCACAAAGCGTCGAGCAACGCGTTGCGCCTCGAAACGTAATAGCTGATGTAAACGCCGGGACGGGATATACCTATTCGAGTGTTTTAGCACACGAAAGTGATCTGATGGATTATCGAAAAAATCTCAGAAATGAAAAGAACGCATCTAAAAACATAACAGCATAAAACTTTTATAGTTTCCGGTAATTTTAACACGTCGCACGTACAGACGCCTGGATGTGACGCGTTGAACAGGATCATATTCTTTCCCAACGTCGCATGGCGCCGTAATGCATGACAGTAGAATGGAGTAAAAGCACAGCGAAACTTCGGACGTGATTCTTATAATATAAAGCAAAATGGAAACCGCTGCAGAAATATCGCTTCGGTCTCTCCTCGATACACTAAAATTAGACGACGTCATAATAGCACGTTTAACGGGACTGATATTCCAACTAATGTGCCACTGATTCGAGGATGCAGGCTAAATAACATAATTATGCCAAGTTTCACTTAGAAATTACACGCTCGATACCTCGATACTGTTATTTGAGATCGTATATAAACATTCGAGCAAATCTCCATTGATTACATTCTACATAGATTCTCTACAATCCAAATTTAGATACAATGTTGCAAAATTGCCTTGCTAATGTATCTCTATATTCGCTTCTCGCGTAAATCTTTGCAAAACTGTTCTTTTATAAACGATTTATGTAAAAGATTTTGTGCTTCTATATTTATCGTTTATGTCGAGGTTTATGTAAAACAGGGCAAAATTGTACTTGATTTATAAATAAATAATACGCGTTAAATGATTCTGACACAAATAAAAACGCATAATAAATTTACGTCGTACTTCGAAATATAAATATAGGATTGCGTATTTTCGGTAGTGATATGTCAAATTAACCGGATGGAGAGCCGAACAATGGCGCTCATTTCAATTCGACCGCGTGATACTCGCGATAAATCAGAATTAGACGTTGCTGGTAATTAAACAATCGGCGACAATGAAGATTGGTAGAAGCACCGGCTCGACCCCGGCACCGATTCGGGGCTGCAAACGAAATTAGTCTCACGGGCGTGGCAGGACTGCGCGACGTGCTGATTAAACTTAATTTATGTAATTACAGTTGCCAAGAAGTGCCATTGTGTGCCCTGCGAACTTTCCCTGCGACGTAATATAATGTAACGTCGCGCACTTTGCCATGGTCGATGACAAGGTAATGGATTGTATTGTTTCGCCATTAATACGACGTTAATATTGAGACTATCGCACAAGTTTAACCCCCTGAGTTTAGCATCCCTTTCGAAAATTGCGCGTCGCAATTATATTGCTGGTTAATGAAGATTTTGGGGAAACACGTAGATAATCCGAATGAGAACCGCATACCTTTGTGTATGGAATATCTTTATCTGATCAATTTACCAACCTATAACTATAAACCAAGTTTAATTAATTAAACTACAGTGCCTTAAGATCACTATTAATGTATGTTATTCCATTAATTATTAATTATTATGTTAATGCAATGTTTCGCCCATCTCCAATAAACATATCTTTCAATTTAATTAATAATAAGCGAGATTAATTATTCTGCCACCACAAAAATCAAGAATCTGCAAGTTAAATAATGTGCGCTCACGGGGAAGTCTAAAATTATGATGTCCGACGCAAAAAACTGACGTCAATCGGCGAATAGATGATTTAAGAGGTTAAAATAAAAAAAAGACCAGCGTCATAGCGACGGCTTTGGCAATCGAGATAATGGTATTTCTGGCTATCAGCCCGTAGAAGAGGGACGCTACATGCCGATACAACCGATATCTCGCCGTTTCTCGCTTTGCCGCGGCCGACCAAGAACGAGGATTAATCCGCGTTCAGCTAATGATAGTTCCCAAGTAGTTTCCGCCGGTTTCTGCTCTCCGGCCGGTTCCCGAGTGCCGGGTATACATATATCGCTGGACGGCGATGCACCCACGAATTTTGCGCTACGTGTACAAGAACACGTAGCGGTTGATCTACCGGTCACTTCGGGAGTACGGCCGCAGATGTAATCGCGTTATCGTTCACCGCTAACAACCGTTCCGAGCGAGTCCATGTGCCCCAGCCATCCCCACGTAAACTCGCCGATTTAATTCGCTAACGACGACAGAGCAAACCAGCCCGGATGTTCTTTGTTAAAAAGCGGTCTTTTTTTTAAAAAATAATCACAATTCCTTTAAAACCCCGTCGCTCGGCGAGCCGCGGAGTTTAATGTTACGAGTAAAAGCATACTTGAGATTCCGCGAATTTCGTGACCGATTAAATTATCCGTATTTTAATACCCGATAATAAAGGCCGTAAAATGAAAGCTCATGTCTAATATTTAGCTTTCTCTAATAAGCTCTCATACGACAGGAAAAATAATGTTATATTACAGATTAAAATTATTAATTAATTAATTAATATAGATATCAACTTATATGTAATACATAAAAGCTCTCCCGTGTGCGCACATATTTTACGTTATTACTTTAATTATAATGTAATAATTAATTAATTAATTCTAGGAATATCGGAAATTGATTCAAATAATGGAAGTTTGAAATGTCTCGTTGTTTTTGCAGTATTTAAATCTGCTCGCTTGAATTATGTTGCAATATCGGATGATCGCTGTGGCACAGATTCCCGCTCGGCTGCGCGGGAATGGTCGATCAAACAGAACATACGTAAGCACATTAGTCCCATTTAACACGTTCCAGTGGCTTTGTCTACTGTAGCCAGTGTGTTTGTGGTATAAGCGTCGAATAATTGGGTTGCCGGCGCGTGTTCGGACGTAGGAGGAAGAGGAAGACAGGGACGGTCTGCGCGCGTAAGATAGAGAAGGACACAACGTATCAGTTGTCGCACGTGACTTGATGCATGCAGGCGATTGCACGTGTCGATATGTTACCGCATCGCTCCATCGAGCAGGACATGACGAAGATCAAAATGCCCTGCGCTCTGTCACGTAGCGCGAATATCAAATAAACTGCCTCGCGATATTACATCAATATCGCGAAAATTGATATGCAAAGCTTTCGGATTTGCGCGTTTTACTGCGAGTGACGGAATTTGAAACGTTTAAAAATTTAACTCTTACGGAGGTATCTTAATTCTCGCAAAAACGTGTGACACTTTTTCCCGCCATATTAATTTGCTACTTTAATTATTAGGTAGAGTAAACACGGGAGAGATAAGCAACAGTCGCGCTACAAGTCAGAAGAAGCCGAACCGCGACCCTGTATGTATATTTATAATGAGCTTCTCTTGGAGCGGCGTATTCTCTTAATCAGCGAAGTGCACCAAGAACAGAATACGTTGCGTTCCTTTGACGAGAGACAGTGCATGAAGATGGTAACGCACTGTAAGCCGACTGTAGGAGACTGCGTGTAACTACGGGCCGGTTACAGCACAGCAAGTCTGTTCTTGCAAGGGAACCCTAGGGCGAGTTAGCGACTAGACAAAGCCACGAGAGAATGTCGCCCGCTGGGTACAGATGGGACACACGATGCTTCCTCCTCCTTCACGGGATGATATCGTATCTCCTCGACGTCCCAGGACGATGCTTCGTCTCCTTCTAAAGGCTAGCTGCCTTGCGACGTCAGAATCTATATTAGGGCCGCAAGGAACCTTCGCTCAAGAGTTCGGAAATGGCTCCGGCTTTGAACTTACGGCTTTGTAACTCGATAATTAGCCCTTGACTAACGCGCTCCCATTTTCCTCTCGTAATTGACACGTCTCCCTCGGAGATACTTTAGTCGCAGAAAAAAACTTTCGTAAAAAAAAAAATCGTTATAACGCTTGAAAAATGGCATTTAAGAAAAACTTTGACTTTCGCCTAATATAGCTAAGAGCTTTAGACACAAATCGCGTCTAATAAAATAAGATTTATATTATAAAATTAGATAAATTTAATCGCATTTTCAAAATTTTAAAATTTTCTTTGAACCTTACACGTCAAATCATGGATCGCTATCGTGTCGCGTACGTTAAGAATTTATTATGTATTAATTTAAGCTGCATCAGTCATGCCATGATGGCTGCAATATCGATTGTTAGAGGAAATATCTGAGTGCAGCGTTACTTTTTGGCATCAAAGAGAATTACTTCTCTCTTTCTCTACGGGTTCTACACGTTGTTTCTCCGATAAAATATAGATCCCGCTGTAATGAATTGACAGGCGCTTATGTAATGGAACGTATTTCGCATTCAGTCGATAGCAGATACGACGCTGCCTCCGAGGAGGCAAGATTTGAGGCCTGATGTCGGATGTAATGGATATGCTACATTCCTGAGTATAGATAATATCCGCTTCCGAGGAACGACGAGATCTGGTTTGCGTCTTTAATAAACGGTGCGAGGGAAAGCGGAAGTGTGTGCAAGCGCGAAAGATACAAATAATTTAACGATTGTTAGCGTTATTGCGTTACACCGCGGATTCGTTTTGTTCATTTAACTCGAGCGAAAATATCAGACGCGCTCGCAGTGTGGCGGAATTAAATTTCGCTGTATATTCCAATACACATTTGTGCATCTTGCAGCGAAATAATCGGTAAATAACGCAAAAAAGTTGTTGAACAAGATTTAAAGCTAGCAAATAAGTTTTCTGACAGTCTTGTACTTCTTTGATATTGTAGGTATATTATATAAATTCTTAGAAACCAAAAAAATAAGTAATGACTGACAAGATTGCTCGACTGAAAGATTAAATACCTCTTCGACAGTCTATCTCTGAATCTACTACCTAGAGTTTCTTTTCGCGGAAGAGAAAAACAAAATGACGTAATACGACAGATTGGAAAGAGACATCACTAAAGTCCAAAGTGCACTTTAAGTTGCCTCCTACGAACGAGATTTCGCACATATACGGGCAAACCAACCGGCTACTTTCTCTCATCCACGGCTGATTACACTTCGAAAACATTTCGTGGTAACGTTCGCCAGTGTCATCGTCTTGAAATCCACCTCGCCAACTTCGTCATGGATCAAAGATCATTCGAAACAGAAGACAGAGAATGGAACCTCGAATCTCTTGGACTTTGCCACCCGAAATTAAGAATACATAATGTAATCAATATGTGCACATTAATATACCCGTCAACAAACAAATATTTTAATCCGAAATCATCTTTATCATCTTTAGATCTCTATTAAGTTTCTTATGCTGAATTTATTACTAGAGACTATAAAAATATTTTGTCTGTCCACAGAATCATTTGTATAGTTAAAAGTTCGTCATAGCTGATCACAAACTACGTATTTAACTTGCATTTTATTTTTGTATAATTTCACAGGAAATATCATGCAATTTTATTAATTTACTTGTTAATTTTATATTTCGTAACATTTACAATTTACATTACTAAAATATTATAATATATTATTTTTATATATATGTTATATATCCTATATTATATATTTATACATTTATATTTCTTTTATGTTATATATATTTTTATCTTTTATCGTCAGTTATTAATTACACAAAAATATATCGACAAACTGAAAATGACAGCTAAAAGAGAGCTGTCCAATTTTTTGCAATACTAAATTTTACATCGCGACAGTGCGTGATATGTGTAACCAGCCGGAACAGAAGAAGTTACACTGTTAATGGCGAATGACACAAAATACGGCGTGAGAAAGCCACGGGCAACCCGAGACGTTCTCGAAAAAGAATTCGAAAAGACATCTGCCATTCGATCCTAGGCATCGAACGGGACTCGATGCCGCCAGATCGAAGACGAAGAGAAACGAGCACTCCGCGCTGAGAGAACGTGCAGCATCCCAGATCCCGGGCACGTGGCTGAAAAGTTTCGGGCTGAAGGAGGTGTGAGAGATCCCGAGATACTCGAGCGTAAGAAATTGAATAGCAGCCGAAGTGTATGTAAGTACCGCTTCGGTTTTCGGTAGTCGGGTCATAGCCACCTCCTCAATACGAAATTACACGGAGTCCAAGTTATAGCATGTTAGAGTTTTGTTATGGTCACAAAGAGCAATAAGACTGAGCTACAATTAAACAAATTGATATAAATCATACGATTCTAATTAATTGCCACTATGTATTGAAGGAATGTAAAAATGGTTTCAAAAAGCACACGATAAATGGAAATGTCACATACGTTATAGGTATTAATAATATTGCGCGATATAAATGGAATAAATGGAAGGGAAGAAAAAAACTAAATGGAAATAAGTGAAGATTAAAAGCCGCGATAAATCGAACTTTAATAGTAATCGCAGTAGTTTGAGTCAACGACCCGGAACAACGGTGATTCCGACCTAAAGCAACTTCGATTTCGATCAGGGCCACCTACTCAATCTGCTGGTCGCCATCCTTCTCCCTTCCCCTTACCCCTTCAGGTTCTTAATCGTCTTGAGCTGATTCGTATCCGAGGGTCGTTCGTCCGTGCAGATGCTCCGTTCTATTGCCGTAGTATCTTGCTTGTTCTCCTTCCATCCCCTGCCACTCTCCCTCGACGCCCTTGCTCACGTCGAGCCTCGATTCCTTCTCGCATTTCACTGCGATTGCTAGCTATAAGCTCGGAAGATAGATCAGAGGAACTTTGTAATATTGCAGAAATCGTGGCTGCATCTCCTTTTCGTTGTCTTATAGATGTTTACACTCTTCGTACGAGAACCCATTCGACGTGTAATGGGAGTATTTCGCGAGGAAATTGAAATCTCTCGACTAAATCGCGCCGAGAAATATTTACTCACGCGTATATACGGTTAGAGAAATTGATTACTATTATTGGCGGAGTTTGCAGAGTAACAGGAATCATTATTTACGCTGTGTTTAATTGCGTAACTCGCAAGTAAACTGTAATTATAATCAACCTCGTGATGAAATGTAGATGATTTCATCAATATTTTGATTAGCAATCAGTGCCATAAGCGCAATGTGTCGTTCGACGAACGAATGAACGAATCGCCGAGAATAACTGCAAGGAAGTTATGCGAGATAATCGACATGGGAACGAGCGAATCACGACAACAGAAATGCAGCTGACGGCCGGAGAATTGATAACGGGATAAGATAGTTTCAATTTACTTCACGCTCTCGACTTTCGCGATGATTTACTGCCACATTCGGGAGATATTATCAGCCGCTACGCCCATTTACGGAGAAATTATTGCGCGCCTTGTACCGAGACCATAGAATGTTTTCAGATACAGAGTGCGGCTCGCGAAATATGTTGTCATACGATTTTCTACGTTGTTTATAACAGAAGGATTTTCGGGAGAATGTTACGATCGCGAGTAAACTCGCCGCAATTTTTCTGTAGCTCGTAATATATCATCTGGGCCGTGTTTCTACCATCTTCTACACACAGCTGCGGAACAAATTTGCATGCTCGAGTGGAGTATATTCAAGCATTCAAAAATATGTTTGAAGCAAATATTGTGCGATAAAAATAAATTATGCTAAACACGCGAGATAAAAATACGTATTAGTGCATAAAAATTCATGTTTTGTAACAGTGTATCTAGAAGCAAAAACTTAAAAAATTGCGAGATCTAAAAAGGCGAATAAGACAAAATAAATTCGAAAAGAATAGAAGAATGGACACGGCGGTAGTCAAAATTAAAATCCAGATTCCTCGGATATTTCGACGTGGATAACAAGATATATCGCGGCCGTCCTACCGCGGCATTCCCCGTAGAATAATTCAATTGCGACTGCGTCTAATTTAACAATTCCGTGCGACGTTCTCGCGTGCTGTATAAAACGCACGTGATCTGGCCGTGATCCGCAGAAAATCTCTCGCGTTCGTGTAATAGGTGAATGCACACGCAATGAGAACAGATGGAGGAGCACGTGGCAACTCCTGCCGCGGCACGCTCCGAACGCGTGATACGAATGTATTCATAGCCGCGGCACCTCCTGGCTCCTCTTCGCCCGCTCCTCGTCACCGTCGAATCGAGATCTGAGCGTAGAAATAGACGGGGCGAATGCTATTCACCCGAGCGTATACGCGCTTGAAATAGTTAATACTCTCCTCGCGTCATAAAGCGCTCAAATCAATGCCGTTTTTCCTGGTATAGTGTTCTTAGCAACATTTATACTTTATACGAAAGATACGGTCTTATAACTCCGTTTACTTTCGCCTCCGACTTAAGAATAACGCTCAACAACGGCAAATTATGTATCATGCTATTAGAACAGCAATTAAAAATCGCATTTGAAAAAATATATTGTATATCGCTAGAGAATAACACTAATAAGGTTTTCGTTTCATCACGAGTGAAGTAGAAGCAACGAAAGCGTTTCCGCGAGGATCTGATAAAACGAACAAACGATCGCGTACGACGTCAGGGAGGACGGGACCTGGCGCTGCCTGCAATTTTCCTCAGCCGGCACTTTTAATCAAGAAACGCGAGAAGAAGGAAAGGGAGAAGCGAAGCCCTCGAAATAGAATCTCAGTTACCGCGCTGGGACGCGCTACCGCGTCCTCCTCCAGGGCGAATGCACGTCACTGTGTAAACGCCGCGAACATGATCTCCGTAGAATTACATTTCGCTCTCCACCGCCGGAATGTTTCCACCATTTGATTTTCTCCCCACCGTATCCATGAGACGCATTACGCTCGAGAAGACCCATAAAGAGATACAAGTGTATGTTGCAGCGTGCGTCGTGCACACAATATCTCCGAAAATTTACCGTTTTACGAGAATGCGTTTTCTATCTTCGTTGTACAATTTGTCGTGATATAAGCAAAATCGTATCTAAACCTTTTTTACCACGTAAAAAAATACCGCGATTAGCTAGGGATGGAAAGCACTTATATCATATTTCGTGGTTGAAAATATCTTATATTTCGGATTATGACAGCGGTATTTTGCGGCACCCCCACTTAATCGTGTGGGCTAAACACGCCACGAAAATAAACTGGAGATTTCCTCTTCGGACGTTTCTTCTTGGTATATTTTTCATCGTATAAAAGTGCCCGAGGGAAAGGTAGAGAAAGTGTATGTCTAAATGGAGAGATCGTTTGAAAAGGGTCCGACTTGAGGTTGACCTAAGTAATTGCGCGTGCTTCCGACGATCTTCATCTTTCTCCCGGTTAGATAAAAAAAGGAACAATCATCCTGACCTTTGTCCATTCCCTTAAAAAAATCTCCTCTTTTCCGAAGATTTTCCTTCACTTATAGTTACAGTTATTTTTTAACGAGAAAGAGAGATTTGTGCATAATTAATAAAAAACAAAAAAAAACCAAATTAAAATTATAAAGCATGTAAACCATTAAAGCGTAAGTACAGAATAATTTATAAGATAAATTTCAACGCCTGACATGTCATTTTAAAAATAAATGCTAAAATGTCTAGTTGAAAGCCGCAAACGTGAAAAGGCGAGGACAAATTAGCGAAACGTAAACGTTAAAATACGTTACATCCCCAGCATCGTTAGTTTTTCAGAAAAACTTGAATGACGTTAAGATATCTGAAAGGAATTTTCGCATGTACAGTTTCCGCGAAACTTTGACTCTCTAACGAAGTGACGGTCATGAATCCAGAATTTCTTCCCTAAACAAAATCTCTCTTCTCTAAAAGAAATTGAAGATGCTTTAAATTTACGTGATTGTCAGAATTGGATTATTTGTACACTTTTATCGATATACTTATATTTTATTGCCACCTTCTTAAATCGCGCAAATTATTATTCATATATTTCAGAAAAAGATCCAGCTTTGCACTAAATAAACTCCTCGTGTTTATAAAATGTTTGCCATATTTTATATTTATTCATCTATCCCTGCACAGCATGACGAGCAACTCGAAAAAAAAATATATTTAAAAAAGCATCGCGTTAAAACAGAAAAAACATAAAAACGCGAAGAACCAGTTAATATTTTTCCCACGTTCGATTTATCAGAGATCAAAACAATCAAAGAAACAAATGTTTCTTCAACTTCCTCAAATATTTGCGAGAATTCTTTTGCGAATTTACTTCGGTAGAACGTACGTTTGCAAGCGCAAATATTTAGCGAAGTTTCTTCGGTATTTCCAAATAAACATCTCTCTAATATAAACGGCCGAACAGTCCGAACCCCGGAGAATGAGTACAATTTGTTCTTGGAAGTGCTCTCGTTGTAAAGGCTTTACACCGTACGGAACGTTTTGTACCCCCGTTGTCTTGCGGGGATAGCTCTAGCAACTATAGACTCATGATCAACGCGAGCGAACGGGGAAGCTATCAGCGGGAGATAACGATAAATCCGGAAGAGAGAGAAAGGATGGAGTGTGTCACTTGAGCCCTTCGATAATGGCGTGTCGCGACCACGCGAACACCGATTTTCTCGGTCGACTTGCCTCATGCGCTTTCCTTTTTAGGATAGATAGATCTCCTTAGGACTGGCGTGCCATTATGGTCAGCTCAGCTTCACGTTTCTTACTTCCGATTCTGCACTCATATTTTTGCACGACGACTTTCGAGCAACCGTGAACAATCGCGGTGTTTGCCGATATCTTCGACAAAGATTGTTTCGGTATTGCACCAAATTTAATTTTTGGACACGCCCAGTAGTAACACTATTGTGTACCATATTATTGATACATTCATATGGAGAAACATTATAATTATATTCAAATTGAATTATATACTTAATTAAGCTGACTTTTCACTTCAATATCTTCGCCGTATAAAATTATATCACATTATTATAATATCATAATTATCATAATATCATATAAAGTCGCAAAAAGTTATAGTTATATCAAATATTATCTAACATAACTTTAGCCATCGAGAAGTGCAAATGTTCGTCACGTATAATTTCCCACTCTAATTAGCAAGGCTTGCTTCGTAATGCGAATGTTCGGTTAAACAGTCGTTTTCGAAGGACACGGAATAGAAGCGATCTGTTATGAAAATGGCTTGCATTTAGCAAACGGACGTACGTGCCTACGATATACACCGGAGGATAAAGGTATGCCGCGTGCGCGTGACTCACCTCCTGAAAAATTTCTCCATGGCTTTGTCGGAAGAATTCCCAGGATGCATACTACGCGCGGTTCAAAAAGTTTCGGCTGTAGACACACTCACCTGAAAAATAGAAGGAAACTATGTTACAACCACATCCACATTACACGCAGTGCGAGTTAAAGAGCAGCGGACAACATAACAGAGGGAGAGGAGGGAAAGGCGCGCAATTATCTTATATAAATGTTATTAATTATAATTAATTATTACGTGTGTACGAATATCGCGATATCATATAATACTAACAATAAGAAGTTAAAGAAATTCTGTGTTTAAACGATGGTACTATTTTACACAGATCAATGGCTGGATTACGCTTACAATGCTTCTGTTCGCGTTTGCACAACCCTGTTACCCAGATTACAGTGACAAAGTACGGATGCTCGCGAATCATGAATTGACAGGATTTCCTTATGGAAGCGCTACATCGGTACGGCCAAACGGGTCGTTTCGTTCGTCGCGTCATTTCCGGTTTGTCCATGATGTAATTTCCTGCGTCGATGGAACTCCACTGCCAGTGGCTTTGCAGAGCCGCAAACCCTTTTTTAGCACAAAACAGGGGAGGAGCACAAAAACATTTCTTCGCGAATTCCATAAAACTTTATGCCGGAAAATTATATTACTACAATTACTAATACCAAAAATGTCATTATCTCATTAATGAAAAATATAATATGATTATTTAATAATCTCTCTTCCTTTCTCTCTTTCTTTATTACAAAACATAACGATATTTCTCTGCAAATTGCACAAGTTAAACTTTTAACAATCCAATGCATTCATACTCGACATCTGCACAGCCAGTTATCAGCATGGGCTATAAATATCGTTACAACGGTGGATGTACTTATCTAAAAGCGCACAGCGAGTTATGGCCTGCGGTTTCGTAAACCACTGCACTGTTTAGTTGACATATAAAATAGACAGTGAGATGTTGACGACAATAACGAGTAAGAATAATTGTTAGCCGATTCGTTAACCACCCAAACTAAACAATTCCGATGCACGTATGACAACTGGCTATCGAACGCGAGAATATTCAAGGAAGAATTATTATACCGCGATATGCATTTACATTACGACACCACTCAGTCGTTGTCTGCCGATATCATTGTATTTAATATTGATCGGTCCAAAACGATAATCGACCGGCAAGGTGGTTTGTGCTAATCACGGGTTGTGGAATAGTTGGAAATGCAACGCGATAATCGTTTCCGAACTCGTTGGTCGTCATTCTCTATGCTCTTAATTAGTTTAACTTATCAATTGATCGCGGAGATTGACAATCCCCGCTGGGATACAATTAAAATGGATGCATAAAGCGGTATTCATCCGCCATACATAGATATCGACGTTACACGCAGGTGGCGATTCGATCTATCGCTCTGCGGTATTCGGGTGCATTTTCGATCGTCGACCCCGAAATCGCATTTAAACTCATTCAACAGAAGTCCATTAAGAACTTTCAATTCCCGACTGTAACATTAAACTTAGTTTCCAGTACCGGGAAGTTCGAGGAACACTTATCTATCTCCAGAAGAGCAATTCTTTAAGGATTCTTCTTTCGATCAACGAAGGAAGAAAGCCTCAGTCTAAAACAGGCTGAAGTGCACGAGATTTAATCAAAGTGATAGGCTTTTAAGCAACTTACTAATTTGCCATTCTAATTCTTTAATTTTAGCAAAAAGGTTAGTGTTTCACCAATTATTATAAATGTCATAATATTTCGTCCTTCAAACGCGAATTCTTGATAAAACAGAATTTAAATCCCCCGCTTTTCTATTTATTGCCGCTTTTATATATCGAGCATATTTTTCACGTGCGTAATTTTATTGTCAGTCCAACAACAATACGCTGTGTTTCGATTTCGTTATTAAACATGATAAAATGGGTTAAAGCCCTATTAAATCGGTCGGGTCTATTAAACGTTGATATTTCGAATAAACAAGGAAGTCCGTTATATAATCCGTAAGTCCGTAATATTTTACGGTATTGCGAGATTGCAAATCCAATTTGACGCGATGTCCAGGTATGGGGGTTTTATTTTTTCATCAATAAGAGAGCACGCGGTTATATTCGAGCATCATATTGGTGCTTCGCTGGGAAGATCCGGCTTGGATTGAAAGCGGGCGATTGAATCGCGTGCTCTCGAAGGCGATTAGATTTTCCCTTCGGGAGCGAGAGGGAAGCTGCTCGGTGTAACACGTGTTACCGAGATCCAAAAACCGGTTATTGTTAAGCCGCGACGACACGGTCGATATGGTAACGTCGATATGGGTATAATGGACATGAAATTTAGTGTGATTGCATTCGTGCGAGCAAGGCCAGACCAAAAGTGCAGTTTACGGTGTGGCCGAACGTCGCGATATCGTTATGCGCGTTTTCGCTATTAACCATAACTGTCTACCGTCGTTATTCGCAATGAAACGATACGACGGCCAAAGAGTCGGTGGTACATTGCTATTCGTTAAAGAAAAACCGACGAAGACTGAATTAATAATGACGCAAACACGCACAGATATATAAATTAACTTTAAAAATATATTTCAATTCGACTCATTTAAATTCCACGCAAGAATCCCCGGAGTTTTTTGTTATCTGTAACTTCCAGCGTGTCTTCTACTTCCTTTTGCAACATAATATCGAGCTTACTTCTTTAGTGACCGACGTGAATAAAATATCAATTTTAAATTAATCGAAGAATCTGAGAAAAGCAAAAGGCACAACGAGATAACACAGATATTACATTACAGAATTGATGAATAGTTGAAAGGCGAGAAGACCCTGCTGCGCCTTATTGCCGCGCGCGACCAGATGGCTGCATTGCAGTTATCAACCTAATTACGCGGTTACGTCGTATCAGGGGGCTCGTTTAATCTGATCGAGATCGCGCAACGTGCCGATGACCTAACTGAGCATCGACAGGACGGAACGTCGACGCATCCGCGCGCGACAGTTATCGTCACATTATATTACCGTGAACGCCGAGAGGATAATGTGTTTGCGGTGGCGAGCCGCGTCGCTGCGCCGTCATATAATCACCACCATAGGAGAAATCGGCACGAGAATTCAGCATTTCAGCAGTTGCCCCTTTCCAGCCATGTCCGCGAACGCGTCGCGTCGCTCGGAGGCGCGATATCGCGACAGATAGTATTTATTGCGCGACGTCCGTTATTTACGAGCCCAATCGCGAGAAGCGAGTGCAAGGCTTTTTTTGTTTTAATCCGCTGCCTTTCAGTCTTTTTCGAGGTATCCCTTCGCGATAAACAGAGCACGCGAATTGCCATTTATCACACGAATCCGCGCGGCGCGAAAAAAAAAGTGGCAACGATTCAATTCGCCGCGAGTGATAACTTGAGTCTTCCACGGGGTGAAATGATAGAGACGTGTAATCATATTTCAAAGTATGAATTTATTTCGTTCCTTTCGCCCGCCCGTGACACAAAATCGATGAAACGACAATTTAGATTCGTCTTTGAGACAGACTGGTCCAGTTCGCTTCAGACAGCAATTCTATCCACGACAACAAACTACGGACAGTTACGAAATTTGCGAAGCATCGACACGAGTGACTCCGTTTTACATCTCGAACGTCTAATCGGTCCAATAAAGATCTTCATGAAAGACAGTAATTTACAGTCAGCCTGTGCACCGCGCGTAAACCCGTCAATGATCAACAAGTGAAACGACCGAGCCAGCCGAACCTGTTGAACATATATCACAAAAAATATGAGACGATGTAAAAAATTAACGGGTCAATTGAAGGGAACGAAATATTGATACGAGGGGGAGTAGGAGTGGCCCGCGCGCGAAAGGCACTGCGCTCGTAAGAGAGCCAGCTGTTCGTCTCGGTAACGACCCTCGAGACAGAATTTACGGGACGAGCAGACAACTAGAGACGGGGTATTACGCCACGCGAAGTGGCGTGTTGGTGCCCCATAAAGGATCGGGGTCTTTCCCTAATGGACCGCACCATTGGTTAACCCCGAGCTCTTATTCCGTACGTACGATGCTCGTGCGAGGAGCGAGAACGGGAACGAGGGTAGGAAACGGCGACGCTAGCGACGGGAATTGTTGGATGTTCGCCCACGACGCCCTGCACCTATACAACGCGGAGTTAACCGTCGGAAACAAGCCACGATATCGTTACTTCGTTATGACGAGCATCCCGCGGGAAATTCTGGAAACAATGTAAACGAGCGAGCCGGATTAACCGGTTGCAACGTTAATCATGACGCTTCGACGCGCACATTAACTCGAATTAATCGCAAGACTGACGAACGATGATATACAATATACATGTACATGCGTCACGGCGATGAACGTTGTCGGGATTGTTATTGCAGGATTAACGAGAAGCAATTCCGCAACAACAATCTACACGCTCGTCCCTACAGTATTTCATGCCGACGTTCCACCTGCGCTGTCACGAAATGTCGTTTCACCCATGCTTTTAATTCATAACATCGTCTGTGGGATATTCCTCTTCTTTTCATTTTGACTCTTATTGTGAAAACTCATTTAGGGAGTTATCATGAAGACATGAATAATGACTCCATGGTATAAAAATCGCATCTCTATATTACGAATATCTACACGAAAATATGAATCGAAAGAAGGCGCGACAATTACATCACATGTTGAGAACTAATACGAATCATATTCATCTATTATATATAAATTCAAAGAGTTAAAACAAATCGTATATCTTGAAATCATGCCATATCCCCGTAAAATACTATATGTATAATTATAACGTCATTTTACGAAGAAAACTTTCGGTAAAGTTAATCGAGAAGTCATGTAAAATTGCATATGCATATGCCAACCGGATATTTTGAATACGATAATCCAGAATGTATACTGTATAACGTAGTACAGACAAACACAGGAAAGAATAGAAACAGAAAGAATATACAGCCCGAGGCCTCCCGGCGGGTTCCAAGCGTAAACTTCCAGTTCGAGCTCAACCAGGCTCGATAACAAACATCGAGTGCCGCCCCGAGAGTGCTGAACCAGGAGAGAGAAAGAGAGGAAGAGAATGAAAGAGTGAGAATGAGAGAGAGGGCGATCGCGCGGGAAATAGCAGGCGGGGAATCGGAGGAAGCGAAAACCAGTCCAGGCAGACAAAATATACGACTCGCCGTTGCAGCAGCGCGGAATGTTGTTTTCATCGCAATTCACCAGTGCAACGGCAAAAATCGAAATTCCTTCACTCCTGCAATGGATAAACATCGACCGAATGCTCGTTTTCTCACGCGAGCGGGACGATTGCGCAACCGATAAGCGTTCGACTATTCTCACAATTAGTTGTATATCATGCCCAGATTCGGCATTTTGCTGGACTGGCCGGCAAATAGTTGCGTAGCTTCTTCAATGTACGTACAAAAGTTCAATATCGAGGCTATCACAACATTTTACGTAATCTTTTGGATTGTGTGGGCTCATAATTTTCAACTCATAATATTCAAATATGATAAAGTATAACATAAAGCTATGAATGCCTAGATATACATATAATAAAATTGAATAATTAACGTATAATAAAATACATGTAATAAAACTGGATAATTAAAATGAAATCTTAATGAGCCAAGAACTTCGAGGATTTTGCATGATAAGAAAGTGAGATGTCGACCTCCAAATCACGTCTCAGGCGGTTAAGACCAGCAACGTTAAGTCGGCCACACTCGCTCGAGATTGGCGTGTCGCCAGATGCTACATCTTGCACTTATGATGCTACAGCCACGCTTCTTGCCACATCTCAACTATACCCTTCCACACAAGAATATGCCATAATGCTCCGCTTATACCTATACCGTATGCTATATATTATGTTACAGTTTCTTACAGGACTAATAAATTTTTGACGTACAGTCATTTTCAGTAAATAATCACTTCTCGAAATTAATTTTGCTATATCTTCTTTATAATCGCTCCTTGTCAAATTTTCAACGATTTAAATGGTATAAACCGAAAGGAACATTCATTTTTCTTAAAACTTTGTATAAAGTTGAGAAAACTTCTTACATGCAGATTTGATTAAATCATAAATTTCTTTCTTCTATAATCTATTTCAATATATTATACGAGAAACGTGAAATGTTGAAACACGTATTAAATGCTGCCTCCGCTGCGCGTTTCTAACAGGAAATGAGGCACAAATACATAAGAATAAAACTGCTGAATACTGGAAAAAATTGCAGAATGTGAGCTTTGCTTCTACATTTCTTGGTTTTATCCTATTTCGCAAGCTTACTCCAGTATTCGTAATTCGTGACGCTCGAGGCCTTCGTGCAAGCTTGAAACCTGCAAGCTTGAAACCAACATTTAGCAACGTCATGTATCGATCAACTGTAAAATTCGGTAATCGCGTTCCACCACGAAATAATTTCTTTATGATGCCACATTGTGAAGGAAAAAATTATCGGCGCGTGATAGAAAAATGCTTGATGTGGCGCAATAAATAATCATTCGCATCGCTCGCTCGTGAAACTACGCACGTGATAGTCGCGGAGTTTTATCGGGTTATCGCGCGCACAACGAGATTTTATGGAATCCATTTTACGACGATCTCGTAAGCCCTACTAAAGACGGCGGATTGCACGAGATTATACTGTATAATATCACGATCGTGCGTTTAACGACCGAAAACCTCACACCAGAATTTTCGGCTTTTGGACTGCGTAAGCATTTTCCCGTCGCTCCACTTTGTTGTGCATCATATCGTTTTCTCGTTATTGTAGAGTTAACTAAAACGCGCTACATAAATCTATAAAATTTACTATGTTTGTAACAAAGCAAGTTAAACGTGAGTCAAATATATGCGAATACAATAATTTAAAAGAAACGAAATGTATTTGTACAAATAAATACGCAAATATAAACGAAGTTATATTATTAATATCATTGTTATGGCTGGCGAAAGCCACAGGACGTTTGAGAGGAAAGCAGGGAGAAGCAATCTCGTCAAGGCGAATAAAATTTCGAGCGACACGAGCAGCGAGAAAAATGAAATAAATCGCCGGCGCCTTCTTCGTTCGTGGCAGCGGTTTGAGCGATTGCGCCGCTGTTTCTCGCAGCCGCGCCATTAATTATCTTCGGAAGCGCGAGAACTTTCGTAATTCGAGAAAAATCTCCGTCGGGCATCGTACTCAACGTTCATACCGTGTCGGGCGCCGACGGGAGCGAAGCAACAACATGCCACGTTTCATTCGGCGAGAATGATTTACCTCTCGTCCTCGCTCGGCGTGCGCGCGACGCTAACTTTTGTAAAAAGCGAGTTTTTTTTATTAAAAATGTCGCGTCAGCACACCCCAATCAACATCGGCCTGAAAGCGGACGCAATTACGCTCGCTGCTAATTAAAGCCAACGCGGAAACTTTGCGCGAAGTCCGTGAAGAGTCCCGATGCGATCGTAGCCTCAACATCGATCGCTTCGGAAAATTTGCTGTCATAATATTTGCCCGTCCGCTAGTGTCGCTGTGCGGTTTCCGTAAAATTGGAGAAACTTATGAGGATTCGATTAAATTAAACTTGTAGATGCAGAGATGTGAAGAGACGTTCGCAAATGTTTGATTTTCCAGACTCCTGTACATCTCGACAAATATTTCAAAATTATTTCCTTATCCTCGTAGATATTAGATATATCGTGAGCAAAACTTCATTATTATAGCAGCATATTCCTTTTATATAATCTTTTTACATGTGCCCATCATTTATTGTTACGTTTTTATCGCATCATTACTCAAATAATTCTATTCAGGTCGCCGATTCGAGAATCTCGATTTTTGCAAGCATGAGAGTGGAAACTTTTCGGTGCAAGACACGTAATCCAATTTATGCTAACGTGTTTTCCGATTTCATTCCGCCGCGTATAAACAGACGGTTAATGATTTTGCTCTCTCGCTTAGGATCGTTTCCTACTAGCGAGTGGGACGGGAAAAACGCGCGATCCGTCTTCGATAGTCAAGGTAGCACGTGACCGAACTAGATCGGTGCTCAGACTTAGCGGCAGCATCGTTCTACACTTAATTAGAAGTTGAGATCGTTTTTCACGACGGCCGTAGCATCGGCAATGGAAGCCCGATACTTCTTATCGAGCCACCATGGAGCTCGCTAAAAATGCGACTGCCAGCTGACGTGATTTTAATTAGTTCTTTAATCACTCGCATCTGTCGCCTAGAAGAACTGATAACTTTACTGACACAAGCTTATTCGTTCTGTATCGCACTCTCTTTCTCTTTCTCTCTATTTTCTCTTCCTTGTATTATCTACAATAAGTAAATTTCTCTTTTTCTCAGGAATTTTTAGTTAAAATTTAGCTTAAGCAAATAATTAAATCTTCTTTATATCTTTTTAATCCTTTTTTTACGAAAAAAGAATATTGCACAAACTCAATAACTGTTTTATATAATTCATGTATTTTTTTAAATTAATGTCACAGATATACTATAATACTTGAGACTTTCATAGCAGCCATATAACAATTATGTTCATTTTATCAGAAAAGATAGAAATTTTCGCACTTATTAACAAAATTTTTTTTTAAATCCGAGATTTCGAACCCGAGAGGTATAAAAATTTTAGAGATGGTTGCGAGCCGAGTATGGATCACTCATTTGGCTTCCCATTAAACCACCATAGCACTCACTCAGACGCCCTGTACCTCTCGACTGACAATTACTTCCCGGTAGAATCCATCGTTTGGTATAAAACCACAGATCGTGCTATTCTATGTTACGCTGATATCATGGTAACCATCCTCTCAGTACGATATCGAACACGCTCGCGTGTAAAGTGCGTGAACGATATGAACCCTTTCCGCACAGTTAACCATCGACCCTAACGCATAAATGCAACGGTGCTACAATGAGGCATCGTGATTCCTGCAAAATCATAGGTCGATCGCATCGATGTATCGGCGATACAATCACGCCGATACCTCACGTGCCTCTGTGTGTGCCGACAATACCAAGCAATGCAATTCCATAAAGTACCTTTCCATTTTTCTCGCATTACGTCTAAGCTGAGTGTACACGACTCACTTTGTTCTTTTGAAAGAGCCGCTCAAAATGAAAGAAATAGATCGCAATAAAATATTTCTATAAAATTTCCTAGCAATATTTCCCTCTTTCTTCACGAAACAAAAGATTATATTACACTTATAAATTAACATAGAGATTGTGATATTCAGATTAATAAAGATTTATTCCATTCTCTTTCATTATAAGTTATAACTTTCTCTCATAGAACTTTCTACAAATTATAGCTTTCTATTAATACGCGAATAAACTAGCTTAAACAGAGAATCATTCCTATTAACACGTCTGTACGAAAGGATGATTTACGGTTTCCGGAATACCTACCCATCAAAAGCACACCGTGTAAATTCGATCTTAACTGTTAAACGCGCATGTAGCATCGAGATTCGTATATGAATTCGGTCGTGTATGCATCGCCGCTTCGTCCACGTCTCGTAATCGCATCGACCTGCATATCACATCCCGCGTGCATCGGTTTACGCGAAGGATATTACGCGATCCCACCTGTACTCGTGCCGATCTCGTTATCGGAGATGCACGACGGCGGTAACACGAGATGAGTGTTCGTATCTAGCTGCTAATCCCTTATTTCGTATCGATCGGCCGCCTTTGTAGCTGTCTGTAACCCCATTCGTTATCGAGTCGATGTGATACGAGAAAAACAAAACCCTCGACGTTTGCTCTGAACTAACGAGAATATATAAAATTGGTAATTTATATACGTATAAAAAATATTGTATAATAAACTCATGATTATTATACTTTGTTAGCTACAATCTTTTTTCTCCTTTTCCCTATCTCTTCATTCTCTTTTCATTAAAAATATTTATTCACAAACATTAGTTTTAAAAAAATATAAAATATATGTCAAATGTTTATTGCAACGCAACAAAGCTTCAAAGAATAAACTGTATACTGAATATTAAACACTCGGCAAAAAATAAAAATTAATCAGTCCTTTCTAAATCCTGGAAGCTGCGATGGGCCATGCAAAATGCAAAAACGCGACATGCCAGTAAACTTGCACTCTGCAAAGTAACTAATAGAAAATATTAATTGCGATAAAAATCGCGCGTTTAAATTTTTGCGACAACTACCAGTTCTCGTCCGTAACTAATCCGCAATCTACGGGCAAAGTTTGCTTTCGTAGTGTAATACCGGACATAATAATAATGAGCACGCGAGTCGACAGATAATCCAAGTATAACGTGTGGGATTTAAGTCAATTAAAAAGTGCTTCCCCGTCTTGTTAACTCCATTAGAAGCTGTTTCGACAGTCCTTGTTTTGTCTCTCTCTCCCCCCCTCTCTTCTGTTTTCCCTGTTTCAATAATTATGATTTACCTGTTCAAGCACCTCTATTAGGTACTTTTCCAACGTAATCTTGTGTCGTGAATGTTTCGATTTCTTATAAGTTAATAAATTCGCTTAGAGAATTGAAGACTCGCGATGTAAAAAAAAATTATGTTTATAATAAACGCAAGAATCTCTCTTCCGCAAATTGTGTTAAATTGAAATTTGCAAAAAAGCTCTCTAAAAGCTAATAAAAAGACCATCGATTTCTATTTCTACAATAACCTTTTTTATTTCCAACAATACGCATTAATCGCGAGTGAAGCATTCCAGATTGTTTATTCGCGAGTCTAGAACTGCTTACAAAAGCGTTAAAGATATAAAACAGCAAGATTGAAAACACCAAATAAAAAATATATTAACGGTGCGCATAAAGATAACTATGGGATATATAGCAAAATTGCTTGTCCATGCTCAACAAGTGTTGCCAAATCGCGTTTACTGAAAAGTTGGTTGTTTCATACGCGGACTCGATAACTCTCGTCTGAAGACCAGTCGTCCTCGAAGCGCGAAAAACACATATCGATAGAAAGGCCCGTCGATGTTGCGCGAAACACATCTCGCGCTCCTCGAAACGTGCCGATGACGCGGTTGCTGGTGGCAAAGATTATTTCATCAATCGTGATGGACACGATCCGTATATGCGACAGACCGATAGCCGATGCATGACGCATGATGTATGTGTGTGTGAGTAGCGCGAGAGCGATTTGCTCGAGGGTTTCTGATAATGAACTCTCGCTCCGGCTGCTCGACGAACGATGCCGGACGGCATCGAGACGGACGGATGGACGGTACACGTGATCGCACACGTGCATGTTCCGTCCCGTGCTGCATATCGGGCAGACGTGCTGCTGCATCCGATTTGCATGCGCGAGGTCGTTCAACCTCGGCTGGAAAACATTTGACCCGATCTGGACCGCGTCCGCGCCGACGTTGAAACGGACGAATCTTCCCCCGCGATCACACGAACGCGAGAGGCTAAACGCGTGGATGTGTATACGCGTACATGTACACGTATATGATCGAAAATAAAACCGCCGTTATCGTCGTTGCGGGATATGCACAGAATCCACAGAACGGTGGATTATAACTTACATTCGGACAAGAACGAATAACTTTTGAATTTTAACATAAATCTCGATCGCGCCGATTCCGGAAGTCTGAAATAGTGTTTCGTAGATTGTGAAATACTATCGCGCTGCGATGGAAACTTCGACATATGCGACTCGATGAAAAATTGAAAGTTGCACTGTAAAGAATGACTTAACACGTACGATATCAAGGTTCATATACTGACGCGTTTCCATCTATATAAAACGAAGCAATTGTATTCAGAGAATTACAATCACCAACGCGAAATATTAAACAAAGAAACAAATACACTGACACAGAATTGCATTTATTTATCATTTGAAGCACGATTCTTAATCAGGTTTTCGCAAAGTTAATCGAAATTCGCGCGATGTTAAATATGCTGAGTTCTGCATTGTTCTATGTTTCTCGCTTGTATAAAAGTAAAATGTTCGTCGTAAATAAAATTAATTAAAATTGCTTGTTACAAGAAAAAACATCAATGGCGCTAATAATTGCAAATAATTCCGAAAGAAATTGAGTTATTGGATAATAACTAGTTATTAGATAACGTGATAATAATAGAATCATGGCATGAAACCCGTTACATCGCGAACAAGAAAACCGTTCGATTTGCAGAAATAACAAGACAATTGTTAGGCTTTTTGTGATTCAAAGGAAATCGTAAAAAAAATTCGCCATAATTGAATATTGTATCGGGTTTTCGCGTTGCGATCCAGTTTAATCATCCCGTCACTTGACGGAGATTAATTTCCTTAAGATACGATACTATAACCCCCGGTGTGCTACTACTATGTTATTAATATTCCGACATTGAACTTTGAATCGGCAAACTGTCCGGTACATCATCAGCAAACAGAAGACGGATCACCTGAATTTATCACCTGAGCTAGTTCTCAAAGCTTCATACCGTTTTTTTCTATGTAATAACAAAATATGAATATTTTACAATAAATAAATTCTTTTAAATAATAATTCACTCTTTTTACATTTCTCTTCGCCCGATATATTCCATTTGCAGATGTTTCTTTGTATAAATTAATTTGTGCATAAATGCAGATGGCCGATCATTTGTAAGGTTTATATTTCATAAAGTTAACTCCCAATACTCAAAATTTCCGATATTCATAAAATATAAATCAATAAATAAAATCTCTATATAACTTTATTTTCCGTTAATTACAATAAGATTGTCATTTATTTAAATTAACTTTGAGAAATGCACGATTTATTGATCTTAATCAATAAAAATCGATGACAAAGTTTAGACAAAGTATGATAAAGTATGATAAAGGAATAAAGAACTTGACGCGGTTTTTAATATTAATGTATATTATTAAAAATTTTTTGTCGGCGATTTGAACCACATCTTTGCTCTCGTTCTCTAGACATACATTATTTGTGCTTCATGCCAAGGACGCCTTTTTCACTTATTCCCTCTTATTGTTAGTTCACCAGAGAAACCGGTACAGCTCGATTCCGCACAGAAATCACCTTAGCGTGATTTATACTCGTTAAGTTTTCTTTTATTCGTCACACGAAAAGCTTCGTGTAGCAGCGAGTCGCGAACGTCGTTCGTTAACCTCTGCCATCTTTGAATTATTTATCCGAATTCGTTATCAGCTGAGTGTTCTTATTGTAGTAGCACATTTCCGACGGAGGAGAAAAGGATTCGGAAAATTGGAAGGAAAGTCGGCTATGTTTGATTTAAAGTGCCTGCTTTTACACTTTACTTCCTTGCAGCGTAGATAAAAAAATTTATGTGGCTACTAAATATGCACATTTTATTAAATATAAACCCGCATATATTTCTTCAACTTAGCTTCTCTTCAAGGTAGCTGTTAATTTTATTTTATTAATTTTTTTATTTTGTCGTGAATGTATTAACAACTTGTATTCGATATGCGTTTACGTAAAAGATGCATCAAACAATATTATCTTATCAACTTATCAGACTAATTATACTGCAGGCGCGTGTGTATCGTAATGATGTTGTATCTTTGGTTCCCGAACCGGTTTCTGCACATTTGCACAATGTTGAACGTTTCAATCGTAATTTTTTATCTTCACACGCCTCAACGAAGCTCGCCTTAATGCATACAGCTTACGGCGAATCCGGAATCCGCTGTCTCGTAACGATCAAAAGGAAAATCCGCCTTCCAGCAGGCTCATCGCGAGGCGAATTATAGATCTTTTTTTAACGATGATGAAAAAGCGGGTCGCGATTCTCTCCTCTTCGCGCGAAAACGTGACTTCCTGCGAACTACGCCCTGTGATAGCCTCCTCCCGACCATTAATCTTCGATTTCCTCCCCGTTTCGCCATTTCGGCCTTGACCTACTTTGACTCGAAATAGACCTAGACATAAACACGATGGCGCGCGATTTCCGATCGATCGATGATTCACAAATAATCCATCGCATTAACTATCGGTTAAAGTACTGATATCTACATTTTATGAGCGTTTTTAACGTTTCCTGTGATCGACGCGAAGTTATCGAGAAAAATGTTTTTCTCTTATGTGTCGCTAATAAAACGAACAGGTACGTTAATTGCGTCGAAGAGATAACGATGCTGACTCATTGATTTGCATTTTTCTTTGCCGTTTTATTGCTGCACATGTATATTAACGATAATATGGAACGTGTTCGTTTTTACTGATAAATACAAATAACAGAAAATTTTTGTTTCATTTTTGTTGTATTATGACAACGGGAATAAATGTACGTAAAATTGCATCGCGTGACGCAATCAGAAAGTGTATTCGCGTCCGTTTATATGTAAAAAAAACGCACGTGTACCAGCATGTTGCTTAAACAGGAAGTCGTCTACTTCAACCAATTTAAATAATTCGCCAAGGTAGGGGAGCTTTCTATAAAGTGTCTCACGACACACAATTGCTTGTAATGAACGGTCAAGACGGCACAAATTATGCCGCGACTGTTACCCATTAAACTGTCAATAATATATAACAAACGTTGTAATAATATTTTAATATCAACGCTTTGAAAATTTTGGAATAAATTGCGAAGAGTTATGCTTCTAGAACAGAGAGCCTCAGTGCCAAAAAGACTCTAATTCTTTATAGCTTTTACGGCCTCGTCAACCACAGATATAAGTACGTCTCACAAAA
This sequence comes from Leptothorax acervorum, assembly GCA_035220615.1. Taxonomy (NCBI): domain Eukaryota; kingdom Metazoa; phylum Arthropoda; class Insecta; order Hymenoptera; family Formicidae; genus Leptothorax; species Leptothorax acervorum. The sequence goes on along the minus strand of JASTWQ010001262.1, from coordinate 541,107 downwards.
TAATTAAAAAAAAATATGGCCTTTAGTTTAATAACGTTACAAAATTTATATTGCTTTACATATATTACTAAAATTAAAATAATACACATAAAATATTAAGAACTTGCTGAGAATATTTTAACCTTAACCTGATATGGAATTTTAAATATGGAATATCTTCGCTCACACTTAAATCAGAATTGAGCTAACAAAATTTATAAAACGTGATAAGCCTCCAACGCGACTTAAGCTATATTTTCACATACACATTGAAGATTAAAAATATAGCGGGAAGATAATTTGTTTTCGTTATTCGCATAAATCATTTACATTACAAGAAAACACTTATCTATACTGCCTTTTGCTAATTATTTATATTACTAGCTTGTCGTCGATGCATGCGCAATTTGGCATATGCGACAAACATCTAACGGAAAGTGTTATATAACAGAGACGACCTGGCTCTTCCTGTTTTTCAATAATTTCAGCATAATTTATTATTCGCATTTTTCTTAGGCTCCACGTGCACTCTTTTTAAGAATGTAGATTAACGACAGTTATGCGCCAACAGCGATTGGCTAAAAATTCGAATGCTGACCGTCGCTAATAAAATCTATGAACCGCGGTAATCAATGCAAATACACTTATATGACTTTCTTCTTCGACAAGTTCAAATATCCTTTAAAACTGTCATCTATCTGCATTTGTGCGTATCGACAAACACGTACAAAAATACTGAGAAGAATATGTAAAATTTAGAGAATAATTAGATATACTTAAATATTTCGTACTTCTCTCGTCTTCAATCCTTGGCATACGAATTAAGTTTGACATTCGTAACCGCTCTAGTAAGGAAATGAAAGTTAGCTTTATCTGGGAAATGATAACGATAACGCCATCATCCTAGTAGAAGTAGTTTCTCGATTCCGTCGAGCAATTCGAATGACTTTTAACTGCGACAAAGCAGCCGCATCCAGCTTTGCTCGAGCCGACTGTATTCAGGACTTGTCGGTACAAGGATTAACGCCTCCGCAAGTAACGACTTTGCGGTGACGCCAAGCCCGGGAGAAAACCTCTCAGAAACATTCTGGGTTGCGAAATGTCGAGACGTCTGCTGGGAGGATTGTGCAGCGAGACACAAGACTCCACGGCAGTTGGATAACGAATCATAATTCGCCCGGCAGCATCGCTGGATTTTCCCGAGCAGATATAAGCGTCGCGTCGTTCACATAAGGATTAACGCCATCACAGCAAAATCCTTAATTTGCGGCACCTTCATTCAACCAATGATTCTTTTAGACTGTGGTCTGTCTAAAAGATGTGCTTATTAAGAGAATAATCTACATTTCTCACAAAAGTTGTTTCTATGTATAAATTATTCATTGTATTATACTTTATATTTCTTATTAGTAGTAATTTATACATAGAAATATTTTAAACTAAGAGAATTCTCAATTTGCATATTTATACATATATAAATTTTGCGAAATTTGATTAGATAATCTTAATTAGTTTTATGATCTGTCGTTCATCATAGCCAACACAAGTTACGGAATAACGATTTTCATACTAATTGATTTTTGCAAATTTATTTTTTAATGTCTGCAATACATATGTATTACGATATGGTCACAATACAATGTCGCAATATCGGTAGCTTTACCTTAGATTAGATGTACGACGCGTTAGCTATCCCGGGAATTCTCGTGGTGGCCGGACTGTGAGAAGATTCAATCGCTAATGGCAAAACACAAGTCCGCGACAGTTCATAAATCATCGTTGCGCGGAGAACGAAGTACGAAATATACTGGCAATAATTTATTACGAGCAGGCGCGATAGAGATTATTGTTGCCTGATCGCACTGCTATAACGTGGAATCCAAAATGTGCTCTCATTTTCTTATCGATAACACATTTTTGCCACTTGACCGTATTTGACCAATCGATAGATAGACGTTTTGACAATTTCGATATACATTTCATAATATTATTCTTGTCCCTCCAATGAATGTTTCAATAAATGTATTGCAAAATTGGAGCAATGCATGTAAACGCGCACGAGAATATAGCATATTTCGGAAAATCCTAAGTTGAATGTAGATTATACCTTAATATACGGCAAATTATACCCTGATACAGGGTACGATCCGACTCCCATAACGCCCCGGAAGCTAAAAGCTTTTCCTGATAAACGGTAAAGTTTCGCGATTGCTATACAGACGGTGGACGATCGAGAATAGGTACTTCAAGCTGTCGACGCGTTCTTTACGCGTTCAGACAGCCTTCGCTGGCGGCGTAATGGCCCGGACTTTACGTCAGCAATGCCATTGTAGCTCACGTCAAAACTGGAGAACTAATCTGAATCCGTCGACGGCGCCTGGAAAGTCGCCAGCGCAGAAAATATAGTGGCAGTGAGTTAACGCCACGTCGATGTAGCGACGATGAAACTGCATCGCCGCAGCAACGCGGTGAGGCAATATGCTGTTTGCAACTTTGCAATAATCGCGAATCCATAAATTGTCGATTCCGTAGACTACGCGTACATAGGCGCGGCCGTTAACGTGAAAAATGAATAATTTACTGCCGGGAAATAATATCCGCCGCTGGTAGAACAAGCCGCAACGTCGTAGCGAAAATTATTTGCGAATATAGTGTGCGCAACGGGAACACAGCGAGTGTTGCGATAAACAATTGCAAATATTCATTTTGGTCGATGCCGTTAATAGCAAAGTGCTTGGCAAAATGTCTGTAACAAATAAATGAAGTTGTCGCGCGTGCAAAATTACTATATAGGATATTTGAAAAACGTCGTTTTACGCTAAACCGTCTAAAACAAAACAACTATTGCGAATAAAATGCATAAAATAACAAACATTGAAATAAGGCATTTTCATTTCAATTTTTTATAAAAGTATGAGAATATAAAAATAAAATCTTGATTAATTGATTAATACTCGGCGCATCTCATCGCGAAATGAAGCAAACCAGAGTACTTTGACGAGGCTGAAAGGAGAAAACAGACCGCATTCGCGTCATTAAACGCAAAATTGAATGCAAAAATGCATTTTTCGCGGGTTACCGTGTCGTATATACATCGTCGAGTGCATCATGCGAGATTACTATGCACAAATGAAGTCGAGAACGAATGAAACGCGACGCGGCGGCAGCATTCATCGGCATATTTTTCCACTATTTCCCGTTTTTAATCGAAGAAAATGGCATTCAACGTCAGTCTAGCCTGTTTCCGATGACCTCGTCCCTTATTCCGTCGCAACCATTGCGATCAGACGAAGACCGACATGTACGGCCATCAGAAAGCAGCATCAGCGAAGCAATTTTGTTTTGCATTGTTAACTTCTCACGCACTAAATACATTTCTTGTCAATGCAATTCAATTCATATCGCGTTTACGCGATAGAAATTATTTATATATTATTAGAATATATATTAATATAACATAATAGATATCATTTGAGAGTGAGTGAGGAGTGAGAAATTAATGCAGTGATATAAAGATTAACAGATTTGAATGGATGGACTTAATATTAACTGCAAGACCAATCGAGAACTTGGTGGCATAAAATATCGATATGTACGTTGTTATAATGAACTGTATATTTCAGTCTTACAAGCTCTATATATGTATGTGCCTAATAAAGTGACGGAAGATTGTATACGCATACTCCAGGATTAAACATTGAATATAATTTGCTTTAGTCTATTCATTTTAAAGTTTTAAACGGATATCTATAGAAAATTACATTTATTCGCAATTATATATATACCTAATATTAATAATGCATATATTTCATATTCAATTCATACATATATACGCTTGGCTTATTTTTTTCACGGATCCGGTGCTTCAATATAAAATATAAAATAATTTGCAGCTCACTGATCGATGTGCAGCAGCGGAGTTGTAAATTGCGTTATGAATACGTTGATACGTTGATACGAAAAACACGAATATATCCAAATTGTAGAATCGTTCAAAATTAAATTAAATTAATATTTGAAACAATAACTATTGCGCGCAACAAACAATTATAAATAATTTAATTCTACACGCAAGTAACAAACGAATGATATATTCACCTCATGCTCCATGTTATTCGATGCCTCCCAAGTTTCCTCCTTTTCTCAAGTTCTCCTTCGTCGCACGACACAATACTCGCGAAAAGGGTAATTATGCTGGCACCCGAATTAATTATCAGAATACGACGAGCGCGCGATACTTCGCACGGCACTTCCGACGTTAATCCCGCAGGAAGCGTACCTTATCACATGGCGAGAAAAGAATAACACGAAAGAAATGAAATCAGACGAATTTCGCTATAATCCGCTCGACGCAAAGTTACGAAAATCAATGCGAGAATCGTGAACTAAGATCAACTATCTAGGATAGACACAACGATTTAGATTTAGACAGAAGCCTTCAATAAGTAGCCAAAACTATTCAGCGCGACAAATACCAAAACATGGAATTAAATTACGACTGTGTAGAGATATCGCCTCGATGCGAGAGTCAATCGTTTGCACGGACTAATAGTCATCATTATTTGTCACTATATTGTAATTTGTAATCATGTAGAGAAAGATTGCATTTGACGGCTGCTCGTACTAGACGTGATAACGTATCGAAAGATACTTAAACGAGTTTCACCGCGCAAATGACAATACAACTTCTCTCTCTTGTAAACACAACACAACGCCCGTTCTGGAAAAAAACGCAAGCCGTTGCGTGTTAACCAATTTACCACGATGTTTAACGTTACAAAATAAATATACGTAAATATCAATTCAATTTTGATAGACGAACATTATCGAGCATGGAAATTTGACGTTCACGCGACGAATAAAATTCAACTTTACACTTTACTTTCGCAATAACGCTTTCGATTTTAATTAATCCTCAGAACAAGCTATTGTACACTAGTGTTGTAAAATATCTAAATTGCAGCGTATATAATTTGTCATTTATGTATACATATAACGTACGTCATTTTATTGATTAAACTTTAGATGACTTGTAATTTATATAAAAAATCAGAATAGAATTACATTTATAATTTTACTGTATAATATGGAGAATGTATGAAGAATCGGAATGCAAACGTGTATAAAATATAAAACATAAAATATATACGTGTATCAAAATACACACGGCACACAAAATTATAAATAGAATTTTATACTGAAAAATCTAACGCACGTATGCAATATTTTATTCTACGAGTGCATTCTCCATGATTCTTCATATATATTTTTCGTATTATATGTGATACAAAATTATAAATAGAATTCTGTCTTGATTTCTAAATTCTAAATAGTCTAAAATAAATTTTATATACCTACTGCAACCAATTTTATGGCGACAATGATGGAATTTTATACGAAAAAATTGTAATAAGTTGTTAAATAGTTATTAAATTAGCTCACAAATTGGATTTGCAGTCCTTGAAAATTGCTTTAACATCACGGTGTACTATTGTCTCACTAAAATCATTTGATTTAAAAATCATCTGCGGAATGTGAGAGGAAGCATGTCAATCAAGAAATAATTGAGCCTTTGAATGGAATCGTGAAAGTCTGTTTTCTTTTTACCGCGGTAATGAGGAGTTTGGTGATTAAAGGAAATGTCCTAGACGCAATTAGCGAGAAAGCATTTTCTCGTGTTCCAGCTCGTGAAACAAAACGTCGCCCGATGCACTCGGTTTAAACAATTTGCTTTAATCGCTCTTATTCGCCCCTCCCCGTGGGATAATAATCCACTTGCATTAATCGAGAAGCGTCGACGAGACGCAGGCAGCGCGTCTGGATCCGAAAGTTTTATTACCGGGATTAGGTCGAGCTCCATTTACTGCCAATTTACTCGTTTACTGCCAATTTTGCGAGAGACAATCGAGAGAAGCGGTTAAATTACACACGTTATGTTAGAACCATCTTAGTCGGCAGAAATTTCGCATCAAATCTTACACTTATAAGCGTATCCTTCCACATACATATAGCTAGCCTGTCAATATACTCAACAATGCTATAGAGAAAAAAATTTATATCGCTTTTCAGTATTTTCTCTTAAGATTTCGCCAAGTGAGCAAAGATAGGCTGAACCATAAATACCTACAGTGCCATTACTACATCCTGTACGATTTCATCAACATTATCTAATATCCTAACACCCCCCGAGTCGCGGCGATAAGACCGCGGCAATATACCCTAAGTGTTTCGCTCCTGAAATTATCTTCGTTAACGGCGCACCGTCACTTTTCCTCATGACGTGATAAAATTAACTTAAAACCGCTATTTCGAGGGAATAACGTTACCGTCATTGCACCCCGAGCCGTTTTTCCCCGCGCTCGCAGGGGGTGGGTACTTAAGATCGCGCGTCCGTCGAGCGCAAACGGCTTATCGGGCTATCGAGGATTAACGATCGTCCGGAAGTCACATTTGCATAGATTAACCGGAATTTGTGTCGTCGCGCGGTTTCACATCCGTGTGCATGCACGTGCACATGCACGCGCGTCGTGTACCTTTGCGGTCGACTCGTGCAAAACGAGACAATCATTAAATTAGCGACGCCCCGTGTTCCAAAATTGATTTCCATCGTTTAAATTAGCACGCCTCATTGATGCATAATTTTGCAACAGGTGGAAAATGTGTAAATAAATGCAGAACGTTGACTTACATTAGTATGCTTCCATCATTCAATTCATATTTGGAATAATGAGGAAAACAAAAAATGCATTTATCTCTAACTCTATCTCTCTCTTTACATCTTCACGTTTGATAAAATATGTAATTAATAATTCTATTTTCAAATTATCAAGGATTAAATACAATTTCTATTTGTTTTCTCGTATACGAAGAAACATTACTATTGGATGTAAAGAAACTTCGTAACAAGAACAAAGCACTAAGAGAGAAAGAAGGAGATACAAAAGAATCGGTGGAGAAACGAATCCATTACCGAATAACTCTCCCGACGAACAAAGAGAAACCTTCAATGCAGAGAATCTATACGTGGAACGGCTTGAAACACGAGGAAAAAGAGGTGGGCGCATAAAAATATTTACGAAACTTTAATATTAATACTATCGAAGCATCTGCATTTGGTTATAACGAATATTTTCTGGGTTTCCATATTTTAGTTCTGATATCATTTATCTATACGCATATTAAAAACTTCGTTTCATCTTTCCGCAAAGGGATTATAATTTTTTCGTGTACAATTTTGACAACAGAGAAAATATTTCAGTACAATTTTTTAAAAGATAATATATTATAATTTTTCAGTTACATTCAGTTAATGTTACAGTAGGTATTTATACATTTATTTTTGTTAAAACCAATTTCACGAGTTTATCATTTTATTATCAATTATCCGCTGAATATTGTATAACACACACATACGTCTCTATTCTTTGTGTAAATACTACTAAAAGAGACTGCGATAAAATGAGAAATAATGTGATATAGCAATATTCGACCCGGAGAGTTTCGCAGTTTATAAAATGACATATGATAAATAATACGGAAAAGTATCTATCTTTAAATATACATCGCAAGTTCGAAAATAATATTTTTTAACCAAATCAGCTTGAAAATTTGTGTGAGGCTATTCGAGAACGCGTTAAAAAAAGCTATATGCTCGGAAAAGGGGACGCCTGATCGCTATGCATAGAGCTGTGCTTCAGGCAGAAAACCACTTTGCTCGAATCGAGGGGCAAAAGTAACACATGCCATAGTGACACGAATATGACAACACGGCAACAGGTATGACGCGGGAGCACGTAGCTCAGCATACCTCGAGTCACGAACAGAAACAGAACGTGCGTCTTTATGGTGCAACGCGATGCGCTCTGGATCACCGTAAACGTCCGTTGCGCTGTGTTATCACGCTTATTGATACGCGATGTTTTACAACCGCTCGTCGGCGTGCAACGACAATGTTGCAAAAACGCGAGACGGATAGCGCCTAGCAAGTCGACACGGCGCGAATTCCGATACAGCAGAAGGAAATAAAATAATATCCCAAAATAAACTTGGTCCCCTCTCTCGCGTTAGCCCGAGGCTCAGGTGTACGCGCTGAAAGAATGATTTCTTCTGCCGATGAGATGGATCGAGAGATAAATCTCCGCGATAAATTTCGCGAATCGTTCGATCCATACGTCTGTATATTGCGCGTCCATCGGCATAAACGATTCGGAGAGCTGAGTAATAGAAGTGTCAAATAATGTCCGAATTTCTTCGAGGAAGAAAGAGATGCAAACTTAATTCATAAAGAAAAAAAAAGATAAAAAACATACAAGTTCTCAATCGTTCATCGTAATGAACTATTTTTGCTTCAATCAGAGAATCTCAAATTAAGATTGATATATCTATGATGTGACGGAATATTGTAATTTGTCAATGGATAGTTGGACAACGCGCAACGATCGTTTCACTGATGCGAGCATTCAACACAACTAATGCGACGGCACGATTTTCATCAGTGCGTGCGCAGATGTAAGTGCTTAGATATACGCTTTCTGTAAGACGACACAATACATGTGGAGGCAGGTATAAGACACACTCGGTATCTATCCGGCATCTACGACGGTCTGAATAGAAGAGGTAATAATGTCGGTGTGCAGCGTCACGGCATAAACGTTCGTAAGCACGCCATAGGAGATACGCGTGTGTTCACTTCGCACACGTGTGTCTCGCATACGAACTCCTGTTTGTAATAGTGTGTACCCGCGCGTATACATACACACACACACACACACACACATACACACAGAAACGGGACCCGGCCGACGTCGGATGCAGCGTTACATATGCATGCAGCGGGGAGCAGCATTAAGGCCGTTCCCCACGGACGGAGTTGCTTAGTTCTGAATGCACTTTGTAATTCCCTACCAGTTTCCTACGGAGCCACGGACGCGGAGTCGGGCTCGTTTTCGTCCGCGACACCTCGCAACAACGACGGACACGGTACTCTTCGGGGACAGCGTGTGCTATGAAAAGATCCTGGCGATCTCTCTTCCGCAACGGTCGGTCGGACGACACAGCTCAAGGTGGCTCATCTCGTGCATCCGGGATGACGCACCTGGCTAGATATTTGTCGGGCTTTGGGAAGAGGAGAGTGGGAAGAACCGAAATCCGTTTGACATCCAGGACGAAGACTCCGCAACAACAAAGAAAGATGCAGCGATAATGTAATAATCGTGAAGAATGAGTGTATCTCTCTATATTCTCCATTGTAAATTCGAAAGAGAGAGATTTAATATAAGCGAGATTCGAGAAGTAAAAGAAAATTTAAGAATCCTAGCTTTTTATTTGATTTTCCATGTGCGTTAGCTGAGAATTTCGGATCTTTATTCTTAAATATTAAGTCACTCGATGACTGGTGAGTTGTTATTGTGTTCAAGACAAGGTAATACTTGTTAGAGAATGTTCCTTATCTTCATCCGTTATCAGCAAACACATGTCTGCGTCGTGAGTAAATGTCTAACAAAAGCCAACTAAAGCTTTATCCAAGACGCGTAGCTTACTATTGTGTCAAAGATCTCACGGAAGGCGTGTTCGTCTTCCTTGTAGTCTCTTACATCCCCCTGTTCCAGGCGGTGCAAGAGACAGGGGAAAGAAACACATCCTTCGTCGAAGCTGATGTTTATACACGTGTGTTTTCCTACATCGAAGCCTCGCTTGTCCGTCGACAGTTTTAAATGGCGACTCATTCGCTATCACAGGGTCTTCATTTGCACAAAGAAAGTAACTCGAAGAAATAAATTGCGTATACATCGATAATACGCGCTTATCTATATCAGCACGGAGCGATAGATCTCATTATAGACATTATATATATGTACATTATCTTAAATAAATTATTATTAGCTGATATCGCAATAAATAAATGCAAACCAAATAAAAATAGCAAACGCAAGCTCAATGCAAGGCTTATATTAAAATATTCTACTAAAGTTATTTTGACGTGATTCATGAAATTTGATTTGAGAATGATTACATAAATCAGTATCTTTAAATTTAAATATTGTAAATGTCACTTTCGCAAACTGTAATTATTCGTTTTATTTGTTCCATCTACATTCCCGGATTTTTCTGGGTTTTCCGCCCAAATGTCGCTACTTCTTTTCGCTTTTAAACCGCCTAAACCCTAAACAAATATCAGGCGAAATCATGCCGAGGTGCAACGCGAAACGCGAGAGCTTTAATGCGGCGGTTGAATTTCCAGAGAAGACCGACGTCGTCGCTCGAAAACGAACCACTGGCGGAAGATTTGGTGTAACGCTTAAGATAAGCAAGAGTTATCGACAAATGTATGTGCATGTGTGTGTACGTAGACACGTCGACGTTACACACTTAGCCATATGTGGCAACGACGAGCCTCTCTCAATATCGGGCCATCGCATCGTGGATTAGGAAAGCTACCTATTTCGAGTTACCTCGAAACAGCGATACGTTTTCGCGAAACGCACGGTTCTATCGGCGATCGATATCAACCGCCGGATATAGCGAGATATCGGAAAATTTCCGCCGGTATTTTGTGCCGCTGCCTTATTTCACCGTGGCGGACCCACGAGAATCGATCCAATTATCACGAAACAAGAGATATCGCGATAGACAATAAAGACGAGCAGCGTGCAAGAGAACGCATTCTGCAGTGCAATAAAATGACGAAGTAAACTAGGATTGTTATTGCCTTTCTCTTATTTATCGGTACGATTGCTCCTATAACTAGAAGACCAGTGTAACAGAAGATATTTTCTTATCTTTACTTTATTATCTAATCTTTATATTAATACGTCTATTATTATTTTAAATACGTTCTGTTGTCTTTTGTTATCGGAGCTTTATTAACTTTATAGATATTGATCACTCTCAATCACGCTCCGAGCTAATTCACCAAAGATCGTGCTAGAGATATTCTCCTATATTCGTGTGTAATTACTCGTAATATCCTGCGATGATCTCCGCTGCATCAGTTGGCATCGCATTACATCACGACGCCAGCTTCGCAATTTGCAGATTGCAAGTCACACTAGCTTTCAGACTGCTTCCTGTTTCGTGGTCGCGGAAACGTTTCCACCGATAGGAACGCATCTAATTCCCTGCCTCATCCCTTCTATCTTCGTGCCCTATTGCTTCTCCGCAAGCTCAATCGACTCACTTCCGCAGAATGAATAACAATCGTGCCACTACGTGCTGATACACAAAGCAACAACATATCCATCCGTAATTCGCAGAAAAGATTTTAGCCCGTAACTGAAGACATTTGTCTAAATATTCTCCGTAGCCTTCTATTTTCTTTTATTTTTTTGTCTTGTATTTCTATCTGTATATTCCTTTTCCAAAGAAAGGGAGGGAGGAGCAATTTGTCGATATTGCGATATTATCGGGGTATCATAAATATCACTAGAATAAACAACAGCCTATCTCTCGAGGAGAGTGCACAGAAAGATATCTTCTTCGAGGCGTCTTCTTCGCGGCGAAAGATCCTCAACAACAAAAAGGCGTCGCGCTCTAATTCTTGTTTAATAAGAGACGACAAGAGAATTCTCGCCGAGGCGACCAGCCGCGTCTTTCATCTCTCGCTCGTCTCGAAGCGAATGCTGCTGCAGTGCGAAATATCATCAAGCCGCTTTAATATCACTCGGATGAGATCAGGGGAACTTTCGACTGTCAAGTTTACGCTATCTTTTAAATTTTACGCGAAACGAGTATCATTTTTTTCCCCTGAAAAACGCGCGCGCAAAAATTTCTGATATTTCGGAGCATCATCCGCGTGTGTAAAAAATGTGAGTGAGGCTGTAGACGAAATTGACCTAAGTTTACAATCTCGCACTCTCGGAGTTGACTTAGGTTAAAAATAGCATTCTCGACAATCAAAAAGATAAATAGAGTTAAATTACAGTATAAGTATACCAGCGAGATTTCTTAATTAATATTTGACTCACTCGCTGATTCTATTCACTCGCCATTACCCAGTACATTACTATAATTATAAATCTTTCATACAGCTTGCACGCGAAAGTAGAGCGCATGAGAAAATCGCTCATTTCTCTTTCTCCTGACTAATGACATTTTCGCAAAGAGCGTTGCTCGATAGATATATATTAGTCGGACAAAAATAACTTTACGCATAGTTAACAGTTTTTGCACAAACTTTAGCAATCGTGAGCATTAAACTTTTCCAACCACCATCACGCCGAATTAGATTTTCAGAAAAACGAGCGGCATTGTGTTGAGAGAAGAGAGAGAAAGAGCGACCACGCGTGCTGAAGTTTTCAAACAAACAGCGACAGCCATACGCGCCGGGCCGCACCATGACTTTTTCATGAGGTTCGCATGCATATAAAATCCCGCAAAAATAGAACACGTAAATCGAGTGAGGAATTATATACATAGGTATATATGTAACATAATATATGTATATACATATATACGATATATATATATACACACATACGACATACGATGTGAATACGGCGTTGAAAAACGAATTTATTTGCCGCTACATTTCCTCGCAATCGCAAAGAAGATTACTCGGGGAAACTTTTGTCGCGAGCGGATAACAGTAGGTATGCGTGCTTAACAATATTTACATGAGAAGTCGAGGTGTCGGGATTGCAAAACTTCACCAATCACCGGTAATGCTCGTGTCGAACTGGTACTTTTGAGAGGAACGGAGGAGCTCACTGTCCTCGTCATCGTCGCGCTGTTTCGTTATGTCATTGTAGCAGCATGATACGACGACGACGACGACGGTGCAAGAAGGACTGTCGACTTCAGTTTTATCAGTTGAAATCCACCGGGCGGTTTAAAAAGTTTTGATGTTACCGGCACAGTGACTCTCGGGAGAGCTGTCCCCCGGGGAAAAGCGCTGATCGTGTGCCTTTCCATGCACTCCGTCGTCGTTCTCCGTCCCGTGTAACGTATTTTCTGTCTTTCCGCTTTGTTCTCTTCCCTCGTATGACAAACGTAAATACAATAACAACTTTATGCCGTTCGTGTCATGTGCGCATTGCAGTTTCTTACTTACTGCATCAACGGCAGTGCGCTTTCTTTCAAAGAAGAAACTTCCCGAAGCTCCTGTCAGCGACTATTAACTCGCGAACGCGTCTCGAGTATCGCGCCGACGTGTACGTACCTCATTATTGTCGCACAATTGTATATTGTTCGCTAATAGCGAAGTTCATGTAAAAGCTACTGCACATTTTAAATAAAACTAAATTGTCAAAATTTCCGAAAAGTTGAAGGTACAAATGTTTTTCCCTCCTGAAAAATCAAAGATACAAATATTTTTCTCTATTTTCGTAAGAAGGTTTAAAATAAAACTGATTAACGCGCGTAATATTAATAAAACATTTTGAAAATAAACACGCGAAAGAAGTCTACCTCAGAATTCAATTTTTTATTTCGAGAGATCGATAAAATGTAAATCAGATTACAGGAATCGACTTGGCCAACAACATCATTGTTTACTCGCACAACAGTGTGATAAATGCAATATACCATCGAATCAAATTAAAAGTAAATAACGATCAAAACATTGAATATATGACAAATATAACGAAAAAAACATAAAAAGCTAAATTAACTGATTGAAACTTCGCGAACGTATTAAAATAAGAATCTTTTAATCTTATTTTCAGAAAAAGTATAATTTAAAGTAGCTAAAAACTTTTGACATTATCATTCAATCAGGCTTCCATAATTGCAGCTCTCTGATACGGTAAATCTACCGTCGTATTTGGGCGCAACTAGTTTTAATCTCGACTGTGGATATCTAATTTCTTCTGCCTTTTAATCATGATCTTGTATGAGATCCTCGCTTACGTGTAAATAGATTTTATTACGAGCATTGTGTATCTCTATTTGTACTTTTATACCTCGTATAAAAGTACAACACTTCTTGTGTAGTTTTACACTTCTTGTGTAGTTTTATTCCTATTTTATTTTTGACCGTAAAAAATAAGTCGGTTATATTCCGAAATTCTGGCTGCGGTCTACTTGACGCTCCAAATGCTTTGAAGCTTCTTTCAATGAAGAAAGAAGGAGAAGAAGAACGCTTCAAAGCATGCATTTGTAGCGTCAAGTGGACCGCAGCCTCTATTTTGTCTGCGTATTGACGTTATGAATACGAGATCAGAATATAATAATAAAAAAAAATCGAACGAAAGAAAAACAACTTCATATTATTTTTCTTTTTAAAATTAGTCATCGGGCTTGACAATAACTTCGATCGCTGACTCGTTTTCGTGAAAAAATTTCGGCGACTATATTCGCACGAATGGTCGGACAGCTAAACGAGAAACGTTAATTCCCCTCGTGACAAATTCCCGACGAAGCCTTTGCAGTGGACTTTGCACGCGGCGCAACGCGACGGACGCGACGGTGGCGAATTCTCGCCCGAGTTTCATCGAATACGAATTGCACCGCACCGCGCACCTATGAATTTTTTATGAAGCTTCGTCAGGGTGCTACGTCAACAAACAGCGACGCGCGGGAATGATTTTGCTCGGTGGACTGTGGACGGAAGATTAATCGACCGATTTTTGCGGCAGACCGTATTGCTATGCGCTCCTTTTTATAGTGCATACATCGCGCATTGAAATGCCACTGCTCGCGTCGAGTTGAAACTAAAAAAAGCCGGCCTCAATCAAAACTGGACGAGACTCATCTCGACGTCTCATCTTGGAGATTCTGGAATTCTCGTATAACTGGTATTTACAAAATCTGGATCGGGGAGGGTGTTCGTTAGCGCGACAAGTAGCTTATCGGTAGTTCGTGTAATCCGGCAGTTTACAGTGCATCGTAATCGCGTGGTTTATCGCTGGTCAGGCTAATAGTACAGTTTATCGGAAAACCGAGTAATCGTAGGATTTATCGGTACGCACGTCGTGCTCAAGTTCATTCGGTTCAAGAGTCGTTGTGGCGTACCTGAATGGACACAAAGCTCGAAATATACTCCGATAAAAGCAGATAAAAAACGTTAAGGGACTTTGGTAATTTGTTACAAATTAGGACTATCACTTTCTTGTACGTGTCCTATCAGTTTTTTACTATCATTGGAATGTTGCTATTTTTCATTTTTATAGCCCTTTACAGGCAAAAGTTTATTTCAAATTGGCTTCTCATATGCTGCAGTTATTATAATACATGTAATTATATTTATTATTTAAAATTTATATTTACTAAAATTCGTATTCGTATTTGTGTGTATAAATCGTTATTGTTACTGTTTTATTGTTATTTTAATTATATTAAAGATCTAGGTATTATTACTGATGCTTTACTTCTTGAGATGCAGCTCTTTATATTTTTGCTTGTATGTATAATAATTCATTTCAATTGCACTTCGATAAAATTATTATTATTAATTCTCGATAAGAAATAAATATATATAGACTTCGATTTTTGTGAGCGGAAAAGAAAGAACAGTATCACAAATGCAGACTGACGCGCAAGGTGAATCGAGATGCCACTTTCGGGAACTGTCCGACAATATATGGTCACACACATGTTGAACGGCTAATTTACGGAGTTGGGATACGGTCAAGAGAAGGCAGGAACGCCGCGGTAGCCGTATAGGTTATTCAACGATCTCTTCATTTCCGGCTGCCAGGCCTGCCCCGATTTAATGCATTTCGTCCAATTTCCGCTACCGCCGTTAAGAATCCAATCGTTGCCGGCATTCTATCCGACTAGTGACCCAGATATCGTTGCTTTTCCGCGCCGATGTACAAGTCACGTCCGAGTCGTGTCGCTGCGCTCGCGAAGAGGACAGAAGCAAACGGACAAAACTCATGAGCAAAGCGTACGTGTGAAAAATTGAAAAGTCAAATTCGAAACTTATCATAATAGATCATCGATTGCTCGCGTAAGAGTCTCGCATACACGATTATAATTTTCATTTCGCAGTCGGCGTTTGGAGCGCCAGAAGAACTTAAGCCATTACCGCTGTGTTCGAGGCTCACGAAAAAAAAAGAGAGCTTCTGCAGTTCATCGATTTTCCACATCTCGATTATTCTCCGGGCTAATAACTGGGTCACTGAAATTTATGTCGTAAAGTACTGCCATTAGATCCAACTCTCCACTTCGCCATTATTCTTAATGCGAAATCTTCCACTCCACAGAATAGGACGCGAAAGTCCTTGTGGCGCAACGAGACGCATCGGCGACTGCATCGGTGGCGCATCGTGTAATTTTTCGCTTACGTTTCGTCCGCTTATACATACACCCGTGACCTACAAGCAAACTGATCACTTGGGCATTCAATCTGCCAGACGAACAATCCCCGTCCAATTCTGCGGACAATTTCGACGTACCAACACTGAGGCTTATCGACTTCGTCGATCCTATATTCTCCCATTCGCTTGCTTTATTCGTTTTTTCGTTAATTACTGATAGATTGCGAACGGTTTAATTCGGTACAATTAATGAAATAGTGATAGACGGAGAAAATAATGCATTTTCTTACACGAAATGCGCATCTCAGGTTTAAAAAATAATTATAAACTTCTAACAAACAGAAATAATACAGAGATATAAAGATACCTTTTGGCAATAAATTGCACTTGTAAAGTGATTATTGGAAGCATTATTAAAATGATTAATTAAAACGT
The DNA here is from genome assembly GCA_035220615.1 of Leptothorax acervorum. Taxonomy (NCBI): domain Eukaryota; kingdom Metazoa; phylum Arthropoda; class Insecta; order Hymenoptera; family Formicidae; genus Leptothorax; species Leptothorax acervorum. The sequence continues at coordinate 524,494 of JASTWQ010001262.1, read as the reverse complement.
ATTTCGATTACTATTTGCAAAAGCATCATGTATGTCACAATTCATTGTGCGTTTGACTTGTTCTCTGAAATAAATGAGTGAATTCTCGCTTCGTTAATAAATTACAATAACATATTTAACCCTAATTAGTCACACTTCGCTAGAATACCGTACCGGTCACACTGGGTCCAATGGACCCCAGCGTGTTTGCAAGTGTATAAAAAATTATAGGTAACCTTAAAAAAAAAAAAAAAATATCCTGTTGTAGTTTAAGTCTTCCTTAAAAAGACTGTATAGGTTTGATTTGCAAAAAATTAATTTAACATATGTAAAAAAATTGTTGAAAAAAAAAAGTCGGAAAAGTGACTTTTTTCACAAAAACTAATGTAACTTTGTCAATTTTTAAGATATTTTAATTTTTCAAACGGTTTTTTCATCCTCAGATAATGCACTTTTCACTGATTATTGCAGTTTATGCGGCCGTTCCGAAAAGTATATTTATTTTGAGGTATGAAGGTGCGATATCTTGCGGAAAAGTGAAAAGGACATTTTTATGGAAAAAATAGCAATATATTTATGAAAAATGGTTTAAAAAATATGAAAAAAATATATTTACGTTGCAAATTACATATTTTCAGTAAATGAAAAGGTTACAGTTTTTTATTCGATGCCATAGGCACATTCAACGCATAAATATGCGCGATGCTTGTCGCACATCGGTCGAAAGCAAGTGGGACACATGAATCTCGTCTTTTTATCACTTTCTCTCGGGCAAATTTGACATCTTTGTTTCCTATCCAATTTTGGGCGGTTCTCTCCAAATGCAGGCCTATCCTGGAGGTGCAGGATATTCGCCATACCGAATTTGATGTCCTTGCCAATTGATGGTATTGCGTATCGTTCTTGCAGGTGTGCCTTGACCAAATGTAAATATATATATATATATTTACATTTGGTCAAGGCACACCTGCAAGAACAATACACAATATATATACATAATAATATATAATAATATATATATATATATATATATATATTATTATATTATTATATTATATTACATATATATTATATATATAATATATATATTGCTCGGACACGTGGTCTTCGGCTCCATCAGTGTCATCGCCGCCAAGAATTGGCTGTTCTTCGCACTCCTCAAGCAATTCCTCGCGAATTGTACGGGAGCGCAAGTTATAAGCCATCTACTTTTCATGAATAATTACACAGTACAATTTTTTTAAAAATTCTAAGCAACGAAAAACACAACTGTGTACTTGCCTCTTTACTTTGGAACAACAAGAAACGAAAAAAAAAAATACTCAAAAAACTCAAATTATTACGTAATGGTCACACTGGGTCCAATGGACCCCACAATTTCGACACGCCCACTTTGAACGGCTGCCAAGAGAGAACTAACGGGCCGAAAAATATACCACCGACGGGGATCGATACTTGAAGGTCCCAACTACCTGTAGATGGCGGCAAAAGGCCCATTTCCATTGGTTTACTGGGTCGTTTTCAAAGTCAAAAAAACGCTGGGGTCCACTGGACCCAGTGTGACTAATTAGGGTTAAGACCCCATAACCCGCAGATCCGCGAAATAACATCGAAGGAGATAAACATCCCGCGGAGCTACCTTGTATAAGGTATCGCTCTGAGAGTCGTAAAACTGGGATATATCCTGCGAGAATAGCTATGTGTTTCCGGGTTTATATGAATGCATATGGCAGCGGAAAGATGTTAACGCGAGAGACGTCGACTAGTATTCCAAAGTCAAATTTACACGGTTCTCTTTTCACATTTACGCCAGGTAAATCACACAAAATAAACAAAAAAGAAAATTATATAAATAGTCTTTCTGCAGGAAAAATCGTTCACATTGTACAATAAAAACAAACGTATTAGTGTAATAAAAATTAAAATCTGATGAACTGTATAGTTTTTAAATGGATATTGTGGATATATACATATATATTGTATGCATATATATAGGTATATGAAACTGCACTTAGTTAAATTGGATATCTAACATGATTTACTGTTATAATACTTGCAACGTCATTTCCTATGCTAACTTATCCGATCCTATATAGCATTCGCTTCGAATGACATCTTGAATGATGGATATAGCTTGCCGTGGTTTCGTCCTGTATCTTCACGACACCGCGCACCGCCCTGCTGAAGCGCTCGCAGCGAATTCGAGGACGTTCGTCTCCGCGCGTTTCATCTCGTCGATATCAGGAATCCGATCGTTCAGCGATGTCCTTCGAGAACGTATCAGTCTCTCGAGTCTGCCTCGATATACACGTCCTTTCCTACGTACGTGGCATTTCGCCGCTCCCGCTCGTCGAATTCCCGTAATGCCGCGCGACGAGATTCCGAAACTCACGCAAGTCAAATTTGACCCGTTAAACGAAAACGACGTGACGTAAATTTGTTGGCGAAATTTCGACTGATTATGCGCTCGATGTGATTGCCAACTAGCCGATTTAATTGCTCACAATGCGGTATTAAAGCGCGCTCGATTATCATTTCCCGCTAGTGCACGGCTTAATTGATAATAAATTACACTGTAACAACACAATCGCTCGTGTTGACGCAACTGCTATTTCAATTACAAAATATTCAGCCGCGCGCGCAAACAACTTTGTAAGAATGAAAATACGTTTCTTCATCTTTACAGTCCTGTTCCAAAGTGCGAAGAGACTTCGCAGTTTTTCACTTCGCGTCCTGTACTTTGTCCTCATAATTCTGCACCCCGTTTGCAAATGCAAGATGGAATGTGCAAACTGGAAAGGAAGAGTAAACGGAACTCTTCAACGAATCTCAACGAAACTTTTCTCCTACTATAATTCCAACTTTACAAAACGTCAAGCTATCCGTCGCGCGACGAGACTTTCTGAATTTTCTTCGCAACCGCGTTCTGCGACGACAAGTTGGTGTCGGTATTTGGTTGGCTATTCAAAATTTGTAAGATATATAATAGAGTTTACTTTTACCAAAAATATGACGCTTCTCCTTCACCCGAAAAATACTAAATATATAAAAAGTTGAAAGATTAGAAAGTAATGTAGTATTATATCCAGCATATCTTTTGTAATCTATCCAGACATTAATTAAATACACTTTCGCCTTTCGTCTTTAGTTTCGTTCTGCAATAAAATAGAAACGTCGTGCTCACAGTGGCCGAAAGATTCTAGTTACGCCACTGTCGAAACTTTCTCGAGCAATCTCGCGCGTAATGGTGCACTTATCGATGAGTCAACGGTTACCTCGCGATCAATCCCCACCATGGCTTTTCCTTAATTACGGTGAAACTCGAAGTAAGAACGGGCGGGCGTTTTCGCGAATATCATTCCAGCATAAACGCGACTTTTTCTTTCACGTATTTTCCTTAATTGACGATTAGAAAGTCGACGCGAGATGCTACCATTTCATCCACCTCCGTTCGCCCATCTCGACGAACAATATTCGTAAATTCACGTGCAGGACATTACGTAGTATGTAATGACAGGCCATTTGGCTGTCCTAATGACATTCAATCGCATTCGGCGAAGAGCTTTATTACATGCCACCGCGCTTAACGACATAATCATACGTCGTATAATCGCTTGTCGTGATTGACGATATGGAAACAAACGGAGGGAACGAAAGAACTCGATCGCGAATCCGGCGGTGGCGCAAAATAACACATTCTGATTTTGCGGCATCGCGCCGCCAAACGTTACCAGTTACGCCAATTAGCAATATTGATTCGTAACGTATGCGAAAATTTAATTGGCGATACCGGCGATTAGCGGGTTGCAGTCATCAATTAGGTTGAGTTTAGGCTTGATTACGTACGTCACTAATTAATCTGTCAATTGCGGGGGAAGTTCCGCATCAGCAACTTCCGCAACTACGTTCAAAATTGAGAGAGTGGTTAACGATGTTAACCGCTGCACCGCGGCTGTAACGTCAGAGTCATGGCGTTAAGCTTGCGTTAAGCAGTATAAACGATATCGTTTATAAAATATTATTACATTAATCGATTAATTATTAATCTATATTTTCAATGTGGTGGTTTTCTATGCATTCGCTTATTGTAACATATTTTTACACGTTTATCCTCTCGTCGATTTATTTCCTCGAGCCGTGACAAAAAACCTGATCGCGCGATAACGCAGACTGTTTCGTTGTTAACATCGCGTAATCATTTCGCGTGACGCGCGATAATCGATTTAGCGGTTTCAATCAACCGAAAAAAAAAAGCTTTCAACGACCGAGCAGCCGCTAGCAACGAGATCGAAGCGACGGTGGGGAAGAAGCCACGACGCGAAGCGAAACGATTACGCGATTGTACAAAAGATAGTTAAAAAACAATCATCGAACCAACCCGCGAGATCTCGTTTCGCGTGATAATACCGATCCATCTATCTCGCGACAACTCGCGCGTGATGAGACAACGGGGACCGCGACCAGAACAGAGAAGCGGATGAGGGAGAGAAAGAGAGAGATGAGGATGGCAGGCTGATGGCTTTTCCATGCGCGTGCTAGCGCGAAGTGGCCGGACGGAGCGCGAAATGAACTTTGGAAAACGGGAGATGGTCCGCCCCGGTTGATGCGCAGAGCGGGAAAAGGAGAAATACGGCAGTCCGGCAATTTCCCGATGTAATAACAGGGCCCTTGTTCGCGCGCAGAACGCGCCCGGGAGAACCAACCCCGCGAGATATTGCTTTATTCAGCGCGGTGAACGCCAGTGAGTTGCAAAGAGGCTTTGTTACTCGGCCGCTTCTTTACCCGTCCGCCACTCACGAAAGCCGAGGGGAGAACGAAGGGATGTATCGTGTTTAACCCCGGCATAATGGGAACACACAGGGCGAAAACTAGCGACGACGATATCTAATATACAGGGCACAAGAGACATATTGAACGTACCGCTACCGTGTATCTGTTTTCTACGGGTTATTGGAAACGACATGCTTCGCGCGAGATGTCAATTCCTTTGGAAGCGAGCTACCTCTCGAATCCGTCACGAGTACCATGTGCGGAATCAATAAAATAAAATACCTCCGAAGCAAATAGCTCGAGGCATAACAAAAAGGTGACTACGTTGCATTGTATATTATACGCGTGATATGTAACATGAATATAATATAAAATATATTATTTCCCGTACGTTACCCACATTCGAGTGAACAAGACGTAGGTATGCCTCTCTCTCTCTTCACTTCAATGATTCTGACACTATAGACTAATAGAAAAGCGCAAGTATCCTAAAATCGCGAGCCTGCTCTGGGAGAAATTTTGACCGTTATTTTTGTAGTTAAGCAACTTAGCATTTTGGTTAGTGCCCCTTAAGTGAAAATTATCTTTGCGTAACTGAATATCGACAGAACTAATTGAAAAAATTGACTAGTATAACTTAAACATCTTTGACATAGATATAATAGCTAATTGCGATTTTTAGTTACGCGGGGTTAACTAGAAATCTCGCTTAAGAGAGAACTGTGACGTCACAGATGAGGACGGAACGTATCTCTAAATCTTAATTACGTTTTTGCAAATGTCAGTTGTCGGTGAAAAGTTTAGTTAATCATCTTACAAATGCGGTTACATTAACTCATATTCATAATCTATATAACTTGGAATTGTGGTTGTTCGAGCTCAGAAATATAAGTTTCAGAATAGTTACTGTAAAATAGATTGTTAGCTCAGCGTTAGCGTACTAGGCTACCATTCCGGAATCTTATAGGTTCTTAGGTTCGAATCCCGTCAATGCGTGCGTATACAAAAATTGTAAAACAATGCGTAATTGTAAATAATAAAATAGAATATATGCAAAACCATGAATACAAATTAACTAAAAAAATAGAAAAAATAAGAACAATTTACAAATAAATTTTTTTTTTTCGTTAAAATATCCGTAATAGTTGTCTAACTGAGATGTGCAATTACTGCAACAGCAATTCGATGATATAACTGTGTTTGGAGGACTCGAGATGTCTTCTCATAACCAACACTCACACTTGCTTAAGTCAATTTTTAGGTTTTTTAACTGATATTATTCCTCTGACGTCATCATTTTGATGACGTATTTCTAGTCTAAATACGAGGTTACGTAAAATTAGGGTTACGACCAATCCAAATAATTTGATTACTAATCTTGGGCCCCAAAGTGGGTTGTTTAACCGTCTTTATTTTTCCCAGAGTGATCGCACCGTTCGCGTAAATCCCCTCGGAAGAAATAAACGCCGTCTGCATTTATCGCGCGGCGAAGCCGTCGCGGAAAGCAATAAAACGGCGCGGAAATGAAGATATCGGACATAATAAAAGCCTCAGGTAGAGAGAACGGGAAGCTCGTTATTTAATAAGGTCGACGAAAATGAGAATCTGATTGTCCACCCGGGGGGCCGCGTAATTGCAGTCGATAAAAGATGCAACAAAACGCGGCATTTCGCGGAAGCTCGCTTGGTATCTAACGATATCAAGAGGCGCCTTTTTGTCCCTGAGCGTGGGTACGAGATATCACCAACAATGTATCACGATGCGCTCCCCACTCGGCTTCCTCATTTGCATATAGCGCACACAAATGTCGCGCACTGCGTCGCAACGCGGGCGTCTAACATATTGATATCTCGAAACTGGGACAACGGGTTAGGTACTTAAAGTTGGGACTTTTAAAGCTGGAAAACTTCGAATGTGCTAAGTTAAATTAAACCAAATTAAATTAAAGAACTATTTCCGTGAAGCACGAAATATCTGCCCGCAATGATATACGTATAATTTATTTTTTCATTCGTTGCAAATTCTATTTTTATACTACCGGATTTTTGTATTTCTATTTTTTCCGCGCGATATTATCCAAACTGTTACGCTCACGGCTCCAATATATAAAAGACATGCCATTATTCATCCCTCATTACACACAGCCTTACCACTAACATCTCTATCCAAGGCGGATTGAGCGACAATGCGGGAAATCAATGGGAGTGGTTGTATCCCACCGCAGGAACCCGTAAATAGGAAGGCCCCTCGAGCCTGTTTTCAATTTTGAATCGGATATCGGTGAAGAGGGTCACGATGGATTTCTGGGCTACACGGTATTTTTTTCTCAGATGAAAATTCCCCCGGGAGGATGAGTGAAGTGAGGGCAGAAAGGGGAGCTTCTTCACGAAGATGACGGCGGAAACAAATCTCGCGGGACCGCAATGGCCATAAAACAATCGATGAGGTAGTTCCGGAGCGCGGATACGACTGTCGCTAAAAGTTTTAAAACCCACGGAGGAGGCGTTTAAGGGGCGTCGGGCGCCTCGGTGATGAACAGCCCTGGTGCCAGATCGAGCGCCTCCAACGACAACGACAACGACGAGGACGACGAACGTGATCCTCCGTTTTTCCGCTTCCCCCGTTTTCCACGGCGTCGATTACCTTTGAGACTCGGTCGCGCGTAAACACGTCCTCGTCAAGCAGACAGCGTCTTAATTTCTTTACGACTGCAAAATTGCCGCCACGGTCCAATTATACGGATGGTGGACTTTAACGATGTTATAGCAGTCGAGAACTGCTCCGTGAATGCGCGATGAATAGACAGAGACGTGCGAGACGCGGAGCGAACGAGCAAATTGCTATCCGATCGTTGAAGAAGAAATTAAGTATCGTGACATCATTTATTATATGCGCCTTCAAGCGATCTTGTTTACGATCTTTGAGCTACCTTTTGTACCCATGCTATAATTAAATTACAATCTTACTTTCATAAAAAAAGAAAAATGCAGGAACATAAAAATAAAGTGAGAGAGAGAGAGAGAGAGAGATCTACAAAAATATTATTCCACCCAATCTCATGAGAATTTCGTGCAAATACATTCTCGCCCTCATTTAGAATTCAGTTCGCGAATTTCTCGCCACAGTTGCATTGGTATACGTATGCAAGGACGAGCACGCAGCTAACCCACGTAACGTAATTGCGTACGCGCAGAGTCGTCGGGGACGGAGTTAAAGAAAAATCGTCGCGAAGTTACCCAGGACTTGCCCGGGAGTCGGCGTAAAGTTCTTAATTAATCCTATTAATTAGATACACCGTTGTCGCAGCACCTGACGACGCTTGAGACTCGACGAAAACTCGCGCGTTGCATAAACTTATCGCGCACGGGTTATGAAGGCCGGGTCATCAGCCGAATTTATGCCCTACCCTTTCCTCAAGATCGTCTTTAGTTAATCGTCCAAAGTGAAGGGAAAAAAGGCAAATCGTATATGCACAATGTTTTCGCGAAATAATTATCCAGTCAAGTGACCTGATATACTGTGCTGTTTTCGAAGATCAAACGGGGAGCTTTGAAAGCGAGATGTGTAAATAATGTATCGTGGCGTATCGCAAAGATCAATTTTGCATTTAGACAAGGTGCAATTTATTGGATCAGTTAGAGAGATTGATGTTGTTTGTAGGGAGTAGTAAATCACGTAAATTTTCTTCAAGAGTGTACATGCAAGTCTACTTCAGTATTTCAAGAGGTACGAGATGTCAAGAGAAGGGCTTCGCAAAAATTCACCGAGAAATATGCGTAATGCTGACAGTTTATATGCTAGTAAAGCGATTAAAAACTGCAGCGCGCGATAAACGGAAATTGCGCTCAACCCCCTGGGAGTTGCTAGCCGCGCTTACATTGGATTACGTATCGAGCAAATTTCCTAGAAGGCAGCGTAGTTCTTTTAATATTCACTTAGATCACAAAGTTCCAAGACCCAGAAAAAATGTATAACGTCTATTCTATTCAAAAAGTAATTACAGAACACCTTAAATGACCTGATAAGCAAAATAGTTCGACAACCTCATTATCTCTCGCGGCTAATTAAGTGACAATTAATTTGCGAAATATAATTTGTCTCTCGACGGTTTTTCATCTTCTTCTTCTTCGAACACATTTTACAATATTTACATTTCTCGATTCTGAACGTTTAACTTATCGGTAAATTTAAAAGTTTTAGTTTAAACAAGATAATTTTTAAAGGTAAAGCTAGTAAACGATTTTCAGTATTATTCATCCAGGATTTTAAAAAAGAAACTGTTTCCAAGAGTATATTCGGAGCGCAAAGAAAGTACGTGCAACAAGCGAGACACATTAAAAGAGTTTCGTATATATTTCGAGCATTCACGTCCTTGAAATCATGCAAGAATATTAAATTTGTAATCATGGCGAGAATGTTCCTTTCGCTTTTAGTATACTTAGAATTTTGTCCATCCTTGACATTCGAATAGAGTCGATGAATAGAGCCTCATCGACGAGATGTATCACCTTTAGGTGAGATCGAAAAGCAGCGTCTTTGCTCCCCATCCAGCCATGCATCCCACGGGACAGGTAGGAAGTCGCGTCGCGGAGCATAGAGAAAGCTCGCCCCCATTCGCCGGCAGAAGGATTTCCGCGGAACGCAATTAAGTGGCGTAATGAGATTCCTATGACACCGACGGCGGCGGCTTTTCAACGCGCGCATGACGAAAACGACGCGGAGCGCGACTGCGGCGGTGGTTCCACGTGAAATTCGGAAATGGCTCAAGTTAAATAAGCATTCCCGCCGAGCGCGAGAAGAAGATCGGATGTCGTCCGTACGCCTAATTAAACTTCCGACCCCCTTTGGGCTTTCGGTAACGAGACACGGCGCGGCTTTGTTAACGGCTTCGGCGGCGTCGCGCGAGATAAGGGAAGAGCACGCAAGCCGGATCAATGAGCGAGATATGGACGAGGATTTACAGTTGCCGGTGGCACATCCGGAAACCGAAATCGAACCGCCGTTCGGGCAGGTGTTGCAACAGACACGAGAGCGTGTCACGCGAAGTCACGCGACGAGAGAAAAGAAAGGAAAACGACTTCCAAGGGCATAAACTGTGATATACTTTCGGGTATAAAGAAAAAGATCAAATATACGTTTTCACGGTAGATTTCCATTTCAAATGCAGAGCAATGAAATCTGAAACAATATTCCTTGTACATCGTTGATTTGTAATTTTCTGCGTGTGGTTAAGTATATACGAGGAGAAAGAGTAACGAATTTGTCCCACGGGGTAAATATTCTCTGGCAGTCTAGCTTCAGCTAGCTCCATAATGCTCCATAGCTGCCGTCCCGCCAGCATTAGACCGGTACAATTAAAATTTACGCGATTTAATCCAAGTGTCGTCCCGCACGCTCGCCTCTCTCTCTCTTTCGTATGCACGTATGCGCACACGTGTTCCTAACAATCTCGCGGTTGCATGCGCCGCGCGCTTCGTACCGATGCGATGGCAGGTAGCTCCGTACGAAACGGAAACGGAGCACTTAGGGCAAATATTAATGCGACCATTTGCATTTTAAACGAACTGCGGCTCGACGCCGCGCTGCCGCGGAGATTTTCAACCGCGCCAAGAAACCGTCCGAGGGAAGGACATACACGACAAGAGAAAGAAAAAGAAGTGAGAGAGAGAGAGAAAGAGAGACCGTCGTCCACCCTATTCTCCGCATATTTGCATATCCACGTTATTTCGCGAGATTAACTTTTATCTTTTGCTGGCAAGAGAGCCCGCCGGACGGCCGCGATAGGGGAGAGAGAATCGACGGCGATCCTCCTCGGAGTGTTGTTGATCGTAAGACTTTTACTTTACGCCAGACGCGCCGTAGAAACTGATTGCAAAAGTGCGATAAAGTTGCCGGGACGCGTACAGTCTCGGTGCCACGAGAAAAAGGTAAATCGCGGACTTTGCGGCGATCTTCCGGGAACGAAGAGTTAATTGAATTTTAAATTCTCCTTTGAGGAAAAAAATTATAATTCCGGCCCTGCGTGTACTTTTAGAAGGTATAACAAAAGTCTCGGTATTACTTGGAAAGTGGAACGACAAATGTTCTATTCTGCGATATGGAAGTAGAACATCGGTACCAAAGGTGATGCATGAGATTTGCGTGTAATTTCTGTGTTTCCAACATTAAACAACTTTTGGCCGCGAATTAAGATTCTCGCGAAGTTTACTTGAAATTGACGGAGAAGTTTTCTCCTATTTTCTTCTATTTTACGTACCAAAAGTTTAATTCGGCAAAACCCTTCAATTTTCTGAATTAATTAACTCCGCGCAAAAATACCTATATCTACGATTTAAGATAAGAAAAGACAGCAAATTAAAATGTACATTACGTTACAATACAACATTCTCTGTATATTTCAATATTCTTCTATTAGACTCCGATAATTCCTCGAACGATCGCTCAGGAAATAAATTATAATTATTAGTCTGAAGTGTCCGAAGGCGAATGAAACGGAAAATACAACATCATAAAACGGTACTTAGGCACGTTTCATTATTTACACGCGGATGTTCACGATACCATCGTCCCGAGTTTACGCCATTCGGAAAGATCCATAAAGCGCGGAAGAATCGTATCTGGAATAAAGACGGCATTATACTTCGCGTGCGTGGCTCCCGGAAATACGCGAGCATTGCAAAAAGTTTAAGATTGTGATCCAGGTTAAAGAAAATATAGACGACTGTAAAGTTAGTAGAATTCTACGGAACACGTTCGCTGCATTTATCCCATTTATTGGCACCGCACACTCGGCGGTAAACGTAATCGTATATAATTTCGAGTTTCACTTGTTCACTCGAGTTTCACCTCGAAGTTTTATTCCGCTGGTAACGTCCTTTGCGGCATTTCGCGAACTCCGCAAAATTCGTCAAGAGTTTTAACGATCTAACGGTATTTCTTTAATCACTTCATTTTTATGAGCGACAATGTCAAACTCTCTCACAGCGATATCGATTTAGCGATCAAATGCGCTTCCGAAAGTCATTCCGTCAATTTATGGCATGACGAAAAGGAATAGAAAAAAAAATACGACGAACAGCAGATGCTTCCGGTTTGCGATGGAAATCAGAATCGGCCAATCGCACGAACCGAATGGTGTCATAAAATTTCATGTACCACGGCGAGAGGATTCTCTTACGCATACGAAAAGGTCTTCGATTGGATATCGTATATTTTCCGCGGCTTGCCAAAGTGACTTCGAATGGAGCTCAGAAAAGTACTTAAATTCTTCGCAGCGCGTGTTCAGAGATTCGAAGTCTCTTTCGGATGGAAAATCGCTGATTAAGAATTTGTACACGAATTCCATCGGTTTGCTTCACTGATGCGAAGTGAAAGGAAGCGCGGTAGATTCAAGATACGTTATACAGTATCATGGCATCCAAGTTTAATATCTCTCTTGAGCAGAGCTCAGGTTATTTTTCCGAAAGATAAGGAAACAAGACACTTAGGAAAGTCCATAAGGGACGACTGAAATTCGGATCCAACTCGTTCAAGCTGTTATCTGCCAGACCACCAGAGTCCTTTAAGTCAAGGAGCTTTATAAGAAAGTAACATTGATAATAAACAGTGTTGAGTTGCCTCCGGCCCTTCGGGCGCTCTGTCCAAGCTCGTAAAAATAAAGCTGTAGATATTAACCGCTTGAAATGTTTGTTCTCACGCGATATACAGGTTTGTTTTTTATTTATTTCTCAAATAAAAATTTATTTACGGGAGTACGAATTTTTTTTTAAGTACTATAAAATGTGATTATATATACCAGTAAACTCTTACATAACGTTGAAGATTATAGGAATAAACATGATTTAAGAGAAATAATGATGCATAATATGATAACTTCTTTTATGTCAAAACATGTTTACGTGTACCTATATCGATACGATATTTACTTAAAAATGCCATAAATTGTGAAATCGTCGATGATAAATAAAATTCTAGATAAATAACGTTTATAGAGAGATAACTTTGCTAAATAAGGATAAAGAAAAAACGTATAAATAAAAATATTTGAATAACGGTTAATTGTGATAAATTGTAAATAGTGCCTTCTGCCTTTCTGAGATATTTAAAAAGATTTCACATTTCTGAATCTAAGTTACAAAGTAAAAGCCTCGCGATTTTTGTGAATAACAAGAAAATAAAAGCCAGAAGCGGCTTTTAATATTCTAGCTACGAATGCCTGGATTTCAAATATGAATGTATGCAAACGCGCAAGCGTATCTCCGCCTCCGGATATTCAAATCGCACGATATTGAATGCAAATTCGGCAGACGATTATATTATTATGATTCGATGAGATACACCTGCGTACTGTAACCGATAAAACCAACTGTACAAATTAGTGCGTCCTCCAATCTTATTCGCTTTAAAAATACACAATGCTCGAGAATAAATGCCGTGTGCAAAGCGCGCACTTCGTAATATTCTAATATTATGTGAAAAAGATATGTGCGCTAATAAACACATATATGTATAATCTGTTTGATACGTGTCTAGCTTTTATTTAATTTCAAATTAATTCTAGCATAATTTTTAATACCGATAGTTTTAACATGAATTTATGATATTCGACGATAAAACGTTGTGTAATGCACACAGATCACATGACTAACGATTTAAGATAATTCTTCATCAAATAGAACAAATATAATTTATTATCATTGCAAAACGCATTAATTTTCATTCGATACGATCTAACTATCAATGCGGCAATAATCAAATTATCAAATCGGTGATAATCAATAGTTATATAATCATCGGTTAAATTTTTGATAAATTTTCGCAATGTATCATTACATTTTGTCTGTAATTGAACGTAAATTTTGACCGATTGAAAGAGAAATTAATGCAAATTAATCGGAGTGACTGTCAGTCAAATGTGATCAGGCGAAAGCGGGACTCTCCGCGCCCGATGCCAGTTGGGACTGTAACAAATCTCGAACGTAAGGGGATGCGGGAAAGGCGTCGCTTTGTCACGTATACAAAGAGAGCGAGAGAAAGAGAGAGCGCGCGCAATCCTGTGTCGTGCACGAGAGACTGACAGGAGAGTTTAGATGTTCGCCCGCTCCTTTTATCGTTCATCTCGCATGACGCGAACAGAGCGGGAAATAGGCTCCTAGTAAACGCAAATTAGATCTCGAAAACGTCTGCCGTATACACGCGCGCGCGCGTCGATCGGATTGACTCCGCGGGGCACAAAGACGACAGCAAATTGAATTCCCGGATTGAATTCCGGCCAATTTCGACCTAATTTCCATAGCGGCGCGACGCGACGCCGCCTATAAGCCGATGGGAAAATTTCAAGCGTCGTCTCGCGATCGCGCAGGTTTCTTTCTGAGTGGATACATGCTTCATATGCTCTGCGCGACACGGGTATATTTGCGATGAAATCGATATAACGAAAGCGGAGTATTGTCGATATCGCAATAGGGAAGCTCCACAAGGCGATATAAAAGCCTTCATATATACATATAACATACATATATGAATATGTACAGTAATCTAAGAAACTTCTTGAATAGGATGGAACGAACGTATCGTATACGAAATGGTAAGAATGGTATTGATCGGAGACAAATTTTTTCTGTCCACATGGGTAGAATTCAAGGAGAAAAGAGGGAATCGCCCAATCCTCAATTTACCATTAATAAAAAAATGTTCCCATGAAATATTTCATACAAGCACGCGATCTTCTTACATAAGAAATGCGCTTGGCACAATAAAAAAATAACAAACTTGGGCTTGCATCTTATTTCGCGAGCAACGTTAACATGATCGGAGCCGCAATTTGCCGATTGCGTGCGGAAAACGCGTACGTACGAGAATGTTGCAGGTAGAGAGAACCTAATAACGCGATGGTCAGTGAAATTGCGACCCAGTTAGGCTGCCTGACCCACTTGGACGCATCGTAATCACCGTCGGTGCACGATACGGATTGATATTAGAGGTAAACACATCACGCCGCCGGAAGTCTCCCATTGCATCCTTGTTTGCCCAGAACACACTGGTCGAGTTTAGTTTGCAGCCTTCAACAAAGGTTGCGAATGTCGGAAGTTTTGGCGCACAGAGCAATTTCGTTTGATGGGCGCGCGTAGTTAAAGTTCCATGCCATTTATATTTGTGTAACCGTGTAATTATTCGTATCGCCGGGATAAACGGACTCCTTTCGCGTTTATTAAAATCGCACGCGTTCTCCGTTGGTCCTCCGGCAAACCGCGGATTAACAATTCGGGTAGTAATTATATTCAGTATGCCGAGTCTACTGAGTAAATACGGTTAACGGCAGCGCGGGGAATTGCAATTAATTGCAATCCCCGACGAATCGCATCACGCATCACGGGTGCGTACCTGCGTATCAGAAGAGCACCTCTCCGAACGGAGAACGAGCGCGTAACGAATGTCCGTACACGGAGAAGCCCGGAGATTTATTTTCGGTCCATCCCGACCTTCGAGGCTATTTTCGACGCGCATGATAACCGGTTCCTCCACCGAGCAACACGGACACGATAAACGCTAGTGTAGTGTGGCCGCCGGGTCACGGACTATGCTGTTGGAAAGCAGGCTGGCATAAGCGATTCGTAGCTAATCCAGAATAAACTAATCCAGAGAATGAAATTATCACAAAAATAATGCATACAATGTTCAAACTTATCAATACGAAACGGCATTGATACTTTATCAACAGAAGATTACGATATTTAAGCGCGAGTGTCAATAAGTCGTGAATAAAGATGTCAAACGATTACTCTTCTATAAATATCGAGTAAATAAAAGTATTTTATAAGTCCTTTTAAATATTAAATAGAAATTATACAATAAGTCTTTTTAAATATTATAAATAATTAGACGATAGAGATAATTATAAAGCCAAATGATTTCCTGTTTCACAACCTTCGTTGTCGATAACTTGTAGATCTTGAAGGACATCGAGTTATTTGTAACGTCCCAGCTTTTGTATGTGTGCTCTCGTATATGTTTCATTTTTAAATAGAACCGTACCGGTGAAAGAAATAAGAATCGATTCTCGGGAAAAAATCCCGGAGATGGTCGCGAGATGACACCGGGTCAGAGATAAATTGAATACGATCGTTCAGATACCCTCCGTTACCATTCCTCTCCCTCCCCGCCGCCGCAATCTCGGGCGCAACTTATAGGAATGATAATGCAGCGAGTCGAGCAGGTCGAGCATAAGGAGTGTGTAACAGAAACCAAATGAGTTGCCCTCCGAGTGACGCTCCTCCTGCGTTCAAACGCATTCCGTGAAGGGAAGGATATTTCTATGAAGATTCTGTTAGAAGAAATACGATGTCTCCAAGCGAAGGGCGAGCTAACGCTATCTAATTCCGCTCACGAGGAAAATTTAAAACTTTCCTATATGAATCTAATGCAAAATACGATTATTCTGACAAAACTTTGCATTTTTCTAAATATTTCGTGCTCTTCCACATATACCTGAGTTTTGCACTAACAATAAGTGGCTCGATTTTCGGGTCTATCCCACGGTAAAAAAAAAAACCGACGCAACAGGAGACTTTTCGCAGTGTGAGATTACAAAAATAGGTTTCGAAGAGCCTTTTCGATAAGCCTTTCCGAAACTTCCCGAAATCCAAAGGGCCGTCTAACGACACTGCCATGACAAACGAGATTTTCAGATCACGGCTGACCTTGTGTCTTCGCGACATCTGTTGCGCACGTGAGAGCTAGGACCTAGGCCAAGATATTTTCACGTAATACAAAACGCACATTAACTCATTAAAAAGACTGGATAGATGAACACAAGACGCCCCTCGATGCAAGCTATAAATGTCTCGCGGTCGTCTTTATAATAAATCAAACGCTCAATAAAATGTTCACCTAGTTCTCTGCTATATTTGTTAAGTATAGATATGTTAAGTATAGATGGAAACAAAAATTGTAGAAATAGACGCTACATTGAGTAAAGATAATTCTATTTTGTTTCTAATATATCGCGCGAGCATATGTTACTTAACGTATGAATCAGTATCAGCGCACTGAACGCTCCGCGAGATAAGGTAACATTTGTTTTCGTCGTCTATCACCAAGCCTGGTGGAGGACTTTCAAACAAATTTATCGCTTATCGTTACGAATCTCCGTAAACATAGAATGGATATATGTGTCCACGATCGACCTTTGAACAGGAGCATTTTTTCCGATAAGAACGAGACAAGGCAACGTCCAATAAATTTCCATAGCTGTATAAACTGGATCGTTTTCTGGATTTTTCTTAAAACCAGTTTGAGCCCGGCCTAATCGACGGCATCCTCGATAGACGGGAATTTGTGTTGGAAAATGCAATCGCACAAAGTTTCTCGGATTAAGAATCGAAAAAACAACCGATATTAACCGATAAAAACAACCGCGAATTATACGACATTACTCCGAGGATTACATCCGTGTATATAATAGAGACAAAAAAGGCATCGGATCCGCGCGAGGAGAGAAGTTTCTTGGTATCGAAACCGAGAACGCCCGCGGCGTCTAAGGTAAACTTTGCCGGTGCGGGAAACTTTCCTCAGTAGATCGGCGATCGGGATCGCTATCAACGTGACTCACTCGAGCGCGAATTCGCGGAAATCATTGAGAAAGGATTTGACGACCTATACAAATCTACACGTCGATCCACGAATTCATTTAACTTTTAACCCGATCGTCGACGATCCGACGATTTTCGTCGTCGAGAGGGGGGATTGTCGTCATTCCCGTCATTGTGCATCGCGCACACCGTACGTTTACGCGTACGAAATCGCGTGTGTCTCGTCGCGCTTCGAGGCGTTGTTGCGCAACACTTGGACGCGCTCTCTTCGAGCTGCAAAACGCGTACAATTGTCCCGAATCGCGCCCTGGAAGTGCTCCAGCCTCCAGACGAGGAGTTTACACGATGAATCATTCAGGGGTCGGCAAGAACGGGGAACGATTCGACTTCACACACTGCTCTCTCAAATGGATTTTGATTAATCGTAATTCGGTGCTACATGAACGGGACAATACACGGCTCTGCTTCCTCCCAAAAAAAAAGGAAACGAGGTCAACCTTGACGAGAGTTGCTAATAATATAACGTCCTATCATTCTGGAATTTTTGACTCCCGAAATACATTAAATGTTATCTCGTAAAAGATAAAAAAAAGTTATATTAAATAGAAGTATCTTATTTTATCAAAATGTGTGTATCATTATCTTAATAAAATTATTTATTGTAGGTACTTTATCAGAATAATAAATCATTATTAACTTGTATTATATTAACGCTCAATCTGAAATACAAGATGATCGATTTCAACTGAAAAAGCAAACATATGAAATCAAATATCTCCTCATAAATATAATTAAGCTAAATCGCTAAATCGCTAAATCATTTATATATAGTATAGATAATTTGCGAAGCAAACGTGTGACGTCAAATACTTCCTCGTGAATATAATTAGACTAAATCATTACCATATTATATAATTTATTAACGACTGACGTCCAAGACGACCCCTAGACGGTCGACTCCAATCGAAAAAGCAAATGTGTTAAGACAAATATTTCCTCGTGGACATAATCTCGGAGCAAATTTGGAGTCCGTTAATACGAGGCGTATCTGGATTGTTGATATGTAACTTGCACGGTAAGATAAACGTTTCGTATTTGCGTTCAGCGGCGAATTTGATTTACCCAGCATGAATATTGCACGGCGTAAACACGGGGAGCGCGCGGTCGAGAATAAGCGAAAATTGGCTACGATTATTCGCTGCTTACCGTTAAATTCGAACTCGTACGAACACGTTCGTTCTTTAACAAAGTTGGAAAACGGACTTGCCCGCGTTCGACGCTACGTTCACTTACGTACGTGTAACGTAAGTACGTGCGTCGCAATACCAATCATTTGTCAACGAGAACAAAAGCGCACGCCACCACTTTGCCACTTACCTTTTCGAGACACTCCTGGCCGATGGCCTTCGGGTCGACCTGCACCTCGAGGATGACGGAGTTGGCCTGACTGACGAGGCACCACATCTTCGCGGTCGCTCCTCCCTCGACGACCTTCGAATCCCCGTCGAGCTAATTCCTCGCCGTTGCCCGGCGACTCTTCCTCCTCACAAGAACCAATATGCACTTTTGTCGCGACGCGACGCGCGCGTTTACGACGCGGACGTTTACAAGTGAAACGACGAATGCGACGAAGGCGTAGGTGACGGTGACAACTACGACGACGATAATGACAACGACGATAACGACGGCCTCTCTTCCTCCGGATACGCGGCTGGTCGGCGACCGGTCGTGCCCGGCGGTACGTTCTTTGTCATAACAAAACTTCAAAAGCCACGTACGTGAACAGCTGCCACTGCGACGGGCTCGCGCGCTACGACTACGTGCGACGTCGACAACGTGCTCACGTTCACACTCGTACCGGGAACCGTACGCGTCTCACCGGCTTCCATTTCTCGGCGCGGAATGGCACACGCACTAACCGCTCTCGTCGCCGCGCCGCGGCCGCCGCGGGTCAGTTCGCGAAATCGAATCGCTTTCCGGCCGCTCGACCGAGTGGCGCTGCGCCGCGGACAGATTCTACCGTCGGGACTGTATACCATACTGGAACGCGCACGGCCATACCCCCTCCGCTGTTACCGCGGCCACGAAGAGATAGTTGAAATGCGACGAAGCTGTCTCTTTCTACTGTAACTACCCTAACTGAAAACATTGTCCTGCAACGAACGACCGCCGCGACCGGTACGCACATCACACATGTACGCACCGGTATGATTCTACTGTCGCAATTGTCGCAAAATCTTCAATGTTCTTTACAAATATAAAACATTGTTTAGTCTATACGCCAGGTCGAAATAACCTCTTTACAGATAAATGGTTTTAGAACGGGTAGTACGTCAGGTCACGTGGTCGACACAGTTAGTTAGACAAGAACAACATCGTCGCATTTCAACTATCCCACTCCCACAATCTTGGCCGCCAATGAACAGAGGCGTGCGCGTTCCAGTATGGTATATAGTTCAATGGCGCTGCGCCGCGGACAGATTCTACCGTCGGGACTGGTGGTTGGTACACGGACGCACGCACACACGTACTGTCGGCAATGTCGGCTGACTCCGGCTGATGTCGACCGAGTACGCGGTGCGCCCGGTGCGAGTGGGGGGAGCTAAGTACAGCTGATCACCCCCACCACCGCGCGCGGCAGTGCCGGCGGCAGAGCGCATGGACGCCCCCCCCCCCCCCCCGCCAGTGGCGTACGCTGCGTTACGTGATAAGTTTCACGCGTAAACAATACGCGCCGCGAACTTTGGAACCGCATTGTTTTATGTTCCAAGTTCCAAGTCGTTAGACGACCCTATAATTCACGTCAGACTTCAGGACGGAATTCTATTTGTAATTTTGTACTTTGGACGTGCATAATGTATATATCGTATATAACATTCCGGTTCTTCAAACGTTTCTCGCCAGCATTATTCAAATTACAAAACAAATAGTGTTATAAATAGAAAATTTTATTCCCAGAATTCTGACACGGATTACGGATCGTCTAATATAACGGAGTTAGTTTAACAGAATCTGTGGTATTCGATAATTTATGAGCTCAATTTAATACTTTTGATCATACTTTGATTTCGCGCGATCAAAATATATGTAATAAAATACATATATATAATAAGAAAATAATATATATAATAAAATATATATAATAAGAGAATTATACATAACAAATTTTATTTTATGATTTTATCAGATTGCCCGAAATTAATTTGATAATCCGCAGCAATCGTGCGATTACTGTACCAAAAGAGGAATTAGCTTGAATTTAAAAGCAGCGTGCATAAATGCTCGAATCATGAGGGAAGATTGCCGCATCAAATTTTCACGCGTCGTAAATAATTGATAAGACCGATAATACGGTTATTGATCGATTTAACAAACCTCTCAATATTTCACGATTCTTCAAATATTCCGCTAATTAAAACTGCAAAATTCGGCGGGATTATTGAAACGAAGAATTATCTAACGCACCAGAAACGAAACGCTTACATAATCGAATAGAGTATATCGGCAGAATCTTGACTACAATACGCATTGCAAATTTAGCACATCCTTGTGAAAACGTAGCTCTCCTCTCGAAATCAATGTTTTGTCGAGCATACTTGCAGTTATCCGAAAACAGCAGTTAGAAGAGCGAAAAATATAGCATTTTTGTGGGTTTTTCTTTCCTTTTTTTCTTTTGTATTTTGAACACTTAATACTGTACAGACAATCAACCAGCTCACAGAGACAAGGATATACATGTAAGGCAAAGCTGCCCGTCTCGCAAGATCAACAGAGAATTTAAACGTTTCCGCTGAAGGATAAGAGGCTTGAATGTTTGCTACATCGTCGCGCGGTCCACCGTCGACTGGGAGCGTGTCCGTGAACCGCGTGAGGCTGTAGGGAAAATCTCGTCGCGCGTCCTCGATGCGACAGAATTATGGAATGACATCTAATGGCGTACACTGAACGACATACAACTCGTAACCACCACCCTAAAATCGTCTTAATCGTATCTAACTTTTAACAGCCGTACGTCGTCTCGATGTGTCTAGGCCTTGACGCATCGGGGCGACGATACTCGGTTGAATACATCCACATTACATACTTTTTTTTTTGTCTTTTCTCTTTGTTACGATGCAACTACGTTACAGCAATTCTCAAACTGTCCGAATACGTGCCGGTGAAAAGCTCAGCGATAATAACAATACGATTATTGTCGTGTAGCAACTGCGGGAGAAAAAGATTCTAGTTAATAGTTTGAGTATCACTGCCTACAGCTACATTGTATACAGTTTCTCCGATAAAATATAACATGTCAATACGATATAACAGCGATAAATACATATTGAGATATGGTGAACAGTAATATTTAATGTATATTTATAGCGTAAGACGTATCATGTTTATAGCTATTAGACGCAATCCTTGTGGCTTAGACCTCAATGTGGTAATTACTGTGCAGTTCCGGCTTGATATCGTACACCAAGTCCAAAATTTGAAGCATGATCTAAATTACAGAGAGTCCATATTGTAATTTCTCAGATACCTGTCTTTAAGTTATCGATTAAATTTGCAGAGCGTACTTACCGTGTTTTTGTGCACAGCAACGGTCTGATTCATTTCTTCTATCTTGACTCGGGTGTCTGCCTCGATGCGCGCGGCTACGTCCTCTTTCGAACCCATGTGCTACGAGTAATATTATCATTATGTAATCGATCGACTTAAGAGATGTAAATCTAATAACAAAAATTTAAGTGAAGTACGAAAATAATACTTACTTTGGCTTCAAAGTCACGGAACTGTTTTTCTCGTTCCTGTCGATATTTCTCAATCTCATCTTGAGCCTCCTCTTTGGCCTGCTTCAGACGACGTGCCTTACCTGTAAAAGTATAAGAGATTAGATACAATGCAGTCCAAATCTCTTGCACAAAAAATTACATTCAGGCTCAATTTCATCTTAACGTTATTATACGTCAACGCTATATGAACTAATACCTAAACCTAACCATTAAGTCAGGACACATTTATTGATAAAGCAAAACCTCGAAGAGAAATCGAGGCTTCGCTAAAAACTCAATAAAACTAAACATTCAGGCGATTAAATTTGTGTAAACGTAAACGAGTACGATTAGTAGTAACACAAACAGATTGCACGCAGGTTAACCAAGACTATTCTTACTGTAAAGTGTGATTTCATGGGTTACTGGATAGCGCAATTAAAACCG
Source organism: Leptothorax acervorum (assembly GCA_035220615.1). NCBI lineage: Eukaryota > Metazoa > Arthropoda > Insecta > Hymenoptera > Formicidae > Leptothorax > Leptothorax acervorum. Next base: position 501,951 of record JASTWQ010001262.1, on the reverse strand, counting down.
ATTTCTCTGTGCGTTCCACGGACCTGGGAAAATCATCAAAAATTCATCGTACGACGCACTAATCGCGGAAAATGAGCCAACGTCGCGACCAAGAGATTACAGTCCGCGACCGTGATCGCGGTCGGCACATTCGCGTCGCGCGGCACGCGACTTTTTTTCTTTTTCCCCCGGAAATATTTCGACGACGAATGCACTCACGTTTCCTGGCGTCCGAGACCTTCTCGGCAGCGCGCTTCTCCGCGGCCAGAAGCTGTTGAATACCCTGCGTCTGGCTGGCCATCTTTGCGAGTGGAGAACGACTGACTCGTGTCGCGAATCGATCATATGACTTTGGAGCTTCCGCCCTCTGCCCCGCCTTAAACGACGGCGCTCCGTTCCGTGTCTCGTGCTCGCTCACGTGGCCCCGCTCCTTCCGTATTACTCCGTTTTCCCATTGAAGAGCCGGTGTGACTCCGCAGACCATTCGAACAAGCGGATTTTAACAGTTCCTTTCAAGAGCTTACACGATAAATTTAAAATGTTTCACGAAAACTTTGTGCGATTTTCTTTCTGGAATTCGTCACATAACTGACAAATTGCGACATCGGGTAGATCAAATAAAACTTTAAATGCAGAATAAATTCACATTTTAAACATGAAATCGCTTCTTCAAGTTTCCTTGGGGTTAATCATGAATCTTTTCCCCTAGGGTGGAAACGTGAAAAATGAAAAATCTCTCTTTCTATTGATGCTGAATAGAGATAATCATATAAAATTTTTCACTTTCCACGTTCCACATTAATACATGATTGACCCCCTTATCTTTCAGCTTCTTGCTCGATTTAAGAATATAAAGCTAAAAAATAGAATTCATAATAGAATGAAAAGGTTCCAGTGAAAATTGGTAAGGATATACGGAGTTGATATTGTGATATTTTATACTCATATGTCATATATATTCACGTATATATTCCTAGAAAATTATTATACAATTAATATCTTTTACACATAGTGGAAGTTGTTAAATCTGCAATCTCCAAAGACGCAGTCACAAAGCATACTTGGAACTACAAAAAGTTCTAAATTATACGAGTTCCTTTAGTATTCAACCGAATCTTCTCTTGGCGTTTCTTTTCCTCTTTAAACGCTTCGGTATTCGCCTTCCGCTCTATCCTTCTTTCCTAAAATTGCCAGAAATTACATAACACATGAAATTAATAAAACCAACTCAATAAATGTTTAATAAAATTACCTTTCTGTATTCTTTGAGCAGCTTTTTTCTTTCTCTTTTCTCATCAGTAGTTTCTCCTTTGGGTCTTACACTTAAAATGCTTAAGGTAGATTTTCTACTTTCCGCTACAGATTGTGGGCCCTTTGGTGCACTATTTTCCAAATTAAATTGTGCCAACGTTTCAGCTGTTAATTTTCCAGTATTGCCTAATATATTTTTTGGAATACCAGATTTTCGATCAATTTCAATTTTCTTTGATCGCTATTAAAAAAACAAACATATAAAACCGATAAATATATAGCTACATTATACGTAATTACATTTAGATATTTTTCACTGAAATGAATAATTCTTATATATTTCTTAAATATTTTTCACCTTGGGAGGCTCCGAAATTAATTTAGGGTGATTGTAAATGTTACTGTATGTGCTAAGAATACTTTCACAGTCCCATTTATCTTTTCCGCGAGCATCGACAAGAAGTTTTTCTAAATTTTCGTCTTCTTCTGAGCTTGAATATTCTTTTTCCACGATCTTCATTCTGTCTTTCATAAGCTCCGTGATATTTTCCGTCTGCAAATACAAGAAAAAATAATACATTTTTCATCATACTCTTAGATCATACTTACATCTTCCTTCTGCTTCTTTTCAAATTCGGTGGCACATTGCATAATAAGATCCGAGTCGTGCGCGATATATCCTTCTATTTCATCACAATCTAGAGCTCCAATTTCATTTTCATCGTATGCAGCATACATCTATGTAATAAACCAGAAAAGATAAGAACACATATACAATAACGTTACAATGCTTTAAAAAATAATAATATAAACCTTTTCAAATTTGTCATCCAGCAATGTAAGTTGTTCATTCCTTCTCATCACGCTGCTGCTCATAGAGTATTCTGTAAACCTCGATTTAGTTTCCTCTTCTCTAAAAGAATATTGAGGTCCATTTAAACTGCACACTTCATCTGCCTCTTCATCGGATAAATCCATGTGACCCTCAGATGAGACATCCGATTCACTATGTTCATTCCCCGGTTCGTTCAAATCATATTCTAAAAATGCAAAATTACATACACAAATCAGGCAAAGGTATGATATTATACATATGTCTTAATAAAACTTACCATATTCTCTGTCAGAATCCTCGCTGTCACTACTTTCAGCGTTAGCCAGTTCTATGAAATTATCCTCTAGCTGATTTTCAGGATCATCAAAATCAAAATCATCATCCATCGCAGCGACTACATCTGGATCGAAATCCAATCGTGGCCCTGAAACTGGCGCCGCTTTATTGAGCATACCGACTTCCTCCTCGACATTTGATGCAAACACGGAGGACGGCAGGTTGATTTTTGGAGTATTCTTGCCGCATTTGGAATTATTAGTGTTCTCGACGGGTTCCCATTCCACTGATAATGTATTGACATCTTTAAGATGCTGCAAATAATTGTAGTCGTCGTCAAAGTAGATTCCATACTTCTTCTGCTCCTCTTTACGTTTTTCAGTGTCTAATGACTTCTTTTCCGTTTTCGCCGCTTGTGCATCGGCAGCTGGCACCAGGACTCTTTGCGGCGCCGTTTCATCCGCCACTAAAGGATCTTTTTGCGAGCGATGAACCAAGTGGAATGTTACAGAATTTTTCTTGTCGATGAACTTTTTCGTTTTTCCCTTCGGCTGTAATTACATTATTATTCTATACGTAGTGCACGTGAAATGACTTAACCTATTAGCATTCTTTAAAAACGAGTCATGAGTACACATTAAAGCTTACCATCCTGATCTGTCGTGCCCAAACTAATCGTACGTACAAAAATTGATAAAATATGCAACAAAAATAATCGTCGTAACGAAATATTATTGTATACTTGAATTACGCGTCTATGCCTTTAAAACGTGTAACATGAAACATGTGGTTTCAGAGTTTCAGACATGATGGATGCAGTCAGAAAGAGGGGATGGGGATATCCCCACTCTAGTCCGCAGATGATAACGAAAACGGCAGAACCGCAGGAAGGGGTAGGGATGATTATTGATGTCCAACAAATGTGAAAGGTGAAATGTGAGGGGAAAACTTACAACGCCAAGAGAAAATGGGGTTATTCGATCGTTTAGCGAACCTCTTAGGTCTTAGGAAAAAAGAAGTAAACGTTTTAGTAGTGGGCCTTAACAACAGTGGTAAGTCGACGGTCATAAATAATTTCAAACGCGAGGATGACCGTTGCATAGACATAGTGCCCACTGTCGGGTTTAATGTCGAAAAATTCGCATGTAAGTCAAATAGCGAGGAGCGACACAGTGTTGAGAATGTGAGATTCTGTTACTTTCAACGTTGCCTTCACGCGTTCGCTATTGCACCTGCACAATTTCAAAATCACATAGCATTGTCTGTTTATTTTATAATAATGTACGATACAGAAATGATAAAAAAAATGTATAAATATGAAATTCATATATTTGAGATTCATAGAATGTATATACAGTTTATTAGCAAAAATCATACTTTGTTACCTCTTTCTTAAACTTTTATGTCTTATACTTATTTTTTACTTCCTAACTTTTTATCATACTTCTTGTGAGACGTCGATTTGTCTTCAAAATTTGTGACGTCAATCCAGTGGTCTTTGTACTACTTCGTAATGATCGAACATTCCTTTCCTGAGTCTTATTTTCTAGCTGATCGCTATTTTTTATGTCATCTAATTTGTTTGCTGTTTTCTTGGTCGTTCCAATAGATGTAATATTATTAATCTCCAAGTTAGGTGACAAGGGTAGTCTTCTAATATTGACACGTAGTGGAGTGCTGGTAATTAGTTTGGCAGCCTTCAAATGCTTGTTATCAGGTTTATTATGCAGTTTTGATTTAACCAAGGATGTTTCATTTGCATTAGAATTCGTAGCCTCGCGAGTTTGGAAATTTAATTTTGTCTGCTTCAATTTATCTTTAGATTTATGCATTGGCGTTGTTTCTTCTGGCGGATTCATTGGCAGATCTTTATTAACTTTCCCTTGTTTTGAAATAGGCGCAGCTTTTTTTGTTTTCTTTTTCCTTATCGGAATTTGCCTTGGACTTTCAGTACGCGATACTTTCGCTTTTGAGTGACTATCCTCTTGATCATCTTCCGATGATTCAATATATTTAATACCTCTTTTTCTTGTCCTTTCATTCCATTTCTTTCGCAATTCACGCTTTTTCTGGAGCTTTCTCAATGATCTCTTCCGATCTAATTGCAGCTGAGCTAAGAAGTCTTCTTCATCAGAGCTGCTAGTATCCTAAAAATAAAATTATAGATAAAACATCTTTTAATCATAAGCAAAAATCTGAAACATTTTATATATTTAAATGCTATACATTCAATTCCAATGGACTTTCGCTGTCGTCTGCCCGTGTCCATGTAAATGTAGAATTGTCCTCTGTTAGAATCTTGTCGAATGCAGTTTGTAAGTCTGATATTTTAAACTCCTTCAAGCACATCTTTAATCTGTGTTTTGTATCGTCGCTTAACCTGCTTTTGTTCGTTGTATCAACCTCAACTTTATAAGGTCTTGCTTTGTCGGAATGATACAGCAAATATATTATTAAGTTTATATATCTGTCACTATCATTATCATGTACGCCATTCAATTCTAAAATGATTTGCTTGAATCCTATGTCAGACTGCAGAGTACAATGCCTTATATGTGAAATAGTTTTCTAAAGAGACAAACGTTTATTTACTTGGTAGTATTATAGTTCAGAAGTAAATTTATATTGTATATCAATCATTCTCATAAGTTATAAGACAAAGATATACCTTTAGCGACAAAAATTGCTCTTGCCGCGCTGTGTAGCAGTCGATATTATGCTTGCAGCTCTTTATAAAAAGGGTTACATTTTTCAATTCGTCGAGAGGCGTTTTGGATAATATCTCATTCATATCGATTGACATTGGCATCACCCATTTTCCCAGATTGCCCTTTCTATCCTTGACGAAGATCTGCACCGCGTGAGTGTTGTCCTTCTGCTCTCCGTTTGTCGATGTGAAATTAAATACGAACTCGTCCCTCCGAAATTTAACGCAATGAAACCCGGCGAACCTGTACAGATCGTTCTGCAGATCGACATCGACATTCGGCGCTCTGTTTCGCGTCTGCGAGGAAACATCCAGGGTCTGCAAGGGTCTTTCGGTCACGCGTTCCTCCACGTCCTTAAAGCGCGTCTGCAGACTCCATTCGCACTGTTTGATAATGCATTTCAGCTCCTGTATCTCTCGGAGTAGCCTCTCCTTTTCCGCGGCCTCCGCGCCTAAAAGCCGGAAAAACGATTAACGTCGCTTCAGTAAGGTTAGGATCTTCATTTGAGCGATTTACGCACCTTTGTTTGCCGGCTCGACACTTCCGTCATCGCTGCTAGAGGAACTGCCTGTTTGCATTTTCGTTCGGCACTTTCGGCAGAGTCGTTAGATCACAACAACTAAACACCCGCCAAAATTACTTTTCACGGTTCTCAATTGTTTTGAATTCATGTCTCGACTGCTCCACTTTCCTTGACATACAGTAGGTACTTTTAGATGGCGCATTGATGTTTCTGTTATTTTATCGAGCTCCGATTAATCTAATTGGCAATAAAACAATTTTTCAATCAAGCTCCGATTAATCAATGCATAAAAAATAAAAAAATTAATCGTTCTATCCGTGTTTATTCCATTCAACAAATTAGAATGATCTTTTAAAGTTCTAAACGATAAATTATTCAATGATTAACTTATCAAGCAACACCTGTATTATTTTATTAACATATAGAGAAAATAATTAAATTTTTTAAACAATTCTGTCAATTAAATTAATCACCGATTAAGTTGATCGAAGTCGCCTTTAGAATGTTCCAAGAACCTTTAATTATTTGGACATAATTAAAACTGGATTTCTGGATTTCCATGGATTTATGTTCAATAATTTTTTTATTTATTCACGCGACTCACAATCGATTCTCTCAGAAGCCAAGCTAGTCAGCCTCATGAAATAAAAAGAAATAATAAAGTTATAAACCAATCATATAACTTAGTTAAAAATTTTTAAAAAGTGGAGTTAGCTTGGCTTCAGAGAAAATCGATCAATAAATAACTAAAATCTTAATTGAAGTTACGCTGCAAAAGAAATTACCTGTCAAATATGTGAGAAAAAATCTTTTGTCATTAAAATATACATGAAATATGCAGGGAATTGAATTACGTATAAAATTGTTCGCGAATTGATACATACAATATAATATACGTGTAATATAAGCTCTTTGCTTTTTTTACTTCAGTATAATTAAGTCAAAGCCATTGTTTCAGTTAAGAATGTCAATTTCACCGCGTTCGATATGTCGGGCCACGACCGTCATAGATCATTGTGGGAGCATTATTACAAAGATTGCCATGGGATCATCTTCATAATCGATAGCAGCGATAAACTGCGACTGGTTGTCGTGAAGGAAGAGCTGGACATGCTCCTGCAGCATCCCGACGTGGCAGGTATGTCTCGTGATGAAATAATTAACGATAACGAGTGCTCGTTTGAAACGAGAGGAGAGAACTGACAGTTAAGAGGTCATTTAGAAGATCTAAGACCCATTGAATATTTGTATCTCGCAACTCGCGATTTCCTAAACGACAGACTCGGCACGACCTTGAAAGCAAAGTGAACGTTTCAGGACGCAAGATCCCCATTCTTTTCCTGGCGAACAAGATGGACCTGCCCGATTCCTTGACCACCGTGAAACTGGTCGCCGGATTGGGACTCGAGCGGATACAGAATAAACCCTGGCATATACGGGCGACGAACGCGATAACCGGCGAGGGCCTGCAGCCAGCGATCGAGTGGTTGACGGATCAAATTCGCGATATATTCATCAACAAGAGATAATTATAACCTCGCCGTTGCACAATGAGACGCGACGTTTCTCCGCGAAATCCCCGTCACGTCGTCAAATCGACATGTCTATACCATAAATACGTCAATTACACCGGTATTTCCCATGTGGCGTTTCCTCGAGATGCAATTCCACACCGCGAAAGCAAAATTCTGACGTAAAATTGTCATTACGATAAGACTCATTGAAACGGCCTATAATTATATAGCTTCGCGCGGGATCTGTGTAATTAGCGCAAAGGAGCAATCGGGAGTTTTGCGATCTCTACTATCTCTAGTCGAATCGCAAGAATCTCGTGACGAGATATTAAATTGGGAAACACCGTTGAGAGCTCAATACAATTCCGTCCAAAAAAAAAATGCGTAGAGAAGCGTGCGGTGTATGAAATGACCGACGCAATGTAATTGGGATGCAGCCACGATGATTTCCAACATGCTTCGAAACATTATATATTATAGTTTCATAAATAGATTCATAATTAGCGAGCTTTGCAGAGATATTTTATTGTGATATTCAAAATAAATGCCGATAGGAGAAATTATTGCACAGTTCAAGATTGATTCAGTTAAAAGATCCTCTCCTATTATTTTTTTTTTTTCCCTGTAGAATGTGATACATCGCACCGATGGCAGATTTTAGCAACGTGATTTCTAGAGAGAACGATTTTATTCCAAATTCGATCAACTAAATTGGCGACTAATTCAAATTTCAACCAGCAAGATACAGCTATCACGTGACCTACTCTATCCCAGCGTTCTACACCGTCGGTCTAACAGATTTCCTAACCCGAAAGGAGAATAATCGACTGTGATTGGTCACCTTTTCACGACCCACGATCACTCGCATTCTGTTCGTTTTAACTGAACTTTTTGCACGGTTCATCTTTCCTCTTTTTCTTTTCACGTTGGAGAGAAAAAGAGAAAAGATGAACTGTGCAAGAAGTTCAGCTAAAACGAACAGGCCTATTGTAGACCCCGCATTAGACCTTGCACGATATTATTCTTACATGTTTTCTCTAGGTAAGATGAGAAACATTTTGTATATATAAACTGCAGTATTTTTGGTTTACGTCACGTATACCATGTATAATTGCACTTTAAACCGGAACAGACGTATTTATGTATTATCTATGGTATGTATGTATGTATGTACATAGATACATACTACGTACACACAATACATATGATTGGCCGTTGGGGAGAAAAGGAAAGAGGATGAAAAGTGCAAAAAGTTCAGCTGCGAGGAACTGCACAGCCTGCGCCCTGCAATGCCACGCGACGCTGCATTGTTTACAAATGTTTACCGAGGAGGGGAGGTCTCCCGTCTCGGCGAACGAGAGACTTCGCGCCGAGGGTTTCGCGTGTACTGTGTAGTCTCATCACTGGCGATGCGAGTTTTCGAAAATGTCGAACGCCGAGGTGCTGCAGCTGGACGTGTGGAAGAGCGACTGGGGCCTGCCGTCGGTCGACATTGAATGCCTGCAGGTTCTGGTGCGTTGGGTCGACGGGTATAGGTTATGGCTCGCGCATGCTGGCCGACCGACGACGGAGCGGTCCTCCCCTTTTTCTCGTAACGCGGAACTCGCCGGGAGTCCGCCAAGTATCTCCTGGCGCGTGGATTCTTCGGCCGATTTGGAATTGAACCCTTGCCTGGACAACGTCCGGGTTATCCCGCGCCTCTCTCGAGCAATTAATTGAAAATAAAAGATTCTCGACAGATTACACGTCGGAGAGGAACGGGACGACGTTCCCCGATCCCCGAATGATTTCGAGCGAATTTTAACAGAAGTCTTAATTCAAAATTTAATTACAAAGTTGTGCGATACTATGGTCGGCCGAAAAAGCCGTCGATAGGGTTCTTGTCGCCTTGGAGACATATCCGAGAAGGGTAGGATGTACATACGTAGATATCGGGACGTCTAGATTGTCGGATCGGATGCGACACTGATAAAATAAAAAGCGAGAGAAAAATAAAATATGCCTCACTGCTCCGTTAATATCTAAATCGACTCGTTAAAAGTTGAATATTAGCCACTGCACTTCAGTTTCAGTCATTTAAACTACAACAGTAATATATTATCAGAAATTATTATTACTTCGTCAATGAGAACTTAATGTTAATGTTATTCAATAATAATGTAACAATGTGTCCTAATACAGTGTCATGTTATTTGTAGGCATATGCCAGATTCAGTGGGGTACCTTTAAAAGTCAATCTAGCGAGCAATCCGTTTAGAACGCCAAATGGTCGATTGCCTTTGCTTAGGGCTGGTCTGCGTACTTTGGATACAGTTAAAGACATATTGCTCTTTTTTAGAGCGATCCATAATTTTGATTATACGTTAAGCGATAAACAGTGCGGAGACGTCATGGCTTATGATGCTCTGCTTAAGGAAAAGTTGTATCCAGCCTTCAAATTTATATGGTATGAGATGTAAAAAAACGTACCAGAATAAGATGCAACTCGATGCTTACGAAATCTCAAGAATGTTAAAATTACATTAACTTATTTATAACAGAAAGACAGAGATTTACATAAACAATCGATAGTAATTAAATTGATTGAAAAATAACTTGTTTATTCGTCATCGACGCTGAGAATTTTTCTAGAGATTTAAGCATATATTTTCTTCAAAGTCTAAGATATTAGCAGGTCCATTAGATTCAAGATCCTACAGAATTCTTGTATTGCCTAAGTGTTATTAGCAAAATAATTATTATAGAAAGACTAGAATTATTAGTAATTTCAGACATCGTCTAAGGGAAGATTTTCCTAATGACATATATGTATAAGGCAAAGTTCAAAATTGCAAATTTCCAGTAATAAATTTATCTCTAAATCTATCTAATTTAGTAATTAGGTAAATGAATTATTTGTCTAAAGTAGCAGTATTAAAATATCTTTAAGTATGGGATGCACGTTATTCTGGTCATATATGTTTATCCAGTCCTCTAGTTTTGCAAAAATAATGTTATATATATATATATATATATATATATATATACATATATACATATATATATATATATATGTTATATATAGCTTCTCATTAGTCGGGTGCATTTTAATGTAATTAGAGTCTTGTGTAACGTCATTGCTTTCGTAATTATAGCAAATAACAAGGGGATATCATTATTACAATTATTTTCAGGTGGATAGATAAGAAAAATCTGGACGAGTTAGTTAGACCATGGTACTGCAAAGCGCTGTGTTTTCCATTTAATTTCTATTATCCAGGAAAATTTGAACGGCAAGCGCACGCCTTGATGCAAAGTTTATATCCTCTGGAAGATAATATAAATGTTATTGAAAATGAGGTATGTGTAACACGTAGATAATTGAGAGCGCATTAGATGTATAAGGAAGACGTTTATATAACGAGAAAAAACAATATTTAAATGCAAAAGATTTATTTTGATTAACTTTAAGAATTTACGTAACAACAGGTTTATTCGGAAGCACAAAAATGTTTAACATTGCTGTCTACAAGGCTTGGAGATAGAGATTTCTTTTGTGGGCAACAGCCTAGCGCGATAGACGCCGTTGTATACTCGTATCTGGCACCGTTGCTCAAGGCCCCATTACCAAACCCAGTCTTACAAAATCATCTGAAAGCCTGTACAAATCTAGTGAAGTATGTGTCGCGCATATCACAGAGGTATTTTGAGAATGAATATCAGACTTATGAGAAGCATAGAGCCGAGAAGAATGCCGAAAGATTACGAAGAGATTCCGAAAGTGAATTTCCCAACAAGAGAAGAAACCAAATCCTCGCCGCGCTTGTCGCTATATTGGCAATGACAGGATATGCGTTATCCACCGGTATTGTAGAGGTAAGTTTTGCTTATACAGAAAAAAGATACAATAGAATGTATATCATAGACACAACAAATTCTTGCGACAGACGAAATTTATGTTGGATATCAATTGGTTTTTCTATCTTCTTATCTTTATTTTGAGAACACTGTTGATACGAATTATCTTTGTCACAGTTAATATTTACATTAAGCAAGCTATATCAATATTTATTTATTTTTATAAACACTTTATTTAATAAAAGATTTTTGCATGAGAAAATTTCTTTTTACATAATATAAAAATTCCTATATTTTTATTTGGATTGGATCAATATGTTTTGTATAGCAAATGTAATAATATTTATAATCAATTTACAAAATATCCGTAATATAAAGTATAAAATCCTATGTCACAAAAAGATATTGTTCATGTAAATACATTTTTCTAAAAACAAAACAGTACAAGTGTTGAGGTTGAAGCTACAAGTAGCTCTATTTGTAGGTACTAGTATATTTGTTAAGAAGCAGAAAATTTATTAAAATTCCTAAGAAGAATAGAAAACGTGAGTATTAGTTACTAACACGCGTATTGATAATATATTTTTACATGGAAATTAACCAATTAATATCAATTTTTGTATATAACGAATACATTTTTGCTTCTTACCGCATACACCTCAAAGAAACTGCGATAAGTTGGCGTATTCACAATTAAAGTGGTTAAATAGCTTATTTTTATTGCTTGCGTAAAGTGGAAAAATTACATTCCTATGTAAATAACATAAATAACATTAGACGTAGAATTATATTTATAAAATATTCCAAAATTTAACAGACTCTTGATTTATGTATTTAATAAGAACCTTGAAGGTTTTATATGCATATTAATTTTTTTGGTGCGTCAAAATGATAAAAATAATATACAAAATTTAGAATGGGATTATTCCTTAATAAAATATTCAAAAACCAATAGATCAATAGTTTTTTAAATAATAAGTAATTGGAAATATATGAAGCTTTAGAGATGGAAGTAGTTAATAAAACTTTATTTTTTATTTAGCTTTAAAAATGAGTTTATTTCAACAGAATTTTAATTTGTTTTATTATAAAAATGATTATATAATGTAGAAAATTTAAATCAAAGGATTCGACAGCCAATATACATATATATTATTTATTATGCTTCTTGCAATATTAAAAATAATGCATATTTATTAAAGGTACCAGTAAAGGATGACAAAATCATAGGTATGCCGACGGAATATATGCTGAATAATGAGGATGACGAATAGCAGTTAGCAAAAAGAAAATTATGTTTTCACGACAAAGATAAAGTTATTAAATGCAGAAGAAAATATTCTATTTCTGCAATACTTTGCAGAGATTTACGCTCCAAAGTCTTGGTGTGGAATAGTCTTATATTTGTGACACAGAGAGAAAGAGAGGGAGATATTACATAAATGTATAAATAACAAAATATGTAACAAAGTCAATAAATATTTTGGAATATGACGTTATGATACAATATATATATATGTGTATGTATATATCCATTTCCATATTTATGATATTTAATGATAAATTGCGCCAATTTGAAAAATGAACAAGAATGTTTCTTCCAAAGCTTTCCTTCCTCGCGTCTTTCGTATGTAAATTTTCACGCGTCTATTCAGATTTTTGTAAAGAACGTCGTGAATTATCACAGCTTGCCGAGAAACGCGAGAGAAGTGTCGTGATCTGATTTCCCGCGAATTCAAAATATTCAAATCGTTCGCGCTTCTAACCGCGCCGGCGCCGTGGCCGTCTCTATTTCGCGCAGCCGTCCGGCCGCCATGACAGTCCAGCAGTCTCGGCGGTGGCTTCGGTTTGCAAGGTGAGCGCGGTCGCTCCGTAATTATTCGCGAACTTCACCGGTCGAGAACGCGTTGCGGGCGCGAATTTGTTTCGGGAGTGTCGATTGAAGTGACGGGCGTGTGATTGTCGCGGATTTGTCGAGTATAATCGAGACTTCGTCGTGTTCTAAGCATCGATCAAGACGATCGCGCGGAGAGCAGAGCGTAGATCACGATGTCGCGTCGTGTCGCGGGTCGCGGGTGCGCGACGAGAGTGTCTCGCGTTCTTCCGATTCTGATTCTGATTCTTCGTCTGACAATGAGACAGTCGGGGTGCGATCGGCCTTACAGACGTAACGTCTCGAAGAATCGGATCGTCGTGACTACGACGTTAACCTAATCAAAATAAAATAATTCGAATCGATATCGATCGTTACGGAAGCCGTGCGTCGCGGAACGAGGCGCGATCCGTTTCGTACGTCGCAACAAGGCGTTAATCGAGTTTCGAAATCGTGCGTGAAGTGTATGCGTTTCCAGTGTTCATCGTTTCCTGGATGGGACCGACGGCGGGTGTCTCCGGATTCCTGGCGGAACTTGCGAGGGGGTGGCGGTGGAGCACACTGCAATACCCTAGCTGGTGAGCGAAATTATTATAGATTTACCTCGAGATTTACTCTTTAAATTAGATTCACTCCTCTTTAAATTAGAGATTCGTTTTTTAAATCAATTATAGATAATTAATTTTATATGCGTGTAATTGCAATAACGCACCTGCACACGATTGCAGTTACTCGCGAAAGATTTATTGAATATTTATTGAAATAATTGAATAAAAAATTGACTAGATAATATATAATCGGTGTGTGAAATTCATGATTAATTAGAATATATTCTTGATTTTTCCAGGTGCAGCCTAGGGCGTACTTAGCTAGGGTACAACGATGGTGAGTGAATTTACTGACTGACAATGAATTTCATTATATTTATTGTATATTTTGCGACACTGAAATGTCTCTTCCGTTTTGTCTTTTTGTCATTGATTATTAGAATTCGACGAAAATTCAATTAACTTAATCGGCGAATAACTTAAGTGCCATCAGCATTTTGTTAACGTTAAAATTACTAACTTTGTTATTTAATATACGAAAAAGAGATTAGTCAACGAATTACATTAATTAGAAATTTAATTCGCTTCACAGACGTGTGAAATGAAATGTCGGCGGCAACTCTTGCGTATAAGGTCATTTATTTGAAATACATGTCTCACAATTAGATTTCGTCTCCAGAGACGACTTACACATCATTCGAATTATACGTCGCATTTATACATTATCAAAAATAAATTATATTAAAAGACACACATTATTTGAATTATACGTCGTATTTATACATCGAAAATAAATTATATTAATTAGAAATTTAATTCGCTTCACAGACGCGTGAAATGAAATGTCGGCAACTCTTGCGTATAAGGCATTTATTTGAAATACATGTCTCACAATTAGATTTCGTGTCCAGAGACGAAGTTTACACATCATTCGAATTATACATCATATTTATACATCATCGAAAATAAATATATATATATATATATTATATTATCCGTAAATGACATCGCGAAAAAAATACGCTGAATAATTATATCTATATCTCTTCAGTTAACATTTATGCAGTCTCGAGGAGTAGAGATTCCTGAGCGTTGTATATATGTACAGTCTAGAGAAGATATCGAAAAGAAAGACTTCGTAACATTTGAAAATATTATCCTCTCGCCACATAGATATATACGTAATACTACGATCAACGAATCATAAACTGTTGCGTTTTTTTTATAATTATTGTGCTAGTTATGGAATTATTTAAATGCATCGTACGAATAGCTTTCAAATTTAAAGAGATACTGCTGTATCTCAATGAATTGGTTATTAAAATAAATTCGGACGTACGTAACATGTACCGTAACATTGATCAACGCCAATAATTTCTCTAATCTTTTTAAATAACCTGCATATAATAATAAGTATTAACTGAAACGCTAGGCCTAAGTTTAATGTTACCATTTTATATCACATCTGCATGGCGCTTTGATACACATATACACGATAACTCTAATCGGGTAAAACACGATATTCGAAATCAAATTACGTAAATTCGTAATTGTCTTCGCAATTAAGTATATTGTAAAACACAACACAATAACTTATAGACAGATTAGATAACAAGCGAATTTATAGAAGTCAATTTAGACTTTTCTCGTCACGAAAAATACATATAATATATACATATAATCAATCAGCAATTTGTAGCATAAATTGCAATAGCAATTTGCAATTTGAATGATCATGTGTCACACTTATAAGAATTGACAAGAAGAGGTATTCCAATGTTATAAATTGATATCGAGTTCTTTAAAATATTACATAAGCAATTACGTAAAATAAGTACAATGTACCCTGATCACAGTATTTTCAAAAATATTTATAATCACTTAAAACGATATAAGTTAGAAAATAATTCGGAATGGATAGCACTCTTGCTGAGATAAAACCTCCAAGTTGCTTCAGAAATGAAACAAATAATTCTAAACTGAAGACATTGCGACAGATTAAATCGAACTGGTAAAAAGCTGCATCAGGAATAATAAATAATTAAAACTATTTAAACAAACCTGTCTTAAATTATATTAGGACGGCTTGATCCCCAAATATGGACCCTATCTCACTGACACATTGGATTCAAATGCACTTAAATATGTAAACTGCGGAAATGTTTAGATTTTATCTATAGTTCTCTATGATAAAATAAAATCGATCTATTTTTGTGCCAAGTGACACACTTTGATATATTATAGAGTAGATGCCTCTCTGTCGGGAATATTACTTAAGTCTTGCTTCCAATGATAGAAAGGAGGCCCAGCGGTGAAGCAATATTTCCGTTCAAGCGGAGTGCCATTCTTGACATAATACATAATATACATGTTACACATTTCATCTTCATTCGTTTGACCGACATACGTAGTCCTATCACGCGTATTTACCATTGTACAACGGGCAGCTAATACGTCACCATACGTTACTGGAACTTTGTGGGTAACAGGATAAAACATCTGAGGGGTCAATGGATCTCTCTTACCAAGCTCGATCCATTCGTTATTCGGCTTCACTACGTAGCCGGACACGACTTTTCCGAGCGAATGGGTGTGCGTTCTATATGCGAATGGGTAAATTGTCTTATTCTCTGTTATGGGACAGGACGATTCCATATATACTGTTTGCCTAGGCGGAATAGCTCCGCCTGTTCCTAACAAAATAACTCCGGCCAGCTTGTCCATTGTTCGCGTTGTATAACGTAGAATTACACCTGAATCATCTGTACTGCCATCCTTGAAGCGATCAATGTATGCGTAATGCACTTGCAACACGATATACTGTATAGGAGAATCGCCGCCTACTTTAAAGCCCACTCCTTCAGGGAGATTTAATTTAGGAGCGTCCCTTGCCCATGCATAGATGATCTGTACAAATAAATAAATTTTTTTTTTCAAGAGTCAAGATTAGAAAAGAATTTATGAAATATGTTTTGTTAATATTTATTACTTGAGGTCCTTCTTTACAAGTAGGTGCAGTATCTTGGTTACTCCCAGCATTCGCCATCTCTCCACAGTTCCAAACTGGCTTTGAGCTACCTGGTTTCGTGCAACCATAGACAAGCATATGGTGAGCCGTTTCCATTGTTGCATTCGGCTCAAAACCAACAATATAATAATTCCTTGCAAAGTCTACCCTAACTGCAGTGCATAAATATAATTCGGGCTGTAAACAAATAAATGTCAGATATTATTCTCATTCTATAAAAATTACCTTTGAAAAATTAGCTAGCATTCTCACCACTGTAAATGTCAATCACTGTAGTATGTAAATCGTCATAAAAACTATTAACTAAATTAAAAACAATACAAAGTATATAAATATAAAATATGTTTGCAAGAAGACTGTCAGTTGTTTGATTTTTCATATGTCTCATTTTTATGCGTTGCAAGAGCCATATGTTATCACGTAATTAGATCTCGTATGTCGTATATCATACGTGTATTGTTCGTATGTTATTTAGAAAAGCTGAAGAATCACACTTACCGTGTTCGGCCTCACGTTCGGCATGAACAGCGAGTACCTCTTGACATCGTAACAGCATGTGAACTTGAAAAGAATTACGAACGCAAAGTAATATGTAAACGCGCGTTTCTCCATTTTCGTAGCGCTATATTTTCCACGCGTCGGCCCCTTTGGCCCCTTATCAACGGTATGACAAGGAGTCCACCTGTCAAACGCTACAGGTCGGTCGATACGGCTCCTAACCTGACCTAAGTCAAGCCGAATGACGCAAATAGCTAATAGCAATGGGATTATGGGATACTTTTGTAAGCGTGACATTTAACATTTTATGGTGGTGGCGGCATCTTGCGAGAACGCATATTGTTTCTTGTCGCAATGCATCGGTAATTACGATTGTCTCAATGCACATTCCGCGTTCCCTATTATACCTCCAACTAAACTCCGACTAACTTAATATCTTAATTCAATTAACGATTAATGCCTATTTCTATATATCAATACAGATTAACTTTATTCTCGGTTTAATTCACTTTTTATCTTTTTCTAATTCTTTGAACTAATTGTAAAAAATAAATTAAATCCAGTTTAAAATTAATCCACATTGGTAAAAATTAATGTACATACCTATACATATAATTTAATTGCTCAAAGCGATACTGCTTGTAAAGAAGGAACTCAAGTAATATAAATATTAACAAAACATATTTTATAAATTCTTTTTAAATCTTGACTCTTGAAGAAAAAAGTTTATTTATTTATACAGATTATCTATGCATGGTCATTTCCGCAGATTACAATATTACATATTTAAATTCATTTGAATATAATTCGTCAATTAGACAGGGTCCATATTTGGGGACCAAGCCGTCAATATAATTTATGACAGGTTTTTTTTAAATAGTTTAAATTATTTATTATTCCTGATGCAGCTTTTTACCAGTTCGATTTTATCTGTCGTAGTGTCTTCAGTTTAGAATTATTTGTTTTATTTCTGAAGCAACTTGGAGGTTTTATCTCAGCAGGATGAGTACTATTATCCAGCATACGCACAAATTATTCTGAATTATGATTTCTATAAACATATCTTTTTAAGTTTATAAGTATTTTTGAAAATATTGTAATCAGAGGGTACATTGTACCTATAATTTTATGTAATTACTAATTACGTAATTTTTTAAAGATCTCGATATCAATTTATAACATTGGAATACTTCTTCTTGTCAATTTTCTTATAAGTGTGACATACGCGATCATTTATTGCAATTTATGCTACAAATTGCTGACTATATGTATATATGTATTTTTTGTGACGAAAAAAGTCTAAATTGACTATATAAATTCGCTTGTTGTCTAATCTATCAATACTATTTTCAAATGTTATGAAGTCGCTTTCTTTTGATATCTTCTCTAGACTGTTCATATACAACGCTCTGGAATCTCTTCTCCTTGAGACTGCATAAATGTTAAATGAAGAAATATACATAATTATTCTGCGTATTTTTTCGCGATGTCATTTACGGATAATACATATTTATTTTCGATGATGTATAAATACGACGTATAATTCGATGATGTGATAAGTCGTCTCTGGAGGCAAAATCTAATTGTGAGACATGTAGGTTCTTGATCTACGCGAGAGTTGTCGACATTTCGTTTCACGCGTCTATGAGGTGCACCTATCGCGCATCGGACATTTCCTGCGGAGCACGTCGACCTAGCGGTGCACTCTCGTAATTGAATGCAGCAGTTCGTTGTACAAACCACGAACGATACTATATCACGTATATAGTCCGACGTTAATAAAGTTCTCTTGGCCGCTACATATACACAATTGACTGTCTTTTGTTTGCATATATTCCAAGCAAATTGTATTGCGGCGTTGTTCGTCACGTCTAATACGCATTGGCTATCGCGTTCCGCTTCGAGGTGCTATACTTCCTATTTTTATGTTGTTACAGAATTTCGAAATTAATTTTATACCAGACGTTCTATCTTACGCCACACATCGGATTGCTTAAAATTGTTTATTAGACGTGGTTAATTTTTATCCCATTACAGCGCAGCGCGAAGTACGTATCGTAGCAAAAAGAACAAAATGCAGATTAAAGACTTAAGATTTAGTTGCAGTAATGAGGATTCTAATACTTAGATCCATGAAAACGAGTCGTGAATTAAAAATTCCGCGATTTAAACCAAGTACAGACGTTTGCTACGTGCAATTCGCAGTTTAATTTAACATAAAGGGTGCATCAAGAGAAAGGTAGTCCTGTCAAGGTTTTTAGTACCGCAATAAAGCCACGTCTTGCGTGGCTTTATGTCAGATTTATCGCACATGCTTTCTATAGCAACGATCTCGCTCGTCTCTTGTGTATTTTCTCGGCGCCTTTCGCCGTCGATCAATCGACGAAAAGCCGACGAATTAATACATGTTTCACGACGAGCCCGGTATATCGAACCGCGTTAGGCTGTTGTTATGTCTAACATTCATGCACGGACCGTGACGGCAAATTAGCTGACTCTCGATTAACCGTTACACCGATCTTATTTGCCGATTACGAAATTACATTCGTGGAACTTGATGAGAGGATTGATCACGAGGTCGAGCTATTTATGAGCGATAGATGGTGTGTTTAAACGACGAGCGGAATTAATTAACCTAAGTGGAGCTGCGGGAATTGGCTAATCGATTATCTTACAGAGTGCTCCCGTTTTGTACATATTGCGCAGAATTGTCAGCGATATGTACCTTCCGTACACACTATAACGTTACTAAATAAACTTTGCAGCCATTATTTAGATTTTGCTGGTGTATTTTTATTATTTTATTGTCGTGTCTATTTTATTCGTTGGGAAAAATATCTGAACGTCAATAATTCTTCCAATCGCAATTGAAAATAGAAGTACCTCTCTTCACGAATAACGCGTTAGAAAAATAAATAAGTAAATAACCTTTTTTATTTAAATTAATTTTAAATAATTTTTTTTTCAAATAAAAAATTGACTCTAGCTCTTAATTATCTTTAGAATATATAAAATATTGAGCGTCGAAAACGACGCAGATTATAAAGAGATGACATCCTCTTAAATTATTGCTAATTGTAAGAGAATATTGAATTCAAAGTAATTAAAGAATGCTGTAAATATGCAAGTATATCAGTAATGTTTTGAATAATTATGCATGTAAATCTTAACAAATTTAACATTTTTAGAAATAAAGTCTTGTATTAGTTTCTAATAACGATGGAAAATTGTGCGTAGAATTCAGTCATTCTTATCGATGATTTACAAGTTTCGCCGACATTTCGCAATAATTTTATGGACGTTAATTTCTCTGTCGTTTCTATTGTCACCGAATCAATGATCGTTAAAAGTATGCCGGTAACCGGCGACGTACGTTTTTGGAAAATAAATGACCGGTGAAAGTGCAGCGGGCGAGTTAAAGAATCTAACGGAGGTGTGGCTGACGATTTTAACGTGCCATTGATGAGAGCCGAAAGAGCTAATAAAGTCTCCTCTCTCTTTCGCTCTTCTCAAGCTTTATAATGTCTGTCTTACATATGATAATTTGTAGCCGCGTCAGAGCTGAAAATCGCCTGCTTGGCAATCGTTAAGTCATCATGCGACGCATGTAACTGATTGTGAGTTTATAAATCTGCAGCTATATTGATTTTCAGTCGGATTGTTATTTTCATGCGCGTATGTAGAGAGAAGTTGCATTCGAAATTAGGTCAGAGGATAATTGTTTTACTAAATAATAGCTCGATTATCTTCGTCATTAAACAACAGACAACTTGAAGACATATATAAATTACATGTATTATATGTAAGCGCATGCTAATTTTTGCCGATTATTCCGCGTTCATTGCTTAAAATTATTTTGATCGAGTTGTGTTCCGCGAATGCTCCGCGCTAATGCTATCGAGGATTTCACGCAACGATGATCAGCTGGCGATTAATGCGGAAATCGCTTTCGTACTTTCGTTTCTTCCGGTATGACCTACTTTACGTACGAAGGAATGTCTGGGGAGGTGTTTTAGATTTTCGTCGTGCGAGTAGCGCGACGTATCGGATCGCCCACCTGTAAAATCGAAAACCGGTTTTGTTCATTACGTCGCCCTCTTGCACGCGTCTCCTTCAGCAGGAGTTCGTGCCAATACAGGTATGTCCGGCGCAAATCGATAGTCATCCTTTGTGCGACGAATAAATATTCTCCGCGGAACTTGTATCTGCTTTAACGATGCTAATTCTGAAGATATTCAAGAATGTCAAACTGGCTTTTATAAACGTGGTTAAAATATTATTATAAGAATGTTAAATTTATATTTAATTAAATTTATTTTACAATTTAATTTAGATCTTTTATTTAAATCACATGTCAGAAAGAAATAAAAACATTGTCATCATTTTTTAAATATGAAATTAGCGTGGTCTTATCTTTTTTATTTTATATCTTAATATATCTGATTTTTAAATAATGGTATACAACTTAAGTCAATATTTAACGTTTTTTAATTTAGAGTAGTGACTGATTTTTTTAACTTTTTATGTGTTGCAAGACAGAAGATGTATTTTTTACATCTCTCTCTTTCTTTCTTTCTCGCTTTTTTCTCATTAATTTAAGTAGAACATTTTACTAAAAATAAAAAACAAAAGAATAGAAAAACGTATTATCATTGTCGCAACTTTTCTATGCACCAGTTTCGTTTAACGATATAATGAAAATTTATACGTTATAATGACAAAAGAGTTATATAGGAGGGTTGACCGTGCACTGCAGAGGGTTAAAGATCGATTTGCGTCGCGTGGTGAGCAGCATCACTATTTCGATTTCACGGGAGTAGAGAAGGATGTTGCGAAGAATACGAATTACTCTCCGCAAAATAAATCGACGAGACTCCGAGACTTCGAGAGATTTCGCATTGCGTGACTCGCGTATTAAGGAAGATCATGTGTTCGAAAGCGAAGTTTGAGCACGACGGAATATAGATCGAATGCTCGATCATTTCTGCTCCATTAGTCGATCAGTGACATGCGTCGAAAACACGCGGGAAAACGGGAAGATTACTTTTGCTCGCCGCGATAATTCCGGGCCAAATTTTCAAGATATGTTTCTCAGCGGGAGCCGAAAACGAAACGAGATATTGTGTCTGGGAATGAGAAGAAAACGTGCGCGTAATATTTCATCTTCGCGGCGACTAGAGGCAAACGAAATACGTTTCGTTTGCTCTCGAGACGTTTCTCACGTGGTTTACGTTTTGCTGTAATAAACCCTCTTGTCAATTATACATGCACCTCACGTTTTACAACGATAAACCGGTACCTCGCTATCCGGATAAACGTATGTAAAATGTTGCTATCTTAATAGAATATCGGCGTTAAAACGTCTTTTTTTGAAACGATAGTAAATTAAATAGATAGATAAATGCACAGATAGAATATACGTACGTCTCTCGCTCGCGGGAAACTTGCCCCGTGGCTCTAGATAAATAGCAATTTATTAACTCCCATTAAAGCTGAATTTGCCTAATGGATAAAGGCCCATAAACTTGATTCTTGCCGCGAGTTTTGCCCATAATTTCGTTTCCTCTGCGCAACGGCGGTATATGAAAGTAAAATCCATATGCACATCGGCATGGCTTGTATGAGTTGTGCGTATCCATTTCTGGTTACCGATGTATATTCTATATTTATATATATACGGAGCGTATCACAAACCTGCGCTATTCTTCTGGCGGACGATGTTCCGAGATCAGTATGCATAACGATGACTTAGAAAGCGAACAGACGTGTAGCGTGAACGCGATACATGACCGATATGTCATTAATCATCATCTACGTCTGTAGCTCATATTTCCTATTCTTAATTACTCTGTGCATTTCCACCTTCGAGATACAAATTTTCGTGAAATCGATGAGATGTGATCTCGTGAATTTAACAAATAGACGTTAGATAGACATTAATAAATATCTAACTTATACTTATTATTGCGAATGTTTACATTAGAAATATTAATGTATATTGATTAGCTATTAATTATAGTTACGTTTATTAGCTTTATTTAAACTGAACGGTAAAACCGACGCTTAATTGATCCCCTTTAATTGTCGACCACAATTGCATACTGCAATTTCATCTGACATAAAAAGAAACACAGAGGTGGAACGAGAGAATACTATAAGGGCTCAGACACAATGCGAGGAATAAGGAACAAGCAATAGAATTCATAGTCGCATCCTTTTTTAATAGACGTGCATTGGAAAAGGATGCGACTATTAATATCTATTCCTTGTTCCTTATTCCTCGCATTGTGTCTGAGCCCTAACTGTCTGCATATGTTAGAGCCTGTACTGGTTTGATGTGCTTGATTCTGCTTTTCATACAGAACAAATTAATTGCTGGTATAAGCTGGAAGTTTGTTGCGGAGATGCTAACATAGCTTGGTTATCGAGCCTCTGGTAAGCAAGATATCGAGTTCGCAACAATTACCGCCCTTGCGTTAAAGTCCTGCGATATCATACTACTCCGCAACTCCCAACGCGGAATGATGTTTGACATTTTCGGAGCGTATTCGACTCGTATTGCTGCTCGAACTCCTGCTCCGATATTCCCGGTTGGATCTACCTCCGGAAATGGAGGATGTAGGTAAATGCGAATGAAATAGACATAAAGTCATATTTTGTATTAACACTTATATTAACACTTTTCCTTTCTGCATAATTTAAATCCGTCATGAACCTTTTAATGATCAATTTTATCATTGATCAAACGTCACAAGCTTCTTTAAGAAATTGTTTTAGGGCATAAATAATCCTCTCTATTAATGTTAAAAGTTAACACTAACAGATATAATCGAATAGAACGCTAAATGCGGATAACCAAGCCGAGAACGGCACGTAAAAGCCGGGCATCGTAAAAGCATCGGTCGAGCCGGTAAAAGCACACAGGCCGATCGTTATATAGGAAAGCGACTGGCTGCAGACACCGGCTTCGAAAGTGAGACCTCGATCACGTTTCGTTCGACGCTGGTTCGCACGTAGACGCGCGCGGTTCGAGCTTTGTTTTCGTTCTCTTTTTCCCCTTCGATCTTAGCACGACGGACGACGCGGTCCGAATTCACGACGACGCGGCACGTTTCCACCGGGCGAATCCCTGCTAGACGAAGTCGTGCCCGATCCGAGGCGAATTCCCGACGTTATTGAAAGACGTCCCCTGGATTTCTCGTGTGAAAAACCTCGTTGCTCGCGCGAGATGCACTTGTCGTTTAACGTTTCATGACGGTAGTTGGTTTAGCTGGGTGCCGGCTGCAGCGGGTTGGCTTCCCGCGGGAGGTTCCGTATATCGCGACGATATAAACGAGAAAATTTTCCCGGCATACTAGAATCTCGTACAAGCGTGTTGAGTGATAGAAAAATCTTTAAAATAGAAGCAAATCTTTCTTTAGAGAAAGAGAAAAAGAGAGAAAGGGAGAATGGATAATCTTTTGGGCGTGACATAAATCTAGTTTCGAATATCTCGTGAAAATCTGTATCTATATATGCCATGTAAGATTTTTAATCATGTCTCATTAAAATGTGTAATGTTTACAAAAATGGCTTTGCACTTTTCGTTAGATAAGCGGCTTATCAACGTAGCGGCTTTTCAATAAGGAGAGCATGATTTCTTTAATGCATATGTATATGTATGCATTTAAAATATATTTTATATAAAATTATCTGATTGCTGTTTACATGCTTCATAAATAACGACAAGTCGATGCAAAGTTGCAACGCCATGTACAAGGGATAACTAGAGCAAGACTCTAAGATACGTAATTATGCCGATAAATAAGAGAACTATACTTAATTCTACTTAATTTTTATATCGAAATAGCAACTTTGTCGTCGTACCGCCTTTCTGGCGTCTGTAATTCAATTCGGCTTGTTTTCTCTCTCTCTCTCTTTCTCTTTCTCTTTCTCTCGTACGAAATTCATTGATTTCCTACGTTTCGCCATTGTGAAACACACCGCGGTTAACGTCGAGTGAATCGTTAATCGCGATCGCGACTAGGAAAAGCCAATTTGAGCCGAGGGCAAAGGAGACCATACTTTCTCCGTCGTCGTCGCGCCGCGCCGCGCCGCCGAGATAAAACGTGTCGCAAAAAGGAAACCGCTCGAATGATCCTTCGTAAAATTGTATCACGACCTATATGTAGCGACAGGATAAGCGAATATCCCGTTCGGCGTGTCTCTCATTCGGGGAAATCAGGCGTTTCGCCACGCGCTCGAGACGCGGCGATCGGCTAAGATCATTTTCTAAATTACATCGTGTTCATTAGCGACAAGCGCGAGACTGCATCGCGCGAATCGTTGCATCAGCCGACGTTTACATGTGTCGCCCGGTGTGTCCACCGGTGTATTCCCACGTTCCCCGTCCTAATTCCGGCGCGCCTGAATTCCAAAGGTAAACAGACTAAACCGTTGGCTGTTGAAAGGATTTACATTTCTTTTAGAAAGGCGACACCACGGTTACAGACCGCGTACGTTTACATGAAACGCGCCCAGACTAATTTTCGCCGAGAGTATATTCTACGACAGCGCGTTTCTTGCCTTTTTTCCCCCGGGTCTTTTCGGTTTCGACCTTTCGACGCGCGGAAAGGTGCACGAGGAAACTTCCGCTCTTTCGTAGATATGACCGAAAATATTATCTATCGAATTGAGGTCCCTCGCACAGTACTGTTTCCACGTTTAATTTCCGGTGCAGAGTGTCGCGCATCAGGCAGAAGGCGCGACGAACCATTCGA
Organism: Leptothorax acervorum; assembly: GCA_035220615.1. Lineage (NCBI taxonomy): Eukaryota > Metazoa > Arthropoda > Insecta > Hymenoptera > Formicidae > Leptothorax > Leptothorax acervorum. The sequence goes on along the minus strand of JASTWQ010001262.1, from coordinate 476,322 downwards.
TTCGCGTTCCATGAGCAACTTGACTACGGTAGGACAGATGGGAAATAAAAGAAGGGACGCGTCGAACGAGTAGAAAATTCGCGATTGGTTAACCTACTTCGCCAGAGCGAATCCAGCTGTTCTAGAAATCTTTCTTGTGATTTTACGACAATCGCGGTTGAACTTCCGCGGCGATATTACGCGCTTCCGACTGCGCGGATTTCGAGTTTAGACAGCTTCCAACGGAGCGGTTGAGAAAGTTAAGAATTACATTTTCGCGGAATTTCAGGCAGCTTCGGAAAGATAAAATGTACATATAATTAGAATCTTAAAATATGACAGCAATATATTACTAGCTGATTGCTTATAAATACAGTTGATTGTAATGCTCAGCATGATAAAATATTCCTATTTTGGAACAATCGATTTCCCAGCCTGTCGCAAATTGAGATCTCGAATCGTGAACTTTCGCAAATTTTCGCTTCGCAACTGCTGATTCCAACCGGGAGATGCGCGATCACGTATCTGCCGGTGCAGGAGGATTATGCACCTGTGGGGGTTGCGCGGCGGTAGGCGACCCACGTCGTAGGACCAGCGAACGGTGCGTCTACCGCGTCGCGACGCGGCAGAGGAGGGAGTACGCGCGAGAGAGAAAGAGAGAGAGAAAGAGGAAGAGAGAGAGAGCGCGTGAAAGATACGTGGGGGCGAGAGAGAAGTCGCGATTGGTTAAACCGCTCTCGGAAAAGCCCGCCTGGCTGCTCGACCGGCCGGCACTTCGCTCAGTTCTCCACTGCGCTCCGTGTGAAGCGGAGCTTTCGAGATATCTCCTCGCTCTCCCTCTCATTCGCCGCGATCCGCGCGGGATCGACCCTTCGATCGGGATCCCGTGCGAGTGCCAGTCACATCTCTACCAGGAAATCGTGAAAGGACAAGGCAGCGGCATCCTGATCTAGCCACTTTTGAGAAGAGCCAGGAAAGGGGTAGACGAAAGGGTTGAAGGAAAGGACGACAATGTGCGAGAGGAAGCTGCTGCGAGTGCTCTAGGACGAGAGGACCTGAACTAACCGAGTGATACCGGACACCTTCGAGAAGGACCCTTCCGGGAAAGAGTGCGATTCAGCATAATCACGGTAAATACCTCTATTATTGCATTATCATTATCAAATTCTTGAATGATTTAGGAAATTTTCAGTCAAATTTTCTAACTTTTTATTTCGTACGATTTTTGCGGATAACTCTGGAAACAGAAAAATTAAATAACTTTTGTTAGCATTATGTTGTATTGATGAACATGATTTCCGATATTAATAATCAGATTTTTTGTATCTTCGCACTACAACAATATTGGAAAATACTGTAATTTTTTAGCGAATATTTTTCTGTGAAAATATTGCACAAAAACGATTTATGCAGAAAATGTGTTCTGACATACATTCTCCATTACTTTTATTTTGCTATTTCATTTTCGTGACTGAGATAATCTTTTGCGAAAATATTTCTTTTCACGAAAGACGACCTGCACAATAGGCGGCTAGATACGTGTTATCTGTTCTTCTCTTAAAATTCTCTTGAAAATTAGAGAACAAAGCTAAAGTAGACTGTATTACAAGTACAAAGTGGTCTAAGCAAGCAACGAAGCGCAGTCGGCGCTCGTAAACTCGCATGATGCTCTTCTCTGTGTGCAGTTAAGGGATGATAGGGGAAAATTAAGGAAACCTCTGTGCACACTATTCCGTAGCTTTGTCAAGACTACGCGCCCCTAATTTAAGCGCACGGCCGTGTTCCCCTGAGCCTCAAGCTTAACGTTAAAGGCACTCGACGTTTATTCTCGGCGGATCTTTCAGTGAAATTTCAGTTGAAAATATAATCGGGGAGAGGATTACATGGTTAACCATCTATAATAATAGAATTATTCGGGTCACTCGTATCTTAGCACAACATACTTATCTCTAGATAGCTGTACCAGAACTAACAATTTTGTTGTGTATCTCTTGAACGTTCATTGCAAGAAACTCCTTACATCTAATCGATAATTATTTTGTAAAAATTAAAAACTATAATTACTCGGGTAATTAAATTGGCCAAAAATTTTTTACGAAAAGGGTATTCGTACATTAGATATTGAACATTCTAAACAACGCTAATACGAGGCGCGCAATGCATAATCGCTGCAGATTTAACGAAGCGATATTCATTTTAATTGGGAATCAATACGCTTGACTATAGGTTTCCGTTTAAATTTAAAGATCCCTTAATCCCACCCGGCATATAGGTCACGTCATTTTCGCGAACTTTATATATATTTTACTCGGAGAGATGCCTCGTCCTCTGGGCGATGCGGCGTTACTCCGTCTCCTGCTCCGCAGGGTCGTTCGATCCATTTCTTAATCCGGATTTTACGCTATTCATAGACCGCGCTAGCCGGTAGAATCGATTCGTATCCTTTGTCGGATAAGGAGAAACTTTGACAGTATGCTTTTCGATGGATGTTCGGTGTCGATCTTATTAAGAGGAGATGGGTATTGCCACACGCGGTCATCAAAGCTCGACAAACGAACCGTTGTGTGTGTACGTACGTTTGTATGTTCGGCAAACCGTTGCGCTACCACCGCTCTTAATGAGCCTGAAGATCGTTCAATTCGTTGCACGCGTAACTCAATGGCTTTTCCGTGACTTCGTTGATTTCCGAGCGAAAATCCTGAACGAAGCTTCGTCTCGTCGGGAAAGCGTTCAAAAAATTGAGCTGAGTCAATATTATCACGCAGTTTTATATCCATTCCATCATTTTCTATTATTTCTCTCCATATACAAAAAAAAATATTTCGCTGATGTTACGAAATTTTGAGCAGGATTTTTTCAGATTTGGATGTTATATAAATCAATTGCCAAAGGGCAGCTAAACGAATCTACACGGAAAAAAAAATTTACTTGTAACAAGTAAATCCTGCTAGGGACTATTGGAGTAAATTATTCCTTTCAAGCAATGAAATTTTACTTGAAACAAGTAAATTTTACTTGAATTTTTTTCCCGTGTATACACGTGTATAAAAATACACGAAAAATTTACTTGTTTCAAGTAAAATTTACTTGTTTCAAGTAAAATTTTATTGCTACAAAGAAATAAATTACTCCAATAGTCCCTAGCAAGATTTACTTGTTACAAGTAAATTTTTTTTTCCGTGTAGTTAAATTATTATGAACAGTTTTGGCTCGACCACGGTATTAGAAGTTGCGAACTTGAACATCAATATCCAAGCGCATTTTTATTAAAAAAAGTAAAGGGCGTAAAATAGAAATTGTAATATGGAAGATACGTTCTGTGTGTGCACTAACATATTCGATGGTAAATGCTCGATCGATAGAGCGATTTGCCGTTGTATCGTTCTCGCCGGGAGTTTTATGCATGACGTTCAGCCAGTAAGACACAGTAGGACTGCGGTATGGGCCCAGGAATGTAAAACGATGTAACTAGTTATGGAATTCTAGTCATCCTGCATTCAGACCGAAACACCACCCACGTTGCATTTCTAGATTTGCGGTTCCACTCGCCCGTGCATCCTTAATCGGTTCGGTTTGCGGGTCTATTGATTCCTGGCGTTAACCGGATCCCGAATTCAGAACGCGAAATCGCCGCTTGATTGGCATTAATCACGGCTGCGAATGCATTCGCGCCGACTATAGTTCCCGTCAGTTGTTCGTACGTGGATACGGTCCGCAATTATACACAGTGCGATTTGTTCTTGATATAGAATTCTCGTCAGTATAACACGAAACTTGACGAAAGTCTAGTCTTACTTAACGTTGATTAAAGTTCGAATTATTCAGAACATGAAAGATTAGATCACAAACTGCGGAGGTAAAACGATATTAAATATGAACGTTGAGATGTTTGCTGAGCTCGATAAAAATTTACAAAGTACAAGAGATCGAAACTCTCAGTTAAATAAATTGAATCAAAGAGAGAAGGAAGAGCAAAGATTACATAAAGAGTATATGAAGAAGAAATAGAATTTAATTACATTTCTTACGACAATTGACAAGCATTGAGAACAGCCACTCTGAGAACAAGTTGTGCAGGTATTGTGACAAAAGTGTAATTGTGACATTAATTTCTTAAGTAGATATATATAGTTGGCTAAATAAGGAATGTACTGTCATATACGTATCGTGAAACGCGTACCTACGGTGTCTAGAAATTACTTGAGAAACCCTGCATTAAGAGATACTGTTCCACCGCTAGTTTACACTCAGTTTAAGACTGCCTCTGCGTATCTACGTTGCGGTAACGTTGGAAACTTTGTGCGCTCAAGTTCTTCGCCCGAAAGTGCCACCTAATCTCGGCGACGCGCCTCAGATCCGCAAGCGCTTGTGTGCAAAGCAGCTTTTGCGCTTGTTTCCTCTGTACGTACCTGTGTACCGCCGAGAACGATCGCGTTGCTAAACTGCTCGCACGTCGCTAAACTCGTATCGGATCATACGCGCGACACGACGGAGCGCGATGTAGAAACCACCTAGCGAACTAGGTCGACCACGTTTTTTTTTTTTTTCGATCACTGTTGCAGTTGCGACGCCGCCGTCACCCTTGTATCCGCTTTAATCTGCTGGCTCCTCGTGCGCACGAAATTGCATCTGTTTCATCGGCATTCAGGAAGAGTGCCAAAGTTTGGTCTCGCTCCGCGGGTCGCCTTGCGGGAAACCGATTCTCCCGCTCCTGCCGAGGAATCCATCCGCGCTCGCTGTTACGCGGAAGATATGCAGTCGATCACATGGAATATCAAAAGGCCCGAACTCTCTCCGTGGCGAGAATTTTCAGGGTTTTGCGACGCGGCCGGCCGACATACGGATATCCTTGCGACACGTTAACAATTTACATTCGCGTTTTTCGACGTTGTTCCTCGTAAAACTGCCAGTCACAGTTCACCATAGAAGGACGAAATTGAAAATGGCGAAATAAAACGATTAAAATGAATTAAATTACGTATACAGATTTATATGAATTATCAGCATTATACGTATACAATTTTTCTTGTGGAAAATCGATTTCCAGTTCCTCAAAGGATTTATCGTACTATCAGAGCGATTCAATATATATTACATTTCGGAGATATTTCAGGAGATTTGCCAGTGCAAAAATTTATGGAGAGGAACAGTAGAATCAGACATACTCTCGTTTTTTAACGGAATTTTAATGCGAGATTCGCTTAATTGCAAACGAGATTAATTAAATATCCGCGCAATTTCGCTAGAGGCGACGAAATACGAATTACGTATGAAACTACACATATAATTTGCTCGCTTCATTAAACTTCTGCCTGTTATTTAAATGGGAAAGCAGGGCAGCAACGGTAGCCCGATAATGGCATTGTAATGTCGCTATCGTCAAATATTCCATAAGCGTTTTCGAAAATTTCATACGAACGTGATATCGCCGCGCTTATTCGGCTGCGGAATTATTTTAACTTTCGTCACTTTCCTCATCAAAGAGGAGGATTGTCTCGCACGGTGCATATTGCGCGTTTTATTAGTCGGCTGTCTGGGGAATTCGAAATGTATTCAACGCTTCAGTGAAGCCAGCTTGAGAATTTTAATTAAAAACCATGCGGCATGATAAGATGATATAATGTAGCTCGCGTACCACCGTAAAAATAAAAGAGGTGCGATATTATTATTGACAATGCCACATTCCTACAGTCACGAACTTAATTACGTTTGATAAACTACGTGCACAGTCCCTGCCTTTGCGTTCGCTATTATTTCACTACAGAGAAAATAGAGTTAGGAAAACATCTGGAGCACAAGAAAATTTACTCTTTGTGTTTTTAGCTGCCATCGCCATTTATATTCATGTGTATCGCTGTGTAAACGTAATTTTTTACGTAACTTTATAATCATTTCTGCTGCCTGTTTCTCTTATCTGCTGCTTTTCTATATGTAATTTGAAGTCGATTTCTTGAAAAATGGGATCCCCACATTACATAATTAATATATTTTCGTATAATACATTATCAGAAGTATCAAGGTCCCGATTATGTATTATGACAATTCCAAACTGTTACCCCCCTTACTTTCTCATGTTACCGCTATCAAGAGCTGTCAAAGTGTATCCAAACTCATTGCTACGTAAGTACGCGTAATGTATCCCTACCAACACATGCTCATACACATGCGCGATATTACGTGCACGTATGTATACTGTGAAAGGCTGTTCTGGGTTTAATGTACGGTGTCCCATAAGGTGCATATATCTCCCTTTACAACCAGGAAGCGGGCACGGTCCCTTTACACCCGGCGGTATTCATAAATCCAACAAGGAGACTAAGGAGAAGGAGAAATGAAGAGGTGGAGGAGGTGAATGCTTGGCCCGTCGTTGCCCTCGTGTCTCTTTACGCGCGCCGCCGACTCGTCATCCGCGCATTTATTATCGTTCTCCGGCCGGCGATAACTCGCGGGCGTGGTGATCCTCGATATGAATTCTCTGTCGTCACCCGCCGTGACGAGCGAGCGGCGAATCCCGCGGAGGTGATACGAGCGAGATTGCGGCGCGTGAAACGCGATACCTATAACACCGCGCGTCGCGCCTCGCGGCGTTATCAGAGATCTCCCGCCGCCGATATGAGCCCCGATATGAAAGTACCAGAATACGCGGGTAACCTCGCCGTCGGGGAGAAGCTCGCGAGTCGCGGGATTACGCGATATCGGGTTGTTAAGGATTTTCTCATTTCGGAAGCCGCGCGAGCGAACGATTGCTGTCCTCGCGCCGTCCGGACGATGCATCTTCGCTGGTTGCGTTGATTGCATCGCCGCGCACCTTCACGCTCTCGTTCTTCCACGCTCGTGTATCGCGTGCCACTCGCTTGTTTGCTCTGGCCTACTGTATTTGCATCCCGCTTAATTAGTCATATGAATTTTTTTTAATATATAAAGAGTTACAGGATGTTTGTTTAGTGGCGGATTTGTGATACCCACGAGATGATATTATTATTTAAAAAGCTGAACAATAATAATTTCTTTCTTTTTTTTCTCATTATTTTTGTGGTAGTATTTACAATTGATAAATATCGTACTGTTTCGCTTCATCAGCAGATGCTCGACGATAGCTAATATTCCGTTCCTAATCTTAATTCCGCCTTTAGGGAATTACCACTCAATATAGAGCTCGCTTTTGACGTTTAAGCTCCTTAGACGTGAATGTAAAGCTGATCTGTTACTCTTATCATTTTTTCATTTCGAGCACGAACTTATTATACTTGCTATCATTTGCAACTATTTCATTTCGCAATTTTATCTGATGAAATTGAGTCCTCTGCTGACAGTATTTTAATAAACTGCGATTACATCCGCTCTGAACGAGTTAATAGATCGATGATATTATATATATTTTTCCAACAATCGCCGCCGAGCTTCTTTTAGAATTAATTACTCTGCAGTGGATATTACTTTCGTTGTTAGCAAAATGAGCTTTCCAGACTCGTATTTGAAGATGATCAATGAATAAAGAACCGATCTTACCTTTATTATTCAGACAAGTTAGGATCCGCGGGTATTCTCGGCGCTTTTACTCGAAGACGTAACTTTGATCGATCGAGTTGGCAAACCGAAGCGGAGAAATTTATAGGGAACGAAGCCAATTATTTCGCCGTATTTACATTCGTAGGCGGATATGAATGCGGAGTTGAATCGCGATTGATTGGCACCCGTAAAATACCGCAACCAGTATTTTGTCATGGTCGATATATGGTTATATGAAAATGAAATGTCTTTCGTGAATGGCGGTCAATTTATTTTCCTATTATTTTGCGGTGACTGCGGAAACTTGCGATTTTGCCGCCGTTATTACTTAGAGACGGTTTCGTTTTCGCGAGGAATTCCAAACGCGATGAAACTCTTCACCCGTAATACTAAAGCTCTTCGAGACTTTACGGATGGTGCGCGGGACTTGAGAGCGAAGCTCAATTTTTCATTTAACCGAGCGGCGCCGTACATCCACCTCTTCCTTCGGTTTTTCTCCCCGCAAACGTGGTTGTCGGTTGCGCGAACATAATTTCGCGAGAGCTCCCGCGAATTGTTCGCCCACCGAGTTTTCCGAGTTCCCTCTCTTTAACGAGCCCGAGCTTTTCACGGGCACGTTCGCCGTTCGCCGCGAGCGAAGCCGCCGCCGAAAGACAATGGTGCGCCGAGAATAGTCTGCTCGTTGAAGAATATGAACGTTGTTACTTGTTCGGGCCACAAACGGAAACTACTTGATCCTGCAATTCTTTATCCTGAAAGACGCGTATTTGCGCGCAAGTTCTCGTACAGTATATTTTATCGCCTTATAAGATACCGACAAATGAATGCGTTCCGTATAAGAAATATCCAAGATAATGCTTCTATGTCAAACCTGAGAGATAGCATTTTAAGATTTTTTCCCCGAGGGAAATATTACAATACATAAAGTTGATGCATTTTGTGTCATGCGAGAAATCCAGAAATCTATAATTTAGAAAGATAAACTAGTTTATTATTCCTATATATAGGTACTTTTCAAAGGAAATATGTAATTGTAAATGAAGAATAAGATAGAGTCAATTTTGTCATTAATATTAGACACATCGGCCATTCGGCTCATCTCGATGACCTCAGCTTCTGTAATATCGCGGAATGGCCACTAGACGGGAAATTATGGCCAAGTTCGACGGGCGCGCTAAAAATTTCATTCGCCACGAGTTGGAGTGACCTATTTCACAGCGACACGAAATGTTGGATCGGGGTAAAAAGTGTCTTACTACGGGGAGATAACCGCAGGGTGCGCGCGGGACAAAACAAGTTTAACTCTCGGCTACTATGGTTGAATTCGAGTGACGTAAGTGCGCTACACGACACTAGCGCAATAAAACTGCCATTATATTTTATCACCCGCGAGTCGGTACGCAACTCCAACTCTCTTTTCCATTTTTTAGTGTCACAACGGATAGGGAACGGCTAGCCGGCGTTGCAAACAGCACAGCCACTGTTGCAAATTTGTCTAGGTATTTTACAATCTCTAGGTACCAGGAAATACATTTGACTATGCTATGTAGTGAAGGATTAAGCAGAACGGCAAACTACAAAGAATTTATACAGAGTGCACACAAATATTTTTTTGAAATAGTAACGCAAACCAGTCAGCATAGTTAATTTTCCAGATTTGTAACATGTGCTTTTGAAGAGCAGCAGTTTTGATTTGACTGGAAATTATATCAGATATTTTAAATTATTAAAAAAGTGGACGATAGATATTTTAAACGTCTATTTGTTGCAAAATAATATTGTAAGGTAAAGTCCTTTGTAACAAACACTTTCGCACTTTAACAAATTCTGTAGAAATTCTGCGAATCATGTTCTAAGAGTCTTTAAGATATTATTGGAACCCTTATTCACATAATATCGATTTGGAAATTCGTGTAGTACGTTTCATTGTTGAGAGAATACGTTATCCTTGTCTCGTTCGCTATTTGCCAATCCAATTAGTGTGCCCAGTAGGCACACATAGTTCTAGTCGTTACCAGGGATGATATCGATCACACTAAAGATCTTTCGAGAGTAGCGGTATAACGGGTCAAGAGGCTATCAGGAATGCAGATCGATTTTCGGGATGAAGTGAGCCGGGCGTATCGACAAAAATGAGACGGCGCGTTGTGTCTCTCATATTACTTACCTATTTATGAAAGGACTCGGAGTCCTTGGGAAAACTACGAATATCCGGAAAGAAATTTTCCGATGTTTCGACCTGAACATATGTTCTATTTAATGACGTCAATTGAGAAATCGATGAATGAAAGATAATGAATTTTTTATAACTATTAGTTTTGCCTTCGAATACTTGGATCGTACTTATTCTTCAAAATTGAGTATAGTTATATTGAGTATAGTTCGAACGGGATATTTGCCATAACGAAATTTGATTACGTTTCCAGACGCTGTTGATACAACGAAATTTCAATACTACAAACTCAATTTGCAGTTTCGATCGAGTTTGTTGAGATTACATTTATATTCTACACTCTTATACGTTGCGGCTCAGTTTCGGCTTTATGATTCTCGCATGGGAATGAGAAATTATACATTCACGTATATTATGTATTTCTTACTAGTAGTTTCGTTTTCTTTATTTACCATAATTTATTCCATACTGATACCTAATTTCAATTAACTTGATATGGCCATCGTAACTAGATAGAGGAAACTACTTTACTGCAATTTTGATGCACAGAAGCAAAACAACTCTTAGGTGGTTAGACGGCGACGCGCGATCACGACAATTAAGTTTCCCCAAACCTAATATCCTAATTTTCGGTTAACGCGCCTCCTCAATTTTCGCGACGGGACAGCATGGGAGACGTGCGGTACCTAACGTTGCTTCTTCATTACGGACTATCGATCCTACACTTGTTAAGGTGACATTAGATTACCGTTAAGTACTCGGGCACTTAATTATTTCGCGAATTTCCCATCATATTACGAGCAGAAACGAGCCCTGCAATATTTGCTATTACTCATCCACGAACAACATCCTTGAGCTAAGTATAGCAAAATTGGGTGTAATGCGCCTTACGAATGTGATGGATAGAAACAGGCAAAGAAATTGGGACATTAATTAATTAATTAAAGATTATATCGCACATACGAATGTTTATAATTGAATCATATTAAAAAATTTTCTACATTATAAATCTGGAATAACAATTTATATGAATAATAATAAATTAATAGATTTTGTGAATTATTGTTTGAAATTAATTGATTAAGTTTAATTGATTAAGAAAATGTCATAAATCCTTATAAAAAATAGAATATAAACATGTCTTGCATTTCACGATATATTTTTCATTTTAATATGGTCATGCTCTTCCAATATAATCAGCATCTTCTATATACATTGAGCATTTTATTTTTAACGTTAGTTTCTTTTTCAAGCATTTGAATAATAATATGTAATATAACAGAGTGTACATTATTGATCAATCTTAAATACGCGTTTACGCGGCGTGTTTTAAGTCGTTCAAGCATTCAGCATACCTATACGGTGATTATCTGTCAAAAGTAAGTAGGTAATAGGTTCTAACGGTTTGGATGTCGCGGGCGGTCTGTAAAAGTACGTAGGTGTTTGTATATTGTGGTTTAACATCAATAAGTGCGCTCGAAGAAGACGTTTATTGTCACAACACCATATAATACATACGAGCTGCTGTAGCACTTTCTTCCAACAGAGTATATTCGAAATTCTTCTCGTATTTCTAGATGAAACCAAATCGTTTTCACACAGCTATGAAATGAAGCGTTAGGTACATAGTCAAACTGTGTGTATAGTCAACTTGAGTTAACGCTTCTACTACTGACATATTAAAAATCTGGAATTACAATTGATTGATTTATACCAAAACCATTATTTTTATTAATGCATTTTTTATATTAATTGAATAGAAAAAAATTTATATCACTGAAGCGTGCTGTGAACTGAGAAGGAAATAATAATTTACATGGCAAAACATTCTGTAGGAATTACATTTTTTTTTTGTTAAAACTGAGTTTTTGAAACATTACATCTAGGAATTATATAAGGAATCGTTGCGATATTCTTTGCAACGATTTAATTTGCTTCTTTTGATTATTAAAATTATAATTATTGATTTATTAACGTCATGTGAATCTATTCGTCTTGGAAACTGTAGAAAGTAATAATAATGAATTAATTTATGTTAATAATTTTTTTATTAATTAAAGATAAACTTTATTTTTTAAGATATATTTTATAAATATGTATTTTTGCAAAATAAAATAAATTAATATTTGTGAAGCATGGAAAAAAGTGTAAAATATGTAGATGTGTCACTTCATTTTCTTTTCCCTTTTTTAAAAATATTCTTTTAACAGAATTTGAGGTCTGCGTTTGGTCTCTCTATATATGTTATTCAAAGGTTAAATTTTCTCTGAATTAATGCAAAGAAGAGGAAGCAATATTCAGAGAATTTTTAAATACGCATTTAACATGTGTAAATAAAAAGCGGACAAGAAATTCTTCATATTTATATAGCATATATTTTCTGCAACTAATTTATGTAATAAAAAGCGGTTCATAGTATTTCCGAATCCACAATTCCAATTGGAAAATCGTCACTTTTATGTGCTTGTAATTTGCACGAGCGATAGGTATTTGATGTCGGGCGTAAATATTCGTAACGTTATGCAATTGGAGCATACATATACGCTGCACGTATGCTGGCACGCGAAACGAACTGCATTAATGCTCCTGTTCACGGATGATCGCGCATAACGCTGCGATCCGCGCAGGTCGAAACAATAAGCCCGATTGTGTGCCGGAGTAGCACGCGAAATTAACGAAGACAGGTGTTACGCACATTCGAAATTTAAATTCCATATTGGGACTCGGACAAACGTTGCCGACAATAATTCACATTGACGCGCGCATCGCGATTTGTAACGCCCTTATTGAATTAATACATCAAAGATAGAAGTTGACAAAGAGGCTTATAGCGAAATAATTTTAATGGCATACGCGTATGTATTATACATAGATGATTGATTTGCGATACGAGACTAACAATTTCTCATTACACAAAATAAAGCAATTATTAACGATGCACTTTGATGGTCTCAATCGATTGATTGGCGCCGTTGATGTCAAGACATCAAATAACGATAATATTTCTTTGATTATATAGACTTTAAAGCTTTCTGGCGCGAGAAATATATGAAAGTTAGAAATTCTAGAACTAATAATATCAAATTTATTGCACGAGATTTTCTGATAATAGCGGGATATCTTTCGGTTGTGGAAATGTAGCGTGATATTACGACACAATTTTACGTTATCTATTAAAAATAGAAATATATATATTCTCTTAAAAAAATAGAGATTTACGCCAATTTATATGTTACTATTAGATGTTAACTTGACATTTATCGCAATTTTATGTGCCCACTATTTTCTCTCCAGCGGTATAACGACGCGATGAAATAAATTAGGAATAAATGTCTGTAACATCTATAAATTTTATTCTCGCTAATTAGAGAGAAATATACTGCGTAATATATTAATTATTATCAACGGTAATTAATAACGATCCCATACATCGCCGCTTTCGCAACATGCGAAGCAAAAGTCAATAATTAAAATGCAATTTACCATTTATATATTATTATGTAGATTACATTTTCAATTTACATTTTCATACGATTCTCGCATAACTTTCGATGTACTGCTGCACATTTTTGGAGCGCCATTAATTCCATGACCTTTATAGAAATACCAGCGTTTTCGTCTGATAACGAAATTCCAGCTGAAAAGTATGACGCGGCGTATTGCAATTAGAGCTGCGCGGAGAAGAAATAACTTAATTAGCGATCCGCGGACGCGACCCGTTGAATTTGCCGGCGGAATAAAACGGAATCGGCGGCGGAATTGGCCCGTAGAATTTATTTCAAATGCGTCGCGTCGATGCCACTCACGGGAGCCCATATAACTTTCGTCATTCCTTCAATCAGACGTCGGACCACCTAGAAAAGAACCGGAGAAATCCTCGTCGCTGGAAGGAGCGAGAACATGTAAATCTTGACCTCTATTCGGAACATGATTCCGACAGAAACACAGGAAATCCTTGCAAACTGCATGATTCGGTATTTGGTGATCTTGAAATAATCGAGATATGTTTTCCTTTCATAGCTTGTTAACGGTAATTTGTTACGCTACGACGGTAAAATATATGAATTGCAGGAGTTATAACAAATGACCTACGCGATATCTTCTAATTTCTGCACGTAAACGTGCAATTTACGTTATGGCGAGTCTTAAATACGATTAGCAGAAAGCGTTTTATTACTGGTCGGCGACGCGTGGAACAATTTCCTTCTCTCTCGTTTGCCGATTTGCCGCATCGCACACTTTCGCGATTCATTTCACAGAGTGTCGTTGAAAGCGATGAGAACGCATCGGCTCCTTCTTTTTTTAAATCTCGTTAGGCTCTCGCCGATGAAATTGCGTTAAAATCTCGTACTCGTAAATAGCGCTTACACCTCCGGTCTCCCGCGTAACGTTTTTCTCCCCGCGCATTTTCCGCGTCCGTATTTTTGAGGATTATATTTGCTTCCACACGTGCCGTTCGCACGGATCCATTTAAAATCGGTCGATAGTCGATACACTAGAATATTTAACAAACGATTGAGTTACAATGTTTCACCGAAATAACAAAAATGTACCCATTTGTAACTTCGTGTTTACGTATTTTCCCATTTTTGGCGCTTTCAATTTTTCCAATTTTTTATTACTTCTCTGTGTTTCGAATTTATATATGTTTGATGTTTATATATTTCGATAATATAAAATATTTTTGTTAAATACTTCTATCGTCGTTAGCGTTACCATGAGTATGAATTAATATTTTTAAATAATTTCTTGCACTGTATTATTTTTATTATTCTGTACGCGAGTTTCTTTTAGCTACAATAATAAAACAAAGCGATAGATAATTTTACTCTGAAACGTTTGAAATTCAATAAATTTGATTGCACATGTGTTGAAATATCAATACAGTTCAGAGAAAGTCTAGTTAAATCGAATTATTCGTCTACAAACTGTATTGGATGGGGATCGAGGGGATGTACGTTTCGCTAAAACAATTATTGTGTTATATAAATTAGTAGGTATCCATTCAGATTCACTGGTTTATAATTGGTTAGTTTCAAACGCATGTTGTTTGAATACTATATTATACTTGATATTCTTTGTACCTACTTCTATATATTTATATAATATTTTCATCTGCGAAATGCAGTCATAAAGGTATATGCACGTTTTATACTTTAATATCTTTAATATCAAAATTAATATGCCTATATATATACCGAAAAATCTGTTTATTTAAAAGAAACTATTTTATAGAATAAAAAGTGTAAGAAAAAATATATATATTCTAAGTTCCTTTTATCTTGAAGAAAATGTGCGACCATTATATATTTCTTTGATTTTGCATTGTGCTTTTCTTTTTTCACACCGTCCAATCACGATCACATCGGCGCCGGCGAGCCAAAGAATTGATCTCAAAACCGATCGTGAGCCTCATCTCGACGTCCCGCTGTTGCGTGGTCTCAGCTGGTCTCAGCTCGTCGAGGACCGACAACTTTTTCTCGCTTTTGCGGACTTTTGTTGCTCGCGCCGCGCCGGCCTCTGCGTGAAAGATTCGTGGGACTGTAGATCGGTACGGTTTCGCATGAGCGCGCGTATCCCGTAAGCCGGGGCCCCGGCACGATGAAAATTTCATCGCACGCGAGGAGAGGAGAGGCGAGGTGGGCCTGGGCCCAGCGGCCTGCATACGTGATATGCCTTCGTAGTTAATATAGGCCGGTTGCATTTCGCGACGATGCGTGGCTCTCTCGTGACGCATTTTTGCGTCCGCTCGCCGGAGGACCGTTTTGACGCGTATAATGAAAAGAAAGGGTTTGTATAAAATAAGTATAAAAACCCGGATAAGTTTAGGATTAATTATAGCCAGAGATCGAAAGCAGAATAAGTTTAATGAATTCAGTTTTTGTCAAATTCCGATTTCTTCAAAATTACAAGGTATATAGGTATATACATATATGAAATAGGTATGAATAGAATATTTTAGGAATATTTCAACTTTGCATATTCTTATGTCACATTCTATTATCTAACTCGTTAAATTTTGCATGTAACTTAATCGAATGACTAAGTATGCGCATTTACGGCGAGGTAGATATAAATAAAGCGCAAACATTTTTAATCCGATAAAATCGAGTAAAATTACACGCTCTTCTACTGACGCTCCTGGTGGTTAACACCTCTCTCTAAATCTTTCCATCATTAAAACTGAGAAACGAAAGATTTAAAATATGCTGCAAACTAAACGCTGGAAAATGATTCGTTTGAATGATGTCAGCGAAAATCTTCGCGAACGAGAGAAAATTCTTTGAAAAGAAGCTTAACCAACAGATGAATGAATCCGGAGTACGTTTTTGCATTTTATAACGCGAGAAAAATTAGTAGCGGATAAGCGGTTTTAATTGTTCCGCTCGATTAATTAACGGCGCGATCGCCCGCGTTTCATTCCGCGGGGAAACGTATCGCGAAAAATTAGCGATAAAAGCTTGGGAGGGCCGGGATGAGGTCCGACGTTACTTTACACGGTAAGCGGGTCACACGGTCGGGCGTTAAGCGCGGCTGGTGGAATGTGGCGAGGGAATTAAAGGCGAATCCTGTTATATCCTCCCGCAAGTAAATGGCCACTTTTCGCCAGTAAGTAGTCTCACGATTATCCGCAGAGTCATTAAATTTGCAGCGAGCCGGGAGGGCCGAGGCGGCGCGGAGTGGAAGCTACTCTCCTCCGCTGTGGATTCAATATTAGAGCCGCGCTACGAAATAAAAGTAAACGATGGAAGAGAGTGTGGACAGGGAACGAGGTAAAAAATACTGTGCTGATCGTATTAACCGCGGAGGCAGAACAATCGCGGCAAAAAAGGGAAGAATATACGCTATAGATGATCTGGATTAGGTTTGCTTTTGGTTTTGTGGCTGTTTCATTTGCGATAAAAGTCATTAAATATACGTCACGACGAAAATGGATTTTAATCAAGAACATTTTATGAATAATTTTCCTGTATGAATGTATGTTATATAAAGGGATGAATTTGTACGTTTAACGAGAGAGTTCAACGATGTGCTCAACAAATGATATATTATTGCAAGACAGCGTTAAATGCTCTGTCAAAAATCCAAATATTTGTATGCGACAAAAAAATAGCAAAACAATTATGACCAGATGGCTGGTATTACTATCTTTGAGTGACGTTGCTTTTGTAACATATTATGCGGTACACAGCGATACAAAAATATTTTACCGAAGCGTTGATACACAAAAAGCCCTGTCAGTTTTCTGCGTGTCGGGTCGTACGAGTTTTGTGCGATTATCGAAATGTGACGTAAAATATCCCTGATATTTCAGACGTCAGAGTACGATAATCTCACGAGGCGCGCAAATTGAGGTGCCCCCGCGGGTTTTATTAATATGCGATATAATCTTGAAATTGCATCTCGCGTCGAATCCGCGCAATCGCTCGCTCTCAATCTGGTTCCCTGAATCCCCCACGGGAAAGGCTCTCGGTATCAATTCGCTAGTCGGAATTATTCGTCGCCGGAACACAGAACAGGCCGAGAATCGGTACACGAAGAAAAACCACTTTCGTTTCATTCACGAGCGGGAATCTCATCGACCGGAAATTCGTGGCGTGCCTCGCCGGCCGTGATCGACTCGCATTAATTCTCATCGACGTAGATTTGACCGTCATGTACGCCAGTCGGGCCTCGGACGCACGCGAGCGCTCACACACAGACCCGGCGACGAGTTCCGTGTGCGTGACACGCACCTTCGACGTTGTGTGGTCCACATGAGAGAGAGATAAAGTGAAACCGTGGGGCCACGCTGTCTCGGGACCCGCCTCGATCTCGGAGTCGTTTACACGCGAACTTATCCACCCAGTTCCAAATTCGGTCCCGGCACGTTCGCCAAGGGGAATAGGACTCATAAATCCTAACCGTAACTTGTTATCGCAATCTGCTTCAACTTCTCGATCGCAAATCACTCAGCCAATGAATCTGGAACCGCGCGCAAATTACACGAGAGATTTATTCCGTTTTCTCAGGGTTTGTTCGCAAGGTTGATAAGTGAAGCAACGTGATTTCCAGCTATATCCGATTATGAAATAAAGCTTAACTGCACGAAATTATTATTCACAGATAGAACGCAATACGATGTGAAATATGATATGAAATACCGTAAAATCTATGCCACGCGATAACAGTGATAAAGATAAAGCCCCGTCGAAGCTCTCTCATCTCGAGTGTGAAAGCAGATAGCATCGCCGCCATGCACACACATGGTTCTCATGGTTCTCATAGTTTCTACCGACTCTCCTCCTCCTCGGCACATTATTTTCCAACCCCGCGAGGGAGCTATTATGTAAAACGCCTCGCATATACGGGCACCATAAAGCCGAGTGGCCTTAATTCAGAAACGTCGTGCATAATTAAAGCTCTTCCCACTGGTTTCGCCCGGTGCATTAAGCCGACCCGTGGCGGCGCGGCTCCCCCGCGGCTTGACTTTCCTTCCCGAACCGAATCGATCGTAAATCATTCTTCCTCCGTGGGGATTTTCGTCGGAAACCATCACTTACGTCCGTTCGACTTTCGGAGAATCGAACGGAAACGCGCCGCGCCGGGGCCTGTCGAGAAAAACCGCGATGCACTCGCACTTCTCTCTTCTTCTCTCTTTCCCTCCTTTCTTTATCGCGAGCTCAGTATTTATTGACATAATTAACGTACGCTTATCGCAGAAATGATCATAAGATGCCGGTTTTCAATTGCTATAGTTTCGAGCCGAATTTCATTTTCGTGAGATACGAAATTTACACCTATAGTACATCGAGATCAGCTTGAGAGACATGAATTTTTGCGTTTAACTACCAATTATCGAGCTCGCCTTAGAATTCGAAGGATTTGTGCCATCACTTTCCCGCTGTTATATATTTGATTCGTGATATTCGCCTTGAATTCATTTCCGCTACATTTTCTCTTTGTACCTTTCTGTTCTCTCACCAAATTACATTCGTGCTCTTAAATCGTATCTTTTATTATAGCTAGCGAATTCTCGTTAACAGATGCAAGAACCGGTCTTCCGGAATACCGCACTCTGTAATTGTACACATTGAACGACTGATGCAATTCGCACATTCAATAAATTTGAAGATTTTTTTAAACCAATTAGTAAATAATTTCGCGAAAATTGAATGTTTATAACTGAAATAATTTTGATGAAGAAATATTGAGAAAGAATTGAGTGACAAGAATATCGAAAACGAAGGATGTTTGTTCTCTGCTAATTCAGGCAAGACATTGTCAGACAGCAATCGAATATCTTACGAAAGTAACTAAGAAATTAGCTAACATCGACTTCTTGAGTATATTAAATTTATATATTCGTAGAATTTCCAGAAACGCTTTTAAAGATATTTTTATATTAAATTATGTCTTACAGAAAAATTTGAACTTCTTTTATTAACTTTTCATGAACCATTGCCCGTCTAACAATCTCTTTTCCTCGTCTGTCTATCAAGCACGAGCACTCACTTAAGGATAAATTTTTTCCTTTAAGATGGGAGAAACGATCGCCACTTAGTACAGTTGGTGATTTTGTCTTTCCTTTCCTCTTAGAACGTCCGTAAAAAGTGCATTAGAAAGGAAATGGCTTCAATTGAGCACAAAGTGGAGTACGTCTCGGATGTCGAGGGTTGAGACAGATCTGTGGCTTTTCGACCAACATCTTTCTGTCGGTATCGCTGACTCAATCTCGGGAGACGTATCGCTCTTCTCTTTGCGCTCCTTATGACGTACGGTCGTTCGCGCTCGAAAGAAACACGTTACGTTGTGGCCCCGTGGAAACATGAAGATGTACGTTCGCATTCGTTTCGCACGCGGCGCGGCGAGGCGAGGCGAGAGGTGTGCGTAACCCCTTAAGGGAATTAGTCACGGTCGCGTTTGGCTGGGTCCGGTAAGGCGAGAAACTACCTGAACAGATCTCGTGAGCGGCTGGCCGTCACACCTGAGCGCGCGCGGGCTCGTTGAAGAGCCGATAATTGCTTCCTCGCACCTGAAATTAGTAGTGGTCGTCAGCTTCTTCGTTCACACACGCGCCTAACCCTTGTCCACAACGTGCTCCGAGGTCCCGAGGGGTTGGTGTGTACACCAGGCCTTGCCCTCGGTGTACCCCCGAACTTACCGAATTTATGTTCTATCGTAACTTCTCCTAATGACTGCTTTACTCGACCAGCTGGGTCCCTGCCGAATATTCGATTCCTCTAAGGAAATTCGATTCGGTTAATTGCACGACAATTCATGCACGGCCTCATGGGACAAGTAAGAGCGTCTTAACGTTAATGTCTGTAAATTAATGACGAACGGTACGTGATAACGATTGTATGAATATCTATACTATGTGCCACCCAGAAATAGTTTAAAGGTTTAATTAATCTTTAATTTTTTTATCTCTTATTTTTAGAGAGAAAGATAAACATTAGTGATTAACAAACTGATTAACTAACATTAATCAGCATCTATATGAGCAGTATTATCGAAATTAAAATATAAAAATAATAAGATACAAATTGTTATTATTGTTACTGTAACGAATTACTGTTCGAGGAGAGTTATTAATTAACGATGCTTGCCTTTAAGAAAAAAACTGATAAATATAATTAGTACGATCGAGAAAAAATGTTTTGTACGGTCGCGTCCGCCGTAATACTTTTCTAACGATGTAAACGATAATTATACATTGTACACGCGCTTCTGTGAGAGGAGAGTCCATGTAAGGGAGAAAGAAAGAGAGAAGAATTCTCCTTCTATGATTGCGCATCGTCTCGGAACTTTTACCTGCGTCGACGACATATAATATGCGGTTTACGTGTGCTGATTCCCATAACGATCTATGTCGGAACACGCATGATTCATTGGGCATTCATTTAATAACGTGCCAAGCGGCAGTTGCAATTAGCACATCGCGGAAGATTGAACATTTAGTGAACATTAATCGGCGCGAAAGTGTTTGCGAGGCTTTTTTTACATCTGGCGATATATAATCTCTCGTATTATTCATATCGTATACGATTTTTTTTAGAATTTCCAGTATTCTCTAAGGATCCTGTACAATATACTGTATAATATTCTTTAGGATATATCTTTGGATTTTATGATTTTATATAACTACAAGAAAATTTATTTTTTATTATTATTTAGCGCATATCTATTTTTGTAACATATATTTTTTTAATATGTAGCATTTAATACATGTCATTTATTACCTCATTTAAGCCGTGTTCTCTTTTCGAATGGATTTGTTAATTACCGGGACATTATCTTACTTTATTCACCCGTTTTTAATTTACCAGGTATAGTGGTGAGTTCAGTTCTCCGTCGAGAAAGTACCAGAGCGCCGTCGAGATTCTTTCAGATGGAAAATAGCGTATATAAGGTTTAACGGTATTTGCATATTGGAGCATCGTCAGTAATGCTTAATTGACGCCCCTGCGACCTCAGCGATGCGTTAATTTCTCGGGGACGGTCCTTTTAATCGATCTTCGTGCGAGCAAAGTTCCCGACGCGATCCTTTACGTCCACTTTTCTTCGCTTCTTTTCTTCCCGGCCGTTTTCTTTCCTCTTTCGGGCGTTCTATTCACGCATAAATTAACTCCGAGCGAGCCGACGACTCGTAAAGCTGCTGAGAGGAACCGTATTTGGCGGATGAAGTGAAAAATGAGATGCCCGCAGACTGAATTTTCACACTGGCGTTCGTGACTTCGTAGGATACGAGACATTATGGAATTTCGGAGCTGGAACTATTCCATCCGTGTTTGGAATTCATTGCCAGACTTTCCGCCGGATCTTAATAAGTTCAAAAGAATTAAGAAAAAAATCAGCTTTTCAAACGGAGCAGAGCAAAGTTGAACTCCGAGGAACGAAAACAGTGCTTAATTTTGCCAATAATCGCGCGCAAAATGGAAAATGTCTAGTTGTCGGCGAATTTAATTGAGCCGATTTAATTAAACAATTGTCGATTCTTTCAATTTCGCGGTCAGAGAATTGTGTCAGATAAAATGTTTCCAGGTAGACAAGTAAATTAAATTCCGTTTAATTATATAGATGTATCAAAGTGCGCGCGATCAAAGCCGAACATCGTTTTTCGATAATTATGCTATCCGCGCGATGTTTCATGGTAGTTTAATTTCATAGTATTTATATCTATACGCGCGCATCTTATCGCAGAGACCGCGAAATGACTTGATCAATTAGCATTAATTGCACGGTCACTGTAAACCTGTATTTTGTACGTCCTTTGACTTTCTCCTCTCGGACTCTCGTCTACGACGGGCAGGAAAATGTGAACATACATGCGCGTTAATTATTAATTAATGATCGTTTGGAGCCCGCGAGCGTATCATCAGATGTGCGCACGCGCTCGTGCCTCGAGTAGATGTTTATTGCATACTCGTATTAAACACACGCGTGTAATTAGCTGTGCGTCTATTTGATTATATGAATATTTATAAAATATATTGCAACATATTTATAACATGTAGGTATAAAAAATAAACAGGATTGTAAATGTATTAATCTTACAATTAGCATAAATGATCAAGGTTTCATTTATTTATAGGGAATCACGGATGAATGAACCACTTAGTTATATAGGATAGAAAAATTTGCAAGTTTATTTGAATACGAAATAGAATTCCGTAACTATAAGGCACGCGTAAGATGGTTACAGAGATTAGTATTTCCTACAATATCTTATATTATCATAAGATATAACTAATTGCTATCATATGTTATGACGGCAATTAGCATAATTCAGGAATTTCGAGCGTGTGTATCAGAATTGTGTTTCCTCCGACCTTTCGTAAAAATTTCTATACCGAATTGTAACTTCTCTTTTCTAAGTGTATATCTCCCTTCATGATCTCTCTAGTCAATATGTTTAGATAGGTGAAATTATCTTAAAACCGCTATTATCAAGATTCTTATCTGTCTTTAAATTCTAATTTTGCTTCTAAGTCACGAAATCTGTTCACGTTTTGTCGGCATGATCGGGAAAGTCTAATATTATTGAGGCTATCGTGATCCTGATTCGATCTTCAAGGTCGGATGTCGCCGATTCTAAAGGCGGCTTCGCACAAAGCGGTCCCCTTTGCCCATTCGCCCGAGTGTTCACCTCTCTCTTTTCCTTCTTCCCTCTCTCTTTCTCTCTTCATCACGCTCTTTCTGGGAATCTCGTTCAAGAGAGGAGATCGGCGCCCGGAGCAGCGTCTACCGTTAGCACGTGTGTCTCGTTATGCCGCGATTCCACGTGCAAATACGACGAAAGCAACTTTCAGCAAGCTTCCGTCCTGCCAAAGGAGCACGTAGCCCTTTGTCGTGGTCCAGTTTCTTGCGTCTTCATGTATAGTGACGTTTTAGCCCTAATCAGAGCAGCAAACTCTTGGGAGCCCTGTCGAAATTTCGATATTGCGTAACTCTCACTTATGTTAGATCGTTATCCTTAGATTCCAGGTAAATTCATTGAATTTTATGTATTCTGACATCTTTCGAAATGAGTTATGTGTTATTTTAGTGAAGTATCTCGTTGATTTTTAATGAAATTTATATTACATTGATTTCCCCCGTGCAAGCTCTCCCTCCTCTTAATATATTCCAATTATGCAATACGATTTTTGGCGTTTTTTTGGAGAATCATCATATTAGGTGATACCACTTGAGAGAACGCGTGTACAGCATCAATTATCGGCGGAAATGATTCGTTGATGAGCCTCGAGAGCGAGTCGATTCATTCGCACCTGACGCGGGTGAAAGTATCATCGTCGATCGCGCCGATGCGAATTCACTGATAACGTTCACACGCTCGAGAATTTTAGCCATTCCGAGTGCATCAAACTCGACGATATCGGTTTAACGAGTCGATTAACGGACGTAGACACGATCGACAACTTTTTTGCCTTTCCATTTTTTTGCCTTGATGTAATTCAAGCAAAAAATTCATTTACATTCTTTCGAACCGCTTCTTAAATGATGCGGACAAATATTACGTGCATAAAATTCATTACTGGCTATCAAACGTATAAATTTAGTTGGATTTTCAAATTTTTTATGGGTACTAAAATATACATGTTTGAAATAAATTCGGAGAATGCTTCAAATTCATTTTAGCTTATTTTTTAAATTTGAGACGGCACTACGTACTATTTCAAGAAAAGACGAAATATTTTTAAAAATACCTTATAATTATAATAATTTTTTTTTTTTTGCTAGATTAATATGGATATTAATTTATTAAAGTCCTTTATTAAAATCTTTCTTGTTTGGACTTCAAATTATTATTGCTTCTAAACCTTCTGAACACGATTTTTTGAATTTATGATTTTACAATAGGTGGATTTATTTATTTACTGAATTGTTTTTGGAATTACTGTGAGGATTAGCTTTACTAATAAATTTAAAAACATTACAATCAAGGATACACATGGCACAGCGCGGTCTCGAGATCAGTCTCGCGAAGACTACAGGACGCTATATTTCACAGGATATCCTACTTTCCCCAGTATGAGTGCATTACTCCTAGATTACGACAGGTCTTCGATGTCTCCGAGCTATAGATAGCCGCTTATTAAATCATTAGTATGCGAACCTTCGAACGGATGTCATGTTGCTACACGCGTCAGGCCACCTTGTTCGTCTGAAGCTCACGTGAAGAATATCTAAACTGTCCGCTTTATATATGCGAAGTTGGATGTGTCGTGTTCAAGCAATACCCTGTATTTCCTTTGTATCGTGAAGTCCGAGAAATTTAAATGAACGATCGCCTATCCATCTTTCTCTTCCTCCGCCAATTGAAGTCACAAGTCCTCTCTGTGTGTACGCGAATGTATAATTTTCGCGGTTAGTGACAGTGACCCAGCCGCCACGGCCACTCGCGTCTGGCCCCGCTTCAAAGACTTTCTCGACGTGGTCGTTAACAGGTACGATCGAATTCCCGTCGATCGATGAACGCCGAAGCGTCTAGCCCCTGGGAGTTGTCCTCGATCTTGCACAAACATACGGTTGCTCGTGCGAGCCATCATTTTTTAGCATGCGTAAAGATGATACGTGATTCATTCTATATTTATTCTCTACTCGATGTATAACACTAATTTAAACAAAAAAATTAAAGATTTGAATAAAAGTTCGAACTTTGACGTTATATGTAGTCCGCAGAGCTTTCGGGAGAATTTGTATATATACCTATAAATATATGCAGCTGCAATATTATGTAAAAATCGATACTGAATTTCCGAGGCTATCAAGTAATTGCGTCTCCCTAATCAGATTTCGTTCGGTAACTTCGTTATCAGCCGAAGTTCTCTCCCTCTCAGGGGACGCTCACCGATTCGGGAAACGCGGAGATTCGGCGGGAATTCTGTACCTACGCATTCGCGTTTTCGTGGTCGTGGGAATGTAATTTTGACGATTCTGCCGGTCGATTGGGGCAGGTCATGACCTGTCGAAAATTACTCCCGGCAACCTCTCGCGGGTGGCGGAACGGGAGCCTTTGGGGAGTGCAGTTAACAACGGTCTTTACGACTCACTTTACACGACATCGAGATCGCTCCTCCACGGCGTCGTAAAGGACACATTGGTCCTCGCTCCGTATATATTACACGTCGCGAATGGCCGGGCGAAGTGCGCCGGTTTGTCGGAAAATGTAGTCACGTCGAGTTGTTACTACGACACCTATGCCTGGTTTTACGTTTCGTCAAAGTACCGTAAACTGTACCCGCCATAGTTACTCGCATATTCATGGCGCTCGTACGTATCGATGGGATCATACAAATTATTTAATCCATGTAGTATGCTCACGTCTGTGTCGTTCGATGAATTTTTCTTCAGAGGCCTTCTTATGCGCTGAATAAATATTCGATATTTGAAAGTAGCGTTATTTGATCAAGTTTAAATAATGTTAGATGCTGATACAGATCCGTTATGTGTCAAACGTTTCATATAATGCATTTTCGTATATATATAATCACTGACAGCACATTGGCAATAAAATAAGAGAAGTTGTGAAAAGGATATAAGAACTTGGCAGCATTATAGTGCTTTTTGGCACACGGCCTCAGTAGACGATTTACGAAGATGTGCAAAATGCTTGAAAGGACGTATATATGCATCGTAAATACGTCAGATATTTATTTGAATATTTTCCACATTTATATGAGGATTATATCATACAAGGATTACATTACAAATATGGTGAGTATCATTTATAAAAGATTCTCATATATATATATATATCTATTATTATCAAGAACAATAACCAACGTACTTGGCTGACTTTAATATTAATTTTGGTCGTTACACTTTGCATGTAACGTTAAACAGCAAACGGGTTACTCGTGATTACCGTAGAAACTAATATTTTATCTCAGTATTATCCCATGCTTGACCGTAGGACAATATCGCAGGTTTTATTCTGCACCGTGGAGCAGATATTATTTCGCGTGCGCGTATTTACACGGTTGTAATTAATGTCGAGCCCATCATCCTAGCCATTGATCGCGTCGGCCAACTGCACTCTGGATACCCAATTAGACGAATTAATCACATTTCTGCAATCGCGTAGCCGCGTTGCAGCTTTTAAACGATGGGGAATATGATACCTACCGTTCACGAACACAAGCGCGCGTATCGCTCGTGTTTATTTCGTTTCGTGGATAAGCAAAAAGCTCCCCGATGAATAACGACACGCTCTTCTTAATGCCAAGTACGTATAAGATTTATTTGTCTCTCGAAATAAAAGTGTCACGATTCTCTCTGGGGCACAAATACGCCCCATATCTCTCCATAAATCGAATTCCGCGTTCTGTTCGTTAAATTGGTAGTGTCGAAATCAATTTAACAGATGTAACACGTATAACAATAGACTCTGCAATACAGCAGTTTTTACACAGCTAATTTTTCAGAAATAGAAATCGATAAAAAAGTACAAAATAAATATCACAAAATGATAAAAATCGTAGAACTTTGGCAGTATATTTTTTCATCATCGATAGATCAATATAGAGCAAAACGCAAACGATGATCGATACTTAGATCCCTGTGTCTGATTCAAAGTGGCCGTTGAGCAGAGCAGAGAGCCGCGTGATGTGATTATCCAGCGGTTAATTCAATTCGCTTCTCGCTATTTCAGATGATGCCGAAGAGATTGACCGAGCTATCCAGGTGGCTGTTGCTGGCGGGGCTTTTGTGCTGTGCGTCCTGCCAGAGCATACCGTCCTCCTTCGAGAATAAAACCGGTAGGTTTCGACCGTCCATTCTGTCCTTCTGTCCTAAACATGATGTAACCAACATGTAACCAACATGTGCCTTGCAGAATATTTTCCGTCGAACAAATGAGGACTCGAGAAAACGGCGAGTCCGTCCGTGTTTACTATTGTAGGATCTCTCTCGTCGCACTGTCATTATTTTTGTACGGTCTCGTGAAAAGTTTATTCGTGCGAAAAGTTTATTCGACCCTCGGTAAAAGATTCACTACCCTGCTTAAATCAAATGTTAATGCAAGAAAAAGCATATCGTATTATACTCCGACATAGCGTTTCTATAAAATATAGAAGCTCTGAGCACGATGATAAATGTCAAATAATTTTTATTATGAAGCGTGCGTAATAAGCAGCATAGTTTCCAAAGGGATGGTAGCAGTTCATTATAATATGAAATGAGCAATCTTTAACTATCAGAGAAAATAAATAAGATCTGCGAGGTAGCCCCGATATTAAAAACAGTGACACATTTATTTTATTTAACGAGCATGACAATACACGATATTGCATACGAGTTTTCATTAATTGTTTATAATTATATTCGATTGTTGCATCGTTGCATCTTTTTTTCCGATTCGGATTCGCTATTCTGTTGCACTATAAATTTTATCTGTTGGATCATGTTTGAACTGCAAAAAGCGCTCTGCGGATACTTCGATCGTCGTATTGCGGGCATGGAAGCTGCGGGAAAAAGGACCCGAGCTGGCACGTCGAAGAACGCGACTTCACGTCGCGACGTCGCGTCGCGACGCTGCCGTCGCGTCCAACGTCCCGCTGGAAATCCGATTTCGTACTTTTTGAACTGGAAATTGGATTTTGCAGAGCGGTGACCAGCGGGTAGTACCTAACTCGGCAAGCAGTTAATTAAAGATACATGCATTACCGTGTCCAGGTCAGTTGACCACTTTACGTTCTTTTTAAAAAGAATAATACAAATTTGGACAAACTTGCCAGAAAATGCTCACTTGCGGAAAATCTTTCGCTCAAAGTGGCATAAACATTTTTATTTCCGAGTTTTTTACGTCTGCGCGACGGTGACCTCCCCTGTTTCCATCTTTATCCATTCTTGACGCATTGCGGTAAAATGAAGAAATAAAGAACCAAAGAGAAGAAATACACAAGTCGTTGAGTACAAGGCGGAAATGTCACAGTTTGATGGCAAAAATTTTATCTAACTCATTTATTTATAAACTTGATTAGTGAATTTATTTAATATAAGCAGAGACGAAGGAAAATTCTAGTCATTAATGAAATAAGGCATATCAATTCGGCACATTCGTCCACTTTCGCTTCCGAACAAGCTGCTAAACATTACTATTAATCTCAGCATAAATCTTGATCAAAATTAGCTGCACGTCATGCGTACGCGTTGCACACGCGTGTGCGTCTCCACGCACGATCAGTGGGGCGGGTCAGTGGGTCATTCTACTCGGTGTTAAAAGACACGCATGCACGCACGCACATAGGCGCACGGCTGGTGTCATCGATTAATTCGTGTAACGCAACATAGGTATATGATTCCCGATCGACAATTGTCATCAATTTTTTGTCGACAGTTTTCGTCTGGCGTTTAATGTAACGTGTGTAGCAAAAGGAGTAAGTAATAATTAATGATTAAATTTTCACACATGATTATTAAAGCAATAAATCAATATTATTTACACTGAAAGTCTATATGAATAATTTACATATTTTAAAATAAAAATTATTTAAGTAAAGTAAGTAAATTAACCCAAATGTCATTATATAAATTTAAAATTGCAATTTAATTGACATTATTTTTATTTGTTTGTTTAGTTAATCCTGAAAGAGAGTGTATTCATGATTCTAAATCTTCGTAATATTTTTCTGAAATCGTGAACTTTCAGACTTATATTCTTCTGACTCAAAGTTACAGATATATTAATCTTTTTAGCACATTTTAATTTATGAAGTTCCTTATTTGCATAATAGTGTCGGGATAATTGAATTGCCAGGGCTCGCAGAAAACGCGACGTCCAATTGCGATCGTTGAAAGTTTTCGTGCGAGACCCCGCGTGAATTGTAATTTTTAATTCGCGCCACGTCGCGTCGGGGTAACGCGTCGGGAAACGGCGTCCTAGGCGGATTTCTCGCCTCGCCGTCCCTCGCCGAGCGTTGTTCTACTTTCAAACAACAACGTCTGACACAAAAGTACGAGAAAATAAGCGCGGCGCGCGCGCTTTTATCGCGCGCGCTCACAATAGCCAACTTTGCATTTAACGTCCCTCTTAACCTTTGCACTTCTCTGTCGAATGCGGCTGCGAGCAACTCGTCGACCCAACATCCTCTTTCGCACATCGCGGGACTCGCTGACCCGCGAGAAAAATCCGCGAAGAACATGATTAATTCCTTGACTGCGCTTTTTCGCAGCGTGCACGTATACAGCGTCCGTCGCATTGTTCGTATAATCGATATCTGGTAATTTCTCTGCGCGATATTTTGTTCGAAATACAAAAATATTTTTCGGATTTTCGAAAAATTAGATAAAATATGAAAGGACGATGGACGAGCGGAATTGATAACAAAGTCGAAAATCGCGCAAATATGCGCGAATGTTATGTTGATTGCCAGTTCAAAAATTTAAACGATTAATAGCTGTATGCTGACCAATGAGAAAAAAACTGTACAATTTATCACGTTCAACTTTTATAAGTGGAGAGAATGATATTCGAATCCCTGCTCTCATCAATATAAATTCAGCGAAATTATTGACTTTCAATATTCCAGGGGATATTTCCGTAATTTTTGCTAAAAGTTCCAATAATATCTACTACAACCGAAGGTACATCACCTGAAGGTATTGCGGCGGGGACATAAATTTGCGCGAAATGGGAGAAGGGTAATGTATGCTCAAATATGCGTGCGGGGCATATTGGCGAGACGGGGAAATTAAAAGGGAGGAGATACGACTGCACATTTTATGCGCTCGATTTCATTCGGCATTGTACCATTTCCCAGCGACAAAAGCGGCGCACGGGAATGCGGGAATATGTGTCGCATAAGCGTAATGCGTACAAACGAGCGGGAAAATAATCCCACGCGCGCTACAGCGACATAAACGCGCGCGCATACAGGCAAAAATATAATAACGCTTTCGGTGGCTTTATGCATTTGCATCGCAGCTATGTTATGCTTCTCACGCTTTGTTCGGGTTACGGAGAGATTTTACCGCTCCTCTTTTTTGCATTGTGCTTGAACGTTGCGAGATTACATACAGTTATGTACAAACATAGGAATTTGTTAACAATAAAATATAAATTGCATACCTGCTCTTAATTAACTTCAAGTTACATAAGTTTTTAATTATCACGTAAATATATCGCTTAGCACTTTGAGCATTTTTAAATGATGCATTGTACGTTACGATAAATATATGAAACTTAATAGTATTAACATGAGCAGTATACCTGAGATGATATTTCAAGTTTTGCTCTCGATTTATCGATTACATCGCCATGTACTTGGGTCGCTTTGTTATCCGCGTTACATCGTTGTTTTACATCTCACAAGAATCTCTCGAATCGGAGTGATCATTTGCATAATAGGAAGAAACAGCAGCTTCATAACAATCGCCACATTTTATCTCGCCGGCTCGCTCGCCCGGCTCGTATTCACGCGTCTGTCTCAATTGAAGCTGAGAGATATAGCCCGCGCGTTTCTTCAGTACCCGCGCACGTCACTTCATTTTCAAACAATGACGCGTAAAGCTCGGCATAAAACTGAGCGAGAGAATAACGTGTCGCTTTTAGCATCTGCATCCACGTCGCTGAACTTTTCTTTTTGCGCCCGCTGCGCGCTCTCGCCACCTGCATTCTTCAGTGCTCTCATGAAAGCGAGCTTTTTGGTCGAAGTTACACCGAATGCACCCGCCTGTCCCTCGTACCCTCCTTTTTTTGGCTGTCGAAAATTTTAGGACGCGCGACAATGCATGCTTTCGCGGTGATTAAAGGAACTTGGAAATTCCTTGATAAAAAATGTTGGCCCGAATCACCACTCGATACAGAAGCAAAAATGGGAGCAACTGTAGAGGGAATACGGGCGCAAGACAAATGTCCATTTCTATGATTCACAGCGTCCCCGACGATGCGTGCGTTTCCGGCGAGCAACGGTTCGCGAACCACGCGACAATAAATCCAGAAAGAAAACTCGCTACGGGTCCATTAGCGTGCCGCGAGTCGCAAGTCTCTTAACCTTAATGAATCTTCGCTCGGTTGTCAACCGGTAGTGCATTTCTCTTAAAATAGCCCCTATACTGCGCTACGCTTGGACGCGGGTGAACCCCGAGGCGGGTGTCTTTCGCTTTTCAACAAGACGTCGGACGCGTAAGATTCAAAGCGGAAGATTGTTGAAGGATAGTTACATGTGAGCGCTTTCGTATAAATTTTAAGTATAAAACTGGATCCAGACCAAGCAAACAAACGCGAATAAACCACACGATTTGCTTCAATGAGTATGAACGGCGTCACGAATACTAGCGGCGCCTTTCGCATTCATTGAAGCAAGTTGTTCGTTCGTTCTCGTTTGCTTGATCTGGATTCGGATTAATGCAATGCCCACACTTTATTTTTAAAGTAACTTGGGTGTTTAAATATTTTACAATATTTGAATATTTCTCACAATAAGTGTTCCTTGTGTTACAAACATAGATCTAATTTAAAAATACATAGGTATTAATATAAATTAATTACGCGACATTGAAATAATATCCGTGAAATATATTCGTGAAATTTTGATATTTTAAGAAAAAGATTTAATATAGAAGATTGATTTGACATTCATATATGCATTCATTCATATATGTACCGGTGATGGATTTCGGATGAAATTTGCGAAGAGCGAAGATTTAAATCTCGGTTGCGCCCGATTCGAGCGCTCGCTCTGTGCAGGAACTCGAACGAAATCTCCTAGCATATAATATTCCCCGAGAAATTACTTAGGCGTCACCTGTCCCCTCGTTTGAAATATGCTCGCGCAAAACTGCGGAGGTCGCGGATCCGACCGTGCATTATGCAGACAGGTAACACGGGAGGAAGAGACGGTGGCGAGCGCACGAGCCAGAAGAGCTCTGACCATCCCGTGTCGTGCGCGTATATTCGCGAGGCATGACACGTGTATTTATGCGACATGACTGGGGAATACTGGCGCCTGCCGGCTGCCGTGCAGCCGCGGGACATTCCGACACAGCGTCTCGCATTTTCGTCCTGACGACGTAATGCTCGTTCGTACGTCGTAATGAGGCACCGCAAGGAAAATGACGGGCAACAACGTTCCTCGAACATCCATGCAATGCGACTAACGAACGTTATTGAGAGAGAGATTGTTATTACCTTTATATTTTTCTTCTTTTACTATTTTATTGCTAAATTCTATTTAGACGTCCGACATTAAGCAAAATAAAAATATATTTCTTAAATTTTTTCATCTTATTTTTTCCTATAAAAAACTTATGATTTTTATATTTTGTAAATTCATGGATAAATCTGTAAGTGTTTTTATATTAACTTTATTGTAAATTTATTTATTATTTTAATCTAACTCTCATATCCGTGCTTTAATCGCACGGCGTATTAGCGTCATTAGCGTTAGTTCCTGAAAGACATGCTTGAAAAGTTTTATTCCCGTTTGAAATGTTGTCACGGGTGAACATCCGTCTCGATTACGACGATGAGATTTCTCTCGGCTCTCGGAGCTCCCCGGCACTCGAGATGTCAGCGGTACTTCCGTCAGCGCGGTTGCGCGTATATATGGCGCATTATGCATCGCCGCGTGCATAGCTGACTGCACCTGCGGCCTGCGCGAGCGGCTTTAATGCCCGACGTCTACCGCGTTTACGGCGCCGACCGTAGAGATAGAAACGTCGATTGCCTCGATAATGCCGGAGAAAACGCGTACTCTCGACTAGCCATTATCGGGACGTTTTCTCGTGAGATATTGGGCATACATGCGAGCACGGTGCGCATGTGAGCGGCAACATCCGCGTCGCGTATGTTGTCTTCCTCGGTGTCCACTGTCCACGTGTACGGGTCTCTCGCGTGAAGCTTTACGTACGTACGCGAGCAACATCCGACAGCGTTCGTGGCCAATTACGGTAACATTACACGTCGAAGTCCCGACTGGGAATTAAATGAAAACCTTGTCATTATTCTTTTTACAACTCGGCCCACTTGCGAATGCTAACCGCCGTACGTTCGTACGTGCTAGCGGGATGATCGCATGTCTCTTGAACTGTTGGAAAACTTTATAAAATTAATCGCTAGCAAGATTCCCGGGGAACTTTCCGCGTAGGTACCTGCCTTCCGGCCTTCCAGGGAATTATCCATCCTAATTGCTGTGCCTATTCTCATAAATCGCAAAGGGAGGCAGATCGTGCTTGACGAACGGTCGCTGAGGATAGCAATCACGCTCGACGATAACTGATCGTTATAGGCCTACCATACCGCGGCCGACCGATATCAGCCTCAGTTAAACGCGAGTGTCCGTCAACACTCGGGCATGCGAAGCGAAGGCGTCCCATACGTCACCCTTCGACGTTGAAAAGAGGCGCTCCTCCTTCTCTCGGCGAGGCTTCGTTAAGATACTCTCTTTCTTTACTGCGCGAAGACGGGCTTTCATCGTTTTCGCGGGGATGGGTCCGTGCCCGCTATGTCGCTGGAACCCCAGATACGACGCGACGTGAATTGCAACTTCGTAACAGGATCCTCCGTGACGTACAGGAAAGCGGATGTGTACGCGGGGATGGACTACTTAATGTGATCATCATGGGTGGCTTACGCGTTTATTTGCATCGCGCTCGGAAACAAAAGTGGCATTTGTCTGTCAGGCGGAAGATCTTTGCCGTATCGGATAAAACGGGTTTTTTTTTTACTCAAGAACACTTAATTCTCTTTCTTTGCGTGGATATGGAAAAGCAAAAAACGTAAAAGTATTTCTGCAATATCATCTCCTCTCAACTATAATGATAGTCAAGTCTAATACTGTGATTTTATCTGCTTGTAATATTCGCTGAAGAGTTACTTAAAATATATTACAATATTTTTTGCGTGACATACATTATCATTCTAATGTTCGACAATTTAATGCCGAACGTTTCCAAGGAACAGGTAATTTGAGATAACAGATTAAAGTCGTCGTCTTTAAATTTTATTGTAGATTCCCTCGGAGTATTGCCGCGTGACGAGGAGCTATATCTGAGATATCGAATGGTCCGCGCCATGTATACGACGTCGTCTAGCTTGACGATGATGTTAAACGAAAGTGCAGGCGCGTAGACGACGCTTGCTGTTGTGCGCGGGGTATCACGTATTCTAGAAACGTATAAATTTATACGACACGGCTATCCGCGCGCGCGGATATATTGTATCTCATCGAGCCGGCCGCGGTCGTCCTCTCACTCGCGTGTGCACCTAGTGTCCCATAAATTTATGCAGCCTAGAGGATCGTGACGTTAGCAGTGCCGGTAGGATAAATCAATCGGGCGAGAGTGCCGTGCGAGAACGCGCGCGCGGCTCGAGAGAGGGTTATAATAAAATTAAGAACAATTAATCACGACGACGGGGCTCATTACTCAAGGTATCAAATTCTCGTTTATACGCGCCGATCCAAGTATAATTGGCTACTCTCTCTCTATCGCCGGTCTCCTCTCTTATGCCTTTCGCGCGTCACAGTGAGACGAAGGTTTTCGCCATTGACCCGCGATGTGTTCCATCGGCTTTAATCGGTCACGACGACCCTTGAAATTTCTGTTCGCAGGCGGCCAGAATGACAGCCGGCCGCGAATATTCTCCCCCAGGATGGACTATGACGAATGGACACCGTTGGGACGCGGCGATCCTCTGAAGAACAATCCGACTTTCGACTACGTGCCACCGGTCCTCGACAGGGTGCAGTACTGGTTGGACTCGCAGCAGCACACAACGGAGCCGTCGTCAAAGCGCGATATCCTTGTGCTGGGTGTGACCGCGAAGAAGACCAGCCCGAAGATACCGGAACAGTTTCTCAAGTTTGTGGACGGTCCTAAATTCACGCGGACTGGTAATCAGGATTCGATCTCATATAGGAACGACTTTACCGGTAGCAACGGCGCTGAACCGCCCAAGATCGTGCGCACGACTAGTTTCCGAAACGGCTTGATCGACTACAGAAATCAGAACAGGCTACAGTCGTTGCCGGCCAGTTACTATCCGAATCCGTATTATAGTCAAAAGATAAAGCCGTATACTATGATGATGCCGCCACCAATGATTCAAAAGGCCGAGACGTCCACCAGTTTCAACATCGGCCCGTCAAAGGACAAGATCATCGGTTACCCGGACACATCATCGTCGTTTAGCACGCAGACCGAGGAAGGCCCCGTTCTTCAAGATACTCAGTATTACGGAACGCCCTCGAAAGATTATGGACGTTACTCTCCCGCGCCTTCGTCAAGACCGTACTCCACTTCGAAGGCGCCACCGAGCAAGGTTGAGACCATCAAGAGCATCTACGTACCGTCCGCGTCGCAGAGCACGAAGACGAGATACGAAGCGACTACCGCGCCGTCCGTGTCCTTCGAGAAATCAAATCTAATATATCAATCGACGCAGACTCTGTCTGGTGGATGGCTCGGCAACAACGGGCCTTCTTCATCCTCCACAGTATATCCTCTCGATGTCAATCAAGTCACATGGCAGACCTCGGATTACTCCAAAGATCATTACGAGGTCGATCATCACGCCGCGGCCTCGTCCAATCACGAGGTCGTCGTCGGCCAGAACGCGAACATCATCGTGGACGCCAATAAAAACGAAAATGAGGAAATAGTCATAGGTCAGAAGGAGATCAGCACCGAAGCGACGTCTTCGACGACGGAGAGCGTCGCACAAATTTCCACCGCCTCCACCACGACTACGGATTCAACTGAGCAGGAAGAAGAAACCGTGACGGATACGCAGTCCTCACAAAAGATGCACATCGTTGTCGCCAATTCGCCGTCCAGCATCATGGATCTGCAGACACACAAATCAAAGAAGGGTCCGGTCGCCGTAGTAATGCCGACGAATTATGTTGAGAAGAATTTCTCCGCGAATTCTTCAGATCCACCTACGACAACGCATAACAATGTTTGGGAGAATCCCAATACATCTGAGATGACAAAAACGACTCATCAAGCGTCGAAGTCTCAATCGCAGCCGGTAAGAAACGCGATAACGAGCTCGTCAATTTTATTGGAGGATCATCCGTCCGCTTCCTCCGTGCCGAACAGGATTCTACCGCCCTCACAGCTTGCCCATCAGCCTTCACATTCGCCATCCGCTCCGATAATGCCCCCCAGACACATAGACAGCTCCTCGCACATGTTTGTCCCTCCACAGGCGGCCTCTCAATCCATGATGCGTCCTCAGGCCAGACCGAACACCATGATACACTTCATCGGCAGCATGCGTCCCGGTTTTCGACCATCCTCGCCGGTATCGATGTCTCATATGTCGCCGCCTATGGCACACATGCATGCGCCCTCCATGAACAATATGATGATACCGTTGCCAAACATGGAACAAGCTCATCAGCGACTACCTCAACCATTCCCCGTGACGTTTACCAGCCCACCATCGCCGTCAACTTTCAGCACGCAGATTCCCGGATCAGATGAGCAACCGATCGACCATCGGCCGTCTCGATTACCCGCGACAACCGTAACCACTTCGCCGTCGTTCACATCGACGATCTCTACCGTGGAGTACACACCCACCATGGACACCATGGACCACCACGAGAGCACAAAGTCCGGTCAGTCGCCTCTGGTGAAGATTCTCAATGCTGAGACTCCGAAGATGAAGACGATGCTTGCTCCATCGTCGACGGTTCCACCACGAACCACAACCGCTCCGAGTCTAACCACCGATCCGATATTCTCCCATTACAAGCAACCAGCCAAGCCACTCCGCGGCCCGATGTACCTCATCATTCAGGGTCACTCGAAGGTAAAGACTTATAAACCCACGGTGAGCAAACATGGTATGCCCGTGGAGAACAATGAAATCGCGGAGAGCGCGACCGAACGGCAGCTATCCAAGTTGGAACAGCTGATTCGAGAAAACACAAAGAATGGCGCCGTTGATCTAGCCGCCGAGAAGAGAAAGCTGGAAGAGAAGGCGCGCGCCGAAAAGCACGTATCTTCGAGCCAGGAGAGTCTCATGAGCCTAATCGAGAGTGGCTTGAGCGGCTTCACCGTGTCACCATCGACGGAAGCGGAGGACGAGCATCGCGCGTCCAACTCGGTTACGAGCATCGAGATCAATTAAAGATCCGTTGTTTGCGACAGCTCTCTTGTAGGAGGAACAAGCTCGACAGGCGGATGCTGGCAGCTGGGGACATCCGCACGTGGGAGTCCTCGTTGCACGTTGGCAAAAAGGCAGCCGCCATTCTCAGTAGGGATGAAATTTTCTTAGGAACGAGGTCGATTTATTCGTTGCTTACACGCGGTTCATACCGTAAGTCGTTGGGTGAAAATCGATGGCCGAATGTCGTCGGACGCGCATGAGATGGGAACTCGAGAGGTTTCATGGCTGACCCTCGCAGCATCCTCTTTCAGCATAGGAGCTACCTGGGAGATATGTATAACTACAACACGCTGACAAATGAGATGTCGAAAATTTACGTTATTCATTTTATTTGTCGTTCCGTGATATTGAGTGCCTCTATATATTCTTTAATACCAGACAGTCTGAATGAATTTATGTATTTATAGATGTGCAGATAACGATTGAGTTATGGTACACGGAGACAAGTCTACGGTAAGCGGATACACGAATGTATGTTTATTATATTGATTATTTATTCAAATCATCGAAATAATTTGATGTTTGGTCACGCCCATCACATGTAATTATTATAATTGTTATATTTCAATGCATACGTCATGATCATGCATCATAATTTAATTCTCAGATTTAATTAATTTAATTTATTATTTATTTCGCTTAATATATAGGTTATTTATTTTATTTTATTTTATTACACGCGCGTTGTGAAGGTGCATAAAATCTTGCGTTACAACTGTAATTTGGTTAGCATTGAGATCATCAACAATTGAAATCTGAAGCAATTAGCGACGCATTTAATGACATCTTCTTTTTCACTTTCGCATTGACTCATCGTGCGCGCTATACAACAGGATAGTCGCGAATACGTGAGCATGTTCCACGTGCCGAGATTTTTCGAATAATTTGCATTTGATTTTTGTCGGGAGAAAAGATCATCCTCAGATCTCTCGCAAAATCACGCTACGCGGGGCGCGATTTCGTGGCCACCTCGTAGTTTCTCGTAGTATATGGAAAAATTGGTTTTGCATCTCCGTGGTCGTCGTTCGTTTTTATTGCGTTTGCTCGAGATCGATTGTCATTCGCAGTGATAACAAACTCTCGCTGTTACCACTAGATAACAGAGGCTCAACCAGACAGTTCTCTTCATGTCCTGCCACGCTTTCGTCCACGATGAGAAAAGCGCGCCAATTTCATATGTGCCAGTATACATAATTACATTACATATATATATAAATATGTAAAAGCGTAATTATATATATATATATATACACATACATACACATGTTACACGTTTGTGCGGAATAAGCGATCGTTCAACGATTCCGATCGCGCATTCGACCCGCTTGCGTCCTCAACGACAGTTATCGCGATCGCGAATGCAGCGAGTGTACGAATTGGAATTCGCGTTTCACTCGCTGTTTTATAGCGTCACTCGATTCGCGTGCGCGCTTTCTTCCGCAATCTAAATATCGGACGAACTTGTTTTACGATTATCACGGTGCGATATCATTGCGGAACGCTGCCTACATAGTTATCAATGAGGACGTAAGGCCGTATCTCAGATCGACTTTGGACCGGTCTGCGCGATTTAATTGCGCCCGCGCCGCAAACGTGAAGCTTACGATCGTGTGCTATATGCACACAATAATATTATTTACCGTACAACGTAGTTGAACAAGAGAAATACAGGATGTCTTAGAAGCAGCGGATCTTTTGAACTAGATTGAAGTTTTTTTTATTGTAATTATATATTCGTTTATTGTAAATTCCAAAAATTTATCTTTAAATAAAATTTAATAATATTAAAATAATTGTTGAAAGTTAATTATGTAAAATTTTTTGCTGATCACCAGTGTCTCGATATATTGGAGCAGATACTTTATCAGTCTTTCGCGAGAGAAAGCTCGCAGCTTCCAAGACATATTGTACGCGCATGACGTCGATATAATTTATAGATTTGTAAATGATAAGAATAGGTTTCTCTTTAGTATTATATTTATTGCGCTAGATACAGAAATCGAAGGTGGAATTCAGTCCGTCTCACACGCATTTATCTTAAGTTGACGCTTAATATCAGAACTTTCCGTCCTCAATTTTTCGTTTATTCACTACGATCTACTTTTTATTTATCGCACAAACACCATCGTTCGACAGAATTTACCCATTTGTCGTGGACAACTGCGGATCGCCGGCAGCAAAATTTCTCGATTCTCGTCGTTCTCACATAGATATCATCATCCTTTCCTGCACCGTTAAAATCTCTATTCACCCCCCAGATAAATTCCCCGTCGAACAATGAATTACGCGAAGCATAAAAACAGTCGGACTCTCGGCTGTATAAACGAGAATGGCGACGACTTCTCTTCGTTTTCCCGTGTCTAGTGTCTACGGGCTCGGAAAGGATTCCAACGGCCTTCGATTCGAGGTTTCCGCAATGTTCCGTAAAACTCCCTACACCTTTAGGCGCTACGACGAAACTTACATTAACACTAGTCTTACACTACCAGTTACCAAACATATCGCGTACGTACTAACAGCTCACAGATTATAATTATATCATGACCCTCTTGCTCGTAGCGATCGTAATTAGGCGTAGTCGAAGTTACGCGCACTCACATGCAATATATATACTCACGCACATACACATGATATATAGGTATATGCATATATTATACATATTACACGTATACGGTGTATTTATTTATATAAAAATAAATTATATGTATATTCGTGGCGATGTGAGCGCGCCCGCGCGACATCGCGATCACCCTTACGCATTCGGCGTTACGTTCGCACGCGGGCACGGCGTGCATTAAGTTTACGTACGATAAATTGTACCTGACGGTCACGCACGCGTTCTGTTGATTCTTCTGTTTTATTAATAAAGCATCTTATTATCGATCCAAGGATTCCTTCGATCCGCCGTATCCCACATTCGTCTCAAAACTGTTGCAGTTGTTTCCTCTGATTTAATGTGTATACGTGTGTGCGTTTGCGTATACACGCTGCGGTCATAAATTACATTGGGACTTCAACGCTCCGTATAACGGGATGCGGATCTATCAAAGAAATTCGGCATAGACCAACACGCGACGCATCCAAAACCGACTGTGACGACGGATGAAGTTATACCGATAACGATCTTACGGTACAACGAGGGATCATAAATTTCGGTATATTGTTCGACGAGTGCATCGAGACGGCTCATTAAAAGCGTTATTAAAATTGGTCGTTAAAATCGTAACAAATTAATTCTTTGTATTCTCGTACAGATGAGACGTCAGAAAGCGCATTGTATCGCAAATTTTATTTTGATTTATTTCGTATAAAAAAAACGGGACTATAAAGAGAATGCAATTGTTAATAATTATACAATAATAATTTTTTATGAGCAATAAAAGAAAAAGGAGTGCGAAAACGAAAGATATAATATTTTGATGTGTTTAATTTAATAATTTCATGAGTGCTCGCAAAATATCACGAAAAACGTGATATTTAGATCGACATGTAAATATAATTGGCGATTGAACGGTATCAGCAATTAATGGAATGTTTTCTACGTGATAAAGTACGCGCGATGCAACCCATATAAACTCGCGTCGCTCGTTTATCTCGATTATCCTTAATTGAAGCGGTCAAACTGGTACACGAGAATGACAAATTTTCCGAGCGCGGATTGATTGCGTTTGCAGTTTCGCACGGTATTTGCGATTCCGTAAATTTTGCTATTATTAGCTCCCACTGGGTCTGATTTATGATACCGGCTCACTCAATAGTGCCACTTAACGCAAATTTGATACGAAAGCGCGACTCCCTTTATTACGAAATATTTTCCTGGAGTATATGCGATAAATTGGTTGAATAAATTTCGCAATTTATTTATTAAATATGATGTAACTTGATTGCAAACCAACATTCTGTCACTGAACTGCATACGTTACTGTATAGAGTATAAATATTATTTATTATCTCATTTACAGAGTATACCCCATCATACAATACTTTAATAATATTCTGGAGAAATTAATTAGAATCGGAAAGTCTAATATAAAAATATTGAAATCAGAATACAATTTCTGGGTTATAAGCAATTAAAACTAGCTAACACATACATATATGTATATTGAGCAAATCGTTGTTTATAGCGATACTTTCGTTGCAAAATCGCGTGCAATCATAATTAACTGTTTTCGTGAGTATGCATTGCGTGTGTGTGTGGATGTGTAACGAAAGAACTTGAAAGGAAGCGGTAGCCTGGGAAGCATCGGAGCAACTATAAGGTAATTTATAATTTACTTTTTATTATGTAGATCCAGGCATTACGTACTTTTTTGTCAAATATTTATCGCAAGTTTTTTTATTATAAATTCACAATCGTGAAAATGACAATTATGATTAATGAAGATTCCGATTCTAATAAAGATTAATGAATATTGCGATCGCACCGTCAATAGATTGTTAATGCGATCCTAAAAACTACATTTTATTGTTTAATTACGCATTCGCGAAACGGAGAGATTACAAAGAAAATCAGAACTGTCGCTGAAGCCAATGACGAATGGGCCTTTACCTGGGTAAATAAGGCCTTGGGGACGAGTAAGTCGGGGTG
The DNA here is from genome assembly GCA_035220615.1 of Leptothorax acervorum. Lineage (NCBI taxonomy): Eukaryota > Metazoa > Arthropoda > Insecta > Hymenoptera > Formicidae > Leptothorax > Leptothorax acervorum. Next base: position 434,460 of record JASTWQ010001262.1, on the reverse strand, counting down.
CATCGAAAACACAAATTTAAAGTTAATTTATAGCGTAATTTAGTTTCAATGTCAGTAGCATAAATCTCTCGCGGAGGACAGGGGCCCTGGGCCCGAAGACCGCGCGACATGTTCGCTTCGGGGGGAGAAAAAAGTCGGCGAGATAAAGCAAAGCGAGGGTCGATAAATTCGCTTTTTTATTGTCAAAGTTTCGAAACGGGGAAATTCAGGTTGATTGAAATCGCTCTTTTATCGATAATGAAGTTCTCATCTCTTATTGTGCCTTTTCGACGATTTTTTGTCTTCTAAATTATGATTACTGCGCACTACATGCAGTACTGTACGTAAGTTTATATCTACTTTTCTTTATGATTAACTATAATTAATTATGATATGATTGAGATTGTTTTATATTTATCTAGGAGATAAAATATAAACTGGTTTAAATTTTATATACTACACTTTAACGAAAGAAAATACTGTCGTATAATATCATTTCCATCGCGATTTATTGGAGAAAAGTCTATATACATATATTTAAGCATTTTCAATTAACTAATATACTTTCCGTTTTAAAACATTTTCTTGATTGAACGGAGTTAATCGTTATCTTAAGCAATGCTAATGAGCTCGCAGTATGATACGCAAAATATATAATAATAGTTATTAAACAATTTGAAATGTTAGATAAAGAATTTTTAACTTATATTTCATATTTCGCCGGAATAACGAACTCTTAATTAACGGTCAACGTTGTTTACGTAAGGTCGCTCGCGCGACCGCGATAGTAAAATCCGTCCTTTGAATCTTATATTAATATATTATGCCAAATATGTAATTATTTTGCCTGTTTGCTCCATCACTATAAACTATATCAATGTTAAGCTTCTCTGCAAGCATCTGTAATACCTATCTGCACTCTGCCTCTAATATATCCCTACTTAAACTATAATATGCACGGAGTATCCTAGGAGAGAGGAAGGCTCAATAGTTCGTGACCGATACGATAACCGAGATTTATCATCTCTCGAAATATCGACCCTTTCTCCATGACCTCGTCTTATGCACTTTGCAATGAAAAATAAAGTATTAAATGTTACCACAATGACTAGTATAGTTAAAGAATTCAGCAACAGGCTTACGCGTGTCGCCAGTGAGAAATCGATAAAATTAATCATAGAAGTAAGCGGTTTAGGATTTGTACGCGCGGAATTGTCGTGGAACGTCTTCGTTTCTAAAGTAACGCCGGGGCTTCGAGCAGATATAACCTTCGCTCCGAGATTAATTGATGAAGCTTCGAAAGAGGGTGTTTCCTGTCAGACTGAAAAATTGCGTGATTAACGAGAAAAATGTTCCTGCAACAAAGTTCTCCGCCGAAAGGGACAGAGGACCGCAGCACTGGTATCTCGCCTTCTCTGTCATCGTTCCCTCTTCCGATCTTCGTGCATTAATATTTTTAAGTTATTCTCGGGACAAGTGGACGGGCGTTAATGTATAGTAGCGACTTCTAAAACTGTAGAATATCGTTCATTCCGACTGCTCTTTGTCGTCTCCCGTCGATTTTCTTCAATCAAAAATTAATCTTATGGAAATGAGAAAAATTTTATATTCTTAATTATTTATTCACATTTATTACACGTAATACATAGGTATTTTCAGAGGGAATTAAACAAAACGGACGTTGCCTTTCTCCGGACTTTTGCGCATTATGATTGTCCATCAACGTGTTAAATCTTTGCAACGCGTACCGTTCCCGTCGGAAATGACGTCTCATGACATCCGACTGAAAGTGCCGGCGAAACAGCAAAATTGTGCGGCAAAGAAAGAGAGAAGGAACGAAATGAGGGAGATGGAAGAAAAGTCCATGGAGGACAGGACCGCTATCTCGTTTCTCTCCTGCTTTACCCCCTCCCCCTCCCTCTTCTCCTCTTCTTCCTCGTCTCGCAATCTCTCACGGGCTTTTTCCGACGAGCTCACGCCTTGGGATCTGGTTCCCTTGCGCAAAAGCCCGCCATTATGGCAAATCGTCGCGGAGGAGAGCGCGAATTAAGGACTCTTTCGAGGTCATCGGGAAATGCTACTTTTTACCCTCTTCACCGTTTTTCGTATTTCGCTTAAAACGCGACTTTGAGTTTGGATGGATAGTGATCGAACTTGCTCCGCTCTATGCCCGAGTATAAAAATAATCTGTATAAAATAATCCGTGTAAACGGGAATGCTTTCTTTGTATTGACGAACAGTATAAAGACAAACTTAGAATTGAAAAAATTCACCTTGTAATAGCTTTTAATCTCTCTATATACCCTTCAACATTCATATGTGCAATACAATCTCGAGAAAACACGCATTCCAGACTCTTGTATACAGCGAATGCTACGTTAGAGGAATGTACGTATACAAATTACATTTTGCAATTTTTATAGAAATGTGAAAGCGAGTGAGACACACTCGTAGCCATAATAATCGGCAGGGAAAGTGTATGCTGCGACGCGGTTAACCGGTAAAAGCTTGTTCCCGACGTGCAAATTGTGTTGCGGAATTTTTTTTGGGGTCAAGCTGTGAACACAATGTTGCAAAGGAATCCCCTTACCGTTCTCGCCGTGTCGTCGTCGATCTTCGTGTCGCGGACTGCCTACGTAAGACCTCTCGGACCATTAAAAGCGTCTCGGACCGTTAAAAGCGCCGATCTTGTTCGTTTTTGACGCAAGGATCGTTACATGGGCCGCGCTTCGAAGAGGACAATACTTCGCTATATCGCCACCCACGCGTGCGATTTTTCACACGCTCGGTGAAGAAATCCTTCGGTGCAATGAAAAATGGTATGATTCACGCAGGACATGGTTTTTATGCGGCGCAGTTTATACAGGGTGTTTCGATATTGAATACATTTGGATAATGGGACGGCATCGAGGATGCGATACGAGCTCGCTTTATTTGTTCAATGCAGACGATTTATTCTGATCGGAAAACCAATAATCTTTTTAGAGTGACGAAACATTTATTTAGCACATATGCTTTGCTTGAATAATCTAAAGATAAGGAATCTTCTTGATTTTTTTTATTTCCTATTACAATAAAAATGACGATAAGTTTGTTTAATCACATCATAAAGAGAAAAAGAGGGAGAGAGAGAGAGAGAGAGAGTTTTATCAAACGCGATGCTTATGTTTCTTGTAATAATTAATAATCGAAATTTGATATCTTTTATTTTAAATCTCCCGCACGGGGAGACGTATTTTGGACACCCTGTACTTGTAGTAATTTGCCAATATAATCTTACATCGGTATCCCGTCGTCGTTGATTATTTGCAAGCGGGTTATTCGCGTTTCGTGGTTGTTCGGTACCTTAATCGGTGCCCCGAGTCGATATTAACAGATTGATTGCCGTGGCTATCAGGTTCGGACAAGTTGTTTCGCCCTTTTTGCGGGTCGACGGCCTTCGCATGATGTGGGCCGCGTCACCCGTATATAAAAGCAACATTGTATACGCTGTCTGGCGAATGCACATCGAGCAATTTAATGGGAAAGTTTAAGGGAGATATCCAAGATGTTCGTATGACTGCCCAAGATTCTCTAAGATTTAAGAGAAAGAGGAAAAAGATAAGATTTCCATTGCTATCGAGCTTTTATTATCTCACCGAGCATTAGTCTTAAAATACATAAACTCATATCACGTATTACGATCTACGAGTCTATAAGAAAACGCGCACTTACGTGTGACGATTCTTCCTTTACAGTTCTTTTATTCAGCACGTTACTTCTTTCACACGGTTCTTTCCTAACGGTTTATTGTGTGACTTCTCTTTTCGGCCAAAAATTTGCAGTTCGCCCGAATATCGAATATCAATTTGTCCCATTTTACCCGTGTCATCGTTAATTTCGAATTAATCGATATGATCGATCGTTGTCGCTGGCTCGGTCCTCTGGCTATCGGTACATAGTAATCTGTCACCGCTCGTGCGAAATTCCAGTCGCGGAGAAAAATGTGGCTATAGGTCGCGGCGCATCCGACTTAAAGAGGATGTTTAAAGGAGGATGTTGGACGTGAGAAAAAGTCACGGTTTTGGTGCGTACCGTGCGTACGATAGGTAGATAAGGGACCAGTGGATGGAAAGGTCACACTTGCCGACCTTAATGAAAGTTAAACCTGGCGATGGTGTGTGTTCACGCCATTACCATACCGTTATCGGCCTCTGCGTAGGCTTTGAAGCTGAATGAGCCAATGACGAGCGTGAGAGAAATTCACTATTACATTATCGGTAACTTCACGCACGTATTTATTTTCTCTCCTTTCCGTTTAACAATGATATTATATTTCGCCTCGATAGACTTGTTTGCACGCGATAAAATTGTTAAAATCGGACGTATAAAGAATTTTGATTGTAACAAATATATCAAGTCATCAATTAAACGAGATTCAAATAACGATTATAAACGTGCGTCTAACAATAAGCGTTCCCTGACCATTATTATAAGTTATGGAAAATTCCAGTCGCTACTAGCTATTCAGATAAAGAGCTAAGCTTCTTAGTATGAAAAATTCTATTTCAATAAATTTGCGGATTATATATTAAACGTGAATTTTATGTCGTCGCGATATCTTTGCGGGGTCAATATATATTCAATGGAGAAACGAATTTTCAAGCTGCTGCGAGTGCCTCGATTCATGAGAATTGATCGAGCCGATTAAATCTAGAGAGCGTTATATTTATTTCTAGGCGATTCGATGGAAAAAGTCGTCCGGCCATTTGTGGTCGTGCCAATGCGCCGGCTGCATCCTGTTGTACTTCCATCTATCCAAAGCACACCCTCTCCTAACTTTTTACGGACGCTCTCGTAAGTAACATCGCCCGCAATGCATCACCCGTTCCGTGGTATCATTAATCAAGTCATACGTCGTCGTTTCGATCGGAGACACGGCGTGTTCGGGAACTTAAAGTCGAGCTTATATCTCGCTCTTTTGTCTTGCTAAAATAGTGAAATTGATCACCGCTCGAGTCCAATCTGGAACGTGGTGGTCGTCTACGGGAAGTGCGCAGACCTCATTGCACTATTCGGGAAACTAGAAACCTCCGGCAAAAACTAACCCAATATCGGTGCCCTCGTACCATCTTACCGCGAGCCGGGGGTACTGGAAACCCACGCCTCCGCGGTGCACACACGTACGCGGTGCACCGCGTCCTTTTCATCCGGCAATCTGCCGTCTCGATTCGAGAGTGCTTCGTACTCTCCAATCTTTCGACGTTCCGACGTGTCGGTGGTTACAGTTAATCTTTTTGGATCGTTGCAGAGCCGATCAACGATTGCTAATAAAACGTTCTTTTTTGTCGCGTTCGATTGGCGATGCATAAATTCAAATGCGAAGTTTTCAAAAGGAAAATCGATACTCCCCCGAAAGTTTCCTCGCCCGCGAATTTCGTGGCGAATCCGCGTTACTCGTGCGGAAGCTACCGTAAAACGTCGCGTTCGCATGCAAATGTCATATTTCAGTCGCAAGAGGAAGCGCGATTCTGCGAGTTTATTGGCAGTTGCACTCAAGAAGATTGGGGCGAATCCGATCGGAGCCGCCTTTGCGGTATATCTGCGGGGAAATATCTGTCTTGCGATTTGCGCCATGTACGATGGTACATACGCCGGTCTGAGATTTAGATACTAATGCACGAGCATTATTTAAGATGGCAAAGTCGGTCGAATCTGCAATAGATTTTCGGAGCAAGTTTCTTATTCCATTGCTTTGGCGCCAATTGAATAGGTAATTGAGAAACTTTCCGCGAAAAACGGCTTGATTCTAAATTGACGAGAGATGTGTTAAAGATAAACGAAATAAGTAGTTTCATCTTTTCGTGTCCGCATTCATGTTTTACTTCGACTATTTCAACTCAATTCTGTTCTGTCTGAGATTCTTTATTTAGCCGACACTTTTTACTCTCTCGCGTGCATATAACTTACGGTCATAAGTACTGTTTGCGCTGTGTAATAAACGCTTTATAGTGCGTCTGAAAAGATTACTTTGCGCTAGATTACAATATTATACTAACCTAATTATTTTAGAAAATTAATTAATGATATTAGAAAATTAGAGCGGAACAAGGTAAACTAAGACTTTAGTTTAACTTGGATTTTTTCTATATTTATTATATCTATATATGTTTTACGTATGATTGAACCATTAAAAATTGATTGAGTGAGTTCTTCGCTGCAATCAACTTCGTGAGCGAACGTTACGTTATTTTGTTTCTCTGTCAGGAATATTATGAAGTCCGACAAACCGAGAGAGTGCCATTACATTGTCGCTCATTCACTGCAGTCCTCTGTCCACTGCCTGCGTTAAACCAGGCTTTAGGCTCATTGTTCGTACAAAAGTTGGTCCACGACGTAAAATTATATTACGAGCGTCGCGCGACTCGTGAAATTAACCTGCGTACATGAGTCTTTTATCATCAATTAAAGCCTTGTAAAACGCATGACGACAGTAAATTGTCTTTATCGCCGCAATGAATAATAGTGATCAACGGACGGATCGTAAGGAACATTACGACATAATAAACGAGTCGACGAACAGTCAAGATCAGAGAGAAATATTGCGCGATGGGTGTAAGCACGTTGCCACGCTGTCTAGCACATTTGCAGATGTATTAATTAATAGAGGGAAGGGATGCAGCTCTCTTTGATGTTACGAGTATCTCTCATTTTCTTGTTATGAATAGATGTTCTGTAGATCAAGTTAATTAGTTAATTGTAAGAGACGCATATACAAAAGATAGAAGAAATAATTAAATGTGTCATTAAGAAGTGATATGTATGTACATTGAAATAATTTTAGTGTAAATCAGTTTAAGTTTCAATTTTATTCGCACAATGCAATAAAAGCTAAAATATTATTCTTATAATCTGATAATTCGATTCTACATTCTAATTTTTGCAAAGGATTTATAACTTCGTCAATTCCTATACGTATATTGCTGTTATTCAGGGAAGCAAAAGGCATATATTTCTATTTGTAAATTTATGAAAGATTGTTTTAAGGTCGGTTTATGTATATTTTAGAATGCATTTTAGTACAGTTAATGAGTTAGCCTGTTTGTACGACTGTTAATATATTAGTTTAATTATTGAATACTAGAATGGTGTAATTACATCCACATCAATGCGAATAAATTGATTTGCGATATCGAGTACTGTTTATATAGCTGCGACAATGTCGAGGAATATAATTATATAGTCGAGATATTAGGATAACCACGCAAATAATTCGCGATCGCAGATAGCTGGACGTAAGTGATGCGGTCCCACGGGGGATATAATTAGAGCGCAATCCCGGGAGAAATTCAAAGTTTACATTCACTTTAAACTTCGTTCTAATGTATCGTGCGTGACGCGAATGAACTTCGGTCAATTAATTTTCACGGCGAGATGCTTGGCATTACAGATTTTGGATTTCCAGGAAGTTTCCGTTTGATGACAAAATGCAGAAGAGAGAACGAGAGAGATATACATATATAATCTAATAAATTCTATTATCAAGATTAATTTCCCATTTTCCAACAAAATTTTTATGTTAACACCTAATAGAAACTGTCAAAAAATGCATCAACTTCTAAACATAGACTAGCATGATAATTGAGGTACTCAGTGTAACTTGAAATGTTATTTCTTAAGGAAGAAACATATCTTTTTTGTATTATTAAGAAAGCACGGAAATAATAAAGGAACAAATAGATAGCGAATATTTAAAAGGGCTTAAAAATGTAGCGTTTTTAGTTTCTTGGGCTCTTATCTTGAATCATCCGCGTAACAACGTATTTTTCGCGAGGTAAACCAGAATTCGACGAGCGCATCTTTTAACGAGGAATGTGCGTGCACGCATGCACGCGTACGTGCGTGCGCAAGTAACGCATTACTGAATGTAGCTAACTGCCGGTCGACACAGTCGGAACGGAACGCGAGTGGCTAGTCTTTCGCAGAGTGAAATTCTAGAGAGTGTCTGTGTGTATACGCCGTCGCGCGTATAATTAAGTCCAGGGAACGACCGTGAAAGCATCGAAATGCCCGTAAGAAAAGCGGACTATTACTATAGCCTGAGCAGATGACGTGCGGTAATGAATCCGATTAGGCTATCTCTAGAATCTGCCGACGACGTGCTCCTTCCTGCGATGCATTTGCTAGCGAATTACACTCGTACGTGGGGGATTCCTTCTTGAAAGAAAATGCACGAAAGACATTCCGAAAATTGCGCGCCTCTTACGAATCTTGAACTTTGTTAAAAAGAATTAACGAAAAAATTAATTTAATTAATTAATTAGTTTAATATTGGAACATAAATATCTTTTAATGTATAAATAATTGAAGAGAAATGCAACAGATTAACAAACTTTTGAAATGCATATAACATAATTTTATTTTCAAATCGATTCTGAATTTTATATACAAAGATGTGGTAATGTGTGTGAATACTATTGCTGTTAATAACCATACTTTCGCTCTAAGTAACTTAATTTTCGCAGAAATAAAACCGTTGGACGTAATATCACGACTTCTAAAGCGTTAGATCTAATGCGAAGCAACGTAAAGTGGTTTTCAGTGAAAATCTTTTAACGATGAGCACTCACATTTACACGTAGTCGCCTAAGCTCATCATGCAGACGATTAAACTAATTTCCGTCGTCAAAGTGAGCGGCAGTCGAGTAATGCGCTTAACTCGCGTCTGAATGCACCGCGGGATGTACCGCGAGCGAGTGAGCACGGGAACCGCTGACGTCCCTGTTCGATGCTTGCTTAGATCGGCGATCTCTCGACGACGAAAAGAAGAAACGAAGGCCGAGTCGCTGTCTGAATGGTACGTGAGTTCCAGAAACACACTGACGGCTTACCGATTCCTCGTAGCGATATCGACGGCAAGCAGGTTGATTCTTGCGTCTCCTTTGCGGCACTCGCTCGTGCTTGTGCCCGGACTGCCCGGCACGTCGACTGCTTCCTGTCGCACGATTATCGCCGGATTTCTTCTTTTGCCACGGCATCCCGCGAAAATGCCGTTGACCCTATAAACTTGGCGAGAAACTCGGCAAAGCGCGAACTTCGGGGAAAGAATATTTCCACGAATTCCGCCTCCAAACAAAAAAAAAAACAGAATTACGTTTTAAGAAATTTTGTTTCACGTGCATCTTACATCGACTGAAAATGAAATAACGTTTTTAACGTCTTCTCGTGATATAGAATTAAGTATGTTTATCTCGGCGTATATTTGCAGTTGTTGCAGATTTATGGTCAGTTAAGTGAGACATAGATGCGCTCGCTTTAGGTCGGAGCTGTCCGGTTAAGCCTGCCTGCAAAATCCGTCGAGATTACGTACGTTTCGTGGACCCCCTGCGCCGTCAGTCCGCCCGTGTGTAAGGATACTTTAGACGGGTTATCCAATTATAATGCAACCCAGTTTTGCAACACACGTCTCACGGTAAATTACGAAGTTATACAATCTAAACCGCGACGTGTGTCACGAGAGTACCGCGCGCATTTGCGTACACCGTTGCTTTCTCGCAACTCTCTCAGTCATGTGGATCACTTTCAGATTAAAATACGGATGTGTTACTAAATGCCAGCGGATCGTCGATTTATTTATTTTGCTCAAAATTATTAAATGCAAGGCATTTTGTCCAAAACGTTATCTTGAATTAGCGAGATAATTTATGGTGGATAATTATATAGGTTAAAGGATTAATTACTGAGACTCGTCTTTTTAGGCATCGCTGCGACTCGTTTCTTGTTCACAGATAACATATATTTTTGTATGAAGTATTGTTTAATTATTACTCCTCTTTTATTTCTTGTCGCTAAACATCGTTTTTTTTCGATGTTGATATATGATTTGTACACATTTAATGCGTTTGTATTGACATTATTGTTTAACCGATGTCTACGGCAAGAATCATTCATTGTTCACGATTGATTACGAGATTTATTTATCCATACCGGCCTTAATGTGCTATACTTTTTTTATGTGAATATATCGCGGTATAAAACTGTCAACATAAAACAATAAATTTTCTGCTAAAAATAAGTAAAATATATGTAAGGGATTTTATGCCTTACTGGATATCTGTGTTCTTTGAAATCAGATCAGTTACATTAAATTTCCGATCGTCGCTTTAGTGAAAATCGAAATATACTTTTAGACAAAAATACAAAGGAAGTCGATAAATTTAAGGACAATCTTCAATTTCGAAGAGATTAACTTTGCGAAATAAACTTCTATTGTTCTGTTCTTCTATCCATTTTTTCCGTTAGAAAAAAAGCTGACAATACCACTCATCCGTCAAACATAATATTTAACGCCGCGAGATATGAGCTTGCAGTGAGTTACTAGCCCGACTGTCTGCGAAATCGGGTAGAAAGAAAAAGGACGACCCGGCAGATATCGATAACCGAAGACCATGATACAATCTGCCGGCTTGAAAAATTAATTCACGCTCTTGAAAAGAGAGAGAAAAAGAGAAGGGAAGAGAAAAACGTCGACAATGATCATAGAGCGCGGTTAGGTCTCAATTTGAAGTTTCAATCATCTCGCGCGTTCATCGGATACTCCAAAGAAAAGAATTCGGCTCTCTCTCTCTCACTTTTTCTTTATCCAATAAGATTATTAATTAGGCTAGAGTTTGCATTTGGTCCATCCCGCGTCCCGACGCAGCTTTCTGACAATTGTAGCACGCGATGTCGGAGTTGATTCGTCGTCGCATTAATTGATTAAACGCGCTGATCATTCGTGTTTAATTAAGACGAATATGAAGAACAGAAGTTTGGGAACATTCGACGACATTTCCAGACATCCTGGCAGCTTGAATCTTTTAGAAACCTCCTCCCTCCAAATTATTCACGAGCAGTCCGGGGAAGTGAGATGTCGCGCTGAATATAGATAGCAACGAAATGGTTCCGCCGTCCCATCAGTCTATATCTTTTACATCTCTTCACATCTGATACATCAATTCTCATTAATCTCAAAATACAGGAGATGTTTCCAACCAGCGAGTGATTCCGAGTCTGACATGAATATTTTAGTAGCGTTTAATATGTCTTCCAATTTAGCGTTTTGAGCGACTGACTTCGTTATATCATACGTTATATCAACGTAATTAAGATTTAGACATGATTATGCGCCGCTGCAAGAATCTGCTCCGCCGGAGGAGCTTAATATTAGGTCTGCTAAGAGTTAGCGATGCGCATTTGGTTTGACAGGATAAGACCGCACTCTGATGATGTTGCGTCGGTTTGCTTATTTGCAGCGTTTGAGCAATGCGGCGAAGTCGGTCTCAGAATAATCGTCGTCGGTCTCCGGAGAGACCGTACGCGTCACATATCCAGAAAATGTTTCAAAACATATGTATATCTCCCAAATGCAAATTTAATTAAGATAGATAAAAATCTCAATTATGTATTTCCACTTTATATCACATTTTCTCTCTCAGCTTTAAGCTTTCAAATAAACAGTATTATCCGTAATGGTTTTTATCGATACTTTTACGATAGCTTCTTTTATAAACGATCGGTTTTCGGCAGTAATATTATACAATAACAATTCGTGAAACTGTATATACATATTTTGCTAGAAATAACTTTTTACAGTAATAAACAACAATAACATTAAACGATATCTAAACTCAGTTTTTAAATATTCGTTAGATATTCGAAAATATCTGCGAAATTTTTGTGCTAAAGTAAATTATTATAGGTATATTACGATTTTCCATTCGCTTTTCGGTGATACGTCGGAAATGCGTTTACGAGTATGAAATATAAAAATGATCGCATGCCGTCATGTTTTCTCGTCGCGCACGACGACGACAACGAATTTCACAAAATGCCGCGCATTCCGTGATCGCGCGAGAAGCGGATCTTTTCTCGGCGAGGAGACCGAGAGACGCGCGGATCGTAAATTCAAGTGAGATCTACGACAGAGCTTAGCGCGCAAGTCGATCGTGATCACCGGCGCGGATCGACCCGCGCGAGATTAATCTCGCGAACGATTTACGATGTTCCCGCCGCGCGAGATCGATCGCGGCGGTCTCTTCGACGAATTGGGAATCGAGGATTGATCTGGCGCTGCGAAACGCGGCTTTCTGCCGTTGAAAATGATGAACGTTCCGTTTCGCGTTGCGGCAGGCACCCTATGCCGGCACTGCGATCTCGAATCTCGATATATTTTACATTATTTGCGGTAAACTCCAAACGTTTATCAGGCTCTGCAACGGCAGTATGAAATTTCATGCACACAATAAACTGGACCGAAATGAGATGAAGAATTTCAATTTTTAAAGTATCGAACGGAAAATAAAGTTTCTTCTCTGTAAGCCGGCTTACAGTGCGGGCTTTGGGATTTGCATAAATTGCGTGTAACGCTTCTTAGTTTTTCCAACACTTTGAAATGAGAACAATTCAATACCGCTTCGTCCTTACTTTCGCTATGCATCGCGAGACGTTGACGACAAAGCCGGTCGTCGCATACGACGTGATAAGAATGGTAATGCGGTTTCACGTCGCATGATCTGCTATCTCGTTTAGGAATGTAGGTTTTGAGCTGCGGCAAGAGAATCGAACGAAACGCCAGCCGAATCGAACCGGCGACGGCGACGGTGGTGTCCGCGTCCGTTTGCAATTCCGGGTGCGACGACCGACGCGGTTTTTGCATACAATCCGCGCCTCGTCGACGAATAATTAGCCGCTTGTTCGTCAGCAAGGTACGAAGTGCTAATCGATCGCACCGCACGATCGAGCCAGCTCAAACTCATCTCGCACCAATGAACCGTGACCGGAAACTTCGATGAGGTGACGAGGTGTGGGCTTTAGAATTGCAAATTGCACATAAACGAATCGCCCACGCGATTCTCTTTTTTTCTACGGCCGCGTAAAACAAATGTGCCATTTAGCGCGGAAAAATCGACTCACGTAATTGCGAATTTATAGTTTCTTCAATGCGTGATTACAAACGACTCGACTCCTTCGGTGATCAAATCTGAGGGGACTTTTAATTTTTTTTCAGACTTCTATTTGTCTCTCTTTATTTATTTAAATTTCGTGTAAAGAATAAAGATCAGTTGCGCTTCGATTTTAGAATACTATATTAGTTAAAGAAACATTTATTTGTTAAGAAAACATAAAATTTTTATACGATTTATAGATTTATATAGATAGCCAAGAAGAGAGATACCTATTATAGATGCGCATGAAAACGATTACTTATAGTTAAATGTACTTTCGCACGAATTATACTTGTACCTATAAAAACACATCTCATCTAGCGTTGATTGAGCTTATATTAAGAATTTTGCTGCATAGCGAAATTAACGTAAACATCGACCATGTAAATGTCGAAACATGTAAATGTCGACCATGCATATTCAACGATTGTGCACTTTGACGTAAAATCATATGTATATCCTCAAAATTAGCAACGTTAACAACATTAAATATCTCATCGCTTATTTTACATTTAAAATCCAAATAGAGAATTAAGCGTTTCGAATTCTTTACAGTTCCTTATACGCATTGTTAATGACAGTTCTTTTTGACTTGACAATACTCTGGCATTTGACCGAAGTTTGTGTGTGTATATTGATTATAAATACTATACTTATATACTGTATCTCCAGGTATGTCTAAAATAATAATGCTCGCATTATATCGATTTTTAGTTACACGAATACATAAATACATGTATAATCGGCAAACGTATTAGTTGAAAAGCTATAATTAATCACATTCGAGAGTACCTGATTACTTGATATTTGAGTAAATGAAAAAAACTGGAGCCTTAATTATCTTTAAAGTATACTTTAAAGTATAATTCCATTTGTAGAATTTATCAAAAGTTAACAAATGTACACGAAATATACGCAAATTAAAAAGTTTCCAGAACAGTTAAATTTAAAATATATCTAGAACAAAACTAAAAAAATTGTAAAAACAGGTTTTTCTTTCTACATATGAATAACTGGCCGCGAATATTGTTCTGCATGTTATGTTTCGCGGTTTTTGTTTAATACATTTAGCGAAACCAAACTTTTATGTCGACTGTGAAACACATTTGTATACCCGAATCCGTATAAGTTACTTTAATATTTTTTAAATATTGGTACGTCTGCTGGAAACCCGAACCTTATCGTGGATGTTTATTATACCACGTCGTCCACGTCTCAAATGAACAGTTTATTCTGAAAGAGAATATTCTTATTTCTCTCTTTCGAGTCTTGTTAATTTAATAGCTTACCGTTTCGCACGATACACTCCACATTTTTTAAGGGCCATCGCACTTAAGGATACTTTCTCGTACGTCTAACATGTGAGAGCAAGTGCATCGTTTCCACCCATTCTTACGCTCCTTCGAGATCCACCCACACGATCTCGATCGCTCCGATGTAAATTCGATGATTCCCATAAACAAGGGAGGGCGAGATACATGGGAGGCGGCACTGGGTCTCTCATTACTCGGTTCGGGACTCGGCTCGACAACCGACCGATCTCCATATCGGACGCATCTATCTGGAGCACCCAGATACATAGGCGGTCTCCTCCTATATACATGATGAGTACAAAGTACAAGCACGTCAAAACGCGGGATTCCTCAGTAGATACATATCGCGATTTCGGCGGCGGTGCGCGGTAATATATTTGCGGACCATTATGATTTATTCGCCGCAGATCGATACGGAGAAATATCGTTGATACATATATTCGTAATTTATCGATCCCTCGCGCAACTACAGGCGTTCAAGTATCGGTTTTCATAACGAACAAAATGCCTGCATAAATCATGATTATTAGCTTGCATCGATATCATATCACCCATATCGGTTTCTCCATTTCCGTTCTTTCAAAGAAAACAACAATGAAATTAAGAATTGAAAATAAATCATTAATAATAAGTGAAATTGTACCGATACGAATCTTACAATTAAATAGAAGATGCCATGTGTGATTGGGCTAGATCCTGGTAGCCTATTACTATTTCTATGTGAATTTTGTATACTTTTTCCAACTTAACAAACTGCACGCGAATTATTTATTTGTTGGTCTTGAAACATAGTTTTTTATTGGAACAGTAAATCCAGTTTGCTAAATTGGAAAAAGTGTATAAATTCACACAGAAATAGGATTATTAGGCTACCAAGTCCGACCACAAAAATGGTATCTTCTCTATTTAATTGCAACAAATAACAATTATTAATAAGATTCTCGATTGTGACAATAAGCTGAATGATATAACTTGCGACCACAAATCTGAAAAAGAATTTGCGACGTTTTTATTTTTGCCTGATATTTAAAAGAGTAAAATATAAAGTACAGTAAAATCAGTTCAACAATTTTATTTATTCAAAACATTAATTTTTTGACGAAGTCTAATTGTAAACTACAGGTAAAATATCGGATAAATATTGTCAGGTATAAGAATCTCGTGGTGAGTAGCAACGCCATTCGATAAAGTTGGTTTCTGTATAATCTCTCGAACTCAACGATTCGTGCTTTTATCTTGTAGCAAATGTATGATACCGAATAATGGTATACTCACCGACGAGATCACGGAGGACTTCTTAAAATATTTGTCGTGCACTGCGATCCCTCTCGACAGATGTTATGTTACAATAAAAAGCAATGAAATGAAATTTAATGAGTCAAGACAAACATGCATGGTACTGGGAGAAATTAAATTTAAAAGAAATTAAAAATCTCGCATATGGATGATCGATCTGCAAAGTCATTTAGCAAAACTTAAATACTTAAAGTAACAGACTCGAATTTAACACATTTGATAATAAATGATAGAGAATAATAATAAGAATAAATATATACAATAAATATATAGAATAATATATTTATATATTAAATATATAAAATATATATTGTATAGACAGTGTTTGATATAGATGGAACAGTTTAGCGAAAGCTAAAGTTTATTTTTTATTTATGTTTTTTAATTTAAAAAAGAGAGATTAAAAAGATAGTTGCACTTAATAACAATAATCCTCGAGACCTATTAAAATATTAGAATAATTGCAAAAATTGATATAAAATTATTAAAATTAATACAGATTTAAGAGAAAATTGTCTTATTTTTAGTATAGGTAATACTTATGTGATGCTCTCATTTCTTTCGCTTTTTATCTATACTTACTATTTATTTCACAATCTTTTCCACATCTTTTTTTTAAGTTATAAAGTAGGGAGATAGAAGAAATAAAGTTAATTCAAATACGTTTAATTTAAAAGATGTAGAAAAGAATGTTTTTTTCAATTAATTTGGGGACTATCGTCTCAGTTATAGTAATAATAATTGCAGAAGCTACGTTTATATAAAAATTATTTTAAAAGGTGGTAAATCCAGATAAGTATTTTGTTTCATGAAGTTACTATTTATTAGCACAATAATTATCATTACATTGGTTATTCATGAACTTATGTCTCCAAGTGATTGATTAATGCGGATATATGTTACGAAACGTAACGATACAAATACATATATTTATATCACAGTCGTAGATAATGAAATTAGTATTAATTCGAAGTTACGGTATCTATTCAAATGCCTAGAATATTCGCCCAGATCTTCTCCTGAAAGAAACTTACAACTCACGTGACCAAAGTGTGCGTATAAATCCTGCGGAAAGCATTACGTACGTCTTACAATCAGATAATACAGTAAAAGATTCCTCCAGGCGAGCCTAACTTAGATAGTACTGACACTCTAATTAATCTTAATCGCTAAAAGTTTGATTCGCAATGGATATAAAGCGAAACACGCGTGCGCGTTTCTCCGCCCAGCGAAACGGAAGTTTCGTAGCGATATAAACGAGGATGACGCTGAAGAGACGTTCGCGTAGATGATCCTAAGGATAAAATCAAGTTTTAATGACTACTATTACTACATAGGTACCTATTGTTAACTGTGCCTACATTCGCGGAATGGTGAAACCAGTCTTCTTGCGAACGTCGTAAAACGACATTCTCGCGCGCGACTTTCTCGGGAAGAATACTCATCTTCATTTTCAGTTATAGACCAAATACATACGTCTAAGTGAAATAATACGAAAGAAAGATTAAAAAGAGTATAAAATTTAGTATAAAATTAAAAAGACATAACCGATCGTATTAAAAGAATATTTAAGGAGTGGTATAAATTCGAGCTGTTAAGTTAAATTATCCTTACAAACATAATAAATATTTTTACTACAATATTAAACGTCTCAGTTTGACGTAAGAATATCTATTTAAAAAAAATCAATTCTTTAATATTATTTCACTTGGATAGAATTGATGATTGTAGATCTTCATAGTTTAACATTTTATCGAGCGTACACGTTGTCGACAACAAGATCGAGAATTTCTACCGAAATCTACGGACACATTTACGACTCGAGGGGTAGGATTTGTTATAGATGGACACGTCAATCCGACTAATTCTACCTAATTAGTAATCTAATTAACATCGTAATGTGTTACGCGAGCGTTACGAGCCTACTGGAAACACGCTGGTCAATTTGTTGTAATAATCTTAATTACGATGTAATGGACTGGCTTTTCAAGTAGGTATTGTGTCAAGTGGAAGCGCATGATACTCGATCTTTATAATATCAATTAATTAAAACCTGCTTTTTTATTGGTTCAAGCATGTTTTGGCACAATGTTTGTTTCCAGTATTCGCCGTCGCTCTTAATATTAATCAGTTTATTTTGCATTTGAAGGGTTTGGCAGTATTTCGTTCCTTGATTTATCGACTCCTATATCGCTTACCGAAATCACGCATTAATATTGCGTATACTTATAATTACGAATCCACAACACAGAGACGTCAATGAATCGTTTTATGTTAACATTCTATGAAGAATTTGCTTCTTTTTTTCGATGGTGTAAATTTTTTTCTTTGACGTCTTGTCTAACATTATTTGAAATACTATACTAAGCAACGCTGCTGCAACACATGTTGAATTAGCGGGCCTTTCTTTAATTAACAGTAAAGCAAATAGATTTGTCCTCCAACTGAAGATAATTGTCATTCCATTGTTAAGTCTTTCTTCGTGAAGTTATTGGCATTTTATGGTGAATGCAGTCGGGAACGCATTAAACTTAATTACGTCGTAATGACGATTTCGTCGCAATTATTCACACCGTGTACTTTGAAAGCCTCTTTCATGCCGTTTTCACCGTGGCAGAGCGCGCCGTTAATTACAAGCCGTACGAGTCCTTCACTCGCCGGGGAGAAAGCTTTCTTTCCGCAGTGAATAGCAACAATGTGTATACAACCGATACGATGTCCCCGGAAATACATTCTGCATATATTTGCATGATTCTTTCTAATCGCCATGCTTCGCTGTTTGGTTTTCGTGTCAAGGTTTCGCGTCTTTGACATTCCATTACGAAAGCGCTTGTTCTTCCCCTCACATTACATCGCCGCATTCGAATTGCAAGTGCGATAAGATTGTTTTTTTTTAAATCTCTAAAGATCCTTTAAAATACGTACACGTGGAATCGTCGTACACGCGAAATAAAAATATAAACAAAAATTTCTCTATTTTACACGAAATCAAAAGACGATAAATGTATTTTATATACGTAATTAAAACGAATCTTTATTTCTATTATTTATATCATCACCTTCGATTTTCATTTTGATTAAATTTCTTTTCCTACTTTAATCCAGAAATTAAAAGTATTATATAACACCAGATATTCGTGCGGTGCATTAATGATAATGAAGTAATCTATCAAAAGCGTTCTCCGGACGAGAACGTTTATCACGAATAGATCATTTATCGCCGTAACGTTTGATAGAGACTTTCTTTGCGTCTATAACTCATGACATCGATAGTTGCGACTCGAAGGACTCCTCGAAGAGAAAGAGAGTGGAACGGTGTGTGACGTGCGACTCGGGAAGTCTCACCAGAGAGCCTCGGGGATACTTTCTGTTTCGCCCGGGGCTCTGCAGTCAGGATTCGCAGTCGCGGACATCAATCGCAGTCACTCTGGAGAGTGCTTAGAAGGATTGATGAATGTTCCGCCTTGGCCTGCGGACGATCGCGTAGTTCGCGCGCGTGACACTAACGGATTAGTTTATTTCGGGGGTATAGACACGAATCTCCTTCCTCCTGTCGCGTCACGATTGCTCCGCGCTTCTTTGTCTCTTCGAGGCTCTTCGAGTTCAGCTTCTCGGCGCCTCGTTTCGGGACGACGCAGACCCGGTCGATGCGCGCGAGAACAAGGATAACGCGGAAATCGGAATTCAGCGCGTCTTACTTAACCGTTAACTCTTACCAACTAGTTGGCTGATTATATCGGGAGGGACACGAGAGAAGATAAAGGTGAATTCGAGTAAAACTACGGGAGGGCCGCGAGGGCTCTTCGAGGAAAAGTATCCGCCTTCTCTTTTTGTCGTTAAAGCTTCGTCGATATATCTCCTCCCCGTCTTGGCTCCTAGACCTACAACTATTCGGAGGAAGAGCAAGAAGATAAAAGGATTTCCGATGTAATCCGCGGTGTCGCCTTCCAGCGTTTCGCCTCCCTTCGACAGTTCTCAACACATTAATTCGCGCGATCCGAGACGGCCGTGCGCGAGTACTTTAGACTTCATCTGTTTCTCCCGCACGCGACATTAACCGGATCCTTCTTCCTCGGTGGGATTACTTCCGGGGAAGAAGGCGGGAGTCAGGCCCCGCGCCGCGTCGATCCTATGAGAGCTTGGAGGCGTCGGGCTTGTCTCAGAAGTTCGCCTCCAACGAGTTCTCCAGCTCGCTCAGCGCCGGTACCAGCGTCTGCAGCGAGAAGTAACGCGAACGATCGGCCGCGTCCACGCTGGTCACATGCTGGAACTGGCATGGCTGACTGATGTTGCTCTTGGCCGGCAGCACCACCTTCTTCTGCACTGGCTTCTTCTTCTTCTTGCCCGGCGCCGATAGGCTGATGTTCTCCGGGCAGGACACGAGACGCTCTATGTGTTGCCACAAATCGTTCGCTGCCTTTGAATTGTCGAAGCTGAGCCCGGCCAGGCGAGTGTGGTCCGACGAGAGACACATCGTGTGGAAGGCTGGCCCCGACACCTGTAAACATTTCGAGGGCTCTTACCTCATAGAATGCGAAAGCTATAGGTAATGTAACGCGTCGCATTTTTTTTTTACGACGAGTAATCCCTTTAAAGTCGCTTTGAAGATTAAAAAAAAAATACTTGCGATTTATACCACGCCAGACCACTTGTGTTTTATTTCGTCTGGCAAACACGAGCAAGAAATTCAAAACGGTGTTAAATGTCCGGTGCTGAAATTTAATCCGCTTTGTAATGTAGCGCGCCGTAATCTGTCATAACGAGATAAACAAAAAGCACGAGAACGCGTAAATAAATTAATTATGGCTGCAATTTTCCATTAACATCGCATCTCGAATTTTACATTGCAGTCTGAGATTGAATGCTAATTATCTGCCATTGCTAATTAATATCGGGCGTCATATATGTTTCACGCAATAGTACATTTGTAACAATCCCCGTGTTTGGAAAACATATTGATCGAGACAGACTTGTGTAGAGCTTGAATAATCAACGATGATATTCTACCTTGTACGATGAGAGGTTGTCGATAGTTTCGCGCCAGAGGGTGAAGCAAGTACCGCGTTCTGCCAGCAAGATTTGGATCCGTCTCTTGGATCTTGATCGTGTCTCCCCAAGATCCAGAACCACCACGGGAATTCCGGTGAAACGGAGCTCCCACCTCTCTGTCTGAGAGGCGCTACCGAGATACAGGTTTGCCAAAGATTCACAGACGAATACCTGCGAAACACGAAACGTTTATCCCTTAAAGTCCTTAAACGACATACCACACGTATTCAGGCTTATAGCTCTATTCTTTAGCAATTATGTATATGATATGTTTTTTTAATTATAAATCCACTTAATTTATTATTTCTAACGCATTTCGTGCAAAGCTTACCTGCGATTTTAATCCGCGGAAGAAAGTCTCGAGCTGTTCTCGTTCCATCTGGCTAACCGGATCGAGACGAGACTCGTCGCTGTTCTCGGAACTGTCACTACCCTCGTAACTCGACGTTGCGGAAGTATCCGCCTCGCCCGTTGAGGATAGTCGTCTTCGCGTGGTGCCACTATATTCGCTGTAATAGGATGAGCTGTGTAGCGACAGATTCGACTGCAATGCGGGACAAGATGACGCATAGACTGGACCGTTCATTGTTTTCTGGAAATAAGAGAAAAAGGAAACGATATAAGTAAAAGATCGACAGTTTTGTAGGTGTGCACTTTATTGTTTATTGAAAGAGATTGATCTCGTTTTGTTAATATTAATTTTTGACTGATCATTAATTATAAGATAACATCGTCCATAAAAAATAGTTTGTAAGAAACTCGCCAACAAATATAACTAAAAAGATTATGACAGTAATTTTCCTTTTTATTACATTACGTGATGCTCTTTTATAGCGAAGACAGAAACTCATACGGAATTTATTATGCAACATAATATACATTACGCAATATTGAAATACATTGGGTACAGAGGGGGTTTATTATTTTACGGGGGAAAAGGGAAACTGCTTGCTTTCTGCGAGCGCGCACGAAAGCTCATCGATTTCTGGTATACCCTGGATTGTGCGAGGCACCCTGGTGCCATCCTATAAATATCGGCGACCCGTTTTATTAAGCTACACCAGAAATTTCGATTAACATTGGAAAATAAACTCATCGAAACGAGGATGAAAACTACAATTACGGTACGATTCGATCTATTTACATCCTTAATTATCACTAAGTTTATAGAGTTTACGCTAATATATGTATAATATCGCAACTGATAATTACTCGAGAACATAACGTGCAGAAGATCTGTGGAAAACAATTTTAATAGAAACATCCATGATAGGAACTGAATAAAATCCTAAAATTCAATGACATTCAAAATATACTGATTATTTTTAAAATAAAGTTTTATATAACACCTCACTAGTGAATAATATAAAAGATGTGGTATCGCAAATTGTTTGTACATATTTATCGTTTACACATAATATTTGCACAAAATGAATAATATTTACGAGGTAAAGTCCGGTGGGTAAAATTTTAACGTGAAACATATGAACACGATGTAAGCGAACGAGAGCGTTCGCAGGGGTGGAAGACCCCTTTACGCTCCTCCAACGCCTGACCTCAGAGGTGAGAAAAACTAGGTCGTCGACTTCGATACTACGATGACGCAAGAGAGAGAGAGAGAGAGAGAGAGAGACGCTGGCAGCCGGCTCCGTGAGAGAGCTAATCAGCCACCAGCATCCAGGGTCGACCCACTTAATGCACGCGAGAAAAGCCCGGCCTTAATTCGATCGGTGTGGCATTAATGAATCAGTCGGATGACTAATCGCTATCTATATGTCATCGGTTCGGTTCTAGGAAGAAATTCTACTACAGGTTAGCGATGACGACGACGGCCTCGTCTCTTTTCTCGTTCATTGATGGCGACGCTCCGATGCGCGATCGTGTCAACGATTCCCTGGCACTTGACGAGTGCATTCCTCCGTTACTCACGATCGTTGCTGACGCATCACCGCTGATCCGCGGTCTTATTAACCCTTAAACGGACGAATAGAGAAATGCTAATAAATATTTATTTCCCTAATAACACGTATAGCGATGCATCCATTTATGCGTCTCATAGAGAATAAAATTCTTTCTTCCTTCTCTCCTTCTCTATTTTTATTTATATTTTATATATTTCTGATTGTGAGACATATTTCATATTTCAATCGCACGTCATATTCGTTCCACTAAATAATGGAGGATACAGAGTTTTCAATTTTGGTCGACACGTTAGGAAAATATGTCACAGTTTGTTACCAAAACAATAGAAACTCTTTTAAATAAAAAATACATTTAAATTGAATTTTCTCTTCTTTTAATAATTAATTTAAATGGAAGCAAATATGGGAAAGAGCTCAAGAGCTGCTTTCTTTTCCTGAATAATATGTGATTGGAATAACATATTTGAATAATTTGAAAACGTTAAATTATAGGCATTTTCTAGAACTTGCTTTTAAGGCCGGAAATAAGTTGGCGCTTCCTTTAAGTTAATTAATATACGGTATGTGTCACGACAAACCCGCATGCTTAACGAGTTATTAATTGTAACTGCCAGTACAAGGTATAATTCAGTAAGATACTATCTTAAACATGTAAAAATCAAATGAGAAAGTCACCGTTGAAATAACTTATCTCTGACATCGCGTTAGACAAAATTCCGTATTGTAAATAGCGGACTGATATATTAATATTGATTTATGTAAATTTAATACGCTCGTATCGGATTCGTGGAAGGAAAATACAAATATCGGGGATACCGGTAGGAGAGTGACTCTCCCTTTCACAATCGACCCGCATCTATCGGTCTGCTACCGGGCATCGGTGTCGTATGTGTGCGTCATGAGATATCACGGTGGCGCAACATAACGATACAAATTGAAACGCGAGCCGGTCCATGTCCCCGCGTGCGTGAAACGCACACCGGAAGTGCATTGTCCACGTTGCGGCGGGGGATGTGCCATTGTTCCGCGATAAGAGCCCGGCTTCGTTTCGCTCCTAGATAAACTGCAGATAATTACGATCGCACGCCGCTGCTCCCTATTCTCACGAAGCCGGCGCGCACGCTCCGCTTGGGAGGCAGAAAATAATTATCAGGCGGATTAATTGGATCGCAACGCAGCGGTAGACGTGCTTGTGAGACTTCCTTTCTTCTCGAGTAAAAGCATTCCAGGATTCCATAATTTTCCTGCCACTTTTAATAGGATTTTTTTGCGTTAAATTCTTAATTAGCTTCAATAAAAAATTGTGAATAATAAAGTTGCATGTTATAATATATAAATCATTAATGTATTTAACAATTGTTACGTGACATAATCACTATATTAATTTAATCAGAGTGCTTAAATAATCCACTATACGTCGCTAAAAATACGCCAAAAATTATAATTTCTTCAAAAAACCATTCAAAATTGTAATAAAATATGCTAAACTCCCTATAAGCGTCAAAATGTGCTTAAATTAACTACGGCTATTCTTAATTTCATATTTAATAAAAATTACAAATTCGTAGATTTTTTTTTATAGAAGAAGAAATTCTCTCCCTGAAATAACTACCAAATTCGAATGGAATATATAAATATAAAATCGCATTTGTTTTTACTTATATAACTATAATTCGAATGTACTATTCTTGCTCTGATTTTTCAATCTGCTGACAAGGAAAAATTTTGCTTGTTAGCTGAAATTTAGCAAACGTGTTCAGGCTTTTTGTCCCAGATGGGAGATTACGTAAGCGTCCACGGTGTGATTGCGAAAAGCATTAGAAAGTGGGACGACGATAGCGTATCTTATCGCGTTGTGTCAATTAAGGGGCGATAAACAACACGGAATGCACTTAAGGGAAATTCGGAAACGCAACGCGACGGTGTCGGGTTAATTGCGGGTAAAATTCCGCGCAGGATGCAACCGGACGAGGAATCGTCATGGGCAATCCGGTGGAAGTCGACAACGCTGTCGTAATTACGCATCATTAGAGGCACGAGACAAATTCACTCGTGAGTGAAAACCTATTTAAGCTAAATGAACTTTAAGATGAGGTGCGGTTTTAACGCGTTCACTACCACAATCGAATTGGAAAAACCTTCGCCACAGACCACGCTACATTTTTAATAGTTTTATTCAACGTGGTACACGGGTTGCAATTGTGTGGGCACATAGAATGTAATAAAGAAGTCAGCTAGTGTTCTAAATAATGAGATTCTACATATATATTCCAAATTCTATTTTTCTAGTTCTTATATTATGTATTTTAAAGAATTCTAAGTCACATATATCTAACATCAGTTTTTCGAGACATCGATACGTCACACATATGTTACGCGTGTTAGCGAACGTGTTAAGATGGTATCCAGA
The DNA here is from genome assembly GCA_035220615.1 of Leptothorax acervorum. NCBI lineage: Eukaryota > Metazoa > Arthropoda > Insecta > Hymenoptera > Formicidae > Leptothorax > Leptothorax acervorum. Next base: position 409,526 of record JASTWQ010001262.1, on the reverse strand, counting down.
GAGATTATATCGCAGTAATTGAAATATTATTGATATCAAATGTTGTGTTCCGTCTAAGTGGTTGTTAAAGAAACGCGCGAGAAGATATTAGAAAAGATATCGCAATATCGAGTAACGATTCTAAGTAGGCTTTGAACGATCGTTTCACCGAAGAGATACGAAATCGCGCGGCGTTCGCTTCGACATACTCGCGAGACGATAGACAGACGCGTCGCCCGGCTGTAGATGAAAGATTAATTACTGCCGGACTAATTAGTTTTGTGGTTGCAGCGGGGATACACGCTCGGGTTGGAAATTTATAGCTCGTCCGGTGCGGCGCGCGCTCCGTCGAGCGTAAAACGTGCTCGCAATTAAAAGTAGGTAACCCGGAGGCCTTGTCGGCTCTATTGTCGGCCTGTCCGGGTTAGAGCGCCGCTCTTCCGCAGGTCATTTGTTTTGATTAGCTGTACGATTAATTGCTTTCTTTCGTAAGCCGCGCGGAAATTCGGCGAACCTTTGTTTCGCAGAACACCATAAATATCGGTTAACACTAACCGCGGTTTCTGATTCTCCACCTTTCTCGAGAAACAGAATAGCAAACATGACGTAGGATTATCCAAGTCTCGGTTGATTTTAAGTAAAATCTGAAATCTATAACGCGTTTATAAATGCGAAAGCGTGTTGTAACTTGTAAGTAATACTCAATTTTTTCTTTATGAAATTTATTTATTATATTATCAAGATTTAGATCGGCAATAATTATAAATAAATGTTTCTCGATAATTTTCTTGCTCCTTACTTGAAGTTATGCGGTTCCGATGCTCCAACATTTTTCAGAATGCTATTTTAGGTGCGGCGATGCGTCTCGCTCTCGCAATACCGTCCCTACAATGACGAGAGATGTTCAGACGCGTCTCTCTGCTCGTGACACTCTTCCCGGATATTTCTCATGCCTGTTGCGTGAAACTCTCCTCCGCTCTCTTGGCAGCAGCCTCTCCTTCGCGCTGTCTCTCAAAGTAGAGAGTCGTGACGGCACAATAAATGCGAGTACAAACGACAACGGGATCCATCGACACGACTTTAGCAGGACGTCTTTCGTCTATTTCTCGCTCTTCCCGTATTTCAGCTTTATCATCAATCTCGGTCGCCTTCTCCTTCCCCCCTTCTCTCTCTCTCTCTCTCTCTCTCTCTCTGTCTCTCTCCGTCTGCCACTTTCTGTCATTCCGCGCTATCTACCGCATTGTCTTTTCCACCTTGATGCTCCATTGCATTCCCTGCATTATATCCCTCTGTTAGGCACCGTAACGTACCCTTTTAGCTACCGGTGCATATGCACGCGGGATGCATTTGCGCCGCGGAAATGCGGTTGAGCGGTGCAACGACCGGCGAGAATTCCGCGCGTGACGCACCGGGAAACTTCGGAGTTCCCAATGGTTAACGTGTCTATGGACTCGTGAAAGTCCTCCACGTTACAGGGAAGCGTATAATGAGGACAAAAGAGAAGAGAGAAAAAGAGAGAGAGAGACAGCGAGACAGGCGAGTCAAGTTCGTTAATGGAACATTGCAAGGTGGAGTTGCGCATTTATTCAATGTAGGTACAAAACGTATCGCCGAGATAATGTCACATTGTGACAATCGGATCGCAAGCAATTTACTCAAGTGATTAGATAACGTATTAAATACTCATCGTATAATCGTTCATTTAATATTTTTTGTATCTAAACCATCACTGCTACGTCGTTTTAAAAATATTCAGTCGAAAATCAAAATACATTTTATGTATATATTTATTAAGCCGCTGGAAGGAAATTGCAATATATTTCGTACATGACATCAATCTTTTTTATACATCCTGCGCATTCGCGCATGTTTCCTACTTCTATCTCTGCGTTCTACTTTTCTGGGACTTTAATTTAAAAGTACGCTGGAAATGTCCAAGAGAGGAGCAGCGTAGCGCTCTGTCTCACATTCCTTGTTATACGTAGCGTCGTGAGATATTTGAGATATTTCGAGTCTTAATATTTTACGTGACAAGAAGGGAATGTCGGGGAGACGTGCGAATTAAGGCTAACGTCGCTCGTGTACGACAGAGATGTCGGTTTGAATAGCGTCGTTACTGCACAATTGCTACGCGGGTGACGCGACGCGATGCATGCCGAGATTAATGCAACTTTGCGGCAACGCGTTCGCCCCCGTTTGCGTTAATTACATGCCGCTTGATATGCAATATTAAACAACACACGAATACCTAATCCCAGTCTTTATTTACATTCCCTTTCAATTCCATGCACAATCGTTAATCTGCGCTATTGTATGAATTTTTTCGCGTTATTCTGCAGTAGCTAAATAATTACGGATTTAAGGAAAATTTAATTATTAGTCCAAAATAAATGTTTATTATATTTATTGATTTTATTATGATTATTGAGTTTGTCATTTGAGATTTTCGTGCCGTACTCATTGTCAGTTCACACGAATGTCTTCTTGCTCGTCGAAAGAGGCGAAGGATCAACGGATTGTCGTGGAGTCTTCGAATGAATTAATTGATAAATTGCCTTAATTATGTCAGGGAGAGAGCCAATAGGAGAGACACACTCGTTCTGACATGTCCGAAACTCGCTCCGCGGTTGTACAGCGGTAATTATCTCCCCAATTAGGCGTACGTCGTCGTCCACGAAAACAAGTGTCGGCCGGCTGCATGCGGGATACGACAGAAATGCCATACGCGTGACTACTCGCATAGTAGCGTAATTATTACGAGGGACATGAATGGCTGTAATGAGAGATGGCGTCATTTCCATCAGCAACGGCCGGCACTTGCGGAGAAATCGAGGGGACGGACTGCCAGACGGATTCACTCACTTTCCTCGCAGTCGTCGTCTCTGTTTCGCGGATATTCAATCATTCATGAATCACAGCGCATGATTAATGGCGAATGAACATGAACAGATCGGATTTGACCCAACGTAATCTGTGAGCTTGCTAGTCTGATTCCACATTACGAATTGAATATCGTATTAGATATAGATGTACGAATTTTTATTCGCGCCGCCGTTTTGATATAAATTAATTATTCGCGCCGCCGTCAAGGTATAAAGTTTTGTTCACGCCGCCGTAGATGTACGAATTTTTATTCGCGCCGCCGTTTTGATATAAATTATTTATTCGCGCCGCCATCAAGGTATAAAGTTTTGTTCACGCCGCCGTAGATGTACGAATTTTTATTCGCGCCGCCGTTTGATATAAATTATTTATTCGCACCGCCGTTAAGGTATAAAGTTTTGTTCACGCCGCCGTATCTATGTTTCTCATTGGGAATTAATGTACCATAAATATTATATTATAATAACACATTTTGAGATTAAAAATAAAAATTACTTAGGAATAAATTAGAAATAAAAATTATTGTACTTACAATAAAAAATAAATATTCTAATATGAGAACATCGAGATTGTGATAATTTTCAAATTAAAGATGATTAAAAATTGACATGCATCGCATAATAGATATCGCAGCATCGAGTTAGCTCATCCAAACAATTACGTTTACATGCATGTATAATTCGACATCTGTTATTGATTTTTAGAGTTTAAAGAATATTAATTTTTATTGCTAATTTTACCAAGGGTAGCTAATTTTATCTTTTAGTTTTGACATATACATTAAAACAATTAACTGATATGGGCAAATTAATTATGGAAAATTTTAACTATTGCGTAATTATTTCACCTTTTTAAAATTGAATTGATTAACATTATTAGTTAAAAAGGATAATTAACCTTATGTTAAATATGTCTGAAATTCAAGAGGAAAGTTTATCTTGTGATAAGAAAATAAAAAATACATAATTTATTATTTTATAATTATATATTTCTAAAATTTTTACATTTTAAAATTTCAAATTATAAAAAAGAGAAATTATGTAATAATTTGCTACATTGCTTTACGGCAATTTAATTTGATTTCCTTTCTAGGTTATTAAAATTATATAATTTTCTTTGTTTCAGAATACCACGATGTCGGCGGCGAAGGAGCAGACCGACAGGATGACATCGGCTGGTGAGTGTTTTTACGATTTAAAAAGATTTTTAATTATATAGTGATTGTGTACACGATGTACTGTACGCTGTTGCGCACACAAGGTCGTCGCGCTATCATTCGCACGACGACGCTTGACTGAATAGGTAGCAATGTGAACGTGAACCACTTCGTGTTATCTCACACTACCCCTCGAGACACAATCGCAACATGTATGAGATATCGAACACGATCATTCTCTACAATTAATTAGCAATTACGAGCGCGCGCTATTAACTATCTTGTGATTAATGACTTGTCAGTATATCGAGACGACGGCTATTTTTCGAAGCGAGTATATCACACGATTTGTAGTTAAAGGAATCGGAACGACAAGTGGTGATAATTATAAATTGCTATTTTATTACGACATTTACGAGCGATAATTGTTTCTTGGACGATACTTGGTTTCGTATATACCTCGTAAAAAAAAAAAAAATATTTGTCACGTAACATATCGCTTCTACTTAAGCATCTTGTTTAATTGAAAACAATTATTAATCATTAATATATTTATTTTTACAATTAATTACTAATACATATTTTTATAAAGCCTTAATTTTTCTTTAATCTTTTGTAGCCTATCTATATTAATCAACGTTGATATACATACGTTGACTGATAAGTTGGTTATATAATAGATAAAGCAAAATAATTTTCGGATTTCTGATTTCGAGTGATTTCAAAGAACGCATCCATTAAATACGTTTGACAGAAAGCAGTAATTTTATCAGATAATGTACATCTCACCATATCATTCTTGATCATTGAGAAACGAATCACTCGATTGATCGTTAATTAATCTCGCGTATATTCGGGTCAATCTGTTAACGAATCGATAAATTTCCATTACTGCGTTGCAGGATTAAATCGGGATTAGCGGTAAGCATGAATCGTGGGAATTATTTGCGATGTAAATTACAGCCGATTTTCATGGTGATCTTCAAGTGGACATTCGTAGCCAATTGTCGGATGGCGAGCATCATCACTTTCTCGTAACCGAAGTCCTCGATTATTCGCGATCATGCTATCGTTCATGGAGAATTATTCGTGAATTAATCTTGCTTAGGTACCTACTGCCGTCCGACTTGGATATCACTTGAATCACCAAACAAGTCTGTAAATCTCGGTATTCACGAATTATACGAGCTGTCTTGTAACAGCCCGCGGAATTTCCGAATTTTCTACTAACAAATCAACGATTGATGGCCAAGCATTAGCCAGGCATTGGAGAATCAAATCGTTGAACATTCACTGTAGATTAACTGAGAAGAAACACGAAAACGACGTTATAAGCAAATTAATAGTAAAATAATAAAAAAAAAGGAAAAGAGAACTAATTTATTTGACACTATTTAATGTTCAAATAACTATCTATATCCGTGTTTAAATTACCGCCAGATTTCGAGACAAAATTCCATTATCGAGAACAATCATATGGAATATAAGGATATTCCGTACTATTTACATAGGATTGACGATTCGTAGGCGAACGCAGAGGCAGATGGTAATATCTGAAGCGAAGAATGTACTTTCTTGCAGTTGTCGACGTTCCTTGATTATACGCGGACGTTTATAACGATATCACAGCGTAGGATTATAGGTAAGCTAATGAATTTCTCGCGCTCGAATACGAGTCAAGCGTTGGGGAAGTAATAAAGTTGTAAATCTTGCTTTATCGACTCGTTAACTTCCTACGTATAGTTATTTTCCCGGAGGGAGAGGTGTGTTTCATCACACTTGGACAAACAGGCTTATCCCAATGTAATCGATACAAATGTTTGAATGATTATCACGTGAATTTCATGGTCTTCGATTATCGTAATAAATTGGTAGTCGATGACAGAAATTATATTTTGTACACGATATAAACTTGTTATGAAATATTGATGCATGCATCTTTGAAATTTGCAATACGTTGCAACGGAAATTAATTGCAAATTTCTGTTTATATATGGTGTTTTATTTATGTTCAGTGAATTGCTACAAAATGTTAATATTTTATATGTTAAATGAATTTTAATTAAATCTTGTTTAAATTTTCCGAAATAAATTGGAAATATATTCATGCTTTTGATAATAATTATTAATATTTTATATTAATAATTAATATTTTATAAAATGTATAGCTGTGTATGGTATGAGAGAAATGTAGGTATATATAAAGCTATTAGTGATTTTGAATAATTTGAATATTGAAATAAATTTAATATTTCGAAATAATATTTCGACATAACTAATGTAACTGGAATAATTGCGTGAATCCGTCATTAGCTAATAATATTCATCTCTCAGAGATCGTGATCAGCGAACAAATTCTGATCCTTGATCCTTGACTATCTTGATCACGTTTGTTTCTTGCGTGATTGATTTATGCAATAGCCCAGCTCGTAAGTCTCCTGAACATTCGTGACGCTGTCGTACATTTCTTACAAGGATAATAAATTGCGCGACTGCTTCCTATCAAGGATAATAAGGCACGTTAAGTAACTTCTGTCTTATTAGAACCTTGATCTTCTTTATATTTAAATAAAAAGATATAGGTCATTAGGTTCTTTTATATAATTTGCAACATGAAAATATTAATGTACGCGTCAATAAAGTTGAACTTTTATTGAATTACTAATTAAATAATAATTGAGAATTACATCGCATAAACAATTTGCGTTTTAATATACACGTGCATCTACAAATAAAGATACTCAAAAACATAGAATGTAAAACAAAATGAGAAGATTAGACATTATTAAAAGTATCATTATAAAAAATAATAAATAATAATTTTATCACTTATTGTACTATTGGATTTACTTAAAAACTTTGAGTATTATATTATTTCTAATATTTTCTATACCTATTCTTTTTTTGTGAAAAACTGATCAGTCCATTATTCCGTTCTCAATGTTCATTAACTCACGGATTATACAACAATAAAGTGGAGCATAACCAATGTGTATTTGCCACGTTAATTGCAGAGAGATAGTATGACCATCAAATGAGCCCGAGAAAGCAGCCAATGCTGCATCGTGTTTCCACTAATTATCGCGACGATCATCGGGATTAGTTTGAAACAGTTGGAGATTTCTCAAGCGGTGCATTCTGTTGCTCTAATCACACGATCATACGCGTCATACAGCGTTTGGACGGACTGCTCCATTTCGAAACAAAACGACGTCGTTAAGAAGTCACGCGCAACCTAGATTCTGAAGAGAGGATCTCTCCTTCGCTCAAATGTTATTTTACCTATCCACTCCGATATCGAGTTATTCTTTGAAAACTCGTTTCACTCCGATAAACACACATATCGCGTATTCCCTCTGAAAAACTCGTTTCGCTCCGATAAATATCGATGTAAAATGGATTGCAAAATGTGAATGGAGATTCGCGGATGATCCCTTCGAAAATTCTCCCCGGGAGAGCTGTTTAAGTAGAGAAATTATATTTTGCCGAGTTCTTCGTATTCGTAAATAAAAATAAAGTGCGGAGTAAAAAAGAAATCGCCAGTAGTATAGTAGAATTAAATAAAATAAACTTCTGTATATCATAGGAAAGTTAAAAAATATGAAAAAATGCGAAAAGTGTTTTTGATACTTGCGTCGGTTTGCACTTTCAGTTTAGATTTAATGAAATAATGCGGTTGTCGTGTCGTAGTTTTTTCTTAATGCATTCCTGCACGTACATACGTGATACGTAAATTAGAGATAATAGTATTGTATATACAAGATTAATAAATGAAAAAATAAATTTTTTCTTACATTCTATTAATATAACGTTTATATATCTTTAGTATCATATAAAACTTCAATTTACCAGGACGAGCTTTGAATGAGCTCTAAAAGCTCGAAGCTACAACGCCCGGGAATACGATCTACGAATACGATATACGCTGCACACGGCTACGCAAATTTTATTTCATTATTACGGATCCTTCTTGTGCACCATCCATGCTCGTATCGCAAACAGCGCTCGTCGCAAATACGGTCGTGTCGATAAACCCCCTGGCACTTTTTACGCTCTCGTTCTCTCTCAGGTATATCCTGTGATACTTCGATATTTCCATTCGCGCGCGAATAAAACGAATAGGGCCTCCGCGCTGGGAGCGTTACGCGAGTTCTCGATACGCGGCGTCGACACGCAAACGCGTCCCATGCAATCTTGATAAGAGCCGCCTTCGAGGCGCCAGGACTCCCGTGGACGAGAATTATCCTTGGCTATGCCCTGGGAGTTGCGCCCTTCCCGAGTAGTTTTCCGAGTCAAGCGGATACACGCAATTGAGACGACACGACCGCGACGGAGAGCCGACGCGTCGTCACACGCTGGTGGGGAAATCGAGAGTAATTTGAAGTCGCTTTCTTTCGAGGCTCGCGTGGGACAACGATCCCGGCGACAGATTAACGTCGTACACACATCCTCCGACGTCGGTCGTCGCGTTCCCATTCTGCCACTCGCATGCAATTCTGCAGACAGGCAGACAGGCAGGTTCGGCGAGATTGCCGCCTCTAGTATGAGCCTTCTCTATTGCGAGCCTCTTATACTACGAGCGAACTAAACGTCCGGGATGAATGGCGAGGGGAGATTCATTTGCCTTTCGCGCGGCACATCGCAGACAATGGCCGTAACCAATTGTCTGCGGAGATCCTCTCGCTCGATTCAGCCGCCTTTGCCGGCTAAATCGCCGGCTCGATAGAGACGATCTTTTCTCTGTCCGGTGATATATGAATACTAATCTTGGATTCCCGTTAATTCAGCGCAGTCGTAAAAATCTCGTAATAGAATTTCATTCGATCGCTCCGCTTTTAATCAACTTTTCAACTGCGCAACTTTTGCTGTGTGATCAACGTTTCATGAGCGACATGAAACTCGTTATCTTACACGTAAAGCTTATCTTTCAAAGTGACATACGCGCCGTATCAGGAACAGATATAACACTTATATTTTCGTCGTCATTATCTACGAACCGGTGTCTTGCTTCGGTTGTTGATTAATCTCACAATCTTGAAAGCGCTTTTTATAATTCGACGCACGAATTCATTGATACTTTCAACGGTGACCCGGAATATCGTAGAGAATCGGATGAAATGAAAGAAAAAGTGTACGGTACTTAATCTACCCGCTTTCTCCACACGTGTCGGAAATCGTGCGGGATCGCCTTCACTATGTAGAAATGTCAGATCGGAGCACGTGCTACGTGCCGTGCCCGGTGAACGAGAGATTTCAGGACGCGAACATCTTGGCGGTACGTCTCATTCATGATGAAAGGCTATCACGTAATCGACCGTAATTTCGCTGCCGTTTTACATGTTACATTTATTTCCGACGGAAGAGATCGATGCGGAAATGTTATGCTTATCCTCGATTCAGTAGAAGTAGCGCCGGCTGTTACGCAAACATTCCATGGTTTATGCATTGAAATATTGTACGAGATTTTACGTCGTACTGAGCGCCTCTTCACGCGTCTTTGTCAAGCAATTTCATCTTCTATCCTGAGAAAGATCCTCTCACGCGGTACCAATACGCGGTTGAGAATTGAAAAACGCCACCGTTACATTACGCTTTTTACTTGATCAGTAGACACGGTTCGCTAATACGTAATCATTACTGCTAACAAAAATCTCGTGAAAATAGCGCGAGACGGATTAGCTAGGGCAAATCGCTTATTCCCGATTCGTAAAACACGAGAGATTGTCCGATGTATATCGCTGTAGTTCCGAGGCTTCGGCATGTACCTAACTGTAAATTAAGGCAAATGCATGTAAATTATACGAAACTTGTTTCGCCGCTTAAAAGGCGTCCCATGCGAGGTACGTACATAAATCCAGAAGACGCTGCACTACACGAAAGCGCGCGCGCCGGTCGTGATATGCCACGGATCCAATCGGTCGCGGCTGGACTCTACTCTTCTCTCTCGGTCGCATCTGCCGCGATCGAGCCCAGATTCGTATTCGCGCGTAAAAGGCGAACGATAAATAAGGGGATTTATGACGGGTCTCTCTGAGCCGTGAAATTCCGCATGATGAAACTGTAATATCGCTTCCACGATTTTCGAGCCACCGTCTCTCGCAGTATTTACTCTCCGTCTACCTTGTAGGATGGAATGCGTTGCTCGATTTGACGTCGCCGGTATTTTGAACGTAATCGACCGCGTTATCTGGATTAGACCGGTCGTCAATCTATGACTCGTTCGCGCGTCAACTGAGAGGAAGACACGATATATTATATAAAGGGTGGGCTTGTCAGAAATATTTTTTCGTATTTTGTTAAATTTGATAGAAAAAATAAATTAGATCTTTTCAAACTACAGTTACACATAGTTTAAATCGTTCATTAATGTCCAAAATAAGATACAATAATATTAATGCGCGCATTATTCCATAGTTATCATTAAAGTAAACGTAACGTTATTACCGAGGAACTGGATAACAGCTAATAAAGAGATTCCACGTGACGCGAGATTCCATTCCGAACGTTACGCTCCGATCGCGTAAAACTGATATCGCGGGTAAATCGATGGGATATTTACGTCCTTCGTAAGCCGGAGCGCGGCGTGGAATGCAGGTCGGAGTCGAGTAATTCCGCGTTTACGATCGGCGTAATCGGGTCGTCGAGTTTCCCGACGTCCGCGTCGCCGGATGCTGAGCTGAGCGAGGAGACGTTTTCCCCGCCCCTCCGCGTACGTACGCGAGCGTGATCTGCATATTCGCCCGCGTGCAGGCCTCGTTGCAGTTACCTTTACGGAACGCATACGCCGACGGTGGAGCGAGGCGTATTGTGCAGGCGTGTAATAATTCACGTGGAGTTACGTATTATACGTGCAGAGTTGCGCGTCACGGTGACAGACATCGAAATGATCGCGCTCGCTCTGCAGCCAGCCTGATGGGCACGAGCGAAAGCCCTATTTCTCGCCTCGCCGATGCCGTGCACATGTGTGCACGCCGCCACACGGCAAGAGTTAATGATTATTTACACGACACGTGCACGATATCGACATTGCGTCGAAAGCCCGGCGATCGCGCAGTCCCTCGAGACATTAACAATGTATGCGCGCGAAAGGAAAAATCGATGAAAAATCAGGTTAGCGTTTATAGAGCGCGTTTCCCAGAGGAGGAAGGCAGCGTGGCATTACATTTGAATAATGTCGCGTTGCGAAATCAATACCCTTATTGGATTTCGGGAAATATGGCGGAGAGAGTATCAATCCGTGTATTATTTAATTAATCACTGCGTTTAATGGATATTAATCATTTACATATAAATTAATCATCAAATAATAATTAATGACCTGGCGTATTACAAATGTAGCTGTATCGATTTTGACCGAACTCCACACTTTCACGCATGTCGAACGCGGCGCACGCATTCGTCTCTCGCGTTTACCTCCGATTATGAGCTACATTGTAACCGATCGCGGGATTTCCAATAAACGTTCACGAAGTTGGTAGTCGAGCGCCTGAATTTATTTGAAATTGTAACAAGGCAACGCGAAATTTTACATAAAACAGCCATTAAACAAGTCGATATCTTCGGCCAAGCTTGTTACGTTTAATGCACCAGTGAATTATTACACGTCATTTTCGTTATGTCGACACATTTACAATCTTCTACGTAGAAAAAGAAAAATAAATAATGATCAAATCATAAAATCGAATACCTATGTGATAGGACACTCAAAAAATTGATTTGGCAATGCGTATTATTTCTTTGGATCCTCAATATTTCTAACAATCGTTGAGGCTTCAATCTATGATTCTGCAATAGTCTCAGATTAACGTCTCAGATTATACCAATGGGGAATGTCTCGTGGGCGCGCTCATATGCACGTGCGTGCATCACAAGACGCGTGCATTAGCCACGGATGGTTACGTCTACATTTTGTCAGTTCAGTTACATAGATATATGAACGGAACAAAATGCGGCAGCCATTAATACCGGATTATATTACATCCAAAATAAAATTCGCGGGAGATTAAATCCGGAGAGAATAACGCCGTACACGTTTCGAGAGTTACCCGCGTACGGGAAAGAAGTTGCGGATGATGTAGTGGATTTTCATTAGCCGCCAGGATATAGCCGGCATCTAAAAGTAAAGCAGCTCGGCCGCCTCATCGTTTTTCCATAATAGGGTCCGCGCGTATAATAAAAGTTCCTTCCCCAAATGATTGTGTATGAGCCACGGATAAGGGCAACTAATTCACCTCGGGAAATGCACGCCGCGGTTCCCGGTAATGCAAAAGCCAATTGCGTAATTCATAATAGCGCGCGATTCATGTGACAGCGTAATGGAACGGCGCAACGAACCGGCAACGTAACGAGATTAATTCCTCGCCGCTTGGTTTCGGCCCGGCGAATTGATTTCTGGATAGTTGGCCTTATAACGCCGTGTTGTGTTAGTCGAATAAAGAAATTCGACACGATTCATTATAGAATAGTTACGCTCTCATTGTAATCAGCTTCGTAATCCGCGTCATGCACGGTGCATCGGGATATTTTACAAGAATTTGAAGGGGATTGGCGAGGAAATCCTTGCACAATCTCGGTGGGCGAGAGAAAATATTTCTGTATTAAATTCTCTCTTCTCTCTCTCTTTCTCTTTCTCTTCCTCTTTCTCTTTCTCTTTCTCTCTCTATTCCCTCGTGGGTGTCGGAGTTTCTGCGGGCGGTATTAATATCGCGGATATTCGTTCATATAGCTTGGCAACTGAGAGATAGCGGGAACAAAGAGATGCCTTCTCACGCATTCCAGATTTTGATGTATGAATACGTGCCCTTTATGTACTTCAAGTACGGCTTTATCCTGCCTTCGCTCAATCTTAAAGTCTTCCACCGCGCAGATGATTCGAGGAATGGTTGCACGAGTGAATTACCTATATCTTCATGTCAAGCGTAACATATCGTTAGCACATTTAATGCTGAAATTTGAAGATTCGTGACTTTGCAGAAAATTTTTATTGGGGAAGGATAGAGACCGCGCAAACACTTATGACCGAATCTGTAGACGTCGACGAAAACATCCTGTGTAAATGCATAATAATCTCATTAATGTCCTTTAGAACTTTTTATAATTAATGTCTTCACTTGTGCAATTTGTAACTTTTAACGACGCTAATTAGCGTTTATGTTTTGTTTGCATTAAATGTAACTGAACTTGCTTAAAAATTATCTGAAAGCAAACTGGAGTGCCATTTTGCCATACTAGTAAAGTACTATGAAACGATCTCGTAGATACTTTCGCGGTTCTAATTGAACACGTTCGTTTTGAGAGCAAGCAGCGAACGATAGACATCGATAATTCGTCGCCAATTATAAGTGGCGGCCAATTTTGTAGCAAATCAGCTTGAATACGCGCGACTTGATTGCTGATTGTCGTGTGCGAAACGATCGACCTACTCGACTCGATTTATTTTCGACAATACCGGCCGACGGCGGCGATTCGATTCGCGGCACAAAGAGACGGGGAGAACTCGTTAAACAGCGTTTGTTAGACGAGAGCGTTCAACTTGGCGGATGAGAGAATTCGAAGAACCGTCTATATAAGCGCGATAGAACTTTCCGCGTGAAAACTTCGCCGAGAGAAGACGAAAGAGACGCAAATCGCGCAAATCCGACGGGTCTTATGAAGCATTCAAACTGTCGTAACTTATGTGAACTTCTTCCACCTAGAAATTTTTCCTTCAACGCTATTTGCCCTATATTAGCTCCTTTTGTAATTAGCAGTTATTTTTATTTTAGCTTTCTTTTTCACACACAAAATTAAATGTAACTGTAACGTTATTTAATTAGACGGTTGGGAAATACCGATTTTTTTTTCCTGGAAGAGAATAAAGGCCAATTCGAGTAGCGCGAAGTCTGCAATCTAGATAAGGGATTCTCAGAGATTGACGATTGGAAATCGCTCCCATCGCGTAACTCTATTATAGAGATATCGCGAGTGCTGCAGTTTGCATACGAAGGGGATATAAGGTATATGTAGGTAGATAGATAGGTGGTCTCTATCTCAGGGAATGTGCGCGCTATCAATTCAGGGCTGATGATTCGCTTCCGCCCACGCAGCCTCTTAGTCATTCAGATGCAGCTGCCGAATAACAAACAGATGCCACTCCACAAAAATTCACTTCCGCCATCTTGTCGCATGCATACGCCAATGTGTTGCATATTGAGAGCGGTTGCATGCTTCATGCATGGTCGCGTGATATTCCTCATGTTGTTTTGCGATCAAAAAAACAAAACCGCTTCACACGCTTCACAAACGAAGTTTCTATCCGCAACACGAAAACTGCAGAGATTTTATGACTTCATCGTACTTTTTTATTCAAATTTTAAAGCAGTCCAAACATAGATGCATATATTAGAATCAAAATTTGATTTAAATAGTTAAAATTAATTCTAACAAAGTCCTTTTGTCAACATTAATTTCAACAAGTTAACGGTGTATTAAATTCTAGATTTAACTAGTTAAAACTAGTACTAATGAAAAAAAGAGGACATTGTTAGAAGTAGTTTTAACTAGTTAAATCGAGTTTTAGCACGGATTTTCACTTTTGTAATTGTTAACATATATAAATAAAAAAATTTGTTTATTTAATGGAATTGATATATTTAAGATAATTTACTACTGTCGCCGCCTGCGATAAATTCGTCATTCTTAACGAACGCGGCGGGTCGTTATATTCCACCCACGTGTCCTCAACTCACTCACATCATTAGTCATCCTTATTGGTGCACGTCAGTTACGAGCCACCAGCAGACATTAATCGCTATAGGAGTATTTCAAAGTGCGCTCGAATAAATGCATAACTATCTGTAACATGTGTCGCAATTTCAAGATCACTCGGCGATACGCGGACATTCTAAATTCCAAATACGTTGAGAAATTGCAAATGCAAACAGCATGTTTTATTTATAACGACGGTAAATCCACGATTAAACCAGGTTCGCGCTGTGCGAATATCGATGCGATTCGAAAATAAGTACTTACATACTCACATTGTTGACGCAAACGATTTCCTTTATTTGCGAAATACTTCGCTTCCTCACGAGCTCGTTCGTGTGATTTTATTGTACGACGCGACTTGCTCAAAGGAAATTTACCTGTATCCGAATGGACGATAAATACGCGAACGAACGATAATTATCGCAAAGCGAGACAGGCTGCACTGAATGATTAATTATCGATTGACGTCAGCTGGTTATATAACTGAAGAGCGTCGTAATATCTGCTGTCACTGCTTTAGCAATAAGCTCGCATACATTTTGAAACGTTTATGAACTACGCCTTTGGAGTAGTGTTGAAGCTACATCGGTATTCCTCAATCCTCGCAGAATAAAAAAGATCGTAAAAAATTTTCCCGAAGACTAGGTTTTAGATTTTAGAAGATTTTAGGTATGTAATTTTCATATATTTAAAAAATCGAAAATAAACAACGATATTTACTAGCAAGTCACTTTTGCATGTTATAAATAGGACAGTAATGTATGGAAAGATAACATCGCGATGTGCTGCTGTTTGAAATGTACACGAAATATAAAGCTATGGTCCGATGAGGGCGAACAGGTAACAGGGATATAGTTATCTCAGTCAAGTCGCAAACGCTCCCCTGATAGGTTAATACGAGAATATATTTAATACAGAGATTTAATACAAGGGTAAAGATGTCCTGAAAGAATTGAGCACACAAAGCAAACATAGATATTGAAAAAGAAACACCATTCATAAACAAGTATATGGATGATAAGATTCATAAAACATATAATGGTTGAAAGAGAAAGACATAAACATAATATAATGCAACTTAAGGCAACAGTGAAAGAGAATTACTAATATGTCATTCGGCAACGTGTACCGAAAGATGAATTTGCAGTTCAATAACTTATGCTACAAAAAATATTAATTGCAATGT
Source organism: Leptothorax acervorum (assembly GCA_035220615.1). NCBI lineage: Eukaryota > Metazoa > Arthropoda > Insecta > Hymenoptera > Formicidae > Leptothorax > Leptothorax acervorum. The sequence continues at coordinate 393,576 of JASTWQ010001262.1, read as the reverse complement.
AACCAGCGCGTTGTAGTCAGAAGGACATTAAGCTGTCTGAAGGATAATATTTTATGCGAATGTAATAGAACACAACTATATATATATAGATAAATTAAAGGCAATTAAGTTGAACGAAGTACACGAAAGATAGTGATAAAGTAAATTGTTAAAGTAGGTAATATGGTAATGTAAACCAATGAATGCAAGGAGAGAAATCTCTTAAGTACTCTCGCTAATTTCCCAATATTCATGCATTAAGGTAAATCGATGACGAATATCCCGGAAGAGGATCACTGTTACCGCAAGGTGAGACATGAGATATAAATTTTGCATAGCAAAAGGCAGCAGCGCGAAATGCACTAAATTCGAGCGCAGCGTGCCGCATATTACGTCGAACGTGTGTTAACGCATACAGATTTTATATTACCGAACGTACAACACGATATGAAAGGAACGCTTCTTGAATCACAATACACCGCATGGTATGGACGACTTTGACGGTAACTAGACGAAGAATGCCACAAAACCATGCTCTGATGAAGCGTGGCTCGCGTCTTAGTTACACATATGTAAACACGCGTAAATCTATAGAAGGTTCAAGGACGTTACCATCGATCGTCTCTGTCGATCACTTGAGCGCACGTGATTCCTGAGTTCATCAGGATGCTTTGAATCGTATCGGATTACACGAATAGGGCCACCGCGGGGCCGTATAATATAATGACTCGAATCGATATCGATACGGTGACTGTCACACGACAGCGTTATCCGACTAACGTCGGATCGGCGTAAGACAGCCGTGTTTTACGTGGCACACGCGTTATCCGAACACTCGACGAGAATTGGAAAGAGTACTTATCGGGGATGACAGCAATCTGGTCACTGGGTAAGGCAAACTGTGCTGGGGTGTCGCACAGGATCCCAGAATCGATCCCTCGGATGTTGATCTGCGTCCGGAACAACGGCGATCCGCGTCGTTATTCCCTGTTGTCGGGGATGCAGTGCGTTAGTTCACGCTCTCACCCTGAGCGGAACCGCGTTTACCCTCCTTCAGGTATGCCGTCTCTGAGATATGCCGCTGAGGACTCGCCGGCCGGCGCGACGCGAAAATCACTGAGTTGAGTTTCCGCGACTCAAAATACTTATATCGGATAAATATCACCACCCGGTTACTACCAGGCTCGTATGTGCTCTGCCATAACAGGCGTATCACAATACTTATGCCTTTTACTTAACTGCGTGATGCAGGAAGAATGCTATCAGACACTGTTTTCGCTTCCGAGTACTATAACCGAATGCGCAGTGTTTCGTGTCGCTACGGGAATCGAGCGCGGACCGGCTAGAGAAAAGACGATCGGGACCGAGTGCCCCTCGCCGCGCCCGCCGCGTCGCCTCGCCGTCGCTAGCCGGGCTTTTCCTATTCGAGCGCGCTATTTTCCAAACATTCCCGCCCGCCTTCGTTGACCAGGGGGCAACGAACATTTATACAGTGTTTTCTCGGAAGGGCAAGTTGACGTTTCGCATTTGTAGGTAAGAAGGTAGCGTTTTCATAATTCGGAACTTAAATCCTTAGAGATAGTAGCTGGCACTCTAGCTTGTCGTTTCTCCAAAAGGAAGATGGCTGTGATAGCCAAGGTGGACCTTGCCACCATGTTCCAAGTGTTGAAAGTTGGGCGGGGACTGTCCCCGTGTTGCAATCTGCTGGATTTTCCTTCCCTCGTACGAATCGCCAGGTTGCATGAGGTAGTGTCTTCTGAATAAAGGCAACACGGTTGTGCACATAGTCCTTCCAACGAGAGGGATGATTTGTTATCCAGGTAACTGCCACTGCAGAGTCTAGCCAAATGAAAACAGTTACTGCTTCACATCGTCTAACGCCTAGAATCCTGCAACAGACTATTAGGTTTAGGTTTGATGGCTGCGAGGCCAAGGTATTGATGGCTGCACAGCCACGGTTTAGATGGCTGCAAGGCCAAGGGGTCTGTGGAAGTAAGGCCACATTGTTGATGGCTGCAAAGCCAAGATGTCGATGGCCGTAAGGCCAAGATGTCGATGGCCGCAATGCCAAGATGTCGATGGCCGCAATGCCAAGATGTCGATGGCCGCAATGCCAAGATGTCGATGGCCGCAATGCCAAGATGTCGATGGCCGCAATGCCAAGATGTTGATGGCCGCAATGCCAAGATGTCGATGGCCGCAATGCCAAGATGTTGATGGCCGCAATGCCAAGATGTCGATGGCGGACCAGCCAACCTATTCGGAGGAAAGCCGCCCGCCATTGCGAAGGAAATTTCAGGCTATACAGCTTCCTGTGCCTGTTGAACTGAGTCGAACAATCCTATTCATTCGTAGATGTAGATGGTGAAGCAATCGTAGACTCGGACGGAAGTGAAGTTGGATCAGATTGATTAGCCCTTTCGTAGGATTGATGAATAGTGGTGTGGTGTTTGCCGCCACACTTCAAGCAGCGCTTCGTCGAACGACATCCGGAAACTCTGTGTACTCCGAGGCAATTATAGCACAACTTGTGATTTTCAATGAGTGCCAGGCGCTGTTGGAGGGTTTTCGAGATGTACTGTGGGCAACGGGCAATGTAATGAGTCGATGAGCAAATGAGGCAGGGATTCGACTCCACAGCTTTATCCTCATCCGAGTTCCCGTGAAAATGTGATTTGGCAGCCTTATGAGGCAAGTGGGGTGTAGATTTTCCCTTGTGGCATTTCTCAAAAGCTTGAAGAGAGCGCAGACGATTCAACAAGAATGTGCTAAATTGATCCCATGTGGGTGGTTGCTTCGCCGAACCTAAGTGTTGCTCCCAGTTTTTAATAGAGTCAGAGTCGAGACGTTGAACGGCAGTAAATACCAACACGTCATCCCACGTTTGCACAGGGCGTTGTAAGGTTTCGAGCGTACGATAAATTTGCATGACGTTGGTGTATAATTGTTCCATCTCGCTCGCGGACTCCTTGGTCATGCGTTTCAAAGAGTACAACGATTGAAGGGCCTCGTTTACAAGTAGGCGAGTATTCTCATAGTACGAGATTAACGCATCCCATGCTTTCTGGAAATTGTCGGACGTAAGAGTCGTATTTTTAAGTAATAGGGCAGCTGATCCTGTTACGCTTGTCTTCAGATATTGTAATCTTTCCACAGATGTTAGCGTCGGGTTCATTATAACGAGCGAGTTAAAGAGATCTTTGAATGAGAGCCAGTCAGTTTGAGACCCGCCAAACTTCGGTAGATCAATCCGCGGTAACCGTGCGTGGTGATAAAACGTGGGATTTTGTGAGCTAGAGGCCGTTGGATTGTTTGAGCCAGATGTCGACGGTGACACAGGCGCAACCGGTGTATGTTCCGAAACGATAAGCGAGTTTAATTTATCGATCTCCTCGAGATAGCACTCGTGTGTCAGTGAGTAAAAATTATCCGTAAAATATACGTGATCGAGCAACCGCGTCCTATCCTCCGAACTTAATGCGCGCATTGACAGACCGATGGCCTTGTGACAGACTGAGAACTGTTCCCAATTTTCTTTTAAATCCGTAAGACGCGCCTGCACCATTGGTTGCGTAATATTCGACCGTCCGACTCTAATTAATTTGTCAAACGTGTCAGCAATTATGCCCATCAGGGTGAGCTGATGCTCTAAATAATTCTCGACATGACTGAGCCCCATCCTGAAACCGTCGACCGCCCCACGTTGGGCGCCAAAATGTTTGAAATGTACACGAAATATAAAGCTATGGTCCGATGAGGGCGAACAGGTAACAGGGATATAGTTATCTCAGTCAAGTCGCAAACGCTCCCCTGATAGGTTAATACGAGAATATATTTAATACAGAGATTTAATACAAGGGTAAAGATGTCCTGAAAGAATTGAGCACACAAAGCAAACATAGATATTGAAAAAGAAACACCATTCATAAACAAGTATATGGATGATAAGATTCATAAAACATATAATGGTTGAAAGAGAAAGACATAAACATAATATAATGCAACTTAAGGCAACAGTGAAAGAGAATTACTAATATGTCATTCGGCAACGTGTACCGAAAGATGAATTTGCAGTTCAATAACTTATGCTACAAAAAATATTAATTGCAATGTAACCAGCGCGTTGTAGTCAGAAGGACATTAAGCTGTCTGAAGGATAATATTTTATGCGAATGTAATAGAACACAACTATATATATATAGATAAATTAAAGGCAATTAAGTTGAACGAAGTACACGAAAGATAGTGATAAAGTAAATTGTTAAAGTAGGTAATATGGTAATGTAAACCAATGAATGCAAGGAGAGAAATCTCTTAAGTACTCTCGCTAATTTCCCAATATTCATGCATTAAGGTAAATCGATGACGAATATCCCGGAAGAGGATCACTGTTACCGCAAGGTGAGACATGAGATATAAATTTTGCATAGCAAAAGGCAGCAGCGCGAAATGCACTAAATTCGAGCGCAGCGTGCCGCATATTACGTCGAACGTGTGTTAACGCATACAGATTTTATATTACCGAACGTACAACACGATATGAAAGGAACGCTTCTTGAATCACAATACACCGCATGGTATGGACGACTTTGACGGTAACTAGACGAAGAATGCCACAAAACCCTGCTCTGATGAAGCGTGGCTCGCGTCTTAGTTACACATATGTAAACACGCGTAAATCTATAGAAGGTTCAAGGACGTTACCATCGATCGTCTCTGTCGATCACTTGAGCGCACGTGATTCCTGAGTTCATCAGGATGCTTTGAATCGTATCGGATTACACGAATAGGGCCACCGCGGGGCCGTATAATATAATGACTCGAATCGATATCGATACGGTGACTGTCACACGACAGCGTTATCCGACTAACGTCGGATCGGCGTAAGACAGCCGTGTTTTACGTGGCACACGCGTTATCCGAACACTCGACGAGAATTGGAAAGAGTACTTATCGGGGATGACAGCAATCTGGTCACTGGGTAAGGCAACTGTGCTGGGGTGTCGCACAGGATCCCAGAATCGATCCCTCGGATGTTGATCTGCGTCCGGAACAACGGCGATCCGCGTCGTTATTCCCTGTTGTCGGGGATGCAGTGCGTTAGTTCACGCTCTCACCCTGAGCGGAACCGCGTTTACCCTCCTTCAGGTATGCCGTCTCTGAGATATGCCGCTGAGGACTCGCCGGCCGGCGCGACGCGAAAATCACTGAGTTGAGTTTCCGCGACTCAAAATACTTATATCGGATAAATATCACCACCCGGTTATGACCAGGCTCGTATGTGCTCTGCCACAACAGGCGTATCACTAAACCTATGCCTTTTACTTAACTGCGTGATGCAGTAAGAATGCTATTAGACACTATGTTTACGCTTCCGAGTTCTCTAATAGAATGCGCAGTGTTTCGTGTCGCTACGGGAATCGAGCGCGGACCGGCTAGAGAAAAGACGATCGGGACCGAGTGCCCCTCGCCGCGCCCGCCGCGTCGCCTCGCTGTCGCTAGCCGGGTTTTTCCTATTCGAGCGCGCTATTTTCCAAACAGCTGCGTAAATGGCAGCAAGGTCCCACGAAGTTTTTTTCACGGTCTCTAGAAATTAGGTACGTCGATTAGAGAAGACGTTTTTAGTTTCCTCGTGTCAGAAGTCATGCGAAGCGCTTTGTGTCGCGGGACTCGGGGAAGAGATCTTTTGAGTAACCTTCCGTGTGTAATAAATGGCAGCGAGGTCCTTAGCGATATTTGCAAGTCTCGTCTGGGCACTTTACGGCGACAATTACGGAAGATTCTCGCGCCACTACAGCGAAGTCCTTTCCGTGCGGAAAAAAACCGCCTTAAAAGACGTAGCTCTCTAACAAAGATCTGGGAACAGCGCTTACTAATTGTAGACCGAAAGTGACGCGTGCTGCAATCATGCAACAGTGAGTTGCGATTATTGTCGCCTCAAATTGCAACAATGATATCTATTTAGACTCGTAGTTACACGGAATTTATAATTTCAATTTTTGTAGCTCTATAAATAAAAATTAAAGTCATAAATATATATTACATAAATAAAATTTAAAATTATGTATATTGTATATTTAATATAAAAGATAAAAATTGAAGTCATAAATGGTACATATTTTATATATATATAAAACTTAATTAACTTTTAATTTTAACTTATATATTATAACTTGATAAATTATAAATAATTTTCTAAAGTTCTAACGGCACAAGCGAGCGCCCGTAAAACGTGCTAGAATCAACTTTGCCTCGTTGATGAAGAAAGAGTATTCGACGACGTAGATTGGCCCTAGAGGCTCTCCGAGACGTGCCTGTCCATACTTTTACGACGCACCTCGCCGATCTCCGGCGAGCCGTGCGAACGGGAAACAAGGAGTCGTTTGTTCCCAGAAAGTCTGATGTCACGTCTCACCTTCCGCCGGTTCCGAGCTGAGGTCGATTCTAAGCTGCGCAGGAATACCTGCACGGATGATGACATAATGACGCCGCGTCAGCCAGCGCAATTTATTTCTCGCTGGAATACGCAGACTCGATCGTCACAGGCGCGATGGCGACTCGATGAAAACAATCGAGGAGGTGGAATTTAATTGACGTAACGCGGACGATAGCATCGCTGCATCAGCGAACTTTTTCGTGCGTTGCATACCCGCGTTACATTGTATACATTCCAATTAACAGGCACGCAAAGCGTCACTAATTTTTACGTGCGATAGGTAACCAGTCACGAGAGTCGTAGAGAGTTGCAAGTGATCATGCATTGACAGAATGTTTTTTTTATTTTACATTGCGCAGAATATTGACATTGACGTTGTGACTGTTGAAACTTATCAGATTAAATCGCTTCTTTATCGAAAATAAAAATTTTCATTGATCGAGCTTATCTTCTTTATTTATATTACATATTGAAATTTTATCCGAAGGAAGATAACGAATGTCTCATCGTCGTTGGCGTAACTTATTTTCGAGTGATATAAAGCGATAACTATCTATATCTTTATTCTGTAATAGCCTTCAAATTTATTTGAAGAAGTAGAGCTCAAGATTAGTGGGCGATCGGCGAGAGCTGTAGTGCTTCCAGGGAACAGTTCCGCTGTAAAAACTCTCGTTCGTGACCGGGCACATGGGAGACCTTTAAAGCGAGACAGTGTCGGACGACCCCGAGAACTTGCCGATTAGTTCCAGCGTTAAAACAGGTTATCGTTGGCGAAGAGAGACCGAGGATGTCGGACCTTGCTTGCCGGAGCCCGGAGGTTGCTGCCGCATGACGTCATCGTCTTGTATACGACTTGCGAGATTCTTGCTCACGGTCGCGCGTCCACGGGGTCTCGCCTAACGTTAATAAACCCGAAGATAACCGGGAATTCGAGAAATAGGCTATCGAATCGTTTTTCTAATTATCTAATATTAAGTTAATAATATACAAAATATGCCAAATTCGTGCACTTTTTTTTTATACTTTCAACTTTCGTGAATCTAATCTCGTTCAATGAATTGATGACCGACTTCGCTCATAAATTACTTGTGACTAAAAAATTTGCGCGATTAACGGGCTTCTATAACGAATTATGCCGTAACGATTATTTACGGTGTTATCAAGATACTTGAGTTCTCGTCGACGACATTTCTGATTTTGTATCCGTCCAAGGTCGCGGATTTATGCACTCATTCAAATCCCGATGACTAATCGGTGAGGAAAAAGAGACGCTCGCATAAAGCAATAATCAATTCGTTCTTACGACCTAGCGAGCTAGGATGAATAATCGCAGCCAGACGCTCCGCTGTAGCAAATGCATCGTGCATAGGTACGCGTTCGTCCGAATGCAAGTCTGGCGGCGCGCAGTTTAACCACCCTGGAAACACGACCCGTTGGACAAGACGATCACGTTCAACGAACGTGGCTTATCACCCTTTGAGAAAGGATAAATAACACGTGCGTGCGCCAAAGTTTGCGATACGCAGCTGGCTGGCTGCTTCTGATCGTGCAGAATCGGAGTTGTGTAATGGAAATTTCGAATCCCGTGGACGATATTAGCGTTAAAATTAGTTTGCTAATTCTAAAAACTACTTCCATTGAAATTTTAATATTGGCCAGTAATTTTAGTGAAATTTAAATCGTAGCAAAATAGCTTTAACCTATGAAAACGATATATCTTGCAATTGCATGCTCTATTACTTCAGCAATTTCTTCATATAACGGCCGTAAACCTCCTTATTGTTCTCTTTCTCTCGACTTTTAATCAAGTTTTCAAAAATAATAAATATTCTGACGTATACTTTGAGAAGCACGGCGACGGCTTAGATTTAATCTAGGAGGAGATTGAATGTTCGCCGCTAGTCAATCTTATTTAATGGCGATTCAGAATCGTGCGAAAGTCGAGGTTACAGGCCGAATAACCCGTAGACTTCCATTTAGTCCTTGACGGAGATGAATATTAGAATCACGCGCGGCCCGTCGTTTAATACGAGCCGGGAGTTGACGTGGACGGCCGCGCGAACTTTATCTATCTGTGCACGTTCAGGGCAAATCGTCTCTACCATCTACTCGGCATTATATTTACGCAGTTATTATTTCCACCAGGTCTCGGTTTGTTTCGAGAGTGATTTTGTCGACTCGCGCGAAAGCTCTCGAGAGACGGTCGCGTAATTGGAGTATAGGACTGCGCAAATTCCCACGTCGACCGTTTTTCAACGCGTATCCATCGCGCGCGCGGGTAAATCTTTGAGAAAAAGCGCAGGTAACGCCGTGCCCCGCGAGAAAATGACGGGAATCGGATGCATCAGCAATAAATCGCACGAAGATGAACTCGATTACAAGGAACTTTATGGTCGCGTTATTATATTCCCGTCGTTTCTAGTAACGAGACAGAACGAGAAATTCGTCGTAGGGTGCCTCGCGCAGCACGGGACGGTTCTTCTCGGGAGATAAGAATCGCGCGTATCTCGCTGGGGCTCGTAATGGCACGCGATAAAAAAAATATGGGAACAGTTATCATAAACTTTACGAGCGATCTTAAGTGAGCGAGATAGCCTCCTTAATCGCCGACGAACAAAACAGACTTGCGTAATTGTATGGAGTCTTGCAGATTTTTGTCAGGTGCGAGCATCTTCGCAGGAGCTTCAGTAAAAACTCGACTGGGCTCCGTTTAACGAACGGGATTTGCGTAATTATTTCATTCATTACTCCCAGCTTTTAGCTGATAAAGCAGCATGAGTTATGTTATTCGCTCGTTTAAATTAGAGAGAATAGTATTATTTTTGAGATTAAATTTAATTAAATTTGAGGAAAATTTAAAAAATTAGGATATTTATAATTATTACGTCATATTGTTATTTAGATTATTTATAAATAATATAGATATCGATATAAATTTATATTTAAGATGGATATAAAACTATATGCAGGAACTCTCTGTAATTGCAAGTCTAAATTAATAGTAAATTGTAAGCCATGTAATAAAGAGGAAATGTAGCGTAAAAAAGCAGTTGCGACGTTAATAAAAAGGTTACGAAAAAAATGCAAAAAAAAATAGAAAAGCGCCGCAGCCAGTTGGCGCACGCGAGCCCGATGCGCGATGCAGTCGTGTCTGGTGACGCAAGTGCATCCAGCATCATCTGCTCCCATGCGGTTAACCCAACCGGATATGGCACAGACCCCCAGAGGTTAAGAGACATTAATGGGCTAATAGGGACGCTAATGATTCATTAGCCGGTACGTTAATGTCGACTAACTTTCCGCGACAGTCGTTCACGTCAACCGCAGTGTCAACATCCGATACGACCGAGGCGAGGGGTCGAAGACCCTGTCTTCTATTTTCGGGCGCGCTATCAAATGAAGAATCGTTGACCGCAGAAAGCAGCCTGCAGTCGGATGAAATTTTAATTTCTGCTCATAATTAATGTGCGATTTTCCACGAATTGTCGAGACGATTTTGGCTCGATAATACCAATGATTTATTTGTAATGTCCCTGCGTTTCTTTATCACGCGATTTTTCATTCACGGGCGACACTCGTGCGTGCCGCGGAAAAGGCTTTAATGCCCACGTCGTGCCTGCGCACATTAACGACATCATATTTATCAAAGAAGCGCGTTTCTTGCGGACTTGCGCGCTTGCAACCGGTCGAGCCACAAATTGCAGATCCAACCTTGTTCGAGCCCGAGTCTTCCCACTCGATCTTCCTGTTTCGCGAAGGAGGTTTCAGGGTCTTGACACCTGACACGTTACCTAAAAGGAACGGGGACCCCTCTCCGTCGCGGCAGGAGACAGGAAAACCGCTGCGCGCCGTTGAGTTTCTTCCGTGACCGCGCATAGAATTTTTATCAATACATAAATGCTTTGACAAATGCATTCTTGTACGCGACTCTGCCGTACGTGCGATTGTAAGAACCTCGTAAAAGCTTGCGAACGTCTCTGGCGTGTTTATTAGTTTCCTGGATGCGTCACGTTTAACCTTCGTTTCGTACGCTTTTATATTTCGATTAGGTATAACAGATGTTGCTGAGCAGAAACGCGATGTCGCGATCGAGAAAGATCACTCGTTAACATTAAGTTAATCCTTGGCATTTGCTAAGAATCATATCCGCCGCTGTTGAGCGTTTACCCCAGGACTTGCCTCACCGACAAATGCAATTATCCTTAAACACGACTAATAATTATCTGTTACTAGTAATTGAATAAAAATGAACAGCTTTAAATTGCATCATTTAAACAAGAATTGAAACGCATTTAAAGTATGAAAACTAAGACATAAGCATTTATTTTTCCAGAAAGTGTTGTAATAATAAACAGAATAAAAAATAAGGTAAAAATAAAAATATATTTATAAAATAAAATAAAAATAAGTAAATTAATTAATTAAATAAATACTGACATTTTTGTTTATTGAATGGAATCTTAAGCTTAATTGTAACTTTTGTGAATAAGAGTTACAATTTCTAATAATAATTTCTATACCTAATAATAATTTCTTTGATAAGAAAGAAATTATTATTAGAAATAATAATTTCTAATAATCTTATACCTAATAATAATTTCTTTGATAAGAAAGAAATTATTATTAGGTATAAGATCCTGCCTGATCGAAAAAGTTATAATATTTATTCTGTAACAGAATTACACACATAAATTGCTATTAGACATACATATGATCCTGATCGCTATTTCGTTTTTAAAACATTATAATAATGTTACCGATAGAACTCAATCGAAGGTTTGCTTTGTCGACTCGTCGTCTGCGAGCTATATCGCTCCTTGGCTCGTCGACACACTTCGAATTTCGACACTCTATCGACACGCTTCGAATTCTCGTCGCGCCATTATCTTTTGTTCGCCATATACGGCCGCATACCTCGCGCGCCGTACGTACGAACGTTTGATATACATCGAGCACCGTGAATATATAACTTTTGCGACGTCTGATCGAAAAATGGCCGTGTGTTAATATTCGCAAAAACCGTCGACGATAAGCGAGATACGCGGCGAACACGCGGTGAGACGCGTGATCCGCTCGTAAAAAATTCCATTACGGCACATAGTAGGCTCCCAGGCATGTCCCGCCAATTTGTTTGTAAAATGGGGAAAGAAAATATCTCTTATTTTCGTGCACATCCATCGACGTGGCGGCACGATTTATTTTACGTTCCTCTAGCAGCCTAAAAATTGCGTGCGCAACAAAAATCAACGGAACACGGCTGTATATTGAGTCTTATCTAAATAAAATTCATTTTTTATCGCAAAAAGGAATCTATAAAATATGGATGTAATTGCATGCAAAACTTTATACATATATAAAAGTAATTTATTTTTAAATTATATCGAGTGTACATGTAAAATTATATTTTACATTTGCTGAATTGAGCCAAAAAGCTACGATGAAATCGATATTTACCGATTTGGTCGGCTCGTTAATGCTCGTTCCTATTTGGTGGAAAGTCCGCCGTGTAAACCGAACTTTGTTACGAGAGCGCGCTTATCCGATTCAAATGACGGCGACCTAATTATTCTGGCACTACGAGGCAATTTTTTTTCTTCTTTTCTCGCTCGCGCACTGTCGACATGCTTCGACCACCCGCGTGACTTTCAACGAGAATGAGAACGTAGTGCCATCATCTCTTTCTCGTGTCTGGGAAAAAGTCGTCTCTTTGAAGTTCCACAGAAAGTGGAACTCGGTAGATCTTCTCTCTGTCGCGGAAGGGAAGAACGACATGCTTTCTCGGCTGCCGAGGACAGTGCGACTGACTACCTGCCATTGTACGAAATGAGACGCGAAACAAGTTGGAAGCTTTTAGCGTGTCCGACTGCCGAGAGCGGTCCGAGGTATAGGACCGCAGGAAATTTAGTAAACTCACGTTAGCCGCTCAATTTCTCTTCTGCTATGATATAGAATGGTCAGCGAAAACGGGAGCACGGATTGCATTAGATATCCGATTACAATTTCTGATGTTTTACCTCATAAATTTACATTTATCCAATTAGTCTGAAATATTTGCCACTCGCACAAATGCGGATCGAGAGAGCGCCCCGGCCGGAACTCGCGCGCTACATTCCCTACAAATTAACAGCATCATTTGCAACTTGCGTGCACGTAATTGTCACTGTCACGGATCACGCATGCCGGAACATTATTCCGTCAAGCGAGCTCCCGGGACAGATCGGGTATCCCGAATTTCACCTGCCGAGATAAGAATGTGGAGCAGCGCGCCGATGAGTAGGAGTAAACCTGTTTTCGTGCGTCTGACCGCGTCGGGGAAGAATGTCTCTCTACGGTAACGTAAAATGCAAGGGGACGAAAAAGAAGGAAGCCGTGAACCGTGAATCCACCCTGTCACGGTTGAAAAATGCGGAGAACGCCGGGAATTATCCGGTATCCCGCGGCGGTTGACGTTGATCGCCTAAACTGGGACGCAGGAAACTTGGGCGCTTCTATTCGTCTAATCCCCCATGGTTGATAACTGTGTACCGCGGGAGGCGTGTAACTGTCGTACTTTTCAATTTTGCCGTACCGTTAGACAGTCGTCCCGATTTAGCGATACATCGACACGTACTTCTCGCGCGATCGAGGTGGAAAATTAGCGATCTGGCGCGTGTATCCCACTTCGCTAAGTTTATTTCGAGACATTAGAAAGTGAATTAACGCTAGTTATAAAATTACCTAATTTCTGTTAACGCATAAAATGTTTACGTTTATATTTACATTGTATTGTGCGATTTCATCGTGACTAGCTTGCACTGAAAATCCGGATTATCTAACTTCAGAGATTCGCTCTCCTTTTGTATACCTTGCCTGCGGTATAAACGGACAGAGCAAACTTAGTTAACTTGGGTTCGAGCTTACCCATCTTAGAGTAACAGGCTTTGGTATAGCTGCACCTGCTTACCTGTAAACATGGATTAGCGCAGGCTACTAGGGATCCCGAAATTCCCGAATAAATAGAACGCGTATGTAGGTACGCAAGATAGAAGTTAGTCCACTGAACGTTTTTCCTTTCTATATAATCACTTTGCATCGCGATTCTTCCACGTTGTTCGTGTGTAGTTTCTCACCGTCGTGCGAGGGAAGCGGTCGTTCTCATTTGAGCCGAAATCGATATTCATTAATTTCGTTTATCGGACTGCGCGAATCTACCGCGAGGCATCGCCTCGAAAACCGGTTCAATTTCGCGCCGGTTAATCACGCACGGTGCGTATAGCGCGTCCCGGCTTCACTCGTACGATTATTCTTCGATCTCGCATTCGTGCGAGTACCGTCTGGGAGAAGAGAAGAAAGATGAAGCGTGTGGTAGGCTTGGAGAGGGAGAAGTTTGAGAGAAATTCCAGGCGAGAAATGCATTCACACGCCGAGCGTTTCTATGTATACGTATCGACCTCTTTCGTGTCCTTCTAAAAAGCGATGATAAAAATGAGCGCGTAATAGACGCCGGGCTCGCAGACGTGAGAATTCTGCTGGCAGCGCACAATTTTTAATGTGCACTTGGGTGCAAAGTGCGCGATGTGTAATATGTAAATGGAATTTTTTAATGCACCGAGCTTGAGAAAGAAAATTCGAAGGAGTAGTTCTCGAATCTATTAATCTCTAAATTAAGTTTATGAAATTTAATATTAAAATATGAAATTTCACACGTTTTATATTTATTATTATAATTATCAGACCATTAAACGTGATTAATTATATTACAATATTTATTAATGTATGTTAATCGCTTTACTTTTTAATAATGGAGTGATACTTTCGAACCATACGAAACGTTTTAATTAATGAAAAGCGGTAACGCAACACTGTATGGGATAATTGAATTCGATTCACCATTAAAAAATAATAAAAGTAGATGTATGTGAATACATCGAGAATGAATCAAAGGCGGTAGTTCACTATTGAAATTGAAACGACAGTTGAAATGCGAACTCATTTTTCGGTCTTGTGCTATTGCATGCGATTTCCAATGCTATTTCCAATAATTGCAATTAATTGCAAATAATGGTTACGCCCAAAGGAACATTCAATAATTGTGTACCTCGATCGAGTCGTGGAAAATATAGACCACGCTTTATTGCAAGGATTTGAAAAATAACGAATTTGCTTTATTACAAATCGAGTTAAAATGATTATTTTCCGAGTGTGGATAAGATCGAACGTATAATCAGACTATTTTAATAAATAGGACGAGTAGGTACATATATAGGTTTTTTATAAAAAATAATTAATAATAATTATTAAAGCAAATTAATATTTTTAATGATCATCATATAGTCAGTATAAGATAATAATTTTATCATCAGAAAATTGTTCTTCACTCGAAGGTCTCAATTACTCCTTTCACCGCGGAACGCTTTCGGCCATAATGTTCGTAAACGACGAAAGTTGTAATAGCGTCGGTTTGATTGATACGCATCGAAGTAGCGCTTTCAATTGGTACGGTTGATAACTTTCACACTTAATTACGAATCCCCACTTAATTACGATCGAAGACGCTAGCAGCTCGTTGACCCGTCCCGGGACTTGTGCGCACACCGCTGCCACATCTATCGATTTCTCGAGGGAACCAGCAGACCGGAAGTGGACTCTCCCGTGCGCACTGAAGGAGATGCACACGGTAATTAATAGAATTGCTTTTGGTGGCGATTTATTTTCGTTTCGCGGATTCGCTCCTCACACCTTCTCGCCTTTTGCTTTTACAAGTATTAACGAGCGAAATGTCCTCTGGTTTTTCCGGGCCGCCTTGTACTTTGTACCTGTACTCAAAGTCGGCGATACGATAACCAGACGGTTCTAAGGGTTCATTTCACAAGCCGTTGGAGCATAAATTGTCTCGTCGTCGATCGCTTCTCCTCGAGGGTACGACGATCCCCGTAAAGAGAATCTCCTTGATCCAACGACGCGCAATTCAATAGGTCGCTTCCTGAGAAAAAAAGACTAACCGAGCGGCTTCGGGAGAAAGGCGAATCTCTCCGCCTGTCGCACATAAATCTTCATTTCGGCGATCAGAGAAGTCGAACTCGGACACCCGTAACCCTGCATCCGCGCGGGTCGACCGGTCGCGATTTTCGTGGTCCCGACGCGATCGCGTCGCCGTCGATCGCGGCACATGCCCGATACGGAGGCGCGATCCTTCTTCGTTCCCTTCCGATCCCGTTCTCTCTTGTGGAAGGCAAAAGGACCGCGACGCGAGAGACGGCGAGAAAGAGAGAATCGCAGTGCGAAGGAAGAGGAGGACAGAGAAGAGGAGAAAAGATCGGTCAACGAACCAACTGACCATACACCGGGCCCTGGTGTACCTCACCTTGCACGCTCCCCCCCCCCCCCCCCCCCGCTTTCCTCGTATTACTTCTCGGTGAATTTTTGCATACCGGTCACGGCACCTGAATTTAAAGCGTCGGCCACGGCCGGTTCGTCTCTTTCGCTTCTCTCGCTCTTCTCTCGCTCCTCTCTCCGGACACGGGACACGGGAGAAGAAAGTAGCCGATACACGATCAGGTGCGCGCGCGTGACCGTTCCCGTATTCCATAGGAGAATAATATTGCAACCGTGTATACGTACGCGCTACTAGCAAGCTCGACATCAATCATTTACGCGTCTTGGGGAAGAATTCAAGTTCGCACCTCAGCTCTCCTATTCACGAGGATACCTCGGTCAGTGATTACTATACTTGTTTCTGCAGTCGTATAATCATCGGAACGGAACGGAACAAGCGAGGGAGGTTGTAATTTCACTCGCGTTTAACGTCGTACTTCGATAATTAATTGATTAATCGACGCGCCGCTCACCGCGAGAAAGTCGGCGTCTTAGCAGACTCGGCAGCCTTCATAGCGAGAATTTATCGTCGTCACGGCTAAACTGGATTGATAGTAGTTTACTATGCAGTTAATGGCATTAAATACGTACAAATTCACGATTAACTTATCTCATTCACTACTGCGTTAAACCTTCCTGTTCTTAATTTCTTGTCTATTTCCTCCTCGGTGCTGTTTTCTCCCGCAACATTCCTTTCCTGCTCCGTTTTTTCTCATTTTCTAAATTTATATATGTATAAAATACTCGAGTAGTTTCTCTTCTTCTCGTCACAAGTACCCTATATTATATTTTTACATAGATAAATGAAATTAAGGAATAATTAACGAATATCTATTTCAGATAAACGCGCGGCAATCGATCGATTTTTAAAGTTGACAAAACGAATGATTATTTTTCTAATATGACGATAAGGAAATATACGAATTAATAGCCTAGGAAAGTTGCAATGTGGAACGATTACTGAAAGGAAGAACGCTTACAAGACTAATTCCCAACATAACGTGGTATACGCGACTATGTGCTATATTTATAACGTTATTTCTATCTGCTTTTTTTCTAATAATATAATATCACAGCTTACGACCGTTCGTTTATACGAATAAAGAATTATTCAAATACTTATAAAGAATTATTCATTAATACAACGAATTGATAGCGCTTTCTGTAAATTCTATTATTCTCTATCGCATTCGCCCGAAAGGGTTCACGCGATTCTCTCTTCTCGGGGCAAGCTGTTGGAGAAGTTCGTTTGAAATCGGGAAGTTGAATTGTTCAAATCAGTTACGCGCCGCATAGACTGCGGGCCAGCCGAGCCTGTGAAATGGTATCGTGGAATAAAATCAAATCGAACGCCGCGATTCCATCGGTTAACTTCCCAGAGCTATTTCAAGTACGTGTCTCGCGAGTTTCGGCCGCAGCTCGAGAGAGGAAATCCAGATTACGGAGCGAGCGGTCGTCCCGTTCCCGGCCATCGAAGTTCTAGGTCCTCGATTTATTCGATCGCAAGTACTTCGGGCTGCTGTGCAGACAACTGGTGCCTGGTGCACGCACGATCGCGCGCAAGTGATAATCGCAGTTTACGCGGCGATTCGAAGGCGCGGTGCCACGAACCGTCGCCCCTTGACACAGTTCTCCGCGGCGTGATTTCTTTTTTTTTTGTTCCTTGACTTAATCACACGGTGAGATCTCGAGCTCCCGCAGTTACCAATTTTCCTGCGGCGCGAACTTTATCCATGTGCGAAGCGGCGAGAGGCAAAAAAATTGCGATTAGCGATTTCTACGTGCACCTTCGACTTTCTACATGATTCCGACCGTCGAATCATGCCCAGTCACGTTAGCGACTCCGCTTAATTGGCCCCTAACGAGACGATCCTACCGATATTTTCTCCCCACGTGCTCCACGCGCGTACGGTGAACTCGAGTAAGAGCAGAATGGAAGATGGTAATGATGCGTGCAGCTGAAGTACGCACGTAAGTCGCGGCGAATTGCAACTCGCTGCGATGCCGGTTCAAAGATCGTCGAATTGAACGTTAATGGAACTCTCCTCTCGCAATCTAACGCAATCTTCTGCTACTGCTCGCCGGCGAATTTCTTCCTCTTCGCTTCTTTCGTGTCGATCGTGCCGCATTTAATCTCTGACTAATCTCTCTCGCGCGAGTCGATGGCATCGGGTATTTTTCCTGCAACTCGGTATAATGGTCTCTTCGGTCGCGCACGTGCGTTACCGCGTGTGAACGCACGTACGTACCCGTCGATGGAACTAATTCCGTCGGTGCACAACGACCGATCACCGGACCATTATCCGGGAACTCGATTATCCCGCCGTTAGAACCGAGCAATGCATTCATCGATTTTTAATCATCAAGCGAATCCGTCGACGCGAACACACAGAGATCGATCGGCGACGGCGGGATCGTTTAACCTTTAAGCACGTGCGCGTAACCGAGATTTCTATTTCCTAGTTAAATGTTATCTGATTACCAGTCACCTGTACGCGACTTTGCATCTAACAATGTGAATGCGCTGTACGCCATGGAAGAGGCGCGAGCGTGCGCGCCGAGTTGTATAACGAGCCACCAAGTCGATTTCATCCTCATGCTGATTCACCATATGTCAGCACTATTGAGTTTTAGCGATTAGAGCCAATAGTAATTGGGAATCAAACGCTTCGATCCTTTACGGTTTATTGTAGGTTTAAAAGAGTCAATGTATAACGATATAATGTACGGAAAAGAATCAAAGTAGAGACGAGAAACGCGCTGAAAGGTATTTCATAGAGAGAGAGAGAGAAAGAGAAGTGAGCTCGATCAACAAAGTCCGATCGATAGTGTCGATACCGAACGATAGAAGGGAAACGTTTACTTTATGTCAGCTCGAACGTTAGCCCGTTATCTCACAGCTCTGTGATATTCGAGGTTCTATGGCGGTATCGCTTTCCGTCAATGAAATATACGTCGGACATCGACACATCGGTTACCAGCGCAGGTTTGCCCGGCTTACCTCTCTCATCGATACCTCGAATTTACGATAAAGAACGACATGTCGCAACGCGGAGAAGAAAATACATTTTCACCGATAAAACTCAGCGAACTGAAGGCACTCTTTCGCGCCGTTCAGATTTTCTCTTTCTTTCTTCTTTGCTTCTTATTAATTTTTTCTCTCTTTTCTTCGACGTTCTTTTATACCTGTGATGTTTGAGGAAGAATCGAATGAGCGACTTGCCTCATCCCGGTAGGAAAAAAAAAACCATTATGCACGAAACGCAAAACTCAGTACAAACAAATTATTATTTCCGGCAGTGTTTTGCAGTAATCGAAATTGCAAATGACCGTGATGGTGCCTCGCCGTAATTACGGTCGGAGTTACGAGACAATATTTTTTGCTAGATACGAAAGAGAGAGAGGGAACGCGCGCGTCTTCTTGCGTCGCACGTCAAGTGGCAATTGCCTCCGCAGAGATGACTGATCCGCACGGCCATTTGGACTTGGCGAACCCACGGATCTCACTATAGGTACTGCGAAAATTCGGTATAAAATTTATACATTAATTATGTATACCCATATATGCGTACATTTTTGCAAGCGATAGTTTAACAATAAACAGTTATAGAAAAAATTGAAACAAAATGCAACCTACTAGTTCGAGAAAATTAAATATAAAAATAAGAATAAGAAACTCATGTGTGTTTGATATAGGTGGAGCAGAATAGCGCAGGCTAAAGCTCAGTTTTATGTTTTATCTTCCTGAAAAAATTTTGGCAATTACGCAGTGAGCGTTATCGGACCAAAGAGATCCTCGAAATGCGAAAAGAACACTTGGAAAATAACGTGCACCGCGTTACATGCAATTACACACGCTGACTTTGCTTGAATTTCTGAATTTATCTTTGCGGCCCTGTTGTTTTAGAACCAAGAAAGAGAATAACATAAAAGAAGCTTCTTTTTCTACCTTCAGCTCGCGCCTCCAAGTTCTTCTAAACAGCCGCTAATTTTAGATTACACAAAATGCAGATGTGCCATATCGGTGTGTATTGCGTCAAGACGTTTTAGCGGTCTTAATGCACCTGACAGGAGTGAGAAAAAGTTGCGACAACCGAAGCGCTGAGCTGTAATTGGTCACGACAAAGTCTCTCTCTCTATGACTCTCCGTCTCTCTATCTCGCGGGAAGTAATCCTCTAATTTCGTGACGCATTCCGGGGCCTCAAATTGCCACGTCCGCGTTATCTTATCGACGTTGGGCTGAATTGTAGCAGCCATCGCTCAGCACGCGACGTTAAATGTCACAGGTGTAATAAAGTACGCCAATGTTAGCTCAGGACGATACGTATTAATGCTCCCCCTCCCTTTTCCCCCCTCGTTTGTTCATCGCATCAAGGGTATGACATCACGGTTTTCTTAATATCTTGATAAACGTACGCGACCGCGCCCATATTTGCTATCCTGCGCTACACGTACCGTATCCTGACTGCGCACAATATGTGCATTAGCAACATTAAACGGAAATTTCTGCGGTACAGGCTCAGGAAACAAATGCAATTTTCCGTGGTCGCGCACCACGCAAAATCGAGCTGAAGCCGTGAAATTATTCCGTTTCGATACCGCGGAAAAGCATCGATTATTCCATAAAGTTATTTATCTCGTTTCACAATACCGATATTTTATTTCGATCCTGCGTATAGAACGGATTAATTACGCAGAAAAAAAATGGAGCTCGCGGTACGCTCGTACAGTTACCTCATCTCTTTACAGGGCAGCAAGCTTGTTATGATTAATGAACAAAGTTACCGTTAATTAATATTACTACGATAACGTATTAATGAACAAAGTTACCGCTATGCATAGTGATAGAAGCCAGTTCACAATTCTGCTTTCCGCATACGCGCGTCATGGGAAAGAGCGTAGCGCTCTAAGGAGACATCAAAGGTACCCACAGGTACCCAACATAATGATAGCTCAATCATCCTGCGATTACTTCTCGATTCGTCTAGTCATCGCGACAAGGAACTGTTACGTTAAAGAGTTTGTTCGATGTCATCCATATTTCATGGAGCAATCCAGACGTAATCGTTCGCAGAGACAACAAACAAAGGTGACGGTAATACGTCGACAGAGAAACAGTAATCCTGTCTGCAAAGATATTAATTTTCGAAATCGGAAACATACATGATTACATAGACATTCTTCGTCTTCAACGATATGATATTGATAGCTACTACATTGAGAAAAAAATATGAAAATTATTATTTTCCAGCATTTATTTTCGAGGTTGTTTTATATCAGCTTTCATATCGACTTTCCTCTCCGCTTGGCAATTCGCGCCTCGATAACGATCGTAGAATAGCGTTTCGGAACGCGATTTCCGATTCGGCGAGACGGTATTGCTGATCCCGGCCGCGTACGTGTGCGTGACACGATGATCTAATTTCCATGCGTGTCGGAGGCAAGGCACACCGGCGGCTTATCCGCGATACGATACGATTTCGCGCTTCCGCGCGCATCGCTCTCTCGCCTCGCTCGCTCCTCCGCCTGTCTTTTGCTTCCTTTTCGCAATCGCGGTTTTTCACGCCTCTGCGCGCGTATCGGGAGCCTCGATCGATCCACGCTTGGCCGCGACCGGTCGTCATGACTTATGCTCCAGCTCTCTCACAGGATTGCGAACGCAAATATGCGAAAGCCGCAACGGAGACCGGCAGACTCGGTTAGGTATGTTCGATCGAGTGCCGCAATAAATTCGACTCGGGGTAAACGTCGACTCGCGATCGTTATCGGTGCCGATAACGGACGCGGCCGTGCCGAAGCGGAGAAGAAATCCTAGTAAAAAGCGGTGAATCCCGAGTGTCCCGTGAGTTTTTGTTTGCAAATGAAATGTATGGCGCTGAACTCTCGCGCTGCAGCGATTTCGGCGCTTTCCTATTTTTTTTTTCAACGACGTAGTCCTGTCAATGTCCGGCGCTCTTGTTAACACGACGCGGCTAGAAAATAAACGGAACGGCCAGGAACAACAAAAAACGGATGCGAGCGCGTAAAATCACGCGGACTTTATTCTTCCTCGTATATTCCGAAAGAGAGAGAATCTAGATGCGTTTCGAAAAATATTTCTCAAGCTCGTCATATCCGACGCGAGGGATCTAGAAGCGTAGGTATCTCGGAGGCGTTTCGCAAAATCGGGCGCACCGACACGAAACCGCGAATAGCAACGTGCGTTATTTCGTCCCCGATTCGCCGTGGGAACCGCGAGCGAATTAATTAAATCGCGACGAATCGCACGGACACGTTCCGATTACGCGAGCGTGTTAGCCGATCGGCCGTGATAAGGATACCGAGATACACACGCACGTGTACACTCGGGATCGGGGAAGGCTGGGAATAATTATTGCCACACTGCTCCTTTTTTTCGTCCCTGCCGCCTGCTTCCATCCGGCGATTTCTCGCGTGCGCGTTACGGCCCAGCAGCGGGAAACGCGGACTCGCGGTTTCTCCCATGCCGTCGTAATTGCGTTGAATTGGCCTAACAATTCAGGATACGCCGCGATCTCTTTCTCTCTATCCTACCGGCTTCCCGTTTTTTCTCTTCATATTTTTCTATCCACTAGGTTCGACCATTCGTCGGTATCTGTTCGCGGATAGTGTTTTTCTTTGGTACGATTTAATTGTAGCGCGAGTTGCGAAATTCGCGCTCGCTCGCTCGCTCGCTCGTTCGTTCGTTCATGCGGCGAAATAGCCGCGGTTAAGATTTACGAGCGAAAAACGACGGCTGTGCAAAGAGCGCGCCCGCTCGATTTCAGCCTCTCGCGGCGCGCGGAATTGAAACAGAGAGGTGCAATTAATGGACTTCTGCGGCGGCACGCGATCGCCGTGTTTGTTACGCTCACTCGAAACACACGCGTCAATTTTAATCGAATTAAGCATGGAATATTTGTCAAGCGCCGTGAAAAGCGTGTTGTAGCGAATTTTTATGGGCAAATGCTATAAGCTATTCTATATAGCGTTCTCATCGTACGCCTAAGATGAAATTAGAGGCAACAGGTAGTAGAGAAACTGGAAGTAATCAGGTTTTCCAGTCATCAAACCAAATCACTTTTTTCATCGAATCTATGAAGATGTATGTGTAACTCCCAGCACATATGTAGTAATTTATTTTAATAATTTATGTTGCAAAATTGCAATTTTGCCATGTTCTCGTATCTTATACGTATCTGCAAAAATGAGGAAATGTATTACGTCACGTAGTCTTGTCGAGTCCGCAGAAAAAAAGGAAGGAAGGAAGGAAACAAATCCGATCTGCATTGCGATCGCGCGGAAATACTTTCCACGGAAAACTTTTCTCCCGTGTTCGCGCTCGCGATATTTCACACGCGTCTCTGGACCGTCCGCAGGATATCCGTTTTCTCACACGCGCCGGGAGAGATGCGGTCGACGGCGAAGAAACAACGGAAGAAAGAAAGCATACGACGAGCCGATCGCGAAAGGCTAGTGATACCAAATCCGGTTCCGTCTTTTCCGTACGTGGACCGCGTTGCACGTAGGCACGTCCGCTGCATTTGTACTCGCCTGTGTAACGCGAAAGAATTGCTTCCTAGTCAGCGAGGTATAACGATATCGACTGAACGAGAGTTCAACGTTCCATGCGAAATCGCTCTTATGCGCGCCCTTTTTGATATGCACATTTGCGTTAATAATTACTACTCGGGTAATTTAATCGCGCTTCAAAGTTAGAGAGAACTTTCGATCGCGTTTGAAGTTAAGAAACTGCGTCATTCGCGAGATAAAATATGGAAACGGATGAGATCAGCGGGAGATGCACCATTTAGATTCCTAATACTTATAAAATTCACTCGCTCGGTCTCGTGTTTTATGACTTAAAACTCTTGCGTCAGTGTCTCTTTTATCTCGAAACGTTAGTAATAAAAGTTACATTTGGAGTTTCCAAGATAAGGACGTATCGAGAAGCGCAGTCATTTCGTGAAGTAATTACCCTCATTTTAGCGGAGACCGACCCTTGATCTCGCGCGAAGTTTCCTCGACGTAACGACGGTTTCGCGGCGCGGGGGATGAAAGAAACACGTATCTTCGCTGGTGCACCTGTGTGCAATCATCTAACATCTTCACGGGCGCCGGCGCGCGATGGCGGTCGTTAGTTCCCCGTTAACGCACGCTTCGTTATCCTCGTTAGCGCAAAGTAACGCGCGCGCGAATGCAGATTTCGCGTCTCTAACGAGCTTGACGGATAGGATGCCTTCGATTCTGTGATGCTCCGGTACTCTTGTCCCCCCGAATGGGTGAAACTAATTCGGAGGAGAGCATGGCGTCGCCAGATGTTCGCAAGCACTGGAATCATCGCGTCGATAAGACATCGATGAGCGCTTATGAATTCGGAAAGGAGAATAAACGAAATCCGTCGCTTTCTGAGAAGAAAGCTCGACTGTGCTCGAATAATCACGCTACCTTTGAAAGAATGTTGCCCAAAATTTTAAGTCAGCGAGAGGATGACGAGAAACGTGCGGAATATCCATACGTTTGAAGATTCGACGGGATTCTATATATTGGCACACAAAGTCACAAGAATCTGAGATATGGAGGAACCTGCTAACTTATACAAGCACGGGAGGGGCACAGTGGCCAAAATATTCGAATGTTACATATGACGTCACAGCTGGAACGTTTTTGTGCGAATTGCTTTTGTGTCTATTCTATGGACGAAGAGCTCGGTCGATGTCATCGGATTTCCTTCCCTACCGCCAACGGATGTTCTACGTAATTTGTACACAGGCACACGCAGTTTTTCCTCTTTAAGGTCTAAGACACTCGGAATTTAACGGCCGAGTGTCTCGCGGAAACGATTGCGCGCTCTCATTTTCGAAACTCGTTTCTTCCGTTCCCGGCGACACGCAACGTGCCATTTCCTTCGTGCTTTGAACCTGGCTCGATGCAGACAATTAGCAGATAACGTCAATGATTAAAAGAACACGTAAAATTTGGTGTATTCTTTGGATATTTTACATAATAGAATGTATAACAAATTTTGACGCGCGCCACTAAATTATTTTACATTATCAGAGGAGTAGATCAATAATTATTATAATGAGTATTAATTATCAATATGCTCATTGCACTTTCGCTGTGTGATGCATATCTGTGGCTTCCGTACATGATGTTACATTGTTTATAGTACTTATATATTTATTAATCTATGAATTGCATGACGATTAAAGCATTCGTTAATTGCCACTATAAATTATAATATTTATTGTATTCGACCACATGTGTTTATATTCTGTTGCATGTCATAATTGAGCCGTTCTAATTAGTCTAATTATTACGTGCAATAATTCCTCGATAAATTTATTTTATAAATCACTTTATATTACATATTAATGAACCATGTTAATGAGATAACATCAAAATAATAGCAAATCAAAAATAATCCCTCTGTCGGGAACGTAAATATCTACTGCAGCTTTTAACAAATAAACCAAGACATTGCTCCAAAAATATAATCACTCAATATTGTTAACAATGTATGTGTGCATAATAATTAGAGGAGCTTATAACGTTTTCTAATATCTTTTTCGTTGAATCCAAAATCTCATAAAAATTACCATTTTTGTCGTCCCGCATTTTCATGTTACAATAGCAATAGCAGCACAGTTTTAAAATATGTAACAGCGCACGTATTGCACGATGCAATATGAAAATCTTTTATTTCCCCATTTTATTTTCGAAAATTGTTATTTGTGTTTATAAGTAATAAGAACGCTATATTTACATTGTCGAGAAAATTCAATTGCGGATAGAATTGGTACCAGAGCGTATCGGAATTCAGGTAGGTATGTTCAACATAAAGAACGCTGTCAGTTTCGCTTGTTACAATTAAAGCGTGACGGAAAATGAAAATAGCGTTGTTATTTACACGTAATACTCACGGTTGGAAGCGACTAATTGGGATGCTGCTCAAATTCTGCCTCTGAAGTTCAGCGTTTCTTTCTCAGCGATGTGGGAGGACTCCTCAAACTCAATAGTGATTCATGGTAATCGCACTCGTAGGGACAGAGGGAAAGAGAAAGAGGGAGATCCAGATGCACCTCTACGCACGCACCCCCTCGGTCCACCTTCCGCGATTCGCGACTCCGCACGTACCGCGAGTATCGTGACACGCGCACGTCGAAAATCTCGCTCAGTGGGACGTATCTTGGAGCTCGCGCGGGAGGCAGAGAATAAACACTCCGGCACAGGCAGGTGGATTCCCCTCCTACTCTCCGGCGAGATGGAGAACGGCGACGAGAGAACCGTCGGTCGCGAAGGGTGGCGGTCGACTGAGGCGCCTCGTCGGTCGTTGTGCATTCGGCATTCGCTCGGTGCACCTCCCGCGCTCGCGGCTGCCTGCGGCCGATCGCCGTGCGGTCCGCGGACACACGCGTGCCTGCGTGGCCCGCGTGCGTGTATGCGTACGTGCGGCGAGGGAGTACCAAGCCTCGGAGAACGGCGGACGCGCTTGCACAATTGTCATATCGCCGTAGCGCCCGCGACATTCGCGAATCTCTCAGCATTTCGGAGAAATGCACCTCTTGCATTTCGGAGCGAGTGTCGAGAAGCTTTCTCTCGGCTCTATGTACGATTCCCGCGGTTCACTCGCGATTAAACACGTGTCACTGTAATTGCAACTCTCATCCTCCGTTCCCTCCGGCGACAAGTCGAATTTAGGACAGATCCGCTTGCGCGGATGCAACTACTTTGTCTAAGCGAGCTTTGTTACTTAGTCCAAAGGGAATTTGCCTTCCATTGTTCGTCTGTCATACGTGACGTAGCGCGATAGAAGGATATTTTTAGACTACTTTGGTTTTCTTACGGCCGTCTGTGAGTCGGATTTATATCTCGTGCAGTCCAGAATATTATACATTTTGAAATTGGGGTCAATGTGTCCGCGCCATGACTGCGTAAAATGCAAAGCGCAGGCGGAATACACGTTGCAATTTATAGAAAACATGACGTATCGCGAGGTTACTCGTTTTACAAGTCAATCATTTTTATCGCTGATTTTGATATATTTTCCCGTGTAAGAATAAGAGTGTCTTCCTAAAGAACTTTATACAAAGAAACGTTTTCAGCACGATTTGGCTGCCCGAGCGAGTTTCATCGCATGCGAGCTCTGAAAACATCTTTTGTCTTCCTTCTCTTATACCCCACAGTAAAACGCACGGTAAAAGACCATGAATAGAGCTAATGAAAGCCGTTTCCGCGGCGATTCTTGTTAAACGAAATAATTATTGAACAAAAAAGGAGAACGGAAGACATTCTATAAAACTACAGAAATATGCAATCGCTTTTCAGTCTCAACGTGATCCGGAAATCGCATGCTTTTTGTGAGCAAATTCTTGTCAGACAAATAGGAGTTGTTTCACACAACTTTTTTCTCAATTTTAATCATAATTAAGCTTCAAAGAATAAATATGACAATCTTTTAATTAATTTTATCTTATATTCCGAAAAATCGGATAACCGATTTTTGTTATCTATACATGTATTAATATAAAATTAAAATAAAATTCAAACAAATTCAATTAACACAATTTATCTTGTATTTTAGAACGCAGAGATTTCGAATTTCTATCTCCGGAACATGAATTTTTTTTTCTTTTTGGTTTTTGTCGATTATCGGTATCGAAATTCTCGACTGGAAGACGTCACTTTCGGTGATATGCGTCGTTATCTTTATGTTTCAAAAGCGGGACTTATCCATCATGAAATTTAACAACTCGTCGTTACTGCTATTTATTGGAAAGCGTTTGTACTCGCGTTTGTATGTAGATTGAAAGGTTTGAATTTTTTATACAATTTTGCGTGTGGGGCATGTGTGTTATAGGCTTATAACTGTGAGTGGGACAAAAACGCGACAATGGAAAAATTGAAATAAATAAAATTCGACTGAATTCTGTTTATGTATATAATATGAGATTCACATTTTGATTAGTAAAATGATGCAAGTGGACTGCGCGTAATGTAGGTGGCAAATCCTCTGTCCCTTCTAAAAGCTTTCGTTTTCGATCGTAAATCCATCCGAAAATTTACGAGACTGTGCACATCCGTCGAATTGCATATCCGTTTGACTCTCCCCTCGCCGATAAATCACAGTTATCCGTGTGTGTTGTGGATTCGATGCGCTGTTAAGCGGTCCCGTATTTTAGGCATTAAGCGATTCAAGATTTGTGAAATACGGAGCGAAGGGATTTGTAGGGATTCAGCCTCACAATGGAAAACGAGACAAATTGTAATTACAAATGTACAGTTACGTACGCTACCGTCTTGTATTTTATTAAACTACCGCGAATTGAAATACGTTATACCAAAATGAGGGAGATTTTATAACGTTAAATTTTTTTTTTATTTTATTCTTTATTATTAATTTTATACGACACATAATATTAGAAATTTAAGTATGCAACAAAGATAATGTTTTTAGCTAGGTCACATATTATACACATATATATACAAATAGAATTGTTAAAAAATGTTTCTTAACCGATTATTCGTTGGTTGCGATATATCACTTGTCAATTATGACATATGAAATTATAATCGCGAGCGTCATTTGTCAACGTCACGACGATCATAAAACTCGAATACTGTTTGCACGTCGCGAATGGCGAATAATTCACGAATATCCGTGCTTCCGTTCCCTCAACCCTTTCGTCGCGGCTGCAAGTTTTTGTATTTCTGACTGGTGCGCGAGCCGGATGTTCGGCAACAATAACGCCTTTAATTATCGTAAGCAATTAAAATCGTTTTCGCGCGGAAACCCGTGTTTGCACGCTGTCCGGTGCCGAATGTGGCGCGTTGACGAAGAACAATGAAAAAGGCCTAATTGAAACCGCCTAATTGTATACTGATGGATCCAAGATTTATTTTTATATACGAAAGAAAGATATTCTATCATCTCCTTGGGAACAAATGTCACATCTTTTGAATTTATTTTAATTTGCTAAAAAACACAGTGATTTGAGTATGTTGAAGTTTTCTGAATTATTATTTAAATTTCTCCTCTTATATACTGCCATGTTAACTGTTCTCTCATGCATGGAAAAATGTACGGCATACGGCATTCCGCAACGGATGCGAAATGACAGAATTAGCAAGTATAATGAATGAAATTTTCTAATTGGAGGTAGAAAGAGCGCGAGGAAGAAATTGTGGCGAAAAGGTAATAAAAGCTAGACAAGAAAGATATAAATGCGACCAACGTGCAACACGGCAGCAAAGATACACGAAGAAAATGTAATATCTCTTCAGAACCCCTTTTGCCCAGAGGTGTTAGATTTCCAATGTCAGCATATCTGAACCTTTCTCAGCATATTTGAACCTTTGTGACATCAAAGCTTTGTATTCAACGCAACAGAGTAACATGTCATCAACATATTTAAACGCAAGGAAATACAATTTAATTAGATTAATAGATATACGTAGTATTATTATTAACAATTTGAAGAACGAAGAAGGAAATTCCGTGTGTCAAAAGCTTACGAGAAAAATGTAAAACATAGGTATAGAATTAAAAGTATTAATTGTTACGAAGTATATTTTTAAAACGTCATGAGTTCTTTACAAGAAAAGAATGTTACTTTTTCTTATCATAAAATGTCTGTATTCGAGAGATACAGGTAAGAAAACTATAACATGATTTCTTAGCCGATCCTGCAGTAGATGATTCCATTCTCATTCCATTCTATTGTATTCTCTATTTTATTCTATTCTGTTCTCTATTCCATTCTATTCTATTCTTTATTCCATTCTATTCTGTTCTCTATTCCATTCTATTGTATTCTCTATTCCATTCTATTCTATTCTCTATTCCATTCTATTCTATTCTCTATTCCATTCTATTCTGTGCTCTATTCCATTCTATTCTGTACTCTATTCCATTCTATTCTGTTCTCTATTCCATTCTATTCTGTACTCTATTCTATTCTATTCTGTTCTCTATTCCATTCTATTCTGTACTCTATTCTATTCTCTATTCCATTCTATTTTATTCTCTATTCCATTCTATTCTGTTCTCTATTCCATTCTATTCTGTACTCTATTCTATTCTGTACTCTATTCCATTCTATTCTATTCTCTATTCCATTCTATTCTGTTCTCTATTCCATTCTATTCTGTACTCTATTTTATTCTATTCTATTCTCTATTCCATTCTATTCTGTTCTCTATTCCATTCTATTCTGTTCTCTATTCCATTCTATTGTATTCTCTATTCCATTCTATTCTATTCTCTATTCCATTCTATTCTATTCTCTATTTTATTCTATTCTGTACTCTATTCCATTCTATTCTGTATTCTATTCCATTCTATTCTATTCTCTATTCCATTCTATTCTGTACTCTATTCCATTCTATTCTGTTCTCTATTCCATTCTATTCTGTACTCTATTCTATTCTCTATTCCATTCTATTTTATTCTCTATTCCATTCTATTCTGTTCTCTATTCCATTCTATTCTGTACTCTATTCTATTCTGTACTCTATTCCATTCTATTCTATTCTCTATTCCATTCTATTCTGTTCTCTATTCCATTCTATTCTGTACTCTATTTTATTCTATTCTATTCTCTATTCCATTCTATTCTGTTCTCTATTCCATTCTATTCTGTTCTCTATTCCATTCTATTCTATTCTCTATTCCATTCTATTCTATTCTTTATTCCATTCTATCATCGCTCATTGTTTCTGTACCACGGATGCACGTCGAGGAAAATTCGCTCCTTCGCAAGACGCGGACGCTTCCCTTTGACGTAGGTACATACGCGTCGTAATTTCTGATACTTCGCGGTTAATCTGGCGTGGCCGTAATATACGCGCGGCGGACGCATAACTGAGAGATGAGATACATTCTACCGTACGCGTCGGGGACGGCCGTAATAACACCGTAAACGCCGTGAGAGCATCGCGCTACAACACAATATATGTATCCATCAAGTCCATTTTCCGTATCTCTTCGTCGCTCTCGTACGCGAAGCTATCGTGACGCGCTGCAATCTGGAGCTTATGTTATAGATCTGTTAGAGTCTTTTATCGGTTTTCGCAAACCGGCCAACAACACGGTCGTATCGCCGTGCATCTACAATACTTCATGCAACCAATCGAACTATTCGCCGCGGACAAAGTTACGTTCGCCTACCGATAAGTGATGGTTTGCAACCGCGTCAGTTAATTGCGTTTAGGGTTTGCGTACAGTTTGAGCGATTCGGTAGGTACCTAAATCCCCCGGGGTTTTGCTAATTGGAGTCAAGCCATGCGTGAGCATTAGCGGCAGCGTTTCTCGACTGATACACGAAGGAAATCAATCAAGCTACATGCATCTAAATTGACCTGCGACCTTGTCATAATTAATATTGCATAATTCTATGTATATGCATTAAGAATACGCAAAACGGGAGTTTCAATTACAAGAAATCACGATAAATCTCTCGCTGTTCAATTTTTATCATCTTTTACGTGAATTGTTTTTCTGTCTATAATTTTGGAAAAAAGCGCTTTAACGCCAAAGATAATAAGATAATACGATAACAAATGTTAAGACACGCGATATCGCTAATCGGAAATGATTTTCTTTCGCCATAATAATCCCGCAGGGATGACTGATCCGCAGTCATTTTGGTTTAGCGAACCCACGAATATCTGAGCGCAATATATTGCTCTCGTACATTTACACGTTATGTACACCCACATACGTATGCTTCTGTGAGTGATAGTGTAATAAACATTTGAGGAAAAGCAATATACAACCTAATTTAAGAATAACGAGAAGCATAAGAATAAAAATAAGAACAAGACTCATATGCGCGTTTGATAAAGTAAGAAGCGAAAGCTGAAGCTGCTTTTTTTTATATCCCTTAATTAGAAAAAAAATTTGACGTAATAAAAGTTGACCCGCGTTTATTTCAACGCCGTGACGGCGCTTTTATGAAGATTAAAGATACCAGGGGTGAGCGACATAAAAAACTTTCTCGTGACGTTTTCTTTCATCGATGACGAAAGACAAAAGGAAATGAGGAAACTCGAAGGAGGGGTATGGATGAGTGATCGAGGAAGTAAACGAGGAAATCTGCCTCCCAACGGGCACACCGAGTACTGCTTTCTCAGCCGTAATATTGGAAGTTTACGAGGTTTGCCGTAATCGAATCTCGTTGTACGGTCACAGAAGGCCTTTGGCAATCTGCTAGAGGGCCGACGCGACGTCGTCGACGTGTCACGGAGATGCGAGCCTTACCTAAAATGATGCGTGATATACTGTAGTTCGACGGCGTTTTAAACAGATGAGGTTTTGCGACAAACATTCAGCGAGTAACTATCGTCGATTTGAGTTAAGAAAAAATTTATCTGCCATGTTACGCTCACAGCCTCTTTTACTAAAATTGAAGAACAAAGGAAAATATTTCTTCGAGATTTTTAATTATATCACGATTAAATTCACGGCTGATATCCGATTAGCATCAAGAAACCAAAAAATGCTAAAGAATTTTATTGTTCTGATTATATTATGATTATATTGTGCCTGATATGACCGCACAGTTAAATTGAAACTGATACTTAAGACGCAATCTAACAGAGTGTTTGTATCTGTAGTTAAGTTTTGAAGTACAAAATAATGAGCGGAACGCACGATGGTTGCATTACTCTCGCCTTGTGGCGGCTAATTAGTTTATACGCGCATCAAGGAACTAATTAACCGTTTCGAACAGACTTTCGTTTACGATCAATTTCCGTTGCAAAGTGCAATAACCGGCTGAAATATAATACTGGCAATATCTTATTGTTGGAGGTATAGTTGCAGGAAAGTTGCATCAACTTATCTAAAATTGCAATTATTGAGATAATTTTCAGCACTCACAATCAGTGACAATCTTGAATTTTACCGAATTCTTAATGCGCACAATTAATCTAATAGTTAAATTGTCTCTTTAATTTGTTTAATCTTACGAACTTTTGCCTCACGTGTCTCCTTTCTCTTTCTCTTTT
Organism: Leptothorax acervorum; assembly: GCA_035220615.1. Lineage (NCBI taxonomy): Eukaryota > Metazoa > Arthropoda > Insecta > Hymenoptera > Formicidae > Leptothorax > Leptothorax acervorum. The sequence goes on along the minus strand of JASTWQ010001262.1, from coordinate 360,796 downwards.
TACTCTCTTATCTCTCTTACAATTAGGCTTAGGGTGCGTTTATGTTGGAGTAGTGATAAACGATAAGAGCGGCGATACTAACAAAGCAGCAAGAATAAATACATTAATTTATATGTAATTGTTTATATGCTTTGTATAAACACTTACATATTGTATACTTACAATTGTTTATATGCTTTATATAAGCACTTTTATATAAATTAATGCATTTATTCTTACTACTCTTTTAGTATCGCCGCTCTTATCGTTTATCACTGCTCCAACATAAACGCACCGTTATATAAAGAAAATAAATAAAGAGAGTTAAAAATATGTAAAATAAAAATGATGTAGGTATATCTACGATATACCAGGAAAAGACCATTTATCTACGATATATTGAATCTATATCTTATCTTATTTTATGAAAAATCGAGATTAATGTGTATGAAGCAATATTCTGCAAATAGATACGTATTAAAATAACTTATGATACATCATAAATATTTGCACGACTGAAAAAAGTCAGTCTCGCAAGAATGAACAAATTTAAAAGCGGCGGCGAAATTATTGGTACACCGGAGATTTAATTCAATTAGGATCGCCGCGGTCGCCAAAAGTTTCGTCGGAAATTATCGTTGGAAAAGAGCCTTATTTCGCCGTTTTTTCCACGCGATATTAATGGAAAATTACATGCGCGCCACGCACGAGAAACCGGCTGCTAACATATTACGCATTATGTGGGAGTCAAGGGATAAAAGTTATAGCGATGTGTCATGTATATGAATTTATAAACAATACACACAGGAATCGCGTAAGAAATGCTCATCACAGTAATTGCACGGCAAGATAAACGGCGTTACGCGCGTTGAATTAATAATAAATTATTTTGCGCGTCTTACATTTCGGCAACAAAGTGTACGAAGTCAGGGGTATGAACAAAACACAGATAGTTTTTAAATATTTTTATTATGGTTAGTTGCTTTCAAAATAAAATTTTAATTTTACGGTAATAGCTGTTTTATAACTTTTCAGTTTTAAAGTTAATAGGTAGTATAAATAATACCACACATATGTAAAAGTTAATAATCATACATAAATTTTATATATTAATATTATTTATGTATTAGTTTTAAAATTTTCTACATTAAAATAATAATTAGCAATTGAATCAGGCTTTTAACGCATTATTTGGAACGGAATAATTTTCTATTATTATAACATCGTGTGATATAGCTATAGAAAATATGGTTGCGCGTAAATTGTTATTCATTTAAAAATTCTAATTCCACGTGTCTTTATTGTCATTTAATTTTTTACAGTTTCTTTAAATAAACATATATTTTTCCTCATCCGCTGGTGTAACAAAAGTGTAGTCAAGACAAGATCGAGATAGTATTGCAGAAAGAGCATTTCATTATTAAAATAGACCGTCTTTATGCAATTTCGTTGCGTAGCCAGCGGTCTAAGACTTTACAGTTAGATCTGCACTTTATCGTGATGCATAAGAGAAGTGCGGCGAACACTGAGAGGGACATGGAACCTTGAGAATTTCCTTACTCATTGTGATTCGCGAAAGAAATAAGGTCTCGTACGCGCTCTTCCTGGCGTATCAGAACGGAATTTCCCACACTGCCGCGGCCCAGCTTTGCATAACACAGAAATACATACCTTCCGAAGAAAATTTCTTGGATGTCTTATGTTGAATCGCGATAGCGCGAAAATATCCACTCAGTTCTTCAGAAAATTCGATGCTCTTTTGACATTGTTACATAGTTGTTTCATCTAATTTAAATTTTATATTAGAATTTTTCCATGTATTTATAATATGTTTCTGTGTGATAGATATATTTTAGAAATATCAATATAAATATGGGTTCTTTAATATTTTATAAAAGTTTAATGTCCATTTATATAAGAAAGGAAATACCGAGTTGTATTAAGTAACACGTTTATAATAAAATTCTTTTAATATATTTCGCGTAACATCCAATATAATAATTAATACGGATTAAAATAACATAGAGCTAAAGAACTTGGTGGTTATAGAAACAAAAATACTTATATTTTAATAACAATGTGAAAAAATTTTTAAAAAGATTATAATATAACGAGCTACAAGATTAAGTAATCATAAAAATAATGTATTAAATTCATTGAATTGTCCATAATAGCGTAATCAATCCTGAGGTAATCATTATGACAGTTGAAACTGCATTGGTAGCAGAAGCGTTACACAAATCTGTGCTGCATTCATTACAATTTGAGATCTTGTTGCCGTCAGCATCTTTAGGTCTGCAGCCGTTGGGAACACTGCAACCACGTCCGGTGCCGTTTTGGCCATTTTTAATATTTTCTAGAAAATGAAGTTTTATTCTTACTTTACAAATCTACATATATATAGATGTGTGTGTGTGTGTGTTGTGTGTGTATACAATGTTAAAAATTGTTTCATAAAATAGCTTAGAATTAGAATTATATATGCGAGTTTCTGCAAGTTATTGGAAGAAAATTAGAAAGAACAAATATTGAAAAAATTTAAATAATTTTTTTATCATTATGATAGCATATAAAAAATAGAACAAACTCTGAACCCTCTACAGCCTGCAACATTTTAAGAAACATTACCCGTTATACATTATTTTGGATATAAGATCCAAATGCGTGTTAAAAGTCATAAGATTTTTTTATTTTAGAATTTAGATACTTACCGACAATGTATGATATACAGATGTCGTTGTTATTCGGACACAGCAGTACTTCTTCCGATGTCGGCTCCTTTTCACAAGTTTCACTCATCCACGAAAAACAATGATAACATTTCAATGCCTCGCCTTAAAAAAGACATAAATAAAACAACAAACTAATAAAAATGTGTTTAGAAATATCTATATTAAAAGAAATTAAGAAAGCGATTGCCTACATACCTACATCCAAATTATATTAATTAACTACACAGTAAAACAAATTTTTTGATTAAGTAATTATTAGAAATTTAATAATATATTATACTTTAGTTTTTAATATTAACATTGCATAATCTATAGCAACTATTAATTATTATCCATATTCTCTAAACTAATTTTATTATATATAAAAGATTACTAAGAACCTAAAATTTTAAATTGTATTAACATATAGCATCAAAAAATGTGCAGTTGCAAAAATTCTTATAAATTCATTTTTTAAAATTGTTTGCTATTGTTTATAAAATTGTTAACAAATAAATTGCCGAAAATTTACATTACGTACCTGATTGAAAAATAGAAAGCACAACTACCAAAAATATGGTGAGCACAAAGAACCGATCTTGCCCTTGCATTTTTGTTGCACCTTGATCTATGTCTAATCGACAACTGTCACAGTATACTCGTTTGGCAAGGTTATTATATAAGGTTTCACGATATTTGCTATGACACATAGATAAATTTTTTTATTATAAGTTGACTTATGATAAGTTATCGATAGTTTTATCAATTTAGCGGAAATATGATTTTTATTATTAATGCCTTTATATACGTTAAAAATAAGAAATGCATTAGTTTAATAATTACATTCTTAACATTTTATAGAAAATGTTTCAAAAATTTGTTTTAAAAAATAATCTTCAGAGTATGATACCTACTAATAATTTCGCAGACAGCATAACGCGATTCGAAGTATATTAATTATTTCTGATAGACTCTTCTTATAATTATTAATAACATGAAGCGTACTAATGTGTCGTCAATGCGTATTAATATTCTTATAACAAACGTAACTTATAATTTGATTATTTATATTTATATCAATAGATAATTGTTGATAATTAGAAATTACTACATGATTTTGTATATGATGCAAACAATGTCGGATTAATATTTTTAAGTAAAATTAATAACCGCAGTAAGTCTTTCTCAAAGATAATTTAATTCAGATATATCAATCTAAATATGGGTTCTTTAATGTTTTATGAAAGTTTATGTCCGTTTATAAAAGAAAGCAAAGACCGAGTTGTATTAAGTAACACGTTTAATAAAATTCTTTCAATATCTTTTGCATAATCCAATGTAATAATGAATACGGATTAAAATAATATAAAGCTAAAGAACTTGTTGGCTATAGAAACAAAAATACATATTTTAATAACAATGTCAAAAGATTTTTAAAAAGATTATGATATAACGAGCTATACAAGAAATTAAATAATCATAAAAATAATGTATTAAATTCATTGAATTGTCCATAATAGCGTAATCAATCCTGAGGTAATCATTATGACAGTTGAAACTGTATTGGTAGCAGAAGCGTTACACAGATCTGTGCTGCATTCTTCACACTTTGAAACCAAGTTAGCTACACTTTTGCAGAAGTTGGACAAACCGCAACTACGCACGGTGACTTTTTGGCCAAGATTTTGGGGAAGATGAATATATGTACTATTTTGTACACTTGAGGGAATAATTTCATCATCTGGAAAATGAAGTTTTACTTTTAAGTTACATATTACACATAGGTACTCGTGTGTATGTATATTTTATATGTGTATATATACATATATATACCCATATATATACATATATATATATATATATATATATATATATATATATATATACAATGTTAAGGATTCTATTGTTTTATAAAATAGTTTAGAATTAGAATTATATATGCGAGTTTCTGCAAGTTATTGGAAGAAAATTTATAGAAATTGAATATTGAATCAAGTATTGAAAAATTTAAATAAGTTTTTTTATCATTATGATAGCATATAAAAAATGGAACAAACTTTAAAGCATCTATCAGCCTGCAACATTTTCAGAAATATTACCCGTATATATATTATTTTAATTATAAGATCCAAATGCGTGTTAAAAGTAAGATTTTTTAAATTTTAGATTCTCTCTCTTACCGATAATAAATGATATACATGTGGTAAAGATATCCGGACACGTCAGTTCTCTTTCCAATGTCGGCTCCTTTTCACAATTTTTACTGGTACTCGATACAATCATAACATTTTAATGCCTCGACTTAAAGAAGACATAAATAAAACAACAAATTAATAAAAATATCTTTAGAAATGGCTACATTAAAAGAAATTAGGAAAGTGATTGCCTACATTCAAATTACACTAACTAACTAGTAACTACACAGTGAAACAAATTTTTTCATTATGTAATTATTAGAAATTTAATAATCTTTCAGTTTTTAATAGGTATTAACATTGCATAATCTGTAGCAACTATTAATTATTATCCATATTCTCTAGACTAATTTTATTATATAAAAAAATTACTAAGAACTTAAAATTTTAAATTGTATTAACATATAGTATAAAAAATGTACAGTTGCAAAAATTCTTGTAAATTAACTTTTTAGAATTGTTTGCTATTGTTGTTTATAAAATTGTTAACAAATTAATTGCTGAAAATTTACATTACATACCTGATTGAAAAATAGAAAACGCAACTACCAAAAATATGGTGAACACAAAGAACCGATCTTGCCCTTGCATTTTCGTTGCACCTTGATTTATCTATGTCCAATCGAGAACTGTCACAGTATACTCGTCTGACAAGGTTGTTATATAAAGTTTCACGATATTTGCTATGACACATAGATAAATTTCTTTATACTATGATATACTATCGATAGTTTTATCAAATTAGCGGAAATATGATTTCTGATAGGGAGTTTTTGCAATACCGTCTTTCAGATACGGTAAATGCTAAATTCACGTTATTCATGTTTTCGGGTGGAAAGATGAAACTGGCGCACTTTTTCTTTTTTTTCTGTGCGTGCACCAGTTTCATCATTCCACCCGATACATGAATTTAGCGTTTACCGTATCTGAAAGACGGTATTGCAAAAACTCCCTATTAATAATGCCTTTATATTCGTTAAAAATAAGAAATGCATAAGTTTAATAATTACATTCTTAACATTTTATAGAAAATGTTTCAAAAAATCGTTTAAAAAAATAATCTTTAGAGTTATAGGTATGATACTAATAATTGTACAGACAGCATAAGGCGAATAGTGAATTATATTAATTATTTCTGATAGACCTTCTTTTATTTATTTATTATTAATAACATGAAGCAAATTTGTAGTAATGTGTCGTAAATGCATATTAATATTTTTATGATAAGCGTAACTTATAATTTGATTATTTATATTTATATCAATAGATAATTGTTGATAATTAGAAATTACTACATGATTTTGTATATGATGCAAACAATGTCGGATTAATATTTTTAAGTAAAATTAATAACCGCAGTAAGTCTTTCTCAAAAAGATAACTTAATTTATAAATATTAATATAAATATAGGTTCTTTAAGTTCGTTGCTTGCTTTCGTGAAGTGAACTTATTGACAAGCATACGCAAGGCCACGTGTCGTGACCATAGACTTATATTGTGAGCATTCTCATTGGAGAGCTGTGGGCAAGATCTAAAGGACAGAGATATTCTTACTGGGATACTTTCCTTATCTAATTGTGTTGGTGCTAGGTAGAAGAAAAGGTGGGAAGATATAAGAAAATTAATATAAAAAGATACACAAGTATGGTTTAAAAAGTAGACACACTTAAAAAGTACAATCAGTATGAATCTTTTTTATTTAACATAATTACTATTTATTATTTAACAAAAGAGTTAAGATAAAAGTTTTATATGCATGTGTGTGTTTAGGTTCTTTTAGCAATATAAGGAATAAAATATCACAGCTATGGCTGCCTACAACATTCACTATCCAAAATCTCTTTATTTCAATTTTGCAAGCTTTCATAATAACTATACGATTAGAAGGCAAATCTTTTTAACATTTGCTTTATAATGGTTGAATTTTAACATTAAATTTTTCAATACGCTTTTACAGTTACATATATATGTACATACATATAGTCATTATTTATATAATGTTATCTCATACCAAATAATATTTCTTAAATAACGTGTAAAGAGTCCGCTGAAACGCAATGCTCAAGCTGGTTGCGAAATTCGTCATTGCTAACTCCACGATATTATCCACGTGAGCGTAACACACTTCCGTTTACTGCATCCGGTAACGTCATTGTAAACATACTATGGGCGTCTTGAAGCGCAAATAGAGAGATGTTGGGAGGATTTCGCGGTAGAGCACAGGACCGCCTAAATGTTCTTTGGTTAATTGAACGCGTCCAGAGAGATTGGATGAATATGACAATGCTAATCTGTAAAAGCAGTATGATTATCGATACGCGATTAAATGGATTAAAAACGAGAACTCTCGAAGCGTACTAAGCATTGTAATCTTTAAATAAAAAAAAATTTACTACTATAATATTAGAGGAAATTTTAAAAAATGTGATCGTGTTCTTCGCACGTTAAGCAAAATAAAATTATTTGATATAATTAACATTAATTAAAATAATTAATATAATATAAAATGTAATGTAAAAATCGAAAACTTTTTCATAAATAAACTTGATAATTGTTGTGAAATCATTGAAATACGAGAGTCGTTCGGAAAGTAGTACCCACTTTAGAATTAAGAAATAATCAATAAAGATTTTTGAACAAAACTTTTTGCTTTACATTGCACATACCTTAAGCTATTGTTCCACGCAGTCATCCTGGATATTCAGGCAATTATCGTATCATATGTGACAAGTTTTTGGATTTCCTTGTCATGCACCTTAGCTCTACTTATTGGTTGTTTTTTAATTCTAAAACAGGTACTACTTTCTGAACGACCCTCGTAATATCTACAATTATATCATTAGAAAACATTGCAGTATCACAGTTTCTTTATATTGTCATAATTATCTGGGTGACACTTATAATTCGAGTTTCTTACAAATACATAATATTAAAAACAATAAACTTGAAAAAACTTGAAGAAGAATTTTATCACAATGCATTCTTAGGAATATACGCTTTGATGTTTGCCTTTGCTTATTGATGAATAGCGCTTGAGTCGAAAAAATTAATTAGATAAGAACATTCACGTTAGTTTTCACATGAATGTTCATAAGCATGCAATTTGCAACTCCAAAAGTCTGTTCATGTATAACTACGCGCTAAGTATGACTGTTCCCTCAAAATCGTATTAGTTACATGATCATTGTACACTGACGGACAACGATTTATTTCCTCAGATAAGGGGGAAACACAGAGAAGCCATGAGTATACTTCTATGGTCCCCTCTTTCCTCAGGAAACAAATTGTTGTTCGCTAGTGTACCATGAAAAGTTTATAGTACTTTTGCAGTGGTGCCCAATCCCTTCAACGCGTCTTTTACAGATATATTAAGAAAGTAGCGACAGACGATGATTTGTAAGAGTACATAGTAGATAATTTTTAAATGGTACTGTACAATAGATATAACATAAGGTAGATACTATAGATAATATAATACTTACAATACAAAAATATCGCAAGATTCTTATTGTATGTAACATATATATGTATAATATAATATAGACATAATACAATTATCAGTTCATGTTTTTTATTGATAGAATATGTCTTATTTAGTTTCTCGTAAATAGCACTTAAGTTTCACAAACCACGAAAATTTATACCACATAATAGCCATTTCAATATTGTTGATTTTGCAGCTACAATTTTAAGAAGAGATTTACCTGTCTTATTTATAAAAATTTATTTAACGTAACATGAAGATCGTGCCAGATGGTCTTGCCGAAAAATTCTCGGTTTTAAAAGATACATTTCATGATAAAATGGCATCACGACGACGCTTCAAGCTTAAAAATTAATAGGAACTCGTAAGAATGAACACAGTCGACCATGATAACAAAAACCACGTCAAAGTTACCATATTAATTGATAACGCATTAGCATTATTACACAAATTTGAATTGCATATTTTCTTGATTTCACATTTGCCATTGGGACTTTCAGTACATTTATGGTCGGAAAGAACGCATTTGCGTTCGATGGCCACAGTGTTGTTACTGTGATCTAAAAAAAAATATTATTTATTACTAACAATCTTCAATTTTTATTATTACGCAAAAAGAATACGTATAAAATATAAAATATAAAAATACTATTAAAAAGACACTATAATATATATGTTATACAAGAAGGCTAAGTAATTTCATACATTACTTAACATATTCATAATGTAAAGTTACTAGAAATTTTCTTAAGTTACATTAAATAATTGTCTCAATAAATTTTTCTTATATTTGTAATAATAAATGACTAAAGAGAGAAGTTAAAAGACTTCTTACATAACATTTTGATCAATATTTTGATGATTTGTAAAAATATTCTTGTAAAAATTCAAGATTTAACATATATTTTAAAGTACATTTATTTACTTAAATACTTACGATGTTTAATTATAGCACAATTCCATTCTATTATTGTATTTTGTTGAGGAAAAATGCTTCTTCGCAGTCTATTACGTATCGCAGCTAAAAAGCAAAAAAATAAATATTGTAAAAATTAATAAATATTGTATACAATGCATACTTTACACAAAATTTGTGTTAATGATAAAGTAATTTAAAACAAAATACAAAAAATAATAATTACTATACAATAGCAATTTTATTTTAAAAAATAATGAAAATTAACAAAATTTTTAAATTATTGTTAACAAATTAGTAATTAAAACTTATTTAAATGTACTAATACATTTTTTGTTTGTATTAAATCAAAGTGTACACCGCGTGTATTAAAAATTGATGGTATCTAAAATCCTTTCTTATAAAATGCAGATTAATAAAATTTTAAGGAAATGCATAAAAATGTATGTTTTATTCTAAATGTATTTTACCTATTCTAAAATTTTTCTTCTAATCTTTAACTAATTTAGTGAGATGTGTTAAAATAAATCATGCGAGAATACATTTAAATTTGTATAAATTTCATGAGAAGGAGATATAAAGAGAAAGAAAAAGACAGAGAGAAAACGCATTAATTCTTGCTTTGAATTATCTTTACCATTTTGGTCGTCTGATGATTGTTGATCTGTTCTATTGGTAGTCGTCGATGACGTACTGGTGGACGATGGGGTGGTCGTCGACGTACTGGTGGTTGACGGAGTAGTCGTCGATGACGTACTGGTGGACGACGGAGTAGTCGTCGATGTACTAGTAGACGATGGGGTGGTCGTCGACGTACTGGTGGATGACGGAGTAGTCGTCGATGACGTACTGGTGGACGACGGAGTAGTAGTCGTCGATGTACTAGTAGACGATGGGGTGGTCGTCGACGTACTAGTAGACGATTGGGTGGTCGTCGAGGTACTGGTGGATGACGGAGTAGTCGTTGACGTACTGGTTGACGTTGGAGTGGTCGTCGAAGTACTGGTTGATGTTGGAGTAGTTGTCGACGTAGTTGACGTCGGGGTAGTCGTCGATGTAGTGGTGGAGGACGGGGTGGTTGTCGAAGTACTGGTTGACGTTGGAGTGGTCGTCGAAGTACTGGTTGATGTTGGAGTAGTTGTCGACGTAGTTGACGTCGGGGTAGTCGTCGATGTAGTGGTGGAGGACGGGGTGGTTGTCGAAGTACTGGTTGACGTTGGAGTAGTTGTCGACGTAGTTGACGTTGGGGTAGTCGTCGATGTAGTTGACGTCGGGGTAGTCGTCGATGTAGTGGTGGAGGACGGGGTGGTCGTCGAAGTACTGGTTGACGTTGGAGTAGTTGTCGACGTAGTTGACGTCGGGGTAGTCGTCGATGTAGTGGTGGAGGACGGGGTGGTCGTCGAAGTACTGGTTGACGTTGGAGTAGTTGTCGACGTAGTTGACGTCGGGGTAGTCGTCGATGTAGTGGTGGAGGACGGGGTGGTCGTCGAAGTACTGGTTGACGTTGGAGTAGTTGTCGACGTAGTTGACGTCGGGGTAGTCGTCGATGTAGTGGTGGAGGACGGGGTGGTCGTCGAAGTACTGGTTGACGTTGGAGTAGTTGTCGACGTAGTTGACGTCGGGGTAGTCGTCGATGTAGTGGTGGAGGACGGGGTGGTCGTTGAAGTACTGGTTGACGTTGGAGTGGTCGTCGAAGTACTGGTTGATGTTGGAGTAGTTGTCGACGTAGTTGACGTCGGGGTAGTCGTCGATGTAGTGGTGGAGGACGGGGTGGTCGTCGAAGTACTGGTTGACGTTGGAGTAGTTGTCGACGTAGTTGACGTCGGGGTAGTCGTCGATGTAGTGGTGGAGGACGGGGTGGTCGTCGAAGTACTGGTTGACGTTGGAGTAGTTGTCGACGTAGTTGACGTCGGGGTAGTCGTTGATGTAGTGGTGGAGGACGGGGTGGTCGTCGAAGTACTGGTTGACGTTGGAGTGGTCGTCGAAGTACTGGTTGATGTTGGAGTAGTTGTCGACGTAGTTGACGTCGGGGTAGTCGTCGATGTAGTGGTGGAGGACGGGGTGGTCGTCGAAGTACTGGTTGACGTTGGAGTAGTTGTCGACGTAGTTGACGTCGGGGTAGTCGTCGATGTAGTGGTGGAGGACGGGGTGGTCGTCGAAGTACTGGTTGACGTTGGAGTAGTTGTCGACGTAGTTGACGTCGGGGTAGTCGTCGATGTAGTGGTGGAGGACGGGGTGGTCGTCGAAGTACTGGTTGACGTTGGAGTGGTCGTCGAAGTACTGGTTGATGTTGGAGTAGTTGTCGACGTAGTTGACGTCGGGGTAGTCGTCGATGTAGTGGTGGAGGACGGGGTGGTCGTCGAAGTACTGGTTGACGTTGGAGTAGTTGTCGACGTAGTTGACGTCGGGGTAGTCGTCGATGTAGTGGTGGAGGACGGGGTGGTCGTCGAAGTACTGGTTGACGTTGGAGTGGTCGTCGAAGTACTGGTTGATGTTGGAGCAGTTGTCGACGTAGTTGACGTCGGGGTAGTCGTCGATGTAGTGGTGGAGGACGGGGTGGTCGTCGAAGTACTGGTTGACGTTGGAGTGGTCGTCGAAGTACTGGTTGATGTTGGAGTAGTTGTCGACGTAGTTGACGTCGGGGTAGTCGTCGATGTAGTGGTGGAGGACAGGGTGGTCGTCGAAGTACTGGTTGACGTTGGATTAGTTGTCGACGTAGTTGACGTCGGGGTAGTCGTCGATGTAGTGGTGGAGGACGGGGTGGTCGTCGAAGTACTGGTTGACGTTGGAGTGGTCGTCGAAGTACTGGTTGATGTTGGAGTAGTTGTCGACGTAGTTGACGTCGGGGTAGTCGTCGATGTAGTGGTGGAAGACGGGGTGGTCGTCGAAGTACTGGTTGACGTTGGAGTGGTCGTCGAAGTACTGGTTGATGTTGGAGTAGTTGTCGACGTAATTGACGTCGGGGTAGTCGACGATGCAGTGGTGGAGGACGGGGTGGTCGTCGAAGTACTGGTTGACGTTGGAGTGGTCGTCGACGTAGTTGACGACGGGGTAGTCGTCGACGTACTAGTAGACGACGGGGTAGTCGTCGACGTACTGGTTGACGACGGGGTGGTCGTCGACGTAGTAGGCGGTGGCGGTGATTCACATTCCACAATCTGGATTGTGTCTGGCAATGGTCCGTCTGCACAGGCCTTGTCTTCTAGCGAGTTGCACTGATAACATCTCAATGCGTTTCCTTTGAAAAAATTGAATAACAAATTAACGAAAATACTTTTATATGACATGTTGAAATAAAAACATATTATTTTAATTAATTATAGCAATTCTATTGATTATATGGTTGTTGCCATTGACAGTATTGCAGTTTAGCAATCACTTTTATTTCATTTTTTGAAATAAAATACTGGAAGTAATTGCAAAAATACATAATAGATGCCAACAAGCGTCATAGTAGCCTCACTGTAAATACGCTTAATTTGTACTGCAACTGTCAAAACACATCCTCAAATACTAAATAATAATCTATATATATAAAATAGAATCTGTATGTCTGTATGTCTGTGTTCTTTATACACTCCTAAACAATTTGACCGATTTAGACCAACTTTTGCACAGTTACTCTTTACATTCTTGCGCAAAACATAGGCTACTACGGAACCTCGATATTTCACTTACCGATCAGCGTCTTCATCTTTTGGTTTTCCAGGGCGTTTTTTCGGGAATTTCGAGATTACTTGCTCGCGATGTACAGAGAACCTCGATATTTAACTTACCGATTACCGATTTTATCTCTTGGTTTTCCCGAGCGTTTTTTAAGTGAAGTATCGAGGTTCAGAGTGTACATCGCGAGCGAGCAATCTCGAAATTCCCGAAAAAGCGCCCGGGAAAACCAAGGGATGATTACAGTATTCGCTAAATACTATTTCTTATTTGGATTTAATTTCAATTTCAAATCGAACTTTTGCAACAGGCATTTAAAAAAATATTGTAAGTATGTGGCATTTGCGGAAAATAACGAATTACGTTACATGCGAGCAAACAATCTCGAAATTCCCGAAAGAACGCCCGGAAAAACCAAGGGATGAAGTCGCTGATCGGTAAGTGAAATATCGGAAAAGCGGAAACGACTAACAATAGCGTAAATAGCGTGAAACTCGAGTAGAAAAAGACTGATTACGACATGTTCAATTAAGGAAAACATTTATGCGGTCCAATTTTAAATTAGAGGCATTTTATAGTTATGATCTAAATTACGAATATCAATTTCATCCGAGAGTAATAATTGGGAAAATGGATGCAATATGTGATCATTGTCAAGCAAAAAAGTTTAAAACTGAAGCACCTGGTGTGTTGTTCAAACGGAAAAGTTAAACTACCGCCTTCAAACCCGACACACTCCTTATGTTTGTCCATAATATGGATATTGAAACACAAATGAAGTCGTTTGAAGAAAAACGACGCCCGGGTAACCAGCTAGTGTTAAATAATGAAAGAAGTGATAGCATTTATTGGCAAATTTCTTAAACTGTATTAAGCACAAACGAGCTAATACAAATAAACCATCAATGTCAGTACGGTGGAATAATTCACTTATTGAAGCAAATTGTTCACTTTGTGTTCACCCTGTTCACACTCTTTTGCTTAGTCTAGATCAATTTTTAACATGAAATAGGAGAAACCCGATTACTCTCGCTGACATTTTTTAATATAAAATTGGAGAAGCGCGCATTTTGGCATTAGAAGGTTAAAATTTTACGTTGATTACAAAATTATTATGCGGTAAAATAAATTAACGAAATTTTATACACATACCTGATTGTGAGTAAAGAATAGAAAATACAACTATTAAGTTGATCGCAAAGAGGCGACCTTGTTTTGCCATCTTTGATGCGTCGTGAAATACGTCGAAGCAACAACTGTTGCGATATTTCAAGAAATGTTGATATACTTTCCAACGTTATCACTGATTTTCACCATGTAGTTAACTACGATAAACGTTGCATTATCGCAAGTATCGGCCTCTCTCAATGGTATCATTTCCAACGCGATTAAGATGCGAAAAATGGATTATCAGAGATTTAGCACCCCCTTGTTGCAACTATGATTTCTATCGCACAGGAAAGAAACGGTTTGGAAATATGTCGTTGACAAATCAATTTTTACACATATAATGAATCAAAATCTATATAGTAAAAACATATAATATAAACAAGCATGTATAAGCGCGCGCGTTCTAGTATTTAATAAATTTCGTCATTGCGCATTTATATTAAATTTGTATATACATACATAACGTATATATGTATAATGTATAAATTTTGAAACTAAATTCAAGGATATCATTCTTAGCACTTTTAAACCTTTTATTTAGCCGTTTTCACGGACGACTAAGCGTGACGTCTCTCGACTGGCGCGCGGGTAAACATTTTACGTTCAGTTACGAATTATAGTTAACATTACAAAGAGCACACGTTACCGTAGCATCCACATTTTTTGCGCATTTAAGCGAGAAAACTGCGCCACCGTTAGGTCAGCGTAAGGTAATGCTATATGTCATCTTGATCGCCTCTTGGTATCGCAATTATAATAAAAGCCACAGAGTATGCCAATCAAACAACTAGCGAGATATCGTCGATATATTTACAAGATGTAACAAAATTATTAAATCTTCCATATCTTATCTGTGACATGTGCTCAACTTAACTAACAAATTAAATTTCTGATATTTTATTTTATCCGATTAAAGTTTCCATGAAAATGGCGAAATCAATTTCGACTCTATGAGCTTCTCGTAAACAAAGTTTAGAGAAAATTTATTTGAAAGTAAGGTATTACGTAAGCTATGCGAACGCTTAATTCATCTTTCTGTCCTTTATGACGAATTCTTTGCGCGGTACCTTTCCCATTCGGAACCATTCAATTTCATTTATACGTGTATTGATCGATCAATTCAAAAGCATCCGCGGTGTGTTCAACTTTTCTTAATGAAACGATAAACTTTTGTGACCGTCCAATCAATTCGCGAGAAAGTTCCTTTAAAGTGAATAAATCAAACGTTTGATTTTATTGATCAATTATTTCACTGATCAGAAAAACACGAAGTAAGATACTAATTAATTAAATAAGTTATAAGGAAATGTAATTGAAATTTATCTGGAATGACTAATAGACAATTGATTTGTGGATTAATTATCATTTATTGTTACGATACGATGACGTGTCACAATATCGATATCGTCAATCGTAGTTATTTACACAATCTTGCAACAACCGATACAGTATCATCTTTCGAGATGTTAATCTTTCTTTTACACAGAGTAAAAAAACTGTAAAACCGTAAAAATGTATTACAAGGAAATATGTAATTTTCCATTAGATATATGTCCTCACACAAGACATCTTTGCGTATCTAAACATAAAAAATTACATCATTGTTTCGGTCAGCAAACAGTCGTTAACGTGGTACAATGTAGCGTAGTATTGGATTGGTGCCAAAATGTCGAATTTTAAAACTAAGTAGTTTATTGTCTTTATCGTGTATATAATTTATTTAAATTGTTTTCTATTTGAATTAATGTATTGTTTTCAAAGTTTTTTGAACCATAAATGCTTTGTTTCTAAATGTCCCGGTTTTTACTTTCAGGAAACTGGACGATGTCCTGTTGAATAGCCTGAAGTTCTGCATGTCGCCTCTCTAATACGAAATTCGCTGAACCATCATTGGACTGTGCGCTCATTAATGCTGTTCTCCCCAAACACGATGTACATATTTCGCGTAGCTCGAGAGTGGTATGTCCAAGTTTGAATTCATATATGATTGTCCGAATATCTAATTTTATCCTCTCTAGAATGTTTTACTTTAGAATGCACTTATTAATAAGATAATATGCAATCATTGGTTTATATACTAATTTTAATTATATATCTATGTATCTGATTTATAATTTAACGTCACTACGAGTAATTTAATCCAACATTTTGGCAACGTCAACTTAATATTTTGGATTTTGGATTTCTTTGGTGTTCATATTCGAGTGACCCAGAGATAATTATTTCGAAGTTACTTCGAACGCGATACGAGGCACGGTAAAACCAGGGAGCGATTATGTCGTGAAAGGGGAGAACCCTGTGGGTATTCGTTAGAGCGTGAAGGTATTCGCTTCCCACGCTTAAGCCGTGGAATAACAATGATGCTCACGGATGCTTGCGCATCCTTGCCTTCGGTTGCTCGGCGTCAACGCGTTTTCCGCTTCGTGTTTCTTCAAATTTTTCCCCGCCATGCTAAATCGGCTCTTTTTGATCAGGCACTAGAACGCGGAACGCGGTAATTTCTTTCTCTCCTTTCGCCTCCACTCTTTCTTCTTCCACTGCATTGTGATCGATATGCTTCCTTGAAACATAAACGAATAGCTTTATAAAAAAATTTACATATAGAATTTTCTGTTTATTTAGAATTGACTTTTTCGAAGAGAAAGTATAAAATTAAAGATCTAATATGTGTATATGTATAAGCAATGCTCGATATCACTTTTTATATCAAGCTTATAACTGCAATCTTTCTATTAATAAACTAAGGTAGCAATACGATATACGTTTTTTTGTTTTTATCTTATTTGTTTTAGTTGTTTTGCAAATTCTAGCGGAATTAATATCGATCGACGCGCATCAATATGTGCTCACATATAGGTACATATATAACATGCGCACCATATAAAATTTCAACAGCGAGATAAGAATATCTGATTGATATCAATAAGAACTGGATTTGTGCAGCCAGAAGTATCGAGTATCGTCCATATGTTCCGCAACGGTGAGGAATGCACTTGATATGATGAGCAAGTTTACGACACTAATGACGCAGCAACGCGTCAAGAAAATGTTCCACGTATTTACGGGGGATCCCGGCGTTTCCGTGTTTCGCTAATTATACTTTCTTCCGATAGATCAAAGTCGTTTAGATTTATGCGGCGAAAGCGTGGGGCATTTTCAATACACCAGAGCTAATTGACGCACCCGGACGTATTTTTTACATTATATATTGCCGCTGTGCATTAATGTACTTAATCCTGCCGCATCTCCCTTATCACGTTAGTAAGACCATCCGTTTACAATATCGTAGAGCGATTTATTGAATGTTAAGATACCCCTTGAAGTAAAGGTAAACTTTCTTATCAATTCCTTGAAAGTGAGTCTCTCATAATATCCGATAATCACCAGAAATAAGTTTTATCGGTTTCGAAATGTCAACTGAGAAGTTTCATGTTCGCACGAAGTTAAATGGCAAATCGTTAGAAACGCATGTAGGGAAAAGAAGGTAATCGTATTATTACCTCGTATACATACACGCTTTAGACTTGTATCGGTCTTGAATTAAATTTTATAGTTTGTCTATAATCGGGTCCATTATTTTCTACTTAATTGAGTTTATTTGTTTAAAAGTCTCATCATCGCAACGACTTTGAATTCACAGTCGCATTCGTGAGATTTGCGATTTACCTTTCTCGCGTGTTTCTGCCCTTTGCGATACGCAAAGATGCGCGTAGAATGTAGAAAAAAAGAAGGCGCGGAGAGTGCATGGGTGTGCAAACACATTCTGGAGAACAGGGGGGAGCATGGGGGATGACGTAAAGCTATATGTCAGTTGTACGCCACTTACCAATAGTTGTCAGGATAGAACTCCGACGAAACGAGGACGCTTGGATCAAATTGACATCTAGGCGTATCGCGTCTCTCGAGCATCGACACCTCGATGTTCCACGGGCGCGCGTCATGCAAAAATAAATTTATAGCAAATCTAAAGATCACAGGAGGGTCTGACGGCAAATTTATCTGTCGCGAAACGTGTATACAATTCCTGACAACGTGACAATGTAATTCTTAACAGAACTCTCATCAGTGGTTTCTAATACAATTACAAACTTGCTTATAAAACAGTTATTTGAAAAAAAGCAATATACTCTGCGTGAAATGAAAAAATATAGACCACAGTAATACTTTATATCATAATTTATACGTAACTATATATGGCTACAATGGGAATGAAAGGGTTAACTTAAGTAAGAGTTATAATTTTAAACGGAAATTTATTTCAGAGCTCATAATAAGATTTTCTGATTTCGTTCCATGTCGCATTGAAATAGAAAAAAGCACTTTTGTTGGATAACGAGAAAAGAACTTCATATTTCTGTATTTCGTTAATCCACGAAGCGGACGAACGCTGCAGGAGATAGAGCGACCAATCCCAAACTAGTTGTGAACTAATCCCATGATCTTCTCGTGAACGTTTCGTACAACGCGATCCGTTAAATTAATATTAACCATCCGCAGCATCGTCGTTCCGTGTAAACATTTCAAGCGTATCACGTTCCGCAGTAACTCGAGATTCTCCTCCTGTTACTTCGCTAATTCGAGCAATTTCCGTATCAATTTTATCATTGATGGCCTGTATTTTCGGGCATCTATAATTTTCGTTCTTATAATATTGCATAAAATACAGAAATGTACAATGAGCAAAAGTTAAAAGAAAAAAGAAATCGATAAATTTTATATATATTATAATTCATTATATATAAATTTATATATACATGCACATAAAAAATATAAACGTTATATATATACAATATATATATAATAATAAAAATTTTGTAAATTGTAGATGCATACGTAATTGTATATACGATATGTATGTGCTAAAGATTTTATAGAAATCTGTGATTTATTACTTATTTACAAGATAAAGATCAAATCAATTCACTTCTATGATAGTTTATCATTATCTGCTACCTTAAGGAATTTTAAGAAATTTTCTGTGATGTGTTCATACACGATCAGATAAAATAAGATTTGCAATGACTTAGTTTTCTTGAGAAATTATACTTACGTAATTCCTTGTTATTTATTTTTCTACCAAAGCAAAATTTATTGATTGAACGTTGATTGCCAATCTAATAAAGGTTATTGTTAAAAATTATTAAAAATAGTGTCTTTATCATCAAGGAAGTTGAAGATAAGATTTTATTGCACTTGATTATATCGTCTTCTGCGATTTTTTTTTATAAACATTTTTATGTATGAACAAGAACATTTTATTTCTGTTATAAATGCACCAATAAAGCTAATAAAATTAATAAAACCCTAAAATTAATACGTTTGTAGAAATTATTTTACAATGTAATAGCAATTGATATCAGCAATATTTGTAATGCAATATGTTTAATATTGTGCACTGCATATCTTTAAATTATGCCTTGCCGTACGGAATTTTATTTTTTGATCCACTTAAATAGTCGCTAATAATTCAAATATTAGTATTGTTGTCACATAAGGTGATTTGTAAACGCATAATCACAACAAGATGAGATCGGCAAAGTTTTGCTAAAAACATTTATGACTATGGCATACGTGGGCCCGGCCGTGGCGAAGGTCTAGAACCAGGATCACTACAAAGATATAATTGTCATTTATTACTAATGTACGACGGACACGCCATAATTTATGGTTTGACGATGATAACGTGGTAGCAGACGCGATTTTGTGACGCATAAAATAAAATTTCTTTCCAATGCAGAACTGCACGTTGCTTTATTGTATAAGCCAATGAAAAGGGCAGACTCGAACATTATTTCCGTTGCTGAAGGGGAAGATGCCATTAACATTTAAAAATTTCAGCAATACAGCTGAATAGGTACGTGGTCTATCTAAACGAGCGGTATACTTCAGCGTAAATTTTCCGTCGATGATTAAAACTGGATACGTGCATCATGATAATACACATGTTTGCAAAATGTGAGTTTGCAATAAGTCTACGTACAGCGGACGAATACGGTAGAAAACGCGTTACGTGAATAAATAGAAATTATAACATATTGTAAATATTTTCCTTTTAATAAAATCTGTAAAAGAACGCTTGCCCCTTATGCCGATTTGAATTTCAAGGAGTATCAAAGAAGAGTTACTAATTGCGTGTACCTAACTAAATGCGCTCTGCGCGATCATATACATATTAAAGATCCACTTAGCATGGGCCATGGCATAATTGTATTTGTATCGTAATAGAGTTTATGGCGTCTATAGATAATTATATTTATTGTAAAGGGGTACATAATGTATATGTATTCGAAACAAAGTTTTGTTTATATATTGCTGACTTTTTGTAACTAGTAAACTACATATATTACGAGCAAAGAATACCTTAACTTTTATATTATTCCTCTTTAATCATCAGCTACGAAGTTTAAATAACATTTTAGTAGTAGCAGTTAATAGTAGTTTTTAATACATTTGGTACTTTTTTTATTATCAGAAACAATATCGATTTATATTTTATAAGATACTCATGACTCTTATAAATTATTATTTGATAAAATTGTCATTTAACGTACAGATACGGTATAGAATATTTTAAACTTATTTCATGTAATACAGTTGTCCCAATTTACGAGTACAGAATTTTTAAAAAATTAGTGTAACAATATAAAAATAATTTTATTAGTAGGTATCTATTGCAAGTAGGTAGGTATCTATTGCTTCGGCAAAAGCGAATATCAGGTAAAGTATTATACGTTAATATTTCTTTATCGTGATTGTTTTGCGACAGATAATTTTGTATTGCAATGATCGTACATATAAATTAAAGAAAGATTATGTGTTTGTCATACTTGCACACCTCCTTACTTCGACAGATTTTTAGATAAGTGATGCTAATATAATTATATATTATAGATAGCGAAAATATAAAAAAATAATATCCATACTTACGATTGTAGTTGGCTTTTTAGGTTTTAGGACGATTGCTCTCTGATTCACGAACTTAAACACCTTTAAATAGAAAATTGTAAATAGAATTTCAGTACTAATTATAGATAAAAAGAGATTGCTACGTTATCTTTTTTAAAAGCATAGATTATTTCTTAATAGTACAATAGCATTAACAATAGATTTGTTAGATCCTATAAAATGCAATTTGTGCATATGCTTTATATATAAAATGAACGAAAACTTTTCATCCTGATTTTTGTTGTAACCAACTGATTTGTGCGAAATATTCCAAAACGTATATTTTTGATACCTAAGACTTTTAAATGTGAAATCTCGAGAAACATTTGTCCAATTTTATGCGTGAACATCTCAAGTGAACAAAAAATGACAAAAGAAAAATTAGGTTTTAGTTCTTATGAAATTGATTATTAATATATCGTTTATATAGGGCGCGTTCGGGGAGACGCTATTAGCGCTAACAGCGTCATTCTATCTTTATCGCTTACTAGATGTAAAACAAGGATAGAACAAGCAAATAGCGTTAATAGCGCGCTCCCCGAACGCAGCCACAATTATATGATAGAGTTATATAAAATAACAACTTACACGCGGGTAAAATCTGGGTCAAATTTATCAGGTGCTGATTCTATGGTCGACATACTAACAGTTAAAGCAATAATTGCAAGAAACTGTAAGTTTCTGAATTTCATAATAGATAGGACAACTAGCGCAAGATTTTTGCGCCAGTTGTTCTGTCGTTCTCTCGATTTGAAAAGCTGGTGATATACGTGCTGCATGAATTTTTATGTACAGTACATAACGTCTTTTGTGTAGATATTACGCGACGTGATAACTCGTGACTTATTTTATTATTGCCGATACCACAGCTTGAAATATAAAATTGCATGATTGAGCAAACGTAAGATTAATAAAACGTTAAAAAATAAATAAATATGTATGTACCTACACATAATAAAACTTATCTCTGATATGATATTTTAATATTAAATAAAATAACATGAAAAAATGAGGGTAGATATTTATAAATGACTAATATTATATGTATATGTGCAAATTCTACATTCGTAAATTTAAAAATTTGAAAATAAAAATTATCAAATAATTATATTTTTTATAATCATATAGAATCAATCTATCATATAGAATAAATTACGTAGTTTTAATGCAATATAAGAACAAAAAATAAACATAGAATAAATGTTTCTGTAATGTATTTTTTAGTTTTACTGCGCATTTATAATATTTGAATTAATGTGCTAGCAGAAATAATTGTAGTTAAAGAATATTAATTTTTACAATTTACTCACTACTTTAACATCTACAAATTTTGGCCCATTTAAAGTCAGATCAATCATAATTTTTCTACAGTTGAATTTAGTCTAAAATTCAGTCATTTTAGCCGTGGTTTCTTTGACAGTTATGTTTATCATTCAAGCAACAATAATTGTAAAAAGATGGACAACGAAAACTGTAGTAAAAGATTTACAGTATTTCTAATAATTCTGTGATGAGTAACGTTTTTCGTGCTGTTTTATTTTATTAAGTTACGATTTTTATATCGCTATAGGGGAACCCAGGGCATAACGGGACCACGGGGTATAATATATAATGGGATATGGTCGATATCTCTTTACAGAGATGCTGTCATGTAACGAAATGTATGGAAATTATTGCTCTTAAATGTCTCTACCCGTGTGCTGTTATTAGTTTTGATATTATTTTATTAGCTGAAAAATGCTACAAATTATTTAATGCGTTCGCTATGTTCTCCGCGACTGAGTTACAATTTCTTTGATACATTACATATGGTAAGCAATAATAAAATTCTATTTTTTATTACCGTAAGTATATTTACGTTATTAAACAATCTTTTCTTGTTAATTTAGTAGTGTCTGTGCAATATGGATTATCTGTGACGATTTATATTACCTAAAGTAAACTTATACACTTCGAGGCATAACGGGAAATTAGTTCATGGGGCATGATGCCTTGTGTTCTTAAAATATTTTATTTTTTTTCATACGCTATAAAATGACCTTGCATACTTCCATATTAATGGATACCAAACGTAAAAATCAATATATTCGATACTTTTATACCGATATTTAGCAGTAAAAAATTAAAACTTTGATATATTATTCTCTTCATGATATTGTTAAAAACATATTTTTAAATTATTCTAACGATTTTTTCGTAATACCATTTATGGATTATATTAAATTTTCATGTAATTCTCTTTCTAAAATATATTAACATTTTTAACATATTTCTAAACACGGTTATCTACCTATAAAAATAATTGTTTAAAGGCATTGACGTCATAAAGACATTACGAAACGCGATTTTAATAAAAATACTGCAATCTCTGCATCATTAAAGCACATTAAACCATTTTATATTTTTGATATATTTTATTATATTGATAGCAGAGCACAATTTTTTCTATAAATTGTTAGTCGGCTGGGAAGACACATCAAACGCTACGTAACGTAACGCAGAGTAATTTCAAGTGAGAGAAACCAATATGAAGACTGTAATCTTCTTATTCGCACTTGTGCTTGTTGTCGCAATTATCATCCCGACTATGGCTGAACCTTTGGCCGAACCTTTGGCCGACCCTTTGGCCGACCCTTTGGCCGACCCTTTGGCTAAAGCTTTGGCCGAATCTTTTCCCACAGCTCTAGCCAAACCTATTGCCGAATCTTTAGCTGCAATTAAGACCCTGCTTCACTAAGCTAAGGTATAACGTTTAAGGTACAGTAACCTAATCTCGTTAACTTGAACTGATTTGACTGCATATCTTAAAAATATTTTATATTACTCATTTATATAGTTGTCCATATATAACACAGTGTAAAGATAAGCAAACAAATTTTCTCATACTTTGTAAATTTATTACTTAATTATTATTTATGTTTATCGCTCATTGTTGGGAAAAATAAATAATTAAAGTAATTTACAAATTTAATATACAATTACCAAGATTTGTTTATATCTTTACACAAAAATACAATACTTAATATGTTTACGCAGTTTTATCATTGAGTCATGTTTAATTTTGTGAATTTCTTATTTTGTAATATATTTGAAAAATTATAAGAAACGAAAGTCAGATTTGTAACATAACATAACAGTTTTAACTCTTTTGATATTATTTTTATATTAATCTAAAATTTACATATCAATAAATTAATCACCTAATAAATTTATTAAAAAATCTGTTTATATTGTAGGGGAAACTCAAAGAGAGTGCGAAAAACTTGGTCCTAAAACTATTAGACTATGTTAAACACAAAGTGAAAAAACATGTGTTTCATAAAAAATCTCAGAAGCACTGAGATGTTGCTAATGTTTGATACATTATTGGCGTTATATCTGTAAAAATAAACTTGTTAATTCCAAATAAATGCAATAACAAATAAAATTAATCTTATTTCTCATTAAGTTGATCAACCATCCCATCCATTCCATGTCAAACTTTTACATGACACAAAGCAAAATATATAATATTTCGCGTTGAAACTTGAAAGATTTGTTAAAGAAAAATATTATACTTTAATACAAAAAAATATTACTTTGGAAAGGTAAAACAATCCTATTATACATATAGATATTATAATAAATATCATTCTGCAGATTAATGAATTATTAAAACTATATATATGTATAGATTAGAAAAATAATATAGCAAATGTTTAGAAAAAGGAAATAGAAGAATTAGAAAAAACCTATACATATACGAACATAAATAAAAGAAAAATATGTATGAAAACAATATTTAAAAAACATTAAGAAAATGTAACAAACAATTGTATAATGTAAATGCAAGCAAAATATGGCAAAAAGGCGTTTTTTCTGTAACACAATGATTATGGAGTTTTATTTCAGAAATTCAGATTGAAAGATAATTTTGAATAGTAACGGAATGATAATGAATAAAAAAAATATATATTTCATCTACAAACAATCTTTAAATATCGACATTCACGTCTATTATAAATTAAGTATGCAGTTTAATTTGTAGTTTGACACGTGTTCAACGCGCAGTAATTGCAAATGTCTTTGCTGATGTGCTATTTCAAATATTAAGAGCTGAGCAGCTACCAATCACTGACACGTTATTGATCCACTTTATATTTATTTTACATTTAACATAAAAATAGATGATGTACCTACATCTAAATGTGTGTACTTATATCCGTATATATGTTGTATATATAAAGTTAAAGAAAACAGTTTTCTTCTTCTTTTACCTCCATTTCTACCATTACTTATCGATATTTGCATAATAAATGTAACGTTATTAGCTGTTAGGTATAAATAACTGACTAATCGACGAATGACTGTCTTTAACTGCGAAAGTTAAGTATGGCAATAATTAATAGCAAACAATAATAATTAAAAGTTCCAAATTATTATACAATAATAATAAAACATTTGATTAAGATTAATAGAAACGATATTCTAATACAATTATTGCGATTAAAGTTGGAATTTATTTGTACAGAATATACTCTTAATTCCCACGCTCTTCAACTTACCATTACAAGATCACATAACTGTTACTCATCTTAATGTACGAGGGTTGTTTGAAAAGTTTTTTAAGTAATACGTAGATGCCGTAGATATATAGATGATTCTTTATGTAATTTTGAATTTAGTGATAATTTTATTTGTTATAAGATTGACATAAAAATTATATGTTGATCCGTCAAGTAGTTTGTGTTTGACAGCGCTTAAAAGTTGTTCACAGGAGGAGCATCTTTTGAATATGTCAGCATCATTGTACCGATGTACAGGAACAAATTTTACTGGATTATTGACGTTTTTTAAAATTAAAAGATTTAAATCTGTATTTGTCTTCCAAAAGCAAAGAGGTATTTTTTACGCGCTCGCTACAAGATACGTTATATGATTTTTACCGCCCGCGCAGTCCCTTCTACTTAGCGAAATTCAGAGCGCAGTTAAGACTAGGAAATAATCATTTGTATAAAATCACGATGAACAAGATATCATATTACCTATATATCCAAAAGAACTTTACCTAGTTTGTGATCTGCAGCAGAATGAAACTTTGTCTCACTTTTTTGTTCGTTACCTGGTTTATAGACAATTCAGAGATACACACCTTGCACAACTAATGTGTACTAACGAACTGATGATATTACAGTTGCCAAGCTGCTGTCGTCTACCGATGTGTTAATTGCAAGAGCCATATTTAATTATGTTTCCAAGGCTCTCAGATTGAGAGCTGACCTTTTAAATGAATAATTTTCAAGGGAAAAATTGGAATGGCTTTTACAATATCGTATTATGTTGTTAATTATATAGAAAATAAAAAAGAAACCTTGCGCACTTGTATTTATAGTCTTAAGAAAAACCATTATTAATTTTTCTTTATTGTATGGCGAATTTTGGCTTTACCCCTTTGCATATGTGTGTAAGCATAAAATGCAAATAAAGTTCATTCATTCATTCATACTAATTGCGTGTAACTAAATGCGCTTTGCGCGATCCTATACATATTAAAGATCCACTTAGCATAGCATAATTGTATATATGTATCGTAATAGAGTTCATGGCGTCTATAGATAATTATATTTATCGTAATTATATTGCATATGTATTCGAAACAAAGTTTTGTTCATATAGGTATTGCTGACTTCTTGTAACTAGTAAACTGCATATTACGAGCAGAGAATACTTTAACTTTTATATTATTCCTCTTTAATTATCAGCTACAAAGTTCAAATAACGTTTAGTAGTAGCAGTTAATAGATACTTTTTGTATTTTCAGAAACAATATCGATTTATAAGATACGCATGACTCTTATGTAAATTATTATTTGATAAAGATAGCGAAAACATAAAAAGTAATATCCATACTTACGATTGTAGTTGGCTTTTTAGGTTTTAGGAGGATTGCTCTCTCTGCATTCCGATATTCATTGTCAGTACTGAAAATCTATATTTTTCTATATTTTACGTCACGTAATTCAGTACTGACAGTTGCAGTGAATATCGGGAATGCAGCCTTTATATATAAAATGAACGAAAACTTTTAATCTTGATATTTTGCTATAACTAACTGTTTTGTGCGAAATATTCCAAACGTTAATTTTTTATATCTAAGATTTCTAAATACGAATTCTCGAGAAACATTCATCCAATTTTAGGTGTAAACATTTTGTTTACTCTACAAATACATAAAAATGTATTTGTAGAGTAAACAAAAAATGACAAAAGAAGAATTAGGTTTTGATTCTTATAAAATTAATTATTAATATATTGTTTATATAATTATATGATAGAATTATATAAATTAACAACTTACACGCGGGTAAAATCTGGGTCAAATTTATCCGGTGCGGATTCTGTGGTCGACATACTAACAGTTAAAGCAATAATTGCAAGAAACTTAAGTAAGTTGCTAAATTTCATAATAGACAGGACAACTAGCGCAAGATTCTCGCGCCAATTGTTCTGTCGTTCTCTCGATTTGAAAAAAACTGATGTACGTGCTGCATTAATTTTTATATGTATAGTACACAACGTCTTTTGTGTTTGTGTAGATATTATTCATACGACGTGATAACTCGTGACTTATATTATCATTACCTATACCACAGCTTGAAATATAAAATTGCATGATTGAGCAAACGTAAGATTAATAAAACGTTAAAGAATAAATAAATATGTATGTACACATAATAAAAGTTTTCTCTGTGATAAGATATTTTAATATTAAATAAAATAACATGAAAAAATGATGGTAGATGTTTATAAATGTAACATTTATGTGCAAATTCTACATTCGTAAATTAAAATATTTGAAAATAATCATATAGAATCTCAAATTACGTAGTTTTAATGCTATATAAGAACAAAAAATAAACATAGAATAAATGTTTTTCTTATGTATTTTTTATTTATTTTCGTTACTGCGCATTTTTAATATTTGAATTAATATGCTAGCAGAAATAATTGTAGTAAAAAAATATTAATTCTTACGATTTAAACACTACTTTAACATCTACAAATGGCACAAAGTCAGATCAATTATAATTTTTCTACAGTTGAATTTAGTCTAAAATTTAGTCATTTTAGGCGCAGTTTCTTTGACAGTTATGTTTATCATTCAAGCGACAATAATCGTAAAAAGATGAACAATAAAAGCTGTAGTAAAAGATACTGACAGTATTTCTAATAATTCTGTTGATGAGTAACGTTTTTTGTACTGTTTTCTTTTATTAAGTCACGATTTCTATATCGCTATACATTGCCAACAAAACGGTGATATTAAATCATGAAAGATAATGCACGTGCCGCACGACGTGCATATAAAACTTTTAAACATTTTTTTCTGACACAACAAAGTTAGTATTGCTATAAAATGACCTTGCATACTTCCATATCAATGGATACCAAATGTAAAAATCCATAGTTCTAAACGCGGTTATCTACCTATAAAAATAATTGTTGAAGACATTGACGTCATGAGGACATTACGACGCGATTTTAATAAAAATACTGCGATCTCTGCGTCATTAAAGCACATTAACCATTTTATATTTTCGATATATTTTATTATATCGATAGCAGAGCACAATTTTTCCTATAAATTGTTAGTCGGCTGGGAAGACATTTCAAACACTACGTAACGTAACGCACAGTAATTTCAAGTGAAAGAAACCAATATGAAGACTGTAATCTTCTTATTCGCACTTGCGCTCGTTGTCGCAATTATCATCCCGACTATGGCTGAACCTTTGGCCGACCCTTTGGCCGACCCTTTGGCTAAAGCTTTGGCCGAATCTTTTCCCTCAGCTCTAGCCAAACCTATTGCCGAATCTTTAGCTGAAATTAAGGCCCTGCTTCACTAAGCTAAGGTATAACGTTTAAGGTACAGTAACCTAATCTTGTTAACTTGAACTGATTTGACTGCATATCTTAAAAATATTTTATATTACTCATTTATATAGTTGTCCATATATAACACAGTGTAAAGATAAGCAAACAAATTTTCTCATACTTTGTAAATTTATTACTTAATCATTATTTATGTTTATCGCTCATTGTTGGGAAAAATAAATAATTAAAGTAATTTACAAATTTAATATACAATTACCAAGATTTGTTTATATCTTTACACAAAAATACAATACGTAATATGTTTACGCAGCTTTATCATTGAGTCATGTTTAATTTTGTGAATTTCTTATTTTGTAATATATTTGAAAAATTATAAGAAAAGAAAGTCAGATTCGTAACATAACATAACATTTTAACTCTTTTGATATTATTTTCATATTAATCTAAAATTTATACATATCAATAAATCAATCACCTAATAAATTTATTAAAAAATCTGTTTATATTGTAGGGGAAACTCAAAGAGAGTGCGAAAAACTTGGTCCTAACACTATTAGACTATGTTAAACACAAAGTGGAAAAACATGTGTTTCATAAAAAATCTCAGAAGCAATGAGATGTTGCTAATGTTTGATACATTATTGGCGTTATATCTGTAAAAATAAACTTGTTAATTCCAAATAAATGCAATAACAAATAAAATTAATCTTATTTCTTATTAAGTTGATCAACCATCCCATCCATTCCATGGAAAACTTTTACATGACACAAAGTAAAATATATAGGGGAGACCGGGGCGAGATTGACAGTTTTTTTTCGGTGCCGATTTTTAACAACAAAATAAATAATTTTAGTTAAATGTGTTATACCGTTGTAAAGAGTGAACCTTTAGCTACAAAATTTATATAGGAAATTTTTGTCTACGTTGCTTTGTTTAACCGGTATAGAGCAAAAGCGACAACTGTGGAAAAATTGAAATCTTAAAAATGCCGGGGCAGAGTCGTCACTCCATAAATACATAATTCCGATTATGAAAACTGATAGGATACATTTTATTAATTATTTGTTAATAGAAAAATGTAAACATTTATTAATTAAAGTGTTTCATTATTTTGTATTTTTGTGTGTGTGTACGGATTCTATAACTCAAGAACTAATGAACCAAATATTAAAGAATTATATATGAAATAGGGGTAGAAAAGACTGAAAAATATAATAAAATTAGAAAATTTGCCAATATTATAAAAGTCCACTCCGGGTGCTTACTGACGAATTAGCCCCAAACACAATAGTCCAAGAGCAGGCTGCACAAAACCCTCCCTCATCGAACATACAGCTGAATTTTATTCGAATCGATAGCTTTTTTAGTGGTTAACCTTGTGCCGGGTTTTATATGCCCTGAAACTTGACCGAAGTGTTAAAAAAAAGGCCACTTCCGGTATGATTTTTTGAGATAAAACCCCCTTAAAGAACATACGACTGAAACTTGTGCCAATCGATTCAGGATGTCAAGCACTTCGATAAAGAAATATGCTGCCACCCCCCACCTTGACAGGAACCATGGCAGCAACCCTTAAACGTGACATATTTTCGTACCGTATAACGGAAATTTTTTATTGCCGTAAGTGTATATTTACGTTATTAAACAATCTTTTCTTGTTAATTTAGTAAAGTGTCTGTGAAAATATTGATTATCTATGACGATTTATATTACCTAAAGTAAATTTATACACTTCGAGGCATAACGGAAAATTAGTCCATGGGGCGTGATGCCTTGTGTTCTTAAAATATATTTTTTTTTTCATACTCCATCAGTATATATCTATGTTATATTGCGCAATATATTGATGCCAAAGGTTATTACACCAAATTTTGATTTTTACTTATATTTTAATAAGAAAACTGTATACCGTAAGAAAAGTGTTAGTAATAAATAATTATTATTAATTAAAAATGCAATAATACATTTCTACATATATTGCGTGTTCTAATAAATCACTTTTAAGAAGTTTTGAACATTAATAAACAAGTTTTGTGAGGGATTCCATTATGCCCCGCATAAAATCCATAATAAGGTTAACTCGTTTTCAAAAAACAATAATTTCGTCCTTTCAAATTATTCTTTTGTAGTAAAATTTGTATTTTTCTTATAGGGGACATTTCAAAGAATATTTGAGTGCAAAACAAAGTTTATTTATTTATTTTTAATACGTTGTAAACTTGATTAAATTTTAGCGTTCCCGTTATGCCCCGGATTCTCTTAGATGATGTATATATAATTCTAAATGTGTGTACATATACATATATCCGTATATACATGTGTATATATCTAAAAAGTCAAAGAAAAACCGTTTTCTTCTTCTTTTACCTCTATTTCTACCATTACTTATCGATATTTGCATAATAAATGTAATGTTATTAGCGATTGTGATATGAATAACTGACTAATCGACGAATGATGTCTGATGTGAAAGTTATAATATGGCAATAATTAATAGCAAACAATAATAATCAAAAGTTTCCAATTATTATACAATAATAATAAAACATTCGATTAAGATTAATAAAAACGATATTCTAATACAATTATTGTGATTAAAGTTGGAATTTATTTGTACAGATTAAGCTCTTTAACTTATCATTACATGATCACATAACTGTAGCTTATCTTATACGAGGGTTGTTCGAAAAGTTTTAAGTGATACGTAGATGTCGTAGATACATACATAAATAATTCTTCATGTAATTTTGAATTTAGTGATAGTTTTATTCGTTATAAGATTGACATAAAAATTTTAAGTTGATCCGTCAAGTAGTTTGTGTTTGACAGCGTTTGAAAGTTGTTGTATTTGACATTTCTAGAAAAATGGAAAGAACTGAAATTCAAGCAATAGTCCAATTATTTTCATGAATTCGAATTGCTGCCACATCCGTCTTATTCACTAGATTTGGCCTTCTGTGTCTCCAAATACGAGAAAAATGATGTTGGTGACACATTCAGAGCCTACATTTCCCTTCCAGGTATATATGTTCTAAGGAGGTGATCCAGGCTGTAGACTATTTTGAGGAGTCGAATAATACATTATGCTATAATGCTGGCATAACTGCGTTAGAAAAACGTTGGATGAAGTGCATTGAGTGCAAAGAGGATTGAAAAATAAGTGCATTCTGAACTCAAAAAAATGATGTTTTTATTTTCACTAGAAAGTGTTCGAACAACTCTCGTATATTTTGTAATAACGTTTTCTTTTTTCTATCAACTTGTACAATAAAATCGAACTTACCGCACTGATTTTTTAGTTTGTCACTAATTTTGAACTAAAGAACTTTATTAAAATAACAATAATTTTTTAGGATTGTGTAATGGAAATAATTTTTTATAGTTAGATATGTATATATTTATAAGTATACATTATAATCAGATAAATTGTTGCAAATTGAAAATATGAAAATATTTAAAACGTGCGACGTGCGACGTGCGATGCGTGATTGTTTTTAGTGCATCTACTATACGATATACGATATTAAATATTGTGATTTTACATGTATTTATATTATGTATACCGCAGTAGTAAAAATTGTGATGATTATCTCTTTAAGTGCACATATTTTTCAAACTATCACGCATCTTACGA
Organism: Leptothorax acervorum; assembly: GCA_035220615.1. Taxonomy (NCBI): domain Eukaryota; kingdom Metazoa; phylum Arthropoda; class Insecta; order Hymenoptera; family Formicidae; genus Leptothorax; species Leptothorax acervorum. The sequence goes on along the minus strand of JASTWQ010001262.1, from coordinate 328,222 downwards.
TGCTTGATATTTTATTGTAACTGAAAGAAATAAAAATTTAACATATTTTCTACTTTATGTTCTTGATACACCTTATCGCCATGTATTGTAGATACAAGTTTTTCTATAAATTAGTCAGGCCACGAAATCATATGTCAGTCGCGAAATACGTAGCGAGACGTAATACATTTTACTTGTTATTACTACGAGAAAGCGAACATGAAAGCTGTAATTTTATTATTTGCTTTAATTGCGATCTTAGTCGCGGTTAATATCCCTGCTATTAATGGAGAACCTTTGTCTCGTTCTGACCCTGCATATTCTTGGGTATGATAAATTTATTTTTTTTAATATTCTATAAATTATTTCTTTTAATATATTATTTTAAATAATAATTAAAATAAGATGATATATAATTTCGCGTATATGTAGAATATCGCATATGAATATGATTGCTCATTTAAGTCATTTTTAACCTGTTACACTGTCAGTGTCATATATTTTCTACTAGCTTAATACCTGTGCTTCGCTACGATATTTAATTACTTTAACTCCATTTTGACTTCAATAAAGTTTTGTTTGATTGCAATGAACAATTTAAATTTAGCGAATAATATATTTATTTCGCCAGTGATTATTTAACAGAAATAATTACTTTTAAATCGACTTTAACCCTAGAACACTACACTGGGTGTAGCACACGTTGTTTACGCTATGTTTAGGCTTCGTTTTGTGACTGTTTGTTCATTGTGGAGGGAAAAGGATAGTTTTAGTCCAATTTTAGAAGTGTTATGAAACGATCTATAATGATTTTTTATTGAAATGTCTTTTTATTTGGAAATGCAGTAGACGACCATCCAGGAGCCTTAAAATGTTTTTTGTTAGTTTTACTTTCAAATAATATTTCAAAATATGTATACACCGTAGGAAAAAATGCTATAATAATTTTTATTGGCACATAATATCTTCTAAACTATCACGATGCTTGATATATTTCATGTTATTTTTATTCCTTTGAATTTTTAAATCTTGTCCTATATATTTGTAAAGTTATGCATATGTATGTACATAAATTAGTGAAATATGAGAAGAAGAAATCTTAATTTTTATATTTAATGTAATGTAACATTTTCTTAAACTATAGTACCGTCATCACGGTTTCTATCATCTTAAAGTTTAAGCATTATTATTATATTGTCACGTTTATTAATGAAAATATATTTAATTGTGCAATGTGTTTCAGGATGAATTAGATGCTTGGGCAAAGAAATCATTGGCCGAGCTTCAGGAAAAACTGAAAGGTTAATACGGAAATCTTGAGAGTATAATAATCTCGTTAATATCTGATACGTTGTCGACTGACCTGAAATATGTTAATTAAATGTTTGTGAATTAAATAAACGCAGCAGCAAATTAAATTAACCTTAATTATCTAAGTCAAATTATTTAATAATATCCATAAAAACATTTTTTAATACAAGGTAGCAAGAATATATGCAATATTGAAATGAAATAAAATCATAATTTCTTATTTAGTATTTGCGAACAAAATTTGTTTTCCAATTCGCCGAAAAATTTTAAATAGTAGTCACCAAATATAGATATTATCTAATAGAAAAGCCATATAAATTTAAGCATAACATAGGTTTAAGTCAGAATATTGTTGCGCTCGACGCCACAGATCACTCGCGAAGATCGTTCGCGTTCGCGCCGCGCACTTCCGAGCTCGCGTAAAGAAGGTGGTAGACACTTTTAAAGAGGAACTCGGGTTTATTGAGAACACAATACAAAGAGAACAGAACACGTCCGTGTAGCTCGGAAGCTCAAGAACAAATCTGCCGGGCGTTGTGAATAAACAAATCAATCGATTACGGCTCGTCGTCAAGGGGCGCGCTTCGACTCGCATTTTGCGGAGCCAAATTCAACCGGCAAGCAATGGATGTCTCAGCGCGGGCACAACACTGCTCTCCCTCTTCAGATTGTCGTCCCGACGATCTTGATAACACATTAAATAATATTATAATAATGAACAAGTTGCAATAAGAACAAAAGAGGGCCTGACGGAGAAATTCAGAATTACAAAAGGAGTCAGACAGGGTTGTGTAATGAGTCCACTCCTATTTAATCTGTATATAGCGGACATTAGAAAAGAGCTAGAGGAAAGAAAGATAGGAGGCGTAAAGTTAGGAAACACTAGAGTATGGTCGCTAGAATATGCGGATGATATGGTGTTCGTAGCAAAGAATAGAACAGCAATGTTAGACATGATGGACACAATAAAGAGGTTTCTAAAACGGAGGAAAATGATATTATGTACCAATAAAACAAAGATGTTAGTGTTTAACAAAGAAAGTAGGGAGAAGAAAGAGAAATGGAAATGGGGAGAAAAGGAGATAGAAGAGGTTAGGACTTTTAAATATTTAGGTTTCGTGTTTAATAATAGAGGGAACTGCAAAGATCACATTAAGGAATTAGCTAGGAAAGGTAGAATTGCGGTAAATAGGACGTGGGGTCTTGGAGAACGGATATGTAAAGATGATTTCATAAGGAGAGGCAGTTTGTTTAATTACCTAGTCCAGAGTGTGATATCGTATGGGGTGGAAATTTGGGGATGGGAAGAAAAAAAGGAATTGGAAAAAATTATGCTAGATTACGCAAGATGGGTTTTCGATTTAAAGTTCTGTACTCCAAGATACCTAATGTCGACGGAACTAGGGTTGAGAAAGCTTAGGATAGGATGGGAGGAAGGGCAATGGGATATGAGGAAAAGATTAGGGAAATGGATAAGAGCAGGTGGGTCAAGAAATGTTGGATAGAGAAAGAGAAAAACAAATGGAAAGACAGATATGGTAGAGAGAGAGAGAGAGAAAAGTACTATAATAGAAACGGGTGGGGGGTGGAAGCAGTCGAGTCGTTAAGGAGAGAAGGGAGGAACTTAGGTGAAGAGATTAAATTAAGAGACTGGGAGATACAGAGGCAAATGGAAGAGAATAATATAATAGAGTCAAAGTATAACAGGAAGTATAAAGAGTTAGAGAGAGACGGAAATAGACCGGAATATCTAAGGAGGGAAAACATAGATAAACAGATCGAAGGGGATAGTATCAGAGCCCTGATAAATCTGAGATGTGGTAACATGGAATCGGAGAACATGTATTGGTGGGGGGAAGAGAAAAAATGTGTTTGTTCTGCAAGGAAGGAAGGGATAATTTGAAGCACTATGTGGAGGAGTGCAGCAGTATAAAGAACCGGTTTATAGAACTAGGGAGGGATAACAGGAAAAGAATAGATAGACTGTGGAACGATAAACTAGATACAACCAAAGAAAAAATATTAAGGAAATTACATAGGGATAGGAAAAAGATAGAAGCGGAGATGAGAAAAGATAGGTGAGAGCAGTAGTGACAAATAATGGCGAGCTTTAGCGTGAGGAATGATCCCGTCAAAATTGTTGTGATTGACGGGCGATGTGTGGATGGATGAGTGTGTTAAGGAACGTGTTGTAAACCAGTCCACTTCTTGGCAGCAGCCGAAGTTAAATAAATATTATTAACAATAATTTTTTAGGATTGTAATGGAAATAATTTTTTATAGTTAGATATGTATATATTATAATCAGATAAATTGTTGCAAATTGAAAATCTGAAAATGTTTAAAACGTGCTACGTGCGACGTGCGATGCGTGATTGTTTTTAGTGCATCTGCTATACGATATACGATATTAAATATTGTGATTTTACATGTATTTATATTATGTATACCGCAGTAGTAAAAATTGTGATGATTATCTCTTTAAGTGCACATATTTTTCAAACTATCACGCATCTCACGATGCTTGATATTTTATTGTAACTGAAAGAAATAAAAATTTTACATATTTTCTACTTTATGTTCTTGATATACCTTATCGCCATGTATACTGTAGATACAAGTTTTTCTATAAATTAGTCAGGCCACGAAATTATATGTCAGTCGCGAAATACGTAGCGAGACGTAATACATTTTACTTGTTATTACTACGAGAAAGCGAACATGAAAGCTGTAATTTTATTATTTGCTTTAATTGCGATCTTAATCGCGGTTAATATCCCTGCTATTAATGGAGAACATTTGTCTCGTTCTGACCCTGCATATTCTTTGGTATGATAAATTTATTTCTTTTAATATTCTATAAATTATTTCTTTTAATATATTATTTTAAATAATAATTAAAATAAGATGATATATAATTTTGCGTATATGTAGAATATCGCATATGAATATGATTGCTGATTTAAGTCATTTTTAACCTGTTACACTGTCAGTGTCATATATTTTCTACTAGCTTAATACCCGTGCTTCGCTACGGTATTTAATTACTTTAACTCCATTTTGACTCCAATAAACTTTCCTTTGATTGCAATGAACAATTTAAATTTAGCGAATAATATATTTATTCCGCCAGTGATTATTTAACAGAAATAATTACTTTTAAATCGACTTTAACCCTAGAACACTACACTGGGTGTAGCACACGTTGTTTACGCTATGTTTAGGCTTCGTTTTGTGACTGTTTGTTCATTGTGGAGGGAAAAGGATAGTTTTCGGCCAATTTTAGAAGTGTTATGAAACGATCTATAATGATTTTTTATCGAAATGTCTTTTTATGTGTAAATGCAGTGGACGACCATTCAGGAGCCTTAAAATGTTTTTTGTTAGTTTTACTTTTACATAATATTTCAAAATATGTAACACCGTAGGAAAAAATGCGATAATAATTTTTATTGGCACATAATATCTTCTAAACTATCACGATGCTTGATATATTTCATGTTATTTTTATTCCTTTAAATTTTTAAATCTTGTCCTATATATTTGTAAAGTTATGCATATGTATGTACATAAATTAGTGAAATATGAGAGAAAGAAATATTAATTTTTATATTTAATGTTATGTAACATTTTCTTAAACTATAGTACCGTCATCACGGTTTCTATCATCTTAAAGTTTAAGCATTATTATTATATTGTCACGTTTATTAATGAAAATATACTTAATTGTGCAATGTGTTTCAGGATGAAATAGAAGCTTGGTCAAAGCAATCATTGGTCGAGCTTCAGAAAAAACTGAAAGGTTAATACGGAAATCTTGAAAGTATAATAATCTTGTACCTCTTAATATCTGATACGTTGTCGACTGACCTGAAATATGTGAATTAAATGTTTGTGAATTAAATAAACGCAGCAGAAAATTAAATTAACCTTAATTATCTAAGTCAAATTATTTAATAATATCCATAAACACATTTTTTAATACAAGGTAGCAAGAATATACACAATATTGAAATGAAATGAAATCATAATTTCTTATTTAGTATTTGCGAACAAAATTCGTTTTCCAATTTGCCGAAAAATTTTAAATAGTAGTCACCAAATATAGATATTATCTAATAGAAAACCCATATAAATTTAAGCATAACATAGGTTTAAGTCAGAATATTGTTGCGCTCGACGCCACAGATCACTCGCGAAGATCGTTCGCGTTCGCGCCGCGCACTTCCGAGCTCGCGTAAAGAAGGTGGTAGACACTTTTAAAGAGGAACTCGGGTTTATTGAGAACACAATACAAAGAGAACAGAACACGTCCGTGTAGCTCGGAAGCTCAAGAACAAATCTGCCGGGCGTTGTGAACAAACAAATCAATCGATGACGGCTCGTCGTCAATGGGCGCGCTTCGACTCGCATCTTGCGGAGCCAAATTCAGCCGGTAAGCAATGGATGTCTCAGCGCGGGCACAACACTGCCCTCCCTCTTCAGATTGTCGTCCCGACAATCTTGATAACACATTAAATAATATTATAATAATGAACAAAATGCAAATATGTATGATTGTATGTATAAGATGTACTAAATCGCGCTATTCTCAATTTGACATTGCAGTTCAAAATCTGAGTTTTAATCTGTAGATTTATACCATATTTGCCATCTCTCTTACTACAGCAGCATTAATTCATACTAGTGATGTGTGAGTATTAAGAACGAATTAACTACAATTATTTCTGTTAGCACATTAATTTAAATATTATAAATGAGCAGTAACTAAAACTAATAAAAAGTGAATAAAAAACCATTTATTCCGAATGTTTATTTTTTATTCTTATACTGTTTTAAAACTATAATGTATAATTTGATTCTATATGATTATAATATAATTATTTGCTACATCCGAGGAAAGTTTTAATTACATATCTTAATAGCCTTAAAATTAGTTTTATCGAACTTAGTTTTAATTTCAGTTATTTAACAACGACTTAGTGCTAAAGAATATAAAACATAATAAATAATAAATTAACAAGTTTTAACAATAATCGCCCTTTTTGAAAAACTTTCCATCTATACATATAAGTGTATTTTTCTATTTATATATTTTCTATCTATAAAAGTATTTAATAAATCACGAAGAAGATAAAGCCCTATTATCATTGTACTTACGTCTATAACGTTCATCGTACTTTCAACGCATTCTAAAAATCTTTTTATACTTGCACTAAGAACATTTTTATAAAAAAAGAATATATTTAATTCCGACAACAATTGACCAATCAGTACAAAAAAACTTCACGACGTTTCAACCCAGGGTTCGGGTCCTTATCAAGTGATCTACGAAAACCAAATTAGAGCGAGGCGTCAATAACATCGTCGCGTTTTAAAATAAAATTGTTGTCGGAATTAAATATATTCTTTTTTTGTTAATTATTATTGGCGGAACAAACATTTACTTTTTAACATTTTTATAATCTAACAAAAGATTTTGACTTTTATTACATTAGATAAAATCGCGCACGTGATTTTGTGAAAAGTAGAACACATCGTATAACATTCAATAAAAATAAAACTTATATTCTTATACAATATATATTATACTTATACATGTAAGTATATATTGTATATGTATATACATATGTATGCATAACTTTATTTATGTATAACTTCATTTATGAAATATTTAATTAAGAATGTTATCAACATGTCAAGATAGTGTTTTATAAGTACAAGATAAAAGAATATTTTAAGTATTTATAGCTAGCAGTTTTTCATAAAGGATAATATATAAGCAGTTTATATTAATTGTAGAATGTACTTGCGTCATTTATAATATTTATTCATACACGACATATGTTGATATGTGTATAACAATAAAATATAATTATATTTTACATAATTTTTAAATATTTTTAAAAATTGTTTTATATAATTTTTTATAATAGAAAATAATAATATTACAGGGTGTTTATCAGTTGAAAAACCCGTCGAATTTATTGTGCTGTAGATTGTGCTGTTATTTAATTATATAATGCACTTAACTAATTATAAGTTTATTTAGCGCCCATTTGAATGCCTTAGCTTTAGATATTTAATCAAAAACGCCGATTTTCTGAAATATAAAAAAATAAGCAAACTTTAATATTTCTAACTTTATATAATTTTTTATCTTGCGATAAAAGAAAGATATTAATTAACGGACAATAAACATAGTGTGATTTAAAATAATATTTTTTAATAAGAATTTATATTTTTGTTTAGATTTTAACAAAGAGTTTGCTTTTTTCTAACATTTCATTCATTTCTTGCAAATTACACTCGTAAAATGATAGCTTAATATAGCGTAATACGATTTATTATAAAATGTTTATTAGTTGAAACATTGAATAACACCTGTTGTATTTTTATGCCATAGGTATTATTTGATTATAATGTATTTAGCCTTCGAACAGACTCATAAACCATGCCACTGCCTTATTTATTTGATCAAAGAGGCCGATTTTCTGAAATATAAGAAAATAAGCAAAATTTATAATTTTTAGCTTGTAAAATTTTATATCTTGCGATGTAAGATTTTTATTATATAAGTATAAAAGATATTTATTATACAATGTAATTTGCAATAACGTTTTCTTATAAGAATTTATATTTTTGTATAGATGTTAGTAAAGAATTTGCTCTTTTTTAACACCGCACTCATTTCTTGCAAATTACACTCGTAAAGTGATACACGTGCTTATTGTATATACAATTTTAACAAGTATACAAATAATAAATCTATATGCTTTCTGTGATTTAAAAAATATTTATGCGAAATTTGTTTTTAAAAACTATTAATTATTAATTGTTAAAAACAAACATGCGTACAATTATAAAGAAATACAACGGTTTTGCTAAATTATTCAAAATTTTAGCTAGATACAGATCTGAAATTAATTTTGTTTGACCATTAAAATAATTTATGTAGGACAACAAAATTTTTGACACTCTAGCAAACAGTTTGAGTGTTCTACATAAATTATTTTGATGGTTCAACAAAATTATTTTCAGATTTATATCTAGCTAAAATTTTGGATAATTCAGCAAAACCGTTCTCTCCGTGTAGATATAGTAAGATATAAAATATAGATATGAAATAAATACAATATAAAATATAAAATATTAAAAGATACTTGAATAGTTTTTAGCAGTCTTTTTATAAGCAACGTTTTTATACCTTAGCTTGCCCCCATTTTTCAGCCGCAGGTTCAGCCATGATGCTAGGGCTCATGGTAACTGCAACAACAGCAACTAATAAGAATACGTATACTATCTTCATCGCTGCAACTTAAATTGAAGTTTTTAATGCGAGTATTGTCATGATACCTCAAATTTATACCACAAAAATCGTGATTAGGATACCATAAACATGATCTAATCTACAAAATTGTAAAATTTATCAAAACTTTATTTTCGATGTTTGTTGACTATAAAATTATTTAAAGAAATTTAACACGATTTCACGGTTTATGTTCGTGTATTTACGATTCAAAAATGTCTGCATTATTTATAAACAAAATGGTAGGTAATGCAAGGGTAAAAAAGGAGCGAACACTAAAGAGTGAGTTCAGAATTGCGAAGGATTAAAACAAGAATAAATGAATAGCGGCCGGACTGGACCGCTGAAAATAAAACGCAGTGAAGTAAAGGGTGACCGGTCGAGCCTGTAAGAAAATGGTGGGAGAGCCGACAGCGAAGAGGTTGCGAGAAGCGTCTCTTACGCAAAGGAAAGATGGGCCTCTCGGACGAGCGAGAGAGGTGAGACGGGATCTTGTTAGCCCTGAACTTGGTCACGAGGATGCTCGATGCTCCTCCGCAGCTTGAAAGCAAGACTGGACCTATTTCTCCATCAGGCTGCCGGGGATGTTAATTTTTTCCTTTTTCCTTGATCGAAGAGACAGAATTAGATTTGCAGCCACGAGATTTAAATAAACCATTTTTGTTTCAATTAACATTTGTGCTTCCGAGGAGACGCAACGAAGGTGCACACTCAGAGCCAAGAACTGCGTATTCTTTTAATTATAAATATGGAAGTACAAGCTGACAATCGTTACATTATTGGAGCTTCAAGAATCACGCGATCATCCATCATTGAAAATACAAAGTTCGTCAAATTATCTCTAATACGCAAATTTGCTTTTCAATTAATTTCAGCTGCATTAACAAAATGATTCTAGAACACCGTGTAGACCGGAAAATGTAGCGACGTAGGATATATTTCAGCTGTTAATTGTAACCCACTTTTACCGCGTCTCTTGCACGTACCTACATATGTATTTTCCGGCAGATGCGTGTGCTTCCCAGAGTCTCGCGAGCTATCTTTAGCACAATAGGCATACTTAGCTACAGACTGTAGAAAAATCTCGGAAACGGTGCCGTCAATCTGTCTCGCGAGGCCAATCACCGCGCGGCGGTTGCTTTAAGTAAGCAGATGCGATCCACGGTCTCTCTTTCTCTCTCTCTCTCTCTCTCTCTCTCTCTCTCTCTCTCTCGGCTGTACACGCGCGTGGAGAAAACGGTTTTCGATTTGAGAGATGCGTCAGCTGATTGCGTTAAACGTCCGCTCCTAGGAATGTTTAGAAAACGAGTCGTAAATAGCTAATGGGTCAATAAAGCCGCGCGAGACGCAATTGGGTTTACGAGATGCTTACTGGGAAGGTTCATGGACGCATGCGAGAGCCGGCGAGAAAGTGCACGGCACGCAAATGCGTGTAGGCAGAGGCGCGTTAAAATCGACGACGTCATTGTGATAGCTATTCCCCACTAGAGAAGACATCTGTAATCGCAATTCGCCACGGCTTCTTGAACTTCTTAAATTATACACTTTGAATTTAGGAGTCATCAGCGTCTGATGCGCTCCTGATGCGCTCGCTATGATATTTAAATTGTCTAACATATTCAAAGGCTCTCCAAAAAATTTCTCCTAACGTCTATAGGCGTGTAAATACGACTTGTGATGAGTGTAATCGTGTTTTGATAGCATGTAATAGCATGTACTATCATGCAGACCGAGCGCATATTATTGGTGATAGTACTGGTGAGTCATAACTTCGAGCTTCGTAGCCCGAGTATATGCAAGTTTGCTGATCTGTATTCAAAGGATTGACAAACACACATCTCGTGTGTTTGTTAATCTCATTCTACATATATGCGCATCGTCAAATATCTTTTATTACTTTTAAATTACCCATCTATTCGATTGTATCGTCATTTAGCCGCAAAAGGACTTTAATACGAGATTCGTTGTGTTGCTTGTCTCTCAATATCCGTTTGATTCGGAGAGTAACGTTTGTTCGAGTGGAAGTTCGAATAATCGCTTATCACAAGAGGAAGCGATGACAGACCTGTGATTCTATCTGGCCCGATTGACCAATTAAAAAGTACGATCGGCCGCCGCGCCGTGGCAAACGACGAGCGATTAATCTCGGCGCCGGAATACGGAGCGAAATTCGTTGGCAAAAATCACGGCGAGAGGCGAGTGGTGGAACAACTCGAATTCGCTCCAAGTCGGCTCACGCAATAAATCAACCCGCTCGTAAATTCCGTAACGAATCCTCGTCGCACGTAACCGTGGAATTATATCATCATTACGGAATGTCGATTGCGCAAGAACAATTAAGCCGATTAGAGCGCGAGGTCAACAATAATACGAGAAAGTACGAAATAATTATGTGTCCGGCGCACTTTTGTCTCTTTACCGAATTGTCCTGAAATGCGAGAATTATATATGCCGTTCCGCGATTGCGCACTCTTTGTTTATCGTTCGATCGGCAAAAATCGCGGATTTCACACATTTCTGTATAAATTATCGTGTTGCGCCTTGATATGCTGAGCAATGACAACGTGTCGATCACCGTAACATGATGCACCAGTTTGCGCGATCTCGGAAGAACACGTGAAGGCTAAACTGCGTAACTGATTTGGCAACAAATTGAAGAAATCGACAGTATTGTTCGGAAGTCACGTGAATTTTTTGCCGCTTCGCGAATATCGTGCAGAACGGTTTCTCTTTTCGCGACGGTTTCCATCGTAACCATCAGTTGCAGTCGCCGCATCAACGTCCTTTTTTTTGCACGGTGATATTGTCCGATTGTTCATGTGCCAGTAACGATGAGTACCTATTATTTAAAGCGACTTCCTGCGAGACCCACTTTGCGTGAAAGGAAGAATCATTACTTGCGGTTCTTTCGACGCTACTACCGACGTGACTCTAAACCTCATATTGACCCAGACTGCGTGAGCTGAATGCCTCTACCGTCGCGTACCCGTGCCCGGGATCATTCACGGGCGAAGACGTGTTAACCGTGTTCGCGTGTGTCGCGTGGGTCAACGGTTTATTACGCGAGATTTTTCTCATAAGCGAGGAAACTACCATTTTTGAAGAAGCAGTCACGAATCACGATATAATTCAGAAACGCGAGAGAAACCTGAAGAGAAGGAATAGGAGAGAAATAACGAAAGTATCGATTTTTAATACTCTGTAACTAATTTGTTGATTGTAAATGTTGATCATATTATAGATCTTGAAAGGTGAATTGATCTTTTAGGAGGAATTTCGCGAAGCAAAAACATTTTTTAAAGAGGATTCTCTTGAGAGAGCCCTGAAAGGATTTGTGAATGTGTGACTTAATATCCCTTTTCTCCTGCTGTTCATTATCACGCACTTCGATTGCTTCTAACGACATGTTGCAGCAAGATTGCACTTTGCGAAGATATCGTCGCATGTACACGTGTTCTGCGGTCGTGATGTAAGAGGTGACCGCTGTCAACATACATTCACTCATAAAAGCTGTCTGAAAATTACATGGTACTTACTTTCTTTCGCACAAAAGATGACCTAAAGAGATATTTCGATAAGAATCAATGACGAATATGAAAGACAGATTATAGCCTAACAGAAAAAAAAACTCACGTAAATATCATTATTATCATGACGTAAGAGTAAATGTACTTTTTTACGTAGATGTCGCAAAATAGATGAAATTCTATAAAATTCTGTGAATTAAGAGACTGGGAATCTCCTCAGAAGGTTCCAGGCGAGTTATTTAGGTCGCAATGCGATTTCATTGCAACCTTGTTCCCAGCTAATTACAGAGTTGTAGGGTCCGCCGGTCGTCGGTCGGATAATTGCGATATCGTAGTCTCGCGCAACAATCAATAGGGGACCGCCGATCGATGTTACCGAAGATATACCGTTACCTGCCCGTCACTTTCGGGCGTTCATTGACGAGCGTGGTGGGCAGGGAAATTGGAACCGTGTCGCCGGAAGTGGGGCTTTCAATAATGGCAAGTGTGTAACGAGTAACGCGTTAGAACCCTCTGCGGATGCCGCAAACAGGAAATCCCTCGTTCATCAATTCGGCGCTGTAATTATTATGAGGCCAATTAATAGCGCGATATATATGGAGTACGAATACTTAACCGGACTGACAAGTCGGACCGGGATTGCGGCTGCGCTCGTTGATCAACGGGAGATCATTGATATCGGAGCCCGTGCTAGGTACCTAATCGTAACTGTGAAGTGGCTCTAACGTAGTAGTATTTAAATGAGAAACGCCTGGAACACCATTCGTCGATCCGTGAAATGTTTCGCACGATTCGTGCGAGCGCCGTTTGTACATCTCTCGCATTGTTTCGAATTGATTAGAAAAGAGCGTTAAACGATCGGCTGTATCAAGGTCAAAGGACCATTAGAATTAATAGGAGTGCCTATTTCAATACTCTATTACCTCATATGAGAATTTAAATTTAACTTGGAATTATTTTAATAGTTTTTATAATATATCAGGAATCTCTTAATAACATTAGGATATAATGATATATGTCGGCTTTAGAAAGTTACTTCAAATAATATTTATTTAACAAATCATATGAGTTAACAAAAAGATCATAAATTAAATTAATTTGGATTTAAACATTTTTTTTCTTTTCTCTCTGTTGAAAAGATTGAATGTAGATATACAGAGTAAAAATACAAGTAAAAATTACACGACACTAGACTTTTATAAAAAATTTTATGAACACTTGGGTGTGTATTATTGTTAAAATAGACACACGCAGATTTTTGATTATACATATATGATCACGTAATAATAATATAAGCTTATTCAAGATGCATTTCTATTCTGCAAGATAAAAAAGAAAAATTAGACACTGTAATCTTTTCACAAAAAGAGATTCTATTAATCAGTCTTTAATTCGCATTCCAAACATTATTTCCACAATTCTTCGCAAACTGGCTTCTTTACAAACTGAAATTCTTCATTATTTCACATGACTTCATTTACATGATTCTTCATTATTTCTGATTTATACATGCTTTGCATGCTTGACTTGTTATGTCTTATTCGATACGGTTCCATTCTTAATACATATTAATGACTCTCTTGCTTGCTTCAAGTGGCACATCCAGGCGATTTTTTCGGGAGTGATAAGTATATATATACTTTAATATGTATAATAGCTATTTTATTCGCGTGTATAAATTAAAGTCTGCGCCATGCGACCGGCGCGTAAATAAATTACCTTAAACTATAGCTACGCGAACAATCAAGTTCGCGTAATTTTCACTGAACACTTTCGACGATTTCCCTCTACGACAGCCAATGCTCCTCTATATGTTCAGTATCGCACTTCCACATGACCCGTTAGGAATTTCTCACGCTTGCCGGTTAATAATTAGCGCGAAATTGCGATTTCATGCGAACACGTTGGGTCGATTTCCTCTTCCATTCCCTCGTAATAGCACGGATCGATGGTTCGATATTTCTTAATGCTTATTCCATCGGAATCGGTGTCGGGACGAGCCATCGACAACGCTCGATCAAACATGCGAGCGATCTCGTGGCGTGCCTGTTGTCCAATTCATAAAAAGCGACGATGGTCGATAAGCAAATGGTCCTCTTCATCTCGTAAAAGTCGCTCGTTTACGCGAAATAAACGTAACGCTTTACGACACATGTGCGCGAGGAACAGTTTTCCCACTCGCGACATCAGCTACGTGAGATCGGAAATTCAAGGCCCCCATTTAGGGACTTCGAGGTGGATTGAACGCAGAGATCGTACAACGTTTCTCGGGGATGCTTAAAACTTGAACTTTGGCCGGTGTCACGGAAGAAGGCTGCTCCTCACCGGCCTCTTGTTGTAATCGTCGTCGATGTCATGGAGATCGGGCGGATCCGCGAAACCGCTGTCCTCGTAACGGGTACACCGTGAACCGGGCGATCTCGGCGGATGGACCGGATGAATGCTGTAACGGGAAGGTACATGATACAAGAATAATGCAAATAGTTGAATCCATGAGATATAGAACACAAAAAATAACATGAACATGAAATAACATAATATATGATTATCGTACAGGCGTAAATTTCCGTCAATAATTTTATTTTTACCCTAAAAATCACGCATCATATAATATAATATATAACGATACCTAATATTTGCAGAATTTTGTTTTAAAAGATTTCCAACTATCATAGATTTCCAGCAATCAATCATGCAATAATTCTGTAAATGCTTCATGAAAATGTGAGACGGAGTCATATGATAATATTCAATTACTGACACATTAAATTTTAGAGAAAATTTAAATTATGGATAATACGATGACACTTCATGCTCCTCTGACTATTACCTGGTGCATCTCGAGGGACTTGTTTCCAAAGGCTCGTCGTATCTACGGGAGAGCATCGTAAAGTCTCGATGAGCCGCGACCATTTTCTGTAGCCGCGAAATGATCTCATAATCGGGCGTGCAGATTGGCTCCGACAATAACTTCGCCACGGAGACACGGAAGCTCTGGAGCTGAGACAGGAAATGAGCGATTTGCGAATTGAATCATGCTTGTATAGCTCACACTCGAACAGTCGCGCGACTCGCTCGAGCATTAACTTTTCTATTGCAAATTTAAACAATTGTTTCTAACAATAAGTATGCAGGCAAAACATGGACACTTTTATTTTAAAGACCGCCATTTTTTGTAAATACCTACTTTAATTTTGCCATATAAAAATACTTAATACGAAATATTATTTTATGTTATGCATGAAATCCAATTATTTTTGCAGATTTCATAATATTAACACGTAAGTTGCATTAAGTTTGCAATTTTATATTAGAATGCTGATCAAACTTTTTCCATTTGAATAACAGTATTTCTCCTTCCATTTCTCTCTCTGTATTTATATTTTCCCAAAGTTCTAAATGCTATATTTTATAGCAGATATGACAGATGTGCAGCGAGGGTATTAAGACTCGAGTGCCGTTACGTATAATTTATTATAATTAATGTTCGCTTGTTCGAACTAAATCAAAGTTCCGCGCGACGCTTCGGAAAGCAAAGTTACGTTAGCGTCGGGATAAAGCCTCGCGAAATCGTGTGCAAGATTTACAGTCCTTTCACGGAGTATACTGCAACGGCGGGTTTAAGTCGAAGGAACTATCTGCTTTACAGCCTGGCGACGGGCGCGAACGTGTCTCGAATTACTATGACGCGGAGTCAACTCCAAATCGTTCTGAACGAGCGTTACGCGCCCGACAAGAGAGAGATCACAATTACGCGAATGGCCGCCGTCGCGAGTCATTGGGATTGCCACATAATGAATTAACGAGTCCCTTTCGGCCTCTACCTCCGCGGTGTATTAGAAATAAGCTCTGCAAGGGCCGGGCGCTTGCCGCTTTAATAAGAGATCAAAGGGTTTTGAATTCGCGACAGAGAATCTGTGGGTTACGGCGAGACTTTCGGAGGATATAACGTGGATTTATTTATATCATATAATTAGCTTTCTTTAGTGTCTTTTTTCTGCGAAGAATTGAAACAACTCTGCCCTTTCCTCTCTCTCGGGAGGAAATTGTATCATTTATATAGAGATTTACATAGACCTTAGAAAATGGGGATTCGAGAAATACATATGTAATGCATTGAGGCAGTTTGTCTGCGCGATGCAGCGAGGCTCCGTGGTCGTTTCGACAGCGACTTCTTTTGCGTAATTTAATCGCTCGCAAATCCGCGTTTGTGCACACGAACGGTCATAAATCAGAATTACGTGAGTACCAATACGCGTGCCGAATACACAATCCGGCATTGAGACACGGGTCTTGCCTCTTGCGTTTTTTCCGGCGGACAAAGAAAACGTCATGCGATGCGATTCCTTGATATTAATGGTACCATTTATTTATTCAGTATCCGTTTCAACTAACAAGTTAATTTTATTTTATATATTTATATATGTTTTTTAAAATATTTTATTCCAATGGAGCATGAACACGGATACATAGATGGTCGTGAACATGCGAGATGAAATAGCGCGTGCGATATCTGACACGTATAAAAGTAATAATGCATCTCACCTGGGATTCTCTCCTCGTGACCTCGGAGAGATTTTGCTTAACCTGAGCCAGCTCGTCGCGGATGAGCTGCAGGGAATGGTCGTTTATCGATCTCTCCTGATCGGCCGTCTCCACAGCGTTCCTCATCTGCTCCTTCGCCATCGTTAACTTTCTGTTGTAACGCGTCCTCAACATCTCGCTCTCGACGAGACGCTTCTGAAGCTCCTCTATCTTCCGGCTGCGTTCCAGCGCAGCTATCTGCTCGCGGAAAATGTCGCAAAGTGGGTTAAAACGTGTGATCGATGGTTGTAGATTATGAAGGCTTTTTCGCGCGGTTTAAGAAGAGAATTCGTTCGGGAATTTTGTTTTCCCGGTGTAACGCCGCTTCGTAACGTTCACGAGCGTAAAATCGCGATTTAATGAAGTTTTCTATAAAAGCTCGGAATAGATTAAGTTATTTAAAAATATAAATACTCGTTTGTTTACTGTTGGAAGCATCTCATGGAATAATAAAGTTTACGAATGCATTAAGATTTAATGCAGCCAACATCGCAATTGTCGTTAACTATAGCTGCAACGAAATCATAGCACGTACCGCAGATGCCACGTTTCATGCATATTCCTCGAAACATTCGGATTTATTCGATTGTGAGAAAGTACGGACTTTTGAAATTACATACTTTGTAATCCGCGGCTTCCGTCAATTGTGCGCTCAGTTCCCGATTCCGCGACTTTTCCTCCGACAATTGGACTTGAAGTCGCTCGACCTGTTTCGCCAGCTTCTTCGCGCTGAAAGAAAGGAAGGAAAGGTCATATCTTTCCACACTTTTTTTTTTCAATTCGGGCCTCGTCGAGCATTAAGGGAAGCGATGCCTAATGGCTGCCTAGCGTACAGCAACGAATGTATATAGAGATACATTCGACGCATTTGAAATAAACCGCGAACCACTGTCAGAAATTACAGGTAACCGCCGGCGATCACCGCGTGAAAAAATCATACCGCATCTCGGATACATAAAGCCGCACTCTCGGCCGACTACATTTTCCAATAAACCGCCGCGACTCTATTATATCTCTGATCGAACAGCTACTCGATAAGCATTGTTTTCCCGTTAATGTTACGTGTTCAATAGATGGTAAAGGTTGAGGTTGATTGTAACAAATTAATTATCGCAACAAGGATAATAGCCTATTAATTGTTGTTTAAGATAGATAGTCTTTGTAAACGTCATTTATAGATATTAAATTCCTCGCAATAATTGTTCACTTACGCGCGATATACGAGACAAAGAGAGAAAGAAAGAGAGAAAGATGAAGCGCAATTACATTCTGTTTAAAAATAATAGTTTTTATAAATTATTCAATGTATTTGCAAAGAATAAGTTCAAAGTTTATTCATAATTTTGTTGCAATTGGCCCCAGGCTACTCTAAAACAAACCGTATGTTCGCCTCGTCGCGCTCGCTCTGCAACAGCGACTTCATCCGCACGCTGTCCTCCTGTAGAGATAGCTTCCTACGTAGAAGGTCCAGATGCAGGTCTCTGCGCTGCAATTGCTCCCGCAGGGTTCGGACGCGACGTTGCAACTGATAAACCACGGAAGTCTGCGAAACAAAAGAAAACCACATTTGTCGAGTCCTTCTTGGCGAAAATGTTTCCCAAGTGTGACATACCTAATGTGCAAATACGCATTATTATTACAGAACACAAAAATAGCGAACTTTACTAATTCCTCGTGCAATTATTGATTTGGGTTTGGGTGATAGCACATGAGTCTGAAATAAAATAATAGTGACTGTTCTTTGTGTGTATTTACAACGTTTTTTTCTATTGTACATGTCATTGAATACGCAATGTATAAAAAAATGAAATTATTTTTCACTAAATGAGGGAACGTCCGATGAAAGGAAAAGTCTGTTTTTGCTGACATGTTATCGGAGATTATTTAATTAAAAGTTAGTACGCCGCGGACGAGTTTTATGTTGGAAAGAGCGACCGCAATATCGGCGCGCCACGAACAGCATCGTAGATGCTATATTAAATGAAACTTTATTACGCGGTATTTCCGATAAACTGTCAATTTGAGGTAACAATTACGTCGCAAGCCCGGCCAACGTCCGACTCAGCCGCAAAGTATATCGGAAAACCTACGGGGCGGAATGGGAGAATGAAAAGCGCCTCTCTCTACGTTAAGGATACTCCACGACGGAGGAACGAAATGAATGTCTACGAAGAGGATGCCGGAGAATTCTGTGAAGTTTCTCTCTAATGCGCTTTGCTCGCGCGCCGGGGGCTTACTTCTTTGAGACAGGGAAGCTCGTGGAACGATCGCTCGCGCCGAATCCTCGGTAGGGTCGTGTAGCTGGAGCACAAATACTGCGACGTGCGGTAAGCACACACGATTTGCACGACAAAGAGACACAGAACAAAGGAGAAGACGTTAGCAACGTGACAGCGGAATCGAAAGTACATAACATCGATTGTGCCCTTTACCTTGTCGACTAGCTTGTCAGTCTCCAATCTGGCCAGCTGCTCGGCCCGTACTAACAGCGACTCGGTTTGAAGATCGAGCCCGATCTCTTGAGAGATTTCGTCTATTTGCATCGCCTTGCCCAGTCGATCCAGGAAGGTCATAAACTGGAAAAGTTTAAAATAGTCATATATATTAATTACATTAATACAATTAAAATAGTAAAGTTTTAAAAATCAGTGCTACATAAGAAACAAATGAAAACACGTCGTCATTAGATTAGAAGCTGAAATAAATATCTTTTAGGGCCGATTGTTCCAATCTGTTGGTAAACTAACTAATAGTTAAATCATATAGGTATATGTCCTTGTTTTTCTTTCAAATTAGACAAAGATAAACATATGATTTAACTATTAGTTAGTTTACCAACAGGTTGGAACAACCGGCCCTTAGAAATTAAAGATTTGTAACGTTAGAAATTCAAATTTGAGATTTTAAATATTGTTTCAATTTTTTATAAAAATTGCTTTTTTAAATAAAGAGTCAATATTTTATTTAATTTGAAGAGATGTGAGATAGTTAATTGTATAACGTCCTTAGCTCCTCGTTCTCTACGTGTCAAGGTTGCTTTAACATTTCCAAGAGATAGAAGCGTTTGAAATTACCGTCTGCTTGTCTCTGCGTAAAGACTCTCTAGAGAGATCGCTGCTCGTGAGCTCGGATTCGAGTTTGTGTATTTTAGCTTCCAGGGCGGCGCGTTCCTCCTCTAGACTTCGTACCTTCATCATCGTGGATTCGACCAGCTCACTCTGCCGATTCGTCGACTCCGTCGCTGTGTTCACTTTTTCCCGAAGACTTTGTATTTTCTAGAAAGAGAAAAGAACGCGTTCGTAGCCATTATAAATTTCGCGATATCGCGAAGATTAAATCGTATCAAAATAGAAAATTTCAATGTAAAGTTCTTTTCGATGAAATTCTCGATATACGAATAGAAAATTTATATCTTCCGTAAAGTGAAGAAAATTATTTAAATAACTTATTTATATTGAAAAATGCGATTTTTTCGTATAAATGCAACGCCTGAGGTTTTTAATAGCTACCATCGACTGATCCTTATTGTCTGCCAGAATTTCTCGAATGCGATCCTTGATCGCGTTCTCATGGGACTCGACGAATCGGCTTGGTGTACTGATGAGAATCGCAATCGACTCTAGGAGGTGACGGAATTCATTTTGTACGCGTTGCGTCTTCTCCTCGCGGGCTTTCAGATCCTCTGCAAGAGCGATACCGGTTACCAGAAGACATGAGATCGAATCGATCAGGTCACGGTGGTTTACCTCGTAATTGGCAGATCAGCGCCTCTTGATTAGAGATGTTCCCTGTCACGCTGGTCAAGCTTCTATTCGCGTTGACGAGCTTGTCTCTCAAGTCGTTCATGTCCCTCTCGGCGACCCTATATTGCATCTCCAGACATTCCTTCTCCTGAGATAATGAGATAAGCAATTAATGATAGAGTATTAACTTCATGGATTTTGACTGCTCGAAATAATTAAAGTAATAGTATCTGTATTCACGATTTCAGGTAGTAGCAATTTATATAATTAAATTTACAGACAAAACGTAGTTTCAAATTCATTCGTAAACAAAATTCCAATCGTCGTACCTGACGCAAACGATCTATGTCGACTAGCTGAACGGACACTTGTCTCTGTAACTGCTCCTTTTCCGTAGTGACGCGATCAAGAGCATCCCTGCAGGTTCTGAAATCCACCTCGACGCCCGTCAATTGCGTCTCGACGTTTGTGCTCTTCGTCCGCAAACGGTTCACTTCTTGCACAAGTTCTTCGGCTTTGTGAATCACCATCTCCGGACTGTGATGCGCCGTCTCGCAATACTCGACGTTCAATGCATGTGCCAACCTTCGCACAAAATCCTATCGAAAAATATAAGATATCGAAAAAGCGGTTTGAATACGGAGTAGGGAATGGAAAAATTGATATGATATTTCTGCTGAGAAATAAATGGAAGTGTCGACAGCGTGTCGAGAGGCGCGATCGGGCGCATGTTGAAACATACAGCACCTGCAGATTCAGACGTGCCCGTTCCTTCAATTGAATCTCCTCGGATATATTGTGCTCCAATTGTCGAATCTTCTTGTCGTATTCTCTGACCTTTTCCTCGTGGTACTTTACGTCACGCTGCAGACCCTGTATCGTGATCTCATTCCTGCCCTGGGACGCGTAGAGGTTTCTCTCCCTCTCCTCCAGCTCCTGAAATCGTTATTGGATTCTACAAGATGTATATTGTCTGCCATTCGTCGACTGCAGATTCCGCGAGTCTCGCGTTGATCTTTTCAACGAGAGACAACCGAGCGAGATGGAAGAAGCGAATTATCTCGGCGCTCATTAACGAAGGGCGCCCTTTAATCGTCCGCTTGTTAGGGAAGCAAATTAACCTGAATGCGCTTCTTGAGACTGGAGACGACGGAATTCTGCCTGGCTGCCTGCTCGCGAAGCTGATCCGCCTCTACCTGTAGCTCCACGACCCTCTGGTCCCGCGATCTCACGGCGCTTTTCATTTCCTGCAGCTGAACGGAGACCGAATTGATTACTAACGCGGCCGATTATCAAAGCGAAGAAACGATAATCGGTTTATAATCGGTTTACCTCAGACATAAGCCGGTCCCGCTTGTACTCGAGAGCCGCCAACTCGCTCCTCAAAGTGGTCGTCAGATCGTGAGTCATAGCGTCATCTGAGTCCACCTGAAATCAGACATTCGGTTGTTCAAAGACACTGATAAAATGGATATTTTATATTATCATACTTTTCAACATAACATAAAATCAATGGATAATTTTTATAGAAAGAAATTAAATGCCAATATTAATTAGCCGAAAATCGAAGGCATCGTGGTACCCGTTAATTTATATTCATCCTCTTGCGTTGTAGAATGACAATTGTTATAAATTATCGTTCTCTTCGTATGCCGTGCGACGTATACGGCGTGTACTCTCGTTGAATTTCGCTACAGGCGAGGCGATCCCGTCGTAAAGAAAGTCATTTTATTCGCTCGAAGCTTCCTACGCGAGGCGGAGGGCTTTAATGCCAAAGCGCTCGTTTAAGCCGGGAATAGATTAGCGGCGGCCTCCGCGCGTTGCGGCTTCTGAAGTTCTGACCTTTCTCTCGCAGAATGCAGGACTCGCAAGTACCGCAGGTACCGACGTCTCTACCGGCGTCTCGTAATGGCACCCATTTGAGCTTCCACGCGTGTACGACGGAAACTTTACAAGACGGCTCGATATGCCCCTCGGCCATTATGTACGTCTGCCAGCCTGGAGAATTGCCGGATCGTAGAATATCGGCCACAATGCGAATAAGCTAACATGTTGGCGCGGGCTATTTTTAGAATGGTATTTCAAATCATCTATTTTAAAATACTTCCGATCAAATTAGAAAACTTTCGTGCTGGTTACTTTGAGACGTAGATATTTGAAGAATAAATTCCTCGATTGATACGATATCTTTGATTGAAAGCTGTTCTTGATTTTTTATGTAGGAAAACTGATCTACCTCTATATGTTGTTGTACAAAGTTATACTTTAATCTTATCTTATCTCTCTCAAACTTCTGAGCAATCATTCTAATGCACAGATTAGAACTAATCTTATTTATTCCTAGTTTTTTTCTTATTTTTTTCAAGCAGCGCAATAACAAAATTTTCCTAGAGGGTAATATTGCAAGAAAATTGCAAGAAAATGAGTTGCAAGATTGCCTCTGCGGTAATCCGATCGATATTGAAAATTTACCGTATTACGTAGAGTCAAGTGATGGTGTGAAAATATTTCCTGGCGCAATTCCCCAAGGAAATAATATGGTTTCCATATCATTTTATACGGTTGATTAACACAAATTCGCCAACTGGTGTAATAAAATCCGATTCGGCGCAGAACGGTGATCAAATCGTCATTAAGCCAAGTTGAAAAGATACGATATCGCATATATTATGTCATTCAAAATGAGACGAATGGATCAAATTATTATTATTAAGAGCACAACGACGCGATCAAATATTTATATCGGCGATTTTGATGCCAATTAGGTATCGCCGCTCTATAATTAAATATTTCGTGGCAGTAACCGATCACGCGGTGTCATTTGCCTTTTATCTCGTTTTAATACTGATTTACGTTGGACGCATTTAATTACTTTTTAACAAATCCGACTCGTCGCGGGATCCACGCGGAATTAAATATATCCCCATTGAATCGCTCTCGCGATGTGAAATTAAATCCAAGTACGCGACCAAACGAGAGGAGAATTCGTTTCGCCATTAATTACGATCATAAGCGGATTTAGGGTTTAACGTGTGAAAAAAGGTCTTTTTATGCTCGCTCTTTTTCCACCTGTCTCTCCCCGATCTTATCTGCGAGTTTGCAAACGGGGACGCAGTGTAATATAACTTCGTGATAACCATCTCATCCCGTACGCAAACGAAAGTCGGAAGCAGGATCATCATGGAATAAACACGGCGCGAAGTTTTGTAAATGGAAGCATTTTCATGCATACGGAATCTACTAATTACGCATTCACTCTATTACCGGTGCATCTAGCTCAAAGCCGATTGAATTGCGTGTATACGAAGCAGCTTGCACAACAATCTGAATCTTACATTCTCTACGCAGTGCATTAAATGAAATTAGAAAATGAATTAATCTAGTGATATCATTCAATATAATATCTATAATATATTTAATTTAACAGTAATATTATTATATTATAATAACAGTATTCCCTTATAGAAATTTAATATTGTAAGTGATTTTTTGGCTAGTGATTAATTACTTAAAAGCACTATTAAAAGCAACAGTGCGAAGTCCTCCTGATTAATCACTAAGCCAAAAAATCACTTAGGGCCGATTGTTCCAACCTGTTGGTAAACTAACTAATAGTTAAATCATATATATGTCTTTGTTTTTCCTTCAAATTAGACAAAGATAAACATATATGATGTAACTATTAGTTAGTTTACCAACAGCTTGAAACAACCGGCCCTTACAGTATTAAATTTCTATAAGGGTTGTTATTAAAAGCACGTTTTAGCGTCTCAAATAACTTCGAAATTTGATGGAAAAGTGGCTTTACACAATTATAGATGTATAATATTTCTATATATAAAGCTCAGTTTCGTCGATTGGTCCCATCGTCGAAATCGATCTCGTCGATGCCCGACGTAACAAGGCTTGCTCGAAAACATGATCAACTCTACCTCTTGCTCGCCGGATCCATATCGCAGGTTTCCGCAAGAATTTCCTTTACACGATCGTGCGCGCGAGAGTGCTTCGTATTCCCCGAATCGTCCCGCTCTTAATCCAGATAGTACTCAACGGAATTCGCACTCGAAGTCCGGATAGTTGGCGAATCGCGGATGGCGTTTCCGGCCGTTGCGCGAGGATAAGAGAGAGAACGAGGACGCGCGTCGAAGGTAGCTGCCACCGTCGCCAATTTCCAGGGCAATCGGATGCGCGCGGCGCAGACAGTTACGATGCCTGAAGTTTCGTCTGCCTACGACAGCGGATTACGTGACCCGAATCCGTGCCGTGACCGCGGCCGCCGCCACCACCACCACCCCGGGGACGACCGACCTCGCGACCCTCGTTGCCCCCCTGCGACCTCGCCGTTCAGGCATTTGTATCTGCACGCGAAAATCTATGCTCGCGAAGTCTACGTCAACCGCGAGAATGTTACAGTGCAACCGAATACGGCACAATGGAATACCCTGCCCGAATTTACAGGTCGCACCGTTTCCACAATGATACTTCTCGATTATATCAGCCCGTTGGTTCCACATTGTGGACCTGGATGCCTACTTCGAACTAACGCGAAGTATAAAGATATGAAGATACATGTGTAATACAAATAAGTGGAACGGGCGAAGTCCTCCTGTTTTATTTTTGACGAATACTCGCTGATTAAAAAAAGCTTTCAGCCTACTTGCGTATCAGCGTGTTACGCCAGGAGGAAAATCTCTCTTGTCCAAACGTATGTGGTGTATGCACTCGCTCGGGGGATGAATTAAACATCTATCGCGCGTTCGGACGTATGAGAGAGAGAGAGAGAGAGAGAGAGAGAGAGAGAGAGAGAGATATTTAATTCAATGCGCTTATATCTTTCTGGGAATCAGATTGAAATCAGGATCCGCGATCCTACATTGCGCCGGCATCAATTATCTCGCGATTCAATTACGCGACAGGTCGCCGACCGGGGGCCGAATGCGCGAATGGGATCGTTATCATTATCTCCGCATGACCCGAAAATAGTTTCGACCCGCGGACGAGAGACGGAACGGTTCTGGTGGAGGCGGCATATTCCCTCGTCCCGCGGAATACCGTAAATTTCCACGGTATAGTTAAGTCCAGCAATATTGAATACCCATTATCCCACCGCCCATAAATATCCCGTCAGTCTCGGGACCCATGCGGGAAACGACCGCGCGCGGCGACCTATTTACCGTCGGTATTTACCTCCAAGCGCGTGTGCGGGATTACAGCGAATCCACCGCACGCGCGTGATACACCGTGCACGTACTCGTGTAAAAAAAAAAAAGAAAAACTTTTGCAAATTTGCCAGAGAAAATAGTTTTTCCGCGATGTCATTTTACGGTAACGCGCGAACTCGTGATTTCGTCCACGCGACCGTAATAACACCGCAATAAAAGGACGTGAGCGCGTTGAGAAATACAACAATGTTAAAATAGTGTTTAAATCTCATCCGTTAAAAATTGACATCCCGCGTGTACCTTATACTGAAGCTTTGCTAGTCCATTAAAAGCGAAAAGATCGGTGAAAATAAAAAAAATGTACATATATGTATATATTCTAGTATATGCAATGTATTTTTTATAATGTTTAAATTTATTTAAACTTTATCGCAAAAAGAGTACACTGAATAAAATGGTACTATATTGTGTATTAGTGAGGGCGAGAATGTTTCGTTCAAATGCGCGAACGACATAGCAACGTAATGTTTGCAAATTTAAGTCCAAGGATTTTTTTAACGGTCAAAATGCGATGTTGCATTTTTAGAAAATTTCGGTCGGGTTGCATCTATTTTCGGCGCGATACATCGGCGTGTTCGATCACCGCGATATCGCAATATCGACGATACATTAATGTATACGTAGGGCGGCTAACGAATTTTGCTGCACGCCGTGTATGTACGCAAGCAGAATTTGCACCATAAACGCAGCGCGTGATTACGCTTACCTGTTTTTTGCATTTCGCCGATGAACGCTCATCCGCGCATCGGGTTTTTCTTTTCACGAGAATAAGTGAGCTGCCTTCGCCAGAGTATGGAAATACTCGGCGTTACATAAACAGGTAAAATCTCCCGGATAGTAATAGAATTACAACGAAAATGTAGAACCATGAATTTTAAAATTGCGTTACGCAAAAAAATTTAATTATATTATTTAATTATTTAGATGCAGTTCTACATTTTTCTCATATATATGCTGCTGCGTATTTTAAACATCATGGCGCATACACTGCGTCGGACATTAAATAGAGGCAACAAGAGGAGAGGATCTAAATTTATTACAGAAACTGATGCTCGTAAGCCAGAATCTACACGTAGCCAGAATTTCATTCTAATTAAAGCTACAATAGCAGCACGTTAACATAGTAGCGAATACGGCCAATATAGAATATTGCATTGATCCATTCTTTCATCATAACTGTAGAAGCGAAATGCATCGAAATAACCAGTTACCAATAAACGATCAATAAATGCGTTTCTATTTCCGACCGTACAGAATAAATGTAAATTTTATATATCACTACATTTACAGACGATTTAAAAAGAGGTACATATTGCATTTATTGTGCACATGATTGGAAGAGGGAAAAGATCGAGATATTAATAATTCCTTTAAAAAGGAACGAGAGTAATATACGCATTTATATTTAATATTTATACATTTATATAATTATTAAAACTATTTAGCAAATTATTTTATTATTAATAACTTGCTAAATTATCACATGCGCGCACACCCAAGTCTCACGTTTCTGTATATAAATGAGTTATAGTAAAATGGAATAACGTTATTAACAATGTGTAATATGCACAGAAAGAGTTTGCATTTTTTAATTAAGAGAGAATGGAGATAAACAGAATGAGATTAATTGGCGTTTAATTTCTCATTGGCACCATTATTTAAAAAAATACTAGAACAAGCTAGCATAAATTTCCAAAATCTACGAAACCATTCGAAAATATCCCCGAGAAAGAGGAACGTTATAGGTATTCTCGAAAGCAAAAGCGGCCTAGACAGAAACTCGAGCTCGGAATTAAATGTCGGGACATCGATAAAACTGGATTTGGCAAATCCTGCGCGACCCTCCCTCCAATCGCGCGTTGGAATAAGACAAGTCGGTCCCTTCTTTCAGCCCGATGACTTGAGATCGGCTACGAAAGCACGCGACAGCGCGAACGGTCGTCTGGGGTAGCAGCGACAGGTGAAATCGATTCCCGTGCAACGCTATGGCAACGCGACCCTTGTTCACGCGCGAGTCGATAGGTAATATTGTACTTACTTACTCGCTCGCAATTCGCGCGAGTCGAGCAGGAATCGAAAGGGAGCGTAAGGGAGCGATAATGACGAACGTGACGGAATCCCCGCGTGCAATTCGACGCGCGAGCTGTCTAATTAAACGGCGGCGCGAGACTCGGGGCGAGATCGAACGAGGGGCTCGTCTCGATTCTCTCCCGATTAGAGAGATATTAGAGATGAGTTATATTTCGTGTCTTGTTACGCCAATGAGTTCGTGCCACATTAAATGAACGATTAAAAAGATATTAGACGTCACTGCGTTCCTTTAATTTTATAATACATAGTTTAATGAACGATCAGTAAGTAATCGTCGCACAGTGTTCTCTGTGAGACGCTCCGCGCTCTATTCTTTTCTACACTTGAGTTATTCTAAAAGCGAGGTGTGTCAAAAAGAAAGAAGGAAGCGCATTTGGCCAGCAGGATTTGCATAATCTAAATCCTGCACTTTTTATTCCGCGTTAGACGACAGAAAACTTTCATTTCCCGCATTTTTCGAGAATGCAGAAACGTCGCGATGTAAAAACCCCTAAGATAAGTGAGAAAGCTTTTCGTCGCAAGACACCACGCGTTTGTATTTCTCAATTCTATCTTCTCAAATCTGCTACGTAAATTCTCTTTGAATGGCTTTGCCTAGAGTTCCTTAAATAAAAATTTAGATACTGTCCATCGCGTTTTTAGATTAACTTCACACATGAGATTTTAGATTAATTTAATACCTATAATACGGTCTTTAATAAAAAATTAATTTGATTTGGTAGTTTATATGTATAAATATTACAATTACTGTAATAAGTAAAGTAAAATAAATAACAGTACAATATATAAATTTCTTCATGGTCTCGAACATGTGGCACAGATCAATCAAAAATTGTCCAAATTCTTATTTGAAGAACTCTATAGCTTTGAAAGCTGACAGAGTGGATCGAACTCAAAGTGACGAATCGGTCGACGATCAGATAATTATAATCAATCGTACGGTGATCAATATCGCACGTTTCCACTATCGATCTGTTGCCCTTCGATGGACGCGTCGTGTATATGTATACCTACGTATACTGGCATGTATACAATGAGAGGCTTTGTGGCGGGCGATACGGGTATGCACGTGACCGCACGTGCGATTAGCATGTGAATGCGTTTCATGTGCATATGTACGTATATACGTGATACAGCAGCTGAGGGGGACGAGAGATAAGCCATTGATGCAGTTCACGGTATATCGCATCTACAAACTGATCTACGAGGACTACGAGCTCGAGCGAGATTCTGTGTGTACCTACTGCACATCTCGCAATAAGAGATAGCAGCTTGTTACACATATCGGAATACGTGCGCGAGTTATTATACACATAAAGGGATATCGCGGCATTGATCTCAACTCTAAGCCTTAATTACATACGTAAGTCTTAGCAAGCCTTAAGTACAAGCCTTAATTATACATTATTGCTCTCATTATGTACGTCTATCGTTGGCGCGGTATTATACACGTGATTACAGAGATTGTTATGGCGGCGCAAGCAATGTGAGCACCCTTTATACCTCCTCCTTGGTGTTTCGGAGGTTCAATTGAATTTCGAAGCGACAGTATTCGCGCGCATTATCGTCGCGAATACGCGTACTCGCGTCGGTTCGTCCTGGTCTGTTGACAAGATGAAAATATCCTGTAATTTCGTAATTCCCAAACGGCAGAACATTGCCATTGTTCTCCCCGCGCAGCTCCTATACTACTGTCGCACGCGCGCGGAGAGCAGCGTTTCCGCGCGCGTGCGACAACGTGCGTGCGTGTGCTCTCGCGACTATATGCGTGCAAGCGTGACCGACACGGGTCACGGGGTGAAAAGGGGGCGGTGAGGTGCGGTTGCCATCGATTGACCTTCCGGGGCGAGGAGATGCAGAGCGTCTCGAAGATCCTCAGGTCCTCCTCGGCCGCCTCCTGCGCTTCTCGCGCCTCCCGCGCCTCGGCGTCTCCGTCGGACGCCATCCTCCGCTTCCGCGTCCTCCTGAACGTCCCCGGCAAACGGAAAACGTATATATACAGATTTCGCGAGCGCGGGGGAGAAACGAGAGAAACGCGGCGCGGCCTCACCACGAGAGCGGCATCCCCCGCATACGATCGCGAACAGCCCGGCGTGCGACGTCGACGTCGACGACGAGGCGCCTCCGCGCCTAGCGGTGTCGTTAAAAGCACCGACCTGCGTCGCGATGGCGGCCTGGCCGATCGAAATCGCCCCGCATCGATCCGAAGAAAACGGCCGCGTGCCACGCTCTTTGCGCGCGCTTCGGCGAGAGCCGCGGTTTCACCCCCTCGGTGGAAAGCGCGGCTCTTGTCTTGGCGGAGAACGCGGGTAGACTCTTCGCGCAGATCGCGGGCCCGGCCGGAGCACTTTATGTTATGGAACTTTTCGAAGTGGATTTCGATCGAAATTATTCCGTTTCCTTCAGAAAACACAATAGAAATCTAATATAGGTGTATATAGGAAAGAACCAAGCAATTCCGATCAGAATCCATTCCGAAAAGTTCCGTACTTAACTTTATTATAATAAAGTGGTTTCTTTTCCGAGATTTTCTCGCGATATCCGTACCCGCGCTGTTTCGAAACTTTACCCCACGCGCTCTCGATCTTTCATACGAGAAGTTGAAAAAATAGCACCACGGTTATCTTATCCGTTTATAATTTTAAAGCAGGTGCTGATAATAGTGATTCCAATTCGCTTGCGATAAACAATGTTTACACGTTAACACAACACGTGATTCGAGACACGTCTGCGATGTATCTACTCAGCAAATAATTAGCGATGATAAAATAAGTGAATAAATGATAATAAGAGACAAAGTAAATATCCCAGTTTTTTAATCTCTTTAAAATCACAAACAATCTCATTTTTCTTCTTTATCGCATATTTCAGTCAGAAAATATGCGGCTCACTCTTCGAAACATGGCGGATTGACACGTTTAATAATAGAAATAGAGAAAAAAAAATGCGAATTTTTACAAACAATTTTGATGTTTTTTTTTTATAATAATTTATTTACATATTCAATGAATCTGTGTTAATGGTTATCTTCTATTCATGCTAACTTTATTCATGTTATAATATATTTAATTATCTTATTTCACGTAACATAAATTTACTGAATTAAAATACCTACTGTAATCACTTTTCTTCTTAAAGACTATAATTACTCTCTTTTACGGTAATAATATGGGCTTCTCTTAAAATGCTGCAATTATTTTCTTTTTTCTTAAAGACAATTGTATCTGCGCTTTCACGTTAATGACGTAGACATTCATTCAATTAAAATACTATAATTATCTTCTGTCTTCTTAAAGGCTATAATTATTTTCTTTCGTGTTAATAATAATAATAAATTTATTGAATTGCATCTTTTGCCCAGCCTTTGATTTGCGAGACTCGTGATAATTAATATTATATCTACTGATAAACGATAAAAGAAGATCCGTATTATACGTGATTCCCAGAGAGCCATACGCATCGAGCTCGAAACTTTTTTTTATTGAAGAAATTAAAAAGGCCCCGATTTTTTTTATACGATCATGTAAATCCATTGCTACCTGTGCGCGTTCCATAGTGCTATAGTGGCGTAATCTAATAGCGTCTTTCATTGGGAAAAACTCGCAGCACTGAGTGCAATTTTATTGTTGTGATATAAAAATCAGTTCACATATTTTCAGTGTTTAATGTTCTACTGTGTTTAATTTGACAAATTTTTGCCAGTAGAACATTAAACACTGAAAATATGTGAACTGATTTTTATATTACAACAATAAAATTGCACTCAGTGCTGCGAGTTTTTCCCAATGGAAGACGCTATAAATTTAATTCTAATTTCTAATTTTGTGCTTGTGCTCCTTGCCGCCTCCTTGTGTGCTTCTCCACAAGCTCAAAACAAAACGCCCGGAAAGAAACAGGCTGTGCCATCTGTACTCAACCCTGTCGCTCAACCTTCACCAATTGTCAAATAAGCTGATCACTGTAGATTCCTGTTATACAGACTTCCGAGATAACGTTCTGCATTATCAATAACTTCGTAACTGATTAAGGTTATGTTAAAGAAAAATTAAATATTTTACGCGCAATCTTTTGGAAAGTATTTTCTTACGGGTTTGTGAATCAATCGTAATCGTTTGCTAATGCTCATATCATTCATGATAAAACAGTTTTTGCCACCGGCATTCAAGAGACAAGATGGCAACGTCAACGGTCTAGTGATCCGCGTGCTCTTGACGACGTCGCTTATACACGTACAGCACGACTTAATTATCGAAAAATGTACTCCAGATTTTGTAATTTGTGTCAAAGAACCCCGTACGTTCAGTTTGCGCAACTGCAAAGATGCTACGTAAGTATACGACATTGTGTTCTCTTGCTTATTTCATTGTGCGAACAAATGTAAACACTAAACTAATATCCTGCACAGAGAAAGGGTTCCAGAAGGAGAGGTAATGCCAAGCGCGTCGAGACACCAAAAGATATAGAAAGACCAAAAGGTATAGAAAAACAGACGCCGATAATCGTCAGTAGACGGAAAGAGTTAAACTTTTACGAAGGGCAAACGTATCCCAAATACGAACCGATACCATTGGTTAGCAAAGGATGGTATCACTATAAATCTAAAGGGGATTATTTCTTCGTGTATCCTTCCACGAGTGTACGTTATGATTTATTAAATTTCTATTATCACTTATTCCCCTGCGCGGTTTTCATTTTATGATTTTAACAGGTACTTTGAAATTTTCAGGTGAAAAAAGAGGCCTTCAGCGAATCGTTTAAAAATGAAGAAGAAGAAGAAGAAGAGGCATACGATTCTTTCGAGCATTTTGGTTTAAATCCACAATTAATAGATATCTTAAAGAGATACAGTATAACGAAACCCTTGAAGATACAGAAAGTTGGGATACCCAAGATAATAAACGGAGCCAATACCGTCATAGCGGCAGAGACCGGTTGTGGAAAAACATTAACTTATCTTCTACCCTTGATAGATGAGGTTCTAAGATGGAAGGAGTTAGCAGGGCATCGATACAATGCTCCGTTGGGACTGATCATAACACCTACTCGAGAATTGGCATTTCAAATTGGGGTTTGTATCACAAAAATTAATTTTATACCTTTATTATTCCTAATTTATTTTGAACCACATATTTGTCTCCACAGCTGGAAGCGAAAAAGATATGCCAGTATCTTGGTATTCGTACAAAAACTATCACTGGTGGAAAAACAAAGAAGATGATGTTAGATCCACCTATGGAAGAAGTTGATATCGTTATAGCCAGTTTTGGAGTCATCAGCAAATTAACTACAACCAGGATTTACAAGTTGAACATGGTTAGACACATTGTACTGGACGAAGCGGATGCTTTATTCCATGAGACGTTTGAAGACCAGCTGCGAGTATTCTTGAGAAGGGTGCCAGTATGTTCACATATATTATTTTAACGTTTATAATAAAATTTATTCTGATACGATATAAATGTCTAAGCGCAATAATATTATTCCTAGCTCGGTTTTGTGCAAAATGTGGAGGACACCACACTACCAATAAGCGCCCAATTCACATTGGCCTCTGCAACGATGCCTTCAAGAATGTCAGAGGTTCTAGAAGATATCATAAATGTAGGACAGCGTTAAGATATTCTCGGAATTAGATGGCATTAAGATTGGATCGTGTGTTATTTGTTTATCTATTTGCAGGTGCAATCATTGGAACACGTAACTTCGGATAAATTGCATCACATTCTCGTGCCGCAAAAATTTATAAGGATGGGACCAAGCGACAAACCGACCGAACTCCTGAAATATATCAAACCGAAAGTTGCCAATAAGGAACAAGTGATTATCTTCAACAACAACAATACCACTTGCAATTGGGTCGGTATGTTTCTGAACAACAGTAACATACAAACGGTTCGCGTGCACGGCGACATGCTGCTGTACGATAGGCAAAACAAGTACGCCAGCTTCAAAAGCGGTAAATGCCGAGTGCTGTGCACTACAAACGCCGGATCTAGGGGTTTGGATACGGTGACGGTACGTCATGTGTTGAATTACGAATTTCCAACTGCAACCGCCGATTATATCCACAGGTATACAATTATAATATATCTATTATATTTATCGTGTCTCTTACAAATCTGGTGCATGTATTTGCGCACATAAAATGCCAATCTAAAGCTGTGATAGAATATATATATATGACAGTTCGTATATGTACACTTTCAGATGTGGTAGAACCGGAAGAGTTGGTAGCGTTAAGAACTGCAGAGTGGACAATTTTATAAGCACTCCGAATGAAATTGCTGTAGTGCAAAAAATAGAGAGGGCAATACGGAAGATGAAACCGATACCGATATTCGATATCCACGAGACGCAGGAAGAGGATGACTTATATGAGCCATTTGGATCGGAAAGTAAAACAGAGATAAAGGAAGAATTTAGCATACCATATTGAATCGTATTACGCGATTGTGTAAATAAAGATTGTTTTACTGTTCAGTAATTTCCTTGCAGTTGCTGTATGAAAATCCATGCGAATACTCGACGCCGTTCTATAGGTGCAAGTTACGCCGATAACGCTGTTTTTTTTTTTGTCACACAGCTTACGTAATTAAGTTGCTTGAGGACAGCTGCGCTAGTGCTTTACGAGGAAACCTTCGGAGTGCCGTCCGATGGGATTAACTAATTAGCGAAATGTTGTTGCCCTGTTTGATCTCTTCGAGAGACCTTACTCCGAATAACTCCTCCACCCAAACTTATCGGATTAATTAAGTTAAATAAGTTTGCGCCAACATTATCCGTCGGAATTTTTCTACGTCTTTTCCCCCGATTCTTCCGTAATTTATTTCGAGCCATTTGCTTTCCAGGGAACACTCGAGAGCAAATTTTCGTTTCTACGACGCGCTTATCGTTGACATAGCGCATTTGCCTGATGAGGAAAGTTAATCGAGCCGCGCGTCCTACGCCCGAATACTTTCCCCCTCCCGTCGCTCGTCGCTGTCCGGCGGTTCCCTTTTATCGCGCCGATTTCTGAATTCCGAGTTTCAGTTCCAGGGAGGAAACCACGACCCACACACACGTATGTGGCACGCTCGTACATCCGCTCGTCCGATGTCCCTCCCGTCCCGTCGTGTCTGGCGGCACTCCCACACGGCGGACGCCCACACGGCAAATAAGTAGTAATGCTCTCCCCTAAACAACCGGTGGTAGACCTTACGTCCAAGACCGCCGCCGTCGCGTTGCCCGACAGTTTATTATTCGCGCCGGGTTTTAGCGAGATTAAACGCGCCCGGCACGCGCCGACAGTTCGTGCCCGCGCCACGTGGTGATGATGGGTGCGCCGGATCGTGTCACCGCGCGACGCACGGAAGGACCCTCGTTGTCCCACGAGACCGGAGGACGACGCCTCGAAGCAAAACGAAGGCCAGGGAGTCGATTGTGTACCTTGAAACGGGGTGAGAAGTGAAAATTACAAAAGTGAGAAAATTCACTAGCGTATACTTACAATTTCATTTGTCGAAATCTATTCACTTTTGTAATTTTCACCTCGTTTCAAGATACACAATCGACCCCAAGAATTATCATCCACGTCAAACGCGCGCGCTACCATTATTCGCGAGCCCTTCGCGAGAATAAGTCCATCCGTTCGCTCGTCCCCATCGCAGATAAATTTAGAACTGATGACAGCAAATGAGAGTATCTTTTTTAGGTGGGATATTATACTGTTGGATAATTTCGCTTTAGTCTCATTATCGTGTTTTATTGCGCTATTCTTTCCAATTCTCTCCTTATTCGTCGTGTCGCGAGTAGCATTGTCCGCTGTATAAAAATCGACCGATTTTCGATATTCCTACTCAAGGAGAATTAGCGTTAGATCAATTTAGCCGCTTGTTCCCGGACGCGCAGCCTCTGCTGTGTATACAAGATTTAACGAGCGTCGTTAGCAGTCAACGCGCTTCGAAAGGGTATGACACGGTCACGCCTTTGGTACACCGTCATTAAAGTTACGTCTACCGTCGCCGCCACCGGGAAACGGTAAACGCGAGCGACGAGTTGACGGTAGTGACGGCCGCAATGATAATGGACTAATTAGCGTGGGTGGCCACGTGGAACGGGAGCAACACGAAGCGGGCTGCGGGCGATGCAGCATCTATCCGGGAGTCTCTCTAATCTCGCCACACGCGGTTTCCGCGACCCCGAGACTCCGGTATGTGTTCGGTTTCATCATTTTTAAATCGTATCTTATTCCTATGGATATACCGCGTCAAAAGCTTTACGAGGAGCTTTATCAGGACAAATTTCCTTTTTTAATAGGGATATTCCTACGGAAGAACAAGAACATATGCAGTACAGTTTAGGCGAAATATGTGATGTGTATAATATGTACATTCGATTAAATCGTATTGTATATCTGGATTTTTATTCGCACCAGGAATATTTAATACGTGAGCTGAATTAAATATTTAAAACTATATTTTTATCGATTTAATATAGTATTGCATAAGCTATTATTTATTTTTTTGGCATTTAATCTTTTACACGAGTGAAAGTGTGTTTACTAGGGTTTCCACGATTCCAGGGAAATTTCTATTAAATCAATTTAACTTTTAACTTTTCAAATCGAAATAACATTACAGATTCTTTTGTTTGGTTTAATTATTGTTAAATATTATTGAGACATTTGCGATACTATTTAGATTTGGGTATCTAACGTTAAATTATTTCCTTAATGTTACGAATATTCTTGCATGAAAAACATGATTGATGAAAAAATAGTCGTAAAAAGGAGGAGAAAGGAATAATCTATTATTAAGTTTTACATGATTAAATTTCTCCCTGCTCTCTTCTGCAAGAGGAATAACGCGTTGACGGGGCGTACGGTATACAGTACCGTAACGACGAGGAAATAATTATATATAACATTTAATTGTTTTGATGAGAGGCTGTAATCAGAAACAAGCGTTATGCTCGCACAGATGCGCGTAGAAAGATGGCTTGTAGTCTTCAAGTCGACGTGGATTGTTATTGTTTACGCGGAGATACCCAACACTGGTTTCACACATATACACGCGCAATATGCGGCCGCATACGTAACCGGAAAAAGATGCGATTCTTGGAAACGCTCGAGAGAAATGCGATCTGCGAAGAAAACAGTCACTCGGCAACGTAATTTGTATAAAAGTTTATACGAGCTTATGACGATATATTACTAATATATTTAAATTATGACGGCAGTCATAATATACGGAAAAAATATACAGAAATAAATATACAGAAAACTGCGAAAGAAAACATTTCATATCATATGAACCTCTCAGAATTTAAACTAATCAATTTCATGAAGCAAAAAGTAAAGAAAATTGATGAAGTTATAAACTAATCATGCGCTCTGTGTGTGTGTGTGTGTGTGTGTGACGTATCAAAATTAAGAAATTTATTAAAATTATACTTAATCAGTTTGGCATGGTAGACAGATTATTTTATTTTTTTTGTTTTGTATCAGACAAATAAATGAGAAGTAATTAATCAAGAAATAAATTACGTGAAAAAGACATTCCAATTTTAAGATTCAATTAATTACACCGAAATACTAAACTTAAGATCTTATTAATTTATTTCTTAATCAATTTTAAAACACTTATGGAAAAGACAGAAGTCCATTAATTATGTACCGTTCTAAGAACAAAGTGTTGACTTCACAGAATCGCAATTATGAGTGTGTATAGTGAAAATAACACGACTTAAGTATACCGGCCATAAATCTACTGTCTAATAAGTCATACTGCCGTTCGTGTAATCGCCAGGCTCGCACCGGTGACTTGAACTTTTCTCCTCGACAAACGCAAATCGCCATAGAAATTCTTCGTTCAATGTTCGCCGCTCTCGGTAACTCGGTATCCATATTACATTAACGTTGCACGCGAGAGTTTCAAGTGTGCATGTATCAGGACGGGAAAATTGATTTCGATCGTCGCCAGTCTATTTTTTGCCGGATTGCACCCTAATTCGATTTTAATAACCCGCAAGAATCGTGCGAGCGCGCGCGCGGACGCCTGATCTTGACGGGCGACCGTTTCGTTGAGTCATGCTTGCCAGGAACCGGATCAAGAATCCCGGAATCTCATTTCGTTTGCGTGGAAATCGCGATTAGTCAGAAATAACGAGCTAACGAGCGCGATTATGGTTTAAAACAATTACGATGCGTTTTGCGCAGGGTCGACGATCTCGCTTATTCCCGTTCGTGGCCACACGAGGTACGCGTATCGTATTAGTATTGTATTATTATGTCATTATTTGGTTTTTGGTATAAATAAATCACTCGACAATCCACGCTGGTCGACCACTCGGTATTTATTTGCCTAATACGAAACTAATATCTAATAATAAAATTACAGTGGTCTGGTATCGGATGTGACACACCAATTATCTAATAAATATTCTGACCCATATATTAACAATTAGCCACAATAATTATTATTCGTCATATACATATTACATCAATATTGCATTTAATAGAAACAGCACATCGATTAATTTAGGATGTAGTAGTCGTATTTAATTTGCATAGAGAACGAATTTAAACGGAATCTCAGACTAATTCAACAGAATCGGTAATTGATGCATCTAGGGATCTTGACATTATATTTTATATATCGAAAACGACGAGAAAAGCCTCAGATGCGACCGGCCAACGTAGACACGATAATATCGCGTCAACGGCGCGACAGATTCGTCAAGTGAATCCCGCACGATCGTAGTGCTGCGAATTCTTCAGATTCGTCACGCGGACAAATCCCTATATCCTGTCTTTTATCTTTTCCCTTCTTTCTTTACAGGTCGAAAGCACGAAGAAAGAAGCCGCTGCTGGAAACAACAGGTTCATTGTGTTCGCTCGCATCTTATTCTGAGAATTCGGAGCGCCTCGGCAACCGGCAACGGAGTCGACGGAGCGCCATGGAGTAATGGACACACGCGTCGCCTGAAGGCCCCGAAGCTCGCTCGCGCGGCGCGGAACGGTGGTGGGGGAAGTGGGAACCGACATAACGTGAGAGCGGGGCGGGGTGGGAGTAGTAGGAATGGAGTGGGGGAAGCGCGCGGTGACGACCGAGGCGCTCGACCGGTCCGAAACACTCCGAAGTTCCGAACGACCGCGCAGTCCGTCGCCGTCCGCGAACCGCAAACCGTCGCCATTGTGGAGTGTGGTCGCTCGCGCGAGCGTGTTACTCTCGCGCGTCGAGCCTCCGCGCTGTCTTCGACGCGCGACACAAGTACCTGCGAGAAGATTACGGAAAAGTGAAAACTCGCCGCGCGCGCGCGCGAAACGGAAGAAGCAAGAGCGAAAGGAAACGAACGCGCAACGGTGAGCGTCGGTTTTTTGACTTGAGCGCGGCTGACTTCAGCGCGTGGTCGCTGGAGTCCAACTCCAGTCCAGCCAGCGGCGACGATAAACAAAGAAAGGAGTTTAGTTTGCCCGTCGCCGCGGCCGCGCCGGCCGGAGCGGATGGAACGGCGACGTGTGATCGAATCGTGAATCCCGAAGGAGGTGAGAAAGAGCTCGGTACTGTCCGCGTGTCTCTCATCGAAGGGAGTCGGCCGCGTGTGCGTGACGTCTCGCTGGCGTACGTTACGTTTCGTTCGTAGCGTTTGTTTACGTTCGCGACTGAGCGACTGGGCCGTGAATCGAAACGGTCGATTTGAGTGAATTGAACGGACGAAAGAGAGAGGTGACTGCGTGACGCGCGCGCGCGGATTGAATCGCGAGCGTGGAAAATAGAGAAAAGTGGCCGTGAGTGATCGCTGGGTGCGCGCTCCTTGATGTTTGTGATTTACTGATTTGTGAGAAAGAGGAGAAGAAGAGAACGTGGTGGATAAGGGCGCGAGAGGGAGGAGAGGAAGAGGATTCACGCGGCCCGGCCGGCGCGGGGGCGGGCACGTCGAGGTTGCGTCTTTTTGCTCCAGAGGGAAATCGGAAGCCGCTATATTGGAGAGAAAGCGGGAAAGCGGCGTGCCGCTCTTCTGTGTGCCGCGACAGAGGCGTTCGTCCCAGCCCGATAACGTGAGTTTTCCTTATTATTTTTCGAACGTTAGAGAGATATGATTCTACGAATCCGAATTGGCTAGCGCGATCGACATGATCGAATGAGGCACCGATAAGATATACCTAAGAGATAGCGATGGCCGATGATAACAATAGCAGTGAGACTGATAACGAAGCGTTGTATCAATTAAGATTTCAAATTTAACCGTTATTGTTATACCTACGATCATGTATGCGAAAATAAGCCATGGAACAAAGTGCCTCAACCATTTCTCACGCCTAATGTCATGTACTTAATTAATAATTATGCCCTCACGCGGCGAAGACCAAATGATAGTTCCCTCATAAAAACGAGATGGATTTTATGAACAGAAAATACCGTGACGACGAGTAACGCGCGCCAATCGAAACTAGTAAATTAATTTAAAAATAATTGGTGAAGTAGAAATAAGTCCCTTCGCAAGCTCCTCGAGATTGTCGTGCGTAACAACCCTTGGAAAATACTTTCCTAATTTCGTCCCTCGATGAGAAATTGCGCCGGTGAGAAAATTGGACGATGTAAACAGTGGAATTTACAGCAAGTTCCAACCTGCAAACGACGGAGGGGAAAGAGCGTCGGTTAGGCGAGGAGATAACCGCGGAAAATGCGATACTAGGACACGTATTATGGAATTTTTCGAAGAATTATTCC
The DNA here is from genome assembly GCA_035220615.1 of Leptothorax acervorum. Taxonomy (NCBI): domain Eukaryota; kingdom Metazoa; phylum Arthropoda; class Insecta; order Hymenoptera; family Formicidae; genus Leptothorax; species Leptothorax acervorum. The sequence goes on along the minus strand of JASTWQ010001262.1, from coordinate 287,746 downwards.
GTTTCTCCTAGAAAACACAACAGAAATTCGGGAAACTAAAACAATTCCGTTTGAAATCCATTCCGAAAAGTTCCGTAAGTAATACGTGTCCCAGATCGAAATGCAGGTCGATATCGGTCGAAGAAGTGAAGTCGCGCAGCGATTAAGCGCGACGCTAATTGGGTCGCGCGAGCGTAATTAAAACGGGAGCGTTCGGTTCCCGCGCGACGTAATGATTCGCGATCCGATCGTTAACGCGGTGCGAAATGTAATCGACAAGGTCGGCGCATAACGACGACGGGTAAGTCGCACGCGAATACCTATAATAGCGTATACGAGGTGTTTCTTCTCTCCCTCTCCCGTATAATTAATCTTAGCGATTGATAATCAGGAAGGTGGAGAGTTTCCTCACGTGCGATTATACCGTGGAATTACGTGCTCGGCCATAGGATCATCGCGTGCTGCTTTTCACGCAACTCCGCGCGCTACGTAACGTTCGTAACACGCCGATGCGCGCCGCGCGCGTTACGTTAATTTTCTAACCGCGAGCGCCCGCGCCGCGGCCGGCGGCCGCCCGTTTCGGCGATTCCGAGCCGAGAGGAATTCCCCGCCCGCGCGCAGAAAGCCCCATCGCACGTGAAGATAAAATTCTAAGTACGTCTGGTACGTTAATCGCCCGATTCGTATTAATATTTAATACCGAGGCGTGTTATTAAAGCGGATGGAGAAGGAGAGGAGTTGCGCGCCTGGAGATAACATTTTTTTTAAAACGTATTTTATTCGAAAAGCTAATTAGAAAGAATTCACACGATAAATAGGGACTATATATTATGCGATACGTACAATTATACGACATTAGGATGCAGAATTGCGTACTCAGTGACCGCGATAGGATCTCACGTATCTCGTTTATCCGAACGTTCCATCACAGTGATTCATAACTTTATCGTTGCGATCTCGTATATTAAATATCTTCGAACCGGAACAACTAACTCATAATTACATTCTTTAATTGAGACGTAAGGTCCCGGAAGTATCTAACGTATATATATACGTTTCGGTCTTTTTACTTCTGTTCGGGATGTAACGCCGCGCCGTATCGTTCTCATTCCTATGCATCGATATCGTCTTTATGTCGCCCACGTCATCGTTAGCGGATCATCGTCGGGGAATTAAGTGCCTCACGACGCGTTGATGCACGTGGGACGCTGTTGCGTGGTCGAAAACTCCGCCATTGCTCAATCACGCAATGATCGTAAACGATCCCCCGCCGTGTCTCGTGTCTCTTTAAGATTCACGTTATTCACGTTAAGATCCCTTCATACCTGAACTTTCAATGGCTCGCTGTTGCCCGACAGTGTAACACTCCCTTCGGAACGTTTTCGTCACGCCGTTTCATTAGACCGCATCTCGACTTCGTTCCGGACAATTTTACGCTATAAAAATGAAAAATGAAAACAATTTTCGTTGGAGTAATTCGAGTTGAGTAAAAATGACGAATGCTTATTTAGAATTACAGAAATTATAGATTAAAGAATTATAGAACTATAATTTCTACGCTAAAAAATTATTGAGAACAAAGAATTGGATGATTTATTAAAGGAATTTTTGAGCTTGTTCCATAAATGTATAAAAATGAGGTTTTAATATTGTTATATTTGAGTAAATTAGTTTATTATTTAATTCGTTCGTTTATCATCAGGGTTTATTATTCGAATATTGAGGTACATTATACACTAATGCAATATCTACGTAAAATCTTGTTAGTAAAACGGTTAATAAAAGAAAATAAGGCAAAATTTACTTGCTAGAGTTGAGTAAAAATAACGAATGCTTTAGAATTACAGAAATTATATATTAAAGAATTATAGAACTATAATTTCTACGCTGAAAAATTATTGAGAACAAAGAATTGGATGATTTATTAAAGGAATTTTTTATCTTGTTCTATAAATATATAAAAGATGAGGTTCTAATATTGTTATATTTGAGTAAAGTTTATTATTTAATTCGTTCGTTTATCAGGGTTTATTATTCGAATATTGAGGTACATTACACACTAATGCAATATCTACGTAAAATCTTGTTAGTAAAACGGTTAATGAAAGAAAATAGGAGGCAAAATTTACTTGCTAAAGAAGTCGTTGAAGTCTTTACGACAAAATGAGCTTAGCTAGTTTTCTAGATGTAGAACGAGAAGCAACATTTGGGAATTTATCAACTATGTGTGCGTGAGTGTTTTAAGAAAAGTATATTTTTCTTAATTGTTTCATTCTTTCTGCGCAACTGTCGATTGACATACATTTAATTACAAAGGAACTTTGTTGACATACTTGAGATAATTCTTCGGAACGTTTTGGCTTTTCGTGGTCTTACGATGGTTAATCATTTTCCAGATCGAAAAGACGATACATATGTATGTATGGTAATAGTATTCAACAATCAGCTGCAATCGTGTCGTGCGTTTATGAGAATGTTGCGGGTTAACGTCGGAATGGGCGACCTTATCGTTTTCTTTCCGATCTGATTAACCTCACTGATCTTATTCGCCGCTATTCCTACGCAACGTAGCGAATGACCTGAATTTCGTATTGTCACGTTGCTCGTGGGAAAGAAATTTCTAGGTGATCTCGTTGCGGTGAGTTTCCAAGTTGGTTCTATTTATTCGTAGACGAATCACGGTTGCTTTTTAACAAAATTTTTATTCTCGCCGATAATCATTTATTAAACGCAGTACAATAAAATGTATGTGTTGACATACCTTTATCTTATATTGTCGTATAATGACGCTTTTGAAATTAATGAAAAATATTAGATTAAATCCCGCCACGCGTGGAAAATCAATCTGTCAAGAGGCACGGCTCGATTGACCGACGATCGAGTAGCCGGTTCTCACACGGTTTTCCCGCCGGACCAAGGTCAGCCTCTCGATCCGTAATTGCTCATCGATACCTCCCGACGATAGATATCGCGTGGGCAGTCCTTATATGGGCAGCGTGGGTCGACGATGTACGTACGCATCGAGGGGCCCGATCGTAGCCCTCCCCTCGAGCGATCTTCGTGAATTTATTCGCGAGATCGCGCTTTAATGAGGGCGTTGTGACGCGATCTCGGCGTGTCAACGAACGTGTCTCTTCCACGTTCTTTCGAACGCCGATCTCTCCGATTTTTCCGCGTAAACGCCAGTCGGACGGGGCCGAGAGAGAAATCGCGCCTTTAATCTCGTTTTTTTCCCCCCAAAAAAAAAGAAAATAGAAAACATCGATGTGATATTATTATTAACAATAATAAACGGCTGTAATGTCACAGGAAGCACGGCGCAATGGTCATAAAAGGATACATAAAATCAAAAATTCTTATATACAATAGCTGTATATATCTGTATATACAGGGTGTTGCTAAAAGGTCTCGTCAAACTTTAACTATAACAGATGTTACGCATCAAAACAAAGTAAAATTTCCATATAAACATGGATCCGGAAATGCCCCTCTTCTGAGATAACACAGGGTGAAGTCAACCTTCATAGGCCTATTTGGCAAACGATACGATATCGTATATCAAATTATTATTTAATATACGCTATTTTGGTTATTCTTTGACCATTACTACAGTGATTGAATCAAATAGGCCTATGAAGGTACGTGACTTCACCTTGTGTTATCTCAGAAGGGGGGCATTTCCGGATCCATGTTTATATGGACATTTTGCTTTGTTTTGATGCACAGCATCTGTGGTTAAAGTTTGACGAGACCTTTTAGCAACACCCTGTATAGCTGCAATATATGTACCTATGTATATATACAAGAATTTTTACACTTGATGCATCCTTTTATGACCATTGCCATGCTTCCAGTGACATTACAGCCGTTTATTATTGTTGTCTTGACACTGTCAAAATATTGGTGTGGCGTTATTGTTCAGCTGCGATCTTATCTCCTAATGATTGAGATTACATTTAATTTAATACATCATAAATATGATGAAATTAGATTAATTCTATGATATCGATATTCAACATCGATTTTACGTGTGGCGATCGAATAAAAATCAACGACTTTTGGTCGGATTTGAACTCGGAACTTCGGTTCATTACAGCAGCGCACATCTTTGTGTGCCACGATTCTGTGCTAACTGTAAATTATTACTTTAAAGCGCTACATCAAGGCTATGTGCCGAAAGTAAAAGATGTACAGTTGCTCGTAGCTGAAAAATAACTATTTTAAAGGAAGTAATTGCGCTTTTCACGCGCGTCTGCCGGTAAAGTGACGCTTTTTGCAATTACACTCCTACGGACATGTGCGAAACACATGGTACTTTTACGGTAGTTTTACGATAGTATCCATTGGCTCCCACGATACCCACGTGTCACGCGAAATGTGGAAAACCACCGTGCCCACGCTTGTTTCCCTTTCAGGTGTTTCAAAATTGTCGTCACTTGGTTTTCTATGCTTAAATCGAAAATTAGGAGAAGCGTAGTCAAAATCGCGTGTGAACGATAGTACTTGTTTGTTTTACAGAAATTAAGAGTTTGCGGTAAAAAACGAAATTGTGAATTTTAACAAAGTATGTACATAATAATATGACATAAAAACATAAAGAAGACTAAAAAATAAAGAAGGTAGAGAAGGAAAAAACTCATAGTGCATATATATAGGTATATTGTCCATATTTTTATTTGACATTTTTATTCTTAATTTTATACAAAATATATAAGTATTTATATGTTTGAAGTCGGACTTATACTGCAATTGCGAAACATACATAATTATTATCCCGATGGAAATGCGCGCAGTTCGCCAACTTTTAACGAGCAGTCGCTCTGAAATGACCTGGTATGCGCCGGGTCGCCGGTTGCCGCTTGAAATCTCCCCGAAAAATAAAAAAACAGGCCGCTCCCGTTCGGAAGAAGCGCTCTCGGAATTCGTGCGTGTTGTCGTATCCGAGAGAGAACGGCCTTTGTGTCTCACGCACACAAGTTATTGTATTCTCGACGCGTATGGCCGATGGGAGTTCGTTATTACGCCTACTTCCGGTCGTCGCATGGATGACTCTCGTATAGAAGAAACGTGGCATCCTGCGCACAATCCGAAGACGTTAAAATGTAACAGAGTATCAGCAATTATTCGTGATGTACTTTTATCGGTTATGCATTGATATGCTTTCGTTATCGGTAAGTTATTAAGAAAAAAAGCTTCTGCGAGAATTAATCAATAAGAATCAGAATGATACAGCCAATATAAAGGTATATATACAGAGTATTCTAAAATCATGAGGGCCAAGTGGAATTATTATTATTTGAGATATAATTTTTTCTGAATTCTAACATTTTTTTGTAAGCTCCAATTTCTCGTATTTACTGTATCGCATATTTTAAACTTTTGCAACAAATTAAGAAGCTCAGACCATAAATGTGCAGTACACAGTACACGTTACATCAAACCTATTAAAAGGCTCAGCTTGTAACTGCATTTCCTGTTTAGTGTAGATGCGCTTTTTATGCAGCGCACGATGCATCATCACTTCTTGATTCGAAGTCCAGTCGTTTTCTTCGCTTGGCAACGGCGTGCAGGCACGATCGAGTTTTCGAAGACGTGGTTATTCCTTCCTAGAATGCCGAAACGCGTGTTTCGTGTGGAATTTTTCGGCGCAGCTGCGTGCCTAATCGATTTCGTCGCCCTGTCTGTATACAGACCTAAGCGATAGAATATATATTTTCATGTTTATAGAAACGAGCTTCCATTTATCATGGCTCTGATGCATTCGGTACACAGCGATTTATACATACCTATCCCATTTCTGGTCGAATCGAGCATCAAATAATAAACTATTTGACAGAGTCGATTTAGATGTTAATAACTTTTTATAACTTCCCTAAATTTTTAACATTTAATCAGTAATTCAACATTTAATTAATCTCTATAATAAAAACATTGTTAAAAAGTATGGTTTATTACTTTATTTAAAAAGATAGGATGGCTTATTTACGTGTTTATTTCTAAAGTTTTATTAAGGCTGAAATGTAATATAAAATGCTATTTGTCTGACATTTTTATTGGAGGAAATTAGTTAAATTTATCAAAGATTTTCCGGGTTATTTTGCAATTAGAGTAATATATATTATAATTTATTTATATAATAACATGATCGTATCTTATATATCAATCTATTAGATCAATTAGATGAAATAAATGATAATAAAAGAGTGATTTACAGCTAACTCTGGAATGACATTTATGCTTTTGTGGTCGAAGGCATTTTGAGCAATTCTATCGGCACCTATCGTTCCGTGACCGTCGCAAATCTCGTAAATCGGCATAGTATATCGAATAGACGAGAGAACAAAGTATTCGCTTGGGGTTGCGATCTTCCCTATGTACAACTGGGCGAGTCACGAGATCGCCTCGTATATGTATATAGCGACACGCATGAGGAACGCACAACGCGCACGGCTACGCGTAAATTCCGACCGATTCTCCAATTAATGCGTATCTTACGGTGCATCCCATGGCAACGCGCATCGGGAACATATAGGTAACTGGTCGAGAGTCATCCAATGTTCTGCGGCGACTTAAGCCGGTTTCACGCGGATATTTTATCTTCAAAAATGGATTGGCTTTAAAGAAATAGGACATATATACGATATTTTTTCCTTTTATAGAGATTTCTACATAGAGGCAGAAGAATTTTTTCGATCACATTCTTTATATTTTAAAATTAGCACAAAAATCGTGCAATATACAAAGAGTATATCTGGTAAAAGTAGATTATACACTTATACGGTTAACAGGGCATTTCTTTTTCAATTTTAAGTTTTAAAATTAAACGGTATCTCTCTTGTACAAATCAAAATTCCGTTAAAGTCAGTGAAATTATTTAAAGAATAAAATTGTTGCTAATCTAAAACCTGCCAAGACTCTTCTTTTTTCAAACTTGTATTTTTTTTCTCTGTAAAGTAAAAGTTATTTCGTCTCGATAAAGATTACGCACTTATTACCGAATATTTTTTTTATTTTCATACACTTTCATACACATAATGACGAATCGACCAAAGAATCTATCATTGTACAAAGCGGCGAAAGTGGGGCACACGTCCCATGTAAGTATGATACGGGCTTTTCGGTCGCGCACAACCGCGCTACGTGGGGGAGTGCATTGACTTCTCGACTTGATAAACGTTGGCGAGCGAGGTGGAGTCGAGTCAAGTCGAGTCGAGTCGCACCACGGTGTCGGGACGTCGTTTCCTCTCCACGAGTTCGTAGATGAGAGCCCCCCGCGCGCACGAGGCTCCGCGGGCACGGGAAAAGGGCTACGGACGGGTCGTTGTCTTGAGATGAATTCCTATATACATGCGAGCCCTCTCGACCTCCTTTCCTTCCGCGACGAGGGACTACGTGTGGCTGGCACATTAAAAAAAAATCCGCTTGTCACCGACTCAAGTCATAGATAGACGAAAGGTATAGAAGAGCTTTCTGAAGGATGCGAAGTATTTGAAGGGAATTGAAGGGCTCGAGAAAGGTTCTCTCTCTCTCTCTCGCTCTTTCTTTCCGTGAGTCTTTAATGGCTCTTAAAGGACTTCAATGAGGTCGGGAAAATCGCAGGAAGATGAAGAATTTTGGAGGTCTATTGTGCCACTTCCGTCAATAGGATCGACCTTTGTGTGCGCATAAGAATTTAGCTCGGGGTATTTACGGTGAATTACGGTAATTTATCATGATTCAATAGGGTGGTTAATTTAACGAGGTTTTTTTGTCGCGCGACGTTTCACCAGAATTAATCGCCGGAATTCTATTGACGATGAGGCTGAGAAATTTATCTTGTGCACGATTTGAAGACTCCTTATTACGGAAAAGCTATCGATTGTCTTCAAATTCAGAATTATAGAGAAAATTGTGTATACGAAATGTGTCTTTTGCAGCCGAGAGATCGCCGATGTGCCGTTCCAATTATTATGGGCTTTTAAATCGGAGCAGTTAACGGTTTAATCGACTTTCCTTCGTGTCGTTCGCGCTGCATCGCGTTGCTACAATTTCACAACGCTCTAATTGCCGTGGTACACCTTGCTCGACGTATCGCTTTTACGATTACGCCGTTAACGCATTTAACTCGTTTGGCACAGTAACACCGTTCGCTTCGGCGACGAATTACCGACAGCGATGTAACGTTTCATTTGATACGCGACGCAGCCTTTTTTTTTTTCCTTCCGAGAACCCCTAATCTCGCGGGGGAAGGAAATTCCCTATTGCGTCTATCTTCACGACCACCATCACTGTAGCAGCAACGAGAGCGACTGGACCGTTTCCTGCGTCGATAAAACTTCCCCTCTCGTCGCTGTCTGAATTATTAGGAGCCATCGTGCGTTCCGGCCGCGGCGGGACGGGATACAAGTTCTTTAAAACCGACCAATCGCAATTAATTAGGGCCGGAAGCGCCGATTGGCCTCCTAGTAATTCACCGAGAGGCCGTTGTTCGCAGGCTCTCTCTCTCTCTCTCATCATTTGAGCACTCCACTTCTCGTCGCGACTTAACGAGCGCAGCACGTTCGCGATAGCGCGACTTGATATTAATATTTTAATAGGGCGCGAGTAACAACATGAACGTTGAATTTAAATTGCGACTCTCTGGAACTTTATCACGCTCAACATATGTGTAAGATTTTTCATATAACAATTATAGAAATATTGCTGCGTATGAAAATAATAAGGATTAACACTTATCTTGAAACTGTATCGGAGTTTTCACATAAATATTTTGTCACCTAAATAACTGAAAATTAATTTAGTCTATTTTGTTAGCAACACAACGTAAGATGCTGTTTTATAACATTCGTGATTCGAAATCACGACTCGAGAACTTCTCTCTACCGTGATCGTATCAATAACGGTGACGCCGGCTTTCTTTGAGAAATCCAATAAAAGGTCGTTGGAATCCCCCAGGAATGCACGCGATGGAGATTTCTGAGGGATCGTTCCATGAAGGGCGGATGTCTCCCTTTTCTTCGGGGACGCCCGCGTAGCTGGATGAGATATCCTGCATTCTTTCACATAGCGGCTGCATTGTTTACGGCGTGAACGAACAGTCGTGGCGTGGGCAACAAAAGATGCAATACACGCTTAACCACCCCCTTCGCAGAAACGTAACAGCACCGGGGTATCGTGCCGTCCGGCGCGGACATCTGCGTGGAAAACGCTGCGGGGTGCATATTTTAATTCGTGCGACGGAATGTCAGATAGGGGGAGAAAGACGAAAAGGCATTGAACCCCTTGGGCTTCGTGCCCGCGTCTCGCGTAATAATGCAGTCGAATGGTGAAATACGGCAGGGAAACGCAAGTATTGCGATTAACCGTAGGGGCTAATATTAAGCGAATTTATCACGTGTTTTATACTAATAATGGCATTAATATAAGATCGCGACTTAAAAATCTTTCACATCTTGCTTCCAATGCTCTATTTTATTTACCGGTCGGTTTGTAATTTTATTTTTCGTTGGATGTTATATGGACTATTAGCTACGTAATACTCCGAAAAGTCAAGCAGGCATTTATTAATAAAGATATTGGAATCCAGTCTAAGAATGGCGATCATTCAAGGCAGCAGATATGAATAATTTGGAAAGGTCCGCTATATGTATACGTCCCAATAGCTGCGATAAAAATAAATTTACGACGTTGATTCGTATATTAGATACCATTGATTGGTATTGACTATTATGACTATTTGAAGACACGAGGTCAGAACGGAATCTTTTCAGAAACGCACAACGCATTTGAAGTGTAACTTCAAATAAAATAAAATAAATAAGATACGATACTAATTTTACTTGCGTAAAATTACATAAAAATTATCTAGAAAAATTATGTAAAAAATTTTATTATAACGAATTATTATACATCGTTCGAAGTCTTATCGGAGAACATAGATAAAACATCTCATGAAGAAATGGAACATATTTTCACGTCTTTTTCCCATCATGTTTGAATTATTATGTTCCTTCGCACGACGACCGATCGGCTGTGTATTTACGATATATCCTCTCCATAAGGAAGAAGCGACGAATATACTGTTACAACGCAGCGTGCGGTTAACTGTTGAATGTTTTATCGTTTAAAACTCGATTCATATTATAGTTATGTTCCCATTCACGCTCCAGTTGCGAGTCAGTCAAACGATAGATCTGAAAACAAAAAACGACGATCTCTCCTCCATTTTCGAAGATGCAAGTATAACCACAATATGCATTAGTCTATATATATGCATCAGATAACAACAGGTAGCACGCAAGATTAATTCTAACAGCCCTGTAAAATCGTGTTCCCATCTTGTCTTCCTTTAAAAAAGCCAAAGATTATAAGCTATCTTGTCCATACTAATATTGAGCCACTTTTCGTTAAAAGTGCAACTTATCTCTTCGCCATTGGAATTCTCAAATATTTATATCAAGCAAGAACCGCGATATGTACGCGCTAAGCAACTGTTTCACTGACCTTTTAGTATCTTTCTGTAACAGTTTTTAAAGGATGCTAGAACGTTCGTTTCCGCTTATCTCTCGCTTATCGCGATATTTGAGCTGAACATAAACGGATCGTTACATCAATTCGGCCGCTACTCGACGACGGTGACTCGTATTCGCGAGGAGGAATCGTCGGATATACTGTTACGACCGCGACGCAGCGTGCGGCTAACTGTAAAGCATCCACCACCGTAGTGAGTCAAATCATCAACGACAACGTCACCTGGCACACGAGACCCCTCGCTGCGCCGCTCGTTCGCCCGATCCGGGATCCCTCGCGGATTCGCGTCAAGCCGGGCCACGCACGTGGCCGCCTGCTATGCGCGCGCGCCCGACGATCCACTCCGCGGATTATTCCCGCGTTCGCGCAACTTTATTCTCCTTCGCGACTAACGTTACTTGGGACGTGAACCGGACCACTAATCTGCCTGAATTGTCGGCTTAGACTCGGAAAATTGTCGGACACACTCACCGTATACGAATAATATGCATGATAAGTAGACCGACAATGAGTCAGCAGCGATAATATATCATTTCACGCAGAAATTTTCTCACCTATTAATTGTTTACTCGATTAGTTACGCTTGTACCTTGAAACTAAGGCGAGGCTTATCCCAGGACGCGAACTACAGATAGGTAGCAGCTGATATCGGTTGGCTGGGTAATTGGATCATTCATATACGTCGTACGAGAATCATTGTCGGTCGGTTACTGCTTTCTCATCATTTTAACGCTTCGTCGCCTCTTCCCGTCCGACTAGCGGCAGCGCGCATTCATCTATTCAGCGCTATTTTCCTCTTTTTGCGTCACTCGCAGGTAGCTCCGGAATCTGACATGAAAGATCGGCGGCCACTTTGATTCCTATTACCGATAACGTCACGCGTTGGGCACGTCCTGGATGCGCAGGACGCTCGCAACCGTGGACAGGGAGTCCTATTGCAGATACGTGATACGTGTGCGCTGCATATACGACCTATCCGATAATACGTGCGTATCTCTGCATCGATAGCGGTATTGAGCGGTATCTTTATTGGCGCGCGTTTAAAAACTGCACATGTAACGCTGCAAGATCAAAAAATTCGATTTTTTACGCGCGCTAACCGATCAATTGCATTATCTATTTTTTTTTTTTTAAATAGCGTAAAATACCGGTTCACTATCACGCTGCTAATCGTACTTCCGTGTCTGCTTTAATTAGACTCAATTAGATACCGGTATATTAAAATATCTATTAATGACGAATCTAATAATCTCGTCGTAATGATCTCATAATCACGCAATAATTATAAAATCATATTAGTATCGATTACTCCGCGGTCGAATTAACGACTCGCGATAAAAGCGCGATCGTGCTGAGAATGGGCCGACGCGGCTTCTGTGTAATTTTGCGTACGTATCCCTGCGTCGTCAAAGGAGCATTCGACGACGAGAGGTCTCGCAGATGTCGGCGCTGGATCATCGTGCGCGAAGAGGACGGGGATTACGGGAGCGGCAAGAGCGGGGGCGGGAGGGGATCCCAAGATGCCGTTAGTCCGGAGAATCACTCGGGGCACACGAGCCTAACCCATCTGCGAGAGGACGCAGCAGAAGAAAGAACGGAGATGCGCGCATTCTCCTCTTATCTGAATCAGTATCGGATTTACAAGAGAATCCGGCTGAAGAATAAAAAAGCTATCTTTAAAAAAACTCATTTAGCTGTCCTAAAAAAACTCATTTCTACGTCGTTAAGATTTTTATAGACAATGTCTGTTTGAAATGTGACTCATGTAACGTGCGTTAGATACTCTTTTACTTCCTTTTAGTGAGGAAAGTCATAGATTTATCTTTAACTCGGACATGTGTTTACACTGAGATAAAAAATATTTGGATCCAAAAAAATATTAGATATTCTATCTAATTCTAAATAAATATGTGTATTATATTAAGTAAATAAGCTGTCAGAGGACACCTAATAAATATTCTTTTGGATTCAAATATTTTTTTCTCAGTGTATTATAACAAAAAGAAATATTAACACAAGCAATAATCTGTTACCTGTGCCTTAAAAGAAAGTTCTAAATAAGCAACGAGGATCATATGAGGCCTTAAGTATATAAGTTTATTTATTGTAATAGAATCTTTTCGTGTTCGCTGATTATCGTTCGTTTATATTCGCGACAAGGCAACAAACGTAGAAGTAACTTAAGCTGATGCAAACATCATTTTAGCATTATCATATTTCCCACATTTTCTTGGAAACTGCTTGTTTCCAGCTCGCAAAGTATGCCCATAGTTGTCTAGGCGCGTCCTCGTTTCACAAAGGAATTGCAAAATGATTCTCTCCAACTCGCGGTCGCGTTTGTAAGTGCCGCTAGCTAGCACGATGGGCGTTGTTTGCAGAACTTGGAAAACCACTTTTCCATCGTCACCGTCGGCGAGGTCGACGACGATGGCCTGAATAATATTTCACGCGATGGTAACGGTTTCAATATCAACATTCGCGCTTCATCCACAACTCGTTTCATCGATCGATACTTCCTTAACTAATCGAGTTAGATAAACTTATCGTATTAAGAGCTTCTTTTATCGAAGCATTTAGAGAGCGTTTAGAAAAACAAGATATTGCATTCGAAAGTCATAATATTAACGTTAGGATATATTTATGCAACTGTAAAATTTCAGTTTAAATCTGTCAATCTGACCCCACCTTATAAAAATATAGAAATAACTGCCTCCCTCTCCTTTTTCTCTATTTCTCTCGGTTTAAATTGTTGTAAAATACTATTTTCATATCTGTAGATTGAATAAGCCAAGTTCTAAAGTGCAACCTTGCTGTAATATCGCGACAATCCTATTTAATCCCCGAATCACACTCGCGGCGACAATGGCTGCGAAGTCGTACGATCGCTGACCGATCGTCTCGTTTCCTATAATACGCGTCTCGCTTGGATTTTCTGGGTCACGCGGTTCCGCGGTCTCCACCGGCCTTTCTATTTCAGTGCGTTGCTTACTGTGCGTCCGCGGGTCATGCGTTGTCCAATTCACGTGAACGACCAGAAACGGCGAACTTGTCTATTAATTCAGGCACACGATATGCAGCACAATAGCCATCTACGGAATGAAACGTATTGAGCACGTGTTAAACATTTTTATAAATTTTTGTTGTTTTGAGCAATTTTGTTGTCTTGCAATTTCTCGTACAAATCTTTTTTTTAATCCTTTATATAGGTTATTATTTCCAAAAACCATATTTATTTCTTAAATATGACCATATAAAACTATAAGCTGCTTTAAAAAAGTAAAATTTAAATCATTTTAAATTATATGGTTTACAATATAAATATGCACAAAGCATGCAATTATAAAATAATATCAAATCACATGCATAGTTTTTTTTTATTACTTTATTTAATCTCAAATGTATTGTCTTTTCAATATTGAAATGTACATATACATATATTATTTACAATTTTTATGACGTCGAAGCTTACGAGATAAAGTCCTCTGTTTTAAAATACTTTATAACGAAAAAAAAAGATTGTAGCATTAAAATTTAAATACTCGGAGTAAACAGATGTGTTCGATCGCTCGTGCAAGCCGCGACGCCTGGCAAACCAAGAGTCGCGAGACACATCAATGGCCGTCTATTCTTGTCTAAAACATAACACGCGAAATTGTTCCAAATTCATTTTCGTTAAAGGGATAGCCAAAGGGAGCTAAACTCGAGCGCATTTAGTGGCTTCATGAGCGAGAATGTGCACGTTACGCCCGTCGTGTTATTTGCAGGACTGACTCCGACCGACGGCGTTCCTGCCTTTGTCTTTGTTACAATTCGACTATTCCTTTCGCCTTGCATCTGCGTGCACTCGAGCCGAGTTCCATTATGCGCGTGTGTTTTTCGGTGCCGCTCAGCTGCCGCGCGCTGAGTCGTATTCGGACGACTTGTGCGCGAGAGTTCAACGAGTGGATCGCTGCGGTTCCTCGAATGCATTACGTGCTCGATCGTTGCTTGTGAAATTCGATGTCGTGCTTAAGGCTCTTTCATCGTATATTACATTATATTGATACTTTGAACAACAGATGTCATTCTGCAGGGTTTAAAAACATACTTTTTTATTTTTATATGCGAATACAATGGATTTCAATTTCTTCTCTTTAAGTTTCTGTGGCATTGTATGTACTATACTGTGTATGTATATAAAATAATTATAGTAATATAAAAACGCGAATTACGATATGACATATTTTATTAAATTATGTGGCGTGTAATTGCACATGTTCGCGGTTATACGAATATCACAGTAATGAGATATCATTTATGCTAAAGTCACGTGCATGTTTACGAACACCGGTTAACAATTTCCGCGAAAATAACCCTTTTTTTTGCATCGAGCAAATCACGCAGAGAGTGAAAATCGCTGTCTGCGAGGGGCGGGCTAATCCCTTAAATCGTTCGTAGAGCAGAAGTGTGCTTCCAGGTGCTTCGTCTCCCTGGTCGGCCTTCGACGGTCTTCAGCTGGCTTTCGAATCGCTGGTGATCGCGAGAGCCATGCAGATAATTGCCACGCAGGTGCACGGCGCAGGGTCCTTCATTACGATACCAATGCTTCTTAGAGTCGTCGATACGTGCGCGTGCAGGATTGCGAGAGTAGAGCGCAACGTATGATCTCGCGAATTGAACTTTCCCTTCAGCGATCCCAACATTCCGCCGTTTTGCCAACGCAAATATGTAATTACACTTTAGTACCCGCTAAATTTCATTTATAATGAAGCAAATCACTTTGCGCGCAGAAATAATGTAATCCATTCTTGGAAATAGCTCTACGTGATTTACAGTTTCAATTTTGTGTGTATGTGTCATGACTATTTTCATATATTCAGTAATCATTTTCGAATTTAACCCTTTTCGGTCACACTTCCCGAGAATCCCGTAACGGTCACACTGGGTGAAATACACCCCAGCGTGTTTGCACGTGTATAAAAAATTGTAGGTGACCTTTAACAAAAAAAAAAATATCCTGTTGTAGTTTAAGTCTTCCTTAAAAAGACTGTATTGGTTTGATTTGCAAAAAAACTACCTGTAGATGACGGCAAAAGGCCCATTTCCACTGGTTTACTGGGTCGTCTTCGAAGTCAAAAAAAACGCTGGGGTGTATTTTACCCAGTGTGACCGTTAAGGGTTAAGAAAGGAATATATGCGACGTGTATCAATCTTGTCTCAATCATTTATTGATAATTCGCCATCATATGCAATTAAGTTTCCATACACAAAATTATTTGATTTAACGTTAGACATTAATGATGATAAACGTGTCTGGAAATTTAGTTTATGATCATTTGACAATGATAGTTAGTAGGCTACAATAGACACCGCGATCGTTCTGTTAGGTACAGTTCTCTGTCAAGTCAGATGCAGAATGACGTCATTACCTTAGATTTATTCCGTGACGCATGGTGAAAGCTAGCCAGTGACGCATATCTTTTTTATCGGTTAACGTTTCGCATCATCATCGTTATAGCTGGCTTTAAACAATAGAAAGAGTCGGTAGATTCTCTCATAGGTGAGTCCTTTCAGGTTCGCTGGATGATACGGGATTTCTTTTCGGTCGCTTCTTGCCAGGCGCTTCCTGCGAGTAAACTCCGCACGAGATAATGATCGGCCATTGTGGGGCACGAAACGTACTGACAGTACAAACAACGCGTCACGGTCGCTCGGCGCTAATCGCGAGAGATAAGGGGGCTAGATATGGGCCTTAACGCAGGCCTCGATCGGCGATACCGCGAAACACGTTCATTCATACCTCCTCTTTAAGAACTGACGGCGCGTTAATTCATGCGAGAAATCCGATGATGAAACCCGATATCTTCCTATCGTAATAATGAAGAGATCGACGCGAAATAATCGCGCTATCAAAACAGAGAGCCGCGGATAAAGCGATTGATATCGAGCGAGAAATCTTCGCGGGCAGATTTTCAAACATAGAAAGTCAAGTAGAAAATCGTTCATCCTCCGAAGCGATTTAAATTCCGATGTAAATCTGAGATTTTTCGTTACGTTCAAACCGGAGAGATTCCTCGCGATTTCTCCGGTGTGACACGCGGAATTTTTCAGACCGCACTTAGCTCGAGTAGCGATAGATACGTTCATTACGCGTGACACGCGCGCTTACAAGTATGTACACTTTCGAATACACGGGAATACCAGCTGATTTGCCTGACAATGAGTAGATCCTCGCGTCATCCTGTCAGTCACATGCAGCTGCACAATTGCATCACTGTCGCCATCGAGGACCGACTCGAGCGAGCTCGATATCTGCGAGATGTTTAAGGAGAAATCAATCGAAAAGCTTTAAAGACGTGTTATTCGAACGATAGATAACGAGCAGGGATTGATTATGCAGAACTATTACGACTTTGCGCGCACGATATTTTCTATTCAAATCAGAGTTGTAAAGGCCATCTCTCCAGAACTGAAGGACTCCTTTCTGGAACACCTTGCATACCGCCGGCTTCGTATGCACCATGTATTATAGCAGTGAAAGGCTCGCCGAGAGTGTGCCTCGCCAAATACCACGAGGTTCTCATCCCAAATCTATATAGTTAACACCGGCAGAACAAACACACGACGCTTT
The DNA here is from genome assembly GCA_035220615.1 of Leptothorax acervorum. Lineage (NCBI taxonomy): Eukaryota > Metazoa > Arthropoda > Insecta > Hymenoptera > Formicidae > Leptothorax > Leptothorax acervorum. The sequence goes on along the minus strand of JASTWQ010001262.1, from coordinate 270,648 downwards.
GACATTTCGTTAAGTCTCCCGCGGGCGGGCACGCGATTACGTTTAATCGCTGAGCTAGGCTATTTATGGATAAAGAAAGAAAGAAAGGATTAGAGTCGCAACCCAGCGAGTGATTAATGCCGACACGACGGATCCGTGTTGCTCGTTAATATCCGCTCGATCCATAATGTTTAGTACTCCGCGCTTATTCATTACGGCACCCGTTCATTTGTCTGCCCGAGGAAAAGGGATCTTTTTACGATAGCTCGCGGATTCCGCCGGATGCGAGGATGCGTTACGCGCGGAAAACGGCTTATTCACGCGTCTTCCGCCGGCGCGGCGACCGCTCGGCACGCTATCGGCGATCTCGCCGAGCAACCCTGGAACGACGGAAGGCCCGCGACGTAACGATTCGTGTCGGGTATGGTATAATGGTGTATGGGCGCTTTGCAATATAAAGAGTGTATAAGGTATAACACACCGATGCACGCCGGCGCGGCGCGGCGGACGGCGCCAATTTGTATCGCTGCGGGCGCGCGCGTCCGCTTCGGGATCCGCTTCAGGTGACTTTCCGCTCTCGTTCGACCGGCCGAGAGAGTTCCCTCCCCCCCCCCCCCCCCCTGTCTTTCGAAGTCCGATCGGTGCGAGAGCGCTCCGGAAGCGAGCGCTCGTAAAAATAAAATATCAACTTTGTTCCGTATGAACGTTTATTATCGGAGCGTCGCTTTCTAACCGCGCAGATTGCGGCAGGATTATGAAATTAATTCAGGTAGGTTTATTTCTTGCGTCAAAACCCTTTCGTCGTTCGCGCGCGTGCTTCGGTGAAAATTATTTTAGACCGATTCATACACTTGTCTAAAAATACGGGGAAGAGAAATAAATAGTAGCGCAAAGGGGCTTATAATTAACTTATTTATCGAATAAATAGAAGCAAAACGTCGGGCATCGTCGCTTTTTTTAAATCAGAAACCGGACGATGCGTGAACGCAAACGCATTACGTTCGACAGATCAGCCGTGGAGCGGCGGGCGGAAGGAGGGGGAGGGAGGAGGAATTGCAGATCACTGGGTTGAGAGAAAGAGCCAGACGTGATCCTCGGGCCGTTCTTTCCACGGCTCTTCTGTTTTTGCAGGCATCGACGGACGGGAGGAGAGGAGGAGGGCAGGACGTGGAGCCTTCGGGCTTCAATCTATTAACACGCCACGGCGATTACGCCGGCCTGATGACCCCGTGGGATTGCATCTCCGCTAGACATTTCTTTCTACGGTGGCTTGACTACGGGGTAGCCCGTCCTCCTCCTTCTCATGCTTCTCTCTTACCGCTCTCATCATCCTGGCTCCGGTTTGCCCCGGAACAATAAACGGCACATCGTGCTTGGGCAACAATAGCTCTACGTCTACACGTAATCTACATATGTAACCTTTTCTCTTGCACTTACTCTACGCAGAGAATACGTAAGCTATGCATGGCAATGCCGGTAATGACCGTGCTTTCTCCTCTTTTCTCTCGTTTGTCAAGCAAAATAAACCATGAGGCTAATTGTCTTATTATCTTCCTTGTATTATGACATAGAAGTGAAATAACACGTTCGCTGGAGCGTAATGGGATATATGTTCAAAACATAACTAAAAACAGAGTCGACTTCCGGCGAAGGTGTCGCGATTTCTGTTCGCGGCAGCGAACGTGTTAACCGTGTATGTTTGTGGACATGCAATTCGCAGTATGTTCTGTGTATACGGACGTAGATATATGTATGTAGTTTCGATGAATGTCAAGTATTGCCTTTATTCAAACCACAACTATTTCGATTAAGAAAAGTTAATTAATGTTCGTAATATTAAGGCAGTTACTTTGTTCAAAGTTGATAATTCTCTATTTTACTTTTTCAAAGTATTATGAAGTACTTATTCTTTAAAACTTTTTTGCTCATGGACACTTTTCATCAGGACGTGATGAACTACATCATACTAAATTTTCAGCCAATTTGACCTATTTTCCCGTGGTTTTGTGCGGGGTTTTGTCCTTTGCGGAAGTTAGAGCAACCAGGGGCATTTCTCAAAAAATTCAAAATTTTATACACACACATACGCACATTTTTTAAAATTGCGATTTTTCGACGTTTTAGAACATTCTGAACACATTGGCAGCGGCAACTAAAAAAAAAAATTTTTTACGAAAACAAAGCTTCCTCTATGAGGAAGCAAAAAGAGATAATATAATTATTTGATAATTTCGCTGTTTTTCGTAATACATCGGTATCTTTTTATGTATGCCGCATCTGGAGAACTTTCTTCTAAATTGTAGAATATATTTGATATGGTTGGTTAGCCGCGACAATTTCAACGATCGCAAAAAAAGATGCATCGAACATCCTGAAAATAAAGCGAATCGAGGGATACATTCTCGATTAAGCGACAGTAACGGGATGGGATCGGCCGCGGAGAGCGACGAAGGGGGACGAATTTCCGGTGCACAGGATCGTAGCTAGCCCCTCGGCTCTTCTTTCAGCAGATTCTTCTTTTATTACACACAAAGGATAAGGGCCACGGAACGAGGGGATGGCCTTTTTCTTTATGGCCTGCAACATTGGAGGGTGGCTCGTTTTCTCGCCAGCTGACGCCTATCTCCAGAAAGGGAAAACCACTCTGCGACAAATCTTTTTGGAATGCAATGTCCTCTTTACACAGTTACTCATCACAAAACAATTCAACGATAGCTTGACACACGTAATACATTCCTTTCTCGAGGAAAACTTGGTCGAAATCATTAATTATTGTACTTAACGATTATTAATTATAGCGTGTTATACGTTCCAATTTTTTAAAGGCTTAAAAGAAGCATTACTGCAGAATTGAAATTGCATCTGCAATTATCGCGCGAATAAATATAAATTCATATATTCCATAAAAATAGTGTACAAGTAAATTTTAATAACAAAGACATTTTTATAATACGGCCCCTCCGTTTTAGTTACGTAATTAATGCTACATCCGCTGCTACTGTAATAAGTTCGTGGAACAACACGAGAAATTAAGGTATTAGTCATCGACTTTAGAACCTGTCTCGACCACAACGAATAAATGGAATAATTGCACTCGAGAAAAAAAAAGGAAGATAATCTTTTCCAGAAAATTCGTTCTATGCGAGTGCAGAAGCGAAACTACGAAGTAGGACGATACGTGAGTGTGCGATGAATTATGCAGTCGATGAGAAATGTTGCGTCGGTTACAATCGTCGGCGTTGCATTATCCCTAATTAGAGCTCGAACGGTGTTTAAGTATCGGAGGTTGGAGTGTTGCAACCTTGGGATTACGTTGCTGCTTGGCTTACACGAGTCCTGACGCACTCGCATAATTTCCTTCCAAGACTAGCACATATAGGTACCTGCTTCGAGTCTTAAAGGAGTTTGCGTGTTTGTTTGATTTGCGGCAGGATGTTTTTATCGCGTGCGTTACCATTCATTAGATATTAGAATCTAAAATAGAACAACTCGCAAACAGATCATTCCTTTTGAATAAATTGAAAGTGATATTTATCTTTTTAATAATTTTTACTTTAACGATAAGTAAATTAATTAGAAACTTATTTATGAAATGTATATAGAATGTCTTCAGGATTTACAGACGTTAGAATTGTTTCACGTGGAATTTTTGTTTTTGTCAGCTTTGTTTAGAACAGATTAACCTAGACCCTTCTCTTTCTTCGCGTTGCTGTTGGTCTTTCCCTGCCAAGAATAAAGGTAGCAATCGCGGAACCGCATTGTATTCAAATGACGTTTCAAGGTTTACAAGTCTTCTTTAGACGTGACATGGAAAGGAATTTTTCCGTGCAAACTTGCCGTCTTGCGTGAATTACCACGATTCTTCGAACATAAAAATCCTCATCGAAAATTGTAAACTTTATGAATATCTTTCTACAGATATGATTTTACCGTTAAAACCGGCCAAACGAGAACATAATTTTATTAAAATGGAGCAGAAATTTACGATATTTTTTATGTCGTTATCATTTATATATTATTATTATCTTGCTACTTCTATTATCTAATAATTTTCACGTATATCCACTACTTCACTTTGGACATTATACCGTTCACGTAAAAATAAAGTCCAGGTATTTCCATCCATACAATATGGATTTACGAGGAATAACTTAAAGATATATGAATCGTAACGCCTTGCGCGGCTACATAAACATTTGCCAGCGGAAAACACCGGCCGACATTCCCGGCTGAAAATGTATGTACATTTATTACAGGCAACAGCCGTAATTGTATGTACGCGCGACACGTAACATCGATTATGACTAGCAGTAACGTATGCGCATCGACAAGAAGTTAATGAGAAGAAGCCTGTGCCATGCGTGACACGCACTTTTACACGGATTTTGCGTTAAAAAAGAACATGTGATGTACGCTCGTCCTTCAGTGAATTAAGCCACAAAGGAAGAATAGTGACAAACTAAAGTATTATTTTTTTATCCGAGGTCTAGCGTTAAGTACCGTGTATAAATAGTAATAAATAATCCGTTCTTCGTCGAGCATTTAAAAGCAGTAAAGATGGGCAGTGACACGGAATCACCCTGTATAAATAAGTAATGAGACCCCCGAGGAAAGGGTTACGCTTAGGGTCCGAGGACTACGTAAATACATCACTGCGGGGCCCTCGATTTCCCAGCAGGGAGGCCCCCGCTTAACACTCTCCTTCGAAAGAAAGAGGGAGAAAGAGAGCGCGACGTGGAAGGCGCGGCGCGATCGAGCGAGAGCGAGCGATCGTTCGCCATTTATTTACTCCTGGATTTAATCGCATCCGCCGACCGCCGTTTCCTGTCGCTACGGGCAGCCCGTTTCTTGCGCGAGAGAAGGGCATTAGAAAAATATTAGTCGGCCGGCTCGGCCGAGCCGCTCGCTCGCTCGCGCGCGTCCGTCGCGTCGGGTCGGGACGAGGTAATAACGTCGCTCCGACCGCGACGGTCCCGCCGCGACGAGAATCTGAAATTGACGGTCGCGGCAGCGATTTCGTAATTGCCCTTACCTTCCTACGCGCTGCCCTTATTTACTGCTCCGTTCGGATTATAGACCTCGGCACCGTAGCATACGTGTATCCCGCGCCCAATGAGAGAAATAGAGAGAAACCTGGATTGCCACCTTTTAATATAGAAAATAGTGGGGGACAGTCAGAGGAAGCTGCGCGAAGATGTGCTGGCAAATACTCCATTTACTGCAACACTTTTGCTTTAGCGTCCACCTTGGACGTTCTCTCACGGAGATTCCCGCGAGCTGCATCGCGGATTACATATTCCTAAAAAGCGCGACCGCTTTGTTTCGAGCGTGACGCGCGAACAGTGAACACTGTATCGTAAACGTCATACCGTCCGTTCGAGTGCATAACTCCGAGGATTTATCGTTTAACGTGAAATTACAGCGGTGTTCTATGCCGATGATCTCGAGTCAGGGCCGCTTAAAGCGTATTGTTCGCGGCGTAAGCGCGTATCGCGCGGCGGGTCGACGTACGCGTAAGTTCGCATCATAAGCGAATTCAAAGAAATGGCCACGGGAAATTACTCGAGAGTTTAATTCTTAAATGGTGATTTAATTCTTAATTGTTTCGGACTTCCTTCCGCGTAACACATTTCAAGGAGAAATTCTGTGGGAGATTTAAAACGTTAACTTTCTACACGGGTCTAATTGAAACGGGCCTAATTATAATTATCGTCCCAAATTCTTCTTCTCCAGCAATTTTCTAAATTTTCCCTTTTGTCGCGCAGCGTTATGCGCTCCGCGAGATGTCTTAAGACTCGTCCCTGTCGGAGGATCGACTTCTTCTGCGTTAACTTTTTTTCTTTCTCTTGCGGGCGAAGATCCGATCGGGAGGAGGAAACCGCGGCGGCCCCGCGCGCGGCTTTGATGGATATCTGCCTGTAAAAATTAACATACACACACCGGGGAGCTGGGGTAATGACCGACTAGCACGACGAGATCCCGGCGTGTAGGTACGCGCGTTCTCGCGAGAGTGTGTTGCGTGCGTGCAGCGTATCGACGACGCAGCGACGACGTGCGCCAAGCTCGCCTCGCGATTCTCGATTCACGTCGTCGTGCAGGGTCAACGTTCGGCTACATCGTATTTCTTTGCAACACGATGGAATCGATCGGCGCTAAACGCGGCTAGTTTGTGCAAGTCGACTTCCTTGGACGGCGCTCGCCGATAGCCGGCACTAGAGCACGCACGTGGAAAAGCGTTTGAGTGGCCGGGGCTCTAAAACGGACAGATGGTACGGCTAATGTTACGCCCAACCACCGAAAAAGAAAATTAGGAACCAACGCGTTATAGTAAAATCGCAGAACCAAAAATAGTTATTTATCTTTAAATTTTTTAAGTCAGAATAAATAAAGGAATATTTTTATCAATTAGAGAAAAGGCCATTTACATTCCGAGCTGGATCTTGGGTAGCCTAATAATATTCTGTGAATTTTGTATACTTTTTCCAAACTCAGTAAGCTGCACGCAAAGGGAATATTTTGTTAGATATAATATTTCTTTTTATAATTAGAACGTCAAAATATTTCTTTGTAGATTAACAAGCATAATTTCTTTAAGTACCGGTACTCCATATCGCTTAAAAGTAATTCACTATTTTTACCGAGTCTTATTAATTTTGTTGTCAAAGTTTGTTAATTACAATACCTAATTAATCCCGTTAAAGTCCTCGTTGCCGAGCCGCGCGAGTTTAATTATGATTTACGCCACGTTGAGGCACGACACCCCCACGACGAAGATCCGCTTTTTCGACCCGATTCTTCGACACGATCCTGACATTACGACGGCGTGACATTAAACGTCGGCGCCGCGATTTACGCGCTGAAAATGTCTCGGGCAACGATCAAGCGCCGTGCAAGGGGCCGCCTTTGTCGGACGTGTGCTCGTGTCATACCCACCGACAACACACGTGTGCCACATCGCCACCACGGCGAGGAAAGTGTGTACGGCATACGCGGCCAACCACTTCCGAGAAGCGCATAAACGCGCGATGCCCGAGCCCGGAGTGCTCGTCGCATTGTTTCGTCGATCGGAGGCCGTTAACGTTGAGGCACCGACCGACACGTTCGCCGTGCACAATGTTTTGACGCTGAACCGCGCGCGGTGATCGATGTCTGCATATAATACGCCATACGGCAAACCGACTTCCTGGTGACGTGCTCTCTGCTTCTCGCTGCCCTCGTAAATCATCTCCGATAATTTTGTTCCGTTTTAAGCGCTTAGATATGCTTCGTTTCGCCCACTGCGTCGTCTTATTCGAAATTCAAAGCTTGGCACTGCGATTTTTTATGGTATATTTAATATTTAACGTAACTCGTTGAAGAAATCTAAGTAACTAAGTTATTTGCTAAATATAGATGTAATTACGAATCATTTAGCACTGAGAATTGGGGACTTTAAATCTCGAGAAATAACGGTAAAGGGTTAAAAGAAAAATTACGTGTAGATCGCGGGTGAAGTTTGTATTCGCAATCAAAGGATGAGTTACATTAACTTACAAAATCCCCGCATGACCCTCAAGCAAGTCATTATGTAAACTGCGTATAGGAAAAGAGAAAAAAAAAGACGTATTCTCTGCATAATGTATATTTGCAGCGTGGCTTTAGTAGTCCCTTAGCCTTGCCTCGAGTCTCTTATACCTCCGAGTTTATACGCCGCGGAATATACTACTAAGGAGAGAAATATGCTATTCATACAACACCATTGGCTATATCTCGTCCGGCCGACGCGCGGTCGTACGTTCGCGTGGTATCGCTCTCGCCCGGGCTTAAATGGGTTTAGAATTACAAGACAAAGTGAGTGGACCGAGTGCATTATCGCATGCGCTGACATCGTGAGACCCGCCGCTCAATTATGCAGCTGGGTGTCGGCTTTCTTCTTCGTTTCTTTTCTTTCTTTTTCGTTTTTCCTCACTCACGCTCGGTATTTGCGTTATCGCATCTGGACTGTCGATTCTAGGAACCGCCCGCGGGAAAGATGATCTCGAATTTGATAAAGTACGTAGTACGTACGCTCCCTCATGGAGTACGTATTTGAATTAAGGTCGCATTGATGATTTGATATTGATACGTCTCGAAAGATGCATCGATATTTTCTACGTATGTTAATTTGTCTCTTTGACTATCCGAAATTCTCTTGTTTTAAATGAAACACTAGTACAAAAAAATCTGAACGGTACGTACGAACAATATCAGAAACAAAGAGTATAAGAGACAGTTGACTCTTGGATATTTATTGGACTTCTTGTGTGGCAGTTCTTATAACAGTTTTAAGAATTTTTTCTATTCGGGGAGTCACAGACTTTTTGTCACTTCTCGGATGATTTTCTTTCTCGGTCAGATTCTCCCTACAAGGCAAATATTTCGGGACTTTTCGCGGCGATCTTTTCGGCAAAGTCTCTCGGTTGTCCGTGCGCATACAGGCCGGTCGTATATTTATAGTTTGACCGTTAAAAACAACATATAGCCGAGTCGCCGTGGCTGCGGTGGCCCTTTCCAACGGGCCACGTAGAGTACGGGACCGGTCTCTTAATCTTCACTCGAAATAAACACGCACACGTGCGCCCGCGGCCGTGCATCGTCGCGTCAGCAGCAAAAACACGCCTCCGGCCCTCGACGTCTTCGAGACATTACCGATCACCGTTTTACGAACATTACCTCTGCCCGATCGTTCGCCAAATAGAGAATATTTTATTTTGTCGCAACTCTGCTAAAAAAATCATTCATGATAACATCTTAGAGCTTGTGAGGAAAGAGTATCATCTCTTATCCATCAAAATCGATCAATAACTGTAAAGTAGAAAGCTACAAGAACGCCAAATAAATAATAAAAGAATACGAAACGAATTTTTGAACATTATTAAGATTAAGCTTAACCGAATTAGGTTTCGAATGAAACAAAATAGAAGAAATAAAGTTTCAACGATTAGATGTCTAATGGAATCCTGTTAATCCTGTAGCGATAAGGAAAGAGCCGTAGATAAAATCAGCAACAGTAAACGAAATTTCTTAATTTAACTTAATTAATTAATTAAATTAATTTAAGATAAAATTTAATTAAATTAATTAAAGGTAAAATAAATTTCTAATATATATAATTGTTAGTAATAATCTTATAACTAACACTGGAAGCTTCGATGTCCGACTACCGTTCGTTTTGTCAGTTTTATTTTTTAGATTAGACTGTTACATTGTATTCGTAAAAGTTCACCAGAATGAGGTACACCACGTACAACGAGGGTCGTTCACAGAGTCGTAAAATAATCGTGTCGGTTCCCGCTCCTCCGTTCGAATCCCTTCGAACAAAGAGCCGTCCATTCAGAACGAAATCGAAAGGAGGATCCGACGGAAAGGGACGTGCTGCGGCATATGTCGGAAACACGCGAATACCCCCGCATGCTATGATCGACATATGCTCTCATTCTTTTTCGCCGCGCTCGGGCGCGCCCGTTAATGAATATGCTAATGTCGCGTGGCCGTTGTTGTGTCTTGACATCTGTCACTTTCGGTTTAATTGAAATCGCACAAAAGCTGAGACGATTTTCATAAAGTGTTTCGCGAATCAGAAGACGAGACACGCGCTTCGTGCGATCTTGCATAGTTGCCTCGTTTACTCGCGTCAGCCGCGTGTTAATTACGCCGTTGTCCATCTAGCGCTCTCCCTTCGATACTTTCGATTAATCTTGCAAATTATCGACTATATCGATCTCACCGCGCTCTCCGCGTTAAATGGAGCCTAGGTAATTTTTTTTCCTCGCTCGATAAAATCGAAGTTTCATCGAGGGGGCCACTGAATTTTTCGGCCGGGGGGGATTATCGCGCGTGATCGGTGGATCGTGGAGAGTGGGTCGCGTTCCTTCGATCCCTCGGGTGCGAGTTAGGTCCAGTTACGGGCTGATCGTTTCCAAGTAACGATCCCGTAAGCGGGGCTCGCCGAGCGGTTTCGAGGCGCGGGTACACGAACAAACGACGACGAGATGCGCGAGATGAGCCGAGGGGAGGAAGGCTCGTCCATCAACAGGACCCGTTTGCCCCGCGGCGAAAAACGCCACTTACACCCGAGTCATTATCTCCCGTAATCGCCGCTCTTAATTTCATTTCGGCCCCCATACGCCGCGCCGGAACGGAACGGTACGCACATTTGGGGGACACGCGAGCGAGCAACTTTTCATTATCAGCCAGACCGTGGGTAATTTGTACGAAGTGACCCGGGATTGTCGGACGTCTTTTCTAAATTCGATAACAAGATAAACCTTGAGATAAACTCGTGATTTCCGAAACAATCAAATTTGCGACGTATTATACAGCAAGAAGATATCATTTAATTGAATCAATAGAATAATTTTAATTTATATATTTTGATCTCTCTTTTTCTCTCTCTTTTACTCGATGGAAATATATTGCTGACCAGTCTTTGCAATTTGAAAGTCTTGGCGTCTCGGATAGAGATCGTCGAATGTACAGAGGCCTATATGCGCTGGATGATCTCCAGACGAGAATCAGACTAAACAAGGGAGCCAAGCTAGACGCGAGCACGACCGTAAACGGCGGTATTACTCGGCCGTGGTATAGCGGACGACCGTTTTACTCGAGCGGCGAGTGAGGAACAGACTGGTTTCGAGGTGCCGTATCTTTTATCTGGTCTGAGTTTATCTCTAAAGCACGGGGCAAACACCATAACGTCGTAGCGGTCTTCTAACGTAGACAAACGGAACAAGTAATCCCGCATCATGGATTCCGTTTGGCGTTTACCTCGTTACTTATTTCCCTTTTTCGTTATCGTGAGGGTATATCGCGAATCGTATCTCATGCTTTGGAACACTTTTATTTCTTTTTATTTGAAGGTAAATTTGAGGACAAAAGGATTAAAATACACGTGGTGGTTACGTAGTGGTCTCTTGCCATTACATTGAAAGAGTCGCAGTGAAACGAGGGAGAAAAACACGTAATAAGAGAGAGAAATCCTCGCATAGTGACTTCTCCACTTCCTGTTCTGAGAATTAGACTTGTGGCGATCTGCTCTAAGCACCGTATAACAATCCCATTTTACGGTACTATAAATCTTTCTCTCCCATTTTACGGTACCACAATCTCTCTCTCTCTTTCTCTCTCGCAATCTTCTCGCGATTTTTTTTGCGGGCGTGCACGCCACCATAATTTTACGCCGATAAATGCTGACGGACGTGAAACATTCGTATGCTACGTCACGACGGGCTGCGTTCTTCCATTTTGCAAATGCTCGAACAATTTCGCACCCGAGAAGCAGAAGGAAGTAAGCGCGAAATTATCGTTTCTGACATATTTATGTCGTAATTACACACAAAAAGAAAGCTTTATAAATTACAGAGCAACTTAAATTGTTTGAAAATAGTGCGGTAACGTGGAAGGAATTGTAACAAGCAAAACACTGTAATTTCTAAACTATATCATTTCTAAACTATAGACTGTATAAACAGTTTGTAATTGTTAAAAAAAGAACCATATCAAAATATTACCATTTTATGCGTAAGTTTCAATTGGATTAAATTTATGCGTGCTTCTCTTAAGAAACTAAAGTTTTGAGTCTCAACCTTCCACGTTCAGATTCGAATTTGCTGCGCCAATCTCCGTCCTGGCAATTTTACATAGACAATCAAATTTATGCTCTTCCAAGACTATTCTCTAACAAGACCAATTTGCATTTTACTAGATGTATTATAAATTAGACATTACGCTTTCATAGAAGTCCAACTACAAATATTCATGAAATTCAATTATTCGCCGCGGATTTCGTAAAATCGTCATTACTTATGCGCACCTCAAGTCTTGAAGTCTATTAATTTATTCGTCCGAATGTTTTTATCGCCGATGAATGCTCGTTATAAGAGTCGTAAAGATCACTTATGGAAAAGAAATATTATTATATGATGTTTATGCACTCGTATTCTATGCATGTGCCGAAGGGAAGACTCCCGAGTTCAACGTTTTTGTTTGTTTAAGCGCATTTATATGTTCATGCACGTGCCATGGAATAACATTCGCTAGAACACTAGTACCATAATATTTCTTATATATCGTTGTATCAAAAGCTTTTTCGAAGCCTCTTAGAAGTTCCATCAACGTTATCGGGATCCATTTTGGCCTAAATAACGACGGACGGTCTACCAGCGAGAAGTCTTTTAAAAATCTCTCAAGAACACATCGAGCTCGTCGAGAGATTCAAATTCCACCTCCTTTGGGAATCCCGAAGCACCACAGTACCTGATGGTTACGTAAAACTTCCGTTTGAGATAATTAAAATAGATTAAATGAAATAAGTATAACATCGGGAATCCCAAGGAGTTTGCGCTCTCTCGGGACACCTCGCATTATCTCACGACGCGAGAGGAAGAGGGAACAATAAAATCGCGTACGTAGGTGCTTAATTATCATGGGCGCTGAGCATTGTGGCGTTAAAGCAATTTAGCAGCGCGGTAGACGCTGTAATTAAATCAACAATTAAATTACACCGTGTCCCTCGTCCTTTCTTTCTTCTTAATACATTCGCGGACGCGACGAGCATCTCGCGGAGGGGCTGACACCCCCTGTGCCATGCGTGGGTCACGCGGGTAAAAGGCTCGTTACGCAACAACGACGGTATCGGGTCGATGACCTCATTGTCTCCGCACGTACCTGCACACTAAGAAACGCAGCCAGCAATTAACCGAATAAGAAGTTACGGAGATAATGATGCACGCGCATGTCCCCCCCCCCCCCCCCCGTCCACCACGATCATAATTCCAAAGCGACATTCCGCGGAAGTCACTATCATCAGAATGACGGTTCTGCGACATAGCATTTCAAGAAGCATACATTAAGTATTTAGTGCGTAATAATCTTCGTATAATTTTATCGAATCGAATCGCGCGCACATAGATACATTTTTAATAAAAAAAGCATATTTATTTCACTCTTGGAGAGAAAATTAAGATTGTGAAAGAATGATTATTTTTCAAGCAGGAGTTAAAAAAAATATAAGGTCTTAATTCTGAATACTTTTACCAATTTCTCATTACAATATGAATATAATATTCGAGTTACATTAAACGATCAAACAATTGTAACTGTGGATTTCTTCCGTCCGATTATTTTTTGCTATTTCCAATTTTTGTCCGAATTCTTCATGACAAATACATTAATAGGCACCGCGTGATAGATCGATAACACTTTATGCTTTACAACCCGCAATCGAAATACGAAAAATTTTTATCTACATTTTTATCGGGTATTATATATATGAATGGCACTCTTGTGCGAGGAAGAATCGATTGATTTTATCGAAACATCCGCACGACTTCCGCTTCCGCCTAGGGTCAGCAGTTCTCATTCAATATAATATACGAAACTGTGTGTGATTGATAAGTCTGGATCGCTCAAAGGATATTTATTATCGATCGCGCGAAGCCTCCTTAAAGATTTTATATTAAAATATATATAGATGCAGACACAGACAAAATATTCAAGAAATAATATAATCAGTTTGCAAGAATTTTTTATTTCTTTGTTTCATAAATGGGTGAAAAGAACAAATATTCTTTCACAAAATTATTTTTATTTAAAATAATTCTTTTATAAATTTTCTTTTTTTTACCTTGCGTACTTAATCAGAGGGGAGCATATCTCTTCAAGAATACAGTCACCTTTCGAGTGACCGTAATTAAAACGTTCTTTTGATATGCCGGACTTCGAAGCGCCACACCGTACCGGCGAGAACAAGATAGGGACCCCCGGAATTTTTTCAAGGAATTCTCTCGCGACGTAATCAGTGGCACGGTACCCTGAGCATACTCCGAACCCTGATGCAAATCATTCGGTGTTACTGATGATTATTATTCCTTGAAGAGCCGCCGGTTGATGTTCTCCGCGGTTACGTGTCTCGCCGTGGATCGGCTGAGATATTCGCTCGCATCCTAATAGCCGATTCCGCAAATGGATTATACTGGTCGGCCGGCGCGGCGTGCAGCTGCACCAGAATAAGAACGTTAACGATCTCGGCGGCGCGCTTTTATGCAACGTCATCCGCGATGACATCTAAGAACGGTGGACGATTACGAGGTATAATGACTCGAAATAACGGATCGAGCTCCGTTCGTTGCGACACTTATCTCGTGCCGCGCGGCTTTGTCGCCAAGGTCCGAAAATCTGCGCCACGTCAGTTTAAAGAAGAACGAAGGCCTTTTAAACCTTTTACGTCTACTCTCTCAGTATATTTCCCTTATCTCCTTTTCTCTTCTACACCCAAGTATACGCGCTTGTTATCCCTTAAACACCAAAACCGTGGCTAGAAACAATGCGCGTGGAATCTCTCGCCAGGTTTCTTTCATCGCGCAGTCGGAAGCGCGCAGATCCCAACTTGGCGCGACTTCCTCAATTTTCATTCTCGTTTTTCTCTCCCGGATTGTAGAATAGGTACCTTACAATCGCCGGACGTTCCTTGGACGAGAACTCATTTACGTCGTCTGTTCGTGCGTCACGAGCCTCTGAATCCGCGCTCATAAATATTGGAAAAGCGGCTGGCCTGGTTTTTCATGATCTACTCTTTTACTCAATCAGTGGAATCATTAACTTTCGAGATTTCCGTATTGTCGGAAGGACGTTTGACTTTCAAATAAGTTCCTCGCTATTAAGACAGTCTAAGGATATAGAATTTTAGAGACCAGGATAGAATCTTCATGCTCCATTTGTTTTAATCTGAAATGTGAAATTTTGCGGTATTTCTACCCTTTAAAATAATTTCGTATCACTCACGAAAAGGACATATCGCGATAAATAGCACAATTCAGGGTTGCCACAGTCCTGGAAAACCTATAGAAAACCGGGAAAAGTCATGGAAATTTAAATTGGTCGTGGAAAACCTGGAAAAGTCAGGGAAATATATAAAAGAGCCTGGAATTTTGAACTTTGCTCACAATTCCCATAAATGCTCTTATTCTAAAGAATACTTATAATTTTTTAAATATTATATTTCACGTTTATATAGTCAAATGCGCTCAGAACTCGCGCATTTTACAAGTCATTTTCTGTGGCAACCCTGACATTTTACGTAAGTTTCGCCTTTGCCTGAATGAGATACAATTTCATTCGCAGATATGGTTACACTTTAATTTATGACCGGAATCACTCATCGCGCGTGTGTGTTTACGCGCAATAAAATCTTTCCCTATCAACAGCCATTCCTAATCACGCCACGTCGCGCTCTTCAACAGGATACAGTGCACGTTGATGCGCCAGACGTTAATTGCACACGGGATAGTGATTAATCAAAGCTACCTCGGTCGGATAACCGATAGTTATCCGGCGGAGCAAGCTTTCGTAAAAGGAAATCCGTCTTAAACGCGAGTTTAAACGCTCGTGGAAAAAAGTAGATGATGCGCGATCAGCGCGATGCAATGCCTGGATCAAGTTTAAACATACACGCACACACGTCGACCGACTGTCTTCAGATTATGTCTCCCGGTGACGCTGCCAATCGTTCGCTTTTTACTCCGCTGCATCGAAAGGGCTGCTCCTACGAGCCGCTTCTGTTTTGCAGATGTGTCACGTCCCGACAGCTCTTGCTTTGCTTCTTTCGACGTGGCTGAAAGCGTAAATAGGGCCCTTTCAGAGGCGCAAGCGAGGGAGAGTGTGTAACTCAATCCGCAAACAAGGTCGCGCTGCAACCGCAGCCGAGCCATGAAAGTGCGATAAGTAATTAACTATAAACTCGTTGAGACTTACGGACTGACCGAAGGTACTTGCTCCCATGTTGCTCCTATATTGCGATCAACTTTGTGTTTTCTCTTCTCCTTGCGAATCGAATTTTCACACAAGCTGCCGTAATATCGAGACGCTAACTTTTATTCGTTACAAAGTTACTTATTCTATTTTAATGGAGTAAATTTACAACTTGTAACTAGTAATTGATCGAGTCCACTTACTGTTTCCTCGACAATCGCCGTTGTTAACCGAGCCGACCGTCCGCGTCGTTGATAGTATCGCCGATCGGTTCAAAACCTAATACGAGATAGCACATATCTCCATGTACGGAATATCACATATGACACACCGGAAGCAATAATACCGGAACCAATAATCGCGCGAGCGTTGATATATTATCATGACAAAATAAAGATGGAGCGGTTCGTGTCTACGTTTTTTTTCTCTCGCCACTCTGTGTCTTTATTTGCAATTGATATCTGGAGCATTTTATCGCCGTATTGCTAAAACGATAGATATAAACCGGTCTACCCGCATATTAAAATATCTATTTATAGAATACTTATACCGATCTATAAAATATATAAGTACCTCACTGACAAGGTTTGATTATTGCACAATTAGCATGCAGCAATCTTGAGAGATATTCGAATATAACATTGTACATTATACCTACATACTCGTATTAAAGAATTGTCTACCTATAATAACTGTAATATTATTGTGTTACACATTAATATGATATAAGTCTAATCCGGCTTTATTAAGACAGATTAGACTTATGTCATATTAATATGTAACACAATAATATTAAATTGCTAATGACACAAACTGAGATTAATGACAAACACTCCAAATACTATAAACGTAATTATTTTACTCCGGATTTATCACTGACAAAAAAGTTTTAAAATAATTTAAAACTTTGACAATTTTATTAATAAAATTTAATTTAAAAGCAAATTAAATTTAAATTACAGAATTCAAAAAATTTTATGCTATTACGACTTATAAGCTCAGATTAACTAAGGTTCAATAAACCCCAATGATTTGTCATTCTTGCGTCAGTATAGAATGGCATATATTTCCGGTGAAAGAAGTGGAATTGTCGGTTTGATTATCGAAATGAGATTACAATGATGCAGGGAGGGTCGTAAAGATTCAGATATCCTCCGGTCACACGAACGGCTAGCTCATTCCCCCTCTGTGAGGCGGAACACGTCGGTGCATGTTTCTCCGCGCACTCCGCACGAGCAAGCTCGCGCGCGCGATTCTACTATTGTTAATCGTATACGAATCCGCTTTGTGGTCTTGCTCAGTTCGGTCATGACCATCGGGAGAGCAACTACCAGATTGGTCGCTCATGCGCGTTACGATGTCGAAAAAGATAATCCGCGGTATTATGCATGCGATTACGTGCTTGACGCCGTCGCCGAAGAAGCGGAAAAGGGAGAACGAATGCGGAGACGAGAAAGTGATATTGCCGCGAAACGACACGTCAATCGCGGATTCCGAATCTCGATCTTCGAAAGAGACCGAGGTATGATTAGAGACGCTTAAAGAAATATTACTCCTATTTCTATGTATAAATCGCGGAATACCGTAATTCGCGGTATTAAATGATTTTTAAAATAGATCATTTTCAATAAATAACAAATGTTATTTCCGGGACGCCTTAGTCGATTATTCAACATTTTCCCCAAAGAAAAATGTTAAATAGTCGACTCCGAATTCATCTGAGAATTGTCATTAAAATTGAAATTAAAATTACTTTTCATTGAAGTTAAAATCTTAGCTTCATAAAATCTCGTATATCGCATATGCACGGGGCTAAATATTTGTTGACGAGACCCCTCGGAGAAATCACGGGGGACCGTATATCGATAGCCTATCGAGTATCGACTCAAGGTCCGCCGTCCGCCGCGCGACGCGACGCGATGCACGGATGACTCACTGTCGGCGGAGCCGAAGAGAGAGAGAGAGAAAGAGAAAGAGGGAGAAATTCCACACACGCGGGGGTTCTCCTTGTTTCTCTCACCGACGATGCGGAACCGACGACGCCGACGCGGACGGTCCTCGCATTCCCGTCCGATTGTCCTGAATTGAGAGAGGGTACATTCCTGAAACCTTACCGAACCGCATGCCGGAACGCGGCAACTATTCGGATTCAGAACGGGCGCAGCGGTCCGATATTTGACTTGCAAATGAAATTTTCAACAACAACGCGAGCTCTCCGTGCGAATTTTTTTTTCTTTTTCTCTTTTTTACCATCGCCCACCCGTGATCCAGGCCGAGTCGACTGCGATCGGACAAAAATGACGTGCGCGATTGCGGTGACCGTCGACAACCGTGTATGCGCGCTCGAACTTGGCCGATCGTGATTTTAATTGTCGCGAATTTTTATTAATCACGATACGCGTGTTTTCACGCCCGCCAAATGGCGCTTGCCATATTCTGCCAACGCTGCGGAACAGAAAGATCAATATTTCAGAATTTAGAAATAGCGAGATCAACGTTGACATGCACGATCATAAAACTTTGCTAATTATAATCGAAAGTTGATTTTGATTTCGAGACACCTGTATATATATATAGCGAGCTTTAATGCAACCTGGTATGTATACCGTAATGTCTTCCGGTTCGTAGCGACTTCCAAGATATCCCATTGCGAGACCGTGAAATATCCGTCGTGTGTCGGCAGTAAAGTATCGCGATGTATCACGCGGAAATAATAAATGGCTCCCGAATGTCGCATTCAGCTACGGTTTAATTCAATCCTACGGCTGACACTCTCGCGGATATAATTGCATAAGAATTTTAATACACTTCCGTGATATAAAATGAGTAAAATAATAAAACTATTAAAAATGATATTTACGTCAGGCTTCGTCTAATTAATCATAAATAGCAGTAATCAATCTTGTTTTTAGAAAAACTCCAGTTTCTTCCATTTATTTCATTCAACTAGATATACGAATTTTATTGTACGCGTCCTTAGTCCTTTTATTTCGGCCCTTCTATAATTCACGGAGGGTCATCGACACCGCGATCGACGCGAAGGAAATGATTGACAGAACGGACCTCCTTCGCGAACGCTAACAAGAATATAAATTTCGCATGTGTCCGCGAATAGAAAAAGGGTTGAGAGGCCGATGCTCCGCGTGATGTAACCGCACGGTCCGGAGTGACTGCCCTTGTGCTTCTTCTTCTTTTTTTTCGCGAAGCATGATGATCTCGATTACATCTGGCCCCGTGAACCTTTTCCTCCTCCTCCTCCTCCTCCTCCTCCTCCTCCTCCTCCTGCCTCCTGCCTCTTGCCTGCTGCTCCTGCTTCTCCGTCTCTCTCCTCTTATTGCTCATCGTCGTCGAAACGGAGCCCGTGATTGATGGTCTTGTGCTTGTTGTGTACGCACGGTCGCTCAATACGTCGATATACCGTTAGCTTATCGTCTGCATTGTCGGATTAAAGCGCGCGAACAGCCTGCGATCTGTTACTCCAACAAGTGCAAGTAGTTTCGTTCAGTTATGTTCTCTTCCTAGTAATGATTCTCGAATCTTTGCACAATAATACCCTGCTAATGTTGCAGTATACAGTTTTTTTTGCTTCTTAAGTGTCTGTGTCATGAAATATGCATTTTCGAATTAAAACGGCATGTACCTATGGTATATACATATAACATTTGTACTTTTAAACGCACATTTGCATATGCTAGAATAATTTCTACGAACAGTATATGAGATATATATGTGACTTTCCCCTTTTTCTCGTTTATTTAAGAAGATTTAATCTTAATTAAATCTATCTACATGAACGAAAATTAAAAATGACATTAAAAAGACGTTTGATATAGTTATTGCACGAGAAGAAAATAATGTTAAATTCCGTGCAGTTTCAAGGCATATCGAACGGGATAAGGAACCAATTTCATTGCTTCTTAATGAAGGGTTTATTTGCAATCCACGCGCATTCCGGATTTAACATAAAGCGAGAGAGGATGTGTCTCGCGAGATCGTTCGAGAAACCATAAAACGCCTCGGCACGACCCATGCTGTTTTTCTGTGTTTCGATGTGGGATCGTCACGCTGGCTGCTGGAAAACAAGCAGCTCAGCTTCGCCCATTACGGGATGTAATGCGGCCGCAGAGTGGCCAATAAGTCGGGCGTCGCGGTGGGACCGACCGGTCGCGCGCGGTACGGGTTCGTCGTCCTAGATCCCTTTTTCCCCTCACGCAGCTCCGACGATCATGGGTGCTTCGTGGAAACCAAGTAGCCGAGGATACACGCTACATCTGTCCCCCACCGTATTAATTGACACGCGCGCGGAGCCGAACAAAGAATTTAACTTTAATCCGAGGTCTCGTTAACTCGCGAACGTTCGCGCCTCGGTTCGCGCACTCACGTCGCGTCGGTTCACCGGGTAAACATTGGCACTTGCTCCGATTAATGTTACCCCGAGGTATTTGGAGCACATTTGTGCGCATTGACTGCATAGAAACGATTAACATCACGTACGGTTAAAGGAAATTAGATACACCTAATTACACGGTTAATTATGCATTTCGCGTGCCAGTCGAGCTTGCACAGCTTAATGGCGATTAATTCGCGACTACGTGCAGGGGTAGACGGTGCGTTATTAACCCGATTTATTCATGTAACTGTATACATATTAGATAAATACCGGTATTCGCGGTTAAGGTTTTTGACGAGGTAATCCCGGGCATGAGTAAGTAACGTGGCAGCCAATCGTTGTTCCGTCAGATAATATCGTCAAGGCGCGCGCGCGCGCTTGCAATTCGCTCGCCTAGCATCTCGCGCGTCCCGCTGCGAGATATTAAGTTCGCTTCTTAGCGAAGGGTATGGAGGGCATATCGCGGATAATGGTCATAAGATAGTACAGCGGGCGCGCACGCGCGATTAATTGTCTTTTCCCACGTGTCAGAATGATGTACCGGAGGACTTATCGTCCGAGGAATGCTACTTCGAAATGCACTTTGCCGATAAACACCGCATTCGTCATTACGCGGGATCTCCGCCCGCGCGCGCGGCCTTTTATTGTCTACGGTAATCATTATCCGTTGCGGCCGAGCGCGGTCCTCTTTTTACGAAGAGAGGCATTTGATGCGCTACTGATTTTATAGCGCATCACTGTGCGCTCCGCGCACGTTTATAGGTATATCGTGCACGGGCATGCACGCTCGAGAATATTATAAACATTTGTTATTTTGTCGTATCGGGTTCTCGATAAGTTTTCAGTTCAATGCGCTGTCAGCTAAGTATATTACAAGCGTAAATATAAAGAACAAAGAATTTAACTCTAAAATATTTTACGTGTATCGAAAAAAAAATGTACGTATTTTTAAAGCGCCTTTCTAATTCTTTTTTGACATTTTTTCAACGCTTCGTCTGTTCTATTCTTCTGGTTGCATTCTTCTGGAACACGCCGTACACAAATGGACTCTTAAGTCTCGCGCAACCTTAGGTTCACGCGTGCAAGATGCAAGAATGCGATAGAGCGGGATTGTGAAACTGTCGACTTCGCGTCCGTTTCGCTGTCGCATCGCGAATTCGCGTCCTTTGTCTTCTGTCGTCGTTGACGAGGGTTGTCCTGAGTATGCTCTCTCTTTCTCCCTCTCCTTCTCTCTCGACTGCCAATGGATCGTCGTGCGTGCACGCACGCGGAGGTGCGTCGTCCGTGGGACGGGCGCGTAATTAGACGGTATGCGAAACTCGCCGGCGTCCTTGAATTCGCGTATGCTAACACATATATGCGTACCGACTTCTGGAACCAGTCCCTCGTCACTCGATTTCCGATTCCCTGTATTGAGTAATGTAGTACTTATCGGGTACATTATCGGGCCTCCTCGTTACGTCGTCCACACGTCGCAGGAAACGTTGCACGATTACGTTGAACGCGTTTCCGCGTACGACACTACGGCAAATACCTTGGCAAATACCGCGAACAACGAGAGGCGTTATATTGAGCGAAGTCTGAACTCGCTAATAAATATTAATTGGCGATAATGAAGAGCGGCCTATTCGTACAATTCTAATGCGTGCCATGCATCTGTGAAAGTAATGAGAAGAAAATTATAGCGTCTGGTCTAGGAGAAATCCCGGGTCGTGCGTCCCGATCGGAATTCTGTCGGCGCTCATATGCACGCGATGCACGTTTCCGCCTCCTCCCGCGCCCGCTGTAACGCGGGCGCCCCGCATATTTACAACCGCAACGTAATTCCGCTTTGCATATGTTTCACGTCCGCACACACAATGGGAGAATTATAATTTTTAATAGGGTGAATTTGAATCGCATTACGCCAATTAATCCGCGACCGTACGCTCCGCTTCGATGCGCCTCGCGTCAGGAAGGTTGCGTTACGAACATTACGAGTTATTGCTGCCACGGGTGCGGGGAAGGTGTATAAAATCGAGGAAGCAGAGAATTGCGATTCTGTAATCAGCCGCGCTCGCGCACACACACGCGTATTATACTCTCGGCATTTGCTATTATAACGCTGCAATTTGTTATCGCATATGTTTTATGCAGGAATTAGGATTTTCATGTATCTCTTAACACCGTTATCAGATAAATGTAATTCACGCCTTATCGCATATAATTTAATATATGTATACATAATGTTTCACAAATATGCTTTTACTTACACTTATATACACTTCATAAATACAATTATAATCTCGAGAAAAACAGAGTACTTATTAATCTCTCAGTTGATAAGAGATCGCGGCATGTCGAATTGTGTCACAGCAAGCCGAGCCCTTGTTAATCAAATAATTAGGTACAATTAATTACTTTATCTGAAATATCGTGCCGCACTCGTTAATTCGGACTCCCAAAGAAAAAGTTCGATGACCTTTGTTAAGATCGGCGACTCCCGCCGGAAAACTCAATTAGTCGCAATGGTTTGACGATTATGACTCGAGATGAGTTTACCGCAAGTAGCTGCAGTGTTACAATTAAAAATCTCTCGGCCGCAGTTGTTTATTGGCACCTGCTTCGGCGCCTGCTCACGCATAATCTCTTCGCGATAATCAACGTTCGCCGACGGGAAGTTCAGCGAGCGCGGCTGCGCATTACATTATTCTCTTCAGGAAACAATTAGCGTCCATTCTCGTTCTCATACGCGATAATCCCAGTCGCGAGTTCCTAGTCGCGATAACAGAATATTTCTTGCTATCGTCTCGGCAGCGCTTCCTCCGAGCGAGATTTTCACGCTCGAAGATTCTTGCGAAAAACACACGAGTCGAGTCGACTCGACTCGACTCGTGTGGCTGATAGGAAAGGAAAAAGGGACTTTTCCGAGCGTATCCAGAGCATTAATGGTTATTACGTCGGCGGGGGGGACGGCACGCCGCGGCCGCGCGCCGCTCGTCGGGCTCGCAAAAACCTGCCGCGAAATTAATGTTCGCCGCGCTAGGAATTTCTTTCTCGCCAGAAACTCGTCGAGGATGCGTGCCGCTGGCAGCAGCTAGCTTTGCGGTTAATCTTTTTGCAATATGTATCAAATTTTGGTTGTATCACCCTGGACACATGCCACTCGGAGTAGGTAATTGCCTCGCGAAATTGCTGTACAGGACGGTTAAAGAGTTACCATCCACTTTTCTCTGAACTCTTTTGGGTTTTGCGCGAACAAACGATTTTACCACAATAGTAACAATATAAAAATTATTAATGTGAATAGTTTTGTTTTTCTAGGCATTTGAATTAGAAATTAAGTCTTTTGAATTGCGATACCTATGCGTTTGTCGAAGCGTTAATTATTATTCTTGACGTCCTAAATATGGCGACGTACTTGTGACCATTACTCGCGTGGGGAGTAATTTAAAAAATAATGACTTTCCCAATGCATATAAGGAGGCGCGGGCGCAATCAACGGGCGGAAACCAACGGAAAAACATTTTCCACGGCAACGGGCATTATAAACCCGGTGCGTTAGTTTCGCGAGAGCGATAGCTCGCGAAAGCAATATTCCATGCTCCACGTCTTTATGCGAATTGTGCATTCACGCTCGAGGTACTCGGGGGGGAAAAAATGCGAACGGCTTTTCTCACCGCACGGTGGAAACGGTGGAAACTCGCGTAATTATGATAAGTCTTATTGCTTAGGTCTTTTTTACACTACTCTAATAACCAGCGGAGGTACATTGCATATACATATTGAATACTTCATAGACTTCACGTAAACACGAGGGAGAATGCAATGTAATACGGACAAATATGGATATGGAAGTTAAATCTTTTTCTCTCAAATCTCTCCTTTTCTTCAATCTTTTCTTTTGCTGTAGACTTTCAAGAATTCTGACGATTAACTCAATTCTTAGGTGATTTTCTAAGTTTCCATAGGGAACGAGTTTTATTCCATCCAAAACTTTTTTCGAAAATCTAGCATTTTCTTGATGGTGCAGCCTGAAAAATCAAACAAGCTAATATAATTCTTTCGAAATTAACGTCCTAGCCTTTTATCATTGATTAAAAAATTTATCGCGAAGTATATCGCTTTAATTATTTTATTTTTGTAATCTCTGAAAAATTACTCTTCTTTCTCTTTGGAAGAGGTCGAGATTTAATATCAGGACAGGAAAATTCTGTTTGGCGGGTTCTAAGGACGTCGACTCATCATATGGCAGCGATAACTCCCGGCAGCTAATAAAAGTCGCATGTTATCGCACGTGTGCGCGCGATAGTAGCGTCGTAAAAGAGCGGATACATCGTGACGCATTTTTATCTCGCACAACCCCGTGAAAAATTTACTGTACTTTCACGACGCTTCTCCTCCTGTCTGATCTTCTGTCGCTTTAAGAATTCGTGCTGCATTAATTTTACGAGAGCTTAAAGACAACGACGAGCGTGGTCAGCGCAGATTTTATACAGCTTATTTTTAATACTCTCGCGGCGAGATCGGAGAAAAGTCGCTCGCGCGTCGCCGTAGAAAAAGCAGTTCTCAGGAGCGCGGATTACTCTATATTCGATAATTTAGAAGAGAGAACTTTCTTTCCAACATTTATAAAGTTAAAGTAACAATTTATATATTTTTTTAAATTAATTAATAACTATTTCGCTAACGAGCAACTGTAACAATCGCTTGTCAACGCGAGCGTTTGCACAATCCATTCTTGTCGACTCCGCTCCCAGCTAATCGCCAAAAGAACGCCGACATCTCGTAATTTGACGTTTAAGAATAATGGAAGAATGCGATTCGCGGATGCATTCTGAGACGGACATTCCGATCGCTCGTAGATCGCGTCGAGAATGCATCGCGTGCATTTACATAACTAGTTCGGCAGAGCGCGTTCAGCGCACGCACACACACGCACACACACACGTGCGTTTAAGAAATTGTGGGATAACTGGTGCGCTCGCGTTATCGAGAAATACGTGCGAAAGGACGTCGCGGCGCCGTGGCGTTTTCTTCATCGCGATTTCTTCATTGAATATCCACCGGTGATCGCGTTTCCCATCGCACGGTGCAAGAAATCCATGCCACGCATTAATTAATTAGTGACGAGTTCGCTGTGCGGAGAAGGAAGCGTTTCTGCGATCGGAAGGTTCATCTAAAGGACGTTGAGCAATATTTAACGATGCGCTCCTATCTACGATCGCCGAGATATCTCGCTTATTTACTTTATGGGAGACGCAACATTGCACGATCTCGTGTAAACTTATATATTCTGAAAAAGAAAAATAAGATTTCGCGCAGCACTCCCAGTAATTTTCCGCTGACATGCTAATCGATAAATTTTCAGTGGTATATGAAGTAACACGAAAGACTTTTGGTATTTATTTAAAAATACCCTGCATTCTAAAATGAAAAATTTTGATGTCACATACACTGTTAGACCAATACCTTGAGTTAAATAACATTTTATTATTTTTTACTATCCATGTGTTGTGTGTCGAAATTAATTATTTTAACTCCATTGATTTAGTGAAGTTAACGACATATTATAAAATGGTTAAAAATGACTCAAATTGAGTATAATTTGACACTATACGAATTTAGCAGTGTAAAATCGTATACCAATCTCCTTATCGTAAGACGTGGATTATCGCACGGCCGTTTTCGAATACTTATGATACTTGGGAGCTTCAGTTGAGAACTTTCTTCGTTCCACAACTCGCGTCTCGCGGTCTCGTTTTCTCAAACAACGCAACGACATAAATACCGTCAGAACCGATAATTTTAGACCGACTCCCTTCTGCTTCCCGGGCACAGAAATGACAGTGAGTTGCAATACGCTCGGTTCCGCTCGGTGGAACATAGTGTACGAGCGCGGACCATCCGTGAAACCTATCGAAGCGGACATCCGATCGAGAGAGAAAGAGCGAGGAGAGCGCGAACGGACGCCGGACGGATCCACCTGACCGTCGTGCCCACGATGACGCGAGAACACGCGGTTGCACGCATCGCACGTCGTCGCCATTGCGCGGTTGCACGCACCGCGAGCATTCCCACAGCGCGCGTATATACGCGCGGAAAAGTCGTCGCGCAAGGTATACCGATTCCGCGACGACACGCTCGCTGATCGCCGACCAAGGAATTCGATACATAGCCCAGTCAATGAGCTGAAATTTTGGCCAAGATTGGAAATAATACTACCAGCGCTGAAACTAGCGTGGAAGTGTGTCTTTTGGGGTTGTAATGAAGGAAATAAAAGCCCACTCCCGTACCATTGTCGTTGCAAAAATGGGGGTGCAAAAAGGGTGCAAAAATTGGTTTTTTGCCAATAACTCGAAAAGTATCACAATTAGGGGAAAAAGTCAAGACGTGAAAGTTGTAGAGAATGAAATTTCACACAAAAACGGTCTCTACAAAAATTTTGTACGACCAATTTCAGTCGATCGAGATTTTTGTGAAATACTACGTATTTCATGAGAAATGAAAAACACGTCAGCGCGTCGCGCATTTTTTATCGATAGTTCGAAAATGGCGACTCGAATAAAAAAATTGTTCAAATAAAAGTTGTAGACAATTTAATTACGAACAATTTCCATTTTTATTTTTGTCGATACGATCAATATTGACAGAGATATAAATTTTTTAAAACATTTATTATCGCTCCTCGAGTACGATTTTTAGCGGTAAAATCGCTTGTAACTCAACATCTGTAAGTTTAACGCAAATATTACATCTTATGAAAGTGAAAGATAATTAAATTTCGAAAATTTTGATGTATATACAAACTCATTTTGGATATATGCGTAGTGTGATAATGCTAATAAACCTGAAAAATTGTCATTTTTTGTGGATTTTGTCAAAAAAGTCACTTTTGGTTAACTGTAGGTCAAATGTCTCTCTGCATTTTTTGAAGAGAATTAAATTATCTTTAAAATGGTTTTTTGTTCATCTTCGTACGATCATTTGTTAACAAGTTCCAGTTGTTTAAAAATGTCAGGAAAGATACAATTTCATACCAAATTAATAATATATTGTAAAAATATATGCGTAAACAATTTTTTAAAAATTGGATTTCACCTATTTTTAGTAGTTTATATGTGTGTGAAAGTAATGCAGCACTATAAGTTCATCGAAAGGTATGATTTCTTTAAAAAAAGGAACCCTCGAAAAGTGGTGTTTTTGAAAGAAATTATGCAAAAGTGGCATTTGTGTTTAGTTTTTTGCATGTATCTTCTTTTTTATTAATTTTACGAAGAAATTTCATCAGATCAAAATTAAAGCTGATAAAATTTCCTACAAAATTGATACTTGGATATTCGATTTGTAATAAGTAGTATTATGAAACGGACAATTGAAAATGCTTGTGATTTTGAATTTGCAGAAAAGTGACATTTTGGAGCATTTTCAAAGTTAAAAATAATGTACTTAACATACCTTTCGATGAACTTATAGTGCTGCATTACTTTCACACACATATAAACTACTAAAAATAGGTGAAATTCAATTTTTAAAAAATTGTTACGCATATATTTTTACAATATATTATTAATTTGGTATGAAATTGTATCTTTCCTGACATTTTTAAACAACTGTAACTTGTTAACAAATGATCGTACGAAGATGAACAAAAAACCATTTTAAAGATAATTTAATTCTCTTCAAAAAATGCAGAGAGACATTTTGACCTACAGTTAACCAAAAGTGACTTTTTTTGACAAAATCCACAAAAAATGACAATTTTTCAGGTTTATTAGCATTATCACACTACGCATATATCCAAAATGAGTTTGTATATACATCAAAATTTTCGAAATTTAATTATCTTTCACTTTCATAAGATGTAATATTTGCGTTAAACTTACAGATGTTGAGTTACAAGCGATTTTACCGCTAAAAATCGTACTCGAGGAGCGATAATAAATGTTTTAAAAAATTTATATCTCTGTCAATATTGATCGTATCGACAAAAATAAAAATGGAAATTGTTCGTAATTAAATTGTCTACAACTTTTATTTGAACAATTTTTTTATTCGAGTCGCCATTTTCGAACTATCGATAAAAAATGCGCGACGCGCTGACGTGTTTTTCATTTCTCATGAAATACGTAGTATTTCACAAAAATCTCGATCGACTGAAATTGGTCGTACAAAATTTTTGTACAGACCTTTTTTGTGTGAAATTTCATTCTCTACAACTTTCACGTCTTGACTTTTTCCCCTAATTGTGATACTTTTCGAGTTATTGGCAAAAAACCAATTTTTGGCACCCTTTTTGCACCCCCATTTTTGCAACGACAATGGTACGGGGGTGGGCTTTTATTTCCTTCATTACAACCCCAAAAGACACACTTCCACGCTAGTTTCAGCGCTGGTAGTATTATTTCCAATCAAAATGCTCATTTGACTGGGCTAAGGAATTCGATACACCGGCACGCCGCGTCGCGCCGGGGTGTTGCCGCGGGGGGATTTCTCCCAGGCAAACCAAGCGTAGGAAATTCCTGAAGGTAGCACGGCGGGTGGAACGGATTGCGGCTTTCGTGATTGTGTTCATTTTTTTTTTTTTTTTAAATAGTTTACTGAATTCTCGCCGATAAGTGCTTTTCCTTGGCTTTTCCAAATGGAATGCGGGTGTTCTGCTGCTGGTCGCAGGAGAGTCAAATCGCGACTTCCGCAATGAGCCGGTCATGAATAATATCGCGATTATTTCATTTCGCGTGCTTTACGCGTTAAATATTGGCGTCCGCGGGTTTCCTCGAATCTCATTAGGCTCCCTTTTACGCACCGGAGCCCGTTTTGCTCGCCGTGAGCCACTCGTCGTCGTAATCAGTTATCAGCTAAGTACGGGGGCCACCCCACCCGCCCGCGCCTCGTCCGTATGACGACCGTCCGCGACCGCGGTTATCGCGAGGCATCGAGAGCTTCTCGGTAGTTCGAAGGTGGTCTTCTTATCTCCCGGAGCGCGCCGTGACGGAACGTGTAACAACGGCTGTCGTTCTCTCTCTCTCGTCGCGCGCACGGTCGTGACTTTGTCGGCGTGCCTTCCCGGACGGGGATCACGTCCCCGCGCGGACGAAGTGCATGAAATGCGCGCGGATGCATTAATCGGCGCGCTCCGCGCGGTGTCGATTAGCGATGTGCAAAAAGGGCATCAAGTATACGTAAACCGTTTTACTTTACGATCTCGTTATTATATACGAAGAAGCGGGCGATTCGATGAAAAGAAAATGCACGTGGTGCAGTATGTAAATTTTGCCGTTATTTGAATAATCGTTTTTTTATATTATTTTCCAAACGGTGGGAGGCCAATTGACATAAATCGAATGATAAATCGCCGATAACGCTCACACGGTGCTTGGCACATTTTGCTGCATTATGCCCCGCGCCGCACTTGCGCGTGACGCCTTTTGTCTCGCGTTAATCACCCATCTCGTTCCCGTTGCGCGAGAACCGCGTTGTGTCCGGGCGCGGGAATCGACGCATAAATCACCGCGTGCACCGGGCGTATATACAAGGCCGTCGATCGCACGTGAAGGAAGCGCACGGAACAGCTGTTACCGAACAAAGGCGCGACGAGACGGGACGAAATGCATAAGCCCTGATTACGCGCGTTCGCGCGCGCGCGTGCCGATGCAACACGGAGCTCGTCGTTGTCGATACTCGACGTCCACTCATCGCCCGGATCCCTTAATCCCATCGTATGTTGCTCAACGAGACGATCAACACACGTGTAATTGCAAAACACTGAAGCTCCTTTATTTCCTCTTTGCCGTCTTTGTTTCTTTATTCTATCGCGACATACCGGAAATTAATTATTTATTAATTATTCTTATTTATTATTATATATGTAATTACACATAATCTTATGTTTGTCGATTCTAACTTTTTTTTCTACTTAAATCTAATTTGTAAAAAATTATACAGATCAAATAAATTACATATATTAGTAGAAGAAATTTAATAATATATGAATTATTAATTTTAAGTCCGACGTTACATTTTGACAATCGTTCTATCAGAAGATATTTCGGGAATAGTGATAAAATTGCGAGATATCTCTGCATTGAGAAATTCTTGATACCAGGTACTAATTGTATAGTCTCGTAGCTGAGCGTCATATCCTCCTTTTACGCACGAAGCTTCGATATATTGTACGTGTATCCGCGGCGATGAGTCCAGCGATTGAGTCAGTGCGATTCGGATTATTATCGCTCAATACGATCGCGGCACAGCTGTTTACAGCGAACATAAGTATTTCCTTCCGGCGCGGCGGAACGAGGCTCACGGACACGGTGTTGTCCTTGGCGAGCCGAGTGCCCGATGAGTCAACTCGGCTTGACCGTGGGATTGGTTCTTAAGTTTCTTCTCCATTATCGCCTTGCCGGCTACCCGCAGGATCTCGTCGCGCTCTTTCGCACATTTGCTTCATTACTTCTCTTTTTATCTATTTAAATGGAAATGTTATAAATAGGAAAACAATAGATCTCGTAGCAAAGCTGGGAAATAAAAACGACGAATAGATGCAATGCAAAAGAATGAATTTAATACAAATGTATAATGTCGAGGGACCGATCCTTCCTACTTTCTGATATACCACCTTGCAGGACTGCCAGTAATTCTAGGACATCGTGTATCTCCAGCGGAGATCACCTTCTCCGTGAGAGGCCTCTGAAAGGAACGACTCCGGAGCTGCGTTAAACGCAATTCACGCGTGAAGCAGGCGCGGGATAGCGCCGTGGCATGCCTACCTTGAGATAGAG
The DNA here is from genome assembly GCA_035220615.1 of Leptothorax acervorum. Taxonomy (NCBI): domain Eukaryota; kingdom Metazoa; phylum Arthropoda; class Insecta; order Hymenoptera; family Formicidae; genus Leptothorax; species Leptothorax acervorum. The sequence continues at coordinate 239,754 of JASTWQ010001262.1, read as the reverse complement.
ACCCCGTATTATGCAGGTCGCGGCTACTCGTTTTCTGCATGCGCGTATCTCGTACACGGTGCACAAGCCTCACCCACGCGTCGCCGAGCATACGCAAGCACGCGCGTGTAGGGCGCTGCGAGGCGGGAGGTAGCGAATCCACAGACGCATCTGGTATTTCTGCGATCGCCCGTGCAGATCTGTGCGCATCATTACGCACCCCCTCTCCGAAAGATGCAATCCGCAGACGGATGGAGCGCCGAGCCTTTCGCAAATGCATCTCGCGAGATGAGAATGTGAAAAACTAAATCTACACAGAAATAAATAAGCGGCACAATGTTAATCCGCGACAACGACTCGAGAACAGACTCAACTCTATTCTGTACTATTTAACGTTGTAGAAACAGAAATAGATGCGTAACAACGTGGTTTCTCATAACGTTTACGATGATCCTCAAATTAAATCGTGGTAAATTATCTTACATGCTTTTTTAAACGGTGGTTTAATACAATTCTGCGCGGTTATTTAATATAACAGTTATAGTAGTTATTGTGCATTTCTGTTATAAGATTATTTCTATAATAAAATGTTTGTTTTGTTAATAATTTTATTAAATTCAAAGATTTGCAGAGTTTTCTCTAATCATTCCGTCTTAATACTGAAATTTTATTTATTATAAATTTAAACTTCTTTTGAACTTTCTTTTAAATTAAAAACTTTTTTCTTGTTTCATGCAAACTTTATTATTTAATCTAAGAAATATTACGGCCGATATTCCGAGCAATATTAGGATGTTAATAAAATACTATATATAAAATTTAAATTTTAATCATCAAGCCAACGTTTCGACCTTACTTGGTCTTCCTCAGGGCATAATATGGTATTACATTCAAAGTTACACAATAAAATAAAAATAATAATAACGGAATATCGGCCGTAATATTACTTAGCTTTTGCTTTCGACGAGCGATAACACGTTCTATTTATTATTTAGATAGGAATAATTTCTTGTTATAATATCAAATCACCTTTTATTTTTCTATAATAAGGAACATATTCCTACATTATATAGATTCTGACAATAAGTCTCGTATAAGGCGCATTCCTATAACGTGAAACCCATCTAACTGCGCGTTATATGGGAGTTACTGTGGTTACATGTAGGTACATTATGTAGTAGGCGTAGATCACGTAGATGAGTTACGGTGATACACGAGAAGGGCAATGCAAAATCGAGTTTAGCATCTCCCCTCTGGTACCGCGTGAAATATCCGCGGTTACATTTTCACCGTCGTGGTAACGGTTCAAGATGCAACATTTGAGACGCATTCCCGCAGCTAAGCAGACGTCGGCTCGTCGTCGTCGTCGTCGTCGTGCATCCGGTACATACGAAACTCTATAGGCCTACGGCGCGAGGAGGAGCGCGAGCGAGCGCGACGGAGAGACGCGCGGTATGCGCGGAATGCAACGGGGCCACCGTCGTTCCCCGATGATCGCGCGCCGCTCTCGGTGCCCAAATACCTCCGCAGTTCGAGCTCCCGTTTTTTTTTTTTTTTCGCGACTCGCGTCACTTCATCCCGCGCTGAGGGCGAAGTTCGACACGCGAGGGCGAATAACACATTGTACGCTCACCGGTATTCGGTACCGAGGGCGAGCCGCCGGGACAACGGATGCAGCGTCGAATAGCGTGACCGCACCTTTCATCCGCGATTGACACAACGACGACAAGAACAACTAAAACTTTAGTTTTTTTTTTAATTGGACGAAACTATTAAGTAAATCTTTGCTTCTTATTGTAAAAAAATATGTAAAGGGAAATGCCATTATTTATAGTAAAATATGTTTACTATTATAATAAAGAATCGATATTTGTATAATTTATTTATTTTTAATAATAAGTGAAACAGGACGATATGATATAGGTACATACAATCAATCAGAGAAAAATGCCATTTACGGTCCGGGCTGGATATTAATATTTTTTTTGTGAATTTTGTATACTTTTTAAATAAATTATTATTAATAATTTATTTTTCTTGGAATTAACTGCATCGAGAGGTAGAGACAGAAAGAGTTAGAATAAATCTCGTGTAAAAAATTCGTTCTAGCTTTATGAATGTGGCGAAGTGGTAGTCGAAGATACATGTAAACGTTCAATCACAGCGTGAAATTAAGATCACTTGCGAAGGTATGGCGATGGAATTTGGGGACGTCTGAAAAAAAAAAAAGAGGTCGCGTTCTCTTTGTGTCCGTTTGTACGCTGGGAATCCGGACATCTGGTCTCGCACATTGGGAACGTTTGCCAAGGTTAAATAAAACGACCTGAACAGCCGTCGCCGGACATTCGGCGTTGCACGCGCTGTTCCCGGATACGTTCGTGGTGCGTGTCGCACCAGAATAATGCGGCATCAACAGCGGTGGCGGCGGTCGCACGACACGCAATGCCGATCCCGTTCACGTGTGTGCAACTCGGGATGGCCCCGTATAAAGCTCGAGGGGGTTAACAATGCGAACGACCATTCACCGGACGTGTTTGGCGAAACGGTCAACGGTACACGGCTAATTCGGTCGACCCGATCGACCAGTCGTGGGCGCATCAGGTGCACTCGACATCCTGGCGACGCTCTCGCGTTTACGTAGCGCATCGCGCATCGTCGACGACGATGCACAATGAGAGTCATGCACTTCGTGGATCTGGAACGCGGCTAATTAACGCTCCCTCCCGCGGAACAGAGAGAGGGAGAGAGGACCAGACGGCGCCAGTTCGAATACCATGCAGCCAGAAACGGGGATCCAGACGGGAGATCGCGCCGCCCGGTGATCTCCCCTCTGAGAGTTCAATTGGAAGGCAGTGGAATTCGATGTTCTCCAATTTTGTCGAGTCGCGAGTCTGCAATTTGAAATGTATATAAAAATATATATTTTATATAGTAAATAAATGCATACTCTGATATATGAGTTATATATGTATGTATATAAAAAGCAAGTTAAGATCAATTGAAAACACCTATATAATTTGAGATTAAAGCGCAGAGGTTACTCTGGGAAAATTTAATTATCTCCGACAATAACGGAAGGGGATAAAGAACACGATTTTTTTAAACCCAAGAATCCAGCAATACCGGCAATAACGGAGGAAACTAACGTTCAGCGACTTTTAATCCGTCGTACCTCGACTTCTCGTTGTTACCATCTCGTCGGCCTTGCTATCGTAATTAAGGGCCAATTTAATTAAGAGGGAAGGAGAGAGAGATAGAGAGAGAAAGAGAGAGGGAGAGACAGGGAAAAAGTCGCCAGCGGCACGAGAGCCACTTCGCAGGATGAATGAACTCGTCGCGCGGATATGTAGTACCCTCGGGTACACTTCTTCCACGTGTGTATATACACGCACGCACACGTGTGTTTACGTGCCAAGTGCCGCAGCCGGGGGCAACCGCGAAAGGCTCGATGACTCTAATTAGTCGTCCTAGTTTGCGCTTGTTTAGAGACACTTAAGTTTATCTGCGCTTGAGCCGCGTGGCGACCGACCATCCAGTTTCTTGCCTTTTCAAACGAACGCGAACGAACGTTATTTAGCAATTTAACAACCGAATGCCGCGGATCCGCGAAGATCTTGCTGACCAGCCGTGTCATCGTATATTATCCGTTTCTTACGCATCCTTTCTCTATTTCTCTGTTAACAGAATGAAGAGATGATCGCGAGTCTGTCAATGAACGGCGGCGGCAACGGTGGGCCGGTGAGCCGCGTGGGTCGTGGATTGGCCCTTCACAGGTCCAATTCCAGCCTGGAACTTCCGCACAGCCCGGATCCTGCCTCCAGGGTGCCAGAGACGCCTCTCAGGAGGGAGTATGGTTCCCATGGTACGGGTCGAATTTTTTTCAGATATTTTTCCCTGAGTTTGAAAGACCAGTGGAAATAGATTCAGAAAACACACATGTTATTTAACCCTTTAACTACAGGTATAATTTTCTTTTCGTCGTCCATTGACGGACAGCCGTAGTTAAATCTTCCTATAATTAGCTTCCTACAAATAACAGTCCGTTACTTTCCCTTTTTTTTTATTTAACAGAAAAAAAAGAAGTGTCAAATCAAAATGTATATACTCGTATATGTGTAAAACAATCTATAATCTTTTTATAAGGATTTCAATTTTTTATTTTAACGTTTTTTCTTGGTTGAACTATATAAAATGACCATCTCATTTCAAAATTTCCACGTTGAAACTAAGGATATTTTGAAGTTTAGAATATCCTTTTTTTCTACAGTGTGTATGACAAAAGAATATTTTTCTGCGCTTATGATAATATAATTTTAACGCAACTTCTCTCGATTCTTCGGTGATGTATTTTTTATTTAAAGTTCGATTTTTGAAAAAAATCGGATGTGCCGCGTTCGAAAGCGTGGGATAAACGCGCTTCAATTTTATTCGTTCCATCGCAGGAAGCATCGACGTAGTGGCACAGTCCATCACAGGCGGCGAGAACTTCTTCGCCATGCTGCAGGACTTTCGACCGTCGGACCAGCGCGGCGCCGTCACCGGTGACTATCTGCGTCGCGTCCAGGACGGGTCCGGCCAGCCGCTCGACGTCGACGAGGTCTGCGGTCCGACCGGGGCCGGCTCCAGTCCGAAGCTGCGGCTGAAGTTGAACAGACTGTGGGGCGGCAAGCCGCCGCGGGCGATGGAGGAGACGTGCACCAGCCCGGTGGTGTCGGCCGACGTGGAGGAGCGGCACCGAAGGCGCGCTTTCGCCCATTACGACTGTCAGTCGTTGACGGCGAACCTGGGCTACGCCGCGAAGCTCCGGGGGATTCTCTTGGCCAAGAGAAGAAACACAGCCACCGGGGCGTCCGCCGCCAGCGCTCTGAGAGCATCCACGCCGGACGAGACTCCCGAGGAGGATGCCGGTGACGGGAAAGGTATACATTAAAGGAAATAAAAAGAAGAAGATAGTCATACAAATGGAAAAGATTCGAGAAAGTCTTACTGATGGTTTCTTCAGGTAACGACCTGTTGGAGCCGTGTCCCTTCTTCCGCAACGAGATCGGCGGCGAGGGGGAACGCGACGTTGGCCTCACTCGTTGCGCTCAGGGCAACGGAATTCACAGACCGTCGTTGTCTTACGGTGTCTCCGTCCTGGAGCCACCGCCCGGTGAAACTTTGTGGAAGAACACTTGTCCGCTGCAGAAACGGCCCCTGCCCATCGAGAGCATCGACGAGGGGGCCCACTACTATCGGCGATACTTCCTCGGTGAGTGAATGAAGATGTACATTTGCTCGCGCAAATCTTTTGTCGCGTTACATAAAAGATTCTCGCCCGTTACGCAAAGGAGATGGCCTGGTACCTGCACAATTGCATACCGCGCATATTATAGCCGACAATTTAAAGTAAACTTTAATTATTAAGAGAAAAACTAAAAATGTGACATTGATTTATTCGGACAATTAAAGTACAAGAAATTTACGCTTATAAATACGAAAAATTCTGCGCCGTCGATTATTTGCTTGTCTTATAAGCGGATATCCTGTCGCAGGACGAGAGCATCAGAACTGGTTCGGCATGGACGAACAGCTGGGACCGGTGGCCATCAGCATCCGCAAAGACGTTAATCAGTACCGCGTGATAGTGCGCACGTCGGAGTTGCTGACGCTGCGCGGCTCCGTGCCGGAGGAGGCCCTCGGTCTCAGGCCGCAAGGCCGACCGCCCACGAGGGAGCTCCTGGAGCTGGTCGCACCGGAGGTACAACTGGGCTGTCTGAGGCTCGGCACACCCGCCGCCGAGGAAGCGGTGGCCAGATTGGACGAGCAGGGATTGTCCAGCAGGTACAAAGTCGGCGTGCTGTATTGCCGATCCGGCCAGAGAACCGAAGAGGAGATGTACAACAATCAGCACGCCGGCCCGGCCTTCCAGGAGTTCCTGGATACCATTGGTACGCAATATTCTTCGTTGTAACATTAAACGTACATCAAAAGTAAAGGTTTTGCTATATAAAAATCAATGTAAATTATAAAACGTAAGATATATGCATTTGTATCATGCTTTTTTTTTAGCACAAATGCTTCGCTTTATCCATATTAATGTTAAAAGATTGCTCTTTCAATTCTTTCAGTTTACGCTTGTTATTATCTATTAGGAGATAACGTCTCTTTGCGGCTAGAAAGTTTTCACGTGCATATTAACAAGCGAGTTAACACGGTGCGGCGAGTCGAAGAACTCTCGCGTCGGAAGTCGATAAAATTATTCTCTCGTAAACGCCGTGAATAAAACAAGCCGGAAAAGCGATTTACACGCGGCGTCTTACGCGCCGATCTACCGGCCGCTTCGCGGATAGTTTGACTCGCTTTATCGGCGGTTAGCCGATTCAATGCCCCGGAATGATTTCACCTACTGTACTTCGTAACGCTAATCATCCGCGAACACGCGGCGGTAATTTCGCGGTCGTTACGTGCGGACTCTCCGCGTGGAATCGTTGCGTTTATGATCGCCTTAGTTATTCCCCATTAACGATTACTGTCGCTTTCTAAAAGAGAAACGCACGTCCTGTTTTTTTTTTCCTTCGAGCGTCGCGCGTTGCGTTTCGCGCCGCTTCCGCGGGCCGATGGTTATCTCGCGTTAATTATTCGTGGACGCGATTGTCAGCTTACGTAATCCTAAAACCAAGAAGACTCAGGAGATTTTATATTTTTTTTTCTTACAAATTTGATATTTCTTATAAATTATGCTTAAATTTTCTTTCTTACAAACTTAGCTTATTCTATATACAAATACATGTATTATGATTTTTTATATATTTCTTGCTTCTCTGCTTTATTTTGCATTTTTTTCCGAAAAGCTAGGATCACGTTCTACAAATGTATTCTTTTAATACAAGAATGTGTGTAATTATGTAAAAAATAAGATTGATAACGCTCGATATACGAACGCAGGCGCGTCTTGAAGACGCGTAGCAAGACGACCGACGATTCCTCTCGCTGCGCGCCGGGCAATTGAGATAATTGCATGTTTTCATGACAGGCCAAAGAATAAGACTGCGAGGATTCGATGGTTACAAGGCCGGACTGGACACCAGAACCGACTCGACGGGTACGCACGCGGTAGCGGCGACGCATCGCGGGACGGAAGTCACCTTTCACGTGTCCACCATGCTACCCTTCACGCCTAACAACCGGCAGCAGCTGCTGAGGAAGAGGCACATCGGAAATGACATAGTCACGATAGTTTTTCAGGTACGGTTTTACGACCGGCCGTGAATTAAGGCCGCCGCGATTACGCAATTGTGTGATAATGATTACGCGGCGAAACGGTGTAGGCATGACGCGCTCGCTCGCCAGATTTATTATGCCAGCTCCGCAAAAAGTAACGTGAGACATCGCGATCGCCGCCGCGTGATTCATGTTGCTGGATATTTAATCGGGATCGCGATACCTGTCGCGTACTTGCGTTAGATTACGAGAATTAACAATTTATTTGCACATTTGCGATATCGGTTCTTCAAGTTTAGATATTTCGAGCAGGTGATTTTACTCACATGTCTTATGTAGCTTAATGCAAGGTCTTACAATTGATAATTTACTTCTCCAGGAACCTGGTGCGTTACCGTTCAGTCCGCGAAGGATACGCTCCCAGTTTCAACACGTGTTTATCATCGTGCGAGCCGTAAATCCTTGCACCGAGAACACGCAATACAGCGTGGCGGTGTCCAGGAGCAAAGAGGTGCCCATTTTTGGACCGCCCGTTCCGCAGGGTGCCACATTCACGAAAGGAAAGGCCTTCGCGGACTTTATCTTGGCGAAGGTCATAAACGCCGAAAATGCGGCTCACAGGTAAATCTCATTTTCTTTCTCAGTTTTGTATGTCAATAAAATTGGTGAAACTAAACATGTGTCTCTCGCCAGATCCGAAAAGTTCGCCACAATGGCCACAAGGACGAGACAGGAGTATCTAAAGGATCTTGTCACGAATTATACTACCACCACAGTTGTCGATACCGGCCAGAAGTTCTGTACGTTAAGTTCTTAGAAAATTCTATTTGTTTTTAATTATAATGCAGTATAGTAATTCTCATATGATTAATTAGATTTCAAATTGTTAAATTAATTAGATTGAAATTATTTTAATGACATTCTTGAGATATTTATCGTTTCTCTTTTTGCGGGACAGCGATGCTGTCCTTCAGCAGCAAGAAGAAGACAGCGGTGCGACCGAGGCTCTCTTGCGACGCGTCTCAACGCGGCGCGATTTGTTGGCAAGTCATACTCGAGGACAGCAACCAGAATACCGATTGTTATTTAGGCATAAGCATAGACACCATCGTGCTGATCGAGGAGCACTCCAGGCAGATAGTATTCGTCACTCCATGCGTGAGCGTGCTAGGATGGCATGCCCAAACGAACAGGTAGACATCTTAGATTCTTGATATGTCACGTTACTTTATTATCTCACGCACACTAATATGCTCTACTAATATGAAATTTAACTTCTTAACGTCGATTAAAAAAAATTAAGTCCTTCAGCTTTTCCAATCGTAATAATTTCTTCTTCAGTCGCTTGCTAGAGATCGCGCAACCGCCACTTACCGCATTATTCACGACCAGTTTATCGTAAAAACGCTCGCGGAAATCGAACGATTAATTGCGGCCTAACATTTTTGCTTTGCTTTGCGGTTCAGTTTAAGATTGTATCATCATCAAGGCGAATGCATTACCATACACGTACGCGGTGATTACGGCGAGAGGGACGAGTTAATGGAAATTGTGGCTCGGCTGCGTGCCGTGACTCAAGGCGCGCCGGCCTCAGAGCTGTCGTTGAAGAGGAACAGCCTCGGACAGTTGGGCTTCCACGTTCATCCCGATTGCGTTGTGACGCAGGTCGAAAATATGGGGCTGTCGTGGCAGGCGGGCCTGAGGCAGTCCTCCAGGCTGGTTGAGATTTGCAAGGTGGCCGTGTCGACCTTGAGTCACGATCAGATGGTCGATCTACTGAAGACCAGCGCCCAGGTCACCGTCACCGTGATACCGCCGACCAACGACGGAAATCCGCGAAGGTACAGGATCCTAAATTTATCTTATCCCGGTCTTCCGAGCTTTCGATCGTTTTTTAATTACTTCGTAAAGTAAATCGAATACAAAATTAAGTTTAACCAATTTTACGTTAATTTTTTTATACGCCGCTTTTTTATAAGTACAAGTTTAAACTTTTTAATTAAGTAGTTAGACGGATAAAACTAACTAAAAACTAAAGTTTTAGATTAACTAAATCAACTGAATTATTAAATAGATTTTCCCTTTTTGTATATATGATAGAGGCTGCACGCTGCAAAACTGTCATTACCTGTCGAATAATTACGAAGGGGATTACGAGAACGTAACCAGCGCGGATAACACGCCGAGTCAGCAAACGGCGATGTCGCATCAACGGCGATATGATCGATCATTCAGCCCGCCGCGATCGAGCAACAGCTCCGGGTACGGTACTGGATCGAGCTCTAGATCGTTCAACGATCCACGGTTTCCGTTGGAGGGTACAATGACTAGCAGCAGTAGCGGACACAGTAGTGCCGATGATCGTTGGTGAGTGATTAACAGTGAAATAACGCATTAATCCTTACACGACTCATCGTAACATTAACAAAGCGTCTTTTTAAACTGTCGATCGTTGAACGTGCAATACCGCGTCCGCCTTTATCGGACTCGATTAATATAGAAAATTATTTTACGCTTGGTAAACGAATCGGAGGGAACAAAGTGTTTCTTGTTCCAGGTACGAGCTTCTGGAACCGCAGGATCAAGACGGTAATCATCGCCCGGATGGTACGCCACCCCCACTACCAGTGCGACAGAACTACCAAGCCGTGACACCCAGCAAGTCTGGCCAGAAGAAAGACAAGACTCATTACGCCAGCGCCAAACAACTCGTGGACGGCTCGAAGCATCGCGAGCATAATCACGAGCATTATACAAAAGAGAGCAATTATGTGTCGTCAAAGATGATTCAAGAGAACGCGCGACACGACAATTATCAACGGCAGTTAGACAATGCGCATCGCGGTCAGGATCACGTAACCACGAATTACGTAAAGCTGCAGAAGGAGCGATACGAGATTAAACAGGAGAACCTGTACGCGTCTCAAAGGGAGCTCCACAAGAATGACGTGCAGCATCACGGCCATCAGAAGCTCGGCCCGTCGAACTCCCTGCCGTTGGCGCACAATGCCGTTTACAGTCTGCCAAAATCGGGCAGCAACAACAATCTCGGCAGGTACAACGAATACGAGCAGTCCGGCGGCAAGTACGACTATGAGACGCCCACAAAACCGGACAGAAATTCCAAGTACGAGATGCAGGAGGAGAAGGTGATCGAACGGCCGGCGACTAAGTACGAACACGACGTAAGAGCTCACGAGAAGAGGATCGGCTATGAATACGCGGAGGATATTTACGAGAGGAGAAACAGCAAGTATGACGTGGAGATGGCTAAGTACGAGATGGAGTGTCAGCACGGTGGTAACGAGAGGAAGCACAACAACGACAGCAACGGAGAGCACAATCGAGACCTTATTAAATACGAGATGCCTCACGATTTCAAAGTAGGCGAGAAAGTCACCTGCCTGAAGACCAGCATGTCGGAGCGACCGGTGCCTCACAAAGTAAGCGTCGAATACCGGCAATCGAAGGAATTTCCGGCGAGTCTGCCGCCAGAAATGAGGATATCGGACGTCAATTGTCCGGAGGTGACTACGATGCCCAGCGAGGACGAGCTGTCGAACGGCTCGGGCAGCGTGTCGCCCAGACTGCGACGTGCCAACAAGCATCGCGGCGGCAATCGCACTCCGTCCAGCGGCAGTTCCAGAAACCAGAGTCCTCGACCCAAGCCGGGTATGCGGAACTCGCACCGAAATTCCGCGAACCTGACGTCCAGCACGCTGCAGGAGGACCTCATGAGATTGATAAATCCCGACTACATCGCCGACGACAGCCAGATCGTCAACAATAATCTCGTGAATAGCGTGATGAGCCCGAATCAAAACTCGAACAAGATGAACAATAATATGTTGGAGATCCAGAACAGGTGCAGGTCCAGGGAGAATCTGTGCGGTAACAGCACCACCTTGAGCGTGTTGCCCGCGAATGGACAGGAAAACGGGAACAATGGGTCGGAAGTGATCCTGACGATGGCCAGGCCAGCGACGGTAATCTCGAATGCCAGCACTGCCTCGAGTCCGGCACCGAGCGAGAATAAGTTGTCGAAAGAAGAAAGGTTTGAAAAATTATGTTTAATTATGAAAGATTAAATTTTATCAACAAAATATTTATATATAATTTTGTTATATTATAAATAATAAGATAAAAATATAAAGTCCCTAATTAAATGACTCATTTGATAACGCAATGATTTTTCTTTAGATTATCGCCGCGCGTCACGAAACCACTTCACCCAATCATGAAACAGCACAATAATCTAACGCCGATCAAAGACGTGAAAGCTCACAACGACGCGAACGTGGACTGTTGGAAGAATCAACATGCGGATTCCAACAGATCGACGAAGCAGCATCCTCAAGAATGGTCCGACGACAGGCTCATAGATGGATGTAACGCAAACGCGTAAGCATATATATGGTATTTAATCGGGCATGCGATGTTGAACAATTAATGAGAACATTGTACCTTTCGCAGAAATCCCGTTTCGGAATTGCAGTCTCATCTGTCCACTCTCGAGCTGAGAATGGCGAGGGAGACGCGTCTGCGGCTCTCGTTGGAGGATGAGGTGCGCCGATTACGCGACGAGAATCGACGTTTGCAGGAGTCCGAGAATCTGCGACTCTCTTTGGAAGACGAAAATCGCCGTCTGAAGGATGAGAATCACGCAGCCGCGCAGCAACTCCGGCGTTTCACGGAGTGGTTCTTTCAAACGATGGATCATCAATAATAATCAATATAATAATGAATTTAGAATGTTTTATTGCCCGGTGATTGTTTCGATGAAAACGATAATCAATAAGCTATCTGATTCTTGTCAGTATCTTAGAAGTTACAAAGATAAAAGCATATCGTCGCCAATGTTCTTTAAATATGAACAAATTATCTTTATATTCGATTGTTAGATTGATAACATTTATTTCAATCGCTCAGATCGGAGCACGATCTTTGTAGGTACAGTATTAACGCGGCCTTCGCCTAAAAGTATAAATGTAGGATCCGATCGGAGACAACTACAGGCGATTGTTGGTGTGCATAGATACCGTGAGCGAAAAATATAAATTATAAAATATATTGTCCACAACTCTTTCGACGATTTTCGACATTTTGTATTATAGATTCGTTAGATTATTCTATTGTAAAATATAAGTTACCATCGTATCGTTTCCTCTACTCAAGGATTCGTGCGTTGACGACAAAACTATCTATATAGATCCTCCGACGAAGTAATTAGTACGCGTCTGGATGTCCTTGTACGGGGGCAATGTACGTTAAACAGTATCAACGTTTGATTTTACAAAAGCGACAAAATGACCAAATATTACTAGCGAGCTAAGGACCGCTTTAACTCTGTAATTTATTACGCCTTTTATATTAATCTTCTATATAGTGTTAATTGCTGACGTCGCGCGCGTTAAAGCGGACACCGGCACGAGAACGACGCGCTCTCTGCCAGGAATTCCTCCTTTGTAATAAGTGACGAAGCATAATTTCGACATGATGTACGAAAGCGACGTTCCCCGAAGACCGTAAAGTCAATCAATAAAGAGAAATGTGTACTTTAACGATATCCTCATTCCTGAAAGGACCAAGTGTAGAGTATATTTTCAGCACTCTGACAGTACTTTACATAACACGAAAGTATAGTATAGTATACACTATACGGCATACGCATAGGAATGGATAGAACAGGGATCAACTGGACTGTTACCACCGGTTAGAATAAAATAGTTTATTGTAATCCACAGAAAAAAACAAGACATTTCCATGATGCCTTAAGATCTGTCTGTCTCACTGTTCTGTCAGTTTAACAATTAGCTGCGATTACACTCTCTTCGGTTCGAGACCACGCGAAAAACGCTCGCTCGCCGCCGTGTCGCGATACCGGCAGCAGCGACAGTCCTTTAATACTCGATATGCCGGATCAATTAGCCAGAATCCAGCCGACTCACGAGGGATCGGATTATGCATTTTTGTATCCTAAGACAAGAAGAAGCTGCGGCTCTTTTACTGCCGCGCGATATCGCGATTCCGGCGGCTCGCTACTGGGCTGTTGCTGTTGCTGTCGTAGTGTCGCGATACGTTTATATCCTTCTAATCGCATTGCGGAAGAATAGCGCGGGGTGTTCTTCCGTCTTCCCTCGTTCTTCTCTCTCCTCGTGTTCACGACCGCCCGTCGCATCCGGGCCGTCGATCTCGACGCGATTTATCGTTATCGGTGTAATCAGAGGCAAGCAAAATATTACTCCATCCTTGCGAGCGTCACGGTCCATTTCTCCACGTCTCACTGTCTATTATTTAATGCGTTAAATGTGTGTTTGTATCGATAATTAGCTCGTTTCTAATCTCTAGATCTATGTATATTGGCGTCCGAGATGGGACGCCACGATTACTGCGCTTTCTGAGAGGAAAGTGATTATGCGAGAGAATATTTGACTGCCTTATAATCGAAACACTGTGAAGTAATATTTCACGCAGCTCTGCGTGTAACGCTTACGTCACCGAGGCTCCTCTTCGGTTTTTTTTTTTGTTCGCTTAAGTACATGAGAAGGTTTATGCTTATAGCAAGTGTAATTACTCGTAGAGATGTTTAAACACTCGGACTTTATAGTTTTACTCTAGTAGCGTTTTTTTTTTCTTTATATCTCTAATTAACACGCCCTCACGTGGAAATACATCTCCCCATTACGAAGCTCTGGACGAGTTATCGTTCGAATAAATCTCAAAGCGCATCTCGCAGAAAGGTATAATCGACGTGCAACGCTCGGGAGAGAGTCGCAATAGTATATTCAAAGAGCTATCTTGATAAGACCTTTATCGTTTGCAACAGGAGTTCAGATTTCGTAATGGGAATTCAATTCGTTGCAAGAGCTTTTTAACCGGCGAAGTATCGCATATATCGTCCGTCTGTCATGGAAATTAAGAAAGCACGACGAGTTTCGAGCAGACGAGGACGTTCCCGACGGGAACGCGAGTCTTTGAGATTTTCAATTGTGTTCTCTTGCCGGTCGAAGCCGTGTAGGAACGACAATGCAAACTCCGAGGAACGTTCAGAAGACGATTTACAATCTGGAGCGTCTTTTGCAACGTCCTTTGGATATTTGTACTGTCTCTGCAGAAGCTTCGTCATATATGTTCGTCACGAGCCCGAAGTGCCAATCCTACGGAAAGCAACGCGAACAATAGGGCTCTTAATCGTGTAAGTTAAACTATATATACTCGCATTTGAGATTTCGTTTCGCATCAGAGGCTCGGTGTGAGTGTGCGCCAGTGTCAAGGAAACGACGGAAACAAGGCGTAATGAGTTGCGCATAACGAAAGGATTGATCGATCCTGTAAAGCATTCATTAAGGAAACTAAACGGCGTGGCTGGCACGTGTCGTCGCAGTTATGCAGCATGAATCATGCACGTTCAGCAAGCGGGCTTTATGGCACACAAAGATAAATAAATATACCGGATGGATTCGATCGACAGTTATAGCAGCCTTCGCGTTGAGAGACAGAGAACATCGAGGTACAATGCAGATAAAATCGTTCGGAAAACCGATCAGGAATTACGCGCCGAACGTTTATTGAGAAAATCAGACAAATGCTACGCAGAGCATATTTGTTAAAAATACGAAGTGTTATATATTCGCAGTTGATTTATTTGATTAATGACTTGCTTATTCAGTTGTACGTAATAAAATATAATGATCATATATTACAATAAAATATTTCTTCTTGGCGATAAAAATTCTCTCTGGCTGATACCAAATGTCGTTTGATATGTTAAAATATGCTCTGACGTAATAAAATAATTTTATACAAGATACAGACATGTCGATCGTCCCATCTCAACCTTCTTCACGATAAAAAGCGAGGCAACTTTGAGAGTCGTATTTTTAAAAAAGGAAAAACGAACAAAGGAGTATGGCGAGTACTATTTTCTACCTACGATAAAATACGGAGTTGGAAGGGCACGGATAAAAAAGACGGAGATTAATCTACCATCTATCATGTACAGTTTTTCACATTCTACGTGGTGTCCCACCTTCATCCCGAGTCGAGCTTTAACGATGAGACTTAACAATGATTATCTCGACGAATTGGAAATGTATTTTCTCCGCAGCGATTTTATAGGAAGCGCAACATAGCAAAGATCGAAATCCTGAGGGGGTTGCCTAAATTGCCTGATTGATTGCAGGCAAGTCTAAAAATCAATTCTTCAAAGGTCGCGCTCCTCATCAATTTCGCTAATAAAGATCTTCAACTCGCAGAACGATCTCGACGTCGAAACTCGGGATGAGGGCGAGACACCCTGTGCGCAAGAGTCATAAATTCCGAGCAATCGTTCGCGAACGAGAGAACGTGACTGGCAAAGAGGCGATAAATCTCGCGCGACGATCCTCTTATCTTCTCGTCTTCGTCATCGTCATTTTTTTTCGAAAGTTTCTCAAAGTCGTCGTTCGTCTCACCCGTACGCAAGATTTGCCTGGTTCGCGCGATTGACGATCGCACACACCCCGGAATATCCCGGGGGCGAAAGAAACCGGAAAAGGATATAACGCTTTCACGATAAGTCCGCCAATTAACGCGGCCGTCGTCCCGGCGATTACATTCTGTTACAATCTGTTTTCCTACGCTCGCAAACATCACTGATAATATCGTCGATCGGAGGGCGCGTCCTCCGTTTTAAAATACAAAAATACTGTTCTGATGCACCATATCTTCACCTACTATCCCTACCATTATGCACATTATAATCCCTGTAGTCTTTAAACGCTCCGTTATCGTGGACGAGGAAAGAATACTGAATAGGAGGTGTGTGTGTGACGAAAGAAAGAAAGTCTGATCGCGATTGCGATCCGCGAGATCTCAGAGGCTCGTCTTGTCTCTGGACGAAGCGTTCGTTTCTGGAGAGTCGTAACGCGCGCAATCTTCGCTCTCCTCTCTTTCGAAGCCGGTCGCACCACAGTCAGTCGGTTGCGGCTAATTCGGAGCAATGATTATATATTTAGATTAATATAGAATATTGATTAATAGAGAATATATTACAAAAAAGGTACATATTATGTGCATATTGTGGGACTATATATTTCATGATCAGAAAGGTGGTTGCTTTAAAACGTCTCTCTCGAGAGCTGCCGCTTGCAAATATTTTTAAGCGGGCAATTATCAATGATTATGATTATTTAATTCTGAGTAACGGGGAACTTTTGCATCACGGATCCTTTTTTTTTAAATAAGAATTCGCTGCTCGGATTTAGGCAAACCAGACTGTCACAGTGAAACTCGGCCTCGATGAGCGCCAAGAGAGACGCGCGACGGTACACATCGAGAGAAGACAACGCTAACAGGAGAATACCAAAATTCATACGAAAAGAAAGAAAGAGAGAGGCGGGTAACGAAAATTCAACGAAGACGATCGTCGATGTACAACATCGTTCTTTCCGCAGAAGAATCGTGTGTGAATTTTGGTAAGCGCGCGCCATAAGCGACGGCGACGGACTGTCATTGCGATATCGGTATTCCATGTTCCTTGATTAACGTTAATACTACGGTCGTTTAATTAGTTTCATAGATCGCGACACGGCGTTCGCGGAATCGTATCGCGTCGCTCATTATCAACTACGGTTATTAAATCGTATAATTATATTTATATATATATATATATATATACTTTGTTTTATATATATAATATAATATAATATAGTATATATATATTCAGCATCACAGTAAGATAGCGCCCTTCATTATTAAGTTATCGTCGATCAGAGCTCGGACAATTATATTTTCATTCCTGTCAACAACATACTCTACAACAATCCGCTTTAAACATCGTCAAAGAATCCCGGCCGCGTCCGGCATGCGAATGCAGCGAGTTTTACGTACTACGGGCGCAGATGACGGGTATCGATCACCTGCGAAAGTCGGGAGAGACAGAGAGTATTAATTAAAAAAATCGTAGGGTGATTAATAGCCGGAGAAGCGTGACTATATACTGGTTTCTGCGCGTGGGTCGACGATTAACTGAACATGATCATAGTCACAACGCGAAGTGCGATCGTAAAAGGGTCGCCATTCTGTTCTTTTTCACGACGGATTAAAAAGAATGAGAGACAAAACGAGTACGAATCTCTGGAGCGCGCGAATGAGAGCGCCACGGACAGTTCACAGGTCTCGTCACCGGACAAGTATTATAATTTATTGAGAAACGTTCTTATATTAAAACGGAAGAGAGATTACGCACGACTGATGGATCAAACGACACGCGATTTGCGACAACAATACTAAAGCGCGCCTCCAGTCTCCTTCGCAGTAAAACGCGATATCGTCTTTCGCACTCAGATGGTTCATGATTCAAAGATCAGGATAACGAACTGTCTAACGCTCCTACAAACAGTAAAATAGAGAAGTCTTAAAAATACAGATTACTTAAAATTATTCCGAAAATAAATAGTTATAAAAATAAGCGAGAATTTTATGCTTAAAATACCTTAAGGTAAGAACTTAATTAATTTGCACCACATGCGGAGTGGAATGTGTTTCCCTTACTAGATCGTAGAAGCGTAATTCTAACAGAAGTTCAACTACCAAGTGTAAAAAACATTAACGGCAACTTGTCAATCGTAATTATCAATAGTGCAATAGCTCAAATAGAAAAAACGTGAATCAATAAATAAGAGTGCAACAAGAGATTATATACGTATGACAAAGTGACGGTCGCCGAGCGCACTCGTCGGCGATTATCGTCGGCAAATTGTATAATTCGTTAGAATAAATAACTGTGCTCCAAAAAAGATCGGTCTACCCGCGGAGACAGATTTAGGTACAATATTCGATTCTTTTTTTCCACTCTTTCCGCCCCCTCTTATACCGCAAGTCACAGCTCCATATACGCACTGTGGAAGAATCAAGAGAGATATTTACAGACAAAAATACTCGGAGTCACGAGTTTGACGATCAGCGAGACAACGGGAGAGCGACTCGCGCGCGATTCCGTCATATTTTAACTTAAAAAGTGGGGAAAACTTTTTTGTACTTTTCTACAAATTTTCTCTCCATACCTACTTTTATACTCTATATGTACTAACGGCGATATATCCCCGACGGTAACGTAAACGTTGTCTCGCAAGGACCCGCGGCGTCGTTGCAAAACGAGAGGAGCACCGTGGAGGGCTTCATTCAAATCAAACGGCACGAAATTCATCACGACGCTCTCGAGTCGAGATTCTCGGAGGAGTCTATACGAGGAGAATCCGCGCCCCGGCGGGAGACACCGAGAGCGAGGAGGTCGGTATACCTTAATGACTGTTTGCGCATCAGGCCGCGCCGGATATAAGCTTGGCCGTTTCGCGTCTCGCATCCTCCGCTCGGCGAGCACGAGCGGAGATTTTAATCTCGAGAAGTGTGGTGGCACTTTCAATACTTCACTATACCGAAACGTCGGTCGAAGATCTTATACTATTCCCGACGCGTCCTCTTGGGACGCTGACTGACTCCTACGTCGTCGCTGCCGCGCGACTTCTTACCGATTTGTACCTGGCTCTGCGCCGTCAGCTGCAGCGAGATCGCGTGGGTGTTGAGCTTCTCCGCGAGCAGCAGATCCTTGAGGCCCTTCATCTTCTGGCTGTAGAGCGTTATCCTCGGCCTCTCGTTCTCGGAGTCAGTCTGTACCTTAGGCTCGACGTTCTCCTTGGAGGTGGAGGGCGCCGGTGGTAGAGCATCGTCCGGCGGCGCGACAAACGGCTCGCCGCCGCCCTGTAGCAGGTAATCTCTATTAAGTATCTTCTCGCTGCAGGCCGCCGTAAGTGCTTGAATACTGGGATGTGTCGACGCTGAATTGGAGCTGGGCACTTTGGATTCTAGGCTCTTGATCAGATCTCGCGCCGCGTTTCCTCTCTCCTTGGTCTTACAGTAATTGTTGTTGTTGTTGTTCAGGGTCTCCTCGGGACTCGTCTCCCTCTTCTGCGCCGTTTCCTCCTTCTGCTTGGCCTCCGTTTCGTAGCAATCTATGACCACCTGGGCGCGTATACTGGCGTCGAACTTCGAGATCGTGTTCACGAGCGGTCGGGCCCATCCTATGTGCAGCACGGGAGTATTCGCGCCCTCCTCCCAATGGCAAATACCATCGTAAAATCTCAGCAGGTACGCGAAGCAACGTGGTTGCCGTAGTAAGCGCTCGTCGACGCGTACAGCGTGCGGTATCAATTCGTTGGCGATCTCCAGCAATTCCTTGTATATTTCCCCGTCGTCCCGCGAATAATCGTATCTGTCGCGCATAGAATTCTATTACTCACCGCTAACTAATCGCATGTCAATTAATGAAGTTTAACATATTCACTGTCGGTGTTCGATCAAAGGTACGCAGTTTCAGCGAACTCATTAAGAGCATAAAAAAAAAAGATTACAAAGAAAAATCATGCGTCAGATACTTACTTCCGCAAAACATCCGCGGCGTCGGCCCACGACGCAAACGCGTTGACGTGTAATCCATGCCGGTACAGATATCCACCTTGATAGGTGTAAGGATAGACATGCGCGTTTCCATAGAATTTCCTTGCTGATCTTACGGCTTCCTACAAAAATATCATGTTCAGAATAACATGTACAGATGACCAGTGTTGCTACACAAAAAAAAGAATATTCTTAATTTGAAAATATCTTTAGTTTCAACGTGGAAATCTTGAAATGAGATTATATTGCGTTAAACGAAGACAACTTACTTGAATAAAGTTTATATAGCTCAACCAGGAAAAAAATGTTGAAATAAAAAGTTAAATCTTATGAAAATTTCAATTTTTTATTTCAACCTTTTTTTTCTCTTGGTTGAAATATATAAATGACTTCATTCGAGCAAGTTTTCTTCGTTTAACGCAATTTATTTCAAGATTTCCACGTTGAAACTATAGATATTTTCAAATCAAGAATATTGTTTTTTTCTGTGTATTTAATACTTTAGGACCACAAACCTGAAAGAGATCTATTGGTGGTGGTCTTCCAGGTGTAGGCGCAGCCTCCTCCAACTCGGCCAGGTTACCGAGCGCCATAGGATACTTCGCCAGATGGCCCAAGTCATACAGCAGCCACAGCAACTCCTGTTGGAGCAACGCTACCTCGGCCGCGTCGGTAGTCGCATTCAGACTAGGATTTATAGCCGATACTATGGTGGCCACTTCCAAAGCACGAGTGCACACCATCGCTTGGCCATTTAAATACAACCACGATCGAGATGCTACTCCAGGCTCCACAGGCTGCCCGCGTTTATCCTCGTTTCCCTTACCTGATAATAAATTGCAATTGCCTCTGACTCTTCATTTTTAAAGTCGCAAGTATAGGATCTGATAAAAGAATATTTGCGCTTAGTGATCAAGAAAAACATCTGGATCAAATTCTGTCATTCTACGTACATCAAAGAATTTTTTCACGGAGATATTATTAACATTAATAACAAAGAAACAAATTTGAAAAACAAACCAATCCAAGATTACTCCAATCCGATAGCCTCCAAAGGAAAAATGTAAAGTATATAGCTTAAAAAATCCATCCTGGACATCTTATTAAATTGATCATTCAATCTCCAGCGGTCGGTAGTCCAAGTGACTCTGCACCACACGTACCATGCCATGTGACCTCCGCTGTCTCCGTACCATCCTCCCCGTACACGACCCACGCGTGATCCTCCGACATTGCGAGATGCACGTCCTTGAACCCTAGAACCTGGCAGCCGGCCACCACGGCGAAGGCCACACCGTAACAGTCGAGCTTGTTCGCCGTCAGGTAACTGTAGAGGCTCTGCAGATGCGCCCGGTCCTTGTAGTAGCTCCTGGTGAGGGAGTTCCATATCACGTCCGACACCTTCTTGACGAGCTCTCTGGTGGCGTATTTGGTGTCGTAGACGGTCAGATCGACGGCGCCCTTGATAACCGCGTGAAACTTGGTGTACAGCGCCTCGGCGATGTGGTACTCGACCGGCGGCAGCTTCGGCTCGTCGTAGACGGCGTTCTCCTGGGGTGTGAAGACGCGATTGCACGTCAGTGAGTTCTCGACGGCGCCGATGAGAATCGAGAGTAGCGCGAGATCCGGCTCGGCGCTGTTCTCCAGCTGATTCTTGAAGATCCGCACGATCGCGGAGATGCTCCGGATCGGGAACAGGGCCCTGTCCCTGTCATGAAAGCCCGCCATGTCGTACGGGGGGGGGGGGCCCCGCCGAACTTGGGGAAGCCGCTGTTCACCACGCACGTACGCACGCCACGCAACACGACGTCGTTGGCGGCGGCGGCGGCGGCGGTGGCGACGACGGCGGCGACGGCGGCGACGGTGGCCGATCTACGACGTCCGTGTCAAGCCCGTCATACCCCCCGGGCGTTTCGGGGCACGGACTTCTGACAGAAACTCGCAACGGGCGGCCCGTACGTCGGGGCCCGCCGACTCCGTCCGGCCAAAACGCGCGAGCGTTTTACTCCGCTCCCGGCTAGTGCGAACAACGTTATACCCGGCGCGGCGTTGCGCGGCTCTCCTATCGCCGATCACCGCACGACGAAAGCCGCCAGCGGCCGCTCTCCTTCTCCTCCACCTTCGCTTCACCTCCTCGTCGCCTCACCGCCCGCTCTATCTCGTGCTGCTGGCCCCTGGCCTGGCCGTGGCTGGCCCCGTGCTGGCGATGACAACGCGCTGTACGAGTGGTACGGTGTGTCGTCCTCTGTCCCGTGCCGAGCCGAGCCGTCGTGCCGTCGTACCGTAGCCGTCCAACGGCGCGCCACGCCACGCCACGCTCCTCCGCTCGGGACGAGATATTGCGTACAGGAACCCGGTAGTAACAGGATGAGGTCGCGGCTCACCCGAAAATCGGGTTGGTGAGGACACGCACACAAAGAGGAGCCGCGTACAACGTGCGCTCTCTCGAAGCTTCGGCTAGCTTCGATGTACAGTGTATAAGTAGTTCTCTCTTTTTCTCTCGCACTGTATTCTCGCTGCACGCCAGGCTAGCCGGCACAACGATTTAGAATCAGATGACTGCGATATGTCTTCAATATGTCTTATTTAAGATTATTTTTAGATTTGCGTGATTTCGATAGATAATCCCTAGTTTAGACGTAGCAAAAATAAAAAGCTTGAAAGAGAGTTTTAAAATGTTTATAAAATCAATATAAGAGATGAAAAAAAGTCTCAGTACTATAGCAGAGAGGGATCCTTCCTCTCTAGTACCAGAAAAAGAAAAGGAAGAAAAATGAAGTAAGCTAAATAATACTTCATTGTTCTTTTTGAAAAGTTCTTCAATTTTATTTTTCTTATTTTATTTACATTAAGAGTAAGATTGTAATTAAATAAAAATACGCTAACAGGAGTAATATATCATACATTTGTTTCTGGATGAAAATTTTTCTTATATTTATTCTTGATTTCTTTATTTTCCGATTAAAGATATAAATGTTTTTATTTATTTTAATATTGCAATCATTACGCATATAATAAAGCGTAATTAAAATCTAATTCTAAATCGTAGGCACCGGCCCACCTTTTGGCGAACAGTGAGAATACAGCGAGAGAAAAAGTGAGAACATTATGCGACTGTCCTCGTCTACTGTCCGAAGCTAGCCGACTGCGACGCTCCGAGCGCGCGCACGTTGTATATATTCTTACAAGCCTTCTCTTTGTGTGCATGATATCCTCAACCTGGCATATCCTGGCATCACCGCAGAAGCGGAGGAGCCGCGTTTACCATTCGAACGTCGCGCCTCGCTACGGTCACGAGTAAAAGCCGCCGACGCGGACGACGTGCTCTCGTGCTTGCGGGCGCGATGTGTGATTTTTGACGCGCAATAGACGCGGAAAATATGCGTATATGTATATGCCGCGCGGGGACCAATCAACCTCCCGCTTTTTCGGAAATAATAGATACGCGATGGGAGGGGGGAAAGATTGATTAGCGCATCGTCGAGCGCGTTCCGCTTGACGCGCGGGTGCCGTCACGCCAATTATTGTTTCCACCGTGACGAGCGGACGACGAGCGGTCGCTTTTGTATTCCGAAGCGAAAATTGAAAGCGATAGAATTTTCGGCTTTAGTTTCAGCGCGCGGAAAAAAAAGGTACACCTCGTCACTTGAGATATTTTATATATCATATATCGTAGTAAGTACCTAAATAAAAAAATCATTTCTGTATATCAAGCAGTTAAGCGATGAACTAATAGGATTTCTGGTTCTGGATTGATATTGCAGAAAATATCCTGTTTAACGCAGTTCGTCGCAATGAATAAATAGAGAAATAATTGTTTGCATTTTAAAGATGAAACTGGTACATATTTAGCTATAAGTATATCTTGATTAACGTAACCTCGTACCGTTTTAATATTTTTTGGATATAATATTGTTTATTAAATATGGATACAGGAAGGTACAATGCATTTCAAGATATCATTTTATTTTATTTTTACTTTTGATATTTTTATATATATAATTTATTTTTAATATTTTATATACGATACATACATATTTTTAAATAATTTATTTATTGTTAGAATAAATATCGTACATGAAGCAAAGTTTACTTACAAATTAAACATATAATTCTTTATATGTAATTCATTTTGTCAGCCCACTTTAGGCGATCGATCTATTCGCGTCAAATTTCAAGAGACAGAATTCTATTTATAATTTCATGTGCTGCGCGTCTTTCGATATATACCCTTGCATTTTAGAATACATATTTTAAAGGTGTGTGCATTTCTTGTGTGCGTTTTTCGTATTATGCAACGCATAAATAAATTATAAATAGAATCCCATCCTGGGAGCCGACCGGGCGACGCGAATTCGTTCGAGAATCGCAGCTCCGTGCGAGAATCGAATCAATCGAATCCGTCGCACGGTCGAATCGCGATTTGAAAATCTTAAGATGGCAGCATTGTTGTCATTGTTGAATGTTGATTGTTGATCGTGGTTGATCGCTTCGTCTTCGTGTTCTTCTGTCAGTGTCACTGTCAGTCCGGTCGTGTGTACTGTGTCAATCGTGGTCAGTGGATCGTGTTTCCGCTATATAAAAGCTCGCGTTTCTTTCGAATATAAGTTGGTATATTCTCGCCAAAGTCATTGTCGGAGAATTCGCGGGAGAAGTCGCGCGGGTCGCGTCAAAAGGAGATTAATCTCGACTGATCTCGACTTCGTGATGAAGGTAACGATAAAAAGTAAGTGAGTACTTCGAGCGGCATCGAAACTTTCCTTGCCGTTCGTTCTGTTTTCCGTTTTCACGCAATTACTGCGCGATTGACGCAACGCGTGTCAAAAGCTCTTTAATTTTGTGGTTATGTCACGACATAAACATAGCTCGTAACGTTTTCCTCGTGACGTGAAAGCGCTCTCGCACGTACGTAGAACGACGTCCACGAGGCACGTATCTCTTTTCAGGTTGGACGGGTGTCGCCACCTGGCGGTGGATCGCGAACGACGATAACTGCGGCATATGCAGGATGCCGTTCGACGCCAGCTGTCCGGATTGCAAGATCCCCGGAGACGACTGTCCGCTAGGTATTCCGGTATTCGGAATATATATTTATATTCTTTTTGTGCGATATCTCATCAAGGTGAAACGCTGTTTCTTGGTATTTTTCGTTTTCTTAACACGTGTTATAAATACTTAAATACTCCATTTAAAGAAAAAGCCAAAAATATTCACTCTGAAAGTATCGAAAATAATTTCTCGCTTTACGAACGTTCGGCGTTCCTTCAAGTATAGAAACACATTTATATCTGCGCCTTTGTACATACTGCTGTCGAATATTTTCGTATTTCTTTTAAAAGGAGAATTTTTAAGAAGAAACAAATTTAAGAAAGAAAACTTGAAAATTAGAGGCGACGAATTTATGCAGCTAAAAAGTTTGCTGTTATAAGAAAAGTTTTTCATAAATTCACTTTATACGATTTATAACTCTTTTATCTATCCGATGTGCTTCTATTTACAATTTATTTTGACACACGTACATATTTTAATATACATTTTCTATCTATCTGTTTAATTAATGTAAAATAGAATATTTTCTAAGAGCATATGATGATATTCGAATAATCTGTACTTCTATAGAATGTAAAAGAATATACCTAACATAAACAAATCAGAAACTTTGCTTTGCCAGTAAATAATAAGAAGAATAAGAATTAAGCTTCTAGATTTATGACTTAATTGTTTGTGGAGCAATGTCATGACTAGTGAGACGTTTGTTAAAGGCTACATTTTATGGCTTGGATTTACTTGAGAAGAATTGAAATTGATGGTCGAAACGGTCGAATGGTCGTGACGATTATAATTAATAAATGTGGGTCAGTTAGGTCGAGTAAAAATCCTTATTGATATTTAATGTACCGGGAACGTGGGAACACCTCTATAATATCTTATAATTTCGCGATATCCTCTGAATATTTTCAGAGGAATCTAGAGCGCTCTTAGGGTCGAAGGGAGAATGAATTTCTTCTATTCCCGCGAGTCCCGACTCGTAAAATGCCGCCACGGCGAGACGGTCGCGTACGCGACGGCGCGCGATATCGATCGACGCGTGCCGCGGTCGACGGGGTCGGACAAACGTCGGCAGCGGCAGGCAGGCGCCGCTTGTCCCTCACCCTCGCCCTGGTCACCCTCGGGCCTCGGTATCGATGCGCGGCGAGAACGCGTGTGCACGCACCGTCCTTCCGTCCTTCCCGTCGTTTCCACCCTTCCCCCGTTCCCCGCCGCCCGCGCCGCCCGGCCAGGTGCACCCTGACAGACGTCCGCGCCGCGCCGGTCGCCCTCGCCCGACGCCCGACGCCGACGAAATTAATTTAACTCGCTTCGCATATCCAAACGCTCGTATTGTCGTTCCAGTTTGGGGCCAGTGCTCGCATTGTTTCCACATACACTGCATCATGAAGTGGCTGCACTCGCAGCAGACCAACCACATGTGCCCGATGTGTCGCCAGGAGTGGAAGTTCAAGGAGTAACCGCCGCTTGTTCCAGGGTCCCGCAGGTGTCAGCACGCAGCGAGTGATCAGGTAACGACGCGTGAAACAACCGGGACGTAAATTAGACCAGTCGTTTTAGGAAGGAGACGTCGCTGCATATAATCTATACGCTGTATAATCGATTAAACGTTTCCAAAATGTGATCAGCGAGGCATTGCCGTGTGTCTCCTGAGAGATATAAATCTAAACATGCAATATAATCTGTATAATCCAAAATCTAAACGCAGTCTGTATAACACGAGTCTCTTTCTGTCTCTCTTTCGCGAAACCTTTCTGCAAGCTCGCGTAAACTCGGGCGTGATCGAGCCTGTTGAGGAAGGCTGCTGAAATCATAGGGATAATGAAGCGAATGGGCAATTAAAATACTTTATGTCATCTTCATCTATTCGCAGCGTGTTTTTCTTGAATCGATTCGTCGTATCTAGCGTATAGCCATTTGCTGTAAAACGCACAGAAAAAAAGAATATATTCTTGATTAGAAAATAACTTTACTAGAGTAATCTTGCTTATACATATACGAAACAACTATAATCTTTTTATAAGCATTTCAACTTTTTATTTCAACATTTTTTTCTTGGTTGAACTATATAGGAAATGCTTCATTTTCAAGCAAGTTTTCTTCGTTTAATATAATAACGCAATATAATCTTATTTCAAGATTTCTACGTTGAAAGATACATTTTTAAATCAAGAATATTCTTTTTTTCTGTGCGTATAATGAGATTAATGCAAATCCCATACGGACGACTTATATGTTTTCCAACGGGAGATGTCCGTGCTGCTAAATTTAGAAGCTTATCTAGAGTCGTCCATCCGCCGACGATTAAGCCCGCCTGCCGCACGGCAACACGTTGTGCATGCTCCTACGCGATCTCGACCCGTATGTATGTACGAGCCCGGAACCGTCAACCTCTCGCGAATATCATCCAAAATTTTCATATCTTATTCCGAATTCTATTCAAAAATCCGCGCTTCAGCGTACCTATAATTTAATTCTTTTCCACGTGTAAAATTCACGCCTGGTCGCGTACAATTCTCAGAGAAGAATTGTACGACAGATGCGATGTGTGATGTGATGCTGTTTATCAAATCTAACGATCGAGCTTTCATCGTCAACGAAAATATTTGGATGTCTCTTGACCGTCACACTCGCGCTCCAATCTTGTGCTCCGTGACGGAGAGTACACAGAGAAAAAGAATGTTCTTGATTTGAAAATATCTTTGGTTCCAACGTGAAATCTTGAAATGAAATTATATTGCATTAAACGAAGAAAACTTGCTTGAATGAAGTTATTTATATAGATCAAGGAAAAAATATTGAAATAAAAAGTTGAAATTCATATAAGATTATAGTGATCTTGCTTATACATGAACATCTACAATCTTCTTATAAGAATTTCAACTTTTTATTTCGACTATTTTTTCTTGGTTGAACTACGATATATAAATGATTTATTCAAGCGTTTTCTTCGTTTAATATAGTAACGCAACATAATCTTATTTCAAGATTTCCATCGTTGAAACTAAAGATATTTTCAAATCAAGAACATTCTTTTTTTCTGTGTACGTTTCCGGTTCAAAGGGTTGAACGCGCGGCGTGCGACCGTGGATCGGCCTCTCTCCTCTCTTTCTGTTATCTGCGGGTGACGCCGTTGGCTCGTTGAATTATTAATAAGTTGTTGTATCCGACGGTACACGCCGTCAGTGTCTCGCGCGTGTTCTGGAACGTAACGTAATCGTCGCCGAGTGCAGGCATAATCCATTCTCCCGGCCTGACGCGGTTGCAGCGGTTGTGCCGCGTTGTGGCGAGCGCGGATCGGGGGATAGGCTCCTCTTTTTTCTTCTCCTCTCGCTTTAATCGCGGGAACTCGCCGACATAATCGCGCGCGAGAAAACTCGCAACTCGCGCGGAGTTTAATGGAGAACGCCGGAGCGTGCGAGTGGGACGCGGTAAAGGAAAGCCGCGGATCGCGACGACGTTTGCGTACACAGCGAGCGCATGATTTTCAACACGATGCTCTTATACCGTCGGTTTTGCGAGTCAATTTGACGTACACGTCGACCCCGGGAGGGCTGAATTATTTATGATTGCGAAAAGATGGAAAGCGCGCCGCTCTCGCGGCTCTGCTCCTTTCCGCGGCGGCGCGTGGTCAAAGTACAGAATACCAAAATAGCACGCGAATCATGTTTAATACCGAGAAAAGCATGAAGTGTGAATAAGCAAACATACTGACAATTGAAGAGTGACTGACAAGTACCAGCTACACAAAAAGAAATATTCTTGATTTAAAAATATCTTTAGTTTTAACGTGGAAATCTTGAAATAAGAAATGCGTAAACGAAGAAAACTTGCTTGAATGAAATCATTTATATAGTTCGACCAAGAAAAAAATGCTTGAAATAAAAAGTTGAAATTTTTATAAGATTTAATATACGAAACAATCTATATCTTCTTATAAGAATTTCAACTTTTTATTTCTTGGTTGAACTGTATAAATGATTCGTTCAAGCAAGTTTTCTTCGTTTAACGCAATACAATCTCATTTCAAGATTCCGACGTTGAAACTAAAGATATTTTCAAATCAAGAATATTCCTTTTTTTTCTGTGGCAATATAGAATGTAATACCGTGAGTTTGAAGAAAGAGAATCGCTTTTAAAGTATCACGTTGAAAAAAAATACTATTTATCGATGACTCATTAAGCGGTCGAAGAGAGATGCTATATCGCATACAGAGGGACTGCGTGTCGCGCTTATGTAACACGTGCGTTGACGTGCGTAAAAGACATAAATTATATGAACTCTCCGCGGCCGTGAGGCCGAGTTAACAAATATATAGCTCACAGACAGACTCAACAGCCCACAGCCTGACATTGGCATTCGAAATCCGCGTCTCGATCGCGCACCTCGCGAACGGCGAAACCCCGTGACCCAGTAATCGAATTTTGTTTTGACGGCCGCGTTGCGCGGTAGCGGCCGGACGGGACGGTCTTCGGGCGACATGCAGATATACACGACCACGATCCGATTTCGACCGGTCTAGGAGCCGGCCGGACTTCGCGACGACGCGACGGGACGGGCGGGGGGGGGGGCGGGGGCGGTGGCGGTGGGGCCGATTTGCATTTTATCGGCGGGAGATCGGCCGCAAAAGTGGAACGAGTCGTTTTTGCCTGAGCCAGAGCGAAACAGAGTGTGAATAAATTCCGAGGCCCGCGTTTTCCCAGCCCCGCGGCCGGCCGTGCCACTTCCTCGGGCTTAATTGCGCCGTGAATGGGCGGGCGATACGCGCGGCGATGCGATCGCGCGCCGATAACGCGTATCATCGGCGGTTACTTCATTTCGCGGAGCACGCGAGAGAGCGCGAGAGTTTACGGGATACCGCTGATATCTTATCTTTGCGGTCCCGCGCTTCGCTCCAGCGACAGAAGACGTTTACGAAGCATCTCCGTGGAGCGCCGTCCCGAGCGAGTAGCGATTCTAGAAACGTGACTTGTCCTCGAACGAGATAGATATCTCTGTAGTATAGCAACGTGGAAAACTCGGTTTTATATAATCCTGTAAAATCGCGTCGGGGTCAAAAAGTAGACTCGAGCGTGGCACGAGACTTAAAGAGGAGAGAAATCGCTTTGTTAAGACGAATTGCGCGAGTTAAGAGTAATCACGCTACCCTGAAAGCCTCTTCCCGCAATCTTCGAAACGTATAGGGGAGAGAGAGAGAGAGAGAGAAAACGGAGGGAAGTCAGAATGTCGTCGTGCACAAGCTACGGCACTGGCGAACGGACCTCTCCGTGCCATTGCGGAGGGCAGCGAGACGGAGGGGACCTAATGGGTCCCTTCCCTTTTTCTCCGTCTCGCTCCGTTCGCCTCTTCCTTCGATAATCCTTTCCTTTCTCTTCCCTCCTCCGTCCCGTTCTCCTCATCCGCTACAGTACGGGTTACTCTCTCACGCGATACCACGGCGATACCACCGGTCGCGGTATACACCTACACCCAACGTTGGAGGCAGACGGACCCCGAAATGTTTGACTCGTTTCACAATTGACTCCCAGTTTTTTTAATTCGTGACTCTCAGTCCTTTTAATTCCTCGCAATTTCTAATCATTTAATTTGAGCCTCCTAGTATTTTAATTCGTGATTATCAGCTCTTTTAATTCGCAAGTTCCTTATAGTCCTTTTAATTCGTGGCTCTCATGTCCATTTCTACCAATGCAAATTAACTTTAATCTCGGTTTAACTTGCCTTTCATCTTTTTCTAATTCTTAAAACTAGAAAAAGATGAAAAGCAAGTTAAACCGAGATTAAAGTTAATCGACATTGATAGAAATGAACATCAGTCCTTTTAATTCCTCGCAATTTCTAGTCCTTTAATTCGAGCCTTCTATAGTTTTTTAATTCGCGATTATCAGTTCTTTTAATTCGCAATTCCTATAGTCCTTTTAATTCGTAACTCTCATTTTCAGTCCTTTCAACTCGCAATTTCTATTTTTTTAATTCGTGACTCTCAGTTTTTTTAATTTTCAATTCCTAATCCTTTTGATTCGAGCCTCCCAGACCTTTTAACTTGCAATTCCTATCATTTTTTAAATTCGTAAATTTCAGTTCTTTAATTCATGCCGGTTGCATCAAAGAGTTTTATTCGTGTCCCCACATCTTTTCGTCGCGCTTCTGCGAGATCGTTTATGCGATTTTTTTACGCGCATTCTTTATCTCGCGTTTATCTCTTTTGTGAGAATTTGTAACGACTCTTCGTGCTCCGCCGAAGCACGGAAACCGATATGATCGATAAGACGCCTTTATGCCTCACGAACTCTAGAAAGTTCACGTTTATCGCAGATCACCGTTGCGTTCGCGTCGATGCGAATAATGCGTATTTCGAAATGAACGCACATTCGCGGGTAATTAACTGCTACACCTGCGCGGTGGATATAATATGATGTAAAGAAACGAAACGATATGCGACGGGTACCGTGAAGTGTAGCGCGAGCCTCGTAACTCTATGAAATCACGGCGAAATCGGCTTACATAAACTTGAACAATCTCGGGCAAATGCATGTATGTAATTAGGACGCGCTGCATATTACGCGTCTTGGCGCATAATTGAATCCATTCGAGCGAATCCTGGGAGAAAATGTTTCCCATCGACGATATAATACGACGATAAAGTGTAATTATAATTTCAGATATCTCTTAACTAAATTAAATCACCCTTTGAAATTAATTATTTCTCCATTTTTGATCTTTCGAGCGATCGGGGGATTAGAGTTCAGACAACGTCGAGAGAATCGTGGTGCGCCGTGAAAATATCACGGAAAGGCAGCAACCCCGAGAAGAAACCTCAGTCTTAACGACGCTAGAAAGTGTGACCGCGACTTTCCGTAAGGTTTTAGAACGGCAACCGCTTTTTCCCTCCCCCGAGATCTGCCGATTTTACGTAACGCGTCGAGCGATCCGAGTGTTTCTTCCTATTAGGCCAAGAGCTCGCACATCATCATGATCATCAGAAATGCCTGGGATCGCCACGAGACCGCGGTGGTGAACCTTCACCATCGCCGTCAAACCGCAGGTCCTCTTTGCATTCGCCTCCTATCTCCGGCTCCCTTCTGCGCCTTCCACACACACACACACACATGTATACCACATGTACACACATATGGGCACGCTTACTCACTCGTTTACTCGCTCTTTCGCTCTCTCGCTCATTCGCACGCTCATTCCTTTTCCTCACCCACTCGCTCGCTCGCTCAGACACCCATATGCATACATATACGCGCGCAAGGCGCACACTCGTTGACTACCTGACGAGAACTCGAGAACTCGAGCTCGGCCAGTCACGTGGCCACCGATCGCGAAGGATGTTTGTGGGACCGCAAAGTCAGTCCGCGGCGGTCGGTCCGTCGAGAAAGAGAGGATAGTGGCGCGTTCGGGTGGAAGAGAAGGAGGGAAAGGTCGGGACGGAGGAAGGAGATACTGGATCGGGGATACCGCCTGGGGTCTCGGGATGGGATCGTCGCTGCTCTAGCTCTACCTGTCCGAAGGCATTCGCCGCGCGATCGTTTCGGCTTGTTTCTCGTAGTTTTACCGGAGTCTGAAAGGTTTTTTCGGAGTGCTCTCCGCGATCGGTTCCCATTGCCCGCGGTAACGGGAAAGGCGTCTTGACCCGGGTCGACGAAAGGAGGATCTTCCGTTGATTGTGTTTTAATTTGTAATTAATAGTGTTTTAATTGTAACAGAAGGAGATCGCCAATTTGCTCGTGCGTTAGAAAGTGCGGGTCGTACGCGGCGATTTCGGTTCACTGAAACGTGGAAGACGCGATGTGACGTCAAGCGAGACCTGGAAGTGACTGTTGAGGACGCGAGTGACGCGAGACGATGAAGTGGCTCGAATCGAGGAAGATGTCGGATTTTCGTCATTCGGAATAACAATGCATGAATTTAAAGTTCGTGGATTTTTTTCAACGAAGTTTCTCCACTTCTCTGTGATATACGAAAGAATAACGAAGTTTAAATTATGATAAAGAAGTTTAATTGCCGAACTGTTTGAAATAAATTTTGATACGTTTTTTTGGGGGGGGGGGGGGGGGGGGGAAGTGGAAAAGGAGGTAGAATATCATACCAGCTTGAATAGGACCGCCAAATATTTATTGTTAGTGTACTTTACAAATCATGCGATATATGCGAGAGAAAATTTACTCATAAAACACCATACAAGTCAGATTGCCGCGTTTGTTCACAAAGAGCCAGTGGGTTCGCCGCGTCTGCTCGCGCATTCTTCGTGGAAGGAAAGCACGAGCGATCGAGATAGAAAGGCGACTATCGAGGTCGTAAACGTCATCTCGAAGATCAGCTTCAATGACAATCTAAGGGAAAAGAGATAGATAGAGAAAGGAACGAAAAACGCGCACGAAGATCTCCGTATTGAAAATCGATGCTGGCTCGTTGAAGCCCTTGATCGCCAAGTTATATTTTACGACGTGGTCCCCCGCGGAATTGTGCGTAATATGACAGGGCGATACCGCTCGTCGCGATCGCGAACGAAGGGGGATTTGGGAAATTGAAGACTCCGCGCATGAGAATTGCTATTAGCGCGAGCGAACGAACGCACGTCTCGTGTGTGTGGCTCCCGCGGAATTGTATGCAAAGTCGCGTCGGCGATATATCGCGAGGCATCGGCGCGATCGCGACCCGCTTAAACGTATAAAGAGGACGTGGTGCGGTGACTCGAGAGGAGAAACGAAAGAGAAGAGGCGAAAGAGAAGGAAACGGCAGAATCGAGGGTATATACGCGCGGCGAGATCGCGGTGATTTCGCTGGCGCAACAGCGTGGAATCATGTGGCGACGTTGCACAACATTCCCCTCATCATCTCCGATCGGCATTTAACGCATTGCCCGTTCGTGCGTTTTTAAGCGAGTTATAAGAATTCCGAGAGACACGCGCGTCGCAGGAGACAGACCTCCGCGAGCTGCAGGGAATAGATTTTATACAGAGATATATCCGACGGCCGTCACATTCGTTTGCGACTGACAATATACGTCGCAAACGATACGCTGTAATAAAATAAAAATCGCGTTGCTCATCGCGAGTAACACGCAATTAATTCCTGTCTGTGGAATTTTGCGAGTGACCGAAACACCGCTGACGCAGCGAGAAGTTCACCAAGCTCGCAGAGCTCCTCGCTGAGTCGAGTTATTTTTCGACATTCCGTCGGCTTGAAATAGACAGACACGCGATAAGGAGGATGATAAACGTCGCCTCTTATCTTCAAAGAAATTCGAACGGAGAAGTCCCTGTCTTTTACGCGCGAGGTGAAGGGTACCGCCGCATTACCGCTGACATTTAGTACCGCGTTTAGTAATAGCGTAGATAAATTTTGACGCGCGAGTCGAGAGTGTACAGTGTCAAAAACTAAAGGTTTGTTTATTCGTATACGTATATAAACGTGTATCTTCATCGAGGATGTGCAGGCGCCTTTAGTTAGAAGGTCCGAAACGCGAGCGCGGAATGCAGCTGGCAACCAGTCAGAGGCCTCATCCGCCTCCGGTGCCGCCTCGGCCGAGTAGGCAGGTGGTTGCCGAGGCCCTTAAGAGATCGCCAAGGCCGCCCTGTCCCACTAGGCAGGCACCACCGCCGCCAAACACGAAGCCCTGGAGATCCGATCAGCAACAAGTGCAGCAACAGCAGCAACTGCAACTGCAGCAGCAGCAGCAACAGCAACAGGTGGACCCGACGGGCGGACGCACGATTATATACGAGTCCATCAAGGAATGCACGAAGGACTGCAAGGACGAGAGCGGATCTAATGACAGAAATCAGCGGGATCGCAACCAGGCGCGAAGTACAGACAGAATTGTTGAGGACAGCCGGCCGGAGAATGGGGGCAAAGTCACCTCGTCTCACGATCAACATCACGGAACCGGCACCGGTTCGGAGAAGCTTTATCCCACGGGAAACGTCCCGGTGAACATTGTGCGGAAGCGCAACAGCCTGACGGAGGATCAACGGCCGCAACGCAGACTGGAGATTCGAAGAAACTCCCGTGGGAAGGACCCGGCCGGTCTGTCGTATCATCGCGAGCGATGCAGGGAGATGCAAAAGGAGAACAGCGTCGTCGCCTCGGCGGAGAAATTCGAAACCGCAGCGACGACGGCGACGAGGCCGTCGCTCATGCAGGCCGTACGAGCTGTCAACGTGTCCTTCGAAGACGAGCTTCGTGCCTCGTCCTCCAGCCCGGATTCCTCTAGCGGGCGAGTCACGGTGAGTCACGCGGAAAAGTGCAACGGCGACCCGGAGAGAGCGGACGGGCACGACACCCGGCCGACGCCCACGTGCCGATCGTGTCCTGGTGAGCAGCAACAGCAGCAGGAAGCGTTCGCGGCGAATGGAAAGCCCGCCGGGAACGACGGTGTCAAGACCGTATCCACGAACGAGAAATCGACGAGCGTCCCGAGCGTTCCCGACCGCGCCCCCGTCACGCTGCTCGTCGTCGACGAACCAGAGCGTAAAATCGCGCACAGCGACCACGAGGACAGCAGCAACGACAACGACAGCGACAACAATATCCATCGGCAGGACTGGCTGGAGGCGGGGGTCCGTTACTCCTCCACGAAGATCACTCTGCACGGTGACGACGGTGACGACGACATCGTCGACAAGAATCGCGTCAACGGTTACGATCATCGCGAGGAGGAGAGAATCACTGATCTTGATTTTATCAGGTAGATCGGGACCACGATATTGTCGAAGACATTGCTCGCGATCGTCTCTGCTGGATATTAAAATTAAAAGTGGATCATGCGGCGCTAAATTATAATGAATGAGACTTTTTTTCATTCGTCAAAAATAATACAGATTCGAAAGTTTTCCATTTATCGAATAAATTGTTCACAAGTGTCTTCTAAATGAGCCTCTCTGGAAGCTGCTGTTTCAAAGCTGCGACTGTAGTTTCATCGGTCTTGAAACAGTTTGCACCAATGAGAAAGAAATTATTGTTAAGATATGCTTTCCCATAAATGTGCAATGACTGTTTTCAGGATAACATTGTCTTAATTCTCAAAAATTCACTCTTTACGTTACATCTATGTCTAATATTTTCACTTTCTCATCTAAGCAATAAAACTGCAATACTTGTGGAAAACTTGCAAAATAGAAAACATCAGTACTTATTTAAGAAACATTCAGTATCTTAATTTAATCAGTGGATATCTTAATTTAGACAATTAATTGAATAACGTTTCGAATTTGTGAGTATTTAAAATGTAGCTTGTCTCAAGTTTCTGACGTTCTTATTCTGAAAATGCGCTCAAAATAATGTGCTTGATGGAGATGTTGCTGAAATGCCGCGCGAATACGTAATAGATAAACGTTTCACGACGTAACATCGCACGAGGCGTGATGTTACTGTATACTGGCCTGTTAACGACATATTAATTATCGAGAAGTCGCGATAGTTCGTAGGGTCGCACTTTGTTACGCGCGTTGATCTGAATTCAACGATCCGGCAACGAGCGTACTTACCGCTTTCTCGCGATAAATGCCGTGTCGACCGGCCATAAAAACCAACCATTCATTAGCGCAACTAACGTTCAAAAAAACGCTTTGCAATCCCTTTTTTTATTTTGCTTTCAAACCGCTCTTAATTTTCTCATTGCAAGTCATAAAATCTTGAAAAATCCACGAGCTGGTCTTTCGAATGTTGGGATATTATACATCATTTATACGCATATGCACACATATATGTATTAATACATATGGCAATTATATACACATTACGGAATTTAATGAATGCTAAAAAAGAAGGAGAAATATACTCTCGTGAAATAAATATAAATAGAGATTGCGTAAACATTCTTTCCTCGGGATACAAGTCGACGAGGAATTTATTAAGAGCAGCAACTTTTTATAAAATGCTAAACCGATATCGCTCTCGCGTATCGGATCGGTATCGCTGCACTTGTCGGCGTATCGAATCGATCTCATCTCGGCACGCAGGAAAATAAAACGAGGCTGGCAAGACGCGGAACCGAATCGGACGGATATCGACGTCGATAAGAACGATTGAGCGATTGCAGACTTCCGCGATGTGCACGCGATGATAATAACCGCGGGGCGAAGTGAGTCATTCGCAAAATCCTCCGCCTTCTTGACCACTGGCGGCCGACACTTATAAAGACAGATCGATTTTTATTCCATAAGATGATAGTGTAACGGTATCCTCGTTTCCTGCGGCTCCCATCCATCGTACCCTGCCTTTGGCAGTTTACCAAGGCAGGAGAAACCATCCGACCCGCAGAAGTTTCCCCGCGGAGTATCGTGAAAGTTCTAAATTTATCCCCCTTGTAAGCTTCATTCGTACTTCTATTTTTATTTTGTAAAGCTGCCACAAGGAAAACCCGGAAAACAAGGCTCGCTTTAGAAATTAAAATTATATCCTGTTATTTAGGGATAATATATTAATTATTGACATATATGTATCATACATTTATAAATAACTATATACTTTCCTTTGCGTTGTCCTGTTCGCCGAAACGTGCCGAATATCTCATTCCTGCCAAAACATAGATAGATTATATAAGAATCTCGCGCTTTTGTTTCAGCATACAAGAAAGGATCGCGATGTCTTCCCTGCAAGGATTACCCCCGTTACCGAGGAGCTTAAGCGGCTTCAACCTGAGCGGCGGACGCGGCGAGAGCGCGGGCGAGCCGCCTCCACCGCCCACGAGGTCGTCCAGTAAATCCCAAAGAGGCGGTAAAACGCCGCTGCAGTCGTCGTCGTCGAGGCCGTCACCACCTGCCAGACAACTCACCACCCTGGATACCCAACTGGCGGTGCTCAGGAGAGAAATGGTATGTCCGAGGATTCACCCTTTTGCTTCTCCGTCAACGTCGCGGGAAAATCGCAATCTCGTCACTTTGAGCGCATTATTTTGCGACTGCAATCGTTACACGACTAAAGCAATTGATATATTGATCGTTAACAAGAAAAGGATAATTGACATTCTTCAGGATTTTGCGAAAATATCTGACCATTGTATTTTACACGGCGCGTGCAGCAGCGTCGCTCGAGATGCGGTTGGTAAATTGTCGATGCTGTTCAAATTGGTGTCTGAAATTGTGCATCCTATAACGGCAGCCATTAACTCCAATAGAAACTATTAGTCATCTACCGCGGCGCGAAATGTATTTACGGGCATGCAGGAAAATTCCACGCCTTCGCGTGCAGCAAGCACGTGCGATTTAAAAGTCACCCGTCAAGGTTCTTCCGCTGCCGTCGATCGGGACGGAAGCTGTGCATAAATTATTCCCCGTTTCTCTGCGTCGCAGATTTGTATTTAAAGTTTTTAAACCCGACATCAAGATTTCGCGTCTTGAAAGTGTTTTACAAACTTTTTTTATTCATTTGATGTTAGCTTTATTTCTCTTTTTTATGTTTTACAATTTTTATCTCTTGTTTCGGATATTTTTCCTTTTCTATCATCTTTTCTCTCTATATTCTTTTCATGTCATTTTTATATATTTCATACTTTATATTTTTAATTTTGGATATTTTTCCTTTTTCATCGTCTTTTTTTATTCTTTTTATGTTATCTTTATGCCATTTTTATGTTTAATAATTTTTATTTCTAGTTTCGAATATTTTTCCTGTTAATTGTCTTTAATTTCTGCTTTAAGGTAGTTTTCATATTCTCCGTCTCGTTGTAGCTTCGATCCTCGCCACTCCTTATCCTCGATATCCGCGTCGTCAGTCCGAGCACGTTCCACGAGCCGTCGTCATTTTCCACTTGGTCGTCGTTTGTCCACCTCTGCTGCTCTCCTGCTGCCTTTTTCTCTCGATCCTTCCGCGTCTGTTCGGAGCGACCTGGACGACCCGTTACCTCGAGGCCGCGATCGCGTGTGAGTAAATTGCGGCGCGCGATGAGCGCGTGTATTTTATGCGTGGGATCATAAGCCGGCGAGGGAAACCGGAGTATCATGCCGCGGTAGAGAAAGACGGGACGGGCTTATATCACTCAGAGCCGTGTGCGGAGGCCTCCGCGCTTTTTAATAGCTATTACCTCGCAGGTTTGCTGCGCAAACATACTTCACGTGCCTGCTGCTAGTTACACTCCTCCACGTTACATTCCTCTGCGTTAACTAAACGATTGAAATTCTGAAAGACTGTT
Source organism: Leptothorax acervorum (assembly GCA_035220615.1). NCBI lineage: Eukaryota > Metazoa > Arthropoda > Insecta > Hymenoptera > Formicidae > Leptothorax > Leptothorax acervorum. Next base: position 200,950 of record JASTWQ010001262.1, on the reverse strand, counting down.
TATTTCGAATAAAATTACATACTAAAAATCTCTTCACACACACATCTCGTTAGCAGCTCGGTAATCTTGTCATCGCTCACATCGCAACGAGATCCTTCGAGCGTCCTGTTGACCCAGCGATCTCATGTATCGCCTTATACATATATACATTCGTTTCGTATAAATTTATCGCCGTGTCATGCCGACCACGTCCAGCCTGGCCTGCCTGGCATCGCGCGGCAATCTTCCCGAAATTAACTGTAACGGGATCTCGAGTAGGATCTCCTCCGTGCGGAGGAAGAGAAGCTCTCGTGACGAGCGTTCTTGTTGGCTCTCCGTTTCGCCTCAGCATCTCGACTCGCGTATCTAAGTTAGGCTAATAATTTAATAGTCAATCCCACCAGACACGGGAAGCGAATTGGCACAGCCGCTCCCACGCTACATTCCCTCAGGCATTAGGCTCCACTCCTTCGCACCATCTTTCCCTCGCTCGCTCCTTTTCACCTTTGTTTCTCTCCTCTGCTCCTAGTCATCGTCCCTCTTCCAGTCTCGTTTCTCCTCCGCTGTCTGCTCGCGCCTCTCGCACTCTTCCCATTCTCCTTTCGCACGTCCCTCCTATACAATTCCCTCTTCCTCGATTCCCACGGCCAGGCGGCCGCGCCGAGCTGCTTGGAAATGCGTCGTTTCAGTCCGTAAATCACGAGGTAACATTTACCTTGGTGACCGTGTGGTAAAAGTGAATGCGTCTCGGCTTCTATCTCGAGCCGTATGTGAAATTTTGCGGCAATCGGTGGAGAGCAGTGAAGAAAAGTCACAGGGTTACGGAAAATGATAATCATAGAGTCTCCACTCTTTTTAGTAAATATCTGAAAGTCAATCTTCCTTTGAATAAGATTTGTGTACGGGACAACATTATGCATTTTGTACAATATATTTATTTCTATTCGGAAATCGAGATTGCTATAAAATTTCAGTTTTTAATTCCATAGAAAACAATAGACCTCAAAGTGACGATTGCGTCTTCTTTATCGAGAGATAAGTACGAAGATCATTTTTGCGTGTCTCTATCAGAAAACTCACTCTTCCAATCTCAACTTTCAATTCTCATTTGTCAATGTACTAATATTACAATAATTATTTTCGCATTTGCAGTTTGGCCTGCGGCAGCTCGATCTCTCTCTGTTGTCACAACTGTGGTCGCTGAACGAGTCGATTCAGGAGTTCCGGCAGCTGCTGCAGGAGCAGGAGGACCGGGCGCCTTCGCCGTCGCCCAGCAGCGAGGAAGGGGACGATACGTCTTACGGTGTGCACCCACCGCCGCCACCGAGAAGACCGGCGCCCACGCTGCATCATCATCGGCCGCCGCGACCACCCAGGCCACCCAGGCCGTCGGCCAGCGACGAGTCGCCGTCGAGCGAGGAGTACGGGGCCGTTTGACGTATCGTCACCGAGAGGAAGAAGCACTCGAGAAGGTCTCGGTCCTCTCATCGCACCTAGAACGCCGTCTCGGCGAGCGCCGATATCTCCGAACACGAGAAAAGACCTCGGAGAGAAAGAGAGATTTGCGTGAAAACGAAAAAAAAAAAAAAAACGACGATACCACAATCTCGGTCAAGACTGGTGATCAAGACATTCGTCGTGACATTCGATTGCGAATTACTTATTCCTAAGAGTGCCCGCAACGTCGCTTGCAGAGCCATTCGAGATCGCGATCCACGAGACGGTTCTTCAACTCGTGACCGGAACCGATGATCGAATCGGTCGGTCGACCGAAAGATTGTTTTGCGGGTAGATCGTGGTCGCGCGTACGGTGCTATCTGCGTAACTATCCAGGGAAGCTATCCGCTTTTCCCGCAGACCGTCGCTTGGAGAGCCAATTCGAAATTATCCTGCGATCGTTGCTTCAGCACGAAAGGACTGAATCGAAACTTAACGGCGGGAGACCGCAGTAGTTCAGCCGCCATCACGCGAATCTTCTTTCGCGTATACGAGATAATAATCGCTTCTCACAGCCCGGAGAAGAGTATCGACTTGCCAATTTGCAATAACGACATTCCGCGTATATCGCGCTCTAAATAAGGAAGGATTCGATTGCCGCGAGCGAGAGAGCTGACTCCCAGCTCGACGCGCCAGCTCTCCTCTCTATTTGTGATAACGCTCGAAGGGGCCTTTGATTAATGATAATCGCATCCATTTGTGCGGATTAAGATTTCTCCGCGACTCCGCTCTGCCGTTTAGAGCAATTGTAACAGATCCGAGCCCAAAGCACCGCGATTCTTTCGCGTTGTGATCCAAGAAATGACGCAGATTCTTTTGGCGTCACCAGCCGTTGAGTGACCGGTGAATCCGAAAGAATCACAGTGTTATCTTCTCTTCCATGTTTTTTTATACTGTTGCGAGCCCGTCGCAAAATCCTTATCCTCGTTGCTGACTTCGGGTCACCTACGTAATTAAATCTGCCATACACGCGAATGGGATGGAAAAATTGTAATATATTTATAAAAAAAAGAAGATATTTAATATGAGATTTTTAAGTGTTTGATTTCTGATAGATGTTACAGATATACAGCAAGCCTTATAGATATATGTAATACACCAAGTCATTGCGTGTACGGTATCTTCGGGAAAGCTAAGATTATCAATGTTCCGCGGCGTCCTTTCGTGTAGATTAGTACGAACTGTGTGTAAAGATATGTGCAAAATAAATGAGACTTAATTTAAATACACGCCGACTCGTAACAACCGTTGCGTAACGCAACTGCAACCTTTTCTTGTATGCGTCGTTGTCCTGACACAGATAGTTTAGCGATCGACAATGCTGCACCTACCTGCATGTATGCAAATTGCAATCTCGTTCTGATGCAGCCGTCGGCAGGGTGTGTGCGGAAATAAATAGTGCAATAGCAGGACAATGAGGACAGAGAAATTGCTGTGCGAGACCCTTGCGTCATTCAAGATGCCGCAATAATCTGTACTATATCTGTTCGGATTGCACTGTTAAATATTTTTTTTTAATCCTCAACATAATATTAATGTGCACTATTTAAAATTTAAAGGATTTTTCAGGATTTCTAAGAATTGCGAGTCCGAGGATTCGGGACTTTAAATCACGAAAATAAAAACGCTCGAAAATTGATAAAGTATCAGGAAGATGTAATCAGCAAGGAAGTTGTTCTATCTAAAATTTCAAGAATTTTCTAAATTTTCTAATTGCGATTTCGACAATTCGGGATTTTAAACCACGAAAATCAAGAATCTAATAAAAAAAGAGTGACTAAAATATACTATTACTTTAATATATGTTAATTATTAAAATTTAGTCTCTTCATAAATGTTTAAATTTTTGCTCAAAACGAAAGGTCGTATCATTAGATATCTATATTAATAGATATTCTCATAAAAATGCATGTGTATGTGGAAACCCACGTTGCACTCACAAGTTAATTAAATGCCAATCGATAGAACATTTGCAATCATATACATAGATAAGATAAGTTTGACTCTAATTACAATTCAAGTGAATTTTGCGCAATACCTGAAAGGAAATTGTAACATTTTTAAACGAGTCCGTTTTAAGTTTAACATCGACATGAAAAATATTGACAATTTGAGAGTTTTTACAATACCTGAAAAACTCAATTAAATCGATGAAATACTGTAATTACAACAATACAAAAACCTTCTAATCTTCTTTTTGCCTTTTATTCGCGAATGTTATATCAACGTGAAAGCATTTATAGAATCTTTTATCATTATATTATATCGTTATTTCGTTCAATCGTGTGTTTATTCAACTTCGATGTTGATGAGCTGATCTTGATACTTCAAGCACCATTTTTGCATTGACCGCAAAAATACGACGCATTACGAATTTAATTCCACAATCAGTTTGTGCATTCTTTTCTACTTGATTTTTATTCTTTTTCATGAATTACATAGTTTGGCACTGCGTTGCTATTAAAGAAGAACTCTTATAAACTTTCATATGAAGGAATTTGTCGATGAACGCTGCATTCCTCACTGCTTATGCTTTGCTCACTTCCTCGACATATTTGTATTTTTTAATTCATACATTCTGCTCCTCAGCATCCACTGTCAACGCTTCACATATACACAATTAAGATACAACGGAAAACTCATTGTCAGACAAAACTGCCAAGACTAAATTATCTCGAAGTTTTTTTTTTTACGCAACATAAGATTCAAGAACATTAACAAAAATGCGAAGTATTCTACACAGAGGGGAATACCACACATACACAAGATACATGTCAGTAAGCTTAATGATAAGAAAGATTCAATTCTCTATTCGTTCAATGTAAAGAAAAGTGCACGCGTCATCGACGGATTAACATGAAGACTTGACATAAAAAATGCGCCACGTCCCAGAAAGTTGATTTGTCTTTCAAAAAAGTTGCTTAAAGGCTATAGTAACAAACTGTAATTGCTGTATGAGCAAATTCATGATATGCAAAATGAATTCGGGGAACATTCTTTTAGTGTCTTCTCGGACAAATGTATATTACTTTTGATTTTTCTTATTTTTTTTCTTCTTATATTTTTGACATTTCCAAACCTTTCTTTTGGAGATTTTCCAAATCTTCTTTTGTGTGCATGCTCTCAACAATTCGTCCGCGGGAACACACGTCCGTACAGATAAGAAGCTTGAATTTCCGCCCGTTTTTCAAACGGATCTGCGTCGTTGCATTGATCGTGTGATTAGCGTGCTTCAACATTAGAACTACCGACAATTAATTTCTATTATTTAACTGCATTATATATATATTTTCGAAAAAGTTGTTCAAAGGGGAAAAAGTAAATTGATCAATTTAATTATTTGCAACAAAAAATCTCAGAAAATGCATCATTATAAATTTGAATCATTTAAGAAACAATACGAACCCATGCAGTTATATTGACTGCTCCGGTAGTTCTAATGTTAAAACCCTTGATACGCGGAGTAATATAAATGCAGTCTCTCGCAGATGCGCTATTTTTTCGGAATGACGCGCGATAGAAGGGACGTACAACGTCCTTCACGAAAAAACGAGGAATCGTTCCCGTCGCCTGTAGACTCCCCGGGAATCATTAATGCGATCTAGGAAGAAGATTGATCTCTATATTGAACATCTCGTATAACGGACATAACACATACAGAACGTCGTCTAATATATGTAGAAAGTTTCTCTCTAGTCGTTTTACACTTATGAAAGATCGTCCAAAGAAAGTCGCACGATCCCTTCCGGATCCTCTCGTGAAAGCTCACGCGCTTTTGTTCATTTTTTTTAAAAAAATACCGACGCGCGATTCACGCTTGATACGCGGATATATGTCGCAAAGTGGGCACGCATCGTGACTCCTTTATGTGTTTAACACGGTCGAAACTTGACGTTGCACATTATAAGTGAGCACATTGCATTGAACACGTTATACAAAGTGTTTCTTAAATATTATCTAATATTTTAGGAGTTGATGTTTTAGGCCATTTTATAAAGAAAAGATAGAAATATGAATTCTTCTCTTTATAAAAGGTTTCTTTCAAATAGTCTCGAATAAAAGTCTCGTTTATCCCTCACTTTGCATCTTTGAAACTTTTTATGAAGAAAAATTAGAAATATAGACAAATGATATCAAAAATCAACTCCCATAATATTAAACAATACTCAAGAAACACTCTGTGTAAGTGCACCAATGAGATAATTTTCTCATGAGGCAGTAACACCGCCGCCACTTTACGAGATATTCGAGCGATATACCAATTACTTCCCACACATGAAGGCATTCATAGAAAAGTGCTTTCATACTCTTATACTGCGCATCTTCCATCAGATAACTTCCTCCCTTCTTCTCGTTAAAAATATTTCTTTTCTATGTATAAATGCTTATTCTGAATATTAATCGGATAGCTTTAAAGAAGAGCTCAACGCAAGATACTCTTTCTGGGAAAAGACCCACGTCATCCCGCAGCTTAGAGACGGAAGGGATTATTATTTCTGAGATCATTATAATCTCTCTAACAATATATATATTGCACAGTATCAATTTACCTATTATACCTCGGTATAATAACAATATATATATTGTTTTGTTCCGAGATACTCGTATATGGAAGATGCCCAAGGAACATTTCGTGAAAATTTGCAACGGATCCGAGAGAGTCGGTGGACCATTCGTACGATATAATACATACATCGTATAATTCGTAAATGCGCACCGTGCCCCTCACAACGGCGCATAAGGATGCATATACATTTAATTTCCATTTTTCAACCAGATTTTTAAACAACCACGAAAAAACAATCAGCGTTCCGCTGCCTTTCTCTCTCAACGAGCAATTTCTAACGGTTTCTCTCGCACCCACACATTTTGTACTGATCTTCTTCAACCATGATAACGATTTAGTCACATTAATGTCTAACATTATTAGGTAGTTACCTTAACAACGAGCTTACTGGCTAATACTTAACGTTACTAATAATAAGTTTGCCTTTCTTGGCTTTCTTTTTAAGAAGACAGTGACGCTAAACATGGAAATTAAGAAATTGATTCTTCTGGATGGATACTTTCCGATTTGACGCTTTCTCTCATTTAATCTGACGTATTCAAAATATCTCGTTGTCTGTTTTTCGATCGACATTTTTTCTTCGTTCATTTAATTTACTAAATTCACTATATAAAATAAAACGTTGATTAGAGATTACTGTGTAAAATATACTTATTAAAGTTTAGACTGAACTAAAAATCTTTCTGATTTGTTAAATAATTCTATTACACACTAAAAATGAAAATATTGAGAAAAATGCAATTGGGTTCAATATTAATTAAAAATCTTCCATTTTAGTAAAAAAATAAATCTAAATATATATATATATACCTACAGTAAATATATATATACAGTAAAACAAGAGTATAAAAAGAATGACAAAGATTTTTGATTAAAGATGTTTGATTTTGATGGTAATGTGTATGCGAAAAATCTCGTAATTTATCAATATTCTGCATTTTTTATCTGTACACATTCAAATATTGTGAAGAAAACAATAGAAATAAAATAATTCAATCGTGACACATTTTATTACATACTTAAAAAAATGTTACAAAAGCGTAAAATTAAAATATAAAGCATGCATGCATTAATCCTATCGCAATTTCTACTTTCTCTTTCCGAAATTGGATTCCTAAATGAAACAATTGTGGTCAGCGTCATGCATAACTGCATTTGGAGAAAGATAAGCGAGTTTTGCAATCCGCAAGTAAATTGAAGTTAATTAAATTCATGATTTAATTTTGTAAATAGACAGAACTCATCAGTCATATAAAATAGCATATGAAATAAGAAAGAAAAATGCATCTACCGTAATTCGATCACTGATAATCGAATCTTCTATACATGATATAATACATACAATAAATAAGATGCATTAATAAAACATGATCGCTGATTATATCTGGATTTATCGATAACTCGTTAATTCCTTTCGTTACTCTTTTCCTTAACGATACATTGTCGATCGATTGTTTAGTCACGTAAAACAATATATAGCGTAGTTTTCTTTCTCCAATGTCTTTCCGCTTCATTCGTGATGGAGAATAAAGATCTAAAAATGTGTCTGAGCTACATGAGTATTTCGTGTGTCCGTCCAACCAGGAGGTACAACGCGTTACACAATAAAATTGTGTGTAAAAATTCATATAGTACAATTTAAATATAACAGATAAATAACAACGAGAATAAAAATTGTTAATTGGAGATAAAAGTCGCATGTTATTTCGACGAACACTGCAGATGTACTAAAATGGTAAATTACAACTCTTTTTCAAGAGTAAAATTGAGCTTCTGATATAAAGCGATCTCGCGACGCAGACGATGTTCTTTTTTTTTTTTCTTTACTAATTACACGAAGTGAAAAAATCTGAAAGCGAAAATAAGCTTTCATATATCTGACAGTCTATTTCAGATCGGTAATAATATATGTGTGTACGTGAAATCGAAAACATGTACGAGGCGGCATCGCGCGCGCAAAAACATTAACTTTCATCTTTCGCACAGTTGTCGGTTATTTTCACCAATACAGGTGAGACTTTCCCCTCTCGTTTTTCTTCGCAAAAAATCATACCTCCTAGCGCAATTTAATGGTGGCTCAAAGATCCTGCCACGCGTCGCAAGTGTAACAATTGCGATAACCTTTCCCACGGCAGCCGGCGTACTGGTTCACGCTTGACGCAAACGGATACCTCGCCGGAAGTCTCCATTAAATCATCAGGACAACGCATCGGCGATCCTGAGGCGTCAACCAAACATGATAGCGTTCCTCGGCACCGGGTCCATGTGGTGCTCCAGCTTCACCAGGCGCACGTAATTACGGCCGTAATCCGTGAACGCCATTCTACCGTCCCAGTGAAGGGCTATACCCAACGGACGGTCCATCTCCTCCTGGCCGGGCTTGTACGAGTATATCAACGAGCCGACCGAGTTGAACGCCTTGATTGAATTGTGACGGGAATCAGCGACGAGAATGCTGCCGTCGTCGGCCGCTATGACGCCCTGGGGCCTCTGAAACGTGGGGGTGTTCTCCTCGTTCTGCCCGTCCCCGGTCTCCCCGTCCTGCCTCTTGACCTTCGTCTCCTTCTCGCATTTAAGTATGCGCATCTCCACCATGTTATACTCAATTATCAATACGTGATGATTGTTGAAGTCCGTGACGACCAGCTTGCCCTCGTTGTTGAAGCAGATACCGCGCGGCGAGTCCAGGTATCTCAGCAGATGCGGCTGGCCGCCGAACATGCGCAGGGGTATACCCTCGGGGCTGAACAGCTGGACCCGGTGGTTCCTCGTATCTGTAACGGCGATCTCGCAGGTTGAGTTCACCGCCACGTCCCACGGGTAACAGAATTGGCCCTGTTTCTCGCCGTGCTCGCCGAAGGACCGCAGGAACTCGCCCTCCATTGTCAGAATCTGTAACACACGATTATTTCCATCGTTACAGTTCACTCGCATCCAAATGGTAATCTCGATATACGCTTCAGAAGAAAATTGTATTATACGAGAAAGCCATTCATAAACGCGCCACGTGTCACCCACGTGTCACCAACCTGAACGCGATGATTATCCTTGTCGACCACGATAAGGCGGCGTCTGGCATCGACGGCGATTCCGGCCGGTCGATTAAATTGACAGGGGCCGTTCCCGTAGCTCCCGAATTTCCTGATCAGCGTGCCGTCCTCACGATAAATCTGAATACGATTGTTGGACCGGTCGCTGATTATGATGTTACCCTCATTATCGCAAATCAATCCCCACGGGCGGCAGAGATTATCGGGATTGTTCTCGCCGAAGTAGCCGAGGATTGTGACGTCCGTGCTATTGACCTGTAACTCGTGCTTCCGGTTTGGCAGGCAGATATTGCGATCGTAGTCCATTATCGGACGGCCACGTGGGATCGGTTGCATCATCTGCTCGCTCATTCCGTACGGGAAGTACAATTGCGACAATTTGTAATCGCGATTCGGTAGACGGTCCCCGATCGTGCCCGGGCCGTTCACCAGGACGTTTCCCCCGTTGGCGATCACGGAGAGCACGTTGCTGTCGGAACTTCTGAAGGAGATCCAATTCTCGTCTCGAGCAGACCGGGCCTTTGTCTTCCGGCTCTGACGAATCTGCCAGATCTGTAAATCCAGAAAATTAAAATTCAGACTCATAAATAGAATCAACTCTCTTTTACTCTTTTTCTTATACCTATGATTGACTAAACTTTTGTACAAAAATTATGTTCTTTCTTAGCAGCATGATTAGTGCCCTCTATTAGTAAGATGCAATATTATTAGCATGGTGGAAACTTTCTTTCCAGCATGATTTTTTCACCATAATTATTAGAACAAAACTACTCATCTTCATGGGTTAAAGATTTTTTTATCACTTTTTTCCACTATTAAATTAACGTATTCGACTCAACCTTTTTTAATTTTTTTGCTTCCCCAGTTTTACTCCAGTAGATAATAATTGCAACTTGCCTTTATTATATATAATATGTATAAGAGGAGAACCCTTTAAAAAAACCCTTGAACATTCAATTATTCGTAATATGCAAAAGTAAAAGTTAAATAAATTTGAATGATGAAGTACCTCGGCCAACACCATATCTTTTCTTTGCAGAAGGTCATCAGGATTGCACACAGGAGACGCTCGCGCTTCATGAATGGCGCCTTTGAGAGCGCTAACAGCCTGCGACAGCCGTATCTTATCCTCCTTTAAATTCATGTACTTCTCGTGAAGAACCTCGTACTTCCATCGGCGCGTTTCCACAATTTGTTTAAACAATTTCTTTTCCCTCTCTTCCACCGCGGACCACATTCTACGTGAAAAAAACTTCACATCGGAAAGCGCCTCCTTGGTCCTTTGATCTAACGCTGCAATGTCAAACTGCAAGAAAAGCATATAAACTCTTTTTCTTCTTTTGTATTTTTAAAAATTTATTTTATGTTTTATGTGTGAGTGTGCATTTATCTCAATTAAATTCTTATTATCCTTAGCCCCTGTTTAATCCCTAACTCTTAATCGGAACTTAATCTTTAATCTTTCCTAAAACGCTACGTGACTCAGAAATTACGTATTAGTCGTATTACAGATATCCGTATATCTAATATTTTTTTAAACTTAAATAATTTAATCAATATTTACCATTTACATTTGTATAATTTATTTTTCCTAAATAAAATTTCGGTAGAGAGTTAAATAAACTTTTAATAAATTAAATTGAATCCAATTAAAATTCTATTGTTATGTATACCTCGTGATCAATAAAGACTTGTAGGGTTTCTATAAATGTAAAAAAAAGAAAGAAAGAAAGAAAAATAATTGTTCTCTTTACTTCTATATACGAAATACTTCCAGCTATATTTTCTTGTATTTTTCAGCATTAATTGTGCACAGAATCAAGTTTAACTTAAAAGGAAGTATTTCTTTTTCTTTATTTTTCTTCTCACTGTAGGACTTCGTCCCGTTAGGAAGAAAAACAATGGAGAAAGTCATTTTTGCGTCGACTCACCCCCATATTTTCCATATCATCCGCGAGAACGTCGATCCCGAGGTAGGCCTCGATCAGCACGTCTTCCGCCTGGCGCTGGGCGTTTTCGAGGAACTCCATAAAATCCACCGTCACGTGTTTGTAAATGCAGTGAGCGCCGCATTCCTTGCAGATGGTTTTGCAACAGGTTTGACAGTAGAGAAATTCAGTGCTCGGATGATCGTTGCATTGATACGGCGTCATCATGGCCCTCAGCGAATCGAACGATCGGTCCTCCTCCGTTTCTTTCGCCGCCTCCTCCTTGGCCGAGATCGCGCTGGACGCATCCTCTTCCACATTCAGGCCGCGGGCCCATTGTTCGCCCGCGGGTGACTGCTGCCCCGAATAATTTTCCTTCTTTATTTCACTCGCTATCTCCAACCCCTCCGAAATCGACGGTATCAGCGGCAAATCGGATGGGTCCCGCTGGCTATTCGGGCTACGAGTTCGCTGCTCTCGCGACGGTGAAGCTATATCACTCTCGTCTCTCTCCAGCTCCTTCATCGTCAACGTGAAAAATGATTCGTTGAGTATATCCCCCTGAGCGCCCGGGCCACGTTCCTCGCGCACGGGTGATTGTCGGCTGGACGAGATGTCGTCCAGCAAATCGAACTTCAGAAGATTCATATTGAGATCCTCGAACGTCTCGTAGCCCACCTGGCAGCTCTCGCTTCGATAGTTGGCGCCTGAGAAGCTCGGGCCGGGCATGTCGGTCACGCTAGCGTCCTCGAACATTCGAAAATACTCGAAGTGGTCCGGTGAACTGGTGTCGAGCTGATGAATTGGCGAATGGTTTGCTAGATTGTCATCGGAGGAGCTCGACCGACTCTCGCTCGACAAGCTTAGTGAACTGGCAAGCATCGAATTTTGGCTGTACAGCTTTGGACATTCGTTCAAGGAATCCACACGACTGAGGTTCGAACGATTTAACGTGTTGGAATGTTGCTGCTGCGAGGGTTTTCCGGGAGGAAACTGCTTCGGAAAGCGATCCGGACTGGAGTCCGGAAATGACCGGACCTTCTTGGCGAAAGCGAACTTCCTTGGCGTAAAGTGTTGATCATCTTGCTTCCGAGGCTTATTTGTAAGCTGAAACGAATTCCGCTATTTATTTTATATACGAATTCGGCGCTTACTATAGCTTAAGTTCTTGCTTTACTTATAGTTCACAAGGATCGATAAATCGTTTGGCCTACTCAGAAAAAATGTAAACTTTGGTTTAACGGAAAATTATCATTCTTAGAGTGATTTCTAAAATTAGGCTATAAACTCTGTTAAACTTTCACATTGCTAGTTAATTCGAATAAACAATTTTTTCATGATGCCAAAGAAATATGTTATAAAAGGATAGAAAAAACTTTCTTATGAATACTATAACGTATTGATGAAATGATTTAAATATTATTCTGCAGATTACAAATTATTTGATGGCTACACTTACTTGCATGGAATGACGGTTGTAGTCTATTCTGTTACGGGGAGATTTTAATTGATTCATTGTGGTGGGCAGAAATTGTTGGTAAAGATCTAAGGAGGTCTCCTGTGTTGCACGATTGAAAAATCTTGTTTTCCTGAAACGAGAGTTACAGCGAACTGTTGAAATACGACGTCTTGATCATCGTACTGTTTTCTTAAACCTAAACACACTTATTTCCTATTATAATTGTTATCTAATCGTGCTAGTGCACCATAACTCGGATGATTCACAGAAAGGTTAGATTTATCTCATTATACTTCGCGTTTATCTATAAAATCCATTTGAACTTTGGAAATTTAACGGAATTGAGCTCCCAAGAGGAAGATAAATTTTGTATCCGAACGAACGAAAATCAACAACGGCACGATCCAACGAAAACAGACTTAACGGATTCGCGTTGGAATTTTTAAAAATTGAAGTAAAATTAAATTCGTGGTTTTTTAAGTGAAATTTAATTCTTTAAAATATTACTTAAGATTTTTTGGGAGATTATTTCTGCTTTTACCGACTATGTAACAGTGATAGAAAATTGCGATGACCTTTACATTTATTCGTAACAGAGAAAGCTCGAGCTTCGCAAGATATTTATATATGATAACAAGATTCTTTCTACTCTTCGAAATTATAACGGTTCCAACCTTGGGCAAAATCGACTTGTACTAAACGTGTCTGCCTTGTCAGGGGCGACGTGTAAAAACATTTCATATCGCGTATGAATATTATCCGCGACTTCTTTTATCATTTAATACATTGCTGCATTTGCAAATTTCCATGCTAATTATGACTAACGATCGTGACTTATATTCTACTAATTAGAAGCCATAAACAAGTACTGGTGAAAAATGTACAACGTTGAAGATTAATATTATATAAATGATAATTTTTCTTGATGGAATTTCTCGTAATGGAAAATCGATTGCAAACCGACGAAAGAGCTTATTGTTAAGAAGAAGTGACGCACTAGAAGTATAAGATGCGCTGTATAATTCAAGACGTTATAAAAAGTGACTTCGTCGCGATTGCGAGATAAATTTATTATTAAATATTACACAAAATTTAGAAACCGACAAATACGTGAAAATTTCCCTCGAACGATCGGCTATAATTTTTATCGTGTCCGCCTCGTCAATATTGGTTTAATTTACCTGTTCTTCTCTCGGAACGAATCTTTGCAACGAACCTCGTTGACGTTTGAGCCACCACTGCCTTTCGTTCGCGACGAGCTAAGCTGATCAGTCCTCGCGTTGTTGACAAGGATTTGTCTCGCTGTCACGACGAGGTCACTTTGTATAATATTCGAATTATATACACGGTGTCTTGCTTCTAACGCGTTAATTTTAGCAACCCATAACAAACTCGAGACAAACTTTTCTTATTACAAAATATATCGATCTCTCTATGTGACCGAAAGAGAGAAACGTCTCTCTAAAGCTTCGGATTCGTTAGACGTGTATAACAAGAAATTTTAACAAAATTTGTCGCGTATACATACTAGATAGTAATAATAAATCTGAAGAGATTTCCCTCACTGTAAACACGGTAAACATAATATTTTCCAACAGAAATAAGCGGTGGATTAATCGCACAGAGGGATTATTTTATATATTCCCATATGTTAACATTTTGTGCATAAACAATATTTAACTTCACCAGAGAACCGTGGGAAGGTTTGCTCGCTTTTCATATAATAAATATAATGAGCAACAAGTCCGTGTTTACCGCGCGATGCTCTGGATTAATCCCAAATTCATATCGTTCCCTCGCTTTGCTGGGAACTATATTAAAACCGAGATTAAAGCGCTCTCGTTACAGTATTCTCTTTATTTACAACATCGCGAGGAGGCGATCACTTTAAAACCATTAAGACCAAAACGGCGGGTGCCGCAGCGGCGTTACTTTTTTTCATGACTCCGCATCATCTATTTAGAAAAATCGAATTTGAAGCTCCGTTCCACGACGATATTTGCACGATTGGCAAATGCAAGAGCGAGTGATTTTACCTCCTACGTTATTCCATATTTTTTTTAATATGCGGGGATTTCGTGTAATTCGTTTTTGTTTTTTGCAAAATTCCAAGGGATTCCATAAAAAACTGGTTTATTGTGGAATGGATGAAAATTACACGATCTTGTTAGGAGATTTCAGTGATATTGCAAAATTCTAGATTCCGTCAGTGAAATTGTGAGTTGAGGATTTTATTAATTTATATTTATAAATATATTATAAATTATACGTATATATTTATATTTATCATTTTTATTCATTTTACAACATCCTGGTATTTCTTGGATTTCCTAAGGGGTCTTGCAAAAAAAAAAAACAAATTACACGAAATCCCTGCGACATATCGATATCGAAATGACGAGGTTCATATTGACAGGATTTTGATGTTTGAGTTTGTTCCTCGCTATTGATGTGCGATATCTATTACGCTTGAGCCCGCGATTTTTGGACAGTTTTATCGAAACACTTTTTCATCTAACAAAACTATTATATTTTAGTATTAGGACTTTCATCTCGATATTTTAGTAATAGGACTTTCATCTCGAAATGATTTCAAGAATCTGCCATTAACTGTTATCACGCTGATCACGCAATGTCCGCGCGACGTCCTGATACTAGACATTTATCTCGAGATGTATGTATATATGATGTGCAAAATATACGATGGATTGTCTGCTATTGATCTGATACTACAAGCGCGCGTTTCTCGTGGCAGTTGAGAATCGAAATTAATGAAATTTGCATTGATCGTATTTTTATTTTATTATTATACATTTATTTCATATCGAGTGGAAGAGCATATCGAAGGCACTTTGCGTCTTTTCCGGAATCCTCCGGGGCGAATGATATCCTGCGGAGGGTAATATCCTTGAGATCGCCATGGCGACCAAGGTCAGATCCGCTTTTCCTCTCGAGGGTCAGGAAGGCGGAGAAAGTAAAATGGCCGTGTACCTGATGCTGCGTGTGTGTCGCGTGCCGTCTCGGTGCGAACGTGCTCGCGCACACTCATGCCGCTCGATCTCTGTACGAGTGTGCGGACATGCGTGATCCGATGATATTTACCTAAAATACACAACGGGTCTGCCGTATGTCATGTATCGACATGGCTTGATCAAATTTCGCTTGTATCGAAATCCCTTTGTCCCGCTACGCGTATATTGATTTGCTCGTATCTCCCGGAATTTTCGTACATTTTTATTGAACGACACCGCGGGCTTCATTCCTCCCACGTGCCCTTTGAAAAATTCAACCCTTAATTGTGTAACGCGAATCGCCGGTGGCCGCGACATCCGAGGAATTCCATCCTTTCAGATACGAGAAGAAAAAGAAATAGAAATATAATCGCTCCTTTTCCTCCTTTTCTTGTGCATGTACTTGCCGCAATTCTGTTAATTTATCAGCATTTTAATTGCGCACGCAAAATCAAGCTTTATATGTTTTTCTAAAAAAATAAAAGGTAAACGA
Source organism: Leptothorax acervorum (assembly GCA_035220615.1). Classification (NCBI taxonomy): domain Eukaryota; kingdom Metazoa; phylum Arthropoda; class Insecta; order Hymenoptera; family Formicidae; genus Leptothorax; species Leptothorax acervorum. The sequence continues at coordinate 184,966 of JASTWQ010001262.1, read as the reverse complement.
TTGGTCAAAATTGCAAAATAAGTATCAAGGTCTCAGAGACTTAGGCGGTTAATGCGAATCCTCGGAAAGGCACCGGGATATTCTTATTCTTTTATATAAAAAATTTCGAATTTTGGATACAACTGTTAAATTCGTAGTGTCTTAAAACAATGTTAATTTAAAAGTTTTAAAACCGAGGGAGTTAGATAATACTGTTTAAAATAATAAATTTTTACATGATAGTTAAATATAACAAAATATTGTTTTACTGAAAGTATTGATTTAAATTTCATCCTTTAATATTATTTTAACAGTGTATACCAGAGTGTATACTATTAAATTTATAGCGTCAAATTATACTCACAATCAGTTTGAGTTATTTTTAACCATTCCTATAAGTCGTCACTGCTCCTATTCAATATGTCGTCAATTTAACTAAACCAATGGAGTTAAAATAATTTGTTACCTGTTAAAATAATAAATTTCGACACGCATGGTAGTTAAAAATAACGAAATGTTATTTAACTCGAGGTATTGGTTTAAATTTCATCCTTTTTAATATTTAACAGCGTACCTTTCCGATTTTAATGTTTTATTTAAGTCAGTTTAAGTCCGTAAGTCTTGCTAAGCCCGTCGGGTGTCTGGAATTTTTGGTAAGAACGATCGAAGTCCGCCGGCTTCGTTTTCACCGACGGGCGCTGAATGACGTCGCCTGCCACTTTCGCTCTCGTTCGCGTTTCAATGCCGCACCACGGAAACGCTCCACGGTTACGCGAGCATATGGGGAACCGCGAGAATCGTGACGTCAGATAAGATCGTAAAGGAAAAACGCGACTGATTGTGAGCGCACACAGAAAAAAAAGAATATTCTTGATTTGAAAATATCATTCAACGTGAAAATCTTGAAATGAGATTAATTGCGTTAAACGAAGAAAACTTGCTGGAATGAAGCACTTACATAGTTCAACCAAGAAAAAAATGTTGAAATAAAAAGTTGAAATTCTTATAAGATTATGTGATCTTGCTTATAATAAAAAAAACAATCTATAATCTTCTTATAAGAATTTCAAATTTTTTTTTCAACATCTTTTTCTTGGTTGAACTATAATATATAAATAACTTCATTCAAGCAAGTTTTCTTTGTTCAACGCAATATAATCTCATTTCAAGATTTCCACGTTGAAACTAAAGATATTTTCAGATCAGGAATATTCTTTTTTTTTTTTTCTGTGCAAGAGCATCACGGCAGACTTTACCTCGTAAATTAATCTAGGCCGTAAAGCAGAGTAAATGGATGAAAAAAGAAAGCGAAAGACAGGTAAACGAGCGAACGAGGTAAATGAGACTGAAGAGGAGCACGAGTCTCACCTCTCGTACGTGCGCCCCTCCGCGAGGCAGTCGTACTGGCGTGCGGCGAGCATGCTTTCTCGGATATCTGTGCTCGCGTATCTCTCCAGGATTAACGTCTTCGACGACTGGACATTGACGCGGTAAAGCTGGCCTCTCGTGTCGGATGCAGGCGGGTAGAATCTCTGCATGCCTCCCGGATACGCGAGAGGAGGGCCACCGGACTCCCGGTGGCAGCGGGTAACTCGGCTGACTGGAGGAGGGACCGGCACCGTCCGTCGTAATGCTTGAGCTCGACTACTTAATCGGCACGTTGGGTCCAACGAAGCATCGACTTTTTGATGCTGCGATCTTTATACGCGGCGCATACGTCGGAAAATATTTTAACGTTTTTACGACAAATCGTTCCTTTGACAATTACTAAAAATTATTAATTACAAGTAACTGATTGCTTTTCACAGAACGTCGCAAATTGAGATCTGATAAATCTCGAGGATGAGGAAGGCCAAGCGACAGACCCCACTGAGCGTTTAAGGAACAAAATTACGAAAAATAACATACACGAAGTAATGAAATATGAGTATTGCCGAAACGGCAATCAGCACACGAGCTTTTACAAAGATTACCGAATAGGAGAAGTGTTCGTTCCAGTTGTGAACAAACCGCGTTACACGCAAAGACCCACTGAACTCTTATCCTTCACTTCCGTCGTTTCGGCGTAGAATCTAGGCTGCGACGCGCAAAAAACGCGCGGATTTCGAAAAAAAAAAAAAAAAAAAAAACAGGGCCCAAGTCAAAAGGTTCGAGAACAATCGTCGGGACGCGATCGCGTATGTTCAGCGAGTTTCTCGCTCCCCATTCTCGACAGGAGCGTCGGTTCCTGGGCGAGATTCCCGCGCGCGTATTTTTGGCACAAGGATCCCAGGTGGTTCGCCCGGGGGAGGAGCTTCCCAAAGGGTGAGAGAGAGAGAGAGAGCCCCGGAACTCACTCGACTCGTGTCGCACGTCGCAGCGGAAGCCGACCGGCCGCGGCGGAGATACCGCGGAGCTGCACCACGCGGACCGAGGAGCCGCCGGGATCCGCGACGAAAAGCGAGCTACAGAGCGCGATTCGCTCTCGCGGTTCTTCGCTCTCGGGGCCAAGGCGCGCGTGGCCACCCTCCGTCGAGCCGAAGGGGGGGTGTTGCGAGCCAAGCGGTGCCGAGAGCCGAGCCGAGCCGGCGCGAGCGCGCGAGGAACAAGAACCGTCCGCCCTTTACTCCGGCTCGCTCTACCTCTGAATCACCCACGTCGCCCACGCATCGCGATGCCGGGGGCTCTGCGTAGGTGAACCTCCTCTCTCTCTCTCTCTCGCGGAGGAGAGCCCCTACCCCGGGCGCAGCGCCATGCGGTTTCCTCGCGGTACGCCTGCGCCCGGAAACCATGAATGGAGGCGCCCGCTCAATGCCGGGCGGCCTTTTATTTGCTCGCACACGGGAGCACTGCGGCATCCCACCCGCCCACCCACCCACCCATCGACGACGACGAAGACGACGACGGCGACGACGACGACGACGACGATGACCTTCAGCCTTCAGCCGCCAGCCAGGGTCGATCGGACAAGTCGGGGGTTTCATCCCGAGGAACAGGTGTTGCGTTGGCGCCGCGCAGAACCGCGCCACGGTCAATCCACTCGCGCGAACCACGTCATGGATCGTTAATCATCAATGAATCTTTAATTGGCGATGGATCTCTAATGGCCTCTCGCAGCGCGATAAAACGGGAATGATTTATGCGGCAGGACCGCAAGGCCGTCGAGTCGGCAATTAAATCTGCATTAACGTCATTGTCAGCTGTAAAAGTCCTCTCGTCCTACAACATTTTAAAAAGTTCAGAAAATAAAAATATTGAATGCGAGATATTATATGTATCTATATATTATTAATGAGAAATATTAGATTATTGACACGCCATCCAACTGTATCTATAAGTTTTCCAGATATTGGGATTTCTATACGAATAAAGTTCGGAAACGTTTTGGCTGATATCATAAAACATTTAGGATTCTAAGGATTTGATTTGATGTGGAAAGAATTATTTTTTAAGCGCATCATATTGAAACATCCTAAATCATGATTTACGACGTTTCGTTGTTTTCGATCTTCTTCCATCGTTTGCCTTCTCCTTGTGCTCCATTTTGCACGGGAAAACGCGAAATAAATAATCAAAGGGAGAAGGAATCCGCTCGCATGATTCCCCATCGTCCGAACCACCCTACATTCGCGCGATGCCGGAGGGGCGAGTGAACGGGGGGATGCTAAGAATTAGTGGGTACAACTTTATGAATGGGCGGCTGGCTTGAGCGTGAGGGAACGCGTGGTGGAGGGGCACTCGTGCCGCTTTAACGATCGAGCGCACCCCTACCCGCGCCTCTTTCCGTCCCCTTTCCTCCGTCTCGCTCTCACGGAGCCCTCTCTCTCTCTCTCTCAATTCATCCCCCTCGCCATCCCCCCCCCTTTCTACGCGCGATCCCATTCTCTTCCTCCCTCGCCGGCTACGCTCACACGTGCGACTGCGGCCGGTTACATGCTAGCCGTTCATAGACGAGGGGTGTGCGCAGCGCACGTGTGAAATCCCCACGGGGTCGAGTCGCGCGTGCCCCGCGCAAAAAGGTAGAGATGGGGGCACTCTCGCGCGGCTAGTCGCGCCGAGCGCGTCGGATGACAATCGAAATTGGACGCTAGCCGGTGAAACTCGTAGCGGAATGTATCGAATTTAGTTTTTGATACTGAAGAAGTTTGAAATCGAAGCCGCATTACGAAGAGGGGTACACGCGAGGGTAGAGGAAATAACGTTATTAACGAGTACAACAGCGTACGGTGAAATTAAATTTCGAGAGGGAACAAATCTCAATTACGCGAGACACGTGCAAAGAAATTCTTTTGTGGATTTTTTGATGACTAAAATATCACAAGCATTCGTTTAACTTTTGCTTTTAATGACAAAGTTGCTTTTACAAGAACCGATATTTACCGGAAAACGCGGTGTTAAGAACTTCCGCTTGTTAAGAACTTTTTCCGTGACAACCAAGCTACAGTTTAATCCGAGAATACACGAGAAAAACGCGAACAATCCGCTGAGAAAATTAAATAGAGTGTTAATATGATCTAAATTGAAATTTTATAAACAAAGAGTAAGAAGAAGAGAAAATTCTTAAAAACGATTTGATAAATTTGAGGCTTAATATGAATCTGATGCGTACATCATCCCTTTCTACGTACATTCGATATTTTAAGATATAGTTTATGTTACCAATAAAAGATTAACAAACGTAGGCTTCCGGAAAGCGAGCGGATCCTTAAATTTCATCGAATTCCGCTTCGATTCCTGGGATACGGTAATTCGGGGATACTTAAACTTCCCCTCGCCATTGATCGTTACTGGCGCAGCGAACATCGTGGTTCGGAGTTCGGAGGGGTGAAAATTGCTCGGTGTGGGTGGCTGGGACATCGATGAACGAATGTCCCCCACCACCCGGCGTTAAGAGCAACGTGGGAGTTTCCAAGGTCATCGCAAGAGCAAAACGTAGTACGACGCCTCCGCCGGGACGCCTCCGCGCACGAGGCGTAGGCGTGGAATGAACATACACAACCATCACACACATTTACATCTACAACACTTTTTAAATTATTGACAGCAATTAATACGCGTTTTATTGTTTTACCGTTGTATTATTAAATTACCATTGTATTATTAACAATTATCTAAAGCCGGAGTGCAGAAGCCGTTTATCGAGCAAACAATTACGATAGAATTTCACAAAGAATTGAGAAAATGTGATCGTAGAACGCTCACCTTGATTCAAGACGCATTTATGAATTTATTAAAAAATAATACAAATCTGCGTGCCTTTTAAAACTGTTGAAACTGTGAATTTAATCTTCATTCCCAATATCAAAGTAAACTCGGAAAGCCGATATAAAACAGACTTTTGGTCTTTGGAAACATAATACAATACGTCATAAAAAATGTATATGTATACATATATATTCGGCGTGAAGATTCGGCATTATATAAATTTTGAATGTATTTTACTGAAAGCAAAAATAGCAATTCGAGAAACAGTTGAAAAAAAAAAAAATTTTTTTTATATAGTCATAAATCGTAATTCTTCGTAATTGTCGGTTATTAAAATTTTTTTATTGTTATTAACAAGTCTCAAAAAATATAAAATATTTCGATATAAAAAATATTTTAGCAATCTGATTTCTTACAAGACTTACCAAGTTAGTACCAATGGATTATTAATTATGTTCGTATGATACCATTATTACTATTCTAAAGAATGTGATGCAAAGGTAAATTATTTTTTAACAAACGCGAATGGTATTTTTGCCGGTTACAATCACAACACCATTATCCTGCAGCTCCTTCAGAGCATCTTCGAACATCTCGCGCGTCACCAACTAAAAAATAAAAAGCGAAATTAAATAAACACACTTTCCGCAACACATATTAAAAATAAAATAAAAGCCTACAATGCAAATGAATACGCAACGATTATTCAATCAGACAAATCAATTTACCGTGCTGGACGATTCTTTCAGTTCCGTGAAAATTTTCTGGTAATTTAATGTCGGTGCCTTTTCCTTGCCCTTGATAAGCTTCTTCAACGCCTCGACCAACTCCTGCCTACGCTTTCTCGCTGCTAACGACATGCCAGTCGTCAGGATACTAATATCGATTTTGCCACTCAGTGGATCGATAGCAGATTGTTTCAATGCTTCGCGATGTAATCTGATGACAATTATGTGAGTTGCGTTATAAAAAACAAATAATGTTTACAATATTTTTTCTTTATTTTTCTAATATTATTAATTATATCTTGTCTCTCACCTCCAAGTTTCCTCGACATCCACGATCTCCACTACGCTGCTGAATCGCATTTTAGCGTGCGCCTCGGCGAGTCTTATCAGCGACTCTAATTGCCTCGGATAAGCCGTGATTTGCCCGTGACCGCTTCCTACTCTACGCATGTCGACGTAAGCCTGGATCAGCCTCTGTTGGCTCTCCTCATTAAGAACAGGATGAACATGTTCCTTGGCGTAAGCTATGTAATCACGCAGGATGCTCATATCCACAATGTCGTCCTCTTCTTCCAAATCGGATTTATAATACAACGATACCAAGTGCCTGGCAAGTTTCTTGTCAAACACCTCGTCCTGCGGGTCGAGCATCAAGAAAATTAAGTCAAAGCGTGACATCAATGTGTGCGGTAACATGACGTTTTCTATCACCTAGAAACAAGTGTAAAAATTTATTTATAAATGCTCATTAGTTCGATATCAGATATATACATCATTAATGGATATTTACTGTCTTATTTTTATTCCACTGTGACTCGCAAGGATTAGCCGCCGCCAGAATACTAGTTCTCGCATTCAATTGACAAATAATACCCGCTTTCGCGATACTCAGCGTTTGCTGCTCCATTACTTCGTGCAGCACCGAGCGCGTGCTATCGTTCATTTTGTCAAATTCGTCGATGCAACAGATACCGTTATCTGCAAGCACCAGAGCGCCAGTTTGCAATACCAATTGGCGGCTTTCGGGATCTTTCGTTACGAAGGCGGTTAAGCCCACGGCGCTGGAGCCTGAGGAAAGAATAACAAACATGAGAATACGAACGAAAACTAAAATCAGATTTGAATTATTGCTATCAAGAATCACTTACCCTTTCCACTGCTATACTGCGAGCGCGGTACCAAATTGAAGACGAACTGTAGCAGTTGCGATTTACTCGTACCTGGGTCTCCGCATAGAAGTATATTAATTTCAGACCGGAAATATTTCTTAGTCCGATCGCTCTGTTCCTTCTTCGTACCGCCGAACAATTGTAGCAGTATACCCTTCTTGACGTCCTCATTCTCATAGATGCTGGGAGCAATGCGCCGCGCCAATCGTTCATATATGTCTTCCTTTTGCGACAGCAGTTTCAATAGCTCCACTCTTTCTGGTGGAAACGTATGACTCTTGCCGTCCTCTTGCTCGTACAATCTACATATGCAATAAATCATAACAAAAATGAATAAGAATATAATATATTGATTAATACATATGAAATTGATTAGAAAAATGAAAAAATGTAAAGCAAATGGCAATCCGTTTCAGGAATTCATATCTTAATTCAATTTTAATTTCACTATATTAATTATAATATTGGAGTAGAATACATACAAGAATATAAATCTCGATAAAATAAATTAAAAATGTAAAATAAAATTAAAGTATTCGTCAGAAATGCATCTTACCGCTTTGAGTCCTGTTTCCTGAAGTGGACAACGTCAACGTGGGTTCTGTAGATAGCTCGTACATTGGACTGCCGTGGATTAACGCGTATCGGCAACGCGCGATATATACCGGTGACAGAAACTCTATCACCTGGTGAGACAGCGTCAACTAAATTATGATGTGCAAAGAGCACTACTGTGTGAGGCGTCTGACCAGCTGGCATATCGTCCGGCGATTCTTGTAACTTGATCATTTGCTTATCGGTGAAATGACTGAGATTGTGTATCAGATTGAAGCAGAAATTGTTGTTGCAGTGAGTGCACACTGTGGGCTCGGCTATGTGTCCCCTGTCGATGACTACAGTCGTCGTGAAGGAGCACACGATGCATCTAAAGAACGCCTCTCGCATTTCCGGCATGATGTTTGACGTTCTAATGACCATTCCGGTAACCGTGATCAATCGGTCTATGTCCTCTGGATTCAGAAGACGCATACTCGTCGTCCGCGTAACATTGTACGGACGTACTTGAATCGAGTGTTCCAATGCTGCCCCGGGGAATTTCTCGAAGAATATCTCATTTGCAGTTAGATCGAACGCCGGTATAACTTCCTGAGGATACAATACCAACTGATTGTAAAGCTGCGAGTCAAATGCCTCGAGATGAGCGCAGTTTACATTCAAATAAGGTTCTTCCAGTATATGTATCTCCTCGAGCTTCTGCGTGTAGAGCGGCTCTGCCAGATTCATGTTTTCAGGTAACTCATCGTTCTCTGCTTCTGGGTCGATAAAGTAAAGAATAAATCGCCTGAATTGCTGCTTGATACGATCCACCACAACATTTGTGCCCCAGATTACGAGTTGCGGGCCGTTCTCACCCTCGGATATTCTCTCTCCTTCTTCATCATTCTCTGGTATCTGCCAGTAAAATTTACGTATTAACAATTTAATAAATTAATTTCATCTATCTTAATTACTGCTACATGCATCTAACTTACTGGTTCGATCAGATTAACTTGTCGCACACGCCTGTCGGACTGGACGTCTGGTCTCTGATGAACAGGTGTACCTCTGACACCACTACGGGGAGTACGAATCGACGCCAAAGAGCTAGGGGTTCCATAATTCAGCGGAGAAGATAGCTCTATCTCGCTCATACCCGCTGCGAGAGGACTCGTCTGCACCTGTCGATTTGGAGAGGACAGTGGCGCGGAAGACAAGCCCTCCGACGACTGCGCGATGGTCTCCTGCGTCTGACGGTTGCCCCATCGTAACGGAGTGCCTACCGGATTGTTGCCCGGTCTCCTCTGAGGTGTACCTAATTACATGACAAAAAGAAAAACGTATACAACAGCTCGAATACGATGCATCACTTTCTTAACTCATGAATATTCCTTAACCTCTGGCGGAGCCGACGCCACTAGGTGTTCCGGCGACCGAGGGAGTCCTGACGGAGGTCGGGGTCCGAGGTTGCCGCCTCGGTGTACCTGGTGTGCCGTTCGGCGTGCCGCTCGGCGTACCATTCGGCGAACGGCTGTCGTCCTGCGGGACCGGAGTCCTCGGCGGTCTCATAGGACTCGACATCGTTGACGGGGAATCCCAACAATCTCACACCGAAAACTCTTCCAGAAGATCAGGGTCCGCGTACGCGGGGATAACCTCACGAACCGCTCAATTTCCCGCGCGAACGAGGAGTTAGCTTTTGTCGAGAGGGCGTCGTGCATTGAGTTGTTCTTCTTTCCCCCCTTCGCGCGCACGTTTCCTACATCCCGTTCGCGCTAAGTCCCAGCAGCTCGACCAGCTGTCAGCTGATCGACGCGTGCCAAGACTGCCAGGTAGGGAGAGGAAGAGGCGTGCCATGTCATACAGACAGGAGGAGGCGTGCATGACGCGGTCGGAGAATGCCAGCTGTACGTAAACGAGAGAGATTGGCCAGCCAGGAGATCGTGTCCTCGATCTGCCGCGATCGCCCGGAGCGGACCGAGCCGGATAATGTTGCGCAGGTTGCGCTGCGATTGAGTCTCTGTCCGCCCACGTTCGGGATCGTGTCGACGAGCGTCGGATGTGATCTCCCAGACGACGCCAAACTCGTGCCAGAGATGCTTCGATCACGGCTTTCCACGTCTATACACGGTCGCTCGTGAATCCCACTGCCCGCTCACGGTCAGGACGTTCATATCCTTCGCGTAGCCTCCGTGAGTATCGCCTCCTGCGAAGGAGACACGTGTTTGCGTCAGTGCCTCAGAGAAGCGCTTTGTTCACTTGTAGGCTCGCGAGCAGGAAAATTGTTATCGATAAAACGTGGGCATTTTGCATGCATATCTGAACCATTTACATTTGATATAATATATAACACATTAATTCTGCATAAAGAAGCAGTTATTTCGCATTATTTCTTTGCTTTACATATTTTTGTTTTGTGACCCGTTGTACAGTTCGTCATCCGTCAGGGAGAAATCATGTCGTACTCCATCAATAGAAGACCCTTACTGGGAGTGAGAGGTGCGTCTGATAGCGAATTTGAGGATGATTTGGAGACCGAGGTAGATGATCTTAATGTGACAATTCCCGACGAGAAACCATTCTTGAAACCGTACGAGCCACATGACAAGTATGTTCCAGTTACCTGAGTTTAATTTGAAAATTATTTAATAATAAAGTCTGCTTTTGGGATCTATAATTTGTAATCTTTTTTTTTTTTTGCATATTTTAGATATAATCTTGCATACATTGTGTTTTACTTACTTGGGGTAAATACGTTAATCCCATGGAGTTTTTTTATCACTGCTGACGACGTAAGTTGCCTTACTTTGCTTTTCTCATGCTCATGTGGAATACTGTTGCCTATATAACGTCTTTCTTTCAGTACTGGATGTATAAATTTAGAGAAATTCATAATAATTCGACAAATATGACTCATACGTACGCAGAACTACTCGAGCAGAAAACAGATCTCCAAGCTAGTTTTACTTCTTATTTAAGTGTAGCCAGTGCATTGCCAAATACTCTGTTTTTATTAATAAATGCATTTATTAGCAAGAGGTAAGCGAAAAATCATTGTTAGGAAATAATTGCTAAGTGTACGTTTTAAAAAATGTATGAATTTATTCGTGATTCAAAATTACTATGCATTCTTGATTTTTTGGGGGATTAAAAGAATTCACCTATACAAAAGAATGGTAATTTATTTCATCTCGTTTCAATTTCAATTTTTGTATTATCTACCCAGAAAAATGAGGAGTGATTAGTAACTTTGAATCATGTATAAAAAAAGTAGGAGCGATGTTTAATAAAAAATCTCTAAATTCCCAGAGTCTCTCTAACTGTAAGAATGGTGGGTTCCCAATGTACGATATTGCTGCTCTTCATCGTGACGACTGTATTTGTCAAAATGGATACTGACAAATGTAAATCAGCAAGTTATTTTATCGTTATATTCATTCATCGTGTCGTAATAATTAGTGAATTACTTTCATCTATTTTACTGAGAAATAACGAAAGATTGTTTTCAGGGCAAAATACGTTCCTAATAATTACTCTGACGACATTCGCGCTCGTAAATGGTGTGTATATGCTATTAAGTAATTATATTTAAAACGAGAATGTACTAGTAATTGGTTCTGCTATAAGATCAGCAATAACATTAAATTTCTAGCTGCGAGTGCAATTTTTGGAGGGAGTTTAATGGGCATAGTGGGCAAGTTTTCGCCGAAGTACATAACTGCGATGTCCGGTGGGCAAGCCCTTGGAGGAATATTCACGGCCCTAGCGGAAATATGCTCCCTATGGATTGGTGCCAGTCCGGTGTTTTCCGGCTTAGTGTATTTCATTATCGGCGATACTGTGCTACTGTTTTCGCTGATCGCGTACATCCTTCTGGAGAAAGCGGTGAGTCAATTTCGTTCGAACATACCTCGGACTTATTATCGTACTGCGTTTTCTTCAATCCGATCAGTTATCACATGCAAAACGATGAGATCATCATTAACACTTATTGTTTCGTTAAGACGTTAAATGATGATGCATGCGACGCAAGTGTGTTATAAACGTATGATAAGCTACTTACGATAATAACCAAACGTATACATTCCACGATGTATCATATTACTGTACGATTTGTTGGAGAGATGAAATTAAGTTATATGATTTTTTTCATTTAATAAAAAGAATTCCCTCTCTATAGCAATCTTTTTATTCACAGCCATTCTTCAAGCATCACACGATAGAGAAAGTACCTGATTGTTCGGAATCTGATTATTCCTTAAACGGGGAAGTCAGCTTCTCGACAAGTCCGAGTGTGCCCTACACGCGGATTATAAAGAGGATCTGGCATTACGGCGTTAGCATATTCCTAGTATTTTTCATAACGCTGGTTATGTATCCGGCAGTCACTGTACTAGTGGAGAGTGAAAACAAAGGCAAAGGCAATGCATGGAACGGTAATCTGAAATATTTGTATATACCTCAATGCTTTATGGATTTCGAGCAATAAATTCATGGGTATAATTTGAAATAACTTTTCAGACATATACTTTGTACCTGTGGTTACGTACCTTATCTTCAGTACAGGCGATTATGCAGGAAGAATATTATCTGGTATTCTTCAGTGGGTGAGCATCTGCGTTTTAATTAATATGATTTGCAAACATTTGCACTCGTTTATGCGATGTTTACCGAGTTTTTATCATTGCAGCCGAGAGGCAAGCCGTGGCTCGTGATGTTTATGAGCGTCGTGAGGGGTATTTTTATACCTGTGCTCATGTTTTGCAATGCACAACCGAGGCATCATCTACCTGTTTACATTCACAGTGATATATATTACATATTGATAACCATTGTGTTCGCCATAACCAATGGCTATTTGTGTAATTTAATATTAATTCTCGTGCCTACGTAAGTATTTTCAGCAATAAAACTCCGTCGGTCGCAAGATCATTCCCTGCAATTGTATGTATTGACTTTTATAGAGTCGTAGACAGTGAGGAAAAAGAAGTTGCGTCCGCAATGATGGGCGCTTTCTTGGGTATAGGATTAACATCTGGCGCCGCGCTCAGTTTATACATGGTAAAGGCTCTTTAACTGAAGACGAATGTAAGTAAGATACATGATCTCACTGCCCTTTGTATATTCGAAGGTAGGACCACGGGAGTGTTTTATGATTACGAGCTTTTAGATATAATGACATTAGTATAAGTTAGTTGTTCTCGATCGCCATCTCAGTGAAACAGCTGATTTTACGAGAATAATTTTATTTCACGGAGAATCCTCGGCGCAACTTTCTGCGGTGTTTTACTGAAAATCTGAACGTATCCACATCACATGTAGATAATTTTTATGACTAGTTTTTAAATTATCCATATTTACTACAATAAATTGCATAGCGCAATTTCGCATTACCGTATTTGATTATACAAGTACAAGACGTAGTAATTGGCAAGGTGTCAAATTACTTAGAAATAGACGATGTTGACGTTATGCGTAAAAATCATTCCTAGAAACTTGTACATAATTTATAATGCATTTATTATATACACATATATCCTAGGAGAAAATGTGCGTAACTACAAATGTTACATGTACATCAAAGAAATAGATATGTAAATATTGAGATTCAACATCATTGTATATTGTAAATTATGTACATTTACTTTCAAACATAGTATCTGCAATATAAAGAAATATAGATAGTAATTGTGATAGGAGAAAATAGAAAAATATACAATGAGTATTAAATGTCACAGGAATTTCATGTAATTCGTTTTTTTTTTGTGCAAAATTTGTAGGGAATCCATAAAAAACCGGTATATTAAAAATGAATTAAAAAAATAAATGAATAAATATTATAAGTATAAATATAAATATAAATTTATATCTATAATTCTTAATTATATAATTATAATATATCATAAATATATTATAAATATAAATTAATAAAAATTTCAACTCAATTTCACTAACAGAACTTGAGTTTTTGCAAAATCACTAGTAAGATTGTCTAATTTTTATTCATTTCACAATATTCCGGTTTTTTGTTTTTTGTGGTTTCTTTAGGGATTTTGCAAAAAAAAAAACAAATTACACTAAATTCTTGCTACAAATAGGTACAATAGTAGCCTCGTTATGCATAGAAATATAAACAATTTTATGTATGTTAATAAATAAAACGCTTAATTACATGATCCTCTTCGTCTAATCTGTGAAATAGGACCCTACAGAAAGGACCAACAATATGATTATGAAACACATCAATAATAAATTATTAGATGATAAGAGAGATGACTTAGATATTGTTAGATACAATCTTTTCTTTCGTTCTTACTAATTGAAATCAACGTTTTAAGCAATTGTAAAGTGACAAATCTACTATTAATACTATACAAGTTGGAATACTATACAAGTTGGATGAACATTAGTTTAAATTTATTTCTCTTTTTCTCAATTGTGTACTCATATAGTTTATAAGCTGAAAAACATTAATCGATATTATTGCATATTATTGACATCTAGATATAAAACCAAAGCCTTTGCGAATAGGAATTACGGCATCTAATTGTTCTTTTGTGAACATGATAAAACAAGCTACACTACGGTCACAATCTCGAAGATAGGGAAATATTGTCATACTAGATTTCGATTAATCTTTGGTTAAACGATTTGCAACAACAAATTTGCTGTGCAAGTGCAGCAGCATTTACAGATAGTGATACAAATTAGTTGATTTTATGTATATAGGTATTTTTCTATAGAGCTGTTTTGCATAAATTAAAATAATAAAATAATACATGTAACCGTGAAAATAAATAAAATGGCGCTCACTCATTGGAGCTGGCACGTGCCTCATGATCGACGGTACTGTCGTTCCTTGTCAGTAAGGGGGACAAACACCACGCTTATCAGAGATCGCTGCTTGATTTTGCCGTCCAGAGTTTTGTCGATTTGCACTAAGGTTTGATCTGAGTTCTCTGGACCCATCGGTACTATTAAACGTCCACCAGGGGCCAGCTGATCTATCAACTGTAAGACAAAAATTATGTTCACTCTGGCATATCCGAAAATAATTCCACGAGTGTTTCTCTTACCGCTTGCGGCATTTCTTTAGCAGCCGCTCCCACGTGAATAGCGTCGTACGGTCCACGATTGGGATATCCCAATCTCCCATCGCCAACTAGGCAAATGCAATCATGATTAAACAATTTCATCGCATGGAACAGTTTGTGGCATGTAAAATAGTATATTATTTAAAGATAGATGTTTACTTACCAACTAATTCCACGCGTCCATCACTCAAAAGTTCTGGGTGGTCATGCCGAATGTTCTCTTCGGCCAATGCTCGAAGCTCCGGAATATGATCGACTCCAACGGCCAATCCTTGCGGCCCCATCATAAGAGCCATGCATGTCGTCAGGTATCCGGATCCAGAACCGACGTCCAGTGCCCTCGTGCCGTTACACAGTTTTTCTTCAAGCAATTCCAGGGCATACGCGTGCTAAAGAATTTCCGTTTGTCTTCCGACTTGTAATTTCCTTTTCAGTGTTTTTTTTTTTCTTTGTCAGTGCGTATCCATTTATTTACTATTATTGCTTTACTCTTAAAAAAAACTCTTTTGCAAGGATCTTTTATCTTTCAATGGAAATTGAGTATCGATTTGCAGACATATGACATTGTGACACTTTTTCATACGCAAGGAAAAAGAATACACTTGTATTTATACCATGTGGGGAGCGCTGATGGTGACACCGTAACCGATCCCTTGAGGTGCATCTATGTAAGCATGGCTGAGATCAGTATATTTTCCTCTGTCCACAGAACTCATTACTTCAAACACTCGGTCAGATTTGATCACCCTTGACCCTAAAAACGATTTTACGCAACATATTTCCATTAAATAACGTAAACGAGTAAATATTTGTAAAAGAGATAAATAAAATTTATGTTCATTTTCTACAATTGATTTTTTATATACACAGACACATGTGTACGATTTCCTATCAAACTAAAATTGTTCTAAATGCAAACGCAAGATGCAACATTGTTTATTTTCAGTAGAACGAATTATAAATATTGCATCAACTGCGCTGTAATCAATCTCCGACGTCAAGCGAGAGAGAGAGAGAGAGATGCGAGCGTGCGGCGGCACCGGCAGGGGGGCAACGCGATGACACAATGTTGCATAACCGCGCGACACTTACGCCGTAGATGCTGCACAAGCTCCAGATTGTTCCTGCCACGATAACGCCCGTACGTGGCCATGTCGCGGGTGAGCGCGACGGGCGACAGGATTGCGAGCGTCGCGCAAAGGCACTCGACGAACTCGCGGGACCGAATTTTGGGGAGATGCGTGGCGGGACCGGTGAGATGCGTCGGTACGAAAACAAACAGACGAGCGACGGGCCGCGGCAACCTGTCGCTTCCGGTCGTCGCGAAAATTCGCGCTCGGCGACGTTCGGCGAGCTGCTCCGAGGAATATTATCTCGGGAACTCCTTCGACAACGATCGTTACGCTTCTCCCTTCGGATTTTAGGGAACTGCGTCTTATGTTGTCTCGCCTCCTGGCCGGTCAAGTGCTGGTGAGACAATTATAATCGGAACACGATTCGAGCTGGTTACTAGATTGACACGCGGCAGACGTACGGGCTGCGAGGTAATCGGGAACTCGTTGAAGTGATCGCTCGCTCGCGATCGCGACCTTTGTCCGACCGTAACGTTGGAGTGCGTTGGAGAACGTTCGCGCGCGAAACGTGCCGCAGTCCGCACACACCTTGCGCTTTTAAAAATAGACGAGAAGAGGCCGCCAGTCGCGGATCTCCTCCTCGGTGTACACTGTACGCAAGCGTTCTGAGCATCGATCCTCGGCCCGCGAAGCGCGAAATCGTGAATTGCGACGTTGCTCGATCGGTCTTCTTCACTTCCAAATAATCCATACGTGCTTCCAACGAAAACGTATATCCAACGTTCTATTCTTATTGCAATAAAGACACGAGTTCAAAGTGGAAAAATAATTTGTTTCTCCTGTAATTTAGCTTTTCCTAAAATTATGAAATGTTTACGTAAACAATTGTAACTTTCGAATACAGAAACATCGAATGCATATGAATAATTATAAATATACACCGTATATAAAAATATATACAAAGATATATAAAAGTATATAAAGATCTTATTTTACCTCGTCATTAAAGATTCGTTTATTATTTCGTACTATTAATTTTGTTTCTTGTAATTCTTTCTCGCATCTTAATGAAAGTTTTAGTGATTATGGATTAAGAACATTTGTCGAACAAGCATATTAATACCACTGTAAATTCAGTATTTCTTGATAACAGACTGTGATAATGCGATAGCATCAAACGACGTATGCAGTCGTGACTGCAACATAGTATTAATAGAAAGAATGGACGCGAAGGAAAGAAGGGCATGTACAAAATATATATAGTTTATTAATATATCCTCAATCGAAGACGACGTGCACTCCATATCTATGCATGCGTGGAAAAGAAATTAATTCGTGGATATACAAGAGTTCTCTGATTATCGATTATCGCTAATCAACAGGTTCGTACGCGATCGTTTAATTCTGTCCGTTCGAGAAACTTTTGCGTTTCTTTCCACCGTGACACCTCACCTTAATGACTCTAATTACGTAACTGAGTGGTAGGATCCGTGAGTGGAACGTAAGAGACTTGCATCAGTTTCTTCTTCGTGATCGCGCCGTCCGTGCTCTTGTCCACCTGCAGCAGGTCTTGGAACCTTTGGAAACCTTCTATGGCCACGACCGGGCAGATCAGTCGACCTCCGGGAGCCAGTTGGTCTATCAACTGCAAAAAAGTTACGCCGTTCACACAATCTGCGTATCACACAGTCTTCTCTTGTACATCAATCTTTCTTTTTCCTGAATTGCGTACTGGCGTATAACATTTGTGCTCACCGTCTGCGGTAAAGTTTCGGCCGCTGCTCCAACGTGTATAGCGTTGTAAGGGCCGTCAGCAGGGTGTCCCAATCTGCCGTCTCCCACTAGGCGCATTCATAATGACCTGTTGTTAGTCGGCAGTCTTTATCTTTTACCTTTACAGCAAAGCCACACAGTCGGTGGACAGTGTTCCGTTCGACTCTTCACGGCAACGTACATACCTACTCCACGTGGATGGATCACGAGTATCTTTTATTCGAACTATGCATACATGTAATACTTCTTGAACGTTTCTCTTTTTTTTTCCTCTCTCTCTCATCGTGCGATGAGCTTTTTACACTGAGATTCATTGGTGAATGAGACGTGAAGGAATGGCGTAACATTGACGAGAGAAGGAGCTTCGACTGTCTCAGTGAGGGAAACTTAACAGGAACGATAGCAGAGGGGACTCGAACGTTAGACGTAGAGTACAGCTTACCCACAAATTTGATGCGGTCCTCCTTGAGGAAGTGCGAATTGTCCTCGCGCACGTTCCTAGTGGAGATCTCTATGAGCTCGGGAATATGCTCGATGCCTGTTACGCGCCCGCGCGAGCCTACCATGAACGCCATGCAAGCGGACAGGTAGCCCGAGCCTGAACCGACGTCAAGCGCCTTGGCGCCGTCGACGAGCTGATCGGAGAGGATAGACAGTGCGTATGCATGCTGCAAAAGATACCAGCATGATTTATCAAGCCGTTACCGGGGTAGATTAAATTCTCACGAAACGTATATTATCTACAGTGACAATTATCTGCGCGACGCGTCGATACCGTTGTTTGGAAAAGCCTTCAGTCGTCAAGCCAAATATGAGTTTAACATAAATAACGTGAAAATAAGATAAGGAGGTTACTCTGATACCCCAGTTTCAAACCGCCTTCCTGATAATTGTTCCTGCATCAACCTCATTGTATATAAATAGCTATTTATTTGTAATATTCAAGTGTAGAGTATGAAGATTAATTTGTACTTTACGCAGCGAATCTCAAAAAGAGGTAAAAGGTATCGACGTCAAGCGGTGTCAACCAAGGAAATTGCTTGCTAGAGTCTTACGTTTATCATAAATCACGTGAGAATCATATTAATAGTTTGTGTCTTTTGAATTACTGACTATATATCTTTGCAAAATGTGTTTCGCGACTGTGTAAATATATTTCTCGCATCTGTATAACACTTTATGTAAACGCTACGAAGCAAGGACGATCCATAAGTTTATCCGTCGTGCAAATGACAGCATTGTAGACCACGAAGTAGATGAAATACACATTTACCATGTGCGGCGCGCTGATGGTCACGTTGTAACCGATTCTTCGGGGACGATCGAGATAAGGGTCCGGCTCGTGGCAGTATTTGGCTCTGTCAACAGCGAGCATAGCTGCTTCTGCCCTGTCCGTCGCCAGTATGCCAGCATCTGCGAATAATCTGTCCCTAATTGCCGTGCAAAGCGAACGACTGTAACTCTAACAGGGGTGATGAGCTCGGCGCTAATTAACTCAGTAATTAAGCCCTTTACTGGCATCGATCCTGCGACTGGTCGCAGGAGGAGGGGGGGGAGGAAGGGGGTGTCATTTACCTTTCAGCTTCGTCACCATCTCTTGGTTCGTAGTGCCGTTGCAGTGCCATGCCATGCTTCGCGGATTGACGGCTCGCGATCCACCGACCGGGGCGCGGGGCGACGGGCCTCGTAGCGCAGCCGAGAAGAGACCTGTGCTTCGCATAAATTATAAAACGATACACAGATGATCGTGACAACAGAGGCGAGGCGCGACGACGCGGTCGCTCTCCCGACGATCGATCTGACTCGAGTCGCCCGACTTCCGGGGATAATTAACAAGTGGGAGAGGCGGAAAATTAAAAACTGTGCGCACCTCGAGAGCCTTCAGGGGAGAGCCTCATTTATCGCGAAACGTCCTCATTCCTCCTGTACGCGTGCCTAATATGGCCGTGACGACACAGGTAGCGACTGGTAGCGACCTTACGGGTGAATCGCTGGTCGGATGGGATGGGGGGCGGGGGGAGGGGAGGCGAGAACAGCTGATGCGGTGACTATCGATTCCGCGAGCCTCTCGCACGCGAGATAGGAACGCTCGAGCGCCGATTTAAAGTCCCGCCGCCGACCGGAAGGCTCCGGAATGGAAAATCCTGTAAAAATATGACCGCGATGTATCGCGTGAAAAATACCGAGCTTTCTCTCAACTTCGTACATAAAGCTCGCGGAGGAAATAAATCGAAATAGTCTTGAACACGATCTCGAGAAGCTATATATATAGTTATTTCGTTAGCTGATGAGTGAAATATTAATACTAAAATAAAAGATCGAATTTAAGACGATGTTAGATACAAAATATTAGTCATAATCCAGTTTTCATGGTCCGATCTTATAAATATAAAGTCTTATACTTAAAATTGCTCCAATCTAAGGCGCCCAGATTTCATTCGACTCGTTCGGGATGTATAACTTCTCAAGATCACACTTAGGACGATCTTGAATATAGGATTAGACTATAAATACGCATCCTCAGACGTGACTACTTCAATTTGTTTTACAGCGACTGGACGATTTCCCCTCCCCAGCCTCGCGGAGCGCGTCACGATTGGCGCGACGTCGAGCGCGACGCGCGCAGAATTTGAATTTGAAAACATCTCCGGCGGGTCTCTCCGGATCTTTTCTGTAATGAGAAAAGGGAAAAGAAGGATCCTCAGGAAGAACGGAGAACGTGCTAAAATCGAATGCGGTTTGAGACACCCGGCGTCGTCGCTCGACGTTAAAAAGTCGTCACGCGATAACGCGCGTGACGACAAACGTGCAGACGTTACAACGTTAGCTTTGCACGGTTTTCCGTGTCGTAATTAATTCGCCGCGAGTCGTAATTTTATCAATTAATCACGAATACTGCGGACAGCAGCGGTAAATTAACTCTCTTTCGTAACTCGAGACCAGATGCAGCGATAGTAAATCATGTAACTTTTGCTTACACACGGCACAATGATTTAGAACGAGAGATTAAAAGGAGGGCTGTATGTCTGCGCAAAAGAAAAAATAAATAAATTTTGCATCATGATAGCCGTTGAACATATATAATGTCCCAATAATAGTATCTTGGATGGTATTTTTCGAACGAAACTTTTAATTACACGATTCGACGTCACTGCCGGTCTATCTTGGCCGCCTATTCGTGTAAATTATAAGCAACGAAAATAAAATCACGATGAGTTATGATACCGTTATGATAACAATTAAGTTAAATAGAAAGTGTGGGGTCGGGCTGGATCTTTTGTGCCTAATAATATTTTCCGCGTGATTTTGTGTACATTTTTCGCTTGGCAAACCACGCGTCAAAACAAAATCATATCCTATCCTCTGTTGTGCAAAAAAAAAAAAAAAATAGAATCTAAATAATTAGATTGAGGAAAGAATGGATTTTCTTAACTGTCTTAAGTATGATCTCAAGAAGCTATAATTATTTCATTAGCTGGATGAAATCTTTTTATTTAAGATCAAACTTAAGACGATCTTAAATATAAATTAACTAAATATAAAATTAAATATAAAAATAATCTTATATACTTAATAATAAAACTAAAATTGAGACGATCTTATACTTAATATAATAAAACTAAAAATAAAATGATAAAATAACTGGACATTGTGACGCAAGAAGCGGAAATTTATCAAGTTTCAGATACACTTGTACATACATATCTTTGGCGTATTCGGGGTCTTTGATATTTACGAGGCCCAGATACGGCTACATTGATTCTATCAGTCTATAATAGACTTCCTAAAGCCGACGATGGATCCGATAAAGCGAAATGTTTGCCGTGTACACAGAACACTGTATGTGCCCTGTTATTACGCGCTTTCATGAACGAGTGACAACGAGATAAGGCTGCCCCTTCCTGACGAGAATTTCCACGTGAATACCGATCGCTATAAATCGAATTACGGCGCGTACGCGGGTCGAGTGCAAGACGATCGTTCTTTTTGTATGTACCAATGTATTAGTAATTCGCAAATTTCATCCCTCGTCGATCCCTGGCTGATCGAAGCCGACAAATAATCGCGGAACTGCCGGGGCGGTCGCGGCCGTTTGGAAAAACGTGCGATGGAGAAATCCGAAAAACCACCGCAGGAGCCGGGAAAGTTGCGGCAGTTTTTTGCCGCGTTGATCGGTAAGTTCAAAGTTGGAAGGGAGAAAAAGCCCCTTTTAAAATTCTTCCTTGAGATATCGTCCGCGACGCGTGTGATGTCTTCCAATAAACAATTAAACAGTAATGCGAGGTAGATTGGTCCCCGAAGAAGAGAAATCACTTTCTTCGTGATAGATGAACTATTTACTCCGATGATGAATGCCCTTAAAAAATAGAAGTAAGAAAACAAAAATAAGACAATTGAAACTTAGGCAAATAATTATTTTAAATAAATTATATACTATTCGCAAAATTACCTTACTTGCAAAATCACATTTAACAAAAATATTTAATATAGTATTAATATGTTATTTAATATATTAGGAAGTTTCTATTGGGTCTTCGAGCTTATTTATCTATTCCGTGATATCTATTTGCAGTGAATCAGTTGGCACTGTCTTACGGGATTGTGATGGGATGGCCGTCGCCGTCAGGCCCGCAGCTGCAAAGTTCTTCGTCGCCCGTCGGCGATGAGCCCATGACAGACTCTGGCGTATCCTGGTTGACCGGCATATTGACCCTGAGTGGTACCATCGTGACCATGCTGCTGTCGGTGATACCGGACATATTTAGCCGGAAGAAATTCGGCTACGCGTTAATATTGCCGATAATGATCGCCTGGCTGCTGATCGCCTTCGCCAGCGAGCACACGTACATCTACGTGTCGAGGGCTCTGAGCGGCATCTCCGGCGCCGGCACGTTCTTCCTCGTGCCGAATTACGTCTCGGAGATCTCGTGCGACAGCATCCGCGGCTTGCTGTCGAGTCTCTTGGTACTCTCCGTGAACACCGGGATACTAATAGCTTACATCCTTGGTGGCATAATGTCCTTCCACATCTTGCCCGTAGCCGTCATAGCGTTAGCTGTTTTTTACTTTGTCACTTTCATCTTCATGCCGGAGTCGCCGGTCTACCTGGTGCGTCGAAATCGCATGCACGAGGCGATTAGGTAATTAGAATCCTAGAAACAAATATTCTCCTTAAGAGGCGAAGGAGAAATGTTGTAATTTTCTGTTCTAGAGCCGTAAAGTGGTTAAAAGCTGGAAACAGTCTGGTGGCAGAACGTGAGCTGTCACATATACAGTTGCAAGTTAAGGAGGCCGCGTCCATGAAGTCTGCCAAGTTCTCGGATTTGCTTAGAGACAAAGCGACGATCAAAGCAATGATAATTGTCGTGGGTTTGTTCATCTTTCAACAATTTTGCGGGATCTTTGCGATGGTAATTATCGATGATTTACAGGTGATCTATCAGTGATGAACGGTAATCCAGGCCTCTCGCTTTTCCCAATTACAGTCAACTTAACGTACTAACATTATAACAAATGACAAAAACTTCCACAGGACTTCAATCTCATTCTACTTAAAACGAGCTTTTATTTTTTATTTTTGCACAAGCTGAGTTTCTGATTTTCCTATTCAGATTAGCAACACGGAGACTATCTTCAATATGTCCAGCAGTTCGTTGTCGTCGAACGCATCAGCTATTATCGTGGCGACTTTACAGCTCATCGGATCGTGGGTAGCGGCGCTCCTGGTGGATCGTGCAGGCAGACGGCCCTTGCTTCTCCTATCCTGCGCAGGAATGTTCGTGTGTCACTGCGTGATAGGCACGTTCTGTTACCTTCAGAACCTCCAATACGATGTGTCCGCATATTCTTGGATACCAGTGGTGGCATTGTCTATCTTCGTGATAATGTATTCCTTGGGAATGGGCATCGGACCCGTCGTGATACTGTTCGAGATATTCACCCGTGACGTGACCAGTCTGGCCTCGACCGTAGGTCTCTCTATAAGCTGGGGAAGCGCTTTCGTCATGACGAAGAGCTTCACCGATCTCGTTGCTCTGTTAGGCATGCACGGCTGCTTCTTCCTCCTCGCCACCTTCTGCGCGTGCAATTTTCTGTTCTGCTTCGTGTTGCTACCGGAGACCAAAGGACGGATGCGCGAGGATATTGTGGATGAACTCAATGGCGTGAGGTGTACGAAAAATAATAACAATGTTAAACATACTATTGGCTCGGATTCAGTGCATGCGGTATATGTGTGAAAGTGTTATCTCTATCCAAGGGGTCCGAAAACTAATAACTGTAGCGAAGAAATTTGTAAAACACACACCTTCATCCTGTACATTCTGTACATAGCTTTATGGATAAGTTTACGTGTTGTCAGTTTCTTAAAGATCATTTCTTTTACTGACAATGTGCAACGCTCGTAATAATTTTTATTTTAGTTCCTACATTCCATTCATATTTTTACACTTATTTGTTACTTAAAATTTAGAATACTTGCTCAAGTATATTATGTATGTTATGTCAAATATTTTAATAATATGAATCAATGTATTACGAAAACGAAGTGAGATTAAATATGTAAATCGCTTCGTTGAGTTAAAGCGGAGACGAGTCTCGCGTCATTTATTTCAACCGGTTCACTATCTGCTGAAACTTTATCTTAACATTAAATTTATCAGGGATGCACAAGTTTATAATCTCATAACGTCATACATTATCTCGCAAGTGCGTTTTATAACACACAAAGTACTGATTTGAAAAATATTGATTTATGCTATATGGCACGACAAATATGACAAAACTGACAATATTGACGATGATTATTCAGATGATAACATAAATAAGAGTGTATATGTATGTTAGTTGGTTGGTTTCAATAGCAGAACTATTATTAAAATTAAAAACAAATATAGTATAAGAAAAAAATATATGTGCATATTTTACATTATTACTTGCTGTAAGTAATGCTTATTAATAATGAAAATTAATACATTAATTTTACATCAAATAGTATTAATTATGTTAACAAAAATAAATATTAGTTGTAGTAGGATCAAAATTTTTATATAAAATAGAATAAAACTTTTTATTTACAATTAAAATTATATTAATGTTTGTATGTATATAAATATGCACACACACTTATGTAGATTACAAAGTATGAATTTTTTATTTACAGGCTTTCGCAGTAAAATATGTATAAATGAAGATTAAAGTTATATAAATGTAAACTTATGACTATATATAATAAGTATTAATTTAATCACTAATTTAATAATGTTTAATTATTTATGTATATTTAAAAAATACCTTAGATATAAGCCACAGAAGACAAAAAATCCACTTTCCACAAATAAATATTACGATCAATCGTCAGTTATTCTTTTGCGCACGTTCTTATTACCGATCTTTCTCTTCTTAAAGGTAGTGGGTGCCCTTTCATCATCACTATCACCGGTACTAATTTGTGTAACAGTTTTTTCTTTAAAAGTCCTTTGTGGTGGAGGTGGTTCTATCTCAAACGTGGGCAGCTGTATCTGCTTCTGTTGCTTTGGCAACTGGAGATCCACTGGTTTCTTTTTACTGAAATATCAAACGTTCTCGCATTTATCTTAGAACTGTACAAAAAAAAAAACATTGCAGAAAATTAATTAGTCCCCGAGTGATCTCATTCTACTATAATACAATAAAACATGCTTGTATAATAACAGATACTACTAAATAATTGTATATTAATCAACTAATAAAACAATTAATATAGCTTAACTTCTGTAGCAAAAGTTTATTCTTAATTTGTGAACTTTACTAATTGTAAGTTCCACAATTATCTCATTTATAAATATTGAAGAATATACTCCTAGTTTCTATTTATTTTTAATTCAATACTTTTAATTTGAGAAAAAGTAATACGCTACGCGTATTACGTATCTTGGCTGAAAAACGCTATGCGTTTAATCGCAGGTATATAAAAGTATACAAATGTATCTTACGCATCGTCCCCACTCGAGATTAATATTAAGAACAAAGGTTTATTATTGCGAGATAAATCTTCACGAAAAATGCCTTAATCCATCTTGGAGATCGGAACAGTATGGCTGTTCAAATATTTACCTTGGTTCCACGACTTGCCAGGATCCGTAAGGTTGCGGTCTCTCGGGCACACTGTAGTCCCTCCAGTAAGGTCGTTCCTCTTTGACCGTTTCCTTCCTAATTTCCGCGCTTTCGTCGTCACCTTGAGCGTCGTCGTTTTCAACGGGTTGTTTCCTGAACTCTCTCATCTTCTGCCTCTCGACGTTGGCCCGTTGTTCCTCAAGAATATCCGCCTTCTTGGCCGCTTCCTCCCTGTCCAATTGTTCCATAAGCTCTTTCTGGAGCATCTCCTCCTTCGTCTCCTCTTCTTGCTCCGCGAAAGTCATGTAACCCTCCTCCGGAGGCTCCCAAACCGATTCTAATGTGTATCAAATAATATTTATATGTAGAATGCTCGATAATAGCTAAGACGGGATTCAATCAGGATTAATTGTTGTAATTTTAAGAAGAAAACGAAGCAAAGCCCAAGGAACTTGGAAAGAATTTAATATCACGTTAGTGGGAAATATAAAAGAGATATATACACAATCACAAATTCATAATCAGAATTTACTGACATATAGAAATTTAAAAATCCAATTTTCTGTGAATGATATTTGAGATACACATAGTTTACATATATAAAGGATAAAAAAATAATTATAAATAATAAATGATAAATTATAAATTATAAATTGGAAAAAAATGTAGAAATTATATAAATCTTAAGAAGCAAGTTTAAAAATTGTTATAAACGACAGTAAAAAAAAACAGGATGCCAATACAGTACTACCTGACGAAAGAAGATATCCAAAAAGCAGACGAGCAAAAGGATAAAAAAGGATAAAAAAGACAAAGGTACACGTACCGTTCGTTTCAACGTGCCAATAGTAAGTGTATCCTTCGGGACTGCGAGCCTCGTACCACAGTTTCCTGACGGGTGCGGTCGGACGATCATCCTCCTGGGTCTTTTTCCCTTTTCCCTTCGCCTTGCCCGCCTTACTCTTCCCCGGAGTCCTGTTCTCGCCGCCGTGTTGCTGGACTCGTGGAAACGACGGTGCGCCCTTTGACAAAGTTGCCGGGTCACAAGGATCCACCTTCGGCGAGAACTGGAAAAGTTTCAGTTGGTAAGTCGCTTCGCATTGATGTGAACCACGTTCTAGTTTTCTTAGAAAATAACAGGCAAGCGTGTTCAAAGATACCGCGAGCAGACCGTCCTTTACTCTGAATTTTATAAAGATACTTGTTTTGTTTCGATCATTAAATAATTAGAAAGGTCGATTGATGAACCTACGCACCTGTTCGCTATTGCTTTTGAATCTTGGTACCGTCTCTGGAGCGGCTGGCGGCATACGATTGAAATTTTGAGGGGTCTAGAAATACACACATTACATCACATACATTATATGAAATAATATAAATGTATATAAAATATATATAAAATAAAAATATATTGATGCAATAAAATAAAAATATAATAATTCAAATTGTTAGGCTTCGCTGTTTTAACGTAGCGAAGAAAAATACAGTTCCATCTTTGCACAACTCTTAAAAATATTGCATCTGATATTATTAGGTTCTCCTCGACGTAATATCTAATATTAAGCATTAAATTTAACAAATTAGTTTTAGATGTACTCACTTCCTTTGTTTCTACCCTGTTCAGTTTCTCTTTAATGATTTTCTCAGCAGTCATATCTCGCGTGTTATTCTCGACATCCTTCAAGTACGCAGCCATAGCCGCCTGTACGAAAGAAATTGTTACTTTATAATTGGTATCTTCATATCTTAATCAATTTATCTGCGACAAATACATACATTTTCCATCTTCTTGAGATCGTCCTCGAATTTTTTATTCTGTTTCGCTTGCTTGGCGCTATTCTTGTGGATCTCCTTGAGCCGCTTGCTGACATTCTCTTTGTGCTTCTTGCCGCCCTCGTGGAAGTCGATACTCGGTTTATTATCGGCGATCCAGCACTTGCAGAAGTCGCAGAACTTGCGGCCTTGGGACTTCCAATAATCCGCCCTGCAATCCGTTATCACAGCCTGGGTGACATCGAATAAATAGATGTCTACGGCGTCGGCAAAACTTGCCGACTGCCGAGTTGAATTTAAACATGTTACAAATACAGTGTCCATCTCGGACAAATTTGTAAAACAACCCCCACGTTCTTAAGTCCTCAACTTCTTAGTTCCAGGTACCTAAAATATCCTGTTGTATAATCTCGTTGTATAATCTCGTTGTATAAGATCTGTATTTTTGTAAATCCCGAACTAAACGCGGCTCGGAAATAAGTTGAAAAAGTTCTATTCTCGACGCCATCGATCCGCCGGGGTGAATAATTCAGCCGATTGTGGTTTGCGCTCTCTTCCCGGAGCAATTATTGGAGAAAACGCGAATGATGTTGCCTAGGAGAACGGAAGAGATGTTTTCTCCCGTTCCGGATGAGAACAAATTAGTTTGCAATTAGTCTCCGACCTACGCAGCCTTGAGCGTCACTCGACCTTTGTATCAAGTACGTCAGTTGCGGCTAAAGGATTCCCAAGGAGCTCAATGGAGGCTCGAGAAATCGTCGAGTATTGCAACATGTAGAAACTAAAAAAAGAAATGCGTATATGCCTTGGATCTCGCATCTCTTTTATCTTGTTCTCGTAATTTAAATTGGACAACAACCAGGAAATAAGATAAATAAGAACGAAATGCGATAAAATGTGGATAAAATCACCGATCGAGGATCATCAATTCGAAATACTTGAATGTCCTTATTTTATGCGTATAACATATGTTATATGTTCGGGAAAACTTTTGTGCCACCATATCGGTTACATCGAATTCGATGTGCAGATAATTAATAATTAATTACGGTTGAAAATTTCGTAGGCGAACGAACGTCGAACGCATTCTTGGAAAGACGGGGCTCCAAGTAGGGGTTGCCAATTAGAAGCGGTACGTCTAATTATTACCAGAAGAAGAATTTAAGCCGGGAATCGGGTTAAAATCGACACGATGATTTTGCCAAGGTGCGCGAGCACAAATATTTTTAGATGGAAATTAAATTAATCATGACAATTCGCCTTTATTCAGCCACTCGAATGACGGCTGTGACGAATAACTATATACGTAGACCCCAATTTACATCTTCCAAGGAATGTTTTATTTGAGATTATGTGGATTTCGAGCCTCTTTTAGATTTATAAAATAATTAATGTCAATCAATAATCAAGATGATCAAACAATTAATGAGAAATTACTTTAATTGTATTTTCTCTCTAAATGCAATTAAGATGCCAAGATTGAACGAAAATCAAAGATGAATCTATTAATCTCGCAAATATTTATAAATATTTAATATCATATTTCACGTCGTAGGAAAATATTATTAGACAATTAAAAAATTTCTTGATTTCGTAACTCTTTGGAGCCAATGAGCGATCTTCGGTGGCTAAGGCGGATCGATTCACCTCGATTGTTTCTTTTTGCCGAGTCACCTGACGAAGCCGCGAACAAAGTTTCAACCTGTTGCTGTGTGCCAAACTGTCTTGTCGCAGAAATTCGCTTTGACAATAAACGTATCTCGGTGGCGCCCGTTTCCATTATAGGTATGCCTGGCCGCGCTCTATTAACGCTTTATCAACGTTCCGTAACTGGTGTTTTATGCAGGACTCAATTCAACTGTGACAAAGCGTAATAGTAATGAAAACAGAATCGAGGTTGGAAAGAGTTCGTAACAGGCAGCGTTCTTTGAAAAATTTGTTAAGTTTCCTGAGTTTTCTCCCGCTTTGGTGTCGGGAAACAATTTGCTTTATGCATTTTATTACGTCGATACAAAAAGATTTGTCGTTTTTTTCCGTCGCGCTTTGTATTAAATAAAGTTAGAAAATCAAGGTTGCGCAAAAGGAATTGAAAAATTTTTTTCCAGATAAAGAAGAGGATATATTGAAGCTTGCAACGGAACTTTTGCTTCCAATTTTATTTAACAGACACGACAAATCTCTTTTGTAAACTAATAAAAACTAATAACAATGGAATTTATTTCCCAATTGTCAGAATCTTTAAGAATGACGCTTATAATATAATGCATAAAAAATTTCTACCGATTTCCTTATAAGCATATCTCCTAAAATATAATAATTCTATTAAAACGGGAGGAGATTGATAATTTGCCAGAACTGTGTAGATATATGTTGCACACGAACTTTGGTATCTGCAGCATTTATCAGGCGAACAAATAGACTATCATATCTGAGACAGCTCAATGAATATTCATTGAAATATTGTGGGAATCAAGCCTGGATTAGCCCCTGGGGCGTAAATCAATTACAATGTTTCGTCATAACATTGTTCTCGGATCAACAGCAGTCGAACCCAAATCACGTATCCAATAATCTTCGTCAGAAACGAAGTTGCACGGATTTTGTATGATTGCACAAAGTTATTGCCCATTGATATACGTGATATTACTACCAGCATATTTATCAATTTATCACGTCATTATTTTTATTAAGCCATATTTGTATCAAATAAGAATATATTTTTGTAGCATGTACTACGATAATAAGAAAGAACTTTTGCAGAAAACTGGCGACAGTAATAACAGAAGTGAATTAAAAATGCATCGTGATCTTTTTAAATCGTGATGACTATGGATGAAAGAAAAATCACAGCTCGATTTATTAAAAAAAAAAAAAACATTTTAAAAGCAAGATTTCAAGACTTTCATTAGACTGTCTCGAGCAAAGACGAAAACGATCTTTCATCAACTCGGTGCACGATCTCAAAGTTGAAGTTTCTCAATTCTGCGCGATCTACGTCAAAATGAAGCTACTCGGAACAAAAGCGTCGACAAGGGAAAAGCTCGACGGAGTTTGAAAGTGGAATCTTCAAGTTTTAAAATGTTTCTTTTTTCAAAAATTATTACTTAAAAAAAAATAAACATTATTTTTAACTCTATTATTTTCCGTAAAATTACATGAATATGTATTTCATCAATTTTCATCGCCAACTCGAAGTGGCCCCTACAATTTCATTTCGGAGAGTGTTATACTTGTTTTATCACACGACGATCGGGACGATCTTTAGTTTCGTGATATCCCCAAGTTTAATTAGAAATACACCGGCTTCGTTCTTAACGAGGGATTTCGAAACGTTCGGCGCAGAATCGCGCGAAATAATCGCCGTGGATGAATTAGGACGACGGTAGGACACGTGTGCGAGATTAAGCAAGATCAATACATAAGATTTCAAAGCACACGGCCATTGGCCGAGTTCCAAAGTGGAAATATCCCTCCTTTGGACGAGGCGACAGGCGACCCTTCGTTATCCCCTCGATCCGGCGGTCCATGCATCTATCGTGCACCGTTGCTTTTACACGCCGCTGAGGCTGATGTACGCGCGAGTTGTCGAACGTGTGTCACCATAAATCCGTCATCCGTACGGAGAAAAGCGGTATGCGGCCGCGTGCATGCCGTTGTTGCAGCAACAGGTCCCCGACCGCGTCCAGCTGATATAAATCAGCGATTGTCAAAACGCGGTTGGAGAATTTATCAACGTAGATCTCTCGGATGCGCGCGGTTGTTGACATCGCGACGTCGCTCGAAAGACGTAATCTCACACGAGATGCCTGTGACTCGAGAAGCGCGTATTAATTTTGACATTTCAAAGACCCCCGCCCAGTTCCTCTCGCGAGAAAGGTGGTCCATGGTTGTAATCTTCACGAAACAAAGTTGCGAGTTTTAGCGTCGCCGTGGAGGACCGTGATGTCCCGATTAAATTTTAACACATCAAATTCAACGAACAAGATTGTTACCGTGATCTCGTTATATCTCGATCGCGATATTTGTGCCCGTGAGGTACGCTAATGATGCGCGTCTGTAAGCAGCTTACAGGGAGGCGACACGAGGCATCTACTTCTGCACGCTATCTATAGAGCGACCGTCACTATTAATACGAGCTATTAATACCTAGAGGCAGATCGTTGTGCGGACAGTTTGGGAGCGATTTCTCGATGCGATTCCGCGTCCCTTTCGGCGTACATTGCGTCGCGTTATTATCCGCGACGGCCAAATGCGACAATGGAGATTTTACCAAGATTTTGCCAGTGCCTCCGGCCTCCCGTTCTTCTCATCTGCTCCTCTGGTCCTCTCTCTCTCTCTCTCTTCTCGTTTGGCAGACGATACCGGGCGCGCACGAGCCGTCGTTGTACGATTCATCATCTTAATGTGACGCATTCGTGTTTTGCGTCTACCCTTCCTCATTTGAGACGAAATCGCGACCGTGCAGGCGATGCATTAACAAATACAAGGGAGAGAAATGTTTCTCATGAAGTTATTATAATGCCAAAAGTCACATTTCCTTCTACGTCCTGATCAGAGGAATATATTACGTTACGCTAAGTAATATAAATTGGTAAATTTATAGGTACGCTCTCGCTGTTTCTCTTCGATATTACAAACAATATTGTGCGCTTGACTGACAAAGTTGTTGCGTAAAGACAACAAGAGAGCGGTCTCTAAATAAAATCACGGCTCTCCTGCCGGTCGTGCTAAGATAAATTTATAGGCGATTATCGTTGTGACGCTTTCGCGCCGGCCAACAACAATTTGGACGAGGCATCGAGTCGTTTATCGGGCGAAAACAATGATTTTATATCCGACATTATATTCCGACGTGTCTGCTTCGCCCTCGTACATCGCGCCGCAGCCAACGGCGTGCCGACAATGCTGAGATCGTGCGCCCTTGATTCAGCTGCCGCGATGCACACTTACAGCCATTGTGCGCAACTCGCGACGGTTATTTTAATACGATACGTTCGTCGTTACGAACATTATCGACGAAGTATAGCGAGCATCAGAATAGCTCAGACACCTTTTCCTACCCGATACAAACCGATCGCACTCGTTTACATCGTCAAATAGATGCAACAAACTTTATTAATAAATTCGTTACGAAACGTAAAACACCACATTTTCGTTTAGTCTTAATTTTTCAAATCACAAAATTCAATTATCTTGTATTTACTACAAGACATTAAGGGCCAGTTGTTCCAACCTGTTGGTAAATGAACTAACAGTTAAATCATATAGGTATATGTCTTTGTTTTTCCTTCAAATTAGACAAAGATAGACATATGATTTAACTGTTAGATAGTTTACCAACAGGTTGGAACAACCGGTCCTTAAAGGAGCATATTAACCAAAATAAGGGCGAGATTTTACAATATTGTTCGAGAGTCCTTGAAAGACAAATGAGAGACATAAGAATTAAGTAAACAGAGGTGAATTTATATAACTGCTTACTTTTAAATGAGCAATGTCGATCCTCCAATCTGTGAGGAAACAAATTGCTTTTTCTTTGCGTGTAACAAAAAAGGGATTCTCACTTTAATGCTCAGTAAGGTTTGGCGAAATCCACCTATGATCGCGCTTATGGCTCAAGAGGGCGAATTGTGCGCCGCCAAAAAAACACCGAGAGATTCGGAGCACGGTAGATTATGCAAATGACATTGATATCGCAAAAAAAAGCGATTCTCTCGAATAACCCCAATAAATTTCGCTATTCGCCACCGTAATCGAGTTTCGCGTGTAAATTCAAGCGAGTAAAAACTATAATTCACCAGCTTATCTGATACACGGAGTGATACGAGTGATCCGGAGAGAGAGCTCATATATCGTGTAAAACACTATCCTAACGGTATATTACTCTCCCGTTACATCGCATATAATTTGACAAACAGCGTCTTAAAATAAAACCTGAAACCTGATCTTAATTTAATCCTAAAATATTTTCCGAGTAGAATTACAATACGGAAAATCCGGCGACGGGCAGCGACGTATGTTTCTTTTCTTTTTTTTTTTCCATTCACGAAAATAAAGGAAGCTGCTTGTTAAAACTGCTTTATTAAATCGAAGCTAGCGCTAATTGTAAGTTATATGTTGCCGGAATCACGCGTGAGCAGATCAAAGCCCACGCGCGGGTAAATCCCGTCGACGCGGCGTGTTAAAAATTGACGTAGATAGGAGGCACCCTCGGGAATCCCGGATTCGTCGGTCCATCGCTGTTTGCTTTGGCAAGCCAGTTAACGTTCGACATTTGTCGTGCACGCTTAGATATTTTCGACAGGTTCACATTACGAAATCACTCCTCGCGCTATCCGTTTCGCCCCTTCCCTTCGCTCCCTGACAGACGGAGCGTGTTTCAGGGTGCTCTCGTTGTGTGATCAAGGTCCACGAAAATTTATGATCCGTCAGAGGGTCGAGAGACGCGGACGTATGGATTTGCTATACAAAGCAATCGTAAATTATTGTATTATTCGCGCGTGATAAATGCGGCTTGATCGATGTGAAAGAAGTTCGCGCTAAATAAATAGTGTATTGGCTCGTTTAAGGGTCACTTCGACCAACTCCGATTAACTTTAATCGACGATTAACTCGATCAGCAATTTCGTCAACAGCAAGACTTTTAACTGTATAATGTATATGTCGTTCTTTTTTATTTATTTTAACCTATCTCTTCGTGGTTTACCACTTAAAGCTGCTTTTAATATAACAAATCTTTTAATTTTTTATTTTCGTCGATTAAAGTTAATCGGAGTTGGTCGAAGTAACCCTAAATGTTTTCCGTGATAATTGGATCAACGAGTTCAATTTCTATAAATACGACAAAGTACGTCTCTCGATATAGCTGCCAATTATCGCGTTGCCGCGAAAAAATTAACACGGGAAAAATATAAAAAGATCATTTTGCCCTTCTGGACTTGTCGAGATTGTATCAGCTTCGACTTCTACGTGCCTCTCGCAAATAGGGGTCGTACGCGTAAAGCTGCCGTGTATTCATAAAATATCTGAGCGTAAAACACGAAGGCACTTCTTTCAGAAACGTGCCGCCGTGTCGCCGTTTTACGGAAGCGCAGCTGAGTTTTTCGGAAATGTGCACGGAGGGGCTTTTATCCCACCGAGCATTCACAAAAACCAGCGTTAATGTTATTTTTACGACGCGCCGACGATAAATTATCGTCGCGTTATGACACAGATCGAGCAAAGGCTCATGCATAAAAGAGCATTTTAATCTTTAACGGTGCTAGCACTCCTCGAAACTTACAAGCGGCGATTCATAAATTAAACATCATGCGGAAAAGAAGGGAAACTTGGCCTCTCATAGATGCCACCGTCAGGCGGAGGATTAAAAGTGTTCGTGCGTAAAGGAAATCCACTTGACTACATCACGCTCAGCTGTCTAATCTGCCAAAGAAATATGTTAAATGAAGAACGCTTTTGTGATAAAAACGAAACTGAGTTTTTACTTAGAATTGCAACGAGTAAAATTCATTCCTCGTACAAATCAATCTAAAATTTTTTATTATATTATCCACTAATCTGGCGTGCGGATCGAATGTGAATTCGTTATTATCGATGGATTTTCCCTTTCCTTTTTGTAAAGTAATCTGTATTAATTAAAATGAGATAAAACGCGTGCGGATATTACCACAGCCACGCGTGGGTTTCGCGTTAAAGAGTGCGTCATTAATTAATTAACGATGTCCGTAT
Organism: Leptothorax acervorum; assembly: GCA_035220615.1. Lineage (NCBI taxonomy): Eukaryota > Metazoa > Arthropoda > Insecta > Hymenoptera > Formicidae > Leptothorax > Leptothorax acervorum. Next base: position 149,834 of record JASTWQ010001262.1, on the reverse strand, counting down.
AGATTTCGCGCGGCTTGCGTTACGTTATTCTCCTTGGAATTCCTGGAAATCGCGTCGGGAGGTTTGCCAAAAGACACAATGTTGGCGGAACAATTGTTGCCTGCGAGAGAGTGGAGTCACGATAAAAAGAGGCGGGTTCGCGCATTGTTCTAATTTTGTCCTGCTCGATAGTAAACAGTCTCCCCCTTCGCAGGAGTACGCCGGTGCATCCGATAAACAAGCGCAGACTGCAGAAACAATCTCGATCAACGTCAAGATTAATTTGTTATCGTTATCGCGAAAATATATGCATCGAAACTGGAAGGCGCGGAAAAGAGAGAGAGAACGTTTTATTTTTTCGATGTATAAATAATTCAAACGAAGCGTTCTGTGCGTGCTGCATTATTAAAACTTTGTATATCGCTCCGCACTTCTAAAAAAAATTAATTAAAAATATACACGCGAGCAACGGACAAGGGTTTTATGCAGAAATCGGATAAATCGGAATCAATAAACCAAACGACGGAGAAACACCCATTTTGTTACATCGTTTATTTGCAACGTGAATTGTATATAGCACACATGCCAACAGGATGTACCCCTTTTACATGAGAAACGAATTTTTCAAGCCGTACTGTTTTCAATTAACCACTAAAGTCTCACCTGATTAGTAGAGCTTCGAAAAGGATTTAGTAGAGTAGAGCTTAGTAAAGCTTGGAAAAGGATCTTAATTACGAAACTTTCCGAGAGTATTAACGATGTCCGTAGATTTTTATTTAAAATAAAAATATTCCACAAGAAAATATCAGATTCTCGACACACACAGCGAATCGACATGGATTCCGCCAACAAATCTGTAATCTAGAGGAAAATAAATTTCTGCCATGCTCGTCTACACTGGTCTACACGTCGCTTCGCACATGTATTACCTGCACTCTGCTTCCCACTCTCGTAGGCATATCATTCAGAGTTTTTATCCACCGGAACTTTTTCCGTGGGGAGAAAGAGGGAGAGAGAAAAAGAGCTTGCGGCATATAAATATCTTTATACATATATCAACGCCCCTTGTCAGGGGCAAGTGACTCGGTTAGAATAGAACGTCCGTTAGAACTCGCGTTTCATACACTGTTAAATTCGCAGTGTCAAATTATGCTCAATTTGAGTCATTCTTAATCATTCTTATCTTATCGCCTCTGCTTTCACTCAAAATATGTCGTTAATTTAACTAAATCAATGTTAATTTCAACACACATGGTAGTTAAAAATAACAAAACGTTATTTAATTCAAGGTATTGGTTTAAATTTCATTCTTTAATATTTAACAGTGTAGACTCTCGATTTCGATGTTTAGGGAAGAATTTCTAAACAATCCGCGAATAATTCTCTGCACTAAGCCTCTATCTAGAATTTAAAATAATTTAAGCCCTCCCTCGCTCTTATTTCTGGATGATCAATTTTTAAATTATAACTTGTTTACTGTAAAGAAAAAGCACATCTATAATCGAGAATGTCGAAGAGAGGACGAAGGGGGGGAAGGAAAACTAGATTCGGACGACATTCGACAAAAATGCCTTCGTTTGTCACGCATCAAGATCGCATCGTCGAGGTGCGTCTGTATTCATTTTACCTGCGGCGAATCGGCGACACGTAGACATAAAACTCGCGGGCGAAATGATGAACGATATATCAAGATAATGTGTGTCATCGACGAGCGTCGTCGTCGCGCATTCATTGATAACAATCAACGTCACTTAACGTCATTACGCCCCCACGCAATCGCGCCGCGTCGATATACGCGGGTTTATATGGGTTTGTAGGTCGTAACAATGCAAACATTGACGCATGCACTCGTCGGGAGATCACCCTCGGCGGCGCGATTTTCCCCCCGCGCGTCGAGGGGAACGAAGAATTCCGTTGAGCATCCGAAATGACGGACGGGACGGGTAATTAATCAGCGGTGGAGATGACGGCGAGCGCCGGGACGAGAGTCGTTGAAAACCGACGGGAGTTCGTATACGCGGACGAGAGGTACTCTGGAAAATTATCAGGGAAGCTGCGAAAAGCTTCTGAAACGCTCAATAGACGCAAATGAGACACGTTAACTGACTTTAACGTTACACTTTGTTAATGAAACGTCTTGCCCGCTATTACTGTGCCGATATTAAAGATATAAATCTCTTTTTTTTTTTTTTTTAGAAATAGGTGGATTATCGAAATTTATTCGCGTTGAATTGCACCCTACTTTTCTGTTTTTTTGCAAATTGCGAATCCGCGCGGCGCAGCGGTAATTTGTGCATGCAAATTCAGTGTGCCGGTTATTCCGCTTTCCGGTGAAATTGTCAGTGAGCGTAATTTCGTATCCGAATAAATTGCCGTCTCGACGGGGGATGAGCTCGGCGGTTTATCCGTTGTCCTGCAACGTCCCACGGAATTCCCACGTGCGCGGAAACGGAATTTACAATAACGACGGGATAACTCGGGCGAGATAAGAGGTACTCGGTGGAAAATAGTTTCGCAACGAAATTGTAAGCTGACCCACGGAACGACTTGAAGTGACACACCTCGGAATGAGGCATATCCTCGAGAACGGCCAACTACGTATGACCCTTTACAGCTACGCTCAGCTCTATCCGGGGTATAGAAGCGGCGAGTGCTCCTTTATAAATAAATTATCTCGCAAGTTTGAGCGCGAAATGTTTGTCGCGGAAAAACTCATTTTGATTCGCGATAACTTCACGAGTAATTTATCACCGAGTTTGTAATTTGAATGAGAATCTAAAATTAAAGTTTTGACAGGAGAAAGTTCCAAGTTTTGATAGGACAGAACTTTTTTCTTAAGAAAAACATTCCACACGCTCGGCTCCTTTCGTAATATAAAGCTCGCCCAATTAGTCTACAGGCACGAGACGAAACCAAAGACGGTCGTAAAGTAATCAGGCGCTCGCTCTCGTCGAAGGGCCGCGCTGTTATTTCTGGAGAATTTCACGGAGCTGGCTGGCCGTTTATACGTGTTGCACGGGCGTTTAAACGGCGCGATGTCGGGATAAATATTATTAACACGTGGCACGCACGTTACATCACGTGCCGCTCGCCACGTCAATTTTACGCCCGTCAGGGTTCCGCTTTTCCTGCGATACCCGATCGTGAACGCGGAGGCCCCCGCGCGATCGTTTTCGTTTCGCGCCGCAACAAAACGACTTGGACCCATTAGCGCCCGTCTCACTAATAAATATTGGCACCGCTCGCTGCCAAACACCTAGTCCCTATTTTCTACCAGTCATCGTCGTTCCAGTTTTGTTCTTTTTCTTCGACGAATTTCAGACACACGGGCGCCGAAAAAGAAGCACTTTGCGATAATGAAAGTGACACCTTCACCGTTTCACCTTGCGAAAATTGCGACTCTAAATGCCAGTCGAACTCGGAATATCGTAGCCGTTTAAATTAAATGACTTGGTACCTATACTTTTGACGGATCTCTAAAATTTACTTCAATATCAACTCTCTGGAAAATTAATTGGAGTAACTTTCGGTCGCGCTTTCGTCGTTTGCTTCAGCGTAAATTTAGGTACTTCAACAAAAGATACAAAACAAAAAAAAAAGTACTTATTCGGCAAATGTCTATTTACAATGTACAAAACGGATTTATCACGGCACGCTCTACGAGCATCGTAAAATATATAAAATCATGCAGAGGCGGCCGTAACTTCTCGCCGAAATATGTCGGCGGTAAAGCAGCGAGCGGTTGTTTCGTTGCAGTGCCAGGGCGAAGACATCGGCGGAAAAGTTTCGAGGTGGCGAATTTATGCCGGGAATTATGCGGACAAACGCGCGAGGGTGGTCGCGAACTTTTAAGTTCGGGTTATCTGCATCGAGTCCGAAGGAAAAAGCAAGCCCGGTGTCGTCGTCGACCGATAAAATACACGGGTCTCTCCTAACGAGCTCGTGGCGAAGTCGTTGCAGTTTCCCTGCAGACGTTTTGACCTCCTTATCGAGCTCTCCTCGCGACATCCCGTTTCGCGCGTTAATAATACTCGCGTTATTCTCGCATCTCCATCAGCTACGAATTTTCCAATGGTACCTTAATAGCTAATTAATAGATCGGGGGCTAAACGCGTGAAAACGAGCGAGCTATTGTTTCAGCGAAACGTAATAGAAGACGCGATTTCGCGAGCCTCAATGTTTCCCTTGAATAAACTTAATTTACAAAGCAGCAAGCACACGGATTGTATCCGCGATTATGTATGAAAACCATTATTCCGGCTTTAATACTATTTGCTTTATCACCGTGATTATATTATTCCAAGAAGGATAACGTTACCCCGAAACGTTATATAATCTGATTTTTCGCGGGTTTATAAATTCCTCTTGCGGGATTTTCGCGCGTAATACTTAACTCGAAATTATTTCTACGCCAAATTAATTTCGTATTCAGTAACGTGATAATTGAGACGTCCATTCTGCTCTTAATTGAAGATTGAATATAGCTGTCGATAAAACGTGAGATTAAACGTAGGCGGATGTTGGCTGATATAATCGATGTGATTAATTCATTTTCGGAGCTTTCTGCGAAGCGAGGCGGCGCTTAAGAGTCTAGCTCCTTAAGATACGATCCCGATCAGCTGTTTCTTTTGTTGCAGGGGAGGCCTCGTGCGACGAGTGCACTTAAAAAATCTCTCAGCCAGGCGAAAAAAATCTATTCTCGGCGGTGTGGGAACCGCTTCGGGACGCAATGCATGGAAATTTACTTACCGCGATCGATCAACCCGGGCGCACGCACACGCTTAGTTACACTGATTTTAATGAGGCCGCGACGGGAAAAGTGTCTAATTATACAAACGAATCGCTGACGCGTCCTCCTTTTTATAGCTCCACCACGACGCCGACGGTGAAGATAATTACGACTGCTATAAACGACAATGTAAAACGCTCGGACATAAAAATAGCGCGCGTCGACTGTGAATTATTATATCGCGATTAGCAAATACCAAATATTAAAAATTAACGCCTATATTAGCAATGATATCGCTGGAAACTGTAGATAGCGATATATCTTGTCAATCGGCGCCCGTTTAAACGTTTGGATGAAACAACATCTCAAAACATCTGTATACAACTATCGAACGATGTTGCAGAAGAATGAACTGCGATTTTGTTTAAAGATATCTTCTTGGCTTGTGCCTCGTGTAAAAAGACTTGACGCAGATGTAAAAGTAAGCAACGTAATGCGAGATACGATCGGCGAGAGACGATTTCCGCGCAATTTCCGTCGATCTCGCGGAATTTAGAGCGATCGAATTTTACAGCCCCGTGTCGCGCACTGCACGAAATATAAAATGCAGTTAAGACGGACCGAAATACACGTATACATAGCCGGATAATAAAATAAACGGCCGAACGGTATTGTACCCCCGAAATATTCCCGATATTGATTCTGCTTCCCTGGGTAATTTGTTTGACTATATCACTCGTCACGGAACACAGATGCTAATCGCGATCATCTGCCGCGGCTTTCGTTTTCAGATTCCAGCAATCGGATGCAACCTTCGAGCAAATCGAGATATATTTATTGGCGAAATTAGCAAATCGTGCGATTAGTCACTTATTGTTAATCAAGAGCAAGTTTCGTTAGCTTTTCTTCGTTTCGTCAATTCCGAATTTTATTATTAAAGTTAACCGTGCGACGTTTTGCCTTAATTATAAAGTAAAAAACGCAGAACAACATTTCTATTTTACCTTAAACGTTGACTCCGGCTCGAATGTTGACTATAAGTGCTTCCTCTGAGAAAATCCAGTTATTAAGTACTTTGTTAATCTATATATCATGTTATATTATTTTATTATTAATATTTTCCTTATTTTCGTATATCATATTATTATATTAAAATATTATATCATTTTTATATTTTGCTTTATTCTGAAACGTAAATTACGTAATGTCGTTTGTCAAGATCAGAGCTGCGCTGAAATCGCGTGTCTTTTAAGAGACACCTGAGTCTAACTCGATCCTAAGAAACCAGGCAGACCACAAAGTCCTGCGAAGATTGCAGGTCCTGGGAAATTGTACGGAAAGAGGAAGGTACTTGCATATACAATCGATCATATATAGACGGAATTGAGGTGGACAAACATGACTATTGCACGACAGACGGGAAGGTAGGCAGGATGTTTGACGTACGCTAAACGTCATTATTTATTCTGACGTGACGACGCGCGACCGCGTCGTTGTGGATTTGTCAACGGCGTTTCCGTCGTCACGCGACGCGACTGCAGACTGCAACGTGACGGTCGCATTATCTCCGTCCGATGGGGTACGCGAGAAAAACGTGACGCTTTTAAGTGAAAATATAGTTTATTACTATGGAGATTCTCTCGCACATAATGCACGTGTACACAAATGGCCCTCTAGGGCCACAAAGGGTCCATAAATTCTCCAGTCTAGCCACGTGGATTAGCAACCTTGAAAAAACGTGTCTGCTGATTTTAATCTCGAACCGCGGTACAAAAACAATCGGACGTTAGAAAAGTATCGATTTTTCTAAAGAAATCAGCTTCCACTCTCTTTGCAATGACATTTCCTGCAACTAAATCCTTCTAATTTATTATAATTTTATCTTTACTCTCGCGAGTAGAGATTTTATGGACACCTGGACATAAGAAGATACGTAATAATGGAAGTACGTTTGGTAATTCTGACTAGACTTAACTATGCCTATATAAATATTGGTCCTTTGAGGTAACAGGTTCATAACGCGATCGGAGATACTTAGAAAATTCACGAGAATTCCTTCGTCGCGAGGATATAAACGCACCTAAATAAATAAATAAATTACTACAACATATGTAACATGAATAAGGCAAAGTCGACTCGCGTATAAGAATTGTCTCCTGAAAATTCATCCTGCAGCTACATCGTATCGATAGCAACGATCTATACCTGTATCCGTTTACAGTTAACAATCATAATAATTGATATTTCATTAATTTGCATCCAGCGTTAAATCGCTGAATCTACAATATCTCGCACCTGCCCGATTTCGCTTCGTTTTTGGACCCAAAATAGCGTAAAACGGTAACACTGATATTCTCTTCCTTAGGGCCATGGCACACAAAAAAAACTTAAGCAGTAAAACTTAAACAGTAAGCGAATCAGCCAATCACAGTCAAGAACTTAAAACATAAACGTAAGCGAATCCATACTGTTGATTTCCTTACTGCTTACGTTTTACTGCTTAAATTCTTTTGTGTGCCACGGCCCTTACTCAAGAATACGTAGATGTCTTTTAGCGCAGTTTTGCGATGAATAGAACTCCCTGGAAATGACTTCGCAGTCTTACGAGTCATGGTTCGGTTGTATCTAAACATTAACTCGGTCTATACAATTGGTCCTGCCGGCTGCGAAGAACGAGGAACTCGAGAGGTTGCTCGAGCTATTATCTACTTACAATTAGTGTCGACGTTTAATTGATCGATAAAATTGCCAGTATCGCGTTGCCGTATTATAAACGACACTTAGATGCGCCAAACTCGAAACTCGATCGCCTTTCCGGTGTTTCTACCCGGTTCAATATAAAATCAGGTACGCCTAAGAAAAGGCCTCTCTATCAAGAGTCACGTTTTAATCGGATGAAATCGTTTTTAATTTATAACCACGTTTCTCCGAAAATTAATGTCGACTCGATGAATAATTAGATCCGTCGATCGATTGATCCTCGAAAACTTTGTTCTAAAACCCTATTTTCTGTAACGGAATTTCTATCCGATGTATATGGTGACGTATAAATATTTCCAAGATAACTTGAAGTTCGACACTCATCCTCATTGTAGGTAGAATTCAATAATTCGAAACTTTCTATTCGCCGTTTGCAAGCTCGCTTCCTATTTCCCGATATATGCCGCGTGCATAGTGGTGCCAGAAGTTTCACCTGCTGCGAATGAGAATAATATCTGCGGGCTCTACGATATTTTAAACTAATTTAAAGCGGAGGATTATGGGCTCGCTGCACCGTTTCGGTTCTATTTGCTGCAAATGTTCGCGCTACCGAGGCGCGCCTTAAATAAATACGTCTACGCAAATTGATCATATCATTCATTCCCCTCGCAATAAATTCTATCGCGCGCGCGAACAAAGTGTGTACATATTTAAAAAAGAAACATGTTCTCATGTTTTTATTCCTCGTTGAGACTCTCGTCCGGTCGGTCGTCCTCGTCGTCCTTGTCGTTCGAGCCCGATCATCCGGGCGGCGTCTTCTTCTGCTTGGTGAGCTCCAGCAGCACCGGATAGTGCAGATCCGGACAGTACTCCGGACTGTTCTCCAGCAGCTCCAGATGCCTCGACCACACCGTGTCGTCGTACCGTTCGGTCTGACGAGCTATGAAGCCGCGCTTGATCGACGCCTCGGCGAACTTCTGGAATGTCGTGCCGCGTCTGGGCGCCATCACCAGGGCGACCCCGTCGTCGGTCAGCCAACCGTAGATCGTCTCCACCAGGTCCAGACGGGCGTCGTCGAAGAAGAGGCAGTCGGCGCTCAGGATCACGTCGTAGAGGCCCGACGGCAATCTTCGAGCGTCTTCGTCGTCGTCGGCCATCCGGGTCTACATCGAGAAATTACATTCGAGAGTCCAGATTTCAATCTGGCGGCTGAGACACGCGATCGAATCAATAACGTATTCGCGAATCTCGACTCGGAATATGCGTATTGCTCCGATTGAAATCGTATGAAGTCTGAAGAACGATTAGATTCGTGCATTTGCGAGGTACACAAAGAGTTTGGCAACTCGTAAAATTGCTGAAGAACTTATAAACAGATAAAAGACAATTCTAATAAATAAAACAATTTTTCAAACTTTCAAAAATAATTTTTTTTAGTAATCTCTGTTTTCAAAATTTTAAAAATTAAAGAAAAATTATATAAGGTTGTTTTTTGTAAGTCGACGTTATAGTCATGTGAAACATTATGAGGGAATAATATATTTTATTGCAAAAGAATCTGCTGAGAAAACATTCGTTTTTCGTGTAAAGAACGATTTGAAAGACCCGGATCATAAATTGGATGTGTATACCTCAGTCAAGCTTATCCGCGATGCGTTTTATGATTGCAACTTGATAAATAAAATAACTATCGCAGAATATTTTTATTTTATTATTCAGATCCCACGGACGAATATACATGAAATGAAATCAATGATCTTCAGTATCGTATTAAAAAGAAGAAGACTACAGAAAACGGATACGATGAAAACGTTCGATCTTTCAACGTCAAATTTCTCAGATAAACTCGAAGGTGGTTTTTCGTGTAAATTATAGATGAACAAAGTCGAATGCCCGTTTTTGCAATTAATCTCGGTCGATCGTCCGAACGATCTTTAATTTTAGTTCGTCGGTGGAAATTCAATCGGTCCCAGTCAAGCGGAAATCTCCCACGAAAAAGATGTCAATTGCGCGGAACGTTGCGAGCTACCGGAAGAGCACAGAGGCTACATTATGGAGGCTACCGGAAATGGAGCTGAGGTTTAGCCGGAAATGTCCAAATGGTGTGTCTATATAGGTGAGTTAACGTATTTATGACGTACAACTTCAAAGACGAGATAATGTGACGTGCCGTCTGTGATCTGAATTAAAATGAATTTTTATAGAATACTCGGAAGCTGCGAGAACTATTACGGTGATTCGCGGTATGATTTCTGATCTACCGAGCTCTGCAACGTTTCAAGAATCCTCTTAATGCTGTTTCCATTAATTCCCGCCTGTTTGCCGACACCGGGGCTGTTCGACGCGCTATTTTAATAGCTTCGAGAATAACATCGCGGACCATCGACCGCTCCTTCAAGATTGAATTTGAGTATTTACCTTAACGCGGTTACCGTTGATCACCGTCTGCCGAAGAGACCGGGCGGCTTGGGCCCACTGGACGACCCCGCACTCCACCAGATGCGTCATGTCGTTTCGGGCGACGATGCAGCGCACGTTGTCGACGCTGGTCACGTTGCCGTCCGTGAGGGTTACGGTGCTGGGATTGCAGTACTTGGCGGCTAGCACGCCGGCCAGGCAGCTCATGCCGCCGCCGAGTTCAAGGACGTTCCGATTCCGGCAGAGGCCGCGATTCCTCAGCAGATAGTAGGCCAGACACTCCTCGGACGGCCACACGCACACGTTGCCGGTATTGTTGAAGCCGATCAGCTCGCTCGCCGTGAAGCACTTGTTTATCCTGCGTATCTGAACGTTGTACGGTCGGCCGTCAAGCTGGATCGAGTACTCGCACCAGCTGGACTCGCCGTCCACCAGCATGTTCTCCAGCAGCGCGCATTTGAGCAGACCGAAGCTGGTGAACCGCCTCACCGACACCTCCTCGTCGGACTCGCTGCCGACCGGCTCCGGCGAGCCTGTCAGCGCCCTGGCGAGGATGCGCCATCGACGCAGGGCGCGGGTGCTCCTCTTCGAGTTGCGTGGGTCATTCGTCTCGGCCGAGAGTATCTCCCTGCGGGATAAAATCTCCTGCGACATGTCGCAATCAGGCACATCGATCGGCACTCGATAAGCCACAATTTCCAGGCTTTCTTCTCAGATTATAAGATCTTCAGAAGGAAGATTGTTTCCTTTATCACATTTTCCCTTTTAATTTAAATGTCAATCTTCGGCTGCGTGGGTAGATGTTCGCCAGAAAGACGATCTTCTAGTCAAAGATACCTGCTCGTTGAGGGCTTTGTCAGAAGCATCGTCAATGAACTTTCACTTCGCCGCGCTGCTGCGAACCCGTGGAAGGCACGTGGGGGCGACGCGTGTTCCTCTTCATCGTTGGCGAACGGCTCGCCGGCGCACGGTCGGCGGATCAAGCGGTATCCTCCTCTGCTCCGCGTCCTCGTTGCCGCAACCGGTCCAGGGGCACCGGGCGCATACTTCCTCTCTGACGATGCTCCGCCGCGGGGGCTGCTCTCGCCCGGCAAGGACGATGATGGACGAAGGGACGGGACAAGACTAAAAGCACCAAGTCAAGTTCTAACTCGCGCCACGCGGACGACGAGCGTTCCTCCACGCGTTGGATCGGCGCCTGCGCCGACTCTCCTCTCATCGTTCCCTCTTCCACGCGCTGGTCCTCCTCCGTCCACCTTCCGCACCGTCTCCGCGGGTGTTCCCCCGAGACGTCGTGTTCCTCGTGCGTGTCTGTCGCGCTTTCGTACTAAAGATGCGTCTGGCGCGCCGTCGCGCACGGGTCTCGGTACGAGCTACGCGCACGGCTCCGAATTAGCCTGAGCTTTCCGAGATTCGTGGCTCGACGGCGAATCGGGCTCGATAGCGTGTCTGCGATATGTAGAACTGTTGGACCGCGCCGCTATTGAACGGCATACACCGAAACTCTTCTTGAGGGAAGATATGATGAATTATGTCGGCGACTTCTGGAGATTTGTCATCTTACCGGAGTCAGCTGTCGCGAAAATCACGTGGAACGTTGTCTCTCCCGCTTTTCTTCATTATGTATACATCGCGAAGAATTATAAACTTCAGTTTCGCCGCAAGACGATGTCGCAATTTCATCGAAAGAAGCAAGATTATAACAATAAATCGGGTAATTCAAGAATATAAAAAATATAGGGGACACAATACGGCTCGAAGAAATTATTATTTATCGCTTTTGTATGTTAAAGCACTAATAACATTCGTACCTATTTAATACATTGAAAGTTTTAACGACATTTGCAGCATTGGCTGGCGCGTGCTCGATGTTATAATTATTTCCCGCCGCCTGCGATCGTATCGTAAAGTTTATTTCCTATTTTTACGGCGCTCCTCGTCCCGTCAATCTACTTAAAACTACGAATGCCATAATTCGCCGATGACGGAACGCTGAGAGCGTGAACGTCCGACAGGTGTTCCAGTTACGAAGTTTTAATGATGCGTGGGGCCACCTCCATGGTGATGGCTCACAACCTCTCTACATTTGGAGAGATTGCAAAACATTTATAATTTTACGTTAATATACATATCAATTTATCCAAAATACTATTTACGCAAAAATCATTTGTGTCACCCTTAGTTTCTATCTGTTCCGTTGATCCTACCATGATTAAGAAACGACGACGGCTCGACATCTGTTAGGACGACATTCAACGAATTTCAAAAAAATACTAGAGTTCTAATAGCACTTTTCATAGTTCTACGGTCCCTGATAAAAAATAAACAAAGTTCCGCATTCCTTATAATAAAAAATAGAAATTGGAAAAATGTCGTGCTAACTTCGCGAATCTAGCACGACACTCTCACCTCTAAAGTACCAAAACGCGTTGAACATTTGACAATATTTGACAACAGTTCTCGATAGTTATAATCGAATTCCACACATATATGCAATTTCAGATCGCTATTCCATCAATTAACAATTTTTGAACAATTTTTTATCCGCGCTCAGCATGACGCTTAGTGAAAATGTGATGCGACGATTTTCACTTAAAAAAGAACTGAATGAGAATACAGCAACTTCTTTAAAGTGATAGAGAACAGAAATTTAGTAAATAAAGCACGTAGTTCTTTTACAAGAAAAATAGTAAAAATTGATGGAAAGAAACGCTTTCCGAAATTATTGAAAACAAGGAAATATATTTTAGAAGCCTCTCGGATTTAATAAAAATGAATGAATTCGAAAAAAATATTATTATCCTTAGGCAGTTATAAAGGTAGTTCTCGACGCAGTTCTACAAAAGTTCTATGCATACTTTAGAATTAGTTTTAAAAAGAGTTCCGGTGTGATTGCCTATTTTTAAATAATTCTTAAAGATTGTATCCAGCACGACACTTAGGGAAAATGTGTCGTGATGATGATTTTCCGTGGTTCTAAAGGTAGTTCTTGGCAAAATGCGTATATAATAATACATAATTCCCATTTTTTTCTGAGAAACCGAAATATAATAAATAAAGATCAATTGTGTAAAATATATAATTATTTATCGATTTGCAATTATAAAAATCATTTAGCTTTATGTAACGCCAGCAATCGCGATCAGAAAAATGTTAATAAATTTGTCAGTTATACCTCTCATTTCAATATAAACAAAAATATTTCGACTATTGGCACATACATAGTGAGTGGTCATTACCTATTAAATACTATAAGAACCCTGCTACAGGAAGGAACGAATCTCGGATCTTCCGGATTGTCTCCCGACAACGGTCATTTCGGCAGTGAAACAACAATGACAATCACAATTCTTCAAATCATTGCATAATGCAAATTATGCAGTTTTTTAATATATTTGCAAAAGAAAATATTCTTCAATTATTAAGATATATGCACATCTCTCTCTTTTCCTCCTGTAAAATAAAGATATATATCCAAAAAGATACATCTCTTACTAAAAAAATAAACACAAACATAGAATAATTCTTAAGAAAAAGTGGCTACAAAAGAATATAGGTATTTAATGATTAATCCTAAACTGACATGATTTACAATGGTTGAGATAATTTTTTTAAAACAGAAAACAAAAATTAAAGAATAAAGTATATCCGTTTGTAACCGTATTTTTTGTCAAAGGTAAAATGTTTTGTATTTTTTTTTAAATTTTTTCTTTTTTCTTTTAACCTTTTTTCTTTTTCATCTTTTTTATTTTAAACTTTCTTTACTTTATAAAGAATTATTACATGTTTATTGTCTTTTCATCAGTAAGATGGAATTATTATTGGCAGCGTCAATAGAAGAATATTTATCGAAAAAAATAAGATCTTTTCTTATAACATATTAAATCTCGTGACTCAATTTTTATAGCTGTCATCGCCGAGTCATGCCAAAACCACTGCTTTTGGGAATCCGGGTCAAATTCAATATCAATAAAACCTGAGATTAATTCTGACTCTGCAACGGGGACCTCTCATTTTCAACGGGAATACTACCAAACCGACGAGAAACAATTCCCTACGATGAGGATCGTTACTAAATCATATACTTGTCATTACCCATTGAACACTAAGAACCCTACTACAGAAAGGAACGAATCCCGGATCTTCTGGATTGGCTCTGGATAACGGTCATTTCGACAGTGAAACAACAACGACAATCATCAATCTTCATATCATTGCATAATGCAAATTATGCAATTTTTCAATATATTCGCGGAAGAAAATATTCTTCCAATTAAGAGAAAGATACATCTTTTCCTTTCGTAATAAAGATGTATACCCATTATATATATACCACAACATATGTATATATCTTATTAAGAAATAGATAGATACAAACACACATGGATAGAATAAATCTTAAGAATAAGTAGCTACAAAAAATATATTTAATAAAACAATTTAATAATTGAAGGTTTCCATACAAGGGAAATGTAAATCGACTTACATCTCTATTTTCTTTTGTTGCAAAAAAGAAGTTTGATTGGCAACGAAAAGCGCGTTAAAAAAGCTCGCCAAAAACGTTTTTCAATTTTTGTAGCTTGACTCTCAGTTTCTTTGAGCAGTGCCTTTGAACGGACCTTCAGTGCCTTTAAGCAGTGAACAAACATCCAGCAAGATAGCCGCTGGATAGGCCGCTGGATAGCGACGATTATAATTCGGAAATGATTATGACACGGTGAACAGTACATAATCAGGAGACCTCATAAACATGCCATTTATAATAGTAAATGCTGAGATCATTATAGATTTGGAGAAACTTCTGCTTAAAGTAGTTCGGTGCGACAAGCGCACAAAGCTCTCCAAGACTGTGCAGTTGAAATATTCCTCAAACAGCATTCAAGCATGAGAGGATCATAATGATCTACTACTTAAAGCATATCCCTCTGAATACTAAAAAGCAATTTCAGAGTTGGGACACTGTAAACTGGAGCCAAATACAGTATCAAAAAAAAAAATGTAAGAAAACACATGATACGTCTCCAAAAAAAAAGAAAAACGCCAGTTTTGCATAGACTTGACGGGAGATGTCCATGAAGATGTTGATACAAGCGCCAATGACAACTCAAATCTTAATATTTAAATAACATTTATATTGTAATTGATTTTTGTAATTAATTTTTGTAATAAATTTTTATCAAATGGAGTTTTTTAATTTACATCCCTCTTGTACGGAAGCCTTCAATTAATCCTAAACTGGCAGGATTTACAATTTTAAGGTGGTGGTTTTCTGTCGGAAACCAATAGTTAAAAAATGAAATATACCCGTTTGTAACCACATGCTTCGCCAAGGATGAACATAATTTTTATTTTTTTAAATATCAACTTTTTTCCTTTTAATCCTTTTCTATTTTCTTTTTTTTTCTTTTAAACCTTTTTTTCCATTTTTTATTTTTATTTATTCTAAAAAGAAATATTATACCCATGTATATTTTACTACTGTCTTTTTATCAATAAGACAGCAACTACTATTGATAGCATTAATGGGAGAATATTTATCGAAAAGAATAAGTTCATTTCTTATAACATATGAAATCTCGTGACTCGACCTTTATATCTGTCGTCGCCGAATCATGCTGAAACCACTGTTTTCAAGAATCTAGATGAAATTCAATAAAACCTAGGATTAATTCTGACTCTGCAATGGGGATCTCTAATTTTCAACGGAATATTACCAAATCAACGAGAAACTCCCCACGATGAGAATTGTTACATCCCTTTGTAATTTTCATATTATAGGTACTTACGATTGTGTAATATCAAAAACATAAAAGCGGATATAAAACTTGCTCGTCGGTTTAGCTTCAATAACACGCGAAATTTTGTATTATAAGAACTTATTAACAACTTTTCGTTAACAAACGCGTTAATTTAATGCGGCTTATTACATGCATTTTTTCAGTCTTGTATATCTTATTTTTATAAATAAACAATATTAACAGTCACGTCCAGCACGACACTTACAATTAGTGAAAATGTGTCATGCTACTGACTTTCGGCAGTTCTAATGATTATTTTCGACAGTTCAAAGTTTTATGCTTTAGTGCTGGACGTGACTGTTAATATTGTTTAAAAAACAGTTAATCACCGGAACTTTTCTTATAAAACTAATATTAAATTATATTTATTACATAATTATATTTACTATTATTATAAAGACAGGGAGAAAAGGACAACGGGCGGTTTTAAACGCCGTTATAATATACGGCCGGCTTATCCGAGCGTGTCATAAGCCTGGGTTTCAACATCGCTACGGAAGATCTAGTAGCCAGTAGTTTCGCGCGCCGTGCCAAGGCGCAGACATTAAACTGTCACAAAACTAATGTTTAAATCTTGGCCTAAGTTTCCGGACGAGCGACGAAACGCGTATCCGTTAATCACCTCTCGTCTATTTACGTCATTTCGCGCCTCGCAAAATCGCGATCGCGATTTCGATCGGAAGCGAGATGACATTCTGGGTCCGCGGTACGAAACGCGCGTTTATTTTCGTTGTCAACAATACGTACGGTTCGGTAAAAGGTCGAAAGTGTGGCGGAAATTCATAACCTCCCACACGTCGTTATGTTATCAGCAGCTACGTCAAGATTGATTAAGACAGCTCGAAAGTGGTTCGACTTAAATACAGGAATCATAAATCGTTCCTGGTTCTGTTTCAAGGATGCTATTCTTGACCGTTTTCGTGAAAGAGTGCCTTACAATGTAGTAATGCAAAAAGTTGAGGCCAGAAAGTCTAACAGTGCTACAGAATCCTTTCAAGACTACGCTATGGACAAGTTAATGTTAATGCGTACCCTGAGACTCGATGATTTCGATTCTATTCGATTAATTATTAATGGAATTAACTGAGAGCCTCACAGCTCTATATCGCCTAAATAATAATATAACAGAATTTTTATTTATCCTCAGGCTCGCGCGGAGAAATGACTGGAGAAATACGCGTGTTGTATACGCAATTCGTTTCCCCTATCGTACATCAAAGACCTCGTTTGACTATCAATCTATCACCGACTCGATTACCGATATACGTATGAATAATTTATTAAATAAACGCAATAGCGTGTGCTACCTGGAATTTCTAATTCAAACAATTCCCCTGTCATTCGGAGTTAAAAGCAACATTGGAGAAAGAAACATTGTATATTAATATCTTTCACAGCGATTTAACTATCGCGGAGATTTCATGCGAGCATTCCACTTTATATAAATATGAATAATCAAGGGATGCATTCATTTTGTTTATTACGGTCTTGATTCAATTCAACCCCACGCGGAAAATAGCATAAGTGTAAATAATCCAAATTATTAAATTTTTTTGTTGCAGGAATGGCAATGAATTTTCTGCGAAAATTTTCGCATAAATCTGAAATCAAAAACATAGCTTTGAAAGTTATAAAATATAACGAAGAAACAAATTTGAAAACAAAATTTATTCCAAATATATTAAAAGAATGGATTAAAGAATACCATAACGCTTTCAAAGCGATAGAAAATCGCGAAGGAGCAAATGACGTAAAAAAATTAAGTTTAAAACATATTTTAAACAAAGAGGAAACAGAGAAAAGTAAATACGTCAAATTTGCTAAAATATTTAGAAACAAGGAAAAATATGTACAAAAATCACAGAGAAAACGAGTAGATTTATTGAAGAATGAAATAATCAATAATGGGTTATCGCCATTAAAAATTGATAAAACTATGCGTCGTGCAATTACAACGGGCAACGAACTTTGTCATACTAAAATTGGGAAGCATTACGCATCAATAGCTAAAGCACATAAATAGGATTCTATCTTAAATGAAGCACGTAAAATTTTATCTTTTACAAAAAAAACTGAAGAAGATTTTTAAATAGAATTTTATTATGTAATTTTTTTGTTGAAGTGATTTAATGTTGTCTTAATTACACCGGAGCAATATCACCTGTATATTTTTCTATATCGTAAGCATTTAGACGTTTCCCACAATTCGACGGATTTTGAGAAGAAAGCTTACAGAGACTCCAATAATCTCAAAAATACCTAATATGCAAGAAGGTAGCCGCCATCATAGGCGGGGTACTGCCGCAGGATGGCAGAAGAAGGCGAAGAAGGCCTTTCAGGCCTGGAAAGCCACACAAAGCGGCCGCAAATTCATCGATGATATTAGAGTCCATTATATGAATCAATGCCGAGCAGGAAGCAATATTCCGTTGCATACGTTGCATCAAGCGGAAAAGGTGAGTTTGAACACGCAGCATGGATTAGGAATTTTCTTGGCTCAGTAAGATTTAAGAACCGGTAAAAAAAATCTGAAAAAATTCACATGCTGACATTTATTCATAAAAGATATTTTAACATTTATGCAATTCTTAACATTTCTAATTCCCCTTACAACCTCCTCAAAAAAGTAACAGTAACAGCGGCGCCAACTTGGAAAAATATTGGGGGGGGAGGGGGGGGGGCAGGAAACAAACATTTCAAATGACTTTTTTAAAATAACTTACATTACCTGGGGGGGAGGTAGAAATATACAAGTATATAGATTATATGTTCGTGTGTGTCAACGATCGATCTCATATTTCGTGTTTGTCACAATTAGGAATGTTTAGTTAAAGCTCGGGGCAGATAACGCCAGTGGTGTTAACCACTGTCATGGCGGCGTCACCAACACTAACTCAATATACATGTATGTGTTGGTGTATCTGTGAGCCTATCTGTGATACTTCGCGGCTATAAGTTTGATTCATCAAAAATGTCGAAAGAAGATTATTACGGTAAATTAAGTGTTAAAAAATTGAAAGAGCTGCTGCGAGAAAGAAATGCATCTTTATCTTGTGGCATCTTTATCTTTATCTTTATGTGGCCGTGGGCGCCACATGGAGTCGCCGGAGAAATATCAACACATAGTGACATTATAGTTACAGAGATTATCAAAATTAATTTTATAAACTTGACTAACTGCAGCAAATCCACAAGACATTACGAGGTAGGGGGAAATCAAATTGAAAATGTCTATAATATGTGATGTAAAATATAGACAAATTTTCAGTACTAGTAGTGAATATTGAATGAAACGCAGCCATTAACGCATGTATTTGGAGCGATAAAGTATTTCTGTCTAATAATGTAATGTTTTTCATGTTATAGGTTGTGATGACGATAATAACATATCAGAAAGAGATGGAGAACTGATCGAGCTGAAGGCGGAGATTGCTGACTTGCGGCGGCGACTCGCTGCCGTAGCTCAGCCGCCAACACCACCACCACCCCCACCACCACCACCACCACCAACCGTCATCATCATCAGCGGCACAGCCGCCACAGCCAGGATCGGCACAGCCAGCACCGGCAACAACTGTGTCACCACAAACATTACGTAAGTACAATCAACAAATCATTGTTGTAGCAAATGGACGATTAAAGATACCCAGTGACCCTGGAATGACATGGTTTTCAATAGTAACAATTAAATAATGCATATATAGTCTGTCTAGCCATTGATGACTGTACGTTGTAATTAATAAATTTATGTTTATGTTACAGCAAAAAGATGGCAAAGAGCCGGGCAAAATAGATATTTTTTCACAAACAGACGTGCTCGTGGAAGAGGACATAATTGTTTATCAACCAATTGTTTATCAACCAATCATCACCATTATTAACCAGAAAAACTATAATTAGACCAGGCCTAACACCTTGCTCTTGTAGCACGTTTATAGGCAACAAGATGTAATCTCGTTTCTAAAACTCGAATGAGGCGCTGTTGAGGGCTCATTTAAAAATATTGCATTCAGAAGAGAAATATTATCGTTGTCCACAATTGCAGCCAAATGAAGGAAACAAAATAACATATGATGAAGAGTTAAGTGAACTATAATTAGACCAGAAAAACCATATTAAAAACCCTATTAACCAGAATTATTTGCGAACTACCCAGAATTAACCAGAATTAAGTCCGGACTAGTCGCCCAACTCGAACCCCAAAATATTACATTGATCTCACTGAAGATCAGCCCCCACCGAAACGGCCAAAAGTCATACAGACGAGCAGCGGGACTCAAACAAGTCCACAATTTCGTACGAGCGCGACACAGACATCGGATCAATCGATACGCCATTGCCACGTGTTGTCACGAGTGTGAGATCGTATTATCAAGTGCCGAATAACGCACGGTCGCTCACTAATTTCGACAGTGTCACCGGCACAAGCGGTGAAGCTTAGCGTCCCAGTTGTCGAATTTCGGCGGAACTGAGGACGAGGACGTTACCCTGTGGCTAGAAAAAGTGGAAGCGGTATCAAGAATCCACCATGAGACGCACGAGGTTGCTTTCCTCGCGGCATCAAGTAAACTAACAGGCAACGCTAGCCGTTGGTTTAATCACAATACGGGTACAATCAATCGATCGTGGCAAACCTTTAAGGAAGCTATTGCCCGGAGATTTAAAAGAAGAACACTATTATACGTGTCAATGAAGAAAATAGAGGCGCGTATGTAATAATAACATTTATCTTGTTTCTAGGAATTTTCAGCTATCAATTGGACAGATTGGCATTCTGAGCCACGTAAGTCGATTGATACAGACATTGCTATTCTAACCGATATTCGAGTAATTCACAAAGCCAATTCGTTTCTCACATCGGACAGGGAAGAAAAAATAATTCCTGTGCTGGAGTATATAAGAAATAAAAATAATCTTGTTAAAATAGGATTTTTATCCTGTCTGTATGCATCGTGGGTGCATCGAATATTACTTCTTATTTATTATTTATTATTTATTATTTCTTATTTGTTGTTTATTATTTATCGTTTATTACTTATACGCCATAAACATACGCAATAATCATTTTAACATTTTAAAAGTATATCTATAATGTTTTTTTCTTTTTCAACGTAAAGTTGATTCGTCCTATCTCCGTTTGCGTGTATACTTTAATCCATTTCTAATGGGTAAGATTTACAAATGTTATATTCCAAATAGCGGAAATATTAGAGAAGACGGTTATCATCTTTTCAAGTTTCCTTGGAATCGGAAAGAGGTATTAAAAAAGTGGATTAGTGCCACGGCAAAAGTTCAAAAATTTTAGACAAAAAAAAATGTAATTTGACCGTGTGAAATTTTTCTAAGGAGCCTTTCGTGGACTACGCGATGGATAAAATTGATTTGATGCAGAGTGTAAAGCTGCCAAAAGTGGATAAAATCCATTTATTGATCGACGGCATCACGAGCAACGTGTGCTAAGGGGAACTGCACCTCTCTCAAGAAAATTAACAAAAAACTAATAAAATACATTACAGTATGTCACACAGACGAGTCCGCAACTGCCGAAACCCTGTACTGATAACACGAACCAAACAAGTCCAAGGATCACCACTAGACCACACTGCCGCCCATTAGTGAGTATAAGCAGTGATATTTTCTTTTATATTCGGCAAAATATCATTGATATGTAATACCGAGTATGTAATTAGACTTTGGATATCTGTAACCTGGATGTTATCGAAATCACATTATCTAATAATTCACCATTACCTTATGTTGTTCAACATCAAAAATAAATCTCCATTGCAATTCCTACGTTTAGTGGTACGCCTTCGGAATGGCTATCGTTTAAAGATTTGTTTACGTCAATTGTAATTAACAACCCCAGTGTCTCTGCCGTTGAGAAACTTCAATACTTAAAAACTAATCTCGTTGGTTCTGCCGCTCTTCTCATAAAAGATACGGTGCTTATCGCGGATAATTTCCAAAAGGCGTGGGATCTCTTATCCTCCTTTTTATAAAAATAAGAGAATTCTTGTTCAAACGGAAATGCATTCGTTATTTACTCTCAAGCGATTAACTAAACAATCCGCGAGTGAACTCGAACAGCTTTATTCGAAAATAGGGCAATTGTATCGAACATTAGAAAGTCTCGGATGTCCCGTTGACCACTGGGATGATGTTTTGGTCTATGTTGCAACGCGACGATTGGATTCAGATTCATTGAGAGCTTGGGAAAATAAACTCGGCTCTTCTAAAGATACCCCTACATGGGCTCAATTCAGCAAATGTTTATTATCGCGTATCTTTTCGCTTCAATCCTACGAGGTCTATACACAAAAGAGCTACCACAAAACCACAAAAGAGCTACGATCAAAGCAGTTTATCTAAGAAGAATGGTAATCCTGTAAAAGCAAGGCTTTACAGAGATGCAGAACTGTAAGATGCAAAACTGTGGCAGTGGCTCAGCGGCTCGAGGATAATGGGGAAAGATAAGTGCTGCACACCAACATGCAGAAATAGTCGAGAAGACGGAATCCGTTTATTTAAATTTCCTTGGACGCGGAGCGATATTTTAAAAAAAGTGGGTTAGTGCCACAACAAAGGGATGAAATATTAAACAAAAAAAAACAAGATTAATCTGCAGTGTCCATTTCGGGCCTACAGATTATAAAACTGTTGAAAAAGTGCATTTAAAAAGTACTGCTGTACCCTCATTTACAGCTTCACCTATAGTTACACGTTCGAGGAAAAATATGAGAAAACCACAAATATTCCATCTGCCAGTACAAGTGGCATCAAGGACAAGACCATGCGAAAGGAACGTTAACGTCCCAGTTGTCGAATTTCGGCGGAACTGAGGACGAGGACGTTACCCTGTGGCTAGAAAAAGTGGAAGCGGTATCAAGAATCCACCATGACACCATGTGACGCACGAGGTTGCTCTCCTCGCGGCATCAAGTAAACTAACAGGCAACGCTAGCCGTTGGTTTAATCACAATACGGGTACAATCAATCGATCGTGGCAAACCTTTAAGGAAGCTATCCAATAAACACACGATGGTATATTATACGTCGCTGCCTGCTATCCAGAAAGTAATATTCCATTGGAATTATCCGAAGCCTATGGCAACTGCCTGTTGGTACATTGCTACAAGGAGAAAGAGACTGCGAGAAGGATTTCTTGCACTGCTATACTTGCAATTATACTTCAGTATAAGGTAAATCACGTGATTTCTTTAGAGATTTATGATGTGCTTCGTCACGATCTCACTTCAAGTAAAATCTTTGAGAGTCAAACGCGGTAATATAATTTTTACGAATGACGAGTATACATACATAAACGTATTGCAATGACTATTTAATATACGACGGCATTGACGAAGTTTCTTTGTTGAAACCACCACCGATGAAAATAATGCATTTAAAGAAACTACATGAAAATAACGCATTTAAAGAAACTACATGAAAATAATGCATTTAAACAAACTACCAGATTTTAATGTAAAATTGATGATGGCTTCTGCATGCGAAAGAAATTTGGGCGAGCATATCCTACCGCTATTTAAGCAACAGTCCATGACTCTCACCGGATCTGAATTAAAGCACAAGATGGACATCCTATCCACTCTGCCTGAAACTGAAGAGGATATATGGGTGGCTTTCCACCATGATCTCCAACAGTGGAACTATACATTCCGCTCCTATCAACAGGCCCACTATATTATACCCATACAAATTATATAATGCGCATAATGATCACTGCTCTATTTTAACCCTTATTTGACACACGAAAGTGGATATCCATCATTTTCGCTTTTCCTTTTCCTTATTTATTCTTTAATTATTTTATATCTTTTATATTAAGATATATCCTTGATTAAAATAAGGGTTTAATTTTCATTGTTGCAATATTCTTGAAAATATTTATACGGCTGAAAACCAATATATTCGGTAAACTGTAAAAAAAAAAAAACAATTAAATATAAGTATATAAATAAACCAATTAAAATATAAGTATATAAAAAAATTTATCATGCAAATATCTTTTTTATCTTCCCATTTTTTGAATCCATAAAGTTCTATTCGATTGTTCTTAGAGGTATCCGCTTAGCGTACTTTTAGCCCTTATCTTTTATTTCTTTTTTAGAAATAGAATATGGCATTCCATTCCGATCTACATTACGAGAGTCTAAGCCAATATCCTTATGTCGCCAAAAATAACGGAGTAGTAGCAAGAGAGGATGTTGACTTTATTTACCATACCCTTCTTATTACCCGAAGATTTAAAAGAAGAACACTATTATACGTGTCAATGAAGAAAATAGAAGCGCGTATGTGGAATTTTTCGAAGAAAGAATTCTCAACGTGTCACTAACTTACTATATAAATTACAATGAGATCAGATGTTTCATTCTATACATATGTGTTCAAAAGATACATAGATGTATGTAAATTTGTTAAATTATCATTTTAATATACTTTATGTTAAGGCTCCTGGGCTCTCGCTTCTGACGTCACGATCTAAGATGGCCGCGGTGACTACCCAGAAGCCTTATTTCTCAAATATTTCATCTGAAGGTGATAAAAATGATTTCGAGCTAGATTAATTTTTTTTAAGTTTCGGGATAGGTACTCCTATCACTGCGTCTCTGAGGGGGTTGCAGTTTCTTGACACAAATCCTCTTGCACTTTTCTACTTGTTTTGACGTTTAAATAACTTTGTGTTAATTCTTCTGATAAACTTATATATTATTTAACCCGAAGATTTAAAAGAAGAACACTATTATACGTATCAATGAAGAAAATAGAAGCGCGTATGTGGAATTTTTCGAAGAAGTCCTTCATGGACTACGCGATGGATAAAATTGATTTGATGCAGAGTGTAAAACTGCCAGAAGTGGATAAAATCCATTTATTGATCGACGGCATCACGAGCAACGTGCTAAGGGGAACTGCACCTCTCTCAAGAGAATTAACAAAAAACTAATAAAATACATTACAGTATGTCACACAAAAGAGTCTGCAACTCCCGTAACTCTGTACTGATAACACGATCCAAACAAGTCGCAAGGACCACCACCGACGTGGAGGTCCAAGGAAAGGAACGAGGAGGAAAGTGGAGATTTAGTAAATAAATCTCCAGAATTTTCCTACTCGTTTCCAACACGCCAAATGTGTAATTGTGTAAGTATATTTTAAAGTATATTTATGAAATAATCATATATGGCTTCATGAGTCGCTGCCCAGTGCCATACAAATCGAAGAAAGAAGAAGAACTGTGGCAGTGGCTCAGCGGCTCGAGGATAATGGGGAAAGATAAGTGCTGCATACCAACATGCAGGAATAGTCGAGAAGACGGGATCCGTTTATTTAAATTTCCTTGGACGCGGAGCGATATTTTAAAAAAGTGGGTTAGTGCCATAACAAAGGAATACAATATCAAACAAAAAAAAAACCAGTTTAATATGCAGTGCCCATTTCGGACCTGTAGATTACAAAACTGTTGAAAAAGTACATTTAAAAAGTACTGCTGTACCTTCATTTACAATATAATTACAGCTTCACCTATAGTTACACGTTTGAGGAAAAATATAAGAAAACCACAAATTCCATCTGCCAGTACAAGTGGCATCAAGGACAAGACCATGCGAAAGGGAAAAAAAGTAAGGCGGAGCGGGCAGTTGGCCCGGAGTAAGGAGGAGCTGGAGTAAAGTTTTTTGGAAGGAAAGGAGGTCGGGATGATTGTGTAGTGTGGTGGAGTGGTTGAAGGAGGATGGGGATGGAGGAAAAACCATGTTATCGCACAGAAAACGAGTCAATTTCGAGGATACAATAATCAAAAAGGGATTATCGCCATTCCAACAGCTTCACCTATAGTTACACGTTCGAGGAAAAATATAAGAAAACCACAAATTCCATCTGCCAGTACAAGTGGCATCAAGGACAAGACCATGCGAAAGGGAAAAAAAGTAAGGCGGAGCGGACAGTTGGCCCGGAGTAAGGAGGAGCTGGAGTAAAGTTTTTTGGAAGGAAAGGAGGTCGGGATGATTGTGTAGTGTAGTGGAGTGGTTGAAGGAGGATGGGGATGGAGGAAAAACCATATTATCGCACAGAAAACGAGTCGATTTCGAGGATGCAATAATCAAAGATGGATTATCGCCATTCCAAATTGGCAAGACTATTTATGATACAATTAGAAAGGGAAACAAACTTTGTCACGTAAGGAGGGGGGATGGAGGAGGATGGAGATAAAACCATATTAACCAGAAGAATCATACTAAAATTAAACCAGAAAAACTATATTAACAAAAAAAAACCAAAATTATTGTGTGAACGTAGCCCCCATAAATTATATTGAACTATCGGGAAGCAGAGTTTTTTGCAGGAATGGCAATGAATTTTCTGCGAAAATTTTCGCATAAGTCTGAAATCAAAAACATAAGAGATACGCTAAACATGGATCGTATAATAACGCCAGAGGGGATCAGATATTATGCAACTGCACTTTTGTGGTTACGCATAATAGAAGTCAGACTACAAGGCAAAATAAGGTTAACACCTGCCGAAGTAGCTCTTAGACTAATCACGGCTACAACATTATTCGAAATTCCAGAACCACTGTACCTATACCTTAGGGCAATTGGCCAAGTGAGAACCCCGGAAGATCAAAATTTATATCCTACCTTCCCGTCACTGCCAGAAGAAGTTATTAATGATTTCGGTGGATATTTCGGAGCAATGAATTTAGAGAATGGCGATAATGTGTGTCCATCAAGGTCTTCGCTCAAACACCGCGGACAATTACACACAGAAGAGCTAAGCTAAAGTAAGCTAATCATGCAGGACGCCGGAGGAGATATGTAAGTACATTTGCATCATAACACTACTATATAATACAACAAATGTAAATATATTAAATTTAAATAATATAACAAATGTTTTTCAGAGTCATGCAGCAAGAGGAAAAGGAAGCAAGGGAAAATGCTCTGATGGCCCAGATTGAAGACCTAAAGCGGCAGTTAGCCGCTAGTAGCATCGTCGCAGATAGCGTCGGGCGGCCGGGACAGTCATCGTCGCAGCAGGCGCCAGGACAGTCATCGCTGTCATCGTCGCAGCAGGCGCCGGGACAGCCATCGTCGCAGCAAGCGCCGGGACAGATATATCGGATTTTCTCTCGACAACAAAGACTTTTAAAAGTCACAAAATAACAATTGAAAGCTTAACAGAATCAGGCTCCCAAGCCCAATTAATTAAGACAAGGGCAACGACAGATGTACCACAAACAGCAAGACATTATACTTCAACTGAAGTAATAGCTGGTGGTATTGAAAGCGAAACAAGCACAGCTCTAGGTGTAGCGCTTTGTTTCGGTTTTCAATTAATGAAAACAACTATAGGCGTGGGTAATGCGGCCAATAAGAATTGGTGTCCGTTTACGATACCTGCTGCTAATCCAGTCCCAGCACCATGGGTTGCAACTCGAAATTCGAGAAGGGACTTACCAAGAAGGTTTTATGATGAAACTTTCTTGTCTGCTCCACAACAAGCGAAGGACTATCTAGCTGATACAGTTAGAAGACTAGTCCAAACTCCTCGCTAGTGGATCAAATGGCGAGCATGTCCCAACATAACATGCAGCTGGCTAAGGCTTACTATTTACACCCCTAATCGCCCCGATAACTCCTCGTCTGGCGTTAATAAACATTATCGCACAGACGATTATTGTAAAGGGTTGGGTACGTCCCTACAAAACGCCAA
The DNA here is from genome assembly GCA_035220615.1 of Leptothorax acervorum. Taxonomy (NCBI): domain Eukaryota; kingdom Metazoa; phylum Arthropoda; class Insecta; order Hymenoptera; family Formicidae; genus Leptothorax; species Leptothorax acervorum. The sequence goes on along the minus strand of JASTWQ010001262.1, from coordinate 122,468 downwards.
TGTTTTGGATAGAAGAGTGGATGGGAGTTGTGAAGGGTTGGGAACGTCCCTCAAAAACGCCCTTTTAACCCCAGAAGTGGGGAATAAAGTATATTTTTCTTCTTCATATTATCGCACAGAAAACGAGTCAATTTCGAGGATACAATAATCAAAAAGGGATTATCGCCATTCCAAATTGACAAGACTATTTATAATACAATTAAAAAAAGAAACAAACTTTGTCACGTAAGGAGGGAGGATGGAGGAGGATGGATATGGAGGAAAAACCATATTAACCAGAAGAATCATACTAAAATTAAACCAGAAAAACTATATTAACAAAAAAAACCAAAATTATTGGTGAACGTAGCCCCCATAAATTATATTGAACTATCGGGAAGCAGAGTCAAGAGTCCTGTTCCATGTGAACACTGTATCTCTAATGCCGTTAGCGGACCAGGTGTATAACCAAATCAAAAGAGATACGCTAAACATGGATCGTATGATAACACCAGAGGGGATCAGATATTATGCAACTGCACTTTTGTGGTTACGCATAATAGAAGTCAGACTACAAGGCAAAATAAGGTTAACACCTGCCGAAATAGCTCTTAGACTAATCACGGCTACAACATTATTCGAAATTCCAGAACCACTGTACCTATACCTTAGGGCAATTGGCCAAGTGAGAACCCCGGGAGGTCAAAATTTATATCCTACCTTCCCGTCACTGCCAGAAGAAGTCATTAATGATTTCGGTGGATATTTCGGAACAATGAATTTAGAGAATAGCGATAATGTGGCACTTTACACAGAAATACGTACTTTAGGTGTGTGTGCCAAAGCTAGCACGACACTCTCACCTCTAAAGTACCAAAACGCGTTGAACATTTGACAATATTTGACAACAGTTCTCGATAGTTATAATCGAATTCCACACATATATGCAATTTCAGATCGCTATTCCATCAATTAACAATTTTTAAACAATTTTTTATCCGCGCTCAGCATGACGCTTAGTGAAAATGTGATGCGACGATTTTCACTTAAAAAAGAACTGAATGAGAATACAGCAACTTCTTAAAGTGATAGAGAACAGAAATTTAATGAATAAAGCACGTAGTTTTTTTACAAAAAAAATAGTACAAATTGATGAAAAAAAACACTCCGAAATTATTGAAAACAAGGAAATATATTTTAGAAACCTCTCGGATTTAATAAAAATGAATGAATTCGAAAAAAATATTATTATCCTTAGGCAGTTATAAAGGTAGTTCTCGACGCAGTTCTACGAAAGTTCTATGCATACTTTAGAATTAGTTTTAAAAAGAGTTCCGGTGTGATTGCCTATTTTTAAATAATTCTTAAAGATTGTATCCAGCACGACACTTAGGGAAAATGTGTCGTGATGATGATTTTCCATGGTTCTAAAGGTAGTTCTTGGCAAAATGCGTATATAATAATACATAATTCCCATTTTTTTCTGAGAAACCAAAATATAATAAATAAAGATCAATTGTGTAAAATATATCATTATTTATCGATTTGCAATTATAAAAATAATTTAGCTTTATGTAACGCCAGCAATCGCGATCAGAAAAATGTTAATAAATTTGTCAGTTATACCTCTCATTTCAATATAAACAAAAATATTTCGACTATTGGCACATACATAGTGAGTGGTCATTACCTATTAAATACTATAAGAACCCTGCTACAGGAAGGAACGAATCTCGGATCTTCCGGATTGTCTCCGGACAACGGTCATTTCGGCAGTGAAACAACAATGACAATCACAATTCTTCAAATCATTGCATAATGCAAATTATGCAGTTTTTTAATATATTTGCGAAAGAAAATATTCTTCAATTATTAAGATACATGCACATCTCTCTCTTTTCCCCCTGTAAAATAAAGATATATATCCAAAAAGATATATCTCTTATTAAAAAATAAACACAAACATAGAATAATTCTTAAGAAAAAGTGGCTACAAAAGAATATAAGTATTTAATGATTAATCCTAAACTCTGCCAGGATTTACAATGGTTGAGATAATTTTTTTAAAACAGAAAACAAAAATTAAAGAATAAAGTATATCCGTTTGTAACCGTATTTTTGGTCAAAGGTAAAATGTGTTTTGTATTTTTTTAAAAATCTTTTCTTTTTTCTTTTAACCTTTTTTCTTTTTCATCTTTTTTATTTTCAACTTTCTTTACTTTATAAAGAATTATTACATGTTTATTGTCTTTTCATCAGTAAGTTAGAATTATTATTGGCAGCGCCAATAGAAGAATATTTATCGAAAAAAATAAGATCTTTTCTTATAACATATTAAATCTCGTGATCAATTTTTATAGCTGTCATCGCCGAGTCATGCCAAAACCACTGCTTTTGGGAATCCGGGTCAAATTCAATATCAATAAAACCTGAGATTAATTCTGACTCTGCAACGGGGACCTGCATCAAGTAAACTAACAGGCAACGCTAGCCGTTGGTTTAATCACAATACGGGTACAATCAATCGATCGTGGCAAACCTTTAAGGAAGCTATTGCCCGAAGATTTAAAAGAAGAACACGTGTAAAGACCTGTAAAGACCTTGCTTTTAGCGAAGGGTAGGACGGCAGTGTCAAACCAATCGGGACGTTCCGCAATTTCAACAGTGTCACCGGCGCAAGCAGTGAATTTACTGGCGTCGCAGTTACCAGATTTCGGTGGTACCGAAGATGAGAATGTCACTCTCTGGATAAGGAAAGTGGAAAGTGTTTCTGGAATTCATGGGGCGTCTCAAGAAGTCACACTCTTGGCCGCAACGAGTAAATTATACGTGTCAATGAAGAAAATAGAGGCGCGTATGTAAGACCGTGGGTACTAATTTATATAAATTCGTCCCGGCTATCCCGCGCAATTCTGTTGCATCCGCTCGCGCTCTCGAATATTACTTCTTATTTATTATTTGTTATTTATTATTTATTACTTATACGCAATAAACACACGCAATAATCATTTTAACATTTTAAAAGTATATCTATAATGTTTTTTTCTTTTTCAACGTAAAGTTGATTCGTCCTATCTCCGTTTGCGTGTATACTTTAATCCATTTCCAATTGGTAAGATTTACAAATGTTATCCATCTGGATTCGCGCGTGAGCCGTGGCGCTGAACGGACGTTCCTCTCCCGAGTTCCCGCGTAGTGCCTTTCCAAATTGCGGAAATATTAGAGAAGACGGTTATCATATTTTCAAGTTTCCTTGGAATCGGAAAAAGGTATTAAAAAAGTAAATCTTGCCACGGCAAGAGTTCAAAAATTTTAGACAAAAAAAAATGTAATTTGACCGTGTGGAATTTTTCGAAGGAGTCTTTCGTGGACTACGCGATGGATAAAATTGATTTGATGCAGAGTGTAAAGCTGCCAGAAGTGGATAAAATCCATTTATTGATCGACGGCATCACGAGCAACGTGTGCTAAGGGGAACTGCACCTCTCTCAAGAGAATTAACAAAAAACTAATAAAATACATTACAGTATGTCACACAGACGAGTCCGCAACTGCCGAAACTCTGTACTGATAACGCGAACCAAACAAGTCCAAGGATCACCACTAGACCACACTGCCGCCCATTAGTGAGTATAAGCAGTGATATTTTCTTTTATATTCGGCAAAATATCATTGATATGTAATACCGAGTATGTAATTAGACTTTGGATATCTGTAACCTGGATGTTATCGAAATCACATTATCTGATAATTCACCATTACCTTATGTTGTTCAACATCAAAAACATCATGATCTTTTTTGGAGAGCTTCATATATATTAATATATTTACAAGATAAATTTCCTAACAAGAAATGACGTGGGGGTCCAAAAAAAGGAACGAGGAGGAAAGTGGAGATTTAGTAAATAAATCTCCAGGGTTTTCCTACTCGTTTCCAACACGCCAAATGTCGAAAAGACGGGATCCGTTTATTTAAATTTCCTTGGACGCGAAGCAATATTTTAAAAAAATGAGTTAGTGCCACAACAAAGGAATAAAATATTAAACAAAAAAAAACCCAGATTAATCTGCAGTGCCCATTTCGGGCCTGCAGATTATAAAACTGTTGAAAAAGTGCATTTAAAAAGTACTGCTGTACCCTCATTTACAGCTTCACCTATAGTTACACGTTCGAGGAAAAATTTTCGTTTTTAATGCAGCTGTTTTTCTCAGTTTGACGTTTTTGCAGATACGGCACTCTTCCTTAGCAGGGCAGAATTTTATCAACATTTCTTGTTGATAAAAAATTTACATATTGACACATTTTAGGGGTGTGTCACAATATGAAAAAACCACAAATTCCATCTGCCAGTACAAGTGGCATCAAGGACAAGACAATTCGAAAGAAACGCTAACGTCCCAGTTGTCGAATTTCGGCGGAACTGAGGACGAGGACGTTACCCTGTGGCTAGAAAAAGAGGAAGCAGTATCAAAAATCCACCATGACACCATGTGACGCACAAGGTTGCTCTCCTCGCGGCATCAAGTAAACTAACAGGCAACGCTAGCCGTTGGTTTAATCACAATACGGGTACAATCAATCGATCGTGGCAAACCTTTAAGGAAACTATCCAATAAACACACGATGGTATATTATACGTCGCTGCCTGCTATCCAGAAAGTAATATTCCATTGGAATTATCCGAAGCCTATGGCAACTGCCTGTTGGTACATTGCTACAAGGAGAAAGAGACTGCGAGAAGGATTTCTTGCACTGCTATACTTGCAATTATACTTCAGTATAAGGTAAATCACGTGATTTCTTTAGATTTATGATGAGATGTGCTTCGTCACGATCTCACTTCAAGTAAAATCTTTGAGAGTCAAACGCGGTAATATAATTTTTACGAATGACGAGTATACATACATAAACGTATTGCAATGACTATTTAATATACGACGGCATTGACGAAGTTTCTTTGTTGAAACCACCACCGATGAAAATAATGCATTTAAAGAAACTACATGAAAATAACGCATTTAAAGAAACTACGTGAAAATAATGCATTTAAAGAAACTACCAGATTTTAATGTAAAATTACCTATATTATACCCATACAAATTATATAATGCGCATAATGATCACTGCTCTATTTTAACCCTTATTTGACACACGAAAGTGGATATCCATCATTTTCGCTTTTCCTTTTCCTTATTTATTCTTTAATTATTTTATATCTTTTATATTAAGATATATCCTTGATTAAAATAAGGGTTTAATTTTCATTGTTGCAATATTCTTGAAAATATTTATACGGCTGAAAACCAATATATTCGGTAAACTGTAAAAAAAAAACAATTAAACATAAGTATATAAATAAACCAATTAAAATATAAGTATATAAAAAAATTTATCATGCAAATTTTTTTTTATCTTCCCATTTTTTGAATCCATAAAGTTCTATTCGATTGTTCTTAGAGGTATCCGCTTAGCGTACTAAAACCCTTATCTTATATTTTTTTTTTTAGAAATAAAATATGGCATTCCATTCCGATCTACATTACGAGAGTCTAAGCCAATATCCTTATGTCGCCAAAAACAACGGAGTAGTAGCAGGAGAAGATGTTGACTTTATATACCAATTTGTTAAAAATAGCTATAGCACTAGTATAAATTATAAAAATAAGAATACTAGTAGCATAAAAGATACATGTGAGGCAGTGGCATCAAGGACAAGACCATGCAAAAGGGAAAAAAAGTAAGGCGGAGCGGGCAGTTGGCCCGGAATAAGGAGGAGCTGAAGTAAAGTTTTTTGGAAGGACAGGAGGTCGGAATAATTGTGTAGTGCGATGGAGTGGTTGAAGGAGGATGTGAGGAGGCCGGGGGAATAGAGGAGGATGGGGATGGAGGAAAAACCATATTAACCAGAAAAATCATACTAAAATTAAGCCAGAAAAATCACGTTAACCAGAAAAACTATATTAAAATTAAACCAGAAAAACTATATTAACCAAAAAAACCAAAATTATTGTGTGAACATAGCTTCCATAAATTATATTATTTACACCCCTAATCGCCCCGATGAAGAAGCCGATAAAATCTAATTGCTAATAGACGGCATCTCAAGCATGGCGTTGAAAGGAACGGCAACAGCATTGGACTCTGAAGATATTGATCAGTTCTTGGATCAAATGCACCTGATAACATCTGCGTGTATGTTAAGGAAGAATGAACCGAACAAACAGCAAAGAGGGAAAGACCATGCTTTGAAAAAGGATAACCATCAGAGTGTGACAAGTGCTCCGAAGTCGGGGGCGGCAAGAGACAAGTTTTGTGCCTACAGAATTAAAGGTCACGTACGAGAGGAGTGCTACAAGCTAAAGTGAAAGAAGCAATCTCAGACGGCTGCACCAGCTGTCTCATCTACATTACAGTTAACTCCTTGTCTGGCGTTAATAAACACGCAGTAAGTCAACCTGTGATCGCCTGTGCAATGTAAATAATATAATAAATGTTTTTCACAATCATGACGAATGACGAAAAAATAACAGCCCTGATGGCTGAGGTTGAGATGATAAAGCGGCAATTAGCCGCTGCAACTTCATCTCGTCCATCAAAAAGTGCATTTAAAAAGTACTGCTGTACCCTCATTTACAGCTTCACCTATAGTTACACGTTCGAGGAAAAATATGAAAAAACCACAAATTCCATCTGCCAGTACAAGTGGCATCAAGGACAAGACCATGCGAAAGGAACGCTAACGTCCCAGTTGTCGAATTTCGGCGGAACTGAAGACGAGGACGTTACCCTGTGGCTAGAAAAAGAAGAAGCAGTATCAAAAATCCACCATGACACCATGTGACGCACAAGGTTGCTCTCCTCGCGGCATCAAGTAAACTAACAGAAAACCCTAGCCGTTGGTTTAATCACAATACGAATACAATCAATCGATCGTGGCAAACCTTTAAGGAAGCTACCCAATAAACACACGACGGTATATTATACGTCGCTGCCTGCTATACAGAAAGTAATATTTCATTGGAATTATCCGAAGCCTATGGCAACTGCCTGTTGGTACATTGCTACAAGAAGAAAGAGACTGCGAGAAGGATTTCTTGCACTGCTATACTTGCAATTATACTTCAGTATAAGGTAAATCACGTGATTTCTTTAGAGATTTATGATGAGATGTGCTTCGTCACGATCTCACTTCAAGTAAAATCTTTGAGAGTCAAACGCGGTAATATAATTTTTACGAATGACGAGTATACATACATAAACGTATTGCAATGACTATTTAATATACGACGGCATTGACGAAGTTTCTTTGTTGAAACCACCACCGATGAAAATAATGCATTTAAAGAAACTACATGAAAATAACGCATTTAAAGAAACTACATGAAAATAATGCATTTAAACAAACTATTAGATTTTAATGTAAAATTACCTATATTATACCCATACAAATTATATAATGCGCATAATGATCACTGCTCTATTTTAACCCTTATTTGACACACGAAAGTGAATATCCATCATTTTCGCTTTTCCTTTTCCTTATTTATTCTTTAATTATTTTATATCTTTTATATTAAGATATATCTTTGATTAAAATAAGGGTTTAATTTTCATTGTTGCAATATTCTTGAAAATATTTTTACGGCTGAAAACCAATATACTCGGTAAACTGTAAAAAAAAAAACAATTAAATATAAGCAAATAAATAAAGCAATTAAAATATAAGTATATAAAAAAAATCTTCCCATTTTTTGAATCCATAAAGTTCTATTCGATTGTTCTTAGAGGTATCCGCTTAGCGTACTACAGCCTTTATCTTTTATTTTTTTTTTTAGAAAGAAAATATGGCATTCCATTCCGATCTTCATTACGAGAGTCTAAGCCAATATCCTTATGTCGCCAAAAATAACGGAGTAGTAGCAGAAGAGGATGTTGACTTTATCTACCATACCCTTCTTATTACCCGAAGATTTAAAAGAAGACACTATTATACGTGTCAATGAAGAAAATAGAAGCGCGTATGTGGAATTTTTCGAAGGAGTCCTCCATGGACTACGCGATAGATAAAATTGATTTGATGCCGAGTGTAAAACTGCCAGAAATGGATAAAATCCATTTATTGATCACGAGCAACGTGCTAAGGGGAACTGCACCTCTCTCAAGAGAATTAACAAAAAACTAATAAAATACATTACAGTATGTCACACAAAAGAGTCCGCAACTCCCGTAACTCTGTACTGATAACACGATCCAAACAAGTCGCAAGGACCACCACCGACGTGGAGGTCCAAGGAAAGGAACGAGGAGGAAAGTGGAGATTTAGTAAATAAATCTCCAGGGTTTTCCTACTCGTTTCCAATACGCCAAATGTGCAATTGTGTAAGTATATTTTAAAGTATATTTATGAAATAATCATATATGGCTTCCTGAGTCGCTGCCCAGTGCCACACAAATCGAAGAAAGAAGAAGAACTGTGGCAGTGGCTCAGCGGCTCGAATATAATGGGGAAAGATAAGTGCTGCATACCAACATGCAGGAAAAGTCGAGAAGACGGGATCCGTTTATTTAAATTTCCTTGGACGCGGAGCGATATTTTAAAAAAGTGGGTTAGTGCCATAACAAAGGAATACAATATCAAAAAAAAAAAAACCAGTTTAATATGCAGTGCCCATTTCGGACCTGTAGATTACAAAATACTGTATCATCTGCAAAAACAACCGTACGATGACTTCACAATAATGATACGCATGTAATGCGAATTAATATGTCTTTTCAATGTCCATTTTTATCGATGTTGATTAATTTTAATCTCGGTTTAACTTGCCTTTCATCTTTTTCTAATTCTTAAAGCTAGAAAAAGATAGAAAGCAAGTTACGCTAAACCGAGATTAATAGTTAATCTACATTGGTAGAAATAGACATAAATGCATTAAATTTCGAAATTAGAATATCGATCTAGTTATGCCTAGCTTTAAGCTTATTAATTTCAGAGACTCAAGCTTGTGCGTTCCGCCATACGCGCGGAAGCGGAACATGGCGGATCAAATGGCGAGCATGTCCCAACATAACATGCAGCTGGCTAAGGCTTACTATTTACACCCCTAATCGCCCCGATAACTCCTCGTCTGGCGTTAATAAACACGCAGTAAGTCAACCTGTGATCGCCTGCGCAACGACGCTTACCGACACCGATAGTTTTCGGTAGCAGGAACAGAATACGGGCCCATGCCGCAATCAAAAGACTTAAAACGAAAACGACGCAAGACACCAAAAGATGTCAAGGTCATCTTGAAGTGGAGATTCTCTGAAGTTAAAGACAACGAAGACTCTACGGAGAGGCCGGAGAGCGACTCTTCCTCGGAACCTGACACATCTTTATCTCTTCGATATGAAACGTGTTTCCATCGCTTTTTAATAGATCATATTCGCCATGTGATCTCTATGAACAGAAAACCGCGGACGCGTAATAAAATATACATAAAAAAAAGCATATCTTCAAGGCGATATCGAGACGTGACGGTGATGCTTCAACAATGGCACGCGGCTACAAAGAGGCCGGAAATTAAATATTGAAAATGTTAATGAGAAAAGCATTTTCTTTTAACTTTTCTTATCGCGGTGCTCAGACGTTAACGTTTACATTAAATAAAAATCCGGTCGTACCACATCGAATACCTAGAAAAATTTAATTATATTGTTACGATAATAGAAAATATTACAAACAAAAACAAGTCTTCCTCCGCCAGTAAATAAATTCAAAATAAAAGTCGTTAAAGAAAATATTACCTAGAATTTTTCCAATGAAATACATACTTAGTTTTCAAGCTTCGTATGAGTTCCGAGGATCTGCAGGTGACATTGGGAACCGAAAGGTCGGCCTCGTATTTCGCTAATCGCGGCACAGAATTCAACCTGGTCGCCGACCCCGCGGTCGAATAATGCGTCTCGTAAACTCCGACCGCGAGTCGCGACGTGATCCGCATCTCACGCATCCGTAACGAGGACGACGGCGACAAGCTCGCTAACCGTAATCGACGACGTATCATCGGATATCGACACGCCCGGTTTCGCGGTTGCACGTTCACGACAGCAATGCAATGCTCGTCGCCACGATCAATGAGTCATCGCGGTCATCGCGATCCGATGAATGGAAAAATTGAGGTCTCACCGGGGGAAACGTAATGCAGCCGGGAATCGCGATCCTAGAATAGACGATCGATGGGGAACAATGATCCGGGATCGCGCGACCGAAAAGTGGCTCGTACTTTCGCGATAACAGAATTGGCACTTTAAAGGGATTTCCCGCAAATCGAAAAAGTTTAAGAACAAGAACGATTCTGAGAGATTGGCAAAATAATAGAGGTCTGGTCAATTTCTTTTTATATAACTCCACTATCTATAAAATATCTGTAAAATATGCTGTAAAATAGACGCCATGAAAAAACGTATCTCTTACGTGCTATGTTATTTGAGTCACGTAACAAAGACGTTATCGTAGCATATTTCGAGATGTCATAGGTACTAATGTGAAGCTGTCACTGCTTATCTGTGAAAATATTTTAGAAAATATATGTGCAAAAACATTATGCTATGTCTGAGTTTTCTTTCCTGAACAACAATTCTTGAATTTCTCTTTAAACAACAATTTAACTCAGATTTTAGATAATAAATTGATATCGGAAATTAATGAACTTAAGACTTCTTACAGATTAAAATTTATCTTCTTATTTTTTAATGTCTTTAATTTTTATATATTATTATTACACTCTGATATTGCTAATTTTTAATACTTTTGTAGCATACGTAAAACATTGAAAAAGTTAAAAAGTAGCTAGAAAATATGTCTGTATTTTTCTCAATACATATCGCAAAGAACAGCCACATTGGAGCGTAGAATCCCCGCGCGTGATCCTCGTGATGCTCGGTTCAGACCCCTAATCGCTCCGATTACTTCTCGTCTAGCTCCTAGACTAGCAAGACACGGAACCTCAGCGACGAGGCCGGGTCCATCCACTAGCGCGGAAGTCCGGACCGCCCAACGGCCACTCCAACCCCAACGGCTTACGTCGACCTCACTAACTTACCGTGGGAAGTTCAGTCCCCACCGAAACGGCCGAAAGTCGTCTGTACGAGCAGCGGGACTCAAAACGAGCCCAAAACTTTGTACGAGCGCGACACATACGAGACCGTAACTCCCGCAACTCTGTACAGTTGATACCCAGACCCAGACAAGTCCACGGACCACCGTTTCTTTTGACAACCATTTTTTGATTCAATATAATGCTAAGATTACGTTACCAAGATGGACTAAAGATTTGTTTATGTTTCAGTAGACGTTTTATTCAGTTGATAATTTTTCACCTTTTTATTTGTATATGGGTTCCGGCGTACCCACTGCGTGTTTTCGAGGCCATCGGCTTCATCCGCGAAGTAAAACCGCGAATGCCACTGCCACCGTGGATTCTATTTTTGTCAAACAATATAAAGTAGAGACGTATGTGCCCGCAGCCTCACTGCGGTTACATAAGCACCGACGAGGAGGGGAAACGTGCAGAAACGGGCGCATCGCCGCCGCTGAGAGATCAGCCACATCACCTTGCGCTTTAACGAAATTGAATTTGCACCCGAGAGTGCATCGGATTATACGTCGCGATATAGAATATCGCATGTCTCGAAAAAAACCGCGCGCATTGCGTCCTTCAATATTTAACACGGGAAAACCGATGAGCATTTAATTGTTAGCCTATTCCGATCTTTATGTGATACCATTAATTAATAGAGTTACAAAGTAATTCTTTTTATTATTAATTAATAGATTTACAAAGCATTTATTGATTCTTATAGATTATAGAATAAGCCTGATTTTAGCAATCTTAATTTTCTTGTAAGAATTTGCAGAATAGGTAAACGTCCAGCATTACTTACTTATACTTTTATATAAGTGTAATTGTATTTATATATCGCTGTTAATATCATGTTGTTTAGCTTCGTCACTATCTCTTCGATTATTTTCTCATGATAAAATATTATACGATCTTTTTATAGATAACTCTAAATATCTATTTCTCAATTTTAACATATTGATTTCTCGAATAAATAAATTGTGCAATATTATACGTTGCCGTTTTCCTCGGGCGAATCCACTTGAAACGGTGTCATTGACCGTTGAAAATTCGATTTCGTTATAATTATACGACGGGACCGATTCGACGCGCCGCGACAGGAAACGTCGAAGCGATATCTCTCCGCGACGTATAAATATCTTTCCGAATCCCGAAGAATCCCGCAAATAATTAAAAAGCTGAGAGCGGGGATGTGAGAGCTTAATGGACGTGGATCAACCAGGCATGTAGTGACGTTTTGACACGTGCCTCAGTAGGAAAAATCGTTAATGGAGCCAGAAACCCGAACCATCTGCGATAATACAGCAGAGACGTGAAGAATCTCCTAAACGTAAGAATACGCTCAGTGCTTCTTTCGGTATCGTCTTTCTGATAACCAATTCCGTTCTTTATCCTCTAGTGAAAGTGGAGAAGCGATCATTATCGTCAATATTATTAGAATTTATATTGGTAAGTGGATCTTATATAACATTAATGTTAAAATTAATGTATGTTAGAACATGTCAATATTAATCAATGTAGGTATTTTAATACAATTTTTCGTTCAGTCCCCTCTCTCTACATTTTCAATGAGCTGGTATTTCGCGCCATTCCTGCCTGATTTCAATTGTCAGTTACCCCTGATTTCCATGTAAATACATTGAATAATTCAACTATCACGTCTTTCTTTTAAATTTTTTACAAAAAATATTCTATAATATTATAACAAAATAAATACAGGGTGGCCCTGAATCTTTATAATGTTTATCTTGTCTGTTGGTTATTTTACTAAAAAATTTTACTTTTTTGCATTGTTCAAACAAATCCTAAATTTCAGATTCGTATAATTTCTATGCCAGAAAAACAATTTGAGGAATACAAAGAGTTAACTGTCTTCCATCCAACTACGGTACATAAAGAGTGCATATATTTTTGGGAAAAAATTGCAAGCAAACTATATAATTTTGATGAAAATATTATCGAAAAAATATAATTATATCAATATATAAGATAATAAAATTTTAATCAAAAATAATCAAAAATAATTTACAAATACGAATTTGTAAATTATTTTTGATTATTTTTGATTAAAATTTTATTACGCACCAATTACCGCGCGTTGGCTCTATTGCCTTATTATCTTATATATTTTTAATTTAGAGAGCCTTTATATTCCTTTGATAATTATATCAATTAACCAAAAAACAATTCATTGACTTCTATAAGGCAACCACTTACTCTTACATGCATTATTCAACCGAAAAGAATAAATTTTACAGCAAAAAAACAAATGGAAAATAAATAAGAATATGATTTTCTTTTTATATAATGAATAATTTTTGAGAAAAATATTTTCAGTATTTATAAGACGGCTTGCCGCATAATCGCCGCACAAGGAGAGGGAATAATGTCTAAGCGAATCGTGCGAGTAACTTAAATTCAGCGAGCAACGGTAAGACCGATTTTCTGAAGCTTATCCCGCCTCGGCGATATACTCGGCGAGGAAATTGAATTCTTGGCTTAAACTGCCAAACACGCCCGCGCACGGGGTATTGTCGGAGCCTCAGGGCGTCGGTCGGGATTATTGACAAAAAATAATGTTGTAGTGATCATTATTACTATTATTAATTATTATTAATAATTCTCAGCAATAATGACTTAATAATATGAATAATTATTAATAATTTAAAATTAAAAGTTCTTCTATTCTTATCGCTTTATCAGCAGTTGTAATAATTTTACATTGTAAATTATGGGTGTGTCCGGGTTTCAGTCGGAAAAGTCCGGGATTTTAAACCTTTCAGTCCTATGTCAATAAAATTACAGATTGCAGCCCTATATTAGGTATAAAATAATGTAAAGGATGATTGGCAGATAGTCGTATAAAATTCGCGTTAAGTATTAGCGAGGTCCATGTAAGTCGGAAATGGTACCTAACTGCTGATTGCGCGTAACTTATTCCGAGGGTGCAGTTTTTTCCCCTCCTTTGTAGCAATCTTCCACGACGCGTATCTTCATTTTTATAGGAACAATTGAAATTCATAGTTCTGTGCCATTTTCATATTTTACTGTTTATACTTTATATCCGCGTGGTAAGAGAGAAACTACTTGCAATGTGACCTACAATTCGTAAGCTGCAACGGAATGTACAATCTGCGACGCAGACTGCAAAAGGCGGTTTGTCACGTCGTTCGAAAATTGAAAACATAACACAAAATAAATAATTAAATACGTAAATTATTTTCAAATAATTAACAAATGAAAATGATATAAGAAAATGTTTAACAAGTTAAATACGTAAATTATTTTTATTTGTTAATTATTATTTGAAAATAACAGATGTTTTTACAATTCCGTTCAAGAAGAATCAATCTGCAATTGGTCTAAGAATCCGCGAAGGATACTGTGTATGTGGCACTGTGGCAATCTTGTAGGTATATGTAAATAATTGAATAATAAATCTTTTAAAGCGAAGACAGACACATTGTTATGTCCGGCGAAAGTGAACTCGAAGGATTGCATCGAGGTCATTAGAAAGAATAGTTGCCGGAGGAGGCGGGACAAAATGAAAAGCGTATCGCAACGTAGACGCGGTAAGACGGTGTATTGCGGCGTTTCCCTGGCAAAGGGACATCGACGCAATGCGTCTAGGCGTCTCAGGTCAAGAAAGCTACATGACGACGTTCTATGCTTTATATTATAGCAGGGCGTCGGGTACGTGAGAATCGACGAGATAACGCTGCACCCGTGTCAAATTGGACACAGGACGTCATTATGTACGACGAACAAAATACGCCATATTTCAAAATATTCCGTTTGCCTATGTCCAAACAGGAAGTTGTATTTTTAGCAGATAACGGCGAAGACAAGATAAAAAATAACGTTACTCACATTTATTATATTTCGCCGACGCGACGCGTACTTCAGTGATGCTTCGCAGACGTCGAAGGGTCGATTCAGCACTCCGTTGACTTTCGTCGCATCCTCGAGAGACACCGCAGGCTGTGTCTCTCGAGTTTTCGCGGCTCTTCTGACAATGAGTCAGGCTCGATCGCAAACGTAAACACAGCATTCTGGTATTGTAAAGATTTGACGGAAAAGTTTCTTGCAGATTCCTGCAGCAAAATCTTCCTCTTTTTTAATAGATTAAGTGGCACCAGTCGCCTCTCATCGGCTGGTTATAGAATCAAAATTAAAGAGTGGGAATTTTTAATCTATACAATGCTAGTTTTCTTATTTATATCTATTAATTATTTCAGACTGTAACATCCAATGTAAAGAATGCAATAAAAGAAATAAGTAAAACATTGGCCACAATTAATGTGACAACAAACCTCTACCTCTATGTAAATTTACCGTTTTGTGAATTTGCACATTGCTTCCTCATCCATTTTGAAGTGTGCAAATTCCTAATTTGACAGTCAGCCCTGCAACTCCGTCAGCCCCGGCATTCGTAGATTTCATTAAAGAAGAAAATCTAACTGAACAAGAGAACCACTACTGTTTTCGAATAATGTGCTCAAAGAGAGAAATCCATATCATATGTATCAACTCTGATTAATTGAAACTGAACAAGAGAACTTGCCATGGCGCTGTCCTTCCTGCGAAGGTTCGTGGCCTCTGTCGATACTATCGCCTTCGCCTCCGCGTTGAGGGGAACAGCGACAGCGTTAAACCCGGAAAACATCGATCAATTCTTAGATCAGATGCATCGTATCACATCTTCATTCATGACGAAGATGAATTTTCAAAATAAACAGCAAAAAAGGGAAAAAGGACAATCATCAGAAAGTATCAAGTGCTCCGAATTCGGAGGCGGCATCCAAAGAAAAGTTTTGTGCTTATTGTCGAATCAAGGGTCAATACGTACGAGAGGATTGCTTCAAGTTGAAGCGAAAGGAGCAATCTCAGACGCGTTTCTTCAAGAAAAAACATACCATTGGAACACAAACAATTGCGAAAACCACCACCGAGACCTGCAGCCAATATTAATCAGACAAACCATATTAAAATTAAACCAAAAAAACCATATTAACCAGAAAAACCAATTGCCGCAATCAAAAAAGGCTTAAAACAATTGAAGATAGCATCTTCTGCGCGAATGGCTGTCAAGCCATCGTCGCCACGGAATTTTCGGCTATGCATAGACCACCGTCAGTTATTGCGTATATAAACAGAAACATCGGTGCTGGTATAAAACGATTCATATGTATGTATGATTGATTAATATACTTTTTTATGACTTGTACACAAAAATTTCACAAAAGAGATTTTTCAAAGAAATTTAATATAATGAGCCGAGATAAATAAAGAAAATAGTAAATTCGGAGTAACATTTGCCACGCTCAAGAAATATCAACTTTCTTGCATTTGACAGCAATAGAATTCGGCATTCTCTCATTGCACTTTACAATTGTATGAATCGTTAAAAGAAGAGCCGTAGACTTTTTTTCTAATTAACAGATGCATGTCACAAACGTGACATTAATATTCACACCAACAAGGGGGCAACAAGATGCCGTTGAGGCTTTTGAAGGGTTGAAACGAAGAAACTGTCCATTTTTTGATATTTTGTCTGAGGAAACATTTGTTCAGTGACCCAAAAGGTACAACATATTCAAAATTCAGCCATTTTCACCGGGACCCATTTTCATGGGGTTTGGTGCGGGGTCCTTTACTGCGCACTGATGGAAATGGCGAATCTGAAGTTACAGGTAATAGAATTGTAGAAGCAACTGCAAACTGAGGCTGCTAAATCAGCGCTACAGCCAGCGCCACAACCATCACCATAACCATTACTACCACCAGCATCATCGCCGTCTGAGATTCGCCATTTCGAAAATAAAGTTTGGTTGGTGTTGGGAAATGGTGAAGTTGACGGTATTAAAAATTGCCAACGCTGCGTTTCGTTTCTCCGCCAACTTCACCATTTCCCAACACCAACCAAACTTTATTTTCGAACGCACTCTATAAGGCTGAAATCCCATGGTGCGGAATGGAAGTGCGGAATAGAGAATGCGTCATAGGCCTAGTTTACACCGGACCGTTTGATACGCATACCAAGTACTATATCCGTATCAAATCCGTATTAAATCTCAGGTTATCTAGGCCTCTGACTTTTTACTTTTATTCCGCTCTTACGAGTAAGATCAATCCAGTGTAAACGTTCCCTAAATACAGTTCACTTCGGAGTGAATCGGGATTGGACGGCTGGGTGTAAACTAGGTAATAGACACAGCCAATCAGAGCTATGCCGCAGTGTTGATTTCAGCCTAACTCATAATAAATAAATTACGCATTTGTTCGCAGACAGTCAGCCCGACGGCACACGTTATAGATTTAACTAAAGAATTAAATCTAGCTGAAAAAGAGAACTTGCAGCCGTTGCCGTGGCGGTGTCCTTCTTACGAAGGTTCGCGGCCTCCGCCTCCGAGTTTCTTCAAGAACAAGAAGAAACATATAGGAATTCAAACAATCGCAAAACCTACCACCGACTCAAACCGATCCGAAAACTACTACCGAGGAGGCCTGCAGCCAAATAAGTCCAAAAACCATGACCGACAAATGGAGCCAAACCAAAAGAAGAGGAGGACATCCCAAGAGATTTAACCCTAGGAAGAGAACTAACCCTACTGCCTCCAAATTGATGCAAATAATTGATGCCTTAAGTAAATAATCATTATAGTAATTAACAATTACGTGGCATATTAAAGTTTGTACAATGTGCTACGTGCGGAAATTTCTAATCCCTAAAATGTCTGTATATGTCCTGTAGATTAAAGTAAATGTTGACGGGCTTTCCTTTGCTATCTATTACTCGTTTCATACGTTTATAAAGTTCCCGAAGAATCAACTTGTTCGCAAAACAAGACTTTATTTGCAGAAGAATTGCAGCAATATGAAAAATCTGTTTATTAAATATATTCTTAAAAAAAAAAAAAAAAAAAAAAAAAATTACTACATTAATTTATTAACTTTTAATTAATGACGTATCCGATAAAAATTCTTTTTCCTTTTATTATACCCTTTTTTTTTTAGAAAGAATTAGGTTTCCGTGAAATTTTATTTATCATTCTTCTTTATATTCATGATCAAATAACTGACGAAAACGGTATATTCCCTTGTGATTTACGCGATTGTTTTATGCGGCCAATAACATTCAAATAATTTAATGAGGTCGAAACTGAGCATTCTTGTAAGTGCACTCAGTGCAGTTGTAAGCTACAACTTGTTTAACTATAGAAAGTGTAAAAACCAAGATTACAATAAAATATTTGAACACGTTTTTATACACTAACAATAAGGTAAAGGAATTTAGACCGTTTGACTATTTAAAATATGTAAATTTGGCAAAAAGTAAGCTCTCTTCAGTCCCAAAGGATTTTGGCACTTTATGTGAACTAGAAGAGCTTAATTTATCAGAGAATAATATCGGAGTGCAGGAAGATTATGACTGGTCCTTCCTAGAAAAATCTAACATTAAGACTCGTTGAAATTTGTATAGCATCTACATATATGATGTCAAATATGACGTAAACAGAAGAGACAGCGGCAACAGCGGTATTTCTGTAAACAATAAAAGGTCAAGATGGCTGGTAAATGTCCGCGATAGCACGTCGCGGTATGTGTTTTTGTGGCAGCAAACGTAAAAATATAAATTAACATTCTTTCAGATACTTAACAAAAGAATATTTCCGCGAATGTATACCTAATCAAGAGAGATAAGCGAGCTGCTGCGAGGACGCAAACTTTGTTAGCGCGCCGCGTGGCCCACATGTTACGTTAACTGGCCGCGAGCTTGTTATTCTTGTTAAATGATACAGAAAGTAAATTTGCTGCTAATAATAAGTATGCAAGTTGAGATGTCGACTACGGAAGCATGCGAGACGTTACGCTCGCATTTCACAACGTAATTTTCCAAAAATAAACAAGAGAAAAAGACTATTACATGCAGTAAGTGGCCCTGATTCCGACTATAGACTGTAGAGTATTCTATGGAGTCCTACGGACTCTAATTCTGACTTATTACTGCGATTGACGAGATTGACGAGTAGTAACTCGTCAATCTCGTCATCATCGCAGCACAGCACCAGCCGACCTCATGATTATATTCATTAAAATGCAATGGTATATACACAATCTACATATTTCTTTTTCCAAATTTGACCCTAAATAACTACCGAATGTTCCCACGCTGCCTCTTACGGCAGGGGCCGGTCTATCTATACATATAAGTCTATGGTTTTAAATCATAACTGTGTTACTGAAATAAAATTCAAGTATTGTATTTTATTTAGTATCATAGACTTTATTGACCTGCGCGAGGAAAAGGAAAACTTTCCGCGGAAAGCCCCTCTGCCTTTGACTCCACTACCACCTTCGAAGAAACTCAGAACGAGCGCTTGCCAGACGAGTCCGCCGAGAAGGGTCCCCATCACCGATGTGGGGACCCAGACGAAAAAACAAGGAGAACAACCCAGGAGATTTACTAAATAAATAGGTAATATTGGTCAAATTTTGTCATATATACCATTCAAAAGTTTATATATTTGAGTTGGAAGAAAAACTAGACGTATCACCATCCATTAAGTTCGTTATTTTTTAAGAGAAAAACTTTATCCATCATAAGATTCATAAGCTAATTGCCCACATATAAAATTCTCAGATGCTGTGTTTACGAAGAGCCGCAATGACAAAAGCTAAAGAATAACCTTACTCACATTTTTAATTCCTCGCCGACGGTGCTTCAGTGATGCTTCGCAGACGTCGAAGGGTCGATTCAGCACTCTGTTGTCTTTCGTCGCATCCCCGAGGGACACTGCAGCCGATACTTGTCGAACATAACCTCGCAGCACCACAAATCCGCGAAGGCTATCGCGCTTCGAAGGCCCCCGTCTTATCGCTGCGCTGGAGGCAAAGATAAAAGATGTAACAATTGTAACGCGCACGATTTCACGTAATATGGACCGAGACGAAATAACGTTTGATAAATTACGCGAATAAATTTTATTTACTCACCGATGACGGAGCACTGTATGCAGGAGACCCGCCAATATACACGCGGCCCCGGGATATGACACGTACGGCGGGCGTCCAGCACGGCATTCGGCATTTATTTCGTCCAGCGGACGTTCTACTCGTTGCAGTCGACACGAAAAGGAACGAAGTATTCGGCGTACATTCAGCTTGCAACGCTCACAACCGGATTACTTTTCGTTCACGAAGGAGAAATCCATGTATACGATCAGTGATCACGCGGTCACGCACCGCGCCGATGTGACCGTGTGGCGTATATCATGGCGTTTCACGTGCGTCCTGCGTGCGGCGCGTCGTGCCGGCCGCTTCTTCTACTATTTGTTGACGCTTACGGCTTAGCCACATCCAGAACCAGACTCAAAACGGCACAAAGGCTGAAAATACAAAAACAGCGTCAAAAAAAGGACGATAATGCGAACTTCTTTTTCTTAATTTTAATGAATAATGGCCACGCCTCCCGGAAAGGCGCGAAACGGCCAGCGATCCTCACAAAGCGCGATACACGCGGAGAAACAAACAAAGACGCGATACATGCGGAAAAATAAAGTTTATCATTTACCTTTGTATCTTTAGTGGCGCAAAGGCCAGCAAACAAGGCAAAGACGCAGAAAGCCAAAAGACCGATAGGTTGCGTCACCCTTAAAAAAATTCGTTAGGACGAGACTCATCCGAACACGTCCAGACACGTCGACGTCTACAGCCAGTTTGCCCGTTGCCGTACAGCCGTACTGGTCGCACAGTCAGGTGAGCGGATGAGCCGTCGAACGCGATTGGCTCCTCGCGAGTCGAGTCTCCCGAGTCCGGCCAATCACGTTTGACCGCTCTGGCGAGCAGCCGCGGCGTACTGCGCATTACGGGCGCGTAGACCCGCGAAATCTTTAATTGTAATAAAAGACGAGCGTGTTCAGAAATCTTGCCCGCTGAAAAGCGACATCGCGACAATTGTAAAAGACGAGCGTCCCAGGGGGGATTAGGGATACGTACAAGGCTAATTATATACATGTAAATGATAAACTTTGTTTTTATTATCTTATATACCGTGTATCACATGATAAATTGATATTAGTGAGTTTTTACTATAACATATAGTTAGGTCTTTGGCATAATCCAATATTTACATACATTTATTTTCGCGCAGACATTTATTTTGATAACTTGAGACATTCATAAACTTTGTTGCATCTAATTTGCATACAGAGGTCCATCATGAACGACGTGACATGAGTTTCTCTATCCTTCTGTTTCCCGTTTTCGAACACGATCACAAGAGTCATAGTGGGATCGGTATTGTGGAAAGAGTATGTACACAAGTCCTGCAGAAACGTTGTTAATTTACAATTTACTCAAAGATTATTTCGTAATAAACATAATAAACTACCTTCGTGCTTTTATGGTAAATTACTTTGTCCATAGCGAGAAGTTCGGCGTGTCGTTCCTTTATCTTAGTCCGGATATTTTCCAAGTGTACCGACGGTTTCTGCATGAATGTCTGAAAGAAACATTAATTACGTAGGAAAACAGAGTTTTATACTACTTGTCTGTGGATACTAATACATATATACTTATATTAATAAAAACAATTCAAAGATAAGTTTGTGTACTTACACCAGGACAACAAACGACAACGGGAAAGCTCTCGGACGGGTTTGCTCCTCTCCCTGGATGCCTATATCCCGAACCTGAATTTTCAGTTTCTCTAGAGTCGAAGATTATCAGTACCGCTAGTATGTCGTACTTTCGTTGAAAACTCTGTATCCTGAAAAAGAGCGTCTGTCAATTTTCGTACCTGTACTGTGCGAGCAACAAAATAATATTTGTATCTCACTTATGATAATAATCTACACTCTGCTTGCTCACAATACTCCTCATTTCCCCTGGACTAGCTTGTTGGCTTAAAGTAGTGTGGAAATAGAGAGAACATTTAGCTAATATGGCACCGCGAAGCTTCACCAGCCACTGATACAATGCTGGTTGTTGATTTGCTTTGAGGAACGTCGCACTGAAGCCCAATTTCCAGGACTAAAAAAAAATCACGAATTAGAATACTCGATAAGCTGCTTCGATGTTTTTATTTATATATCGCTAACCTCCTTGCTCTGCAGAGTTCTTTCCCAAGCTGACATTCGCGTTTGTGCTCCATAGAGCGCCATCAGAGTCGGTAAAAATCTCCAGTTTTGAACTTCCACTTGCGCTTTCATTAATTGTACCAATGTTTCACATTCTAATCTGAATAATGAGAATTATAACACACATTAAAGCCTACAATATTACTAAAATACATTAAAGTTTACAATACTATTAAATTAAAATTATAAGAAAATACGCACGTTAAACTTGTCTTAATAGCAATTAACGCCAAATGAGAACAGGATAACAAATAGCACGTTACTATCCCTTCTATACACTGCAGCAATTCTTGATGCTTCATAACTTTGCTGTTTACGCTCATGTTGAACATCTTCTCGTAGCTGTAATGCAATAATCATAAATCTGGCATTAGAAACAGAAGATCTGAAGCGCTAATATACTGACAAATCTATCAGCTGGATTCTTGCCGTGATGAATTGACAGAGCTGATTAGAAACATTTGCGACTGTCGTGCCAATAGCATTCGTTCCTTTGGTCATTTCTTCTAATCTTTTCAAGTCAGACTTCAACGATTCGTAGACAGTCTTCAAGGAATTCTGTAAATAATATCAGTGTAAATAAAGCTTGAGATGATTGACAACTACAGCAACTTCTTTATTGTTATTAAATAAGTACATCTTTTCTAAGAAAGCCTTTGTTTTTAGTGTTGAGAAAACCTATATCTGCATACGAACGCTCTGCCACGGCTATCTGTGGTAAGTGCATCAGGAGCATTCCCCATGGACCCATTTGCGTCTGTTTGCACGACTCCCTTTCTCTCTCCTGAATTAAATTTACATTTTCTCTCAGATAGTTAAATACAAATATACAATTGCAGGTATTTATATCAATATACATAAAAGAGGAATTTGAACACTCACAACTGTCTCCTTGGCCTTGTCAGAGCATAATTGAGCGACCTGGGTGAAGAAGATGTTAAGGAACTCATCTTCGTGATCCATCCTCTTTTTGTTCAACGCGGATAAACAACGGTCAGGCCATGCGGGTGTTTTTTTTTTCTATTTTCACTGGGTGGTGAAGATTTAAGATACCTTCAGCTCATCCATAGGGTTATACAGCACATAAACCTCCTTTACCCATGCGGGTGTTATACTAACGAGGTTATGTTATGTTATAACGTTGTGTTGTTGTGTGTGTTTACGTATATGAGTAGATTCGACCAGAGATCTTCTCTCTGGATTCGACCTTGATAGAGAATAATCGATTGATCTCATGTGTGTGAGCTCATTGATACTTATATATATAAATATTTTATAAAAATGCAGGTTTACATGAATTAATCCGCAATATTTTTAATTATTATATATTATTTACCTGATTAATTGATCAAAGTTTGACTGATTTACTGGCAAAAAAACCCAACAACTTGGTACTATATAAGGATATAAATTTTTAATTATAATGATAAACATTATTACTATCAAGTTCTAATAAATTTATAATCAAAAAGCACGGTTAATATTTATATAATAATATATATACATAAAATGTGATAAAAAATTTGTGCTACAAATTTATATGTACAAAGTTCTTTATGTTGCCGATAAGATCTACAAGTTCATGATCGCTCTCTTTACAGCCTTCTCCTTGTTTCTTCTGATTTTCTTCTTGTGTTGGACATTCTTAGTGGCGTCTCTGAAGAATTTGATTCCTTCCCGTTCCTCAAAAATGCGTTGCATGTACATCATACCATGCAAATTAAAGCCAATAGTATCCTGAAAGATATCGTTTGTTAATTCGTCAGATAAATAATAGTAAATTCTCATAAATAATATATGAAGTCAGTAAAATAAGCTTTTATTACTCTTAAAGTAGAGATCTTTTCCACAGCGAGTTTCTTCACAATCTCCAACGTGGGCAAAAGATTTTGATTGGCTACTATCGGACCATGATGCGCTTGTACTAAGCACAGAGCTAATCTGGCTAATAACTCAGTGTGATAATCGTTTTTTAGCAAATTAGGGAGTCTCTGAAGAATATCACAGGCAGCAGAATATGGTAATAATAGTAATGTCTCCTCCAATTCACTAAAACATGCAAGATTCCAGTTACGTTTTTATTTTTATATAAAGCGTTGTTACGTGCTTTAGTGCATTTTACCTCGCCCTAACTCGTTTAAAAGTTTCCACTAGAAAGTCTTCTGTGCTCGTGCAATTGTAACCCTGCATCAGTAGAGGAAGAGGCGGCGCTTTGT
Source organism: Leptothorax acervorum (assembly GCA_035220615.1). NCBI lineage: Eukaryota > Metazoa > Arthropoda > Insecta > Hymenoptera > Formicidae > Leptothorax > Leptothorax acervorum. The sequence continues at coordinate 98,008 of JASTWQ010001262.1, read as the reverse complement.
CAGAAGCAGAAACAGCTTTACTTAATTCTGCCTCATATTGGTTGGATATTTCCAAGCATTCCAGTATCAGTTCAGCCTGATAAGAAAGTCGTATCACAAAGAGATATTTCAATACTCTGTGTTTCAAATTATATATAGCTTAATAATTTAACTTACAGCCTTCTCACTGTTAACGGTCTTTCTGGAAGGTAACGCCTGTTGTTTCTGACCTAATACCGCAGTGCTTTCCCCGGTAACTAATTCGTTCTCCTGTTGTTCCCTTTCTTCTTCTGCTTCGTCTTGTAATACTAAAGGTTCGTTAGTCTTCTCGTACAATCTAACTACTCTATCGGAACCGCACGATGCGACAAAAACTCCGTTTGCTGAAACGCAACAATTCCAACTTTCTCCAGCGTGACCCTACAAAATCATAAAAGTATTGTAATTGAGTCTCCGACACGCGGTATCGCAAAGTATTTAATAAAATACAGTACTTGTAGTGTGGTGATTTTTTGAAATATGTCAGCATCCCATTGTTTAATCCTGCCGTCTTTACCAGAAGTAAAGAAGTAGTGAGTCCCAGGCACGAAGGAGAGACCTGTAATAGAGTCGTCGTGCGCGAATATAGACTTGTGGCAATCGCCGAAATCCAAACCCCAGATCTTGACGTTGCGATCAGCAGAACCGGTTGCTATGAGCGTGGAGTCACTGGATATATCCATGCACAATACTGGTAGCTTGTGCCCGTAAAGCGACACAAAGAACTATAATAAAAATATAAAACAATAAAATTTTTTATATTAAATATATAAATAATAAAAGATAACGCTAAAAATATAAACTTATGTATCTCAAAATAACTGCGGTACCTTAAATGTGTCCAAGAAGAAGATTTTAATGGTAGAATCCAATAGAGAAACAGCCACAAATCTATTATTCGGACTTATTCTTACACACAGAACGCTTTCTTCAAGCTTAAGTGTCCTTACATGCAAGACAGAAAGAACTTTCGCTTTTATGTGATTGTTAGAATCTTCAATAAGTTCAAAATTCCAAAATTTCACCGTTTGATCACCACCACCGCTGACAACTCCTTTCTATTTGCAAAAACGTATTAATAAGTTTTAATTTAATGATAGTTGTCAAAATATTTTTCTTGAAAAATATTACCAAGTCGGGAAACAACGTCACGCTCCAAAGCTCCTTAGAATGCGCCGGCACTTCTTCCAAGACATCGCCAGATGCAATGTCAATAATAAGCATTTTTCCGTCCTTCAAACCAACAATCAGATGTCTGTCACCCGGGACGAATGTTACCGTCAAGGCATAACCGCACTGTACTGTGCGTAAACATGATAGCGTTGGCCTAAAAATTGTCACGTTCGTTAACAAATCTCTATAATGTCATTACTCTTATTAAAAACAGTACATATTTCATAAGTACCTATTCCATAATTTTACAGAATCTCCGCTAACGGTAGCCAATGCCAAATTGTCGGAGCTAAAACAGACAGCTCGAACATCTGTACGATGTCCATGTGCCGCTATTGAACGCAAACACTTTACTTCGGGATTCTTTTCTTCCGTGTACAAAGAATGCAATTCGATCGAATTGTTATTGACTCCAACACACAACTGCACAAAATAGACAAAATAAAATATCGCAAAATTTCAGATGATTTTAAATTTGCCTTATGTCTGTTACTAACTCTGAGTTCGTTTCCTTTGCCTATAACTAAATCAAGTCCTTTCACTTTGCCGGAGACTTTAACAATAGGTAAACGTCTTATCTCATCTTTTAGGGATGGTGCATTTGGTAGCTCTTTCTCTGCGTCATTTCCTTCAATCCCTTCCCTATTAACGAGGCAAAGAAATATGTATATCTTATTCTTTTTTAGATAAATTAAAATTTTGTTTTTTGCTAAAACTCACTTCTGAGCCTTACGCCTTTCTTTCTTCATTCTTTTCGTAAATCTATCTTTTACTATATCTTCAGATAATAGATAAAACAGTTCTATGGAATTTCCCATTCCGTAGCATCCAAGAATTTTACATGTGGAGTCAACTTCCAACGAAACAACTCGTCCGCTTGCGGTTCTTAATATACTTCCAACTTTTTCACATTTTATAGGATATTTCTGTAAAAAATACGTACTTATAAGTATATATATTACTTTAAAAATAATTATATAAAGACAAATCGCCCGCATCATAAACTATAATGTGTATGCAAATATAAATGCGTACCATATCTGTATCCACACTTTCCTCACTTTCTTCATTGATATCTGTACCAACAGCAGTATCCAACTCGATATTCTTGTTATCAAGGAAGGTTATTTTCCAAACGCGTAATTCTATATCGTTGCATCCCGTTATTAAATACCGATCATCGTTCATTAAGGCAAGACTCCAAACCTATCAATATCAAATCAATACTATGATCATCTGAAATATAAATAACGAACAGGAACATAATTAAGTAGCTTACCTCTGACTTATGTCCAACAAGAGTTTTGAAATTATGTTCTGTGTCCAGATCCCAAAACTTCACAAATGTATCTTTGCTAGAGCTAATAATAATGTTATGTTCCTTCATGAACACCAACTTAGTTATAACACCTTTGTGCCCGCTTAACCGGCATATCCCAGTTTCTGCCACAATATCCCAAATAATAATATCTGTATCCTGTTACATAAAAAAAGAAATATAAGTATTTACAATTTTGCTATGTTTGTAAAAGATTCTTACCTTGGAACCAGTGGCTAATCTGTGTCCCAACACGTCATACGCCAAGGCTGTTATTTCAGACTTGTGTCCCACAAATATGCTAACGTTCTCGCTAGTGCTTAAATCAAAGGTTTTCACCGTGCCGTCTGCGTAACCAACTGCGATGTGCCTTTTGTCAGGGGATGCAGCCAGACATGTTACACACACCTTTTCTCCAGATAACACTTGTGCCTGAGAACATTATTACATTCGTAAGATATCAATCATCTCTATCAAGTTCCTTCATACGTCCTTTCAATTTACCTTCTCTCCAAGTCGAAGGTCCCAAATGTACACATGCTCGCATGCAGCAGCAGCTACAAATCTACCTTCCTGACCGTCCAGCTTTACAAAAACGACGTTGCATCGGGGGCTCGCGATTATGTTTGCGTTACCTGCCGGCACGTATTTCAGATACTGCTTGGTGAGGCCCATTTTGCTCGCAGTTCGTCCGAAGTCTGAAGAAAATAGCCAATTAAGTAAAACATTTATATTTCACAATATATGTAACAAGAACTTGCAATAGTGAAACCTGTTAGATACCGTAAGAGTAAATAATTCAAACTAATATCTATCAATTAGTGCAATAATTAAAAATAAACATGAGCTTGAGTTCGATTCGAGGTTGCAGACGCACGTGTATAATCGCGTGTGTACTAACTAACTAACCTACTTAAATCATTGCGCCTGCGCGTCACGCTGTCACGCAGTGTTGAAAAATGCTAGATCCTCCTTCATATGAGAGTTTCGATCCCATCCACTATTTTTAGGCAAAAACGTTCAAATTAGTTGGTATCTGTGCGGTTTATCGATACAAAAATAAATTTAATTCAACAATTCGTACGTATAAATTATTACTCTATAATAAATAAAAAGAAATAATAGTAAAACATAAACCTTCTTCGTAGGATCAATCGAAAATTGTCCAAATTCTTGCTCGAGGAACTCTACAGCTCTAGATGCTTATTTGTTCGAAGACGTAGACACGCTGGATATTGGAGCTGTCAAAGTTATGTGCTGTGTGGTTATGGTTATCCCGACGACGGCGAAGGTTTCGTCTTCGTCGCGCAGTTTGTGATCCGCGCGAGTCGCGCGTGCGAGCGAGTTCGGCGACCCTAGACGGGACCCGTACAATGGTGTTGAACGACGGCGCGGACGTCCCGGAGAGGGTGGGATGCGGCTTCAGCACGTTCAAGGAGGTGGACGAGGTGACCGCTTTGATCGCGGAGCTGAGGCGGTCGGATCTGCCGGCGAGCCTGGTAGAGCGGAACCGGGACCGCTTCAATTTCATCCTGTCCCAGTACCAGGATCAGCATCACCTCCTGGACCCGTACCTCGAGCAGATCCTGGGGTCCCTGCTGTCAATCATCAAGGACGAGGACTGTTCGGTGAACGTCAAGCACAACACGTTCAAATACCTGTTCATCATCATGTCGGTGAAGACGTACAAGAGGATCGTTACTTATCTCCCGCACGAGGTGGGGGACCTTCTGCCGGTGCTGAGGATGCTCGAGAAGCAGGACCTAAATGACGTGGAAACATGGGAGACCAGATATGTTCTGCTCGTCTGGCTGTCCATCATCTCGAAGATACCGTTTCCTCTATCTCGCCTGGAGACATCTGAGAATTTAGATCCAGAGCAAACAATTATTGTCAGGTACCATTGACGCTGTTGCCCAAGCTACATGAAGCAATATTTCATTGATTGGAAACAGAGTACATTATTTTTACTTTTATGTTTCAGAATTTTGAAAGTATGCAAACTATATTGCTTGTCAAAAGACGCGTGCGCTGTAGCGGCTGTGTTTCTAATAGCAAACTTTTTAACAAGATCAGATGTCAAGAAATTATACTTGGAAGAAATGATTATGTGGTGCTTGAAGGTAATATTTTTCCTTGATCAAATATTATTTGACACAAGCAGCCCAAGAGTTTAAATAATAGATTTAGTATATTTTTTTAAATAAATTTTAAATAGTATAATTATATTAATTGTATATCACAGATTTTCGAAGTATTGCTTATACATTATTTTATTTTTTTAGTGTATAGAAAATGATCCTTTGAGACATGGACCTCTGGCTGTAATATCCTCAATATTAAAGCATAGTGCCAGAGAAGACGTTAAGCCATATAGCCAAATGCTTCTCGATAATATGTTGAAACTTCGATTAAGTGACAATCCAGCAGATCTTATTAGAAAATTTGGAATAAAAGTTTTCCAGCGCATAGGTATTTAGAAGCTCTGATATGTGTTTTATTCGACATTCATTTCTTATAAATAAAAAATTGAAAAGGTGAAATAATTGTTTTACGACATTCGATAGGTCTGGTATTGTTGAGAACAAAATTAGCATCCTGGCGCTACCAGAAGATGAGTCGGCCGATAAATATTACGCCTAACGTTAAAGCGGATATTGATAATACTGAAAGTATTATTGATATTAAAAAGTTAAGTATTCCAAATGACAATGAAGATCAGGAGGTTCCCCCGGCCATTGAGGATATAATAGAGCAACTTATACAGGGTCTTCGGGACAAAGCGATTACCATAAGGTATATATCTGTCATCATTTATTAAAAATAATATTAAATTGAATAATAATACATAGATATGTAAAATAAGAGTTAAATGATACATTACAACATATTGTTGTATTTATATGTTAAATTAATATAATATATAAATACAACAATATATTGTAAATAATAATATATTAATATATTATTATTACAACATAGGTGGTCTGCAGCGAAAGGTATCGGCAGAATAACCGCGAGATTGCCGATAGACTTAGCTGATGATGTCCTGAGTTTTGTATTAAATCTGTTTTCCGGACGTGAATCAGATTCAGCTTGGCATGGTGGTTGTTTGGCGCTCGCGGAACTTGGTAAGCATATCTTTTTTACGTTTATAAATGTATTAAAATTTTTATTGTATTGTATATATTTACTGCGCATATTTCAGGAAGACGTGGCTTATTGTTACCTCATCGTTTGAGCGATGTCATTCCCGTGGTTCTGCAAGCCTTAGTCTTTGATGAACCTAGAACTTATGGATCAATCGGTTATTTGATCAGAGATGCCGCTTGTTATATATGCTGGTCTTTTCCGAGAGCCTATGATTCGCATATTTTCGAACATTATGTTAAGGAGATTGCAGCAATGTTATTAGTTGTAACATGTTTTGATAGAGAGGTACAAATTGAGCATATACTTATGCATAATTTTTATTTTATTTTTATTGCATTCCTAATTCATGTAATATGTTGCACCAACAGATAAACTGCAGAAGAGCAGCGTCTGCCGCGTTTCAAGAAAACGTTGGCAGACAAGGCAACTTTCCGCACGGAATAGATATACTGACTCTCGCTGATTATTTTGAAGTTGGCGTAAGGAGCCATACGTACCTCAAAATCAGGTATAAAATTCAATAAATATATATATTCCGACTTATATATCTCTTATGATTTAATCATTTTTTATAATACTATTTGTTAGCGTACAAATCGCACAATATGAAGAGTACAAGAAGCCCTTAATAGATCACCTAGTGGCAAAGAAGGTCACGCATTGGGACACTGCAATCAGGGAGCTCTCAGCTAGGGTAAGTTTCGACAGTAATACTAATCGAACGTTTACAATTTCAAATATTACAAATTTTCAGTTCTATCATTAGTAATTTATTGCAGTCGCTTTTCAACCTGACAGCAGCTGATCCACAGTATATGACAGAGACAGTACTGCCGACTTTATTGGACATGCTAAATTCAATCGATTTAAATGTTAGACACGGTGCAGTGTTAGCCACTGCGGAAATTCTCGAAGCTTTGTGCAACCACTGTAATGATAAAATTGAACATATTATCGGTAAGAAAATGTAAAATCGTATACACAAGAGATCAGTTTTTATTTTTCTTTAAATATCTCTAACATCGATTTTTATTCAGGAGCCACGGCTATAGCTGATATACAGGATATAGTACGAACTTTCAGGAATAGAGGACAATTTAAGGGCCTTGGGGGAGAGCTAATGAAACAAGCTTGTGCTGTGCTAATTAAGAAATGTTCTATTGTTCACTTTCCTATTCATTTTACAGATGTTGTAGGCACGTATTAATAATTAAAACAAGTTTTACTTCTTAAAAAATTGATTTTGTATCTATTATTTATCGTTGATAATACAGATGACTGGCAAAAATTATTAGAAGAATGCTTGAGCCACGAAGTGTCGGCAGTTAAATTAAAAGCGGCCGAAGCACACACAAACTTTTTTCTAGAATATTATGTGGATATCGATTATGACGCCCGAAATGCTGTAGTTAATCGTTATCTGGAGTCCTTACAATCGAGTAATCAGTCAATTAGAATAGGATTTGCACAGGCAATAGGTAAATTGAAGATTGCATTCCATTTACATCTGCCAAGCATATGTAATGTACACTCATTTTTTTTCATTAATTTTATTTTCTTACAGGGCATTTTCCACTGTTCGTAATTCGTGAAAGAGTGAAAGACATCATAAATTCGTTAATCAAATGCACTCATATATCCGAGAACACGCTGAAATGGGCGGAGAGTAGAAAGGAAGCTTTGCACTCTCTAACAATGGTACTGCAAACATTGGGAATTGACGAAGTCGGTGAGTCCCCCATTCATATATCACATATTCATTAACACTTCACAATATTTACTGCAAATACATTCTTTTTTCAGACAAATGGAAATCGTTTGTGCCAGATCTGTACAATTGTTATTTGTTGGCTCTTAAAGAATATACTATAGATAGTCGTGGAGATATAGGCGCTTGGGTGAGAGAAGCGGCTATGATTGGATTGCATGTGCGTATTCCATTGCAGTAAAATTGTTTTATTGTTAATGCATCAGAAAACTGCTACTAATTAAAATATCTATATCGTTGCAGGTGTTGACAAACTTAGTATCGCAAGCAAAACTATTATCCGTATTGAATGAGGACTTAATGGCTGGTATTATCGGTGGTGTCGCGCAGCAGGCTGTTGAGAGGATAGATGGGATTCGAGCTCAGGCTGGTACTGTATTTAGTGCGCTTATACACAGGTAAAAACGCTTTGGTATCTTTATTATAATTTTACAATTCTTTACTTGTAAGAATGTAAGAAATAAAGTATAAAAAACTTTAATTAGCAAGATTTTTTATTAGTATAATTATAATTAACTGATCCTTTTTCTTTATAGCGATCCGCCACTTCCAAATATACCATATCATAAGGAATTGAAAGCTATATTTCCTTATAACGAATGTAAGGAGACTATCGAATGGCGAATGGAATCTGCAACGTTTCCACGATTTATTAAGATGTTAAGTTTTCCACCGTATAAAATAAATTTGTTACGTGGAATTATATTCAGCGTTGGCGGCATAAGCGAATCATTGGTAAATCTAATTTTTAAACAAAAAGTATAAAATATTATTATCTAAACATCTACGCACGTGAGCTAATTTACTTGATAAAAGAAAAATAGACGTTTTAGTAAGATCTGTAATTTCACTAATTATATAAGCAATTTTATTTATGACTAAATATCTTAATTATCTTTTACCTCTTATCTTTGCCAGGTAAAATATTCGAGTGTTTCTTTATTTACTTATCTACAAGAGATCGATGAGGCAGGTTTAAAAGATTTATGTGAAAAAATATTAAATATATTCGAGGAAAGTCATAAAAACGAACGAATGATCACCTCAATGTTAGCTTTTTTGGATCGCTTATTGAGTTCAGGCTGCATTCAGTCTGTCTTGGATGATGCAGATAATACAATCTCAGAACGTATATTGACACTATTGAAACATGAAATAAAATATTCCAGTAACATGAAACTGCTCATTAGCAGTATAAATGTTTTCTGCCAGTTACTACAGGTTTGTAAAAATGAACAAGACTAATTGTTCATTGATAATTATAATAGTAACTAATTACATATAAAAATATAAAGTTTGTAATATGTAACTTTATTAAAATCTATAATGATTAAAATTGTATCTCATTGAGTATTATATTAAATATTATGTTTCTCTCTCTTTCTTTCTTTAGGTACGAGGACCCGTTGCAAAGAGAGCATTTTGCCAATTGAGTATATTTTTGTGTCACAAATATACGAGCTTAAGGAAGACAACGGCTATACGTATTTATGAGACATTAACCCTTTATGGAGAAGAGATGGATATAGCGGAAGAAGATTTAACAAATATACTCACAAAATTGAATGCGACGGATTGGGAACAACCAATCCCAGATTTACGTCCAATCCGAAATAATCTGTGTGAGCTAATGAAGGTGTCTGCTCCGGTTTTGCAAACAAAATCAACAAATTGAGAAAGGCTTCACAGGCAAAAATTTTAACTTTTTATTAAAATTGTTTTATTTTTACGCTTAGAGATGGTATAAAGTGAGATAAAATTTAATCATTAATATGATAAACAATTAAGGTAAAATTTCTAACAATTCTCACAGGCAAATAAGACTTTAAACTCTAATACTGTCTACAATTAAAAAATGTTGTACATATGTACGCGTAAAAACATAATCTTTTTCTATCATGCACAGGCTTATACATTTTGTAAAATGCATTTAATAATTTCTATCGCATTATTTTATACAGAATAAATATGTAAAAAAATATTTCTGTAATACTAAAATAGAGATGCTTGTAACATACACTCGGATTTATAATTATAAGCATTTATACTACTTCTGGTTCATGAATCATTTGAGTATTTATAGTATCAATTTTTTTGGTTTAGAGCTCCTTTAGATTCGAAGCAAAAGGCATTTTCAACCCTGCCTTCGGATTATACATATAGCTTATCAAAATTGTATAAAACTTTCTTATTTTACGTGTATCAGCATTCATTATTGTCATACATATTCATCTTTCGCTCATCAAAACGATTTATATTAATGCTGATATTGTTAGTTATGTAGTGAGCTAATAGCTTAGCTCCACATTTCTCAATATTCCACTGTTCTGTCCACCAATTGCGCTTATTAATCTCGCCTGTTAATGGATCTCTTGGTAGAGGACAATTGTACTGTCTTCTCGTTACTATACTCTTTTCTAATTTGTGATTATTTTTCTGTATTCGTTCGCAAACGAAGCATTCGAATTCTTCCACGTAATTCCCAAATTCATTAGAAATTCCCGTCGGTCTCCTTTCGAGCACGTGTAGCAACTCGCTATTCGTAACGCGATTTTCGCGCTTGCTTAATTTGTGAGACAAGTACTCTTCATACGTAGAATCATTTTTTAAAAGACTGTGCAAAAAATTGGCGAGCTCTATTGGACCGGCAAAGTCTAATATCGAGATAGCAGATTTATTATTTGGAAGCCAATCCTACAAAATCAAAAATCTAGTAGATAAAGCAGATTTAATTGCGAGACTCGAGTCACACACAATTTTAAAGAAGTATCTAATACCTTAAAAGATGGCGATCCGTAATATATTGGTACAGAGCCAACGATAAGCGGCCTCCACAGTTTTTCCGTGATATAATCTTCGCAAATCGCATTTTCAAAGGCTATGGTAAACTTGTATTTGGCCACAAAGGACAAGAATTCACGCTTACTTAAAATATCGAGATAATTGTTTTTCAACCTGAAGAAACCATGTTTTATCCACTGATAATCGTTAATTTTTCTCAAGCTAGAACCGTATTGCATTAAATAAATGTACCTGTCGTCGAGCTGTGCATTATTCACACATGCACCATAGGAGTCAATTCGAATATGTTTCATTAACTCTATGACATAGCGATCCCTGTCACTAGCGGTATCACAGTCGGATTGAATGTATAATACTGGTGCTAAATCTTCCGCATGCATCAATGCAGACTTCTCTTTGGTAGACATGTAATACGACTTTCCTACAAACACTCTATTCTTATATCTTTTTATAGACTCATGAGACTTGTTCGTATTTTTTATTATACGTATCGTGGAAAATTAGAGCTGGAGAAAATGACTTTCATCAGTTATATTATATCTCTCGTCTACATTTACCTACTAATTCTTCTAGGCCTGGTAAATCAAGAAGCGTGAGTGGTACGTTACTAAATCTGCTAAATGTCGAGGAATAGTTAAAAAGATTGAGCGCTCCTTCGTGAACGAGTATAGGATTATTCCTGGGAGATTCCTCGTGAAGCAAGCTCCACAATATGGCACTGTTCCTCCAACTGGGCAAATCACGAACGCGGAGATTACTTCCGTAAAACAGAATGCTCTATAAAAGTCAGTAAGCATGCAGGATATTCAAAATTTACTTCATACCAACTCGGAGAGAAATAAAATAGGAATCGTACTTTCAAGCGTACACTGCTCTCAAACGCTCTATCCTGCGTAAGGTAACATCTAGCGGCCCCGCAAGTTTTCACTCGATTACGACTACCGAACGGCGTCCACCACAATATGACAGGCACGTCGTCATCTGGGCGTGACAAAACATCGAGACACGTCAATCTTTGTCGAGAAGCATCGATATGACAGTAGGAAATTACCTGAGAGAGACAATCGTTTGTGGTCGTCGAGTATTAAGCATAACTGAAAATCACGAGAACTAATTAGCTTCCGTGGTTGTCAATCAGTTCAATCTACATTGATCTACATATCATTTTTGTATATACCTGAAATATCACGACGCATATACCCAGTGCGGTCGCGGTCGCAAACATAACACGTATCTTCCGCGGCATTATGACTTCTGACACATATTTTTATTTAAAAAAAAGGAAAAAAGAGGGAAAAAAAAGAAGTTACCACCTTTCTTAAAAAATAAAAGCTAATCAAACCTAATTGACTTGACTAACGAGACATAACCTAGAGATAAAACGTCAAACGTCGGTCGCCACCTGTCGGCGTCGCGCGCAGGCGCGTCGATAACCTTCGTTCGCACTTCGCAGCGCTCCGCTCGTCGCCGCGCGAGTCGCTCCGCTCGTCGCGTAGGAATTTTTCCGAGAGAAGATACGTCGCGGTGTCGGATCCGTCTCGTGCCGCCGCCGCCTCCCGCTGCGATCGTCGGGCCGGACCGTAAGCGAGCAAGCCAACGAGCCAGCCAGCCAGCTAGCCTGCTGCCTGAAGCCAGTTGCGGCCGACCAATCAGTCGCTGGAGCTCATCGCGCCTCCGTTCACGTATCTCCGTCGCGCTCTAACCTCAATCGTACCGCTGCGTCCGTCGCGCTTCCTCCCGCGACCTCTTCTCTTTCACGTCTCGTCCTACCTCCCCCTTTCCGTCCTCTCGACGCGCTTCTCTTCCTCCTCCTCCTCTTTCTTCTCCGTCGCCGCTGCCCTCTTCCTGTCGCGTACGTACCGCGCCGTTTGTCTCTTCCTCTCCCGCCCTCTCTCTTCTCTCTCTCTTTCTCCCTGTATCTCTCCCTCTCTCTCTCTCTCTCTCTCTTTCCCTCCCGCGTAGAATCGACTTAGTGTATCGCGCGATTTTACGTGCTTCCGTGTGTATTACGGACGGCATCGGACATCCAGGATGCAGGCCATCAAGTGCGTGGTCGTCGGCGACGGGTACGTAGCACGGCGGGGACCACCCGCTGGGAGGCCCCGTTGTTGCGTCCGGAGACCCCGGGGCTCGGGCGCGAGGGATCCGAGGTGGATTCGCCGCCCTCGGCCCGGGACCCGCGATCGGCACGGCTGATCTCGAAACGCGCTCCGAACTCCCTCGCCTCCTTTCCCGGGCCCGCGAGCGCGGTGGCCCCGTCTCGCCCGCGAGGCCACCACGCCCGTCGTGTGCGGGGCCCGCGGAACGACGTTGACGTGTTCACGCGAGGACGTCACGTTCTCCCTGTCCCCTCGCACGACGCGGACGGCTGTTCTCGTCGATGACGAGAGGCTCCCCTCGACACGCGGCACGAGAACGCGCGGATTCGGAGCGACGTGCCCTTTAACAGAAATGCGCCGAAAATTCGCTTGCGAGCAATTTTTGGAGCGACTTGCGAGCCGCGAATGAAAATTCCGCTCCTCGCGCAATGATTCATCCAACGAGATGTTATGTAAAATAAATTTGTACTCGTACTCGTTTTTGTATATGAGTAATGGATGACTGTTAATTGTTACATTTCTGTTCCCCAGTGCGGTGGGTAAAACATGCTTGTTGATAAGCTACACCACCAACGCATTTCCCGGGGAGTACATTCCAACGGTGTTCGACAACTACTCCGCGAATGTGATGGTGGACGGTAAGCCGATCAATCTGGGCCTGTGGGACACGGCGGGACAGGAGGATTATGACAGACTACGGCCGTTGTCTTATCCACAAACTGACGTTTTTCTGATTTGCTTCTCGCTTGTGAACCCGGCGAGTTTTGAGAACGTGCGCGCCAAGTGGTATCCGGAAGTACGTCATCATTGTCCTGCCACTCCGATTATCTTAGTCGGCACCAAGCTGGATCTGCGCGAGGACAAGGAGACCATCGAGCGTTTGAAAGACAAAAAGCTAGCTCCCATTACTTACCCTCAGGTTTGTCCTGGTTACGTTGCTATTCACAATGCGATTATAAAAAGACTTGGTATTTAAAGCGATCAAAGAGTGTACTTTTACATTAAAATGTGTATAGAAAGGATAGAGAGAGAAGGAAAGAGTAATAATGATTGAGAAACCAACGTTACATTTTTTAGCTGCATAGCAAATGCATTGCAAGTTATAAATGTCAAGAAAATTGATAATGACAGCATGAATGACAGTTTCGATTGTTACATACGAATATTTAGAACGTTATTATATCAATATGTATCTCATTTACTGCAGGGTTTGGCAATGGCAAAGGAGATCGGCGCTGTCAAATACTTGGAATGCTCCGCCCTTACGCAGAAGGGCTTGAAGACTGTGTTCGACGAGGCGATACGCGCCGTGCTGTGCCCCGTTCTGCAAGTGAAGCCAAAGCGCAGATGTTTCCTTCTATAATATTAAATGTATCCCTCTTTGCACGTTGGTACTGGAATGTGTTAAAGTGTCACGTCGTCTCATCTCCAGTGTACCAAGCACCACAATCGAATCGATCGGGTGAATTACCGACTATTTGGAACCCCAGTTGTACCAGCCTACGTCAGCAAAGAGGCTGCAAATCATCTGCCAGCATAAGCGCACAAACGTCAGTTCGGTATAAAATTTCCAGCGAGCAAAACAAAAGAGGGTTCACAGGGAATCGTGAATTCGAAATATAAAATTTATTCTTATGTGGCCTCCAGCACATCCTAAAGGAGAGATAAATTAAGGAGGTTTCCTGCTGTCTACGCGAGCAAAAAAACTTCCAGTCTAGACAGTCTGATCACGTTAGAGGGCTATAACATGCGAATCGACTGGATGTTCTAAGCGAAAAAAAGGAGTGTAAAAGAAGCCAAAATAATTGAACTAACCACTGTACAGTATACTAGAAGTACGTTATTAATATTACTATTAATAATTATATAATGAATGGTAAAAGAAAAAAGCAAATATTACCATATAATTGTATAAGCGTCCAAACACTGACTGTGTAACACTGATCAGTTTAATCAAAGAGGAAAACCATTTTATGCTATTTGCCATTGTACATTTTAGGTAGGACACGTATAGTTAACGCATTTAAAATGGAAAAAAGACGTAAAAAAAAACACAGTAGTTTTCCTTATCGCGAAGGATTTCAATATGCATCAAGATATGAATTCAGAGAGAAAGAGAGAATATTTTTTAGAGATATGTGCGTAGAATACATGGCAAACCTGTTTGGACGATATTCATATAGATGTTCATTATAAATGTGAATAACGGTAATTCCACGCATATATACATTTCTCCAAGTACTTAGAGCAACCCATAAGTATTTCTTTTGATTCCGAACGTTCAATGCAATATATATTATTGGAAGATTTAACGGAGCTTCGACAGAGTTGCTTTCACAAAGAGAATTCGTTAGCCTCTGAAAAGTACCGATCTGTTATTTTCGTAAAAGTCCTAGGTTTATTTGAGAAATTGTATATATAAAATCTAATTGAAGGCGTTGGATGCGTTAATCGAATGCCATTCAATGTTCACTGTGCACGTCCTATATTTAATTCTGTTCAAACGCAATGGTTTAACAATATAGTTTCGCTTCGAGGGTGAGTTTCTGAAAACGATAATTAACCGATAGACACGCGAAGAAATTAAAAAAAAACCTGATAGCTATATTTTCCAAGCGGAAAGCGCAGCGCGGCCGCATAACATGGCTTCCTTCTTCCACTAAATTGGTTAACATTATCGTAAATGTTACATACCGTAATTTAAGAAAAAGAAAAAAAATAGCTAACTGTACAAGAGTTCTAGATGTATGTGATATAAGTATAAATGTCAAATCGAGTTTAACGATTTCTCTGCTTCGTGTTGTTCCGATCTTGCAAGTTGTCTCTTGCGCGATGATCTGCGATTAGTGCGCACAATGCGTGTTCTTTCTCACAGAAATTACCGTGTCATCGGACTGGAATTGAAAAGAAAAAAAACGAGCGTAATGCCGCATTTAAAAAAAAACAGGATACGACTACTGAAGCAGAGGACGCGTGAATGTTCCGTGTGTGCGAGAAAAACGAGAGACTGTTACCAGTATGGAAGAGAGAACGAATTTGAAAGAAGCATGAGTGTGTAAGTATATAATGAGAGAAAATTCGCTATAACATAACTGTACATAAATGCTGAACTTCAAATGTATTCCTACTTATTACCACATATAATATACGAGTTTTACGTACGCTCGTACACGTATACTGTAAGTGGTAATACGAGCCATATACATATATACATACATATATATATGTATAAAAATAGATATATATATGTATATATAAGTCGCTGATCGAATCTAAATCGTTACTTGTTTTTTATATATATATTATAAATATATATAAAACAAAACGCTGGGAGGGGAGGGGAAGCTGGACCAAGACCTAACTAGACTCTCAATCATCGCAGATCTATATTAATCTCTGTGCAATCTGTTTGAGAAAGAAATGAAGATTCGGTCCGTACGGAAAAAGAATCATAAAACCTATTGTAACTAAATATGCTTTATTAAATGGGTGTTTATTAAATTATTCTGCTAATTCCTTGTCGAGAAAAACAATCTTCGGCGCGACACACATGTACATTATTACGCGGCGGTATCGAAAAACGTGTTGATCAGCGCCGATATCTGGTCGGGGGTGTACTTTATGTATTTCGCCGGATTCTTCGAAAACGACGTGCCACGATACTTGTTGTGGAACGCGGTGTACAGCGGTACAATCGCCTCCTGAAGTTCCTTCCTTAACTCCTCGCGCAAACATCTATCAGGCACCGAGTACGAGCGCTGACACTTGGCCACTTCCTCGAGTTCTCGCGCGAAACCCAAGAACTTCTCCTTCAACGTTTTGGCGGCGAGATCTATGCGAGGGGAAAAAAACGCGTACAGAAATTAATGCGATAACTAACGATAAGTCTAGATCCGCTAATTGTTGAAAACTTCCGTGATTGTTTCAAAAAGTAGACTAACAATACACGATATTATGAATGCGATCTAAACACGTATGTTTGCTATTTCTTTCTGTGACTTAAGAGGTATTTTAGAATCTTACTTATAGCTTCGTTAAAACTTTTACGTTAAGGCACAAACCTGGCTCGTCTGCAAGATACGATCGGGCCTTGGCAAATGTCGTAGTGACGTAATTGTTTTTATCTTTGCGAAGTAGATCGTGATATGTTTGTTCCGCACTTGGCTCGGCCAGTAAGAGCAGCTCCATGAGAGAACTTCGACAGAGAGCGTTAACCACGTAATTATGGTTATTCAGCCGAAATAAAGCTCGTAAAGCGAGATCGGAATAAGACGCGTCGCTTTTACTCACTAGCGCCAGATTCAATTGAGCGAGAACCTTTTCTGTAAGAAGACAAAACGGCCCTCGTCAAATCAACGATATTCCCACAGTGATATTTCAGCCACTTTAAATTAAATTACGGAGAATAAAGGATCATAATAGGCATGAACTTACTGACGTATACACCGAGAACCATTTTATGTACATTTTCCGGATCTTTTGTGTATAACGCAGACTGATCTGTGAAAAGATTGCGTCGAAGAACGGCACCAGCCATATCCGCGTATTCAGCCAGTTGTTCCAGAAAGACCAAGACGTTACTAGTTCCTTCCGCCACGGTACCGTCCTTCGGCAAACCCGCGCCGGATTCATTTCTCACGCTCTCCGCAAACTCTTCCAAAGCCTTAGCACCCTGCAAAATTAAATAGTTTCATTACGTTGGTAGTGCATCTTTATTCTTAATTTACGACAAGTAACAAGCACATAAAAATAGTTAAAGTTATAAAATTTTACCGGTTTCTATCTGCAATAATTCTTTCGTCATTGTATTGTATATTAATATTATACGGTGCTACTATGTGTTAATAGATTCAATTTGTATATTAGAGTAATCTCTTTTGGTACAAAAATGTACCAAAATATCGCGCACAGAACAATGCTCGAAATGTATAAAATCGTGGAAACTTTTTTTGTACAATGATTCATTCAATAAGCATATCTATGCGTCTTATCGCAAAAACCGCCATTTAAATCAACCGGAAAACACTGAGTCACGATACTCACGTTTTCATTCTTTATACTGGATGAAACATATATGTTTGACGATAAGACTCAAAGAGCACTGATTAAGTATCTGTGAGAAACTGATAATTTCGACCCTTTGAACTGATAAAGTCTTTCAAACCCTGTTAATTAATTTAAAACGGTTTAATAATGAATATTAATTTAAGATTTTGCTAATTAAATCAAAATTCAAATTATACAGGGTCGTCTGAATGATCTAAGAATAAAAGCGACGAAAAACATACGGTTGTATGTAACGTGTCGAGTACAGATGCGAACTTGGAGCGGAGCGCGTAATCGCAACCTTCGACCGTTCTCTCGAGATCGGGCTTCAGCTCGCCGAGATGCTTCAGAATCGGGAAGACCACGAGGACGGCGGAGAAGTCGCGTCTCGTGATGCAACGTTTGGCGCGCGTGGCTATGCTGTCTCCGTCGTGCGCCACCAGGTCCATCGCGTCGCGCACGGTGGCCTCGAGCACCTGCGCCTGCAGGGAAGCCGGCAGGATCTTCGCGACCAGCGCGCGTTCGGCTTGTATGAGTTTGTGTAGGCCGGCCGCCAGCAGAAGATAATTCTCCATCTCCTGCTCGTCTGGCGCCGCGTCCTCCATTGAGTATGGAGCGAGCTGCAGCGTCGGTTTCCTGGACACCGAGTTCAGGGCCAGGTTCAGCCTCGTCGTTTGCGACGCCTTCAACAGCATTCTGTTGGCCTTGTCCAACGCGTGCTGCAGCCGCCGCGACGCTTTACGCCCCGCGTTCTCTTGGCCATCCAGAGAATGTCGATTGGCGAATTTCGCTCGCTGCGGATAATATATTTATGTTAGCACAGATTATATTTAAAGAACTGCATATTTCTACATATATATTGTTCATTTACAGGCATAGGACTTCCGCCGTGGGTGCTACCACCGCTGGCGCTCCTCTGATGTTCCTTGAGCAGCAGCAGAGATCTCAGGACAATGGCGGAACGTACGGAAGCGTACATCTTCGTGTGTCTACGGTGGCCTCTCTCCTCGAGCCATCCGGCGATCTTGAGCAGATCGCTCATGACGCTCTCGGGCAGTTGGCAGAGAGATTGCGGCGCATCCTCGCCACTGGTGTCCTCGTCGGAGCCGATTAGGTCCAGAAGCACGATGGGAAGGATCGGTCTACTTTGGCGATTGAGAATATCGTGGAACTCGGCATAAAGCGACTCTAGGCCGATCGAGAAGAGGCCCGTGACGTTTTGCAACTCCACGGAGCTAGGATTATTTTTCTGGAAGTATCGCTGAGCGTTGTACAATCGATTCATAGCCTCGAGAAAGCCGTCCAGACCGCCAGGACCGCTCGGTTCGGCGCGCACCACGGCTTCCACCTCTTGACACACGCCATAGTATCCAATAGCATGATCCAGCACGCTTAAAGTCTTCTCTATATCTGTAATATGAGAGCGAGGAAGTAAGCGTTAAGGAATTCCTATAGAATGACCTTGAGACTTGAGAGATGATAATGCCAAGTGCGTACTGTGCTGCTGAGCTTGGAGATTCCCAGTCTCGTTGTAAACAGGAAGTATCGTACGGCGCAGCGTAGCTAAACGGTCTTCCAAGGAGGAGAGTATTCCTACAACTCCGCTCGTCAGTCGCCGGCTGCGTTCCTCCGCCTCCTTCAGAGCTTCCAGAGCGGCAATCTCCGACTCCAGTTTGCATTGTATCTCGAATCGCCTCTCGGAGGTGTCGGCACGAGTCGCGTGCATGTTCCTTTCACTGGTCTTCACACGTACAATTGAAAACGAGGCTAATTAATTGAATAAGGCTAATCTCTATTGGAGAGCCATGAGTGACTGTGATATCTTTGGCAGCCAGTATTATCTCCAGAGCCTAATGGGAGGCCCAAAAACTCCAGTTATCTGCAACATATCGAGTGTCCAGAGGAAAAGAGATGAGTTACACTCTTAAGTTTCAAATTATTATTTTTCAACTGCATTATCACACTAATGTTGTCATATGATATTGATTTGACAGCTATCTGTTTCTGTCTCGTGTTACGTTCACACGTCGGTTCTCAAAATTATTATCGCATCACTGATATACCAAAGAAAATATTTTTATTATGTACCATCGATATATACTCCTGTCGCTCCTGTCTACATGTTCCGATAATTTTTATTTCAGATTCCTCGGCTGCTCCACAGCCGAGCTGACAGAAATCCAGGTCACCTGTTTAGCCTCGCCGAGGCCGCCCCGCCGCCGCCGAGAAAACCTCCTTCTGCATCTGCACTTAGGGCCGATCCAGAGTGCTAAGTTGCATAACGGGGATCAACCAATCACCCGCCACGGTGGCGGAGAACATGGCGATGTTCCTTGGTCGCGTGATTGGTTCGTTTTTCTATCGGCTACGATTAACGTTGGCCTCGCATACATTCCGCTTCGTATATGTTTAACCTTCTGAACCTAGTTGTTGACAAATTGCACAATTGTCTGACACAAGTGAGAAATCTTTGAGAAAATTTAAGGTTTAATTAATAATGCATTAATTATTAACTGATTCTTGAATTTATTTAATACACGAATATTATATATTTATAATTAAATTTATATATATATATTTTATATATAAAATTATAAAATAAACAATGCATTATGCAATGTTGAATTAAACAGATGATTTCGAATGATTTTTCTAGCGACAGTCACGATATGCTGAGATTATCATCTAAGACGCTCCTGACTCAAAGTGACCAACTTCAGGTTATTTCGCGCGCAAAGGCAATAAACAGGCGATAAACGACGTCGAGTGTACGTATAAACGAGGGGGCACACGCGTTTAATAACGGCGACCTGTCGGCGGCGAAGTGGCAGGAACAATTGAAGAGAACCGGGTAGTTTTTTTTCCTAGATCCACCCTTCATAATTGAATAGCGGCGATTATCGGATGGTTAAACAGCCACCGAGAGGTGCGCGAGAGCGGACGGATGTGGGAGTAGACTAATCGAGTTTACGGCCGCAACGTAATCGTCGGAAGCGCGTGAGGGGACGAAGTTTGATCGATTGTTTGTTTATCTCGAGGTACGTTAACACATTTTGCACACGTTCTCTTTTCCACGTCATTCCGACAAATTCATCCGAATGAACGATCCTCTCTCCTGAGCTACGTTAAAAATTCATGAAAATAAAAAAAAAATTAACATAATTACGTCGCGAGAGTCTATGAGCGTTTCCGAAACGCGCAGTTTTCGTCTGCTCGAAGTACGGATTCGGAAATCGGCAGGTCACACGGAATACGGTTTGTAAAGTGAAGTTCTTTCCAGGTAAATCACGTTGTGTTCCTCGAGGGACTTCGTTATTACGCAGTTACCGAACGAACCGTCAGAGTGATGGAGAAGCCAGTTTCATCGGACATAGTCATCATCGCGGGCAATTCTCATCCGGAGCTCGCGAACCTGATTGCAAAGTGAGTGGCGAACAATGGAATGCGTGGTATGCAAACGTGAAAGCCGATCTGTTTTTGACAGCGTCGAAGCCGTCGATTACGATTGTTTTGCAACGTTACTCATGTCAACAGTAAATCTCTTCTTTCGAGAGGCTTGATGTTATGTATACACTCGAGAAAAAAAATAATTTTTTAAGTCAATAAAAAAAATCGGACTTAATAATTTCAAAACAGTTTAGAAAGTCATTGATTT
This sequence comes from Leptothorax acervorum, assembly GCA_035220615.1. NCBI lineage: Eukaryota > Metazoa > Arthropoda > Insecta > Hymenoptera > Formicidae > Leptothorax > Leptothorax acervorum. The sequence goes on along the minus strand of JASTWQ010001262.1, from coordinate 76,976 downwards.
AAGACAGATGCAAGTTTATACTATTAAGTTGTTAATGTAATAATTGCATTGGTTCTATTTTATAGTTGTTATAGTTACATATATCATATATTACCTCAAATATTAAATTATTGTTTATTTGATTATTTAAATTAAAACATAGACGTATATAACGTGTATGAAATTAAAAGTGCTATGTCATTCTAACATATACTATACATATAAAGTTGCAAATAAGTATATAGGTTTAGTATATAGCTTGCTGCTGATCACTATAATCATGACTAAAATTAAATGTTAAACTTAATATTATCTATTTAAATGTATTATTTGACGAAGGAAGAAAATGCAAAAGATATTTGCATGTTAGAATATATATATATATTTTTTTATGTTCAAAGTCGTTTGGGTGTAAAGACGGGCGGATGCGCCGTATACTATAAGTCAAATCGCGAGACAATGGTGGAGATAGGGGATTCTGTACGCGGTAAGGACTTGTATATAATCCAAACCGGTTCGAAGGATGTAAACAATAACATAATGGAGCTTCTCATCATGGCCTACGCATGTAAGACATCATCGGCCAAAAACATCGTTGGAGTGATCCCGTATCTACCTTATTCCAAGCAGTGCAAAATGCGAAAACGCGGTTGCATAGTGTCCAAGCTCTTGGCAAAGATGCTATGTACGAGCGGCCTAACGCACATTATCACCATGGATCTCCATCAGAAAGAAATCCAAGGATTCTTCGATGTTCCAGTGGATAATCTCAGAGCTAGTCCATTCCTTCTGCAGTACATTCAAGAATCCGTATGTAACAAGATTAACAAGATTAACGCACCTATCATTGTAAATTATTAATAATACTTATTGTTGTGTTATAAAACGTCTTGGATTATAATAGCGATTTATTCTAAGCGACCCCAGTATCTTAAATTGAAAATACAGAGACACGATATCTTTTCTTTTGATAATATCGCAGAATTATATTTATCTTAAGGTGTTATTCCACATGTGTGTGTGTGTTTTATTTTATATCATGCTTTTTTTTATATAAATTGTATCTTCTCTTTATCAGATTCCTGACTATCATAATTCTGTGATCGTTGCAAGAAATCCAGGTAGTGCAAAGAAAGCGACCAGCTATGCTGAAAGGTTGCGACTGGGAATCGCAGTAATTCACGGAGAACAAAGAGAGGCTGAATCTGACATGAACGACGGTCGCTATTCGCCACCTGCGCTAGCATTGGCCGCGCGTACGATGGAAGTTGGCGTGGGTGTTCCTTTACATCCAGCAAAGGAAAAGCCGCCTATAAGCGTTGTCGGAGATGTCGGAGGACGTATCGCTATTATGGTGGTGGGTATATTGTATTCGTATACGCTGTACGATCATGATCTACGATTTGACGAGAGAAATGAATATACAGGACGACATGATAGATGACGTACAGTCGTACGTAGCAGCTGCCGAGGCACTTAAAGAGAGAGGAGCTAACAAAATATATGTCTTAGCTACGCATGGTTTGCTCAGCTCGGACGCGCCTAGGCTCATCGAGGAGTCCCCGATTGACGAGGTAATATATATCAAAGCAATGACTTTTAGACTGATCAAAAAAACGTTTTTATTAAATTTTTTCCAGGTCGTTGTAACTAACACAGTTCCCCACGATGTGCAGAAGATGCAATGCCCGAAAATCAAGACTGTCGACATCAGTATTCTTTTGTCGGAGGCAATTCGACGTATACACAATAAGGAGTCGATGTCGTATCTGTTTAAAAATGTAACTTTGGAAGATTAGAAATTAGACGATTGCACATAAAAAGTTACAACTTGAGCATGAATAAATGACTACTGAAAGTCACAAAGATTCAATGCCGGGGACCATGTCCAGAATACATATCCGTCTCTTAATTTTCTACACTATTTTTATATTTCCTCAACTTGTGAAATAACAGTGAACGTATAAACTAGTCCCTTGCGTTCATCAGAGAAGATAATCGGCCGAATGTCTTTATGTACATTTCCTTTGTAGCTACCTTTTCTCTATAGTACATATTAGATTAATATAAAATAGCCAATTGTGAGCGTATTCGAGTACGAAATATAGTCATTGCATATAATAGATACTGTACAATTTTAGAACTGTAAAGTCAGTATAGACGTGTATTCTGTGCTTACCAGTGATCTAGTATTAGTTTTATTGTATAATTAAAAATGTATTTTAGATCAAGACATAATAAATCTATTTCAAGATATAAAAATTTTTCTTTAAATATTTTAGTTGTTATCGAATAAAAAGAAACTGATATTTACAGAATACGTGAATTTATAGCGGCAACAGTTTCGTCAAAAGAGACCATAGATTATATAAGAAGAAAGATCAATCCGAATGAGAATGTGTTGTCATGGAGACACATACAGTGTTTAAATCGATATATTTTCCTCTGTAATCCAAAGTTTGTATAAAGGATTTGTACTTTTATCATCTTTATTATCTTGATTCTAAGAAAGAAATCCATTTTAGATAACATGGCGTTGGATCTCGAATTAAGTAAGATTACCGTTTCGTTGCAAGCGGACGAGAAGAATCGTCGCAAGCAAGCGTTAGAGGAAATATTGAAGAATATATCTCAGGAGGAAATATCGGAGAGATCGGACGATCTGGTTAAGATATGGGAAAGTGTACACAGATTTCTAGTTAGAATCATGAACGATAATATGGAGACGTGCCGAGATCTGACTGTAGGAATATTGAAAATATTTCTGGAAGCTCTGCCGCCCGATGACAAACACATAATCTACATTTTACCGATAATGTCCAGACGATTGGGGATGCAAGAACTAATTGAACCGTCGGAGGAAGTGCGATTGAAATGCGTATCTCTTTTACGACTGATAATTCTGAAGTATAAGGATTTGTTGGCGCCGTATATTCAGGATGTGACGGGAATATTGGCACGCACCGTTACAGATAATTACCCGAATGTAAAGAAGGAGAGCTGCAGATGCATATCGGACTATGCGAAGACTCTGTCGAGGCATTTCTATTCACAATCGGAGTATTTAATAAAACCTATCCTGAGCAATTTTACGCACCAACACTACAGAGTTCGGCTCGCCGCTGTTGAAGCGATAGGCGATGTGATTCGGCATGGAAATAGCAAGTCGATGGAAGAAGTGGCAACTCCTTTGGCACAGAGGCTCTTTGATCAAAGTGGGATTGTCAGGGAAGGTACGTTTCGCATAATTAACATTTTAGATTCAGTTTTGCAATTTTTTCATTCGATTGTTTTACATGGTTTTGTATAAATTATATTAAACCCATAAAATATATAATTGTATTGAACTTTTTAAAGCTGTAATTGAAGTCTCCGGTCGCTGGTTGGTAGAGCTACCTGACAGATACGGTTGGTGGCACAGACTTCTTCCTCTGATCATGACAGGGTTGCACGACGAACTCGCGGAGATTCGTGCGAAAGCAGCAGATATGTGGGACGCTGCGGGAAAATTGTATATGGAGGAAAACGAAAACGACGAGAAGTTGAAGGATAAGATGGACTTTCTCACGGAAAACCCGCAGCATTATCCTCCAGAGAGTAAGAGTTATTTTTAAAAAGTTACAGACAGTCCAGCGTGTCATATCGAGTCAAGCTACATAAAATCGTCATTTCTAGTTTCCAGGCCGAACTTAGGATGTCGTGTGATCGCGCAGCAGAATTTATGCAAGCTTATTAGCAGTATCAGCGCCGAACTTGGAGATTGGTTGCCAGACATACGTATGCGTTCCGCGCAATTACTCTGTGTATTGATATTAAATGTTGAAGAGGACGTTACGCAACATATTGAAAAGCTCCTGCCGCCTATGTATCGGTAAGACTTACTTTTCATTACTTACTCCTTGAAAATTAGATAAAATTCAGAGGCAGATTATTTCTTACCAAAATAATTTTACTTTTATCAAGATTTATGTTACAAAAATTTATCGCTTGTGAAAATGTCTAATTGTAGCGCTTGCAATGACGAGGATAAGAGGGTCATCGGTTGCGTGGAAACTGCGGCGCGATATCTAGGCTACTTCGTGCAACCCAAGATTTACTGCCACTTGGTGCTTCCCACTCTAGACGAGTCTCCGACAACCGGGCACTTGCGTGTCTTCGCGGCGATCATTAGCGGTAGCGAACGGAGGGCTCTGTCGCAACAGCTGAACGAGATCGCGAACTTCTTGCAGCAGCCGGATATCTGTCAGAGTAAAAAGAGCAACTATCAACGTCAGATACTGTCCTGCTGTAATTCCCTTCTCGTAGTTTGTAAAGAGGTCCGGATACGATTCTTTCCTCATTATACGCACATCTATTATATTCATTCGCTTACTTTAATCAAAACTTCGTTTTTTGGCTTAATTCTTAGATCTAACAGCGTATTGTAATGCGCAGGATTGCGTGGCGGTAACGCAAGCTTTGTTCACCGTAATATTCACCACGTACGCGATGAGCGCGGAGCCCTCCATTCGCGAGGAAGCGGACAGACTCTTGGAGATACTCGTCAGTATAAGCTCGCTAAAGAACATCGAGGATCTCTTCTGCAATCACGTGAGACCGGTGATAACGTCGATTCACGATGATTGCGCCTCGTGGACGGTTTACAGCGCGGAATCGCAAATTTTCTGCGCCTGTCTGAGCCGTGCCGGAGTCGCCATGTCGCGTAATATGGACCTCGCGTTACCCATCTTCGAGAGAACCATGAGCAAGGACGCCGATCCCGAGCTGAAGCTGCGACACTTTATTCTACTGTCGGAGTATTTTCTGAACAATCAGAATTTACATCGTTATATCGAGGATTCGCATAGATTCGTTAGCACGATCGTCGAGGGATTGATCATGCCTGGGCTCATCTGGTCCGCTGGAAGAGCAGCCGAAGCTATTCGCACAGCCGCCGTTTGCTGCCTCTGCGCCGTTCTACAGAACAAGATAATTAATCCCGACGAGAAGAATGTGATTGACGAAGCGGAGTCGTTCGCGAGTGAGGAGAACGAGAAATCTGGAGCGTCTATCACGGCACAGCAGTTCCCGTCTATCCTCGACGGGATCGTGCCCGTTCTGGTCAGCCTGGTGGACGATAAGGCGAAGAAGACCCGGCTGTACTCCATGCGCGCCATTTGCCTATTAGTAACGATCGGACAGAGGCTGTCCTGTCTGAACGACGAGCATATCCATCGCACGTATCCGGTGATCCTGAAGAGGCTCGACGACGGCTGCGACGACGTTCGCTACGCCGCGGTGGAGGCGCTCGTGGACGTGTGGAGCGTCGCGTCCGAGGATTACGACACTGTCGTCAGCAGGAGTCACGTCGATGCCCTGTACACGACGATGATTATTCACCTGGACGATCCGGAGCCTCGCTTTCAAGAGATAATGTTGGGTAACGATCAACGGCTTCGTTTTTTTTCTGTCACCCCTTTTCAGCGATAATTCGAGTCGTAATTTTTCATTCGATGTAACGCAACTCTTAATATACTTTGATAAAAGAGTGCGATTTTTAATATATTGTAGTTTTAATACTGCTTTTCTTTCCAGATGCTTTGAAGCGCGTCGCGAAGATCTATCCCGAGCTACTGCATCAAAAGCTGCACGGCTGCCGGCCGAATTTCAGGAACAAAGCGGGAGTGGACGCGCTCTTGGAATATTGCCAGGGTATATTCAAACAAGATTGAATTCTCACGCAGACTGTTCTATAATGCCGATAGAATAGAATTGTCTCGTTAAATAATTTTTCTAGATACGAGTTTTTCTATTATACATGTTGAACCCCCAGTTAAAAGCATCGAACCTCTCAAATATAACGATAATAAATATGACGCCGTAAGATGTTTGATTCCACTTTGATACAGCAAGCTGGAAATTAAGCTTTCGTTGCCGTGTAGGATTATCTTCAATTTGTACAAGATATATAACTGAAACTGAGCTTTTATTCATGTAAAATTCGTACAAGATTCGATAGAACAGTTGTTACATCAGTTTTTCTTTTATCGCGGTTAAATAAATCTAGGAAATAAACCAGGACAGGTCGAAAGGTCGGCAGATTTTACCAAGCGCAAGTCAAAAATTTAGCGCCATATTGCCGGCACGATCGAAATCGAATCGATATCGCATTCTCGATTTAAAAAAATGGATTCGTCATGCGGTAAACACGGTCTCCACGAGAAAGATCTCATTGTCAGGCCGCAAATAACATGACAGCGATCTTTCCCGTGGTCAGCTGGATACGTGGAGACGCGTCCTCGAGAGCCGCGAAAGGCTCGCGCGACATAACCTCCGTCCGAGTGCGCCTCACTTTCACGCGGTCGCAGGAAGTACCCGACCTTCCCTGCGCGCCGCCATGTTGCCCGTGTGTCTTCCACTCGGTGAAGCGCGAGGCGGAGAGGCGGATTAACAATCGGCCGATAATCCGGTGCGGATTCCCGCGGACTCGAGGGACCGGTCGCACTGTCGTAATTAAAGCTGCCTGTCACAAGCCGAGGTCGAAGGGAGCCGACGGTAAGTGTTGGACGGTGCCGGGGCACCCGGGGCGTGCCGGGCGAGGCGAGAGAGATCCGTCATCGCCTCGGCGTCCTCCTCTCCGGGCGGAGTTTTCCAGCGGGAGTCCGTCTCCAGGAGAGAAAGAGAGCGCTCCTGTCTCTCTCTCTCTCTCTCTCCAGGAGACGACGGACTCCTCGTCTCTTGGAACTGTCGCTTTTCAGCCGCGCCGTATCGCGTCTTCTGAGACTCCGAGATAGGAAAAAACGTGAAAGAATCACGCTGCCGAGTCGAGCGGGGCATTGGAGCCGGTTTCGGAGTATTTCGGAGTCACGTAGTCTCGGATTTCGATGTCGCAGCTGCGCGAAAATATGCGTCTTGCTCGCCAAGGAGTGACGAATGCCCTTCTCGACGTCTTACGGGAGTTTTCGTTCGCGAATCGAGCGAGAAACGTAAAGAGGAAGTTGAGAGAGAAAGTGAGAGAGAGAGAGAAAAGAAAGAAAGAGCAGCTGAAAAGAACTTTGGCTAGCTATTAGCTAATCGTCTTGCTCCGCTCTCCGCGGATGCGCTTTCCTTATCTGCACCTTGACTGCTCCTTCCGTATTCGAGTACGATATTTATGTTCTTTGTTCCTCGCGACCAACCTTCTATTTTTTATCCTTCTTTTCTCCCTCTCTGACGTGTAATTATATACCTATTTTATTTTAAATTTTTTTACTGCCGATTGTATATTATACTCGTATGTTATTTCAAGTGCGCGGGAGGTGTAGATCGGTAGAGAATTACGCTCCGCGAGCGTGCACCTGTCACGTCCCGAGGTGCAGAAGGTGCAGGCGGCATATTGAAGGATCTCCCGCTGGTTTCTGTCATTACGCGCGGCCGCCCGATCGATTTCCTTCTCTCTCTCTCTCTCTCTATTTCTCTCTCACTCTCACTCTCTCGAAACTTTCTATAAATATTCCGCCGATATACGTACGATACGCGCGCGCTTTTCCGCCCCGCTGTCCGTTGCAAGACGCGCCGCCGTTGCCGAATCCCCGGAGTTTCCAGCAGATTCCGTAATTCAGCTGATTCGCGCGTTAGCCGATAACACGCATCCTCTCATCCCTTTTCCTCCCTCTGTCTCTCTCGCAAGTCTTTTTACATATATATCTTTCCTGGTTTGAACGTAGCGATGTCTGACCCTACGGGTGATCATGTAGATGCGTTGGACGAGGAGCCGGACGTGGAGTCCAGTTACAAGCCTCCGCCGGAGAAGTCCATCGAGCAGATCCTGGAGGCGGACAAGGAGGACGAGAGTCTGCGCAAGTATAAGGAGACGCTTCTGGGGGAAGCGAAGTCCGGCGGTATCGTAGTAGGTGGGCATTTACTTTTGTAAACGTTATATATTTTGTGCCTGTATAATAGTGTTTGTATTCAAAATTTGTTTGTGAGTTACTTCGCTACTTGCTCTGCTCCTTTTACCGTCGTTACATTTCATTACCGGGTGTAATTTTCAAGTTTCACAAAGATTCAACTCCGCAATTCTCACAAATTTTATGCAAATTGATTGTAAATCCATAAAAGTTCTGTATAATTTATATATGTACATATACCTGTAGGGGTAAAAAATTGTATCTGCTTATTATAAATTTAGAAAAGACAGGGTTTAAAGTTTATTATTTCTATGAAAATTTCTAATACGACTTCTTCTAAACATTTTATCTTAGTAATAATGGACATAAGACCCTTTATCATTATACAATTTTAGCTCCTGATATATTGGAAAAAATAAATTAATTCCATTTTGACAAAAACTGGAGATACGATTCATTATCTCTAAGGTACAGATATATAGATTTATTTTTTATAATATTAAAGAAAATCTAATTTCCTTTTCTATTTATGTGTTATTGAAAAAGAATCATACGGCAATTCTATCTAAAATGTAGAAATTGACTCTCTTTGCAATATACAGTAGGAGTGACATGACAGCATTTTAAATCTAAATAATTATATGATTCTCGTAGATCCTAACGATTCTAGAAAGGTAATAGTGAAGAAATTGGCGCTATGCGTCGCCGATCGGCCGGACATGGAGCTGGACTTGACCGGCGATTTGTCGCAGCTGAAGAAACAGACGTTTATCATCAAGGAAGGCGTGAGCTATAGAATCAGGATCGACTTTATTGTGCAACGGGAGATCGTGCATGGATTAAAATACGTTCAAAAGACTTATCGCCTTGGCGTACCTGGTACGGTTCTTTACTTCTCGCTGTTTTGTACCTGACGTAACGACGTCACTCGTAGTTAATTATAATAAATTCGATTTCTTGTATGTTAATGCTTCTAATGCAAATTAGGAATTACGGGTAAATGGAATATCCAATAGTTTAACTGTGTAGAGTGTGATGGAACTTTAAATCTATAATCTTTTGTTGCAGTTGACAAAATGACGCATATGGTAGGCTCATATCCACCTAAAACAGAGCTACAATCCTACACCACTCCAGCTGAGGATGCGCCAGCCGGCGTCGTCGCGCGAGGCTCCTACAGCGTCAGTTCTCTTTTCACGGACGACGACAAGCACGAGCACCTCAAATGGGAATGGTCGTTCGAGATCAAGAAGGATTGGAAAGAATAAGGTCGTCCTCTACTTGGAACACAGAAATCGGAGAGACGATAATTTAACAATTCCTAGCCTTACTACACTTTGCGAGTAACGATTAAGGTAATAGATAAACGTAAAATGCCAAAACACGAGTTGGATGATTTTTAATATCCTTTAGTTGTGGTCGACACGCCATAAGAATTAATTACTTATACGTCTTATACATATTTTAAGTAATAAAGGAGAAAGAGAATATTAATCGGTATTTATTAAGTTTTCTTCGTAATTGATTAGATATTCGATTATAGAAATAGCATTCGAGAATTACGAAGTACACACACACACAGACTCACACACATATATACAATACTGAATACACCATATTTTAATCACTTGTACAAGCAGACACCAGTAGTAAAATGATTTAAACGATACATGATGTGACAAACCGGTATTCCTGGAAAAATGAGTATTAGATGCGTAGCGAGTGAAATTTGCAGTGAACGTTACAGCCAACACGTTGATCTATTATATATATATATATAATTACTATTAAAAGTAAAACGTGCTCTAAAATATATTTAGATATTTGTACAACATGGTTTTCGGAGGGCAATCAGACTCTGCTCAAATATTTTGTACGTTTATCACATATTTGACACTTTCTACACTGCATAAAATTATCTACTGTTTAAAAGAACTGGTAAGAGAGGTTGCAAAGGAAAGCTATAACGCTCCTGTTCTTTACTTCTATATTGAAATACATATTCATAAAAATACAATAACTTTCGCGCTCGGAAAGATTTTACACAAACTGCGTATATCATAATGTATATTTTAATTACAGTAATCACTCGAAAGCAAGATAGATTCTAACAGATTTCTCGTGAAACAACGCACCTCTTCCAGTTTTCACGGGGATTCTCATCGGATAATGATATAAATCTTGCATGTGTGTCTTGCGTATTGAAAGTTCCGACAACCATGTTTATTCGCGGAGAGTATATCGTAGCGAATGTGTTAATCGCAAAGCAATTAGAATTGTTGAGAAAGCCCTAATCACCCCAGAAACGCGCACGTCACATCGACGCTGATCCGTGTAAAAAAAAAAGAAACAAAAAATGTGTATAACGTACGGCCATACAGCGTTAGAGTCTGTGGCGTTTTTTCGATAGTCACGTAACGGTCGGTCGTGTAGGCTAGGCATTGCCGTGCATTTGTATAATAATGAGCGACGACGTGTGAAAAGAAGAATATAATTAGAATAGACGTTTTGTACCTTTGTTACGAGCTTCACGAGAGAAACAAATAGATCGAGAATAGTTACCTCATTGGAGAAAGTGGGGCGCGAAGTATATATTGATATATACGCCTAGATAAAATCAAGTGGTCTCGCGTTTTCTTTTTTTTTCCATTTGGATTTCAAGTCGTCATATTTTTCCATTTACGCATGACGCAGTCGCGTTCCGATTAATTGTGTCCTTGCGATAGTGTCTCTTATTGAGCTATGCAGCAGGTCTTACTGATAGTATTCGCAATAATTATAGTGTGATGAGAGATTTGAGCACAGTTACGAAAATGTCGCCTGACCAACGTCGAGAAGTGATTAGGAGATTTGTAGAAGAGGTAGAAAAGAATGATATAACTCGGGATATATTATCGGAATGGGGATTGCGTTTGAGCAATGATATAGTTCATTTTACCGCAAGATGTCTCGACCCTGAATCGTCAAATAAAAATTTCCCCCAAATTTCCTTTACCGTTTTCTTCTTTTTTTTTATGCATTCGTTCGTACCTCGTAAGCGAAGAGAGAAAGAAAGAAAGAGAGTACACGTCTTGGACATATCTGGGATTAATTAAACTTAGGATTTGTGTGTACTTCATCGTGCTTTGTATACCATGTGTATTCATTTGTTATTATGTGGCGCAATATACCCATTATTGTACGCGGCGAATGCGATGATTGTATAGAAAAATATACAACATATGTCAATACTCCCCCTCACCTCTGTTTGCCTGTCAACGTTACGCTCCTAGTTTTACATGCAGCTTTTTTTTAATCTTTAGATGTGGATTAACGACATGCAATTTTCTTTTCTTGCGAAAATTATGAAAATTCTTACCGTTCAGAATTTTTGGAAAAATCAAACAATCGTGAAACCTGCAATACAAACTAAACGGCAAACGCGATTTGTTCGAAACGAGACATAAATCTCTGTATGAAAATATAATGTTTTATTTTTAGAAGAAGTCACACCGATCGATACTCGATGCGACGTCCTCGGGTCTTCTATAAATATCTCTCGGGGCAAATTGGGGTTGTCGATATCGTACAGGTATCGCGTTTTGCGTGGATTAGATTTACACCTGGCATTCGTTCCATGCCACCTGTATTTCGCAATAATGTGCGTGAAACTAACGCACGAAGAAATGCCGAAGAATCGAGGACATGCCTGCGAAATCGGTCCAACAAAATATATTTAAAAAATAATAATAATAACCCAGATAGCACATGTACCTATAAAAGACGTCGTAAAAACGTCTTTAAGATATCTTTGACACGTATGTCTAAAAGTTATTATTTTAAAAATGTCTTTACGATGTCTTTTAGACATGCGTGCTGACTGAGAAGCTAAAGAGGAAAGCTTCATTTAAGTATCTCGATTCCGAGCCTCTCGCTTCGTAATTTAAATGTCTCGTTCGAGCATATTATTTGTACATGCAATGTTTATCTCGTAAACGTAGCCAGATACAGATCGCGTTCATTCGGATTTGCTTTCCCGGGATGTTTACACGCGCCTGAAATCGTACATAAATTCGCAATGGGGTATTCGTCGCCGTCGGCGATGTCTATTGCGACCGCGACAACTCGGCCACGGTCACGGCCACGGTCACGGTCTACTCTCCGTCGCTTCGCTCTCTCGTTCTCTCTCTCTCGCGCGCACATTCTCTCTGCCGGTCAGCGAACTCTCAGCTCTCAGCCTAGCGCGTTCTCGCACCCATCGGCGATGCGTGAACGGCGTTTGCGCGCCGGAGAGCGTCGCGAAACGACGCGACAGGACGAACGTATACAGCGCGCAGCTGAGAATCCGCGGAAAGTGAAAAATCAATCTGTGCCCTCCCCTCTCTCTCTCTCTTTGTTTCTCTCTCGTAACGAGCTAGTAACGCCGTTTTTGCGTGCCGTTCCGCGCATGCAAAAGATGTACGAGCGGCGGATGTTGGGAGGTGATCCTCTCGCTTTCCCTGATACATTTTGCAAATACATCCTGCGCGAATATATGCAGGTGTCCTTGTTAGAGCTCACTCGCTACCTTCCGAAACAAATGACGAATTTTATATAATCTTAAGTTCATTTTAATCAAGATCTTTTATTATTTATTAATTTAATTTAGTGTTAGTTCCTTAATTATTAATTTATTTATCGTCATCGGCGGCTCGAATTTCTCTCATGTCTTGATTATACTTGATTATACATGTATTTTATTCTGTCTTCTCTCTCCCCGTAGGCTGTTTTTTTTTCTAACAATATAATTACACTGTTTTATTTCTGCGTGAAGAATTCGATTTAATTGCCTGTAAATTGCGATTAGAAGCGGAGTTTTAGCTCGATCTCATTCTTCAAGATCGTCTCGAGATGCTGCACGGTTTTCATCAGTTGAACGGAATTCTTAGGGCCCAGGATCGGACACGGGGCGATCTTGAATGTAAGATAGGGCTATGAGTGCCGACTCGGGACAGGAGAAGGAAAGGGAAGATATTAAACCTTTCCGGGATTTCGGGGGCAACGGGAAAATCGAAGGACTCGCGCAGGGTGTGGCGTCCCGCGCGCATATTCGATCGGAGACCACCATAACGTAGCCATCGGCATACGCTACACACTGTTAAATTCGTAGTATCAAATTAAATTATACTCAATTTGAATCATTTTTAACCATTCCTATAGGTGGACTTTTATTGCTCCTACTTAAAAAATTATGTCATTAATTTAACTAAACCAATTAATGGAGTTGAAATAATACTGTTTTGTGTTAAAATAATTAATAATATAATTTCGACACATTAAAATATTTATAAGCAGAAATCGTTTAATTTATTTCGACCAAACTGGCAATACTTTGTTCAATTGATTAATATACAACGTTTCGACTGAGATTTCAGTCCTTATCAAGCGTATAAATTCACTCCTTCGCAAACACTTCATAGGTCAGATATTATGCTAGCAATAAGCTTAAATCTAAGAACTGAAATATTATAATAATTAAAGGGTATTGAATAAATTATATGAATATCGAGTCAATAAAGAGACGGCCTTACGTGTTTTGTGCATCGGTTGGTATTATAGAAATGTGGATTCTCATAACGTGATCGAGATAATAAATTAGACTGATATAAAGAGGAACGTCTATACTGGATGACAACGGACGACATAATAACGAATATAAACAATGACGAGCTAAGAAAGTTATAACGAGTTCATTATTTTGTCATATAATTCCGAGAGGCTGTCGGTGTCCTTCTGTAGGTTGATCGAGTTATTTTCTTTTTTAATAAACACCATTTCTGCGATTTCTCTTTTCTTAAAATGTTTTTCGTTATGTAGAATTTTTAAGAAAAGAGAAATCGCAGAAATGGTGTTTATTAAAAAAGAAAATAACTCGATCAACCTACAGAAGGACACCGACAGCCTCTCAGAATTATATGACAAAATAATAAACTCGTTATCTTATCTTTCTTAGCTCGTCATTGTTTATATTCGTTATTATGTCGTCCGTTGTCATCCAGTATAGACGTTCCTCTTTATATCAGTCTAATTTATTATCTCACGTTATGAGAATTCACATTTTTAATACCAACGGACGCACAAAACCCGTAAGTGTCTCGTCTCTTTATTGACTTGATATTCTATAATTTATTCGATACCCTTTAATTATTATAAATAATATTTCAGTTCTTAGATTTAAGCTTATTGCTGGCACAATATCTGAACTATGAAGTGTTTGCGAAGTCGTCAATTTATACACTTGATAAGGACTGGAATCTCAGTCGAAACGTTGTGTTAATCAATTGAATAAAGTATTGCCAGTTTAGTCGAAACAAACGATTTCTGCTTATTATTATTCACTGCAGACGAAGAAAAGAAATTTCACATTATTAAAATATTTAATTATAATAAAGTTTTGTATATAATTAATATGTCTATTTATCTTAATTTTCTTATTTTTTAATTACTGATTTTTATATTTACTTATAATATTTTAAAGTATTTTATATTAATGTTTTATATAAATATTATTACATGTAACCAAATTGAGAATTTTAATCGACATGACTGGCAATCAAGATATACGCGTTTTAAGATTTCAAATTTTATTATAACTAATAAATTTTTCAAATCTTTTTCGTGTATTTCCAAGTACACGAATTTCCAACCTATTTATTAGTTATAATAAAATTTTAAATCTTAAAACGCGTATATATTGATTGCCAGTCATGTCGATTAAAATTCTCAATTTGGTTAATAATCGCTGGCGAAGTTAATGTGTTATTATTACATGTAGTTTAGTACGGTAATATGGTAGTCAAAAATAACGAAATGTTATTTTACTCAAGGTATTTAAATTTTATTATCCTTTAATATTTAACAGAGTGTATCATATACGCGGTGAGATAAAGATTTATCATAATGAGTCTGACACATGACCATTATGATAACAATCAATTAAATAGAAAATGTGCCTATATGCGGTCGAGCTGAATTTTTTGTGCCTAATAATATCTTCCGCGTGAATTTATGTACATACATCTTTCGCTCAGCAAACGATGACGATTTATTGCGCAACGGAGATCGGGGGAGGCCTGCTAACGACAGCTGTTCCCCGAAAGCTAATGTCATTAGGTTTCGGCGTTATTGGCTTCGTCCCGAATGTCGACGCGATCGCGAACAATGTTAGCGGCACGACGTGCTTCGTTTTCGCCAAAACGCCACGTCGAGATAAGCGAATTCAAAGAGAGCCTCGAACCGCGCCGAGCATAAAAGACGCTCTTTGTTGCAGCTCGGCGTCTCGCTGCCCCCGATTTAATTTCGTTGCAAAACTGCAATGTGCACACGCGACCGTGCATTAGTCGCATTTGGCCGCGCTCAGCGAGAATTCGGGCATTGCTGAACCGGCGGTATATTGTCTGCATCTTTCATAAATTGAGAGCGATTCTCCGACTGCCCGTCGATTGAATCGCAAGATAAGATTTCCGGGTAGTCGCGCGAGCTGCAGCGTCGAAACATCGACGGGATGCACATCGTCAGCGAGTTTCGGCGACGACGGTGTCGAGAATCGCGCATAGAAAAAAAAAGAAGTATCAAATCAACACTGATATTGTATATATACGCAAGAATATATAATCTTGAAATAAAATTATATTGCATTAAACGAAGAAAACTTGGCTTGAATGAAGTCATTTATATATGTATAGTTCGACCAAGAGAAAAAATTAAAATGAAACGTTGAAATTCTTATAAGAAGTTGATATATTATTGCGTATATATAGGTACAAGTATATAGTGTTGATTTGACACTTCTTTTTCTTCTATGCGCGCGCGTGTTTCGTGATGCACTTACGGTATGCGCGGTTGTTACCGAGCTGCATTGTTCCACGAATCGTAAACGCGTCGTAAAGAGAGATCGTAAAATCAACTATCTCGGAGCAGTTCAGTCATCGAATTGATCTCTCTTTCTCCTTCTCTCAAAGATCCTTTAATAAACCTCCGTCGCGAATTCGCGTCTCGCGGCGAAATCCAAAGCAAACGAAACTCCAAAGCAAACGAAACTTATTAGTCTATTAATGTCTATTTCTACTTTAATTTCAGTTTAACTTACTTTTTATTAGAAAAAGATTAATTTTAATCTCGGTTTAACTTATTTTTTACCTTCTTCTAATAAAAAGGATTAATTTTAATCTCGGTTTAACCTATTTTTTTTTTTAAGTTCAACCGAGATTAAAGTTAATCTCTTTCAAGAAGTAAGTTAAACCGAGATTAAAGTTAATCTGCATCGCTATAGAAATGGGCATAAGTCGATAGAGAGATGTTCTCTTCTCACAGGTAATTGTCATATATTTTTAGAAATTTATAGTTTTTAGCTTACACAGTTTATACTATATACTTTATAGCTCTCATAATTCTGAATATAATTTTGAAACGTTGAAGAGCCGTAAAGGCCGCTGATGATCATGAAATCGAGGAGCGGCGCGGAAAAGCGCGAGCAATTAACGTTATCGCAAACTTAACGCGTTGTCGAACATGATTCTCGCGGCGCGGCGTAATAAAACGAGTGAGATGAGGAAGAGCAAGATAAAGGATAGGAGGGAGGACGCTTTAGCTGAAAACGACGGCGCGTTTCCGGAAAGCGAGCGATCCCGCGAGCGCGGAGGCTCTTGTTAGACACGCTCGAAAAAGCCCCCGGCTCCCCGAGCCAGATCAAATTAAGTCGCGGCTATCCGGCTTAATTAGGGATAGGCTTTTTTTAATTGGCCACTCGGCCCGAACGACTCGAAGCTCGTAACGGGATACCCGCTCGCCGTTGCTCGCCGTTGCCGCGAGTTGATTTGATTGCGTCGACGAGATTCGACGGGATTTAATGAGCGGTGGACCATTAACGCGAGAAAAATGGGGGGGGGGGGGGGGGGTACGATAAAACCTTTTCGAAAACCGCAAAATAGGGAAACCATTCGGAAACTATCGGTTTAACTGAAGGTTTCCGACCTTCAACAACGTCACCCTGTCAAAGTCGACAAACTTCTTAATTGCAACGGCATTGAGATTAATTAACGAGCTCGGAATGCAGCGAATGAAAGATAAGTTATAGAGGCATCCTGCGAACGCGTTCTCGCGTGTTTTCTATGTGTTGTAAGTAATTGATATCAGAAAACGATGGAGAAGAGAGAGAGAGAGAGAAAGAGAGAACCGTGGATCTCTTTGTTGTTAATGATGCGACGATATCATTGTTTCACGCGCTTTAATTGAAACGCGCCTATTAGAGGAGACCATATTACCCATGCACTGTTAAATATTACAGGATGAAATTAATCCAACACCTTGAGTTAAATAACATTTTGATATTTTTGACTACCTATCATGCGGGTCAACATTAATTATTTTAACACAAAAAACAGTATTTTAACTCCATATAGGTTTAGTTAAATTAACATTGTTTTAATTAAATCAATGGCATATTAAGTAGGAACAGTGGCAACTTAGAGGAATGATAATAATAATGACTCAAATTGAGTGTAATTTGATACGAATTTAACAGTGTATCCTATGACCGCTTCCACGATACACTGTTAAATATTGAAAGATGAAATTTAAGCACCTTGAGTTAAATAAGATTTTGTTACTTTTAACTACCACGTGTGTTGAAATTTATTATTTTAACACAAAGCAGTATTATTTTCCATTGATTTAATTAATATAACATTGTTTCAGTTAAATTAATGACTTATTGAGTAGGAGCAGTGGCGACTTATAGAAATCGTTAATATTGACTCAAATTGAGTACGATTTGACACGAGTTTAACAGTGCCGAGTCAGGTCGGACTCGTTCATTAATTTGGTCCGCCTATAGAAGATCCGCGAAGATCCGCGCGCATCTCTCGTATCCGTCGGACCCAGTTCCGGTTTCGGATGAGGACACGTATTATGTATCTTTTTTCGGAATCGATTCCGATCAGAACGATCGGCTGATAACCGACGTCGTATAGTATTTTTTTTTTTTTTGACGCTTAATGTAAAAGATAAGGGCATCCCGCCGACATTCTCGACGTCAATTTCGCCCTCGGAGCGCGGGTCGCGCTCGAAAATAGCGCGGATCGAGAATCGCTATCGCCATATCGTATCGTATCGCTGGTCGCTGGCCAGTGGCCGGTCGACGCCGACCAGCGACGCGAGGACCTCGGACGAGGTTCACCGCCCCTACGGAAACCTAACCTAACCTAACCGCTGACAGTTCGATGCGCGGCGTTCACCCTTGCGCGCTACCCCTCCCTTCTCTTTCCTCGTCTGATTCTCTCTCTCTTTCGTTCAACTCCGAGTGCGCCGAGTCAGCTGCGAGCGATGGGCCCGGACCGGTTTCGACTTTCGACACGCTCGCATATCCATCGAACAAGTACCCTGCGCACTTGTCCACAGGGGTGAGAGAAGCAATAAGGGGATGCCCGGATTCCCAGGTTGCTCAGGTTGGCAATTGGCATCCGACGGCACGGCAGGTACCCCCCGCGTACACCCGTTTCCATCATACATTTTTTATTAATCTCTGCCTCTCGGAGGGAGATTTCCGACTGCTCGCAACGTTTCGCGGGGTGGTCTCTGCGATTTTACGAGACCATCGAAATATATGGGGAACGTTGATGCGCGAGAATATCCGCCCTGCAATATTCCCCCCCCTCGACAAAAGATCAAACGGTCGCGGTTCTTTCTCGTTAAAAAAATAAAAAAAAGAAATGGTTCTCTTCTGGGCGTTCGAGTTCCGAGGTTTTCCTCTCCACGCGAGGGTGTCATCGCCATCGCTAGAGAGCCGGAGCGGCGCTCCCCACCCTCGCCGCGCGCTCCCGCGTCGTCGCGACGGGGCCTACCCGCGCGCTGCCTAGGAGCGGCGCGGCGGCCGGCGGGCCTCAGAGCTTTGCTCAGGCCTCAGCTTTCAGCTCGGCTCAGTAGCGTGACGAGCGTCGATCAGCGTCGATCCGCGTGTGGTAGAAGGTACAAGCGTTGCGCGCACCTCTCGGCGAGTGCCGGCTCCTTTTCGTTCGCTCTCGCGAATCGTCCGTCGTCCTCCCTCTTCCGTCTGCTCGTCCGGTCGTCCCGTCGCCGTTGTCGTCGTCTTTTCTCGTCTCTCTTCTCGCGCGGCCGAGTCGAGTCGTGAGCCGTGCCGGGACCGAGGACGCGTGTGCCATCGATATAATACGCTCGGAGTAGGTATATACGCAAACCGCGCAAGCGGCAGGAGCCGACGGCAACGATCGAGGGAAGCCAGAACCTCCAAGGAGAGCGGAAGCGGACGAGAGAAAGAGGAAGAGAGAGAGAAAAGGAGGTAAGGAGAAGCCGGCGCGGTGCGGTTTCAGCTTCCTGCTCGTGCTTATCGGCGGAACGCGCGCGGCGAACCGACGACGCGTCGCCGCGTCGTCGCGAATTCCGGCCCCGGACAATTCCGGCGCGTTATCCCGACTCCGTCCTTCCGAACGTATCTCACGACGGGCGCAGGGGGAAAAGGGATAAACACGCCTGAAAACTGTAACAACGCCCGATTCAAGCGCGGGGGATTCAAGCGCAAACGCTCGCGTCATTTAAATGCCCTCGCGCGAGGAACGGGTTTTCCAGCTCCTCCTCCTCCCCCCCCCCCCCCCTTTACCCCCCGCGACGTCCCTATCCTCACCTCGGGACGGTATTATTGCGTAGTAGGTGAAGGTTCAACACCCCTTGGCGACAAAGGGCGCTCGAGAGTCTCTCCGACGCGAACGACGACGCGACGTCGCGACGACGTAAACTCGAGCGTCCGCGATCGAACGCCGCACGACGCGACGTTTCCTTCTTGTGTATCTGTTTAGTGTTTACTGTTTATAGAACCTTTTTGAAAGGTTCTAACCGATATTAAACAATGAGCGAAGTATATTTATATATCTAACAATAAGTAATTCAACTTTGATATCGCTCGTAATCTGTTTAGTGTTTACTGTTTAGAACCTTTGAAAGGTTCTAACCGATATTAAACAATGAGCGAAGTATATTTATATATCTGACAATAAGTAATTCAACTTTGATATCGCTCGTAACTTACAATTAGTCCTAACTCTATCAGTTACTGATTACTCCGAAATAGCTTTCACGAAAGGGAAGTCTTACTCCGGACTACTAATGCGGACAAGATGACAAGAAGATCCGCCGAAGAAGACGCCCCGATCCCGTTCTGGTAAACTAGGATTTAAATCAAGCGATTAGATTCGTCAGATTTAAAGCAAAGTCTCAAAGTTAAACGGGAGAACAAAGTTTCAACTTCGAGACGCGTCCGGGTGCAGTCTTTAATCGGTCGCAAACGTTCCAGGGCGCTCTGTATTTCGTCCACGGATCTAGGAAGAGGCGCCCGGTCGTCGATCTAACGCAAATTGCATCCCCCGGCGCGGCGCAGCGGCAGGAAGGGCGGCAAACAACTCGATTTACTCCAATTCGGGCCGCACGAGCGTCGAGTCGTCGTCGCCGCGACTCCCGGCGGCAGGACGAGCGCGTTCGGGAGCCCTATATGCGTAAATCCCGCGGGAGAGGTTGCGCAGCCTCGAAGGGCTCGCGCCGAGGGTCAGTTCCCATGGAGACCGTGGCCGGAGAGCCCTTTCGAGACCTTCGAGCACGAGAGGCGGGCGAACGAGCACTTGGCCGCGCGCGCGGCGCGGCGTGAAAATTGCCCCTGTCGGCGCGGCGCCGCGGCCTTCGCTACTATTTTTACCGGCCTTCGCGTGCGATCAGCGGGGGTTGACGAGGGAGGCTCAGGCGCTCGTTTTCGTGCGGAAGCGCCGGGTGGTGAGTCACCCGACGTTGTTCTCCGACTTCTCTTCGTTTTGCCTCCTGCCCGCGCTTATTCCGCCCCGCGCCCGCCCGCTGGGTGGGGTCGGCCCCGGTCGAAACGTAAAGGGCGCCGCGAACGTGACACGTCGACGCTCCGAAGGGGGAAGTAACCAGGAAGAAGAGGAAGAGAGAGTCGATTTACTTTTTTTCGTGTATCTTTGTCCACCCGCGCTTTCCGATCTCGGCATCTTCTCTAATTATAATTGTAAGAAGTACATTTGTTTCAAACGCTATTTCCACATGCCTCCCCCGATTATGATTCCGATTCGTAAATGGAAGAAAAACCGGAGCTAACGGACAATGCCGCACTTTTAGAATCGAGTGTCTCAAATTATACTCAATTTGAATAATTTTTTTGTTCTATCTATACAGTTAAATAAGATTTTGTTACTTTTAACTATCCATGTGTGTCGAAATTTATTATTTTAACTCTATTGGTTTAATTAAATTAACATTGTGTTAGTTAAATTAATGACATATTGAGTAGGAGCAGTATGGACCTATAAAAATGGTTAAAAATTATTCAAATTGAGTATAATTTAAGACACTACGATTTTAAAACTGTGGCATTGTCCGTTAGCTCCGGTTTTCCTTTCATTTATATATGAATCAGAATCATAATCGAGGTCTGACATGTGGAGGTAGCGTTTGAGACAAATGTACTTCTTAAAATCAATTAGAAAAGATGCCATTTCGATCTTGGTAGTCTAATAATAATATTTCTGTATGAATTTTGTACCTATATACTTTTTCCAACTCAGTAAATCGTCGATTATTTGTCTTAAAACACAGTTTTTCTTTGTTGGAACATACTTAATCGACCATATCAATTTAACTTTTGATGCTAATAAGCATTCTTTTTAATCTGTAAAGATTTTATTGCGAGACTATCCCCAGCCAGGATTCGAACCCGGAAATATACTTTAATTGCGTAGAGCGCTTGATTCTTTTTTTCTTCGGGTGACCTTTAATGTCAACTAGACCCCTTCGAAAGGGTCAAGAGGCCCGACCAACGCTCTTGAGTGTACCGTCGAATTAAGTGCGCCAGTGGATTCGTTAACGAAACGTTTGTCCCCCGAGACCCTCGACAGATTCTGTCACTTGCGTAGGACAGCTAATTACACAGCGAGTAAAGCGACACATTCTCCTCATTGCTGAGTGCGCTTTTCTCATCTTCAGCGAAACGTACGATTTATGTGTGAACACACATTCTAAAAATTACATTGAGATTCCTTTTATCGATCCGCGTCTTGCTTTTCTTTTACACTGAAAAAAAATTATTATTTGTAAGAAAATTGATTTCTATGAATTTTGTTTCCTTAATTCAAAGAAATATTAGGTAGATTTGAGAAAATATTTTAAATTCAGAAAAATGTTTTCTCAAATCTACCTAATACTTCTTCGAATTAAGAAAACTAGACAAATAATTTATAGAAATCAGTTTTCTTGCAAATAATAAATTTTTCTTTCAGTGTAAAATGAAATCTCGTTTAAAATGAAAATAAAAGTGCTTTTTGATGAAATATGCCGTTTCAAGGACACGCGTTGACACGCGGTTGTCAGTCGAAACAAAGTCCATCGATAGCACGTTGTGCGAAAGGGAACGAGGAATAAATGGCCAGAATAAATCAAGCGACACGTAGAGCTAGAGATGCGTTAGTTCGATCGATCGATCACATGTGAGGTAACAGGAGTAAACATAACCGTAAAGTTGCCCATACACGTCGCGGGTCCGGCTCGGCTCTGTTTCCACTTGTTCGTGGGTGAGATGTTACGAGACGGGCTCGGCGTCCGACGAGCCAAATTTCGGGACTATTCGGGAGTGTGTGTGTGGTGAAAAACGTTTGAGTCCGGCTCGCGAATCAAACTCGTACATGTTATGGGTCGCTTTAGACGTCCGCGTCGTCGAGAAATATTCCGTCCGCGTCGTCGCGTCCGAACACTCCGAACGAAGTGCAGTGCTGGAGTGACAGAGTTCGCGCCTTGCAGATGGCTGGTTCCTGGGATACACCCTGTGCGAGGGTCGCGAGGTTATATCTATCGTACGTATTGCTCTTTCTCGCGGTCACGCTCGCGTTTCCCGCTCGCGTTCTCTCTCTCTCTCTTTTTCTCTAATAATGACTATAAAATATATCTGATAAAATTAAATCTAAATATTTTTTTATTATAACACAAAAATTATATCTGACAGTGACATCCTTAATTAAATGTGCAGTGTAGTTTGTATTATAAATTATTAATTGCCTTATTTTGTTAACAAACTTTACTATATACATATATTATCTACTATGACATTCTGCCAATAGCATCGTACATGCCAAATTCTGTATCAAATCTGTTTTTCTTTCGACAAAATTTATTTATAGCAAACACTGCATAATGTGCTCTCGACGACTTTGCCAAATATATTCATATTTTGTGTCTTAATTTTTTTAATAATTTATAAATTTATACAAACTACACTGCGGATTTAAGGATGTCAAACTCTCAGATATAATTCTTGTAAGTTATAATACAAAAAATATTTACATTTGATTTTATCAGACATAAATGTCGACGTCGATAGACATTATGGCGTTTGATGTATCTATAACAAAAAGGGGTGATATCCGTACAAAATTACCTTTTACAAAAAGGTAAAAAAAAAGACGCCAAGCACGCGTGGTGTACCTTGAAAAAATCGAAGTAGTTATCTTTGTACCTCGAAAAAATTCAAGTAATATCTTTACCTCGAAAAAATTCAAGTAATATCTTTACCTTAAAAAAACCAAAGTAATATATTTACCTTGAAAAAATCGAAGTAATATATTTATTACAAAAAAAGAAATGATATCTTTAAATTATGCGCCAATTAGATATATATTATATCGAAAAATAACTATTGTTCTTTTAAAAAATGTATTCCCATTAAAGTGAAAAAATTAATATAAAATGTGAAAAATTTTAGTGAAAAAAACTTGGCGCTGCTAAACATAATAATATATATTAATGAAACAATTTCTATAAATGGAAAAAGTACTTTAAATTAATTTGTGAAAGTCTCTACATTCACATTGTAATTATTAATTTAATATTTTAAATTAGCTATTTATTGCTTTCAAATATTTTAAAATTTGGCAGCGCCAAGTTTTTTTCACTAAAATTTTGTACGGATATGTAATAACGTCTGGCTGGCGCTATCGCCGCGAGATTAATGCGCCCCGCGATTGTGCGTCCGTGGGAGTAACAACCGCGGCCATTTAACCCGTTCGTCGTTAAGGCGGGGTGCGACGAATCCCAGGTACTACAAACGTAGCGTTATTTTCACAACTGCTTTGTGTCTGCAATTCTAATAAAGAAAGAAAACCGTTTTAACCCTTTAAGTGCGCAGCTTTGCATACATACAAAGCGACTTTTCGACGTTCTCCCTTGTGAAGTTCGAACTAAAAACGCGCAGCTTTGCACATCCGGTCCTTCCGGCCCTTCTTTCCCTTCTGCAGGATGGGAAGGTACAGAAGGTCATTATATTTATTTTAAAGTATACTCAGAATGCGAAAAATTAAAGGTTGAAATGACTTTGATAATTTTATTGATGTAGTTTCTGAGTCCAAGAACCGAATTTGATTTAAAATAATCTAAAAATCTCACGTTATTGGGGACTCGAGCTTTTTAATAAACCCCACCTTAATCGCGCATATTTTCATCACAATAGCAACGGGTTAAACGGCAAGGAGAATTGTATGCACGCTCGCGTGCGGTGGGTAATTTAGATAGAAGGTGCACTCTTGCACCTTTGCTCCGTCCTTCCGCACGACGCAAAAGGGAATGCGCGATTCTGCGAGTTCTGCGCACATAACACACAAGAACTAGTTTAGAATGGTCAGCTTTCACCAGCGTCGGTTAAACTTTATAATAACGCGGCTTGACAATTTCAAATTATAGGAGAAAGTGCAATCGCATTCGACTGTAATTGTAACGAAGATGCGTTCTCGGCCGTAATGCACGACGCACAAATACAATATTTTTATTATTTTCACTTATTTTGATTTAAAAAAAATTTAAGGCAAACTTTACCTTCGCCATCCCGGATAGGAAAAGAAGACGAGAGTCGCGCCAATTTAATTCAATCGGAATCGTATCCATAAATAGCGTGCGGATCGCATTCCGAGTGGACTCGAGTCGCACAAAAGCGATCGCGGATTACGTATTATTCTCGTCAAAGCTAAACGAGGCGGACACTGTTACGTCGCTCCTCTCCGCGACGTTTTATTGTGACGCAGGTTTAGGACGCTTTGTAACGCTCCAAACGATCCGCGCGCTTGGCCAAATTTATACCCTGACAGTCTCTCGACACGTTAGGAACGTCTAACGAACGTCTAAAGGAACGCATCTAATTACGCCGAGACATTTAATTTTACAATTAACGCGCTGCCGCCGTCCCGGCGGACGTGTCTAATTTTCGTTAACTGAACCCGAGAATCTAAAATTATAGGGTCGCAGGCTTTGAAGGGTGGGACACCCTATACGATAAATTGGAGTACTAGTATGCAGTTATTGAGTATCGCAATTGTCGCGATTATCGAAATTGCGGACGAATCCCGGAGAACGGTTCGTGTTGCCGATCGTTCGATCGTTGCGACGCGACGCGACGGCTTGAAGCAGCCGCTATCATGCACTCAGCGTTACTTAACTATCATCGCGACGGGCATTTGCGAAAGTCATCCGACGGCAAAAAGGGTCCGCGGCAGGCGTGCAAGCAAAAAAAAAAAAGAGAGAAGGAAACGCGAGCACGAGTCGCGCGCTCGCGCGTGCTGCTCCGGTTTCTTGTCGCGGATTTTTCGCGGCCAGGCCGGAGTTTCAACTTTCGAGCGGGATCGAAAAATCTTTTGCTCAAAGTTCTGTCGCTCGTTCGGTAATTTATATTACTACTTGCTACATCAATTATTTAACAATTTAACTCTATATGAAAATTGAAAAAGACTTACGTCGCTATGAAGCCCGATCGCCAAAATTCACTATTCTCAATTTCAAAACTTTCTATTTTTTTTTAATTTTACATTAAACCTACATATAATCCAATTTCAGATAATTCTGGAGAGCAAAATTTTTTTAAATTTTCTTGCAGATATCAGTTTTCACTTCAGACTTAGATTTAACTTATAAAATAATTTTTGATTGCCCCATCCGCCTTTAATTTATAGAAGCACATTTATGCTCTGGTATAAGAGGGACGATATGTGAATGTGTTAAATATGAAAAGATGTAATTTAAAACACTATCTTTATAGTTAAATAACATTTTGTTATTTTTAACTATCATGTGTATCGAAATTTATTTAACACAAAACAGTATTATTTCAACTCTATTGGTTTAGTTAAATTAACATTGTTTTAATTAAATTAACGACATATTAAGTAGGAGCAGTGGTGACCTATAAGAGTGATGGTTAAAAATGATTCAAATTGAATATAATTTGACACTTTGAATTTAACAGTACACGAGGGGCGCGTAGAACAAACAAAATTCCGATGCAATATAGAATTACGGTAGATCGTCCAGTGGTCCTCGTATTATATAATCTGGTAAGACCATATATAAACGTCTGGAGTAACGGAACGATCGTAAAAATTTCTTTTCAGCTGATTTCCTTCCATACACGCCGTAAGGGAGCGGTATACACCCCGTACATTACGCAAACAAAACGTATATATCGGTTTATCGCCGTGTATCGCGATGTACCGGACGTCTGTACCGTTCGTTACATCCTCGCATCACGCCGCGTCGAGCACACGCGGCGCGACACGGATCTTGCCCGCGGCGCTCTCTTTCCTCCCGTTTTTATTTACACTCATAATCTCACGTTGCCGCCGGCGCGGTCCTCTTTCCACGCGCATTTCCGGACGCGTAACGGATTCCGCTGACGGGAGAGCCGGACGCGGACTCGCTCGCGGGGCCTCGCGTGACTTCATCGCCGCGATCCCGTCGGAAGCGCGGCTAAATCGCACGAGCGGGCTCACGCTCGAGCGTATAAACACCGCGGATTTTCTCCAATTAGTGCCAATATCTCGCACGGACGGGAATGCGAGCCGCGCCATTCCTGCGATAATTCGGAGGCAGGAGCGATTAATTAAACGCCTGAACGTATATACATTAGTCCTTTTTATCGAGTTATATATTCGTGCAACGCGGTCGTCGTTCCGATTTCAGTTTATAGTGTAGAATTTTCACGGAACGCGATGTCGTGCTCTTTATACTTTTATATTTTCCACTGATTAATTAGAGCAGGAGTCGGCAAACTGCTATCCGTAGCATGCAGTAATTGTTATATTTTGATAAATAAATAAGTTCCTTTCCTTCGCCAGTGAATAATAAAATAAAAAGAATTCCTTTATTTCGACCGAACTGGCAATCTAATCTTGTGCTAATTAAATAAAGATTGCCAGTTCGGTCGAAATAAAGGAATTCTGTTTATTTTGTAATATTTTAAATTTTATTAATTAAAAAATCGTGGGAATATTTTTTCTTTCTTGTTATACAAGTACTTATGTAATATCTTGGATCTTTCTTTTTGGCTTGTAAAGTGTAAATATTTTTTATCTCGTCTCTTACAGAAAAGATTTTTGCCAACCCCTGCACGAGAAAGAAAGAGAAGGGCACACACGTATTCTTTCTTTTGTGTACTTTGAAAAATGTTTAACTATAATTAGCACGTTGATTATTATGGCGCTCTATCGATTTTTTGTGTGAAGAATAAATACAATATAAAATGAGATTTTAATAACAAATAGAAAAATGTAATGATGTAAAGTCAACAGACCGCAATTCAACACACTAAAACGAGACAATACATTAAATTTGTAGTGTCAAATTATACTCAATTTGAATTCTTTTTAATCATTCGCCACTGCTCCTACTCGTTAATTTAACTAAAACAATGGAGTTGAAATAATACTGTCTTGTGTTAAAATAATAAATTTCGACAAACATAATAATTAAAAATAACAAAATATATTTTAATGTCATCCTTTAATATTTAACAGTGTACATTCCTACGGTGATATATAGTCTTATTTAATCCTATTACACGATATTTTATATGCTTGTGATAATAAAAATTCTACTGTGACATACACAGAACACATATAAAACTCGCTGGGAAGGTAACATCCGGTTATAAACGTCATACCATACATATTGCTAGACGGAATTTATCTAAGGATACATCAACTAGGTACATTGGTATTGAATAACTCTATATAATGTTACGTGTTTTCAAAGAGAAAGATTAGATACGCTAAACTTCCGAGCGAGGCTGCAGATCGAGCGAGATGATGTGCATCGGTGTCTTCGGTGATCTTCAGGTTCGGGCAAAGAACCCGTTTGCGGCTTTTCTTGGACCGATATCTGCTCCACCATACGGCTCGCGTTGCTCATCATACGTTTGCGCTCGTAAAAGTGCCGCCGCACACCAAGTTCGAGTGCGATAAACTCGCGCCGGTATTTATCGTTCTAAATCCGACCGGTTCGCGGATCCGCTCTCGAGTCCCTTTTATTATCAACAGCTGATTTATTTATCTGTCGTTTATTCGCGGTCGCAGAGAATCGGGGTGGCCCGTTATAAATACCTTCGATTTACAAAAGAAACAAAAGAATGAATAAAATGGATTAGTTATTATTAATAAGAATAAAATCGATCGAACCTGGTAAAAATCTGATTGAGCGATTCCCAGTTTGTTCGCTGCAAGATCGAAGGCACTTTTCGATTTCCTGGCGATCGGGTCGAACGCGTCGCACGCGTCTTCGTGCTTTAACGTTGTCCTTGTCCGCGCTGCGGTTGAAAGTATTTCCGTTCGGGTTCGTGACGGGAAAATTTAAGAGCGAGCCCACCGCGACCGCGTTGACAAAGCGACGCTTGCTTTCACTGTTCACGCTTGTAGCTCGGAATTTTTGTGCCGGATGAAAATTATTTTTTATCCGATGAATCATACCGCGACGATCCCCTCGAGATTGCGCGCGAGATGCCCCGAAATCGTGATATAAGGGCCATGGTATACAAAAAAACTTAAGCAGTAAAACGTAGGCAGTGAGCGAATCAGTCAATCACAGTTCAGAACTTAAGACATAACTTAAGCGTTAGCAAATCCAAACTCTGTTGATTTCCTTACTGTCTACGTTTCACTGTTTAAGTTTTTCTATGTGTCCGGGCCTTAATAGAAAACATTAATACGAGTTAAGAAAAAAATGAAAGTTATATTTAAACCAAATAACTTTAATAAATTTGAGATATTTAAACGTTTATCGTCGGTATGGATTCCTTCCAACTAATTTCTCACCTACAGCTTCTCACTTCTAAGCGATGGGACACATGTTAAATATGAAAGGATGGAATTTAAATCGATACCTTTTGAATTAAATAACATTTTAGGAATGATAACAAATGACTCAAATTGAGTGTAATTTGATACTATGAATTTAACAGTATATCCTAATGACCGCTTCTACGATACACTACTGTTAAATATCAAAAGGTGCGAAATTTAAATACCTTGAGTTCAGTACCTTGAATTAAATAACATTTTGTTATTTTTAACTACCGTGTGTGTCGAAATTTATTATTTTAACACAAAACAGTTTTATTAACTTTATTATTGGTTTAGTTAAATATAACGACATATTGAGTAGGAGCAGCGGAAACTTATAAGAATGGTTAAATATGACTCAAATTGAGAATAATTTGATACTATGAATTTAACAGTGAAGCTGTGTGATTAATTCTTAGATATATTTTACAGTTTTGATTTGCGAGGGGATTAATTGGGTTCTTTTTTTGTCTCTCTTGCTGTGAATCTCTCTGGAATCATCACGGTCACGCTCGGCTCGTAAAGACCGAAGGAAAGAAGATTCCTTTCACGAGTTCAAGGAACTCCTCTGTTATTCCTGGGTGTAAAACGATTTAAAGACACGTTGTGGGAACGTTTTGGTCTGGATTGGCGGCGCAACGTCTCTTTAATGCGCGATCCCGCACGTACTTAATTATTCCGCGATGGATATCGTGCATCGATCGCCGTGAAACGTGAGTCCTGATTTCGGAGTCTCGCGCATCGCGAGATGGAATAATAGGTACCGGTGGCCGGTTCAATGACACGCCGAGCGTTTACGAGCGACTCGTTTACATTCTGCCACTTGCGGTAAATAGCTTCGAGCCGTAAACTGAAAAAATTTATTATTATTTGAGAAAACATTTTTCTGAATTTAAAATATTTTCTCAAATCTATACCTAATATTTATTTGAATTAAGGAAACTAAATTCATAGAAATAAATTTTCTTGCAAATAATAAATTTTTTTCCAATGTAGCGGGCGTATCTCCGCGATACGAGCGAATTAAAACTTTTCAGCGGCGAGAGTTTCGACGAATCGCTGTGACGGAAATCGATCGCGAGTCGGATTAAGGACGCGAATCTCTGGAATGTCGATTCAGGACACTTTGGAGATAAGCTCCTCGGACTCGCCTCGTCTTTCTGCAGGTATACGGATGTGGCGGGCGAAGGTTGATACCCTCTCGAGTAAAGCGCTTCTCACTCGGCCGGTTGAATTAACGGTTAAAACCGCAACCGGGTGGCGAATGCCATGATTTAACAGGCACGAATTGATCCTAAGTGACCGGCGAGAGATTCTCGAGACGCGTGACGATCGATCGCGGACGATAAGACCGGATGAGGACGCGTGCATCGTCCAGTAATATCGCAGACTTTATCGCGATGCAAAGTCGTCAGGTGGATGGTACAAATGTCGCTCAAATGTTAATGCAACCGTCGAGGAAGGGGGCCGCTAATATTAATGAAAAGAAACTGCAATTTAAACTAATAATGTATGATCTGAACGTTAGAATTTTTTGCATTCTGGTCGACCCCCATAAATTTCAATAAAGCGGAGATCCTCTCGTTAGGTTTATCAAACGTGACAATTTATTTAAATCTATATTGCTCACTGTTAAATTCGTAGTGTCAAATTATACTCAATTTAGGTCATTTTTAACCATTTCTGCTCAATATGTCGTTAATTTAACTAAACCAATAAAATAATACTGTTCTAAAGTAATAAATTTCAACTCATACATTGGTAGTTAAGAATAACAAAATATTATTTAACTCAAGGTACTGGTTTCAATTTTGTTAAATAATATTTTCTTTAATATTTAACAGTGCTTGAGCTTCGAGAGCTTTTCTATTCGCGTAAACACGCGCACGAGAGTCTCGTGGATATTTACAGAAAGTTTCTAGCGAAGTGAAAATCTCCAACGAATGCCAACGGTGCGTTAATATCGTAGCGTAGCATAAGACATGATGCAGCAGGATTGCGATTAAAACCGCGAAGCCGGAGGGGAAAAACCAGGATAAAACGCGGCAGAATCGCCGCGCGAGGGACATCCAGGTGCGAGCGAAACATGGACTCAGTTTACACGTCACCATTAATCGGATTTAATAACATCAATAGTTATAACTATTGATGTAAAATGTCAATGTCATATAAACGCTAGTTGTTATTACTCTACATCCGTTGACGAATATATGTATACCTATACATATTATAAATCCGATTTTATAAAGAAATGTGTAAACGCTAAGCGAGTTGTTATAATTGCATTGCAAACTTAAGATAAAATTATGAAAAGTAATGTACATCTGTGTATTTCCTTGACAAGATCAAGATTTCTTTGAATGGAAAAGAAACAAAACATCTCTTTGTGTAAACGATCATGCGTTTTGACGTTTCTAACAGGAGAAGTTAGAGCTATTACAGATACTAAACCCGATTAATGGTGACGTGTAAACGTATAGTCATGGAGAAGTGGGCGAACGCTTGTCCGGCAAATAATAGCGAATGTTTCGTCCCGAGTCGCGGTGATAGCGGTGGGATGAGACTCATCGCGGGGGATCAATACGCGCACCGGCGGATTTCTCAATCGGCGCGCAACGTAAAGTCCACCCTTCCGTACCATGGTACCCCGCGCTCTTCCCTCGTGGATTTACATACGCTCATATGTGTCCCGCGAGTAATAACGATGTACAGGTAACTCTCGAATAACACGGTAAATAATTGTGACAACACCCTACTTTAAAAAAAAATTTTTTTAATAATTCCTTGGAACTAAATGCACAATTTTACATGGATCTGCAGGAATCTTGAATTGCACGGTTTCCAATAGCACGGAACGTGATCTCGAAAATTGTACGAATCCTAAGTCTCGAATTACACGGAACCAATTAATTATGTTATTCGAAGGTCACCTCCTGTACCTATTTCAATTGCTTCAATCGAGACTCGATTGAACAATGAATGATTTTATATACGCGTACAATCGCGTACGCACGATAGATCCGGCACTCTGGTGATTACGTAATTACATAATTATACGGAGAAGCGATGTAAGCAAATGTGATGGAAGCGGAAGTGTGTAATCGAATTGGGAAGCGATGAAGTACGCGCAGATGAAGCGAACGTGCTTTCTCGTTGATTATCTCTCGATCGAGACGAGATAGATTCCGCGAATTCTTGCAGACGGGTTCTCCTTCGACTGCAGATATGCGATCAAGTGTATAATATCAGCGCGTAATTACACGCTCGGGAATATGTTCCTTTTTTTTATTTTTATTACTTCGTGACACTCGAGATCGCTTCATGCATAATGAAGCCTGAAACGTTGAGACCATTATTTAATTAATCATGCATATTTGTTTAATTGTTTCAGACATTGAGAAGATACTTGGGGTGCGTTTCGTTAGCGAGAGTAACCGAGAGTTCGTTCCAGCTACGGCAGTACGATGCAGAGCAACGGTTCGGAGAATGTAGGATCCGAGAATGGAGTCGACAAATCGGGGTGGACGGTACGTACCGATCGATCGAATAGGCAAGTCAGTTTTAATGTAAACTACAGCTTGCCGAGGCTACGAAGACGTCGCGATAACGGCATCGCTCGAAGATTGGGATCATCGTAATCCAATCACTACGCTTCCTCGTCTCCTTTGCATAAAATTATCCCGCGAATCTAATCGCAATTGAATTACGGATAATATCGACAATCTTAACGGCGAAACGATTATTCTTCTTATTATATTTTTTCTTTCTCTTATTATTCTTCTTCCTCTTTCTTAATTTTATTTGAATTAATTACTTGACAAGTGTTTCAATTTAATTTTAATTTAAAGTTTTAATTTAAATCAATATTAAAAGAGTAAATAAGTTACACGGTGATTGACGTGAGATGTATTTCAGGTCGGATTGATCAACGGGAAGTTTAAGTATCTAACGGCGGAGACGTTCGGTTTTAAAATCAACGCTAACGGGTCGAGCCTGAAGAAGAAGCAACTGTGGACTCTGGAGGGCAGCGAGCATCAGGTTTTCCTTCGCTCGCACTTGGATCGATACCTAGCGGTCGACCAGTTTGGCAATGTAACGTGCGAGAGTGAGGACTCGTCGGATCCGGGATGCGCCTTTCAAATACAACTCGCTTCCGACGGTACTTGGACTTCACCTTGTTTAATTTGCATAAAACATCAGAGTATTAAAGATTTAAAAAATCCAGTTGCGCTCTACAAATTTTTCCATATCCTCTAAGTAAAAATGAGATATCTTCTTCGCAAAAAAAAAAAATGAATAGATACATTAAAAGAGATTTAATTGAATAGAATGGGGGAAGAGGGAAGGGAGGACGAATAGAGGGAAATCTCGATAATTCCGATTTTCGATATTGGAATAATATAATTTTCGCATCACAATACACATTCGGAAATATTCGATTCGCAAACCTATCCTTTAATCGAACTGGACGAAGTGTAAGAGGCTATTTTTATCTTCTACCGACTTGGCGTCTGCCAATCAGACGGTTATTCCAAACATCCGGCCTCAATCGGAGCTCTGTAATGAATGGGTAAAAGTATCGACGATTCTCTCAAGGCACGGCAATCGTGACAAATTGCAGGCAGCGGACGATGGGCTCTGAAGAATCTCCAGAGGGGCTACTTCTTAGGCTCGAGCCAAGATGAATTGAAGTGTACCGCTAAGGCCCCAGGCGAGGCGGAGTATTGGCTCGTGCACCTCGCCGCCAGACCGCAGGTATATACCCTAAGTAGCCCGTTGCGTCTCGAGATTTCGCGAACGAAGCGTTTACGGCGAACCGTTTTGCGCAATCTAGTCGTCGTTACACGCACAACTTCACTAATAACTGTATTTTCTCAAGCAACTGATTTTCCCTGACAGTCTCGATTTGTTCCGGCGCGCTGCTCGTCGTTCTTTTACGATTGTACTGTATCTTTATACAGGGTGGTGTTGTACCATCGGGCGTCTTTACAAACTTTTTCGATCAGTTCGGAAAATGATTTTTTGATTGAAATGCATTTCTTAATAATTTCAGGAACTCAAAAATCCGAGATACACTGAGCGTTTTCGGAAACACTTTGTATAATATACACATTTTATTTTATTTTTATGTTAAAGATATAATAATAATAATAATAATTTTAATGAGATAATTGTTGAACTTTTCAAAGTCAATTAGGCATTGACTTAATTAATAAGCTTTCAAGAAGCTATACCTACCTAATCGGGCGTCGATTTAATTATTCAGGTGAATCTTCGATCGGCCGGAAGGAAACGTTTCGCACATCTGAGCACCACTCAGGACGAGATCCACGTTGACGCGCCGGTGCCCTGGGGTGAGGACACCCTATTTACTTTGGAATTTCGCCCGACGACGGGCGACGACGACAGTCATCATTCTAAGCCCGAGGGCGGTCATTATGCGCTACATACTTGCAACAATAAATACCTCGCACGTGACGGCAAACTCCTGGACTCCTGCACGCGAGACTGCCTGTACGCCGCGGAATTCCACGCTGGTCTTCTCGCCCTTCGGTAGTCACATAATTTCTTTACACCTCTTCATATGTCATAGATAAAGCCTTTCTTAATTAACAATTATCTAATATCAGTGAGAGTAAGGAAGAAATGTAGTTGTTTTAAAATTGAAATTAATTTCAACATTAATTAAACATTTTTATGAATTAAAATAATTAAATTAAACTAAATTGAATTAATTTTGATAAATTAAAATTTTCGCAGGGATATAAATGGCGCATACTTGGCACCGATCGGAAGTAAGGCTGTTTTGAAGTCGAGATCAACGACCGTTACGCGCGACGAGCTTTTCTCGTTGGAAGAATCTCTGCCGCAAGCGTCCTTCGTCGCGGCATTGAACCAGCGATACGTTTCTGTGAAGCAAGGTAATTTCTAGACTTTTGCTGAACGATCTTTCGTCGCAAGACGAAGTCGAGATGTTAAAGTCGTGTTAAAAATTAATGATTAATGCCACGATTGATTAGGTGTCGACGTGACGGCCAATCAGGACGAGATCTCCGGCCACGAGACATTCCAGTTAGAGTTCGACCGGGTGACGAAACGGTGGTATGTGCGAACGATGCAGGACCGTTACTGGAGTCTGGAGGCCGGCGGCGGCATACAGGCGTCAGATCATAAGCGTTCGTCGAACGCGCTCTTCGATCTCGCATGGCAGTCGAACGACGGCACGGTCGCGTTGCGCGCAAACAACGGCAAGTTCCTGGCCACCAAGCGATCCGGTCATCTCTACGCGAACGCCGACTCGTTGAACGGCAACGACTCCGACGCCGCCAAGTATTACTTCTACCTGATGAACCGGCCCGTGTTGGTGCTGCGATGCGAGCAGGGCTTTGTCGGGCCCAAGAGCTCGGCCAGTCCCAAACTCGAGTGCAACAAGGCCGTTTACGAGACGATACGCGTCGAGCGATGCGAGCGCGGCTTAGTCAGATTCAAAGGTGATTACCTCCCTTTGATTCGCAAATTCGTTCATTACTGCGTCAGTCAACCAAATTAATACTCTATCTACATACTTTTGTTGCACATCATCGTATATAAAATATAAATATACAATATTATTATATAAAATTATTAAAAAATAGTATTATATAAAATATTATATAAATTATTATCAAATATTTTATTATATAATAGCATAATGTATAAATAACAACACGTGAAGGATAGTTGCTAATTGTATATTACTAAAAATATATATTCGCCTTCCCGTTCGTCCGGATTGATTATATCACACATTCATCCGTTTATTACAGGACAAAACGGGAAATATTGGCACGCGGACAGCGAGGGAGTAACCGTGGACTCAGACGTGCCGTCCGACGGCTTTTACCTGGAGTTGCGCGAGCCGTCACGGATCTGCATCAAGTGCGCGGACGGCCGGTATCTCACCGCGGGCAAGAACGGCGCGCTGCGTCTAGGCGAGTCGGACTACGAGTCCGCCACGAAGTGGGAGTTCTAATGCGGAGGATGGAAACGTAAATGCAAGATGTTTATTCCACTGCCTCCTCAGCTTTGTGGTCGTAACTCGCAGCATCCGTATCCCCGGGATAACAACGGCGGAAGATTGGCAGTTCGCGCTGGTTCCTGCCGCGTACTTAATTGAGCATACCGCGTCGGAACGACAGTTTACAATATTCGACGTTCCGCTCTAATATAGGTATACTTTTCTTTTTCCTCTCGGTAGAGCTTCGTGGATCCGCAGTATATTCAAGACTGACGGTTTATCCCGCATCACGATAATGCAAAAAAGTCCGAGAGACGTCCAAAGGACCGGATATTATAACTTCGGTCTATTTTATACGTAACACACACTTTTATATCTTTATATATTTATAGGTATATACAGTTTGCCACGCTGCGAGCTCAAATTTATATTATATCGATATCTTTTGTGTGCATCACGTCCATTCGTAATTCTGTGAATCGTCAATCGCAGAATTGATGTAACGATCGTCATTATACATGCCTATATTTAATTTATGTTATCTTATTCTGAGATAAAAGGAATTTATATAATAATGTGATCAGTGAAAGATCGCACGTCCAGGGAGAAGCACAGATTTTTCTTTCTGCTCACAGCGTGGTGATGAGATTTTGCTATCGTTATTGGTACATTTTTTATATATCAGATTATTTAGAAGGATATATAGAAATAACAGTTAAGAAGGCGCAATTGAAGAAGAGGCAGTTCCAATCCGATCGGTATCCAATTAATCACTGTCCCCCCTCCCC
This sequence comes from Leptothorax acervorum, assembly GCA_035220615.1. Lineage (NCBI taxonomy): Eukaryota > Metazoa > Arthropoda > Insecta > Hymenoptera > Formicidae > Leptothorax > Leptothorax acervorum. The sequence goes on along the minus strand of JASTWQ010001262.1, from coordinate 40,168 downwards.
CGGTTAGATCAGTATCGATCCTCCATCGAGATTTCATACCGAGATATATCTGTTACGATCATAAGTTAGGGAAAGCTCGTTTAACGAGATGCACACGCAGTTTCGCTACTACCCCGCTTCACACGTACTAGCCTACCGCGTATGTTAAGTGAATGAAATATGCCGAACTAAAGGCGTAAAGGCTTGGTGATGGAAAGATTCGCACCACACGGATTCGTGAAATCCCGTTCGCTTTTTTTTTCTTCTCTTATGTTCATTGGGAGCGATACTTCGACGCGTTTCTTTAGCAGTAAGATAGATTTCATCTCCTCGTTCTTTTCGTAAACGACAAGCAAAATCGGCAGGATCGTTTCATGGATTTAGGAACTTTCTGGTATCGAGTAAAATTATACGAAATATGAGAGAATAAATTCTTCAGATAGACCATCTCGAGAAAAAGAGAGTGTGAGAGAGAGAGAGAGAGAAAGATATTAAGTTACGTCAGTCTTGTGTAAATACATATGTTTGCTTTTTCAATATCATTACACTAATTGTAGCATGGTACTATGCGTACGTCTCGCGCCGCTTAATTTTAAACGAAAGCAAAACACGAATGCGAAACGGTTCGCGGGCGAGAAATATATGTTCGTTGAATATTTTACCTCTTTGGACAAGATGTTGCTCAGATGTTATATGTCTCGATTTACTGACGGCGATACACATATTACTCTCTTAAATATAGGTACATTATGTAAGCGGCATCTTTTTACTACTTTTTCACGGTAGAGCCGTATTAAGAACAATGGATGTAATAAATTAAAGGATGTAATAAGAAAATTTTTTTATTGGTCACGACTTTTTGTCGCCGAGTTATTTCTTCAGCCACAGACACAGTTCCTTTCGCAAACTGATTGTACATATATACAGGCTTATATACAGGATGATATACAAAGAATGATTTATGTCTATTGTGCTCAGTTTTAGTGCGACTCCTTGATTTCTTCGACGTTTTACTGATTTATACAAATATCATAAGAGATAAGTCATCTTTGTTTACAGAGCAGTTTGAACGATTTATCTTACACAAAAATTAAACTTTTAACGGTTAGATAAATTCATTGTTATGCAACATATCATTAAATATCTATTAAAAATGCTGACTTTTCAAGTCAGCATTTCAGACTTTTCAGCAACAGAGAACCGTATCGGATATTAGCAAGGCGGAAATTATAATAACAATTTATATTATAATATAAAATACTTATTCAGCTGCTTTAGCCACTTGTCTTTTAGCAGCTCGGTCTTCTATCTCCAGGTAATGCTTTTTGAACATTATTTTCAACGTCGGATACATCAAAGGTAACAACGGCAACTGCGACAGGCTGATGTGCATATTGTCGTACGCGATGCCGACATTATCTAGTTTAAGGCCGTTCTTGTTATCCGGCAGGTGAGGTATGACAGCGTAGCGTTGACTAAAGTGCGTCAACAGCGTGAACTTCGACCCCATCTGCTCGCCCGCCTGTATGGCCTGCGAGACCGTCGAGTGATACTTCAGTTTTGCTTCCTCCACCAGATCGTCCTCCATTGTCGCCTCGTGGATGAGTAGGTCGCAATTTTGACCGAGTTTCACGAGATTCTCACAGGGCATAGTGTCACCACTAGAAATATAATATATATCATAAGTCACACGTGTCGAAAAAAGAAAAAACATTTATTTCGAACTAAATTATAAAATAGTTAAAAGATTATGTCTATACAGTTGAATGGACAATTAACTTAAGATCTTGAGGAAAGATTCAGAAAGATTCATGAGATTACTTACCTATATACTATTTTCTTTCCATTATGAAGGGTTATGGAAACGCCGTAAGAATAAGGACAATGCTTGACGTACACCGTCCTCACGGCTTGCACGTTCAGCATATTGTACATATTCTTGTATTTGTACAATTCTGGATTATGCATGTCCATGAAGAACTCGCTGTTCGAGACCAGCGTGATTCGATGTAAGATAGGCTCGAAACGTTTGTGATACATCTGTAACCACGCGCCAATGTGCCCTGGCGCGAGCAAATACAACGGGTCTTGCGTGACCTTCCCTCTTTCTTTTAGCAGGCCGATCAATCCGATGTGATGATCCGCGTGCATGTGTGACACGTACACCGCCTGAAATACAAATCGAGTATTGCGAGAGTCGTCGCTATAAAATGCACAAAAAAATAATAATAAAATAAATAATCGTTGTACTTTGATCGTTTTTAACACGTTGCACGTTTCAGATCTCCCGTAGATCCTCGCTATCTGCCCGAACGTGCCCTCCCCGCAATCTAGCAACATACTGTGGTCCTCGTCCACTCGCAGGAGTATGCCGCTCGTATTTCTGACTTTACTCGGTATGCTGGAACCGGTGCCAAGCATTACGATCTTCGGATACTCTTCGCCGACAGGCAGCGTCTTCGTTCGGGCGCTGATGTCCGCTTGCAGCTCCGCCAACGCGTCTAAAATGCCATCAATCTCGAAAATCTCGTCTACGTACTCTTTCGGATGCAGTGATACTTCGTTCTCCGTGTCGAATGTCAATTGCGGTTGCAGGTGGATGGTGTGATGTGTTCTGGGACGATGTATAATGGGCAGATCTTCCGCCTAAACAAAGGAATAATTCATATATATATTTTAAATTTTTTAATTCTTTAGATACTCTTAAATTTTTTCTTTAGATACTTTTAAATTTTTTAATTCTTAGATACTTCCGAAATTAAAGAAACAGTTCAATGCGGTAATAATGTGCCTCACCCTCGTCTTCTTTTGAAAGCTCTCCTCGTTTAAGAAGGGGAATATATCAGGGTGCAACATATGGAGTTTATGCTGATGCCTGTGCACCGCCTCGGTGCCCATGCATTCGTTCTCCTCATTTACGACTATATGACGCGTTGTGAGACCGAATTTGCCCATCCAGTTCACGTAGCGAGAATTGTCCATCACGTTTTGCGGCGTGAAGTGAATGACGCAGTACGGTACATCGTCTTCGGTTGCCGTTCCCGTTTGATGTCGCGCGAAGGCAGGATGATTCACAAAGGATTCTAAGTAATCTTCCGATGGACATTCTACAACTGCAAGTAAAATTTAAAAAATAAAACAGATACCAAGATTTATCCTTTGAAATAAAAACTCTAAAATGAAGTTCTTTGTCAACATACCTATAAAAGTAGGGCCTGGCGTCGCCGGCGAGCAAACATCCTTGCTCAAAACGACCGTGCCGTCGGGAAGAGTAACATCCATTCCAGCTTTGAGCTGGCCGAGTAAAGGACCAGGTCTCACACCTTTCTCTAAACATTTCTCTAAGCACAACGTGCCTGCTCGAGGGTGCAACTTGCAGATGTAAGACATTACGATCGGCACTCTCTTGTCAGGCCTCTGCTCAACCTTCTGTATCTTCGACTCCGTTTCCTCTATCCTATCAGATACTCGCTTGCCGTTCGAGTTGGTCTTATAGTCGTAGTAATTGATATTCTCAACCACCTCCTCTCCTATATCAATAGGATCCGCCTGCACCTGCTCACCTGATTTCGTAATGGAAACGTACGAAACGGACATCACCAGATCCACGTACGGCTCCGACTCGTCGCACTTGGCCTCGTGGATCTTCAGAGCCTGCAGCAGCGAGATCTTCTTGATCGTGTTGAATACGTCCACCATCCCCTTGGGACCGTGCACGCTGATCTTCGGCACCCCGGCATCCTGTATCGTCAGGAGCATTCCCGGCATGCCGCCCAGGTTGTTCCAGGTCGCCGACGTTACGAACATGTGTTCCAACTTCATCAGCTTGTACCTGTGCTCAAACGCCAACCTCTGCATCCCTTCACCGCAGTTGAAGATGTACCTGTTTGAACCCGCCGTCAGGAAGACGCATCTCGATGTGCCGTAGGCTCCGCTGCCCAAAATCTGCAAGTTGAAGATTCGTTAAACATCCAGCAGATCGAGTCTATCTGCCGTCTTCGGCACGATACCGACCTGCAATGAGACCTTCGCGTTGCCAGTATACCTCGCCGATTTTTCTTTCAGCTTCTGCCTCATCCTTTGCATGCTGAGCATCTGCTCGACCGAGCGCGGCATGATCTGGCTGCGGCGAATCGGCGAGAATTGCTTGCAGGGGACCGGCAGGTCCTGCCGGAAACCGCGACCGACGGGGAAGAGTAGCGTGCGATAATTACGCTTTACAACATGACATACGAGCGAGCACACGTTGGGCCTCATTCGTTCGGTATTCTTTCCTTGTTACCGTGTCAAGAACACTCGCCGATAATCGCAGCCTGATAAAAATTACACGTGCTACGGTGCGAGTAAAGAGTCATCGCACCCTCATGCTTCTTCTGATGCAATCTCGCGACTCATAACCTACAAAAACTACAGAGCTCGCGACACTCGACGGCGAGTCGGTGACACACTTTGGTGACACGTGACACGAGAGAGAGAGAGAGAGAGAGAGAGAGAGAGAGAGAGAGAGGAGAGAGAGAGAGAGAGAGAGAGAGAGAGAGAGAGAGATAGATAGATAGATATGTTTATTTATGCCCAAGCATAGCTATAGGGCAAAGATGCAATATACCAAGTTACAATTATACTGTATAGTGACTAAATCATAGAAAATACATAATTCTTAAAATACATAATACACGGTATAAAGTAACAATTAGACATCCATAACATATATGACAATTACGTAAGGATGTTGAAGACGAATGTCACGAGGGATTAAGAAACATTCTAGCTAATTTAACATTCGTTGATTGCATCGATCAAACTTCAGCTCTGATACAGAGTGGAGTAAATTTGTACATATGCAATACTAGAAAATTAGCGTAAAATATAATTATTGTTTCACATAATAAAAACTTATGCTATTTGAAATATATAAATTTATAACTTTTTAGGATGTAATATTATTTTTTAGGGAGGAGCTTTTTTATGAAATCATGCTTTACGATTTTGCAAATTTTGGCGTTATCAAATTTTCAGAGTACGTATTTTTCCCCGATGCAGCAAATTAAGTTTATTTTATAGCCATCTAACATCGCGCGCGCGCGTATTTATTTTTCTAGGAACGGATATCGTTGTTCGATTTAGCAATGATTGCTTTAGATTCGGGGGAAACTGGGATGGACAGAGGAGGACGGGCCGAAAGAGGAATTGGCGGTAAGGGTGAAGGAATTACTTTTAGAAAAAGCAGACATGATGAATGAATACTTTTCGATCGTTATGGTTAAAGTGGGAAATTTGAGGTCGTTGCCCGTGTTATTAGGTAAATACAATGTAACATTAAATATTGTTATATTATCAGAAGAATAAATTGCACGTGTGCTAATAACATTTTAGATAAATATTTTCCGTACGAAGCGGAAATTCCATTGTACATACCTAATGCGACTGGCAACAGAAGTTGAGTGAAGGAAGGAAAAACTGTGCCTCCAAAATATTTGTCGGGAAACGGCAAAGTTTTACAGCTACATCAATCCGAAGCATCAAACACACGACTGTAAATATATATAACTGAACACGTTTTATATCCCGCAATTAAAGAAAGTTTACTTCCACCAAAACACTGCTCACGATTCAACAATATTACGAATAGCCAGCTTACCATGACTTGTATAAAGTGTTCGAGAGATGTTAAATTATGTTACTCCTAAGATACAAAAATGTATTATACATTGTTTTTATGCGCTTATGAGAATTGAATTGACAAGTCCGATAGCAATTGTATTTAGTATTCTATAGACTTATACAGTTATGACCTACCATATTTGTGCGATACCGATTTTTTTATATGAAGATACGTTATAGACTGAAGAGATGACTGGAATATCATTATTTTTTAAAACTGGAGCTTTTATTAATTCGACGCAATTGGCAATAATCAATAATTATCGTTTACACGACGTTTCGACCCTAGGGATTGGGTCCTTCTCAAGTGACTAACTATAAGCTGGCATAGAGCTAGGCTCTCCCGTGAACATCTAGATTAGGAGAGCCTAGCTCTATGCCAGCTTATAGTTAGTCACTTGAGAAGGACCCAATCCCCAGGGTCGAAACGTCGTGTAAACGATAATTATTGATTATTGCCAATTGCGTCGAATTAATAAAAGCTCCAGTTTTAAACAATCATTGGCGGATTAACTTTCATTCTTTGAATCATTATTTTTGTCGGAATTTGTATTTTGTTTTATATAAACTTTTTAAATGCGGATTCCCGCTCCGTTAACTTATCCTTTGGTACACTTTCGGTAGCTTTCCCCAATATATTGGCTACATCAGAGATACTTACAGAAACCTTGAATGCCGAAAATTAATTGATTAGAAATCTACCTTGACAATCGTTCGGGGAGTAATTGGTAATCAAAACACCTTTTAATCTTTAAAGAGCCTTTATTTAGTAGCCAGGATACCGGCTGTTGTTAGGGAATTTATCAGTAGAGGTATGACAGGAGGTAATGATTGGTAGTTCGAACAAATGTCAAAGAGCACTTACACAAAATAATAAAAATTATACAGAGATCGAATTATAAATTTATATATACAATATATATGACGGGGATAAAGTTGGATCTAAATAACTCAAACTGGTTGTGAATATTTCCGATATATGAATGTAGGGTAAGGTTGCCTATATTGTACCGGCTCCTAAATTGTACCATCTCTAGCTTAGCGCCTTCGGATATATGAAATATAGAGATGGTACAATTTAAGAGCCGGTACAATATAGGCAACCTTCCCCTATATTATATAAATTAAATACTTCTCATGGCTTGTAATTATATTTAAACGGGGGAATAACGCTCGATCGCAATTACCTTAAATCTACATACAATATGTCGAAAAATAAGCTTACAGAATAATGGTGTTGATGCCACCTCGAAAATGATCGCTCGGATCGCTGGAATCTCCTCTAGGGGATGAGGGGCAAATCGCAAGTTGCAAGCAGCAAATAGCGAACAGCAAACAGCCGGCGCAACTCTTGGAGACTCTCAGGCCTGGAGGCACTGACTCTAAGTCAAATTTACTTAGACGAACATAGGTCAAACTTAGAGAATGAGCGTAACGAATTAAGACTTAAAGTTAGAAGTTGAACTGGATTCAGAAATTATAATAAGTAGAAGTAAAAAGAGTGTAATAAGAAGTGAGTCGTCCCGGCTAAGCGCTGGGTTTTATATTCAAATGATCGCCGAATTTGCTGCGCCGCTATTGGTTAGTGATCGACTAGAGGGGCATTTTCGGGGTGGTTCCTTACGCTGTCATTGGTCGAAATTGCCTAAATTTTCTAGGCGGCTTGAATCATTCAAGAATAATGTAAGCAGGAAGATTAGAGTCGGTAACCCGAGCATTTTCCTCGCGTTATCTATTAGACTGCGCGATGAAACTAGATATATTCTCTCTACATTGTAAGCTTTCTGATGAACTCTTTCTACCATTTGATGAGCTCTTCCTGCTCTTGATGCTCCTTGAACATTTGGATGAGCTGTTGCTGCTCTTCGATCAAAAAGATGAGCTCGTGCTGCTCTTTGATGAGCTCTTTGATCATTTTGATGAGCTTCTGCTGCTCTTTGATGAGCTCTTTCTGCTCTATCTGCTCTTTGATGAGCTCAAGCTCTGTCTTCAGATTCTTCTCATTCTCTATAGTAGCTTCTGATATGGGAGGATTGGGAGGAACGTCGGTGGCGTATGGTTTCTTTTCTTCTGTTATGGTGCCGAAATGTTGCCTTCGCCAGGAAAATACATAAGATGCGTGTGGCAATCTATAATATTACATTTATATATACATTTATTTATTTTTATTTGTTATACAAACATATATAAGTTAACGAACGAGCCGCTAGAATCTCTCCCTCTCACACATACGCATATAAGTTAGCGAACGAGCCGCTAAAATCTCTCCCTCTCACACATACGCATATAAGTTAGCGAACGAGCCGCTAAAGTCTCTCCCTCTCACACATACGCATTCTAAATTACGCTACATACATGCATACACTAATTAAAATATGGTCACTCGCAGCGCGCGAACGAGACGAGCTCAGGTGCTCGTCTTTACGTGTCCGCGCGCAAGTCTCGCTTCGCTCGCAACGCGCGGACGAGCAAGCACAGGCGCTAGTCTCTTACATGTCCGCGGTCCGCGTGTCGCGAACTCGGGTCCGTAAGTGCGTTAAGCCCAAGGAATTGCGCGGATCAATTCCCTCTACGGATACACGCTCGTCTTTTACAGGCGCGGTGTCGCTTTTCAGACAAGTAACATTATTTTAAATGAAAAAGGTGCATCAAATTTTTTCCGTCCCACTTACAGACTGCGGACTGTCAGGAACACTTTTACAGTATACCTGGTGTGGTTAAAAATATTTGATGCACAAATCCACCATGCATCATGCACATCCATCCATCCATACTACATAAATATACAAAGAATGTTAAGCAAAATATTAAAGTATAAATTACGTATAAGTTAGCGAACGAGCCGCTAAAGTGTCTCCCTCTCACACATACGCATTATAAATTACGCTTCATACATGCATACACTAATTAAAATATGTTCGCTCGCAGCGCGCGAACGAGACGAGCTCAGGTGCTCGTCTTTACGTGTCCGCGCGCGGGTCTCGCTTCGCTCGCAACGCGCGGATGAGACAAGCACAGGCGCAAGTCTCTTACATATCCGCGGCCCGCGTGTCGCGAACTCGGGTCCGTGGGTGCGTTAAGCCCAAGGAATTGCGCGGAACAATTCCCCCTGCGGATACACGCTTATATAAGTTAGCGAACGAGCCGCTAAAGTGTCTCCCTCTCACACATACGCATTATAAATTACGCTTCATACATGCATACACTAATTAAAATATGTTCGCTCGCAGCGCGCGAACGAGACGAGCTCAGGTGCTCGTCTTTACGTGTCCGCGCGCGGGTCTCGCTTCGCTCGCAACGCGCGGATGAGACAAGCACAGGCGCAAGTCTCTTACATATCCGCGGCCCGCGTGTCGCGAACTCGGGTCCGTGGGTGCGTTAAGCCCAAGGAATTGCGCGGATCAATTCCCCCCTGCGGATACACGCTCGTCTTTTATAGGCGCGGTGTCGCTTTTCAGACAAGTAACATTATTTTAAATGAAAAAGGTGCATCAAATTTTTTCCGTCCCACTTACAGACTGCGGACTGTCAGGAACACTTTTACAGTATACCTGGTGTGGTTAAAAATATTTGATGCACAAATCCACCATGCATCATGCACATCCATCCATCCATTACTACATAAATATACAAGAATGTTAAGCAAATATTAAAGTATAAATTACGTATAAGTTAGCGAACGAGCCGCTAAAGTGTCTCCCTCTCACACATACGCATTATAAATTACGCTTCATACATGCATACACTAATTAAAATATGTTCGCTCGCAGCGCGGCGAACGAGACGAGCTCAGTGCTCGTCTTTACGTGTCCGCGCGCGGGTCTCGCTTCGCTCGCAACGCGCGGATGAGACAAGCACAGGCGCAAGTCTCTTACATATCCGCGGCCCGCGTGTCGCGAACTCGGGTCCGTGGGTGCGTTAAGCCCAAGGAATTGCGCGGAACAATTCCCCCTGCGGATACACGCTTATATAAGTTAGCGAACGAGCCGCTAAAGTGTCTCCCTCTCACACATACGCATTATAAATTACGCTTCTACATGCATACACTAATTAAAATATGTTCGCTCGCAGCGCGCGAACGAGACGAGCTCAGGTGCTCGTCTTTACGTGTCCGCGCGCGGGTCTCGCTTCGCTCGCAACGCGCGGATGAGACAAGCACAGGCGCAAGTCTCTTACATATCCGCGGCCCGCGTGTCGCGAACTCGGGTCCGTGGGTGCGTTAAGCCCAAGGAATTGCGCGGAACAATTCCCCCTGCGGATACACGCTTATATAAGTTAGCGAACGAGCCGCTAAAGTGTCTCCCTCTCACACATACGCATTATAAATTACGCTTCATACATGCATACACTAATTAAAATATGTTCGCTCGCAGCGCGCGAACGAGACGAGCTCAGGTGCTCGTCTTTACGTGTCCGCGCGCGGGTCTCGCTTCGCTCGCAACGCGCGGATGAGACAAGCACAGGCGCAAGTCTCTTACATATCCGCGGCCCGCGTGTCGCGAACTCGGGTCCGTGGGTGCGTTAAGCCCAAGGAATTGCGCGGATCAATTCCCCCTGCGGATACACGCTCGTCTTTTATAGGCGCGGTGTCGCTTTTCAGACAAGTAACATTATTTTAAATGAAAAAGGTGCATCAAATTTTTTCCGTCCCACTTACAGACTGCGGACTGTCAGGAACACTTTTACAGTATACCTGGTGTGGTTAAAAATATTTGATGCACAAATCCACCATGCATCATGCACATCCATCCATCCATACTACATAAATATACAAAGAATGTTAAGCAAAATATTAAAGTATAAATTACGTATAAGTTAGCGAACGAGCCGCTAAAGTGTCTCCCTCTCACACATACGCATTATAAATTACGCTTCATACATGCATACACTAATTAAAATATGTTCGCTCGCAGCGCGCGAACGAGACGAGCTCAGGTGCTCGTCTTTACGTGTCCGCGCGCGGGTCTCGCTTCGCTCGCAACGCGCGGATGAGACAAGCACAGGCGCAAGTCTCTTACATATCCGCGGCCCGCGTGTCGCGAACTCGGGTCTGTGGGTGCGTTAAGCCCAAGGAATTGCGCGGAACAATTCCCCCTGCGGATACACGCTTATATAAGTTAGCGAACGAGCCGCTAAAGTGTCTCCCTCTCACACATACGCATTATAAATTACGCTTCATACATGCATACACTAATTAAAATATGTTCGCTCGCAGCGCGCGAACGAGACGAGCTCAGGTGCTCGTCTTTACGTGTCCGCGCGCGGGTCTCGCTTCGCTCGCAACGCGCGGATGAGACAAGCACAGGCGCAAGTCTCTTACATATCCGCGGCCCGCGTGTCGCGAACTCGGGTCCGTGGGTGCGTTAAGCCCAAGGAATTGCGCGGATCAATTCCCCCTGCGGATACACGCTCGTCTTTTATAGGCGCGGTGTCGCTTTTCAGACAAGTAACATTATTTTAAATGAAAAAGGTGCATCAAATTTTTTCCGTCCCACTTACAGACTGCGGACTGTCAGGAACACTTTTACAGTATACCTGGTGTGGTTAAAAATATTTGATGCACAAATCCCCATGCATCATGCACATCCATCCATCCATACTACATAAATATACAAAGAATGTTAAGCAAAATATTAAAGTATAAATTACGTATAAGTTAGCGAACGAGCCGCTAAAGTGTCTCCCTCTCACACATACGCATTATAAATTACGCTTCATACATGCATACACTAATTAAAATATGTTCGCTCGCAGCGCGCGAACGAGACGAGCTCAGGTGCTCGTCTTTACGTGTCCGCGCGCGGGTCTCGCTTCGCTCGCAAACGCGCGGATGAGACAAGCACAGGCGCAAGTCTCTTACATATCCGCGGCCCGCGTGTCGCGAACTCGGGTCCGTGGGTGCGTTAAGCCCAAGGAATTGCGCGGAACAATTCCCCCTGCGGATACACGCTTATATAAGTTAGCGAACGAGCCGCTAAAGTGTCTCCCTCTCACACATACGCATTATAAATTACGCTTCATACATGCATACACTAATTAAAATATGTTCGCTCGCAGCGCGCGAACGAGACGAGCTCAGGTGCTCGTCTTTACGTGTCCGCGCGCGGGTCTCGCTTCGCTCGCAACGCGCGGATGAGACAAGCACAGGCGCAAGTCTCTTACATATCCGCGGCCCGCGTGTCGCGAACTCGGGTCCGTGGGTGCGTTAAGCCCAAGGAATTGCGCGGAACAATTCCCCCTGCGGATACACGCTTATATAAGTTAGCGAACGAACCGCTAAAGTGTCTCCCTCTCACACATACGCATTATAAATTACGCTTCATACATGCATACACTAACTAAAATATGTTCGCTCGCAGCGCGCGAACGAGACGAGCTCAGGTGCTCGTCTTTACGTGTCCGCGCGCGGGTCTCGCTTCGCTCGCAACGCGCGGATGAGACAAGCACAGGCGCAAGTCTCTTACATATCCGCGGCCCGCGTGTCGCGAACTCGGGTCCGTGGGTGCGTTAAGCCCAAGGAATTGCGCGGAACAATTCCCCCTGCGGATACACGCTTATATAAGTTAGCGAACGAGCCGCTAAAGTGTCTCCCTCTCACACATACGCATTATAAATTACGCTTCATACATGCATACACTAATTAAAATATGTTCGCTCGCAGCGCGCGAACGAGACGAGCTCAGGTGCTCGTCTTTACGTGTCCGCGCGCGGGTCTCGCTTCGCTCGCAACGCGCGGATGAGACAAGCACAGGCGCAAGTCTCTTACATATCCGCGGCCCGCGTGTCGCGAACTCGGGTCCGTGGGTGCGTTAAGCCCAAGGAATTGCGCGGAACAATTCCCCCTGCGGATACACGCTTATATAAGTTAGCGAACGAGCCGCTAAAGTGTCTCCCTCTCACACATACGCATTATAAATTACGTTTCATACATGCATACACTAATTAAAATATGTTCGCTCGCAGCGCGCGAACGAGACGAGCTCAGGTGCTCGTCTTTACGTGTCCGCGCGCGGGTCTCGCTTCGCTCGCAACGCGCGGATGAGACAAGCACAGGCGCAAGTCTTTTACATATCCGCGGCCCGCGTGTCGCGAACTCGGGTCCGTGGGTGCGTTAAGCCCAAGGAATTGCGCGGAACAATTCCCCCTGCGGATACACGCTTATATAAGTTAGCGAACGAGCCGCTAAAGTGTCTCCCTCTCACACATACGCATTATAAATTACGCTTCATACATGCATACACTAATTAAAATATGTTCGCTCGCAGCGCGCGAACGAGACGAGCTCAGGTGCTCGTCTTTACGTGTCCGCGCGCGGGTCTCGCTTCGCTCGCAACGCGCGGATGAGACAAGCACAGGCGCAAGTCTCTTACATATCCGCGGCCCGCGTGTCGCGAACTCGGGTCCGTGGGTGCGTTAAGCCCAAGGAATTGCGCGGATCAATTCCCCCTGCGGATACACGCTCGTCTTTATAGGCGCGGTGTCGCTTTTCAGACAAGTAACATTATTTAAATGAAAAAGGTGCAATCAAATTTTTTTCCGTCCCAATTACAGACTGCGGACTGTCAGGAACACTTTTACAGTATACCTGGTGTGGTTAAAAATATTTGATGCACAAATCCACCATGCATCATGCACATTCATCCATCCATACTACATAAATATACAAAGAATGTTAAGCAAAATATTAAAGTATAAATTACGTATAAGTTAGCGAACGAGCCGCTAAAGTGTCTCCCTCTCACACATACGCATTATAAATTACGCTTCATACATGCATACACTAATTAAAATATGTTCGCTCGCAGCGCGCGAACGAGACGAGCTCAGGTGCTCGTCTTTACGTGTCCGCGCGCGGGTCTCGCTTCGCTCGCAACGCGCGGATGAGACAAGCACAGGCGCAAGTCTCTTACATATCCGCGGCCCGCGTGTCGCGAACTCGGGTCCGTGGGTGCGTTAAGCCCAAGGAATTGCGCGGATCAATTCCCCTGCGGATACACGCTCGTCTTTTATAGGCGCGGTGTCGCTTTTCAGACAAGTAACATTATTTAAATGAAAAAGGTGCATCAAATTTTTTCCGTCCCACTTACAGACTGCGGACTGTCAGGAACACTTTTACAGTATACCTGGTGTGGTTAAAAATATTTGATGCACAAATCCACCATGCATCATGCACATCCATCCATCCATACTACATAAATATACAAAGAATGTTAAGCAAAATATTAAAGTATAAATTACGTATAAGTTAGCGAACGAGCCGCTAAGTGTCTCCCTCTCACACATACGCATTATAAATTACGCTTCATACATGCATACACTAATTAAAATATGTTCGCTCGCAGCGCGCGAACGAGACGAGCTCAGGTGCTCGTCTTTACGTGTCCGCGCGCGGGTCTCGCTTCGCTCGCAACGCGCGGATGAGACAAGCACAGGCGCAAGTCTCTTACATATCCGCGGCCCGCGTGTCGCGAACTCGGGTCCGTGGGTGCGTTAAGCCCAAGGAATTGCGCGGAACAATTCCCCCTGCGGATACACGCTTATATAAGATAGCGAACGAGCCGCTAAAGTGTCCTCCCTCTCACACATACGCATTATAAATTACGCTTCATACATGCATACACTAATTAAAATATGTTCGCTCGCAGCGCGCGAACGAGACGAGCTCAGGTGCTCGTCTTTACGTGTCCGCGCGCGGGTCTCGCTTCGCTCGCAACGCGCGGATGAGACAAGCACAGGCGCAAGTCTCTTACATATCCGCGGCCCGCGTGTCGCGAACTCGGGTCCGTGGGTGCGTTAAGCCCAAGGAATTGCGCGGAACAATTCCCCCTGCGGATACACGCTTATATAAGATTAGCGAACGAGCCGCTAAAGTCTCTCCCTCTCACACATACGCATTATAAATTACGCTTCATACATGCATACACTAATTAAAATATGTTCGCTCGCAGCGCGCGAACGAGACGAGCTCAGGTGCTCGTCTTTACGTGTCCGCGCGCGGGTCTCGCTTCGCTCGCAACGCGCGGATGAGACAAGCACAGGCGCAAGTCTCTTACATATCCGCGGCCCGCGTGTCGCGAACTCGGGTCCGTGGGTGCGTTAAGCCCAAGGAATTGCGCGGAACAATTCCCCCTGCGGATACACGCTTATATAAGTTAGCGAACGAGCCGCTAAAGTCTCTCCCTCTCACACATACGCATTATAAATTACGCTTCATACATGCATACACTAATTAAAATATGTTCGCTCGCAGCGCGCGAACGAGACGAGCTCAGGTGCTCGTCTTTACGTGTCCGCGCGCGGGTCTCGCTTCGCTCGCAACGCGCGGATGAGACAAGCACAGGCGCAAGTCTCTACATATCCGCGGCCCGCGTGTCGCGAACTCGGGTCCGTGGGTGCGTTAAGCCCAAGGAATTGCGCGGAACAATTCCCCCTGCGGATACCACGCTTATATAAGTTAGCGAACGAGCCGCTAAAGTGTCTCCCTCTCACACATACGCATTATAAATTACGCTTCATACATGCATACACTAATTAAATATGTTCGCTCGCCAGCGCGCGAACGAGACGAGCTCAGGTGCTCGTCTTTACGTGTCCGCGCGCGGGTCTCGCTTCGCTCGCAACGCGCGGATGAGACAAGCACAGGCGCAAGTCTTTTACATATCCGCGGCCCGCGTGTCGCGAACTCGGGTCCGTGGGTGCGTTAAGCCCAAGGAATTGCGCGGAACAATTCCCCCTGCGGATACACGCTTATATAAGTTAGCGAACGAGCCGCTAAAGTGTCTCCCTCTCACACATACGCATATAAATTACGCTTCATACATGCATACACTAATTAAAATATGTTCGCTCGCAGCGCGCGAACGAGACGAGCTCAGGTGCTCGTCTTTACGTGTCCGCGCGCGGGTCTCGCTCGCTCGCAACGCGCGGATGAGACAAGCACAGGCGCAAGTCTCTTACATATCCGCGGCCCGCGTGTCGCGAACTCGGGTCCGTGGGTGCGTTAAGCCCAAGGAATTGCGCGGATCAATTCCCCCTGCGGATACACGCTCGTCTTTTATAGGCGCGGTGTCGCTTTCAGACAAGTAACATTATTTTAAATGAAAAAAGGTGCATCAAATTTTTTCCGTCCCAATACAGACTGCGGACTGTCAGGAACACTTTTTACAGTATACCTGGTGTGGTTAAAAATATTTGATGCACAATCCACCATTGCATCATGCACATTCATCCATCCATACTACATAAATATACAAAGAATGTTAAGCAAAATATTAAAGTATAAATTAAGTATCAGTTAGCGAACGAGCCGCTAAAGTCTCTCCCTCTCACACATACGCATTATAAATTACGCTTCATACATGCATACACTAATTAAAATATGTTCGCTCGCAGCGCGCGAACGAGACAAGCTCAGGTGCTCGTCTTTACGTGTCCGCGCGCGGGTCTCGCTTCGCTCGCAACGCGCGGATGAGACAAGCACAGGCGCAAGTCTCTTACATATCCACGGCCCGCGTGTCGCGAACTCGGGTCCGTGGGTGCGTTAAGCCCAAGGAATTGCGCGGAACAATTCCCCCTGCGGATACACGCTTATATAAGATAGCAACGAGCCGCTAAAGTCTCTCCCTCTCACACATACGCATTATAAATTACGCTTCATACATGCATACACTAATTAAAATATGTTCGCTCGCAGCGCGCGAACGAGACGAGCTCAGGTGCTCGTCTTTACGTGTCCGCGCGCGGGTCTCGCTTCGCTCGCAAACGCGCGGATGAGACAAGCACAGGCGCAAGTCTCTTACATATCCGCGGCCCGCGTGTCGCGAACTCGGGTCCGTGGGTGCGTTAAGCCCAAGGAATTGCGCGGATCAATTCCCCCTGCGGATACACGCTCGTCTTTTACAGACGCGGTGTCGCTTTTCAGACAAGTAACATTATTTAAAATAAAAAAGGTGCATCAAATTTTTTCCGTCCCACTTACAGACTGCGGACTGTCAGGAATCTTTTACATTATACCTGGTGTGGTTTAAAAATATTTGATGCACAATACCACCATGCATCATGCACATCCATCCATCCATACTACATAAATATACAAAGAATGTTAAGCAAAATATTAAGTATAAATTAAGTATAAGTTAGCGAACGGAGCCGCTAAAGTCTCTCCCTCTCACACATACGCATTATAAATTACGCTTCATACATGCATACACTAATAAAATATGTTCGCTCGCAGCGCGCGAACGAGACGAGCTCAGGTGCTCGTCTTTACGTGTCCGCGCGCGGGTCTCGCTTCGCTCGCAACGCGCGGATGAGACAAGCACAGGCGCAAGTCTCTTACATATCCACGGCCCGCGTGTCGCGAACTCGGGTCCGTGGGTGCGTTAAGCCCAAGGAATTGCGCGGAACAATTCCCCCTGCGGATACACGCTTATATAAGATAGCAAACGAGCCGCTAAAGTCTCTCCCTCTCACACATACGCATTATAAATTACGCTTCATACATGCATACATTAATTAAAATAAGTTCGCTCGCAGCGCGCGAACGAGACGAGCTCAGGTGCTCGTCTTTACGTGTCCGCGCGCGGGTCTCGCTTCGCTCGCAACGCGCGGATGAGACAAGCACAGGCGCAAGTCTCTTACATATCCGCGGCCCGCGTGTCGCGAACTCGGGTCCGTGGGTGCGTTAAGCCCAAGGAATTGCGCGGATCAATTCCCCCTGCGGATACACGCTCGTCTTTTACAGACGCGGTGTCGCTTTTCAGACAAGTAACATTATTTAAAATAAAAAAGGTGCATCAAATTTTTTCCGTCCCACTTACAGACTGCGGACTGTCAGGAATACTTTTACATTATACCTGGTGTGGTTAAAAATATTTGATGCACAATACCACCATGCATCATGCACATCCATCCATCCATACTACATAAATATACAAAGAATGTTAAGCAAAATATTAAAGTATAAATTAAGTATAAGTTAGCGAACGAGCCGCTAAAGTCTCTCCCTCTCACACATACGCATTATAAATTACGCTTCATACATGCATACACTAATTAAAATATGTTCGCTCGCAGCGCGCGAACGAGACGAGCTCAGGTGCTCGTCTTTACGTGTCCGCGCGCGGGTCTCGCTTCGCTCGCAACGCGCGGATGAGACAAGCACAGGCGCAAGTCTCTTACATATCCGCGGCCCGCGTGTCGCGAACTCGGGTCCGTGGGTGCGTTAAGCCCAAGGAATTGCGCGGAACAATTCCCCCTGCGGATACACGCTTATATAGAGTAGCGAACGAGCCGCTAAAGTCTCTCCCTCTCACACATACGCATTATAAATTACGCTTCATACATGCATACACTAATTAAAATATGTTCGCTCGCAGCGCGCGAACGAGACGAGCTCAGGTGCTCGTCTTTACAGTGTCCGCGCGCGGGTCTCGCTTCGCTCGCAACGCGCGGATGAGACAAGCACAG
Organism: Leptothorax acervorum; assembly: GCA_035220615.1. NCBI lineage: Eukaryota > Metazoa > Arthropoda > Insecta > Hymenoptera > Formicidae > Leptothorax > Leptothorax acervorum. The sequence goes on along the minus strand of JASTWQ010001262.1, from coordinate 22,060 downwards.
GCGCAAGTCTCTTACATATCCGCGGCCCGCGTGTCGCGAACTCGGGTCCGTGGGTGCGTTAAGCCCAAGGAATTGCGCGGAACAATTCCCCCTGCGGATACACGCTTATATAGAGTTAGCGAACGAGCCGCTAAAGTCTCTCCCTCTCACACATACGCATTATAAATTACGCTTCATACATGCATACACTAATTAAAATATGTTCGCTCGCAGCGCGCGAACGAGACGAGCTCAGGTGCTCGTCTTTACGTGTCCGCGCGCGGGTCTCGCTTCGCTCGCAACGCGCGGATGAGACAAGCACAGGCGCAAGTCTCTTACATATCCACGGCCCGCGTGTCGCGAACTCGGGTCCGTGGGTGCGTTAAGCCCAAGGAATTGCGCGGAACAATTCCCCCTGCGGATACACGCTTATATAAGATAGCAAACGAGCCGCTAAAGTCTCTCCCTCTCACACATACGCATTATAAATTACGCTTCATACATGCATACATTAATTAAAATAAGTTCGCTCGCAGCGCGCAAACGAGACGAGCTCAGGTGCTCGTCTCAGGCGCGCGGGTCTCGCTTCGCTCGCAACGCGCGGATGAGACAAGCACAGGCGCAAGTCTCTCACATATCCGCGGCCCGCGTGTCGCGAACTCGGGTCCGTGGGTGCGGTAAGCCCAAGGAATTGCGCGGATCAATTCCCCCTGCGGATACACGCTAATATAAGTTAGCGAACGAGCTGCAAAAGGCTCTCCCTCTCACACATACGCATAAACGTTGAATTACGCGCGATGCTGTATATACGCGATGCTGTGGACTCCTTTCCTTCTGCCATGGTGTAGACTGTAGAGAAATAATGCATTGACGGAGGGGAACATAAGAATAATTATAAAAAATTTGAAAAAAACTAAAAACAAGAACTATAACTATAATAATTATAATTTTAAAAATTATAAATATAAACAGAGCCTATGGATTCAGGCCCTGACCGCCCCCTATTTGGCCTTCTCAATCCTTTTCCTATCCATCCTCTTCCTCTATATCCTCTTCCTCTCCAGTTATTTCCTTCTGTCCATCCTTTTCTTCTATATCCTCTTCCTCTCCAGTTATTTCCTTCTGTCCATCCTCTTCCTCTATATCCTCTACTGCATTCTGTATCTTTCCAATTTCCGCTGATTCTCACCTAAAGTCTCTCCCTCTCACACATACGCATTATAAATTACGCTTTATACATGCATACACTAAATAAAATATGTTCGCTCGCAGCGCGCGAACGAGACGAGCTCAGGTGCTCGTCTTTACGTGTCCGCGCGCGGGTCTCGCTTCGCTCGCAACGCGCGGATGAGACAAGCACAGGCGCAAGTCTCTTACATATCCACGGCCCGCGTGTCGCGAACTCGGGTCCGTGGGTGCGTTAAGCCCAAGGAATTGCGCGGAACAATTCCCCCTGCGGATACACGCTTATATAAGATAGCAAACGAGCCGCTAAAGTCTCTCCCTCTCACACATACGCATTATAAATTACGCTTCATACATGCATACACTAATTAAAATATGTTCGCTCGCAGCGCGCGAACGAGACGAGCTCAGGTGCTCGTCTTTACGTGTCCGCGCGCGGGTCTCGCTTCGCTCGCAACGCGCGGATGAGACAAGCACAGGCGCAAGTCTCTTACATATCCACGGCCCGCGTGTCGCGAACTCGGGTCCGTGGGTGCGTTAAGCCCAAGGAATTGCGCGGAACAATTCCCCCTGCGGATACACGCTTATATAAGATAGCAAACGAGCCGCTAAAGTCTCTCCCTCTCACACATACGCATTATAAATTACGCTTCATACATGCATACATTAATTAAAATAAGTTCGCTCGCAGCGCGCGAACGAGACGAGCTCAGGTGCTCGTCTTTACGTGTCCGCGCGCGGGTCTCGCTTCGCTCGCAACGCGCGGATGAGACAAGCACAGGCGCAAGTCTCTTACATATCCACGGCCCGCGTGTCGCGAACTCGGGTCCGTGGGTGCGTTAAGCCCAAAGAATTGCGCGGAACAATTCCCCCTGCGGATACACGCTTATATAAGATAGCAAACGAGCCGCTAAAGTCTCTCCCTCTCACACATACGCATTATAAATTACGCTTCATACATGCATACATTAATTAAAATAAGTTCGCTCGCAGCGCGCGAACGAGACGAGCTCAGGTGCTCGTCTTTACGTGTCCGCGCGCGGGTCTCGCTTCGCTCGCAACGCGCGGATGAGACAAGCACAGGCGCAAGTCTCTTACATATCCACGGCCCGCGTGTCGCGAACTCGGGTCCGTGGGTGCGTTAAGCCCAAGGAATTGCGCGGGACAATTCCCCCTGCGGATACACGCTTATATAAGATAGCAAACGAGCCGCTAAAGTCTCTCCCTCTCACACATACGCATTATAAATTACGCTTCATACATGCATACACTAATTAAAATATGTTCGCTCGCAGCGCGCGAACGAGACGAGCTCAGGTGCTCGTCTTTACGTGTCCGCGCGCGGGTCTCGCTTCGCTCGCAACGCGCGGATGAGACAAGCACAGGCGCAAGTCTCTTACATATCCGCGGCCCGCGTGTCGCGAACTCGGGTCCGTGGGTGCGTTAAGCCCAAGGAATTGCGCGGATCAATTCCCCCTGCGGATACACGCTCGTCTTTTACAGACGCGGTGTCGCTTTTCAGACAAGTAACATTATTTAAAATAAAAAAGGTGCATCAAATTTTTTCCGTCCCACTTACAGACTGCGGACTGTCAGGAATACTTTTACAGTATACCTGGTGTGGTTAAAAATATTTGATGCACGAAACCATCATGCACCGTATACTTTTCCCCGCGCGTGAACTTCTGTAATACTTGTAATACGAACGAGTGCCGGCCTTCGGAGCCAGACCGCGGAGTACTTCTTCCCGCGCGTGAACCCCTATAGTACTTATAATACGAACGCGTGTCGAGATATATAGAATGAATGACGTGAGATCCAAAAGAGACAAGAATTTCCGAAGCAAATATATTCACGCAATACTTATCGTAATCAACATATATATATATATATATATATATATATATAATGAATTTATCGTATTCTCGCGAATGTGACATTTTTCTTTATAAATTCTCAGGTATATTATATGTATATTTATATATAATCGTCCCATTATTTTTCTGCCATACGTTATTAAAATTTTGTAATATGACATATGAAATATGTATCAATTTTGAGATATTTCTATATTTATATATACAGGGTGTACCTAAACTGGCGATAAATATTTTAATGACAAATACTTTGTAACGTTTTAAGACGCAAATTCTAATACAAAAATGCCGAGGCTATAATAGTTTTCGAGTGAGAAAAGTTTAAAGTGGTTATATTTCGCGCACAACATGGCCAATGATAAAGGTGCTTCCATGAATCGAATGCTTTTGACAGTAATATAAAATTATTATAAAAATTTCAAAAGTTTTATTAAGAAACTATTTCTGTTTGTCCGTGTAATAAATTATAAAACCAGTTTAAAAGTATTTATTCACTATTATAGCCTCGGCAATTTCGTATTAGAATTTTTGTCCTAAAATGTTACACAGTATTTGTCTTTAAAATAATTATCGCCAGTTTAGGTACACCCGATATATATAAAATTACTCTGTCACGCGACAACGTATTTGCTGGATCTCACGTCAGTTTATTTTATTTTATTTATTGATACAAAAGTGAAAGATTCAAATTATAAAGACGCTGAAAATGGTCAACGTTTCAAAATACAATTTTTACGCGCGTCTAGTTCGATTTTTAATTAAATTTACTAACTTAATTATCTATTTATTCCGAAAAAATATTTACGAGAAAAAACTTTTATGAAATTTTAAATGGTTTTTCTTTCTCTAATTATTTCTAATTATTTTAGATAAAACGGCCCGAATAAATGAGAAAGAACAATTAAACAAAATATTGATGGTTAACACGTTCGCATAATAATAAACATTTCTTGAGAAGGGCTAGCAAACAAAGCTTGTTAGTAATGCTTGAGTAATATATTAAAAATAATACATTAATTACCAAACATATCATTACGAATCAAAATTAGGTTTATTAGATCTTGTATTAGATCAGAGTTGATGCCTTTGCATTTAAATATAAACGACGTATGCGAATATCAGGTACGAAGAGAGCGACATGCGAGGTCTATCAAACTGACATTAATTTTAATGTACATGTAAAGTTTCGGTTAATTTTAAATGACTGTTTTTCACACACTGAGGAATACCACATTCAGGGTCGAAACGTTTGTTACTTAATATATTATTTTTAATATATGACTCAAGCATTACCAACGAGCATTGTTCGCTAGCCCTTCTCAAGAAATGTTTAAGAGCAATTAATTTTAAGATAAAAAATGATACTTACCCCAAGGTTGCCCGGCCGGTGCCCGATATGCCTCTGTCAGGCCTCCTCCTTCTCTCAGAATGTCTCGTTTGAAGCCTCCTTTTCCTCCTTCCGTTGCACAGGACTCTCACAAAACCACTGTTCAATATTCCGCGATCGAGAGCGAAGTAACATGCGTCATAATACGATCGCGATACTTTATATGATACACTCCCGAGATGAAACGTATCACGGCTCACGTGGCGCACTTTTGACATTTAAATCCGACAGTTCACCGAGCTTCTGTTATTTTTACTGAACGCGAACCATTCGACGACCGCCATACGTTCGAGACACACTGCGATACAGCTCAAACGCATACATAAATTCCGCGAGATGCGAATGCAATTAAACGGTCGACACATCACACATCACCGCGTCTCGATCGTTACCCGAAATCACGCGATCCGCGCACTCTGTCACATTAAATCCCACGAAAGCGGCGGTCGAATTACACATTCTCAAATCAATAAATTTTTCGTGAAACAATCGTCGTCCGTAAAATAAATCGCGACAAAACGTTAGTCCAACACTCCGATCGTTTCCTCGCTCCCGTGTGCGATAATAGTTCATTCATCGAAATATTGCATGTATACAAAAAACGGAATATTCGACGTATAAATTCTGTATTAATTAAACTCAACGCACAAACGAAGTAATCCGATAGTTAATAGACAACGTCGCATCTATTTAGTACGTGCGATATTACCGTAACACTTATCGCGGCACATCTCGCGATGTAATAAACGCAACGTCACGCACGCGGAGCGGCTCGCTCGGCTACCTCTCAGGTCGAGTGTCGGGAATGAATGAATGACAGCGCGGCGCGCGACCGGTCACCTCCGCGGAGTGACCGTTTTTGGCTGCATTCCGATATTTACACTCAGTACTGAAAATCAATATTTTTCTATAAGATTCACGAAGAATATGTGCACCAAAATATCTTTTGGACTCTTCATTCATCCGTGATACATGCATGCTAAATTTGTTTATATACATTTTGCTATCTTGCATCAATTTCTGTAGTATTTAATTCTGGAAAGGAAAGAAAATGAAAAAATATTATAACAGCTATTATTGGAAAATTATAAATTCCCATTATAAGTTCACATTATAAGTTCTTTACAGTGACTCTAATATCAAATCGATATCAATTTAATTAGGGAAGGGAGAGGAAATTTATAATGTTCCAATAATAGTTGTGTTTTAAGTCCGACAAATACGAAGGCGCGCAGTTAATATGTTGGAAAGTACGCGTATTTAAAATACATATAGAAAATAATATTAAGCTGCCTAAGATACAAGCTTAGACCGTATGGCTATTTCCTTTGTATTGATTTATATATTAACGGTCTTAACGTATATTAATTGTTTATAGAAAATTATTTTTACTTATTATTATTGTATGTCTAAAAGAATATTTAGAAATATTTTTAAAATCTTATTGCTAAAAAAATAAACGTCGAACAAATTTCAAAATGGAATTAATTTAATACTAGATAATATATAAAAATTAAAAAAATTTCAATAAATCGCCTATCAAGCGATTGATATAGTACTTCGCGGTTAGTGTTCTATGCAATAAACATTAAACGCAACAAATAAATGATGCGTCGACATAACGAGTTCTATTGTGAACTCAATGCATGCTAACGCGACAGCAATCTCTCGTAAGCACAACAATTTTGAACAAATTGATAAATAATGGAGTTCCAAGATTAATTAATTTCAGCCTAGTCTGATTTAGTCTATCCATTTTGAGGCACCGGATCTGTGACATGTCGCATTTATCTGATAGTATTATTAGATAAGAATAGTACATAAATATATACAATCTAATAATCACAGATTCGTTACCCTATAATAATAAATAATTCTTCACCAGCCGATGCGCAACGGACAGAGTTATTTCGTATACGGAGTAGGTATACAGAATCACGTGATGATTTTGTAACACAAAAATAAAAGATCTAAATTAAAATGACGCTGAAAATAATCAACGTTTCAAAAAATAATTCTTACGCGCGTCTAATTCGATTTTAAATTAAATTTACTAACTTAATTATCTATCTATTCCGGAAAAATTTTTACGGGAAAAAACTTTTATAAAATTTTAAATGGTTTTTCTTTCTCTAATTATTTCTAATTATTTTAGATAAAACGGCCCGAATAAATGAGAAAGAACAATTAAACAAAATATTGATCGTTAACACGTTCGCATAATAATAAACATTTATTGAAAAGGGCTAGCAAACAAAGCTCGTTAGTAATGCTTGAGTCATATATTAAAAATAATACATTAAATAACAAACATATCATTACGAATCAAAATATTAGGTTTACTAGATCTTGTATTAGATCAGAGTTGATACCTTCCCATTTAAATTTAAACGACGTATGCGAATATTAGGTACGAAGAGAGCAACATGCGAGGTCTATCAAACTGACATTAATTTTAATGTACATGTAAAGTTTCGGTTAATTTTAAATAATTGTTTTTTACACACTAAGCAAGACCACATTCAGGGTCGAAACGTTTGTTATTTAATATATTATTTTTAATATATGACTCAAGCATTACCAACGAGCTTTGTTTGCTAGTCCTTCTCAAGAAATGTTTAAGAGCAATTAATTTTAAGATAAGAAGTGATACTTACCCCAAGGTTGCCGGCTGGTGCCCGATATGCCTCTGCCAGGCCTCCTCCTTTTCTCAGAATGTCTCGTTTGAAGCCTCCTTTTCCTTCTTCCGTTACACAGGGCACTCACAAAAAACCACTGTTTAATATTCCGCGATCGAGAGCGAAGTAAAATAACTGTCATAATACGATCGCGATATTTTACGAGACACTCCCGAGATGAAACGTATCACGGCTCACGTGGCGCACTTTTGACATTTAAATCCGACAGTTCACCGAGCTTCTGTTATTTTTACTGAACGCGAACCATTCGACGACCGCCATACGTTCGAGACACACTGCGATACAGCTCAAACGCATACATAAATTCCGCGAGATGCGAATGCAATTAAACGGTCGACACATCACACATCACCGCGTCTCGATCGTTACTCGAAATCACGCGATCCGCGCACTCTGTCACATTAAATCCCACGAAAGCGGCGGTCGAATTACACATTCTCAAATCAATAAATTTTTCGTGAAACAATCGTCGTCCGTAAAATAAATCGCGACAAAACGTTAGTCCAACACTCCGATCGTTTCCTCGCTCCCGTGTGCGATAATAGTTCATTCATCGAAATATTGCATGTATACAAAAAACGGAATATTCGACGTATAAATTCTGTATTAATTAAACTCAACGCACAAACATAGTAATCCGATAGTTAATAGACAACGTCGCATCTATTTAGTACGTGCGATATTACCGTAACACTTATCGCGGCACATCTCGCGATGTAATATAACGTTACATACGGAGCGGCTCGCTCGGCTACCTGTCACGTCGAGTGTCGGGACGTGAACAGACGTGAATGAATGAATGATAGCGCCACGCGGCGTACGTACAACCCCCGTCGCACCGGCCCCACTCGCCTGCGCGCGAATACGAAAAACAATGTCGAACATCTGCGTGCCGCGTGCCAACGGTAATATTCTCACCACCGGCAATATTCACTTGACGATAACGTTTAATACTTATACATTAATTAATTATGTATCTAGCGGGAATCGGGATAGAATAAACGTACGCCGAATATTCCGTTTCTCGTATCTCAATGGATAATAGCGCGGCGCGCGAATGGGCTGTTATCGCATATCTTTCGCGTTGTTTCGTGGACCCGCATATTACCCGATAGCGCATTACCCGATAATTTCTCTCTCAATAATATTTCAATCTAATAGTAAGTACGAAACGATTTTAGAGTAATAAAATAATTCAAAATAAAGAAGATTAACGCGATGAGCTATCGCGGGGTCGGCTCTTTGTTCGCAATTGTTTCGTTTCATTTCGAGCATGTAAGGTGGGTCACATAAAGGTTGCAACACTTAATTTTTGGATTGGTTTTGAAATGCACAAATATTATGCTACAAACCACTATCAAAACAAATCACCCATCCAACAATTAAGTGTTGCAGCCTTTATGTGACCCACAGTATTAAAATTATATTATGGAACTTTTCGGAATGGATTTCGATCGGAATTGTTTCGTTACACTCGCAACTCTTATTTTACGCGGTGGATACATTGTATATGCGTAAGAAGAAATTGCGTAATTTGGAAAAAACCGTATACGTTATTTCAAAACCATGACTGATTGTGAGTTTAAAGAGAATAAAGGCAAACGAACAAATAATAAGCGAATCACGATTGATAATAACAACCAATTAGCTGCTGAAATTTATTTGAAAAATATATAGTACCTACGTACATCTATAGATTCTATAGTATTACTCGCTTTTATAACATGATAATATACAATGGGCATGTGTCGGATTAAAAATTTTGAAATTTTTATTATTTATTATTAAAAATTGAAAATTAAAGTCTGCACACGAAAAATTGCATACAATTTCTTGAAAAAACGCGTTATTTAAAAAAATCGCGTAAAAAAAAACGCGGAGAACGTAAGAAAAGAGTTGGGTGCATGCATTTTTTAGATTTCTATTGTATTTTCTAAAAAAAACGAAACAATTTCGATCGAAATCCATTTCGAAAAGGTCCATAATGTAATTATAATACATGCTCAAAATAACGAAACAAGAAACAAGCAATAAGCAAAGAGCCAACCGCGCTATAGTTCATCGCGTTAATCTTTATTTTTAATTATTTTATTACTCTAAAATCGTTTCTTACTTACAATTAGATCGAAATATTATTGGATCTTACGTCATTAATCTGTATATCTTACTTGACATCTGAGGTGACATCAAATAATGTTCGCGATTCGCAATTCAGATTTTGTATTAAAAATTGTTTGTCTATTCATTGATTTATTGATTGATTCATCGACTAATTTTTAAATTTCGGCTGTTTTGTGATTCTATTTATAGTATTTGCAAATTAAAATATTTGCAACTCTTATAAAATTTTAAATCGCTTTTCTTTCTGTAATTATTTCTAATTATTTTAGATAAAACGGCCCGAATAAATGGGAAAGAAAAAGAACAATTAATTTTGAGATAAGAAATGATACTTACCCCAAGGTTGTCTCGCCGATACCCGATGCCTCTGCCCCAGGCCCCCTCCTCCTCTCAGAATGTCTCGTTTGAACCTCCTTTTCCTCCTTCCGTTACACAGGACACTCACAAAAAACCACTGTTCAATATTCCGCGATCAAGAGCGAAGTAACATGCGTCATAATACGATCGCGATACTTTATATGATACACTCCCGAGATGAAACGTATCACGGCTCACGTGGCGCACTTTTGACATTTAAATCCGACAGTTCACCGAGCTTCTGTTATTTTTACTGAACGCGAACCATTCGACGACCGCCATACGTTCGAGACACACTGCGATACAGCTCAAACGCATACATAAATTCCGCGAGATGCGAATGCAATTAAACGGTCGACACATCACACATCACCGCGTCTCGATCGTTACTCGAAATTACGCGATCCGCGCACTCTGTCACATTAAATCCCACGAAAGCGGCGGTCGAATTACACATTCTCAAATCAATAAATTTTTCGTGAAACAATCGTCGTCCGTAAAATAAATCGCGACAAAACGTTAGTCCAACACTCCGATCGTTTCCTCGCTCCCGTGTGCGATAATAGTTCATTCATCGAAATATTGCATGTATACAAAAAACGGAATATTCGACGTATAAATTCTGTATTAATTAAACTCAACGCACAAACGAAGTAATCCGATAGTTAATAGACAACGTCGCATCTATTTAGTACGTGCGATATTACCGTAACACTTATCGCGGCACATCTCGCGATGTAATAAACGCAACGTCACGCACGCGGAGCGGCTCGCTCGGCTACCTCTCAGGTCGAGTGTCGGGAATGAATGAATGACAGCGCGGCGCGCGACCGGTCACCTCCGCGGAGTGACCGTTTTTGGCTGCATTCCGATATTTACACTCAGTACTGAAAATCAATATTTTTCTATAAGATTCACGAAGAATATGTGCACCAAAATATCTTTTGGACTCTTCATTCATCCGTGATACATGCATGCTAAATTTGTTTATATACATTTTGCTATCTTGCATCAATTTCTGTAGTATTTAATTCTGGAAAGGAAAGAAAATGAAAAAATATTATAACAGCTATTATTGGAAAATTATAAATTCCCATTATAAGTTCACATTATAAGTTCTTTACAGTGACTCTAATATCAAATCGATTTCCTCCTTCCGTTACACAGGGCACTCACAAAACCACTGTTCAATATTCCGCGATCGAGAGCGAAGCAACTGTTACAATACGATCGCGATACTTTACGAGCCACTCCCGAAATGAAACGTACGTATATAACCGCTCACGGCGCACTTTTGACATTTAAATCCGACAGTTCACCGAGCTTCTGTTATTTCCACTGAACGTAAACCGTTGGAAGAACACCGTACGGAATTTTCTCGGAATTATATGACAAAATAATAAACTCGTTATAACTTTCTTAGCTCGTCATTGTTTATAATTGTTTATTATGTTGTCCGTCGTCGTCCGCCACTGTAGACGTAACCTCTTTATATCAGTCTAATTTATTGTCTGACATTATGAAAATCCACATTTTAAATACTAACCAACGCACAAATCACGCAAGTGTCCCGTCTCTTTATCGACTCAATGTTTTATAATTTAATCGATACCGCGGTAACTGAGTTTGAAGAGAATAAAGGCAAACGAACAACGTATGAAAATAATAAGCGAATCCCGATTATGATAATAACAACCAAGCTGCTGAAATATAATTGAAAAATATAGTACATAATATATGTATATCTATAGTATAGTATTACATAATCAACATTTCCCGTTCTTACAGCATCTATATGAATTTTGCGAACTTTTCATACAAGCATCTGTGTTTTAGAACAAACGGCTGGTCTTTCATATACCATCTACCCATTGCTTCTGATTCGGAGTGAACCATATGATCAATAAATAATTATTTTTCTTGAATGAAAATGTGAGAAATCTATTACAAATCCAAATGCAACTTTGCGCCGCATAGTTAAATTATAATTTATATAGATCTAATTAGAAAGATGCAAGATCTTTTGTTAACAATTTTATCGACGTTATCCAGATAATTACCGAGTTTTGAGATTATTATAACTTATGGAAACGAATTAATAATACGCATACATACATGAACAATTAAATTTCATATAAATAAGAGAATTATGAGCAGAAATCGTTTATAGTTTCGACCAAACTGGCAATCTTTATTTAATTGATTAACTTAAAACAGCGTTTCGGCTGAGATTCCAGACCTTATCAAGTGTATAAATTCACGCCTTTGCAAACACTTCATTAGTTCGGATATTGTGCCAGCAATGAGCTTAAATCTAAGAACTGAAATATTATAATAATTAACGGGTATCGATTAAATTATAAAACATCGAGTCTATGAAGAGACGGACACTTGCGTGATTTGTGCGTCGGTTGGTATTTAAAATGTGGATTTTCATAATGTCAGACAATAAATTAGATTGATATAAAGAAGTAACGTCTACAGTGGCGGACGACGACGGACAAAATAATAAACGGATATAAACAATGACAAGCTAAGAAAGTTATAACGAATTTATTATTTTGACATATAATTCCGAGAAAATAATAAACTCGTTATAACTTTTTTAGCTCGTATTATAAATTCCCATTGTAAGTTCACATTATAAGTTCTTTACAGTGATTTTAATATTAAATCGATATCGATTTAATTAGGGAAGAGGAGAGTGAATTTATAATGTTCCAATAATAGCTGTGTTTTAAGTCCGACAAATAATCAGCGCGCAGTTAATATGTAGGAATGTACGCGTATTTAAAATACATATAGAAAATAATATTAAGCTGCCTAAGATCCAAGCTTAGACCGATGGCTATTTCCTTTGTATTGATTTATATATTAACGATCTTAACGTATATTAATTGTTTATAGAAAATTATTTTTACTTATTATTATTGTATGTCTAAAAAAATATTTAGAAATATTTTTAAAACTTTATTGCTAAAGAAATAAACGTCGAACAAATTTCAAAATGGAATTAATTTAATACTTGATAATGTGAAATATATAAAAATTAAAAAAATTTTAATAAATCGCCTATCAAGCGATTGATATAGTATTTCGCGGTTAGTGTTCTATGCAATAAACATTAGACGCAACAAATAAATGATGCGTCGACATAACAAGTTCTATTGTGAACTCAATGCGTGCTAACGCGACAGCAATCTCCCGTAAGCACAACAAATTTGAACAAATTGATAAATAATGGAGTTCCAAGATTAATTATTTTCAGCCTAGTCTGATTTAGTCTATCCATTTTGGGACAACGGATCTGTGACAAGTCGCATTTATCTGATAATATTATTAGATAGGAATAATACATAAATATATACAATATATAATAATCACAGATTCGTTACCCTATAATAAAAAATAATTCTTCACCAGGCGATGCGCAACGGACAGTGTTGTTTCGTATATGGAGTAGGTATACAGAATCACGTGATGATTTTGTAACACAAAAATAAAAGATCCAAATTAAAAATACGCTGAAAATGATCAACGTTTCAAAAAATAATTCTTACGCGCGTCTAATTCGATTTTTAATTAAATTTACTAATTTAATTATCTATTTATTCCGGAAAAATATTTACGAGAATAAACTTTTATAAAATTTCAAATGGTTTTTCTTTCTATAATTATTTCTAATTATTTTAGATAAAACGGCCCGAATAAATGGGAAAGAACAATTAATTTTAAGATTTGAAAGGACACTTACCCCAAGGTAATTGCTTTGCCGGTGCCCGATGCCTCTGCCCCAGGTTTCCTCCTCCTCTCAGAATGTCTAGGTTGATTGAAGCATCCTTTTCCTCCTTCTGTTGCACAGGGCACTCACAAAACCACTGTTCAATATTCCGCGATCAAGAGCGAAGCAACGGTTACAATACGATCGCGATACTTTACGAGACACTCCCGAAATGAAACGTACGTATATCACGGCTCATGGCGCACTTTTGACATTTAAATCCGACAGTTCACCGAGCTTCTGTTATTTCCACTGAACGCAAACCGTTCGAAGAACGCAGTACGGAATTTTCTCGGAATTATATGACAAAATAATAAACTCGTTATAACTTTCTTAACTCGTCATTGTTTATATTTGTTTATTATGTTGTCCGTCGTCGTCCGCCACTGTAGACGTTACCTTTTATATCAGGCTAATTTATTGTCTGACATTATAAAAATCCACATTTTAAATACCAACCAACGCACAAATCACGCAAGTGTCCCGTCTCTTTATCGACTCGATGTTTTATAATTTAATCGATACCGCGGTAACTGAGTTTGAAGAGAATAAAGGCAAACGAACAACGTATGAAAATAATAAGCGAATCCCGATTATGATAATAACAACCAAGCTGCTGAAATATAATTGAAAAATATAGTACATAATATATGTATATCTATAGTATAGTATTACATAATCAACATTTCCCGTTCTTACAGCATCTATATGAATTTTGCGAACTTTTCATACAAGCATCTGTGTTTTAGAACAAACGGCTGGTCTTTCATATACCATCTACCCATTGCTTCTGATTCGGAGTGAACCATATGATCAATAAATAATTATTTTTCTTGAATGAAAATGTGAGAAATCTATTACAAATTCAAATGCAACTTTGCGCCGCATAGTTAAATTATAATTCTATATAGATCTAATTAGAAAGATGCAAGATCTTTTGTTAACAATTTTATCGACGTTATCCAGATAATTACCGAGTTTTGAGATTATTATAACTTATGGAAACGAATTAATAATACGCATACATACATGAACAATTAAATTTCATATAAATAAGAGAATTATGAGCAGAAATCGTTTATAGTTTCGACCAAACTGGCAATCTTTATTTAATTGATTAACTTAAAACAGCGTTTCGGCTGAGATTCCAGACCTTATCAAGTGTATAAATTCACGCCTTTGCAAACACTTCATTAGTTCGGATATTGTGCCAGCAATGAGCTTAAATCTAAGAACTGAAATATTATAATAATTAACGGGTATCGATTAAATTATAAAACATCGAGTCTATGAAGAGACGGGACACTTGCGTGATTTGTGCGTCGGTTGGTATTTAAAATGTGGATTTTCATAATGTCAGACAATAAATTAGATTGATATAAAGAAGTAACGTCTACAGTGGCGGACGACGACGGACAAAATAATAAACGGATATAAACAATGACGAGCTAAGAAAGTTATAACGAATTTATTATTTTGACATATAATTCCGAGAAAATAATAAACTCGTTATAACTTTCTTAGCTCGTATTATAAATTCCCATTGTAAGTTTACATTATAAGTTCTTTACAGTGATTTTAATATTAAATCGATATCGATTTAATTAGGGAAGGGAGAGAGAATTTATAATGTTCCAATAATAGCTGTGTTTTAAGTCCGACAAATAATCAGCGCGCAGTTAATATGTTGGAAAGTACGCGTATTTAAAATACATATAGAAAATAATATTAAGCTGCCTAAGATCCAAGCTTAGACCGATGGCTATTTCCTTTGTATTGATTTATATATTAACGATCTTAACGTATATTAATTGTTTATAGAAAATTATTTTTACTTATTATTATTGTATGTCTAAAAAAATATTTAGAAATATTTTTAAAACTTTATTGCTAAAGAAATAAACGTCGAACAAATTTCAAAATGGAATTAATTTAATACTTGATAATGTGAAATATATAAAAATTAAAAAAATTTTAATAAATCGCCTATCAAGCGATTGATATAGTATTTCGCGGTTAGTGTTCTATGCAATAAACATTAGACGCAACAAATAAATGATGCGTCGACATAACAAGTTCTATTGTGAACTCAATGCGTGCTAACGCGACAGCAATCTCCCGTAAGCACAACAAATTTGAACAAATTGATAAATAATGGAGTTCCAAGATTAATTATTTTCAGCCTAGTCTGATTTAGTCTATCCATTTTGGGACAACGGATCTGTGACAAGTCGCATTTATCTGATAATATTATTAGATAGGAATAATACATAAATATATACAATATATAATAATCACAGATTCGTTACCCTATAATAAAAAATAATTCTTCACCAGGCGATGCGCAACGGACAGTGTTGTTTCGTATATGGAGTAGGTATACAGAATCACGTGATGATTTTGTAACACAAAAATAAAAGATCCAAATTAAAAATACGCTGAAAATGATCAACGTTTCAAAAAATAATTCTTACGCGCGTCTAATTCGATTTTTAATTAGATTTACTAATTTAATTATCTATTTATTCCGGAAAAATATTTACGAGAATAAACTTTTATAAAATTTCAAATGGTTTTTCTTTCTATAATTATTTCTAATTATTTTAGATAAAACGGCCCGAATAAATGGGAAAGAACAATTAATTTTAAGATTTGAAAGGACACTTACCCCAAGGTAATTGCTTTGCCGGTGCCCGATGCCTCTGCCCCAGGTTTCCTCCTCCTCTCAGAATGTCTAGGTTGATTGAAGCCTCCTTTTCCTCCTTCTGTTGCACAGGGCACTCACAAAACCACTGTTCAATATTCCGCGATCGAGAGCGAAGCAACGGTTACAATACGATCGCGATACTTTACGAGACACTCCCGAAATGAAACGTACGTATATCACGGCTCATGGCGCACTTTTGACATTTAAATCCGACAGTTCATCGAGCTTCTGTTATTTCCACTGAACGCAAACCGTTCGAAGAACGCCGTACGGAATTTTCTCGGAATTATATGACAAAATAATAAACTCGTTATAACTTTCTTAGCTCGTCATTGTTTATATTTGTTTATTATGTTGTCCGTCGTCGTCCGCCACTGTAGACGTTACCTCTTTATATCAGTCTAATTTATTGTCTGACATTATGAAAATCCACATTTTAAATACCAACCAACGCACAAATCACGCAAGTGTCCCGTCTCTTTATCGACTCGATGTTTTATAATTTAATCGATACCGCGGTAACTGAGTTTGAAGAGAATAAAGGCAAACGAACAACGTATGAAAATGATAAGCGAATCACGATTATGATAATAACAACCAAGCTGCTGAAATATAATTGAAAAATATAGTACATAATATATGTATATCTATAGTATAGTATTACATAATTAACATTTTCCATTCTTACAGCTTCTATATGAATTTTGCGAACTTTTCATACAAGCATTTGTGTTTTAGAACAAACGGCTGGTCTTTCATATATATACCATCTACCCATTGCATCTGAATCGGAGTGAACTATATGATCAATAAATAATTATTTTTCTTGAATGTAAATGTGAGAAATCTATTACAAATATCTTATCCAAATGCAACTGCGCCGCATAGTTAAATTATAATTCTATATAGATCTAATTAGAAAAATGCAAGATCTTTTGTTAACAAGTTTATCGACGTTATCCAGATAATTACCGAGTTTGGAGATTATTATAACTTATGGAAACGAATTAATAACACGCATATATACATTAACAATTTAATTTTTTATAAATAAGATAATTATAAGCAGAAATCGTTTATAGTTTCGACCACGAAGACCGTGACCGTAACACTTATCGCGGCACATCTCGCGATGTAATATAACGTTACATAAACACCGCCCGACTCGCCCTAGGTTCGGGAAGCGCGCTATTAGCGCTATTTGCTTGTTCTATCCTTGTTTTACATTTACATCTAATGAGCGATAAAGATAGAATGATGCTATTAGCGCTAATTGCGTCCTCGGCGTACTTACTACCCCCACCGGCCTCATTAGAGTACGCGAATACGAAAAACAATGTCGATCACCTGCGTGCCGCATGCCAACGGTAATATTCTCACTGCCGGCAATATTCACTTGACGATATAACACATTTAATTATTTAATATAATTATGTTATACCTAGTGAGACAATAGAATTAATGTATGCCGAATATTCCTTTTATCTCGATGAATGGGCTGTTATCGCATATCTTTCGCGTTGTTTCTGGACCCCCAGATAGCACAGCTGATCTTTATGAATTCATAAAGATCAGCTATGCTATCTGGGCCCGTATATTAGCGCATTACCCGATAATTTCTCTCAATAATATTTTGATCTAATTGTAAATAAGAAACAATTGTAGAATAATAAAATAATTCAAAATGAAAAAAAGTAACGCGAGCTATATCTTGCGGTCGGCTCTTTGCTCGCTTGTTTTGTTATTTCGAGCATATATATTTACGAACAAACTATATTATTTGACTAAAATTACATACAAAAATTAAAATTAGTTGTTTCGGTTTTAAATAAGACCCTCTTCGGTGATCAAAAAACGTATATTACATGGACAAATTTAATCGTGGCATGGCGCGATCGATAAGTAATCAAAACAATTCGCCTATTATAGTATTCATCGACGCATTCAAAGCAGCTAGTGCCGGGTATCCAAAGTTGTGTAGTGCAAGAATACGATAAATTTATATTATGATACTTATTGCGTGAATATATTTGCTTCGGAAATTATTGTTTGGATTCCGGTTTGGATCTCACGTCATTCATATTCTGTATATCTTAGTTGACATCTGAAATGAGATCAAATAATGTTCGCGGTTCGCGGTTCGCGATTCGTATTGTATTCAAAATTGTTCGTCTACTCATTGATTTATTGATTCATCGATTGATTTTTAAATTTCGGTTGTCTTGTGTTTCTACACAGTATGGTATTTAAATTAAAATATTAGCGATCGCGATATAATCGATTTTGATTAGAACGCGGTTAATATAAATTTTTTTACATTCTTTGATGATATAATTCTTTCTTGCTTTTTTCACTTATTGTTAGATATATGTATTTCTTGATTGAAAAAGTAATTAATGCGTATTACTGAGAAATTAAATGCAAAATTAAGTTAAATTTAATTAATATTTTATTAACAAACATAATTATTTATCAATAGACAAAGGAAAGAGCCATTTACGGCCCAAGCAATTGGATCTTAGATAGTTTAATAATATTTCTATATTATACGCAAATTTTCCAACATATTAAACTGCGCGCCGATTATTTGTCGGACTTAAAACACAGTTATTATTGGAACATTAGAAATCCCCCCTTTCCTCCCTAATTAAATCGATATCGATTTAATATTAAAATCACTATAAAGAACTTATTGCGAAAAATATTACCCCAGCCAGGGAGGGGAGGGGGGATTTCTAATGTTCCAATAATAACTGTGTTTTCTAAAGTCTGACAAATAAACGGCGCGCAGTTTAATATGTTGGAAAAAATTCGCGTATAATATAGAAATATTATTAAACTATCTAAGATCCAAGCTTGGACCGTAAATGGCTCTTTCCTTTGTCTATTGATTGCATATCTTAACGGTCTTAATATGTATATTAATTGTTGATAATTATTTATCTTTTTTTTTATATAATTAACGCGTTTTTGTTAACGTTTGTAACGATTTGTAATCGACCGTAACGTTGAAATCTGCCGACTCTGATAATCAGCCGGTATCGAAGGAGTTCGACTCCTTCTCATTCTCTGGCTGATACCTATACAGCCAGAATAGATTTGGCCAGGAACAACGCAATAGGTAGGTCTAATCTGTCCAGAAAAAAATTATACAGGACTTCACATCACGTAAGGTGAGGTCTATATTGACCTGAAGGGTATGTAAGGTAAATGCATACTTGTGAGACATAGTACGCAATTATATGATATATATGTATAACATACAATTGAATTGAAAGGGTTAATTAAATTGCGAGCGCCCAGTTTTCTCAAATTATTGCCCATTTCCCTGAATAATTTGCATCATCGCGATTAGGCGTTGAATTTAACACACCCAAATGAGATACGATTAGATATCTCCACTCTATCCGCGGTTTTACCTCACATTTATGTAGTAACAATACGGGTATAGGTAAGAAATTAGGAATACGCGAATAGGTATATCAAATATTTCCTTGAATTCCTGGCAAATCCATTTTTTTTTTTGTAATGCCAGATATCATCGATATATAACAAAAATAAGTTTGTATACTAATATAATCTTTAGGCGCTCTGCTTTAGTTAAATTAAATTGTAGAGAGGAGTGCAAGTCACGTATACCAATTTCTCGCTCTTGAATTGTTCGTAAATTATCATAAGCAGTAAAGCAGTTTGAACCAGAAGTATCAAAACGTCTTTTAACTGCAAAAATTTAGCGGAATGCTATTCCGTAATCTTTCAAGTTGTTCATATTAAACAAAATGTAAGAGCCTTCGAAAAAAGTATGACAGAATAGTATATATATATTCAATAAACATATATATTTTAATCGTTCGGAACTTTGAGACAATGTCGCAGCGTATAAGTATGAAAACGAAAAGTATTATCACAATAAAATATCACAAAAATCAAAAATTTGTGTAAGAACGCTTGTGTATTGTTTTTTATTAAAGAATTAATTAATAAGGATTAAGAAAGGATTAACACGTTATGCCGATTTTCACTTTGTAATAACAGTAATCGCAACAATTGTAATACAATACAATTAGTACCTTGTTAAAATGCAGACTAATTATACTTATTATTATGCAGAGCATTGCACTTAATTACATTTAATATTAGAGTGCTTACATTTAATGTCAAAGTACAAGCCATTTATTACACAGACTTATTTTGTATTAAAATAGTTATAAATAAATAAAGGATTGGAACGTTGCACATGTGCAATTATAATATATGGCGCAGCATAATATGTCAGTATAAAAATAAATAATATGTATTAGAATTAACATATAAAAACATTTAAAAAGGATACCGTACATTTTAAATAGAAAATGACTTTCGGTTAATTTTGCTAAAATTGAAATACATTACTGTTGTCTTCCTGATAAAAAGTGTCAATAGGCACAACCCCTCCTAAAAAATCGATAGTTCCAAATCTTAATATTTTAAAGTATTTGAAATTCTATGACTATTAAATTATTGATTTTAAGAGAGAGGTTGTATCGATTGTGATACTTTTTATTAAAAAGGTAAAGACAATAACATATTTTATTTTTAGCGAAATTAACCGACAGCTATTTTTCATTTAAAATGTGTGTGCGGAATCCTTTAATACATAACAATATTTAACATATTTAAAATGTGCAGAGTCCTTTAACACATACAAAAAGATATTGCGCATAAAAAAATTTAACACACAATACAGAAAAATTAAAACACGTAAGTAAAATGAGATCACAGACTATTGATGTTATAATAACATCGACATTAATACTATCGCGTGTTAATACTTTAATTTACGTCAAGCCATCTTGTGTTATTTATCTTTGTAGCATTTTGTTACACTATTGCAAATATGTTTAAAGATTGTCATAATCAACGTTTCCCGTTCTTACAGCTTCTATGAATTTTGCGTACTTTTCATGCGGGCATCTGTGTTTTAGAACAAACGGCTGGTCTTTCATACCATCTACCCATTGCATCTGAAACAGAGTGAACAATATGATCAATAAATAATTATTTTTCTTGAATGTAAATGTTCTATAATTTATTTGATATCCTTTAATATATTATAATATTTTAGTTCTTAGATTTAAGCTTTTATTGCAAAGTATCTAAACTAATGAAGTGTTTGCGAAGGCGTAAATTTATACACTTGATAAGGACTGGAATCCCAGTCAAAACGTTGTGTTAATTAATTGAATAAAGATTGTCAGTTTGGTCGAAACAAATAATTTCTGCTTATTACTATTCACTGGCGAAGAAAAGAAATTTTAAATTATTTTAAGAGAGTTATATTCCATATTTTGTTATAAATATATATAGATATATATATATAAATACAATATCAATGGGTTGAAATAAGTTTTTTAAGAAAATATTTCTATGAACAAGTTTTCAAAAATTTCAGAACTTTAAAGAGTTGGCAAGTTTGAAAAATGTTTGATAAACACACTTTATTATTTGCTTACAATACAAGGAAACCTCTCCTTATCGAGACTTGCACGCTGCTTGTAAAGTAGAGTCAGAGCCTTTGCGCGCTCAAACCAAGGCCATATTAGAATGTCCAGCATACCTGGATTACTCCCTGAAACAAAAGATACAATTCTTACTATAAAAATATAATTTATTAATAATATTAGAAGGAAGGATACATAAAAAGAGAAACAGGAAAAGCAGAGAGAAATTGAAAATAGAATGGATTTGTATAAACCTCCGAAAAAAGTTGTCTTGCGTGTATTAAGCTCGTCTTCAAATTCTTGTAGGTCGTCCATTACCTCAGTGAGAATCTCTTCAAACTGTCTCTTGTCCTTACCAAATATACAATTCGCAAAAGTGTCTATAATCTATAAAGAAAACGAACGCAATTATTAAAGAATCACTTTCAGATGAAAAAAGATTAGATCTCGACGAGATTACAAGCACCTTAGAGAAGTGATCTAACAA